>CM062813.1:1020624658-1021882158 GCA_031772625.1 Pinus tabuliformis | reverse complement strand
CCAAATAAAACTCAAAAATCACAAAATAACACGAGATATAACCTAGAAAATAGAAAACCTAGCTGGAAAAATGGATATAAGCACAAATAAATGTGGCATGTGGCTCATGGGATACTACAATGAACAAACCCTCAATTTTTTCTCTCTCTGTATCCACTCTTATCTACTCTACTAATCTATGGAGAAAAATGCACTCAAATAGAATGGAACCCCTTTTCCTCCTCGTGGCTTGATTATAAAACCACCTGATAGCTTGCTAATGCTTAAGTTTTACACCTTCAACTCTTAACTAGAGTTACAATATTGACTCTTCTAGATTATTTTTCATTATAAACACATGGCTAGCCCCTTTCCATAAATAATGGGGGTTAACATGGCATCCTCTCGAATTATGGTGGTCAAAATATATAGGTGAACTTCTGAGTGGCATAACTTTTGCATACGAACTCCGATTAAGGTGATTCTTACACCATTGGAAAGGTAATTGTGTGTAGAATAATACTAAAAGGTGCATGTTTAAGAAACAATGTTTTATCCCCAATAAACACTATGTAATGCCTCAAACAACTTTCATAAGGTTCACACCCCAATCTATAAAACTAGGTCCCACTAGTAAAAATGATCATGTGAGTTATTCCTCCATGTTTTCCACACTGAAAGCATCAAGATGGATGTAAAATAATATAATGATCCAATCCAAATCACATCTCACCATTTTTGGGGGATTTTGGTGTCCAAAAGATTCTACTAAATGAGGTGAGGAAATTTTTCCTCCACCTTCTCCTGGGTGTATCATTTAGCCTTCCCTGTAAGCTATCCTTTCAACATAAACAACTGAATGTCATGTTGACCCTATCTTGTAGTTATATACCCCTTCTAATTTTTTTTTATCTTATGTCAACTCTGCCTAAGAATATAGTGCTAAATCCTTTACACTAGATAAGACTTGTTATTCGTCCTAATAGATCATGGAAGGTTTATAGAGTTTCAGATTATCTACATTCACCACTATGTAAATACACATGTATGTAAATACACATGTTGCAACGCACCTAGCTAGTGTACTTGGGTGCTATGCAACGCAGCTAGCTAGTGGAGCAGTTGAAATGATCCTGATTTGACTGCTTCTGAGCAGTTTCTGGTGGAGAACTTCTGGGAGAAGCTGTAATTTGCTGACCTTGTTCCTTTAGGGGTCGGAACAACACTTTTAGGGACTTAGGATCCCTTGGTTTATGGAAATTTCATGCTTAGAGCTGCAAGGCACAAAAATGTCTATAACAGTTGCCCCCTAAAGTACGAGGCCGTTTATCGGGTGAAATGCTTTATTAGGAGGATCCGAAGTTCTTTCAATGCTGGGAGGAGACCTGTAATAAGATACAATACAATACATTATCTTCATACTGTTTTCATGATCTAGCTGAGGCGGGCATTCCCATGCTCAACTTTATAAATTCATTTTCATGTACATAGGACAGACAATCGTCTGATGGTAGACTGATGATTCTGATAGAGCCATCATCCTTTTGGTAGGATGATTATCTGTGCTACAATGTTGTACATTTCAACGTCTTTATTTTCCTGAATATATCGCAGCCCGGATGGATGAAACTAGATCCGGGGTCTTCAATCTCGTCCGGTCTTCACTCGAAGTACAAGTCGATCCATGTGAGAAATGTTTTGAAGTCGAACATGGAAAGACATCGCTTGATTACCAGTCAATGATGTAAACTGTTAACAAGCGCGAGAGGAATCACCGATAATGATGATGATCCTCAAGGTACTGCAGTACAATTCACGTGGTGTGAATAAAGGACTTGGTGTCGAACACCACGCAAAATCTTTCGGTCGAAGGTCATTGATGTATACCTGTCGCCGGAAGTGAGAAACTTGCCATTGAGGCATGTAAGCTTCAAAGCACTGAATGGGTTGTTCCTAGATCAACTTCTTGGATAATGAGCTGATGTCGACAAGAAGCGATCCATCAAAGGAGGGCCTTAATGAATCCCACATCGATGACACGGAACGGAGTAAATGATTTTGATGGAGGTGAAAACGATCTGATGATATATGGTTCAGGATGGCGGTCATGAAAGAATGAAGTATAATGTATGGTAGTGGATGGGACACGGGTGACTTCTTTGGATGACTTCTCTTGAACATGTCGGCGACACTTATGTGATGGATTGGTAGCATTTACCCCAAATGTGGATGGTATGGCGTGACCATGGTGATGTGACCGGTGAATGAAACAACCCAACCCGACTCAGGCACGGAATGGAAGTGTCATGTTCAAGAGAGACTTGCTACCAATAAAGATTCTTTGAGTTTTCTTCCCAATTTTTCCCCAGTCATTGCTGACCAGTACCTCTTTATTTTTGTCAAGCTTGAGGAGGATAACATATGCTTGTTCTATAATTTTCCCTTCGGGCAAACCCATCGCTATGTTTTAACGAGCCTAGCGATAGTGAAACTCGTTCTCGTCTAAAGACAAGTTTGTCGCTATTAATCTTTTTAACGAGTTTAACGACAAAGATAACTCGGTCCTTTTAATTTTTAGAGAGTCTGAAAAGGTATGTAAAGGTAACTCCAAAATTCCTTTTTCGTCATCTAATCCCTTAAGTCCAAAAAAGTATAAAACAATATAGAAGGGATGAATTTTCGATAGTTTTAACGAGCCGAACAAAACAAGCACTCGATCTTTTTGTGCAATAATCCCTCAGGTCCAAAAAGATTAAAATCTAGAGGAGGGATAGCACTTCCGATCGCTTTAACGAGCTGGAAGGCCAAAACTCGGCAATCTTTTCATATTTTACGAGTCAGTTGAAAAGAGCTTAAAGAAGACTCGTCTTTTGAGGAATGAGTGATAAAATGGGTAGCAGCTGATTCCAGGTAAGGTTTGGAATTTTCCAATCACGGCAGTGTCACAAGGATGGCTAGTGAAATCACTCTTCGCAGGCGTTCCTCAAAATGGGTAAACAATCAAATGGAGGTGAATGATCCGCCAATGAAAAAGTGGAGGTGACGGTGCAAACACGACCAAGGCTTTAATGGCTGAAATGTTACATTCACGGTGGTTATTTACCGGGGAATAGTTCATTTTTTAACGAGCTTAAACGCGGGTGGAAACATTTGCTCATGTCTTATGTTTATTTTTTAACGAGCTTGAACTATGTGCTAAAACTGCTCGATTAATCCAGTCATATGATAAGAATGTCTCATATAAAATTGGCAATTTTTAGAGTTTTGCCCCACATCCTTTCTTTATGCAAGTTAGGTGACAACTAATCCTATGAGTTTAAAGGGTTAAGGTCCTAAAAATTTTAAAAATAAATAGCCACCCCTCGCTTGCACTCCAAAAGGTTTGCATGCCCCCAGGTATAAAATATGGTTTCAAAGTTACCCCTCAATTTGCAAACAAAACATTTGTTCTATCAGGAAAGGCCTACCTCTTACAGGTTACCCAAAGATTGTTCTATTCGCGGTGCAAACAAAAAACTTCTTCGGCGATGTCTACCAAGATAAACAAAGGTGAGTGACGACGTCCGCCAACTCACATAACTTTGAAAAGAGAATCTTATTCTAGAATAACCCCTCTTCCACCGACGGACGGGGTACAGACTAGTCATATTCTCTCGCGGAAACCTACCCTATACCCGAAGTTTTCCTGCTGAAGCAGACTAGGGCGCATGCCCCCTAGGTTTCAGTCATATCCCTCCGAATTTCTCGCGCTCATCGGGAGGATGGACTGGGGATTGAGACATTTTTTGCGTGAAGAGACCATTTAGGGATGGTATATGACTATTTGCTATGCGTGATCCGGGAAATGAAAGCTGGTCCACGAGCTTGACCACTCTTCCTTTGTGCGGAAAACACATTACTCTAAAGAGTGAGGAGACGATGGCTCCCATGCAATAAATATAGTCTCGTTCAAGGAGTAGATTATAATCCAAGGGTCCTTGAACTACCATTACGTTCATGCGAACTGTCTTCCTTCTCAATGATATGGGCACATCGGGAAGGATCCCTAAAGGTCGACTGGTTCCTTTATCAAACCCTGTCAGATTTCTCATCTTAGGCAACAGCGATGGCGAACCAAGCGCTTTCCAAGCAATAGAGTAAAGGATACTCACAGAAGCCCCCTCATCTATGATGGTACCAGCCATGACCATTCTATATATTTGAACGATAATTCGGAATGGTACACTTGCTGGTAAACGGGGTCTGCCTAGTTGATTCCAGTCAAAGGAGACAACTAGGTTGCTTGGAGGTGGGACCGAGTAGACGGCCGAGTATGGCTCTGACGAACTTCCCTCCTGCGATAAGGGAATGGGTAGATTGCCCCCATGTTCGTCGGAGTCTGTGTTGATGAAGAGAATTTGGACGGTGTCATCCTTGTTCTCTTCAGTGACTGTATCATCCGAAGATAAAACCTCTGAAGGCAAGACCGGGTCAACTTCCGCCTCGACCTTTTGACTTTCGTCTGGTATGGATTCAGATGGTTTATCTTCAATGATAGGCCCTTCAGCCGACCACTTGAGCGGGCCAGCTGGATTCTCAACTAGCGACGGACTCGGCAAGAGTTTTTTATATCCAGCAGGAAGTCGTAACAGTGAAACCGGACGATCATCCAAAACTCTTTTCGCTTCGTCTAAGAAGGGACAACGGTGGACGGCATGATTGCCTTCGCACAGTTTACAAGGAAATCTAGCTTTCCCTTTTTGTCCTGGGGCTTCACTTTCGCTAGTTGACGATGTGCTTTCAACATGATCATCAGAGGTTGATGACACCGGATTAAGCAAACGAGGAGACCAGTCCCTTAGTATCCGAGGGATGTAAGGACAATCTCTGTGAAAGTGGTCTCCTTTGCAAATGACACATGGCGATTTAGGCCTGGTCGGTACAGTGTGTGGATTTTCGTTAGACGACACTTGTTTTCCCCCATTCGCCTTTGGCTCCTTCTTCTTCTTCTCTTTCTTCTTCTTCTCCTTCTTCTCCTTAGGAACCTGAATTTTGGCTTTGCCAACCCCATCAAGCGAAGAGGAAGGAGGAGAGGAAGAATTAGAGGAAGTAGAAGGTTGGTGGGCAACTCTGGACTCGTCTAATTGCTGATTCGATTGTTCAGGAATAGTTGTGTTCTGAACGACATTGGTAGAGAAGATCCATACCGGCAAGCCAATTGTCAGTCCTGGAAGCGACAATGTGGCCATATGGGGTGCACCAACATCTCCCCAAGAGGAGAAAGCACTAGGATTTCCACCAAGGGGAATTCCTTGGTTGGTAGACTCCATTTTCTCAACCTAAGATCAACGTAGGAAAAGGGTATGAATATTCCGTTGTAAAATAAATTTTTAGATGCTTTGACACAACTTGTTTTTTCAATTTTTAAGAGTCGAGAAAAAACAAAAGATGACTCTAGTCTCCTTCGATTTTTAATGAGCCTGAAGTGACAAGTGCTCAGATGGACCTTTTCCGTTAAGTAGTCTGAAAAGGAACGAAAGGGACTGCTCTGGAGATCTAGGTAGAGGGAGTACCAAACCAATCGCAAAACTGCAGAATACTTTTTACGGTACGACAGTCAATCTTCCCGAATGCTGTGTTCGGTGCATTGCGATCAGTAGGGCGGCAACCACGGCTTCCTATGGATAAAAGGTTTTAAGCCTATAGGGGTCTCCCAATATATACTCGACGGTACGTGGGAGCACAAGTCCGTACTGGCACTTATCGTCTCAAAGTGGAGGAATCACCCAACCATCAGTGAGGACAACAGTTACCAGGCTTTACGACGCCGGAATACGTCTCTAGCCTAGACCTCTAAATGTTGTGCGTTAAGTTCCAAAGCATTGTTAGATTCATTCAATTTATTTTAAGTTGATCTTTCTTATGAAGTTTGCCTTTTGGGTTCACCACGAGATGTAGATGTAATTCCTAAAATGCAATCTAAAGATGATAAGCAAACTTTTATCTCTTTTCAGCAATGAAAATCCTAGCTACAAGGGGAAAAGAAAGACATAATCTTTTCACAAAGAGCAAAGAGCACACTGTAAATGCACTTTTCCTAAATCAAGCCAAACAGACTATCAATATGAAAATGCACATGTGTATGTATTTGTTTTTCACTTTCTTAATATTGATGCCTAAAAAGAAAGTTGATGTACAAATCTGAATTTGCTTTCAAGTGACAAACACAAACAAGCTTCTTTTCGAAATCAAAAGGTAGAGATGATTACGACACTTTATGATTTTGAAATAAATACTCGTTTCGACACCAGAAAGTCACAAATTCAAACCAAAGGCAAAAGTAAAAGCATAATCGACTGTCAACAACAAATAAACTTTCTCCTATGATCAAAATCGACACTTACGGCAGATCTAAATCAAAGGACGACAGTATGACTATTCTACTTTTTCAATGGAAAACTGTAAATGATGTAACAAACACACAAAAACATCTATAGTATTTTTGTACAAAGGAGGCGGAATTAAGGCAAAGAAAAGGGGTTTTTAAACAGACACATACATTGATCACAGGCTGCAAAAATCAGAGACAAAACTGAAAAATGAAGCAAAGAACCTCAGCTGCACAAGGCTAGGCTGATCAGCGCACCTGTTACACAGAGAAACTGGATTGCAACGCAGATAGCCCTCTCGGGAACTGTGTTGAAATGCAGAATCTCTTCACAGAGACTGCGCTGGCGCAGAAACGAGAATTCTATCCGGGTTCTGGGTCACAGTTTGCAGTTTAATCTATGGTTTTTGGCCGAGTAAAAGCAATCAGTAATGCACAATCAGAGGGTAGATTTAAAGGAGGTCTAAGAGCTATCACAAAGGGCAATCAGATCATTTGTGAATCAACTGTTCAAATCATAAACAGATCCAGTGAATGGATTGAAGTAGCAGATGTCTACTTTGCATTTGTTAATGGCAAATGCAGTTCGATTGCTACTTCTATGTTTATGAAACAAACAACAAGAGAAACACAAACAAACTAATTAGACACGATCCCCAGTGGAGTCGCCATTTTGTTAACGGGAAAAGTGTCTACTCAGAACGACCCTATCCCACTAAGGTGTGACAGTGACCTTAGAAACAAACAGAGAAAACTACTTTCGTATTCTTCTTTATGAACTATAAACGAAGAGGAATAGGATGAACCAACCTGTGTCTTGCGTTAGTCCTTTGATCCAATCTCTCTCCTCTTTTGACAGCTTCCAGCTACCTGCTCCCTTACTTGCCCAACTTCACCAAGTTCCTGTAAGATCACAGAAGAAGAAAACTACACAAAGACATGGATTTATATTCATAAATAGCTTAGGATCATATTTAAGCTAAACATACAAATGCAACAAACATCAATGATACACAAGCATGTAGGAGAAACTCAAATAGTTTTATTGATATAACAAGAAGGTCCAGGAGGAGTTACAACTGATGATTCCTAATCCAGCATCAACCTCCCAGCATAGAATCCCCTCTTCACCTCCAATAAAGCATAAATCACCCAATACTCTGATATCTATCTCAAAACCAACAACAATTCTCTGCAATGTGCAAAATTCCAGCCTCTGGATCTTTGGGATGAGGGATCCATATATAGATGTATGCAAAGAGGATGAGTCAGCTTATGATTTGACTAGTGGCTTCTCTTTGTCAGTTCTTGCTTCCACTTGGAGACTTAGAGCCTCTTACTCATCCTTGGTCGAACTCAGTGAGGCAAGTGTCATTGGGGAAGATTCTGGAAGCTTCCATTGTCTTTCCACCTCGCGGAATGACACTGCCATTTGTCATTTCCCGCTCAACGCACCCTGGTAGTGTATTTAGGTGCGTTGCAATGCACCTAGCTAGTGTACTTGGGTGCTATGCAACGCAGCTAGCTAGTGGAGCAGTTGAAATTATCCTGATTTGACTGATTCTGAGCAGTTTCTGGTGGAGAACTTCTGGGAGAAGCTATAATTTGCTGACCTTGTTCCTTTAGGGGTCGGAACAACACTTTTAGGGACTTAGGATCCCTTGGTTTATGGACATTTCATGCTTAGAGCTGTAAGGCACAAAAATGTCTATAACACTCTCCAGACCAAAGCTCACAACCAAAGCCCCATAACCAAAGGTCTTCAGTTGTCTGTTCTTGGCTCTGGTCAGTTGGCCTTTTACATTCGCCAACACAGCATCACACCAGTTGAAGATGGTGCCTCGAAAGCAGTCAACTGCCATCCGCATCTGGGATCCGATGGAAATATGTAGTGCGGCACTCCCACAAAGTCTGGTAACAGTAAACGTGATCACCATGAGTTCAGGACAGGATATGGTTTTAATGTTTATCCCTTTGTCTCTAGCCTGGTTGTTGCAAAACTCTAGCCGGAGGCTATCGACAGATTGGCCACCTGGCCTAGTCCTGAATAGAGTCAAGTCTTCGCCTCTCTTAGGAAAACCAATCAAAAAGTATATGTCCACCGGCTCAATTTCGAGCTGGTGGCCACCAATGAAGAAGCACTAGTCCTGTATGCTCCACCTGTCTACCAGCCACTGCAAGAAGTCCACCTGGGCCCTCATGCGAGGTGTGGCGCAGAATTTGTACAAGCCGCACACCTTCAATGCATCGATCGAATGTTGGTGATTCAACGCGGCAAGATCTACGTCCTCATGCTCCCGTTCTCGCTAATCAAGCATGATGTACACTCTACATCCAACAAAAAGGAAAATTAGGATGCAAGAAATTAAATTGTTTGGGTCAATTTTGAGAATTTTTGGGTTAAAAACCCTTGCTGCGGGAACCACACCCTCTGTATTAGAGACAGTGCGTGGGTCCGCACCTTGCCTTCATGGAAGGTGCGAACCCCTGACTTTTTCCCCATTGAGAAAAAGTCGGGGTCTGCGGGCTGCCAGTGTTATGCCTGCGGGCCCCCGCGCACGGGTTTCTAGCCTAAAAACCCTCTAAAAAATAAAATAAAACCCTAAAACACAAATTGAAACAGTTGAATTTGAAGAGTAGGATGATGTGGATTACCTGGAGGAGATGACGTTCGAATCCGACGGATGGATTTTCCGCAATCTTCACGGGAAGTTTTTGAACAAAAGCACTATTTTCTCACCCAAATCTTCAACGGTAAAAATGAATTGACGAAAGCCCTTTTTATAAGTTTTTTGAATAAATGAATTGTAAATTTGTTTATGTTTCACTTTAGAAAGGTAACTTTTACAACATTTTTATCCATTTCAAACAGTTATGAGTAATGTTTGCAATTTTTGTTTATGATAACGGATTGTTTAGGCGAAATCAATCATTTTCAACGAAAAAACATTTAGAGTCACCTTTAAGCTCTTTTCTGACTCCTAAAACATGAAAATATCGCTGAGTTTTTCTTTTTAAACTTGTTAAAATGAAATTAAAAAGATGGTCCACTTACAGCTCTTTTCTGACCGTAAAAACATGAAAAGATTGCCGGATTTTTGTCGTTTCAAATTCGATATTGGTTATAAAACGACGTGTCAGTGATCTCTTTTTTACTTTTCATATCAGGGGCACTAATTACGAAAAGTACTCCTTGGTCGTAAAGATCAAGCGGTTCTCTCAAGTATTATTTTATACTTTTTTGGGCTTGGGAGACACAAATTTACGAAAAAGGTCAACCCTGGAGTCTTCTTAAGTTTTTTCAGACTCTCTAAAATTGAAAAACGCCGAGTTTCTCCTATACTGGACTCGTTAAAATTTAACAGTAAAGGACATGTTCAATTACAAACAGGAACGAACCACTCCTTCTTAGGGTTCGAATTTAAACTAAGTTGGACTCATCCGAAGGATGAGCTTATAATCAAGCAAATGTTATCCTCCTCAAGCTTGTCAAAAATAAAGAGGTACTTTCCAGAAATGGTGGGGGAAAAGAGAGAAAAATGACCTTGTTTGTCATACTTTGTAACCACTCTTGAACAGGACACTTTTATTCACCTGGGTTGGGAAATCCTTTGCCTAATAGTTGATCAAACCACATTGAAAGTCTTCAACTGGTTTCGGGGTATTAACTTTGGGTCAATTGTCACCAAACCATCTGCCGTGTCGTTATGTGTTCAAGAGGTAACTGCCAATAAAGCCATTCATCTGCAAAATATCTGTCATCCATCTTGACCATCCCTGAGTCAGTCCTTGCAAATAAATTTCTTCAACTTGATCTATGATTTCGTGTTGTGGGCTTGCCTACGACGGATCACTTTCTATCGACTTCAGCTCATTATCTAGAAAGATGATCTAGAAATTGTCAGTATCTTGGGATCTGCATGCCTCAATGGCAAGTTTCTCACCTTTGACAACAGGTTGCATCATTGACCTTCGATCAAAGGATTCTATGACATGTTCGACATCAATACATCTATTCACATCTTATGGATTGTACTGGGTACTTTGAGAGCCATTGACATCACTGGTGGTTTCTCTCACACTTGTTAACAGTTTACATCATTGACTGGTAATCAAGTGGTTTCTACCATGTTTGACTTCGACACATTCATTCGCATGGATAGAATCGTACTGCTTCGGGAAGTAGAAATGAAGACCCTGGATCTAGTTTCCACAATCCAGGCTGCGAGGAATTTTGTGTTCATTATATTGTGGACTATTCATAAACAAATGGCTGCATCCATACTGTGTCTACATGAGTCTATACTTGTGATGTATTACAAGATCATTCCTATATCAGAGCAGTAGTTAGTTTTCTAAGTCAGTTTTGATCTGAGAATGGGAATGCCTACCTAAGCGATGATATGATCTCATATATATATCTTGCATTGAATGTTTTTACGGGTTCCGACCGGGCTCTCCACAAGATGATCCTCGAAATGATAAAGTACTTCACTCTTCCTAAATGATAAATGAAATCCTCATCTATTGCATACTTCACACTCCAGGGGGCAATCTGTTACACAAAAATATCGTCACCATGATTATTTGCAATCAGTATGGGTCTATCATCACTTGTACTGTCCTCCTAAGCAAGTCTCAGACCTCAGCTCTTCAAGTCAAGCTTTGAAAATGAGAGAAAGACATTGAAAATCAACAAAGCTTTGGTTCCGCACTTTCTCTCACTGTTGCCTGCGGTCCCGCACCTCCTGTTCACAAAAACTGCGGACCTGCCCGCTCTGTCCCTAAAGGAGTGGGTGTGGACCCCTGTGAAAGGCAAAAAGGCGCAAGTTTATTCTAAAAAACTCACTTTGGGTTAATTCTAGATGATTCTAGAAGGAATTTTGACGTGGATTGGTCGCTCTTAGTTGTTTCATGCATCCCAAAAGAGAAGGAGCTAATCCCTTGACGAGAGGAGCTATCCCTTTGAAGGAGGGCGTTATCCCTTTGAAGGAGGACCTAGTAACGTCCCTCCATTGCACTATAAATTAAGGCATTGGGCTGGTTGCTAGGGAGGTTAGAAGCTGAACATTTTTTAGGGTAAATGCTGGTGGAATTGAGACTTCCTAGTTAAGCTTGAGAGGAGAGATCACATACCTTTTTGGCTTCATTGGGAAGAGAGTGAAACTTGTCAAAGTAGAGGAGACTTCTTGTTGGACCCTGGGAGGATCTTGTATAGCATCAAGGCACAGGTTGTAAAGTTCTTCTTTGATTTGAATTAATACAATCAGATTCATTTTTCTCAACAAATTGTCTTATGTCATTTGTTTCATGAATTCCTTGATCATCATGTTAAGTATGCTTTATGATATTGGCTTTTCAGGTGCTATTTAATTTGTTTGCTTGTTTGTGTTTGCAGATTCGCAATGAGGGAGCTCATTTGGATCAAAGGAGCGAGGCTTCCACAAACTTGCATTGGACCCAAGGTAGGCCTAAACACTTGATTGCCTTTGTTTATAAATGCATATTTAGAGAAAGATAGTTTTTTATTGGCTTGCTTGTCACTAGATATCGTTAGATTCTAGGAAGGTCTATCTTGTCCACAAGATCGACTCATTCTGTGTGACAACAAGAATAATCAAGGTTTTTAATTCCAAGATAAAAGAAGAGCTTGAAGAATATGGTATTGAAGACAAAATTGAAGCTGTCTTGGAGGTGAGAAGGGTGCATACTAAAATAAATTAGATGCTACAGCTGGAGAATAAATGTCATAATTTAGAAGTCCATATTAAAAAGTTTCACATAGAATTTAATTCATTACATGTAAAAGGACTTCCAGGTCTACAAGGTATAGGTGATAAATTAATTCCACTAGAAGAATATCAACAGAGATTACATGATATAGCAATAGATAAAGCTAAATTTGCTAAAATAAAAGGAACCGTCACTAGAAAGGCTTTCATGGAAGGTCTTAGTTATGATTTATTAATTCAGCATGAGATCAAGCATATGTTCATAACTAAGCCTACTTTTGAGAAATACACTGAAGTGGATGAATCATATAGAAAATTATTAAAATTTTCTATTCCTAATGAAAAAAGATGGGACAAATTGTGTGAACTCATCGAATGATAGACAACAGATTTCAGCGGTAGAATACCAAGTTTTTAAGGACAAATAATAGATTTCCAGGATCAAGAAACAAGACAACAACTTTATAGCTCTAGTCACTAGTAACAGTCCTCGAATTTTGTGCAAGATGTCAAAATCGTTCAAATTTCCTTTTTTCTAGTTCTATTTTTGTAATAAATCCAAATCAGTTTACAAAATCTATTTTATAATAAATTTTTATTTAAAGTCTAGATATTTTAAGAAACTCTATAAATACTTTGTAATTCAAAATATGAAGGGTTGAACCCTTGTGATAAGACATTGAACGTGATTGTAATTCTCCAAACTCTTTTTGAGATTAATAGAAGGATTCTTGACTCATTTTGAAGCACCTAGTGTTTTCCTGTGAGTCTTCTAGTTTCTTATTATATTTCATCTTTATTTATCTCTACACATGTTTAAAGTTAATAAGAAATCTAAGTAAGATAAGATTGAATATCAATCTTTCTGAAATCCCTTGCGAAGTTATAATCAATTAAAGAGATTAATTAACTGAAACTATCAGTTTGAGTTAATTTCTCTACATTTTTTAATTGTTGCTTCCTGTTATCTTTAAATATGCTCTGTTTGGTTGTAAAAGGATTTTACACACATCATCTATATATGACAAGTTAAATACTCTATTTGAATGTTTAAGGAATCATATACATCATCTTAAAATTATGCCTTTCATAAACATTTTAAAGCTTAATTATGTTAAAGGTGAAGAATCATCCCTTTTGTTATATAAAAAATAATTATGATTTGCATTTTTTTAACAGCTTAAAGCATTGTTCATCCAAACCCAACTTAAAACAACATTTTAGATGTGTTGACACAGTTCCTTAGCCTAGAAATGTCTACAAAGGACAACAATATGAACTATCAAATGACCAGTAGTACATCTTATGAGCGAAAAATTTAACATATATACAACATTTAACATGTAAACCACAACATAAAAAATAGCATACAAATTCAACAAGTATGGACACCATATATAAATGGAAACCCATAAAGGGGGAAAATGACAAATTTGTTGTTATTGTGATGCAGTGGTAAGATCCTATGTCCTTTATTACATATGCTCTTGGAGGCTCCAACCTCTCTTCTATTTTGCAACCTACAACTTGTTGGGAATCCCCTAATCCCTCTTTTACATTAATTTTATGCAGACTACAACCTATACGAGGCTCCTACCTCAATTTGTTCTGCAAGCTATAACTTGATTGGAAGCTCCTACTTCCACTTCAATTAGCTCCAACCATTTATTTTTCATGCTACAACCTCAAAGGAGACTACAACTGATCTAGGTGGATATTGGTGGCCACCCACCTATTCCACTTGGACCCCCATCATTGTTTCTTTCAGTTTTTCAGTTTCCTAAATTGTAGCACAATTTACTATTTTTGGTAGTTTTTCGAGTCTTGAACTTCCGGAGCCATTTTGAGGCCCTAAACGATAGTTTTTGGGAAAACCAAGGCCAACATGACACACACATTGATGTTGGCCACTCGAAAGTTGTATTCCTCGAATAGATATTTATAATGAGATATTGTGCGTGTCAAATGGAGATCGTATGTCAAAGTTACGACCCAAGAAGTTGATGTACCAATTTACCCAAACAGGGCCCATAGTTTGGCGCTTCATATCCTAGGGTTAGGTTTTTGGATGTTTAAGGTTTTCCATTGTTTATCAATAATAAATAGGCCTTCGAGCCTCATTATAACACAGTTCAGAGACATGTAGTCCCCACATCTCTTCTCAGAGATAAGCTACCATCGCCCGAGCTAGTCTTATTTCCATTATGTTTGCAAGCATATTTCAGTATTTGATATTAATGAAATTAAGTTTTATTTATGTTGCATCTCCGTGTTTATGGTTATATATGTAATCTTTTGCGTTCTTGTTTAAATCTAGATCAACAACCCCTTGATACATAATAAAATAATAATAATAATAATAATAATAAATAAATAAATACAATATGTTGGTTTACTTGGTCTTTAACTCTACATACCTCCATCTCTCTGTCTTTTCCTTCTATTCCTCAAATCTGCTTCACATTATCTCCTCTTATTCTTTGTCTTTGTGTTAGGTAACTCATGAACAAGGTCTCATAACAACTCAATCAACTCTCTCACACACTGTAACCATTTAGCCTTCCAAAAGCACATATTTTTATAACAACACCTTGTTGATTGTTAGTATTCCATTCATGAATCTGAAGTGAAAAGCTTGCCTCTTTGCATTCCAGGGTTGTCTCTCCATTTCCAAACTCTTTCAAATTTTGAATATTAAAACACATAAAATGAATTTTGAAATATTCAAACAACATGCATTAACATAAGCCAACTTTAATGATTACTAAATCCAAAATGCTCTTGCATCCTCTTGCATCACATCGTTTTTGTGTAACTCTATTCACTTGATCTCTATGGTTGTTCACAAGCAACTGGGCTGCAACAACATATGTATTACCTATGCAAGTATTCACACCACAACATCACCATATGCAACAAGAAAACATACCTTTGAGCATCATATTTACTCACACCTTTACATAGGGGTATTGAAACAATACAAACACAACCATAAAACAATACATCAACAAGAATAACAAGCATAACACCCTTTGCCGTGAACGACAACTTTGCTAACAATATCCCCCTTTAACATTGATGGAATCTCTATACCCCTCCCCCTTTTTTTCTGAGACTCATTTATCCTCACTCCTGCTTACTTCCTCCTTTGACATCAATGACAAAGGGGGTCTATGGACAATGATAATCAGCGAGAACATTATGGTGTTTTATGGCAAAAAATTTATGATCAATGTTTCAAGCATACTATGGAATATTGATTAATATAGTTTAACACTCCCTTCTTTGTTTCTCTAAATATTGACCCCAGATAAATTTCACAAAATGTATCACTGCCAATTTTCATTTAGGTGTTTATACAAAATAATATTAACAAACAAAGTAAATTATGGACCATTGAGAATGAGTGTAGCTATAAATTTTATGAAGATGCCATTTTTGCATCTTAATGGCAATAAAAATGAGGTTGGCAACCATATATCCAAAAAAAATCCATATTGTGAAAACAAAAGTTCCACTAGCAATTAAAATCCTTACGTAGATGATACACTTTGAACTTTCCACCTTCACAACTACAATTTAGACCCACTCACTAGCATGCAACTCTCACACCTTCAACAAGAATTCTATAATGTAACAGAACATTACACAATTAACAACACTCTTGGATTAGATTGCTCCACTCAACAACCAAAGTAGCTCCATGTGTTAGCTCACTCATCTATCCTTGGACTCCACACCATGACTTTATATACCATAGCCTGCGACTTAACTCTAGCACATACAATGGTTGACTCCTACGATAACTCATGTTTCCTCTTTCAACTCAACACTCACTCCAAATGTCTTACCTCTCACTCTTCCTCAATTTTAATAAGTTTCAATACTTCACATAGCTCCAGCCTTTACACAATGCAACATTTACAACTTCCTTGCCTTTACACAGTGCTTTAGACAAACAATGTTCCCACTCATGAAGCTCAACTCCAATGCTCCAATTTCAATAGCATGCACAGTACAAAACATTCACAGATGTGGATAGTCCCATGCACCAACTTGCATACAATTCTTAACACTCACAACTCAACATTCTTTTGGTTTGTAGTACCTCTCATCATACTAACAACTCCGTCTCGAGTATCGATTCAACACCAATATGTACAACACATCTATTCCTTCAATTTTTAGCTACTTTCACCTCGTTGCCCACTTGTGTTCACTTTGTCCTACAATGTCATATAATATTATATGTTGTCCAATTGTAGTCACTTTATCATACATTCTCTACCTTTGAACTGGTTGGTTTTGAACATGTATTTTGATGTACCTACCTCAACAACTCAAGTATTAACATCATTGTTTCCTTTCAAATTTGTGAAATATTTAACAAAATTTCATTGGGCTTGCTTTCTTATATTGTCAAGATATAAGTGATCTTTCTATTTCTATGAATGATTCCCTGTCCATAAAACACACACACACACACAAAAAGCAAAAATGGGTGGTTGCTTGAATTTGGCGAGATCTTCATACATGGATCGTTAGGAGGATTGAATAGTCGGGTATCCACATCTGTAAATGTATGTGTATGTTTGTGGATCTCCCCATTACCATTCAGAAACTCTGCCTGTAGCCTAAAACTTGTTGCCAATGTTGGAATTGATGTCAAAGCATTTATGTCAAATAGACATGGTCATTAATCATGTTGATGACTTTGCTTGATGTTGATGAGGTTGTTCGCTCAAGGTTGATTGTGTTGATTGCTTGATGTGCGTAGGTTGATCAAAGTGATGTGCAAGAAAAGATCGATTAAGTGATGTGATGTGCAAAGACTTTGATGATTACAATGATGATTGATTTATTGTTTATACTTCAAACAAAATGAAGACATAATGGCACATGAGAATTGAAGAACAAGGCTTAGAGAAATTGATATTTTCATTAAATATTATATGTTGAATTTACATCTCAAAGCCATATAGTGCAATTATTGTTGTTGTATTATATTATTTTAGATTTTCTTAATACTACAAAACTCTTGAACTAAATTTCATATTTAGAATGAAGAGGAAAATTGTGAACAACTCTATAAGACCAAGTGATAACTCTCTGATTTGAATTCCTTAATGGAATATAAACATTCAGCAACTCTTTGTATATAAAAAAATTCATTTTGAATGAAAGTGAAGTCTCGTGATTTGAGCATTTGTAGCAGATTTGAAGAAGAGAAGCAGAGAGGATAAGCAGTAGAAAAGAGGACAAAAATAGATTTTAGAGCAAAGACAAATACCAGGTAACCAACAAATCTTATATGTAATCTGATTGGTGGATTGTAGTCTCCTTTTAAGTTGTAGCTTGATAAAAAATGAGTTGTATCTTATTAAGGTAGGAGCCTCCTGTGGGTTGTAGACTACAAAAAAAGTAAGGGTGTTGGAGCTTCCGCGAAGTAGCAGCCTCTGGTAGGTTGTAGCCTAGAAAAAATTTGATGTAATAGTAGGAGCTTGCCTTCACATCACTTTTAGCCAAAAATTCATGGTTTTATCCCGTTATGGGTTTCCACTTATATCTGGTGTCTTCATGTGTTGCTTGTTGAATGTCTCACTTGTGTGAATGCTTTTGAATTCTGAATATGTACATATGCAAATGTCTCTCTCTGGTAACTACAAAAGAAATAATCAATAACTGAACATATACATAAGCCATTAGCTACATAAGAAGATATTTGAAAAACAAAAATAAGTTAAGCTAAATAATTGAAAAGATACAATTATTGATTCACCCCCCTCTTAGTAATTGCCAAGCATTTATCAATTGGTATCAAAGTGGGTTCCTTCAACATTAGTTTAACAACTAGAAGGAGGTCCTAAATCATTAGAATGGCTAGTCAGGAAGGATTTTCAACAAATAAAGCCCCTTTGTTTATTGGCACAAATTATGACTTCTAGAAAGAGAGAATGAAGACATATTTAATGTCTCTTGGAGTAGAATTTTGGGTTGTTGTGTTGATGGGGTATGAAGAACCAAAGAAAATGAGTAGTGACAAAGATGACAAACTGGAATTTACAGCTAACTTCTTAGTGGATTACGTGAATTAGAATTTATTAAGGTAATGAATCGTAAAACAACTAAAGAAATCTTGGATAAAATGCAAAATATCCATGAAGGAGATACCAAAGTAAAGATGTCCAAGTTACAAGTATATAATGCGGTTTGAGGCATTAAAAATGAAAGAAGACGAAGATATTGCTAAGCTCTTTATAAGAGTAGATAAAGTTGTTAATGTCATAATGGGTCTAGGAGAAACAATCAAAGAGAGTGCAATAGTCCAAAAAATACTGAGGTCATTACCTTCAAATTTTAATTTTAAGGTTTCAACTATAGAATAAACAACCAACTTTGAGACTCTTAACATGAATCAACTACTTAGTTCTTTGACAACATAAGAGATGATAATTTCAAAAGGAAAGTAAGCTACCAGAGATGCAACTTTTAAAGCGGAAAAGTATACAAAAGACAAGGAATGTTCATGCTCAAACTTTAATGAAGAAGAAGCAAAATTTATCTCAATATTGAAGAAAGGTACATGCAAATACAAAGGAAAAATCCCATTTAAATGTTTTAATTAGGGAAGAGTGGGGCATTGTGCCTCAAAATTTTCATATAAGAAAGAAGAAAATCAATTTAAAGGGAAAGAAAAGAACAAGTTTAATAAAATGCAAAAAGAGCAAAGATTCAAGAAGAGGAGTCTTTGTGTGCAAGAAGATAGTAGTCCATCTGAAGATTTCAGTGAATCCTATAGTGAAGATGCAGTTAGTGAATTCATCCCGATGGCTCTAAAAAACCTAGAAGAAGAACTTAATGAATATGAAGAAGAAGAAGACGATGAGGTATACCTTGAGGGAGAGTTGATTAGTGCCCTAGAGAAAATAGATAGACTAGAAGAGAAGAATAAGAAACTTAAAGGTATTTTGTTAAAACATGTTAAATAAAATTCAAATCTAGAAGAGCAAGTCAAGTTGAAAGTTGAATTAGAAGAAGAAAAGAAGGTGGAGGACATTCCGCTTCAACAAATAAAAGAGAAAAATAGGGAGTGTGAAAAAATGGAAGAAGAAATAGTAACCTTGAAGAAAAAGCTAGAGAAGGCATAGACTGAATTAAATATGAACCTTCAACATATAAAAGGATCTGAAAAATTAGATGTGATATTAAATGCTCAGAGGTCTCCACTTATGAAAATTTGGGTTAGGATATGAAGGAGAATCTAGTGAAAGTAAGACAAAGGACAAAAAGACAATTACTTTTGTAAAATCTATCAAGGGAGACAATGACAATCCACATCAGTCTAAGAACAAGGAGTTGAGCAACACATATAACCCACAAGAAGGCAACATTGCACCTAAGGAGAAGCAATAAAGAAGCATTTCTAGCAAATTACAGCAAACAAAAGGAGTAGAAAAACAAACAACAAGCTATCCGAGATAATACTTCTTCAAGAGATAAGATTATCAAATGCCAAGAAGATTCTATCCTCAAGTATCATCCATTACCAGGTATGGAAACATTTTCTATGGATATTTTTACTATTGTAAAAAATTTGGACGAAAAGCTCTGAGATTATATCAGAAGAAATGACCTAAGGAAACCTAAAACAAGTGGGGTAAACAATAAATTGGCAAGCATCAAAACAAATATGAATCTGGACAGGAATTCATTTTCTCCTCTCTTTGATATCACTGAATGTTTCTATTATCACAATTTTGAGCATAAGTCATATGAATGTCAGCGTAAAATTAAAAGGTCACAACCACAGAACAATAGTAGAATATAAGAACATATGCAGTGGAGAAAGAAGAAAGAAGAGAAGAAACTTGATAAGTGTGACCTAGTCTTGTATGCTTAAAATTAGAATAGTCAATGGTATGTGGACAGTGGTTGTTCTAGACATATGATAGGGGACAAAAGTGGGTTTGTCTGTTTAGATGAAAATAAAATAGGGAATGTGACATTTGGAAATGATGGAATAAGAAGAACTGGAGGAAAGGGTACAATTAGTATGAATAATGGCAAAGGAAAGGCTCAGGATGTACTATTTGTTGAAGGACTGAATCATAATTTGCTAAGTGTTAATCAGATGTGTTATAGAGGTTGTAATGTTCTCTTCATAGGTCAATATTGTTAGATCATATCAACAACAATAGGGAAGGTATTGGCTAAAGGAGCTCGAACAAAAAATAATGTATATAACTTGAAGGAAGATAATGAAGAGTGCTACATCAGCAAACAAGATGTCTTGGCTATGGCACAGGAAATTAGGGCATCTTAATTTTGATCACATTATTAGGCTTAGTAAAAAGAAAGCAGTTTGAGATCTACCAAAGATAAAGAAACCTCAAAATATTATTTGCAAATAATGTCAAATGGGAAAACAGGCTCGAACTTCACTCAAGGTCAAGCATAAGGTGTCAAGCAATAAGCCCATGCAATTAGTATATATGCATTTGTGTGGTCCTTCCAGAATAGAAGCACCAGGAGGAGAAAGGTATTTCATGTTGGTAATTGATGACTATTCTAGATTGACATGGGTAACATTCGTTATAAAATGGTCAAAAGCATTTGGTAATTTCAAAATATTAAAGGCATTGGAAAAAAATCAAATAGGGTGCAAGATAAAGTGTATAAGGTTAGACTGAGGAGGTGAATTTACTTCAGACGAGTTTGCATACTTTTGTGATGAACTTGGTATAAAAAGGTAGTAGACTATTGCAGATATTACCCAAAAAAATGGAGTTGCAGAGAGACATAACATGTCCATTCAGTAAATGGCCAGAGCCATGATGGAAGAGAGAAACATTCCACAAACTTATTGGGCAGAAGCAACACACAATAATTCATATTTTGAATAAGGCACATCCCAGACCAAATTGTCGTAACATGCCATATGAATTGTGGTATGATAACCAACATTCATCAAACATTTTAAAATATTCAAAAGCAAGTGTTATATAAAAAACAACAACAAAAATTTAGGGAAGTTTGATTCAATATTAGATGAAGGAATATTTTTGGGATATTCAACAAAAATTAAAGGATACAATTGTTATAATAAAAGGATCCATAAGATCGTGGATTATATAGATGTAAAGTTTAATGAAGAGATGCCTAATAAGAACACGAGCACGTGTTTTATCAATCCTGTAGATCATCACCATGATAGTGAAGAAAATGAAGTACAAGATGAAGAATCAGAAAAGGGAGAGACTCACCCAAAAAATCCCTCAAGGCGTGTACAAAAGAATCACCCCGACAGTCAAATTATTGGAGATAAAAGTGAAGGAGTTCAAACAAGGAGGCAACTTGCAAAGACAATAGATCAATCTCATATAGTCATGTTGTCAAAGATTGAACCAAGAATTTTTTATGAAGCAAGCAAAGACAAACACTAGATAGATGTTATGAATAAGGAGATAGATCATATTGAAAAGAACAAGACTTGGGAATTGACACCAAGACTAGCAGGCAAGAATGTAATAGGTACAAAATGGGTATTAAAAAATAATATGAATGAACAGGGACAAATTATTAGAAACAAAGCAAGACTAGTATGCAAGGGTTACTCATGGGTAGAAGGTTTGGACTATGAAGAAACTTTTGCACCAGTAGCAAGGTTGGAGGCAATCAGAATGTTTCTTTCCTTTGCTTGTTATAAGGATTTTAAAGTATACCAAATGGATGTAAAGTCCGTTTTTTTGCATGGATAAATTGAGGAGGTCTATATAGAATAAGCTAAGGCCTTCTTACAGTCAAATAATCCTAATGATGTATCCAGGTTAAAGAACGCAATGTACGGACTTAAAAAAACACCACAAGCATGGTACTCTAGGTGGGACAAGTATCTACAAAAGCATGGTTTCAAGATAGGTTCAACTGATATTAACTTATACATAAAGGCCAATGAATATGAAATCCTAATTGTGGTGGTGTATGTGGATGATATTATGTCTAGAAGCAACAAAAATGATTTTATGCAATGGTTTGCTAATGAGATGAAGTCTGAGTTTGAGATATTAATGCTTGGGGAGATTACTTTTTCCCTAGGACTGCAAATTTTACAAAAGTCAGAAGGTATATTCATTTCTCAAGAAAAGTATCTAAAGGATATGTTGAAGAAGTTCCAGATGGAAGGCTATAAACTAGTCTTAACCCCTATCACAGTTGGATGCAAGTTGTGTGCAGATGATGAATCACCTGATGTTGACTAGAAGGTTTACAAATATATGATAGGCAATTTACTATATCTAACAACTTCTAGACCAGATATAATGTTGTCAATCAGATTAGTAGCAAGATATTAGTTAACACCTAAAAAAATTCATCTACTAGCAAAAAAAGGATATTTAGATATTTGAAAGGAATTACAGACTATGGACTATGGTACTCAACAGATGCATATTGGTCCAGTTGTATAGATCACAAGGAAAGTATGAGTGGTGGTGCATTCTACTTAGGAGAATTACTAGTTGCATGGTTAAGCAAAAAGAAATCCTCAATATCTCTATCTACAACAAATGTCAAATACATAGAAACTACTACTTATTGCACACAAGTGTTGTGGATGAAAAGGACTCTACAAGATATGAAGGTAACTTTCAGTGAACCAATACCTATTAAATGTGAAAATAGTAGTGAAATAAGTATCTCAAATAATCCAATGTTTCATTCAAAGACTAAACTTATTCCTATAAATTATCACTTCCTCATAGAATAGGTGGTTGAGAAAATAGTGAAGTTGGAATACATATTAACAAAAGAGAAGATAATGGATACAATTACTAAGCCACTTGCTAGAGAACCATTCAAATATCTAAGAAACAAATTAAGGATAGTCCATGCTCCCTCTTCTCACTAGCTTCACTTCAAAGAGGAGCCTTAAATGATTGTAGAAAATATGAAAAGGAATGCACTATCTAAGGGGGAGACTCCACATAAACAAACGAAGTAAAGAAGAGAAGCAAGAAGCATATGATCAGAAGCAAAAAGAATATAAACAATGAAGCAATGTCTAAGTATCAAGATTTTGAGGTAACAAAAAAAGCAGCATGAAAAATACCATCCTATATTTGTAGAACCAAGTCATCTTCATTATGAAAAGACAACATCAACTAGGTCCATCATTCATAGGTTTATCCTTTGGTACAAAATATTGTGTAAAGATGTATATATATGACAAGTAAATAAAATTTTTCAAAATGCATATGATCTAGTTTAACACTTTATTATAGACATATTTGGGCACTGTAACCCCAATCTTATATGTCAATAAACCAAGGGCTCTGTAAACCCTAAAATTGTTGTTTCATACCCTAAAGGATCATGGTCAACTAATTACATCATTCCCCAAAAGTTCCACCTGAAAAACCACTCAGAACTGGCAAAAACTGGACCATACTGACTGCTCCACTGTCAAGGTGCGATGCATGCTGACTTCTACACTAGCCAGGTGCGATGCATACTGAAGAGGCCTTCTGTAGGGTGCAATGAGCGAGGATGGAAAAATTTCAGAGACAGTTTGCTAAGTGGATGCTCATGGAATCTTCTAGAAACTTCTCATATGACACTTGCCTCTCTGAATTTGCCCACGGATGAGTAAGAGATCCAAGAAATCTCCAAGTGGAACCAAGAACAACAAGTGGAATGACACTAATAAAAAAACCCAAAGATGACTCACACCCTTGCAGAAATTTATAAATGGATCCCTCATATGAGAGATCTAGAGGCTGGAATTTTGTAATTTGTAAGTGCTGATAGTTTGTCTTTGAGAAAGGGCATTATATTGTTGGGTGATCTTGCTTTTCATGAGGTGAAGAGGGCTTTGATGTTGGGAGGATGATGCTGGATCAGACAGCTGGGTTGTAATTCTCCCTTCTACTATTAATAAAGTTCTTTGAGTTTTCCTCCATACAATCGTGTATTTGTGAATGTTGTTATTTGTGAATTCCATTGTATGATCAATGTATTTCTAATTCGGCATTGTTTATGATATAATAGATCGAGATGCTTTGATGGTGTTTTGTCACTTCGTCTTTACAGGTATTCATTAAGCGAGATAAGTGGGAGAAGAGGTGCAAGCTCTATCAAGGGAGAGAGAAATCAAGCAAGGAGTCAAGTGGAAGATCCAAGTTGGTCCCTTTGCTCCTCTCTTATCTATCATACATAAAGGAAATCGCAAATTGCTTTGATTGTTTGTTTCTAGGATAGCTACCAATCCTAGTGGGACTAGTAGATCGAAAAGACACTAGTTTTCCTGGAAACAAAATGGCGACTCCACTGGGGATCGAATAGTTTGTTTGTTTGTTGTTGATTGTTTGTTTTATAAACTATAGACGGAGCCTGAAGTTAGCCAGATAGCCTTCGAACTACTCTTGCTCTACAATTGCAAAGTAGATGAATGTTGCTTCAGTCAATCTCCAGTTTAGTTTATGATTTGAACATCTGACTTACAAGCATTCTAGATGCCCTGTTGGTAGCTCAATAACCTTCCAAGATCATACCCCTGTACTTTGTTCTTTACTATCCATAATAGCTCAGCTTAACTCACTGAATTTAGCTGCAAATTTGAGCCAAAACCCACCTCAGTTGCACTCCCTGGCCCATCGCATTGTCTGTCACTGGAAGCCAGTATGCATCGCACTTCCTGAGTGTAGCAGGTGAGATGCATCCCTGTTTCTGTGAAGCACAGGTGCGATGACTGAGTAGTCCTATTTCTCTCCTTGAAATTTGGGTTTTTTGTCCTTGTTTTCAGCTCTATTCAATTGTTTTATTGCTTATGAACAATATCTCATTGTTGAAGCCTCCTTGCTTTACATAGTTCAGCCTTCATTGATTAGGATTAGAATTTTTTTTATGTATTTGTCCATAATTTGCAATTCGTTGTCAAAAAGTTGCTTAAATCGAACCGTCGTTTTGGTGCAAAAGAGTGTCGTAACTGTCGTTTTGTATCAAAAAGTGAAGTGTCGTTGAGTCTTCCTTCCTTGGATAGTCGATTGAACTTTTTGTCATGTATTTGATCTGATTTGTTGATATCTTGAAGCGTCGAAAGAATTCTCTATTCGAAATCGAAAATTTTCTTTTAGTCTTCCTTTCATTTTGAAAAGAAATTGTCAAAGTGTCACTTTTAAGAAAATATTTCAGATCTATAATTAGTTTTCCTTTTTGGCATTCTTCACATTAAAGGGAACGAAAAACAAATACATGCATTTGCATTTGCATTTATATTGTGTGCGAAAAATGATTTAGGAAAAGTGCATTTAGTGTATGCTCTTTGCTCTTTGTTTGAAAGAATCGTAATCTTCTTTCCTTAGTAGCTAGGATTTTCATTGCTAAAAATAAACAACGATTGTTTATCACTTTAGATTGCATATTTAGGAATTTTTACATCTACATCACGCGGTGAACCTTGAAAGACAAACTTCTAAGCAATATCAACTCTAAAATAAATTTCAATGAACTTAACAATGCTTTGGAACCTAACGCAACACATCTAGAGGTCTAGGCTAGAGATGTGTTCCGGAATCATAAAATCTAGTAACTATCGTTTTCATCAAAGGTTGGGTGATTCCTCCTCTTTGATACGACAAGTGCTAGCACGGACTTGTGCTCCTCGTAGCATAGAGTATATATTGGGAGACCACAATAGGCTAATATCCTTTATCCATAGGAAGCCGTGTCTGCCACCCTATCGATCGCAGTGCACTGAACACAACATTCAGGGAGATTGACTGCCATACATAAGTCCTTGGTAATTTCTCTATAATTTATCACTAAGGTGTATTTTGCAGTTTTTGCGATTGGTTTGGTAATCCCTTTGTCTAGATTTCCAGAGTAGTCACTTTCGTTCCTTTTTTACTCCTTAAAAGAAAAGGTCCATCTGAGCACTTGTCACTTCAGGCTCATTAAAAATCGAAGGGGACTAGAGACATCTTTAGCTTTTTCTCGACTCTTAAAAATTGAAAAAGCAAAACTTGTGTCAAAGCGTGATTAAAATTCATTTAAATTTGGAACAACATCCCTGTTTCCTCCATTGATCTTAGGTTGAGATAATGGAGTCCACCAATCATGGAAACCCTCTTGAGGGGAATCCTAGTCCATTTTCTTCTTGGGGAAATATTGGTGCTCCGTATATGGCTACATTGTCCCTTCCAGGAATCACAATTGGTCTGCCGGTATGGCTATTCTCAACCTCTGTCGTTCAAAATACCGTGATTCCTCCACAATCAAATCAACCTCAACCCGATCCTAAAGTTGACCATTTGCCTTCTTCCTCGTTTGTTTCTCCCTCCCCCTCTTCCTCTTCGCTTAGTGAAAGTATTGGTACTAGTAACCAGGTGGCTAAGAAGAAGAAGAAGAAGAAGCCAACTCAACAAGGGGGCAACCAAGCAACCATTGCTTCGAATGCAACATCTAATGAAAATCCATCAGTTAAGCCACACAAAGTCAAATATCCATGCATAATATGTGCGAAAGACCATTTTCATCGAAATTTTCCTTATTTTCCTTAGATCTTGAAAGAATGGTCTTCCCATTCACACCGTCCGGTGTCATCAACCTCTGGTGATCATGTTGGTAACACTCCATCAACTAGTAATAGTGAAGTTCATGGACAGAAAAGAAAGGTCAAAGTTCCATGTAGGTTATGTGAAGGTATACACCCCTTTCACCTCTGTCCCTATCTGGATAAAGCCAGAAGAGTGTTGGATAACGATCATGCTTCACCGCAACGACTTCCATCTGAACTATCTCTACATCCTTCACTAGTTATTGAGCTGACTGACCAAAATCAATCGTCAGTCAAAACTACTCTCTTTGAAAGTGAATCCTATGAGTCTATACACGACCAAAATCAACAGGTCAAGGTAAAAGTTGACCCCATTTCACCTTCAATTGATCGGACCTTTCCCGAAGAGATTAAAAATGATACCACTCAAGTTCTTTTTGTTACCTCTGATTCAAATGAGCTTGGGGGCAGTCCACCTGTTCCAGCAAGACAGTAGGAAAATCCTCTAGTTCTCGTAACTCAAGGGTTTAATTCTCCTGTTTCTACAGTGCCCCCTCCAAGTAGTCTAGTTACTTCCTTCGATTGGAATCAACTGGAAGAATCCTGTCTTCCTTCTTATGTGCCTTTCCAGATCATAGTACAAGTTTGTAATATGATTTTATCTGGCACTATTATAGATGAAGGTGCATCAGTGAGTATCCTTTCCTCAACTGCTTGGCAAGCGCTCAGTTCGCCACTGCTTGTACCTGCTACACAGAATCTATTGGGCTTTAACAAAGGAACTAGTCAACCATTAGGGTTCCTTCCTCAGTTGCCTATCACTTTGGGAGGAAAAACGGTTTATTTGAACATGATGGTAGTCCCAGGACCTTTAGATTACAATTTACTTCTTGGGCGTGACTATGTTTATCGCATGGGAGCTATTGTTTCAACACTCTTTCGAGTGATTTGTTTCCCGCATGAAGGCAGAATTGTCACCATTGACCAGCTTTCATTTCCCGATCCAAATATAACTCCTAGTCAACCATCATTCCTAAATGGTCCATTTATACCAATGGTATCATCCCCACCACGGGTTAATTATGTGGCAACCTCTTCCATACCTACATCATCTGACGATCAATTCAATGATGTTGTACATTATGTATTGGGGGCATTGGAACCAGATCTTTCCTTCATTACCCCTTATGAGTTGTGATCAAAGGTCACCGGATGATAGTTCGTTGACTTGTGTCAACCTCATTAAAAAATGAAACCAAGGATCTAAGCAGAGTTCCTTGTCTTGTGTCAAGCTCGCTAAAAAATGAAACAAGGCTGAGAAAAGTTCCAAGTCGAGTCTTTCACTTGATCTCGTAAAGGAACCTTCATTCCATCCACCTAATTACCGCGAGTAGTCTCGTGAATGTAACAAATCTTAGGGGGCATGCACCCTTGTCTATTTTGCGGACGAACCGAGCTGAAAAATAGGTCTCCCTGTAGGTTATGTGATTGATCTGGGATACCTTTCACCTTCGTCTAGTATGCGGATGAAGTGCAGGAAGTGTTTTGTCTGTTCCGCAGACGAAATCATCTTGCATAACCATGGTAAGATTCCCATATGGTTACTGGAGACTCTCCTTTTCTCGATGCCTGGGGGCATGCAAACCTTTTTATGCAAGCGAAAAATGACCAATTTCATTTTTTTAGCTTTTTAGTTTTTTAACTCCTGAGGTCAAGTGATTGGTCCGACACACCATTCACCTTCGTCTATTCTGCAAACGAAGCAAAGGAAGTGTTTTGTCTAAACTGCTGATGAAACCATCCTATAACCTCAGTAGTTCCTTAGCTTTTTAGTGTTTTTTAAGCTTTGTAGTTTGGTTGTTTCTAGCCTACATAAAAAGGTAAATGAGCATATGTTCCCCGAGAGTTCAAGCTCATTAAAAAATGAACCTACCTCTGAGCATATGTTCCCCCAGAGTTCAAGCTCATTAAAAAATGAACCCACCTTCGGTAAATAACCCTTGTGATCGCAATTATATCAGCTTTTTAACCTTGGTTGTGTTCCTACCATCACCTCCATTCTTTTGGCCGATCATATGCTTCCACTTGATTGTTTACCATTTTGAGGAACAGCTGCGACAAGTGGTCTTGTTAGCCACCCTCTTCACATCACCATGTTTTGAGAAGTTCCAAGCACACCCGGAACTAGTTGCTACCCTAAAACACCACTCGTTCCTCAAAAAACGAGTCCACTTTAAACCCTTTTCAGACTCGCTAAATATGAAAAGATTGTCAAGCAATTGGCCTCTCTAGCTCGCTAAAGTGATTGGAAGTTCCATCCCTCCTGTATATTTTAAATTTTTCAGACCAGAGGGATTATCTCATGAAAAAGTTCGAGCGCTTGTCTTTTTCGACTCGCTAAAGTGATCCAAAAGTCATCCCTTTTGTATTATTTTAATCTTTTTCGAACTTAAGGGATTATGCTATGAAAAAGAACTACTGGAGTTTTCTTTTCGTCCCTTTTCAAACTCTCTAAACATGAAAAGGACCGAGTTGTCTTTTTCGTTAAACTCGTTAAAACAATAGCGACAAACTTGTCCACCCAGACAAGAATGAGTTCACTACTGCTAGACTCGCTAAAACATAGTGATAGGTTTGCCCGAAGGGCAAATTATAGAACGAGCAAATGTTATCCTCCTAAAGCTTGACAAAAATAAAGAGGTACTGGTCAGCAATGACTGGGGAAAAAGGGAAGAAAACTTGAAGAATTTTTATGGTAGCAGGTCGCTCTTGAACATGACACTTTCACTCCAACACCATGATTAAGTCGGGTTAGGTTATTCCATTCATCGGTCATATCATCATTGGTCCTCCGTACCATCCATATTTTGGGGTTAATGCTACCAATCCATCTCAGTGTCACCGATGTGTTCAAGAGAAGTCATTCAGAGAATTCACCATGCAGTCAATGCCTCATCCACTGCAATACCTTCAACCTCCATTTTTCATGACTGTCATTCCTAAATCTTGTGTCGTCGATCATTTTCACCTCCAGAAAATCATTTGCTTCGTTTTGTGTCGTAGATGTGGGATACATTAAGGCCCTCCTACGACGGGTCAATTTTTGTCGACATCAGCTCATTATCCAAGAAGTTGACTTGGAAACAACCCTTTCAGTACTTTGAAGCTTACATGCCTCAATAGCAAGTTTCTCACTTCCAGCGACAGGTTTACATTAATGGCCTTCGACCGAAAGATTTTGTGTGGTGTTCAACATCAGATCATATATTCACACCACATGAATTGTACTGTAGTACCTTGAGGGTCATTATCATTATTGGTGATTCCTGTCGCGCCTGTTAACAACTTACATTATTGGCTGGTAATCAGGCAATGCCTTTCCATGTTCGACTTCAGGACATCTTTTCACATGGATCGACTTGTACGTCGGGTGAAGATTGAACGAGTTTGAAGACCCTGAATCTAGTTTCATCCATCCGGGTTGCGATATATTCAGGGATATAAAGACATCAAATGTACACATAAGTTGCACAAATAGTCATCTAAGCCAGGGAAGATGACTCTTCATAAGAAGAACCAGTCTGCAACTGCAGACAATTATCTGTCCTATGTACACGAAAATGAATTTATAAAGTTGAGCATGGGAATGCCCGCCTCAGCTAGATCATGAAAGTAATATGAAGATGATGTATTGTATTGTATCTTATACAGGTCACCTTCCAATTCAAATACCTCGGATCCTCATGTTAAAGCATTTCACCCGACATCAAAAGATTTACGACTTCATGCTTTAGGGAGCAACTGTTATAGACATATTTGGGCACTGCAACCCCAATCTTATATGTCGATAAACCAAGGGCTATTTAACCCCTAAAAGCATTGTTTCATACCCTAAAGGATCATCGTCAACTAATTACATCATTCCCCAAAAGTTCTACCTGAAAAACCACTCAAAACTGGCCAAAACTGGACCATACTGACTGCTCCACTGTTAAGGTGCAATGCATACTGACTCTTACACTAGCCAGGTGCGATGCATACTGAAGAGGCCTTCTATGGGGTGCGATGAGTGAGAATGGACAAATGTCAGAGACAATTTACTAAGTGGATTCTCATGAAATCTTCCAGAAACTTCTCCTATGACACTTGCCTCTCTGAATTCACCCAGGGATGAGTAATAGATCCAAGAAATCTCCAAGTGGAACCAAGAACAACAAGTGGAATGACACTAATAAAAAAACCCAGAGATGACTCACACCCTTGCAGACATCTATAAATGGATCCCTCATCTGAGAGATCTAGAGGCTGGAATTTTGTAATTTGTAAGGAAGTGCTGATAGTTTGTCTTTGAGAAAGGGCATTATATTGTTGGGTGATCTTGCTTTTCATGAGGTGAAGAGGGCTTTGATGTCGGGAGGATGATGCTAGATCAGAAAGCTGGGTTGTAATTCTCCCTTCTACTATTAATAAAGTTCTTTGAGTTTTCCTCCATACAATCGTGTATTTGTGAATGTTGTTATTTGTGAATGCCATTGTATGATCAATGTATTTTTTATTCTGCATTGTTTATAATATAATAGATCGAGATGCTTTGATGGTGTTTTGTCACTTTGTCTCTACAGGTATTCATTGAGCAGGATAAGTGGGAGAAGAGGTGAAAGCTCTATCAAGGGAGAGAGAAATCAAGCAAGGAGTCAAGCGGAAGATCCAGGTTGGTTCCTTTGCTCCTCTCTTATCTATAATACATAAAGGAAATCACAAATTGCTTTGATTGTTTGTGTTTCAACATCATCAGAGACTATAGTTACTCCGATCGTTTCTAGTACATCTGCCTTTGGAGAAATAATTCCGCAGTTGCAAGAGGACATTAGAACTGATCCTAGTGTAATACTAGACACTTCTATACCTGAAACAGCTCCAGATAGAGCTAATCCAGAAACTAAAGTTCACTTACCTGAACATCGGGAAGTTGATTTCTAGAATTCAGAAGGTGTCACCCCTCCGGTATCTGTCACTGTAGAAGCAATACCTTCTTCGGCTCCAGAAGTATTTTATGAACCTAACGGTCTACCTCTTCCACCTGGACTAATCGCAATAGAATAGATAGTAGAGGATCTTCCATCCAGTATCCCATTGCATTTTGGAACTGGGATTCACTTATATCCTTCTAATCCTAAAGTTAGTTCTTTTAATCATCCTTCATCGCAAGTTCCTGTCGAATCGCTAGAAAATATTTTGGATAGACTAAATATGTCTGAACAACCATCAACATCTAGGATTGTATCATCTGATATAGTTACAACAGAACTTCCTGCTGCCATTCCTATAATGTTTGTTGGTATACCATCTGTCCCAACTAGTTACCAATCACTAGTTGGAGTCCATTCAGGGACTATTTCGACGACATGGTCTGTTCCTATTTGCTCATCCGGAATCTCATCTGGTTTTTCTTATGTTGAAACTCAGCAAATTGATCCTGCATGCCAATATCAATTTGGGCAATCCAGTCTTCAAAGACCGATATATCCTTTGAACACTGGACTGTCGCTATATGGAGGGCAGTATGCTTTTTCATTGTTCCCCCCTGCAGAACAACCATATGAGAGTTTACAACAAAATTTAGGTCAAACTGGAATTACATCCAGCAGTTGGGTACCAATATTACCTCAACAACCAAGGGTTGTATATTCAATGCAACCAACCCAACCTGTGTCGAATATTCCCACTACACCCGCTATTGTGATGGTGTCGCAAGTACAAGCACTGCCTATTTTGTGTCAACCTCAAGTCTCTCAGGTTGCAATACAATAGCCTCTTGTCTCTACGGCTCAATCACAACCTCAGGTTAGTGCTTCCTTACCTAGAACGACTCGGGCCCAAACGGATATGATCACTCCGCATCTTGGCTAATCTTCCAGTATTGGGCAACAACAAATGGTCCAACAACCATGGTTGGTACAATACCAACAACCACAATTGCAGCAAACCTACCGAGGACCTGAGCAACAAGGCTTTGTAAATAATGGAACACCTCATTGTCAAAACGGTTATCAATAACCATACTATAATGGTTATGTCCAACAACCTTATCAAAGTTACCAGCATCAGATACATTATGCTGGTATGCAAAGACCTACTGCTCAGGCGATTCCATCTTATCCTAGGTATGCTTCGCCTAACCTAAATCAATAGTTTCCTTTTGTGGCAACTTTAGAATTACCGAATTTGAGCTAGCTAACGAACGATCCAATTGCTTACGCCCCTTGGTGGCCAACGATTCCTCATAAACTTCCCTCCAATATTCCTAAATTCAATGGAAATCCAGGTGAAGATCCATCGAATCACATAATGACCTTTCATTTGTGGTGCTCATCTAACACCCTAAATGATGATTCGATTAGGCTTCACCTTTTTCAGAGAATGCTCACTGGTCCGGCAGCAAAATGGTATATTGAATTGCCTAGAGCTTCGTTCGATAACTTCAGCACCCTTGCCACTACCTTTTTAACCCATTTTTAGTTACCCATAAGGTATGAAACAGGGAAAAAACTCCTTACCAACTTTAAATAGACAACAGCCACTCACATATCTGATCATATTCATGAGTGGCGGCATCGTCGTCAAATGGTAAAGACGTATGTTCCTGATCAGCTTTTAGCTTAATGGTTTATTAAGTCATTATTGCCCTCTATTACTGAGGATGTGGCTAAGGGAGGAGTTGTCACTGAAGAGCAAGTCATTGCTCGTGCACAATATTTAGACTTGATCTATACTCAGTTTGGCACACTCTACAACAAAATTCATGATGCTTCTAGACCGGAATTTTCCATTCCTCCCCCTCTTAAATCAAACAAGGACTCTCATGCTGGTGATGGCGTGATTGGTACCACAAGCACGAAAACCACAAAGGCTCCATCTAAAAAAGCCCTTGCAGTTTCTAGTCAAAAAGCAAATGAAGAACCTCTTGCCTCGGAGATTAATGTTGTGTCATTCGACAAGGGCAAGAATCCAAAGCAACCAGGGGGCAAGAAGAAAGAGAAAAATAATAAGAAGAAACAGGAAAATTCATCTCCTAAAAAATATTCTCAAAACACTACCAGGCAAAAGAAACCTTGTTATCCATGTTACATATGTGATGACAAGAATTTCATGAAAGATTGTCCACATAAAGCTGAGGTTATGAAATTTTTAAAGACTTCAAGTACCTCAGCGGTGTTGACTGATCCATTTCTGAGCCTAGAAACCAATTTGGTTGCTATCGATCATGCTTCCCCATCCCAAGTGCTTATGCTATCCATATCAAAACAACAAAATGATGTGTTGATATCAACAAGGAATAAAGATTATGGGAATCCATCGTCGTCGAACAACAAGGCTACAGATCAACCCAGTAGTTCGACAACAACTTCGCCTGAAGTTGTTCCGCCCATCATTCCTGAATTAACAATAAAGCCGCCAAAGGGAGTAGTACATAAATCGACATTTAATCCTCGTGCTCGAGCTGCACAGAATTATAATATAGTGGAAGATCTGGCACAATCGCCATCCGCTATGTCGACACTTGAAGTACTGCAAAATTACCCATCCCAAAAGCAGGTTTTGTTATCAACAATAGGTGGGATTGACCCAACGGATTCCAATCTCGTGACCTTTAACCATAAAGGATATGAACCTCAGTTACTGGCCCAACTCGCTTTCCTTATACAGGTAAAATCCCTCAATAAAATTGTTCATCGAACAATCATTGATGAGGGGGCATCTACCTGTATTATGTCAATGAGTTGTTACAAAACTTTAGGCTCACCACCCTTGTCACGTTCATCAATGACATTAAAAGTGTTCTATGGAAGAACATACACGTCGTATGGGATATTAAGAAACTTGCAAGTTGAACTGGGGAGCAAGACAGTAGAAATTGAAGTCGAGGTCATTGATGGAAACCTTGACTACAATATCTTACTAAGAAGGCCCTAGATTTATGCTATGGCTGTCATTGTGTCAACATATTTTAGAAAGATTTCATTTCCCTTCCAAGGTGGAATTATAATCGTTGACCAACTAACCTTTTTCCCCAACAGTTCACAAGCTACTGGAAGCATTCCATTGGTCCATGGAAGTTCTCAATTGCTTCAACATGTCGGAGTAGGTCTCTTAAAACACCCTTCCTTAATGGGTACTTTTGCCCTCTCGCCTCCAACTAATCTGGTGGAAGTGGCCAAAGTGGAAACCTGTCATATGATATCTTCTACATCATCAAAGATTAAGAAGAACTCTGACCATTTTGATAGTGTGGATCATCGCCAGGTGTTGCCCCCAAGCCCCATAGAATCTTTGTAGCAATCAATTTTCTGGGCCTGGGCGGCGAACCCAAATCAACACTCAGCAAGTGTTTCAATAGATAGGTCTCTAGAGTATGGTACCTCTTCCAACCCTTGGTCTCGTATACATTCTACAGATGAAGGAATCATTCAGTCTATGATGATAAGAGAAACACCATGGGAAGATTACCACCATCGTTCCCACCTTCAAGATAACAATGAAGATTATTCAAGCGACCTTAATCAGCCTTCAATCTTTGATTTTCTATCAAATACTGTAAATACAGTGGATTCTGAGCGAAATCTGTCCAATATTGAAGAAACTATAGCCATTAACATCTCGACCAAACCTAATGTTGTAGAGAATATTCATGTTGGCAAATCATGTTCTTTATTAGAACTGGAAATTTACTGCGCTCTATTTCGCGAATTCAGAGATGTCTTTGCATGGTCATACAAAGAAATGCCAGGCATTGACTCAAGAATTGTTGAACATGAAATAAAGATGTATCCATATGTCAAACCAGTATGACAGCGGCTTTGACCTGTTCATCTAAAGAAAGCTGTTGCCATTAAGGTAGAAGTTGAAAAAAAATTGCATGCTGGTTTCATTTACCCTGTTCCACTCACCGATTGGGTATCGAACATTGTTCCTATAATGAAAAGACAAGGAACAATTAGAGTGTGCATCGATTATAGGGACATAAATCAAGCTTGTCCAAAGGAAAACTATCCTACACCCTTCATCGACCAGATAATTGATGAATGTGCCGGATGCGAAATCTTTTCATTTATGGACGGATTTTCCGGATACAATCAAATCAATATCTACCCACAGGACCAGTCAAAGACTACATTTATATGTCCGTGGGGTACATTCGCATATCGAAAATTACCTTTCGGTTTAAAGAACACAGGGGCAATGAACTATGCCTTCCATGACATCAAACACATCGTTCAATTGTATCTCGACGATTTACCGGCTCTTTTGCGAAAGCGGACTGATCATTCGCAACATTTGAGAGCCATATTTCTATGTTGCCGACACTACAAGATACAACTCAATCCACACAAGTGTGTGTTTTGTGTTGGTTCCGGTCGATTACTTGGTTTTGTAGTTTCTAAGGACGAAATTCGGCTCGACCCATATAAGGTTCACGCAATCCTTGAAATGCCTCCACCTTCAAATTTTCTTCATATTCAAAAACTCCAAGGGAAAGCAAACTTTCTGAGGAGGTTCATTCCACATTACACTGAACTTGCTAAAGGTTATACATGTCTTTTGAAAAAATAAGTACCCTTCAACTGGGATCAGGTTGCGCAAGCTTCCTTTGATGATTTAAAAGATTCCCTGATAAAAGCATCATTAATGTATGCTCCTGACTATCAAAAATACTTTAACCTGTATCTTGCCGCCGCAGATAAAACCATCGCTTATGCTTGTTACACATAATTTGTCAGGCTTTAATAAAGGAACCACCCGACCATTAGGGATCCTTCCCAAGTTGTTGATAAATTTGAGAAGGAAAACCGTTCACTTGAACGTGATGGAAGTCCAAGGACCATTAGATTACAATCTACTCCTCGGACGTGACTATGTCTACCACATGGAAGCTATTGTTTCAACACTCTTTCGAGTGATGTGTTTCCCGCATGAAGGTAAAATTGTCACTCTTGACCAGCTTTCATTTCCCGGTTGAAACACAACTTCAGGTCAAACATCATCTCTAAATGGTCCTTTTGCATCAAGAATGTCTCTTCAACCTTCATTTTGTCCACCTAATTACCCCGAGTAGTCTGGTGAATGAAACAAAGCTTAGGGGCATGCACCCTTGTCTATTTGGCAGACAAACCCAGCCGAAAAAATAAGTTTCCCTGTGAGTTATGTGATTGGTCTCTGACACCTTTCACCTTCGTCTATTTTGCGGACAAAGTGCAGGAAATGTTTTGTCTAACCACTGACATAAAATCATCCTGCTTAGCCACAGTAAGTTTCCATTTGGTTACCTGGAGACTCTCTTTTTGATGCCTTTTTATGCAAGCAAAAAATGACCAATTTCATTTTTTAGCTTTTTAGTTTTTTTTTTTAGCTTTGTAGTTAGGTCGTTTCTAGCCTACATAAAAAGGCAATGAGCAATGTTTCCGCAAGGTTCAAGCTTGTTAAAAAATGAACCTGCCAAATGAGCATACTTTCCGCAAGGTTCGAGCTCGCTAAAAAATGAACCCGCACTCAAATGAGCAATGTTATCATATGGTTCAAGCTCGTTAAAAAATAAACCTACCACTGAGCATATGTTCCCCCAGAGTTCAAGCTCATTAAAAAATGAACCCACCTTCAGTAAATAACCCTTGTGGTTGCCATTACATCAGCCTTTTGAGCCTTGGTTGTGTTCCTGCTATCACCTCCATTTTTTTGGCTGATCATTACGCTTCCACTTGATTGTTTACCCTTTTAAGGAACATCTGTGATGAGTGGTCTTGTTAGCCACCCTCTTCACATCACCATGTTTTGAGAAAGTTCCAAGATTACCCGGAACCAGTTGCTACCCCGGATACCACTCATTCCTAAAAAACAAGTCCATTGTAAACCCTTTTTAGACTCGCTAAATATGAAAAGATTGTCGAGAAATTGGCCTCTCCAGCTCGCGAAAGTGATTGGAAGCGCCATCCCTCCTGTATATTTTAAACTTTTCAAACCTTAGGGATTATCTCATGAAAAAGTTCAAGCACTTGTCTTTTTCGGCTCGCTAAAGTGATCGGAAAAGTCATCCTTTTTGTATTATTTTAATCTTTTTTTGGACTTAAGGGATTATGCTACGAAAAAGAACTACTGGATTTTTCTTTTCTTCCCTTTTCAAACTCTCTAAACATGAAAAGGATCGAGTTGTCTTTTTCGTTAAACTTGTTAAAACAATAGCGACAAACTTGTCCACCCAAACAAGAACGAGTTTCATTGTTGCTAGACTCGCTAAAACATAGCGACAGGTTTGCCCGAAGGGAAAATTATACAACAAGCAAATGTTATCCTCCTCAATCTTGACAAAAATAAAGAGGTACTGGTCAGAAATGACAGGGGAAAAAGGGAAGAAAACTTGAAGAATTTTATTGGTAGCAGGTCTCTCTTGAACATGACACTTTCACTCCATCACCATGATTGAGTCGGGTTAGGTTATTCCATTCACCAGTCATATCACCATTGGTCCTCCATACCATCCCTCTTTTGGGGTTAACGCTACCAATCCATCTCAGTGTTGCCAATATGTTCAAGAGAAGTCATTCAAAGAATTCACCATCCAGTTAATACCTCATCCACTTCAATACCTTCAACCTCCATTTTTCATGACCACCATTCCTGAACCTTGTGTCGTCGATCGTTTTCACCTCCAGAAAATCATTTGCTTCATTTCGTGTCGTAGATTTGGGATTCATTAAGGCCCTCCTATGACGGGTCACTTCTTGTCGACATCACCTCATTATCCAAGAAGTTGACTTAGAAACAACCCTTTCAGTACTTTGAAGCTTGCATGCCTTAATGGTAAGTTTCTCACTTCTGACGACAGGTATACATCAATGGCCTTCGACCGAAAGATTTTGTGTGGTGTTCAACATCGGATCATATATTCACACCATGTGAATTGCACTGTAGTACCTTGAGGATCATCATCATCATCGATGATTCCTCTCGCACCCGTTAATATCTTACATTATTGGCTAGTAATCAGGCGATGTCTTTCCATGTTCGACTTCAAGACATCTTTTCACATGGATCAACTTGTACATCGAGCGAAGATTGAACGAGTTTTGAAGACCCTGTATCTAATTCCATCCATCTGGGCTGCGATATATTTAGGAATATAAAGACATCAAATGTACACAGAAGTTACACAGATGGTCATCCAAGCGAGGGACGATGACCCTTCATATGAAGAATCACTAGTCTGCAACTACAGACGATTATCTATTCTATGTACATAAAAATGAATTTATAAAGTTGAGCATGGGAATTCCCGCCTCAGCTAGATCATGAAAATAATTTGATTATGATGTATTGTATTGTATCTTATACAGGTCACCTTCCAGTTCGAATACCTCAGATCCTCATGTTAAAGCATTTTACCCGACATCAAAAGATTTACGACTTCATGCTTTAGGGGGAAACTGTTATAGACATATTTGGGCACTGCAAGCCCAATCTTATATGTCGATAAACCAAGGGCTCTGTAAACCCTAAAAGTGTTGTTTCATACCCTAAAGGATCATGGTCAACTAATTACATCATTCCCCAAAAGTTCCACCTAAAAAACCACTTCGAACTGGCCAAAATTGGACCATACTGACTGCTCCACTCTCAAGGTGCGATGCATACTGACTTCTACAGTAGCCAGGTGTGATGCATACTGAAGAGGCCTTCTGTAGGGTGTGATGAGCGAGGATGGACAAATTTCAGAGACAGTTTGCTAAGTGGATGCTCATGGAATCTTCCAGAAACTTCTCCTATGACACTTGCCTCCCTGAATTCGCCCAGGGATGAGTAAGAGATCCAAGAAATCTCCAAGTGGAACCAAGAACAACAAGTGGAATGACACTAATAAAAAAACCCAGAGATGACTCACACCCTTGCAGACATCTATAAATGGATCCCTCGTCTGAGAGATCTAGAGGTTGGAATTTTGTAATTTGTAAGGAAGTGCTGATAGTTTGTCTTTGAGAAAGGGCATTGTATTGTTGGGTGATCTTTCTTTTCATGAGGTGAAGAGGGCTTTGATGCTGGGAGGATGATGCTGGATCAGACAGCTGGGTTGTAATTCTCCCTTCTACTATTAATAAAGTTCTTTGAGTTTTCCTCCATACAATCGTGTATTTGTGAATGCCATTGTATGATCAATGTATTTTTGATTCTGCATTGTTTATGATATAATAGATCGAGATGCTTTGATGGTGTTTTGTCACTTCGTCTCTACGGGTATTCATTGAGCAGGATAAGTGGGAGAAGAGGTGCAAGCTCTATCAAGGGAGAGAGAAATCAAGCAAGGAGTCAAGCAGAAGATCTAGGTTGGTCCCTTTGCTCCTCTCTTATCTATCATACATAAAGGAAATCGCAAATTGCTTTGATTATTTGTTTCTAGGATAGCTACCAATCCTAGTGGGACTAGCAGATCGAGAAGACACTAGTTTTCCCGGAAACACACTTGCATATGTATTCAAAACATTTTGAATGTGAGCATAGGTCATAATATACTTTGCATCATTAGATTTCCTCAAAAATTCTTTAGCCTATGATGAATCTGAATATGTATGTCCTATACATTAAAGTATATTGTATTACTCATGTATTTAATTGATATTATTTGAACTATGAAGAAAGCAAAATGAAAGGTATTTTTGAATTTATAAAGTGAAAGAAAATGTGCTAACATCAAGCCAAGAGGAGCAAATTCTATACATCTTTATGTCAGGTTTCTAGAAGTCTTCATCATGAATTGCCATGTGATCGACATCTAAACCATATTGTTTGTAGACAATTGTGATAAAGTCTCAAATGAAGCTATATATATATATATATATAGGAATTGTATTCATATGAAAACATCTAGTCTTTGTCCACCATCTAAAATATCATAGTACTAGTGTAAAAGATTATTTTGGGAAAGTATCAATCAAGGAACCAATCAAAGTTAGAGATAAAGCCAAAGCACAATGCTAAGTCAACTTCTAACATGAAGAACCATCAAATTGGTTCCATATTCATAAGGTCGGATTTTAATCAAACTACATCGTAGCATTGATATTAAAAATCTATACAAGAAGTATGTATGTAATCGACCATCAACCAAAAGGATTAAGAATTTTCTCATATATATATATATATATTCAAAGCATTTTTTAAGATGAGTCTATTTCAATGCATCACTAGGATTTCCTCAAAATCCTTCACCTCTATTATTAGAATCACAAAGAAATGAATATGTAAAGTATTGACGTTTATTTGCTATCAAATGGAGAAGACCCTTGAAGCTCATGAACAATATGTTTGGATATAATCAAATTTATCAATGAAATGTTGGTCAAATGAAAAGTCATTGCCTTGTACAATAACAAGCATGGCCTTAAAATGACCTTATGTAAATTACTAAAGGGTCGCTGGCTCCTTAAGAAGTTGTAAATGAATAATAAAGTGAAATAAAAATGTGCTACAAATTTTATTGTGATACCTTTATAATTCATTCATTGAGACAATGAATTACTGCAGTCAAATCTAAGCTCATACAGAGGCATACTCCCAAATAAAATGCAGACAATACTATCAAATACATTGTAAAGTGTCCATTGAAATTTTTGGTAGGCAATGATAAAATGGGTTAGCTAGCAAGACATATACAATGGGTTGAAAACAACAATGCTACAATGTGTTGAAAGGGAAAAATAGATATACAAACAATGCAATGTTTAATATTGTGACTCAGTGTTTGAATCTTATTTAAAACGAAATTCAAATTAAATAAAATGTAAATGAAAATGTAGTGACTAAACATTATGCGCAAAAGAATGACTAGCACAAAACTCTAAGATTGAGAAATAAAAAACTATGTTACATTTAAATTTTAGAAGAGAATTCGAAGAGGAGATTAAATGAAGCAAAATTTTGATGGCCAAAGAGACTTGAGTGACTAGGAGAGTATGGCTTTGTAATACTAAGGAAATGTGCATCGAACAATGAAAAATTTAACGTAGTGGAATGATTATGGCACAAAGAGACAAAGGTGACAAAGGCGGGATGAACGGAGGCAAAATAGGCAGAGGTGATACAATGTGACAAAGAATTAAGTTAAAAGATGGTGCATTATATTTTATCCTATGAGCATTCTATATATTAGCAGATTATTGTTGTAGTGCAATGGATTGGTTGGTGCATTATGATATATTGGTGTATTATTGGTATATACATATCGTTATATTATTAGAAAAAATGTTTATTTTGTTCAAGCTTATATATTATTGTTACAGTGTCTTGCCCTATTATTGTTGCAGTGTGTATATTATTGGATGTGGTATATGTTATATGATTATATTGTTGCGTTATATTGGCACACATTGGCAACGTTGTATCGAAATTATAATTATTTGCAGCATGATTGGTAATGGCACTGTTAATGCTATTGGCAACAAATATTTTATGTATACTATGGCGGTGTATTGGTGTGAGAAAAAATATATTATATGGTGCAAACAATGTGAAACAATGTAGTTTATGGTTGTGTTAATATTAATGGATGTTAATATAGTATATGGCGTTGTTAATGTTATTAGCAATGATAATATAGTACATTGGAATTGTGGTTTTGTGCCCTAATTTTACCTATTGTATTGAGTCTCTAACTCTCGTCATCATTGGAAAAGTGTGAAAACTCACTCTTGTCAATGTTATGCTCTATTAAAATCGCTCAGTAAGAGGAGATTCTCTCTAAAAGACCTTGAAGTGGTATGCTCAGATCAGATCTATTTCTTTTCAACGTATGTTATCAGATCTTATGTGATAATGTGCTCAATTGAATTTATGTTTGTCATGACAAAACTTAACCAATATGCTCTGTCACAGTTAAAATTAAATTTGATGTTGTGATGTTTCACCTCGTATTTCTAACCATTAAAGAAAGTTTGACGAACACAAGAAGACTTGCTTATGATTAAATTGACGAGAGCTACAATACAAACTTAATTGAGGTGAAATATGAGATTAATTTCACATAATTTGCATTCAAGCTCTAAACATAACAAAATGGAGGGTTAGGAATATATGTGGTTGTGATTAGTTTCAGTAGTGTGAACTTCTTACTTTGTGCAAAAGGAAAAAAAAAAATACGACAATTTCTATTCGATCATAGCCAAGTTAATTGAGTTCAATATACTACAATTTTGTTGTATTTAAGTGTTCCCACTATTGGAGAAATCCATCATTCTATATAGCCTTGTGCTTTAGTGTTCACCATCTTATCATTAGATTGATTAGTATTCAACAAGATTTCTGGTCCTTTTTTCAAAATTAGTATGATTATAATGTCTTAGTCAATATACAGGCACAAACCCTAACATTAACCTAATTTTCGCATCGTGCTACCATGTTGCTCGTTTTCGTTTGAGTAATAATCATCTCTCTCTTGGCCATAATTGGACACTACATTGTGAGGTTGACCTATAAAAAGTGTTGTGATTACTAACACAAGTGAAATCACCATTAAGGCCATCTTTAGTGAGCACATTAAAATAACATAATGCTAATATGATGGAGCACATACATATGCTTGTATAGGCAAAGAAGAGAGTTAATTAGAGGAAATGCTCAAAGCTTGTGGATCTATGTTTGGTTGGTATAGTTCTTTTGCATTTTAACTTGAAAATCAATCATGAGATTGTTAACTAGTAATTATATATTTCCTTAACAATTCCTAGTGGTTACCAAAGAAAAATTTCTTGATAGGCTTTTCAGTAAGTCTCAAAACCCCTTGCCATTGATATCAAAGGGGGAGGTAAGCAAAAGTATGGAATGGAAGATAATTTTGGAAGAGGAACAGTATGTTGCCATCAATGCCAAAGGGGAGAATGTGTTGAAAAATGTAATTAGTATCGGTTTTCATAATTGTATTTGAAATGTATTTATCAAAAGTAAGAAAAAGGAAAGTTTATTATAAAAGAAATTGACTTATTAAAGCATGGGTGTCATGCTTTAGTCAATGGGTTTTAGGTCAAAACCTCCATTGTAGGCTTCTAGGGTTTATGTCAAGTGTCCTTGTCCATGTCATAATGTAAAGGACCCTTTCTGGGCTTTGTCAATCAAGAAAGATATTTATTTTCATGTAAAACAGGTCATTTAGACCTCCTCCACCAAGTCAACCTCAACCTGGAAAAGTCGGCCTAATTAGGAAGGAATAAACCACCATAAAAGGGCAGCAACTCAACTCATTTTGAGCACAACAACAACAAGTTCGACCTGCAGTTGCTGGAGGTAGAAAAAGGGTGTGAAATTCAAGCAAGAGGAAGGAAGCCCTAGCGAAGGAGAAGGAAGTATTTGTCAAACATAAGAAGTTGAATTTTCTCTTTCCTTTTCTCACACGTGCGAAGTTCTTGGGTTTTTGGAAGGGATGAAAATGTAGTAATGAAGTTGGGCCAAAATTCTGAAGTAGTTAGGGTTGAAATTATGGATTGTTGTTAGGTTGTAGCTGTTGGACAAGAAGAAACTACAAAAGTTTGTGGAATCATATTGGAATTCTAACTTGGTGGAGGAGAAACGTCTTTTGGGTCTAATGTCTTGGTCTATCTCAATTTGATTTACTAGTGGAAGAGTTTGACTGGGTTTTCCCCTATAGAAGGGTTTTTTCCCTGACTAAGTGCCTACATTTGGTGTTGTTGATATTCATGTTTTATTTTGATGATTGCTTGATGAAAAAAATATAAAATGAGAACATACACAAAGTTGATAAAGAATACAAGAAAATCACAAGTAATTATCAACATAAGGAAATCTTTTTTCCTTTCTGATTTTCTAACATGGTTTCAAATCTAAGTTTAAGAAGGAAGGAAAAAGGCAGCTTGAAGGGCAATTGAAAGAAGGGTTAGGGAGGAAGGAACAAAATAAGATCATTGAAGAAATGATCTGTTGTCGTTGCTACAACACCCTCCAAAAATTCACTACATTCAAATTTTGGATCCTACTCAATTGTCGCATCAAGTGTAGCCTTGGTTGTCAAGTTTCATGTCAAGTCAATCTATATGTTTCAAGCGTTCTTGATCATTCTTAAGTTTCATCGCATTGCTTAGAACATATCTAGTGCATTTCATCATCACAACACCTTTGTTTACTGTAAAATGACACTTTTGGTTGCAATCACAACCATTTTATTCATTGTACTTATGGAGTGTTTGCACACCGATGTTTTGATGTATATAATTTACCATTGTTTAAGCATGTATAAGTTGTATTGATGATTTGGTATGTGTCACACATCATTTTATGTCTAAACTTATTATGTTCGTCCCTTGTTCCATCTTCCAAACTTGGGCAAATTTTGGTTGATGAGTGAACCCATTAAGGAAGGGAGCACAAAATCGCACTCTCAAACCTTGATTGGGAATCCTTCATTGTTCGGAAGTGCACCTTGCACCCTCCAAGAATGCATAGTGCACTCCTAATGATGCAGGAGCATTCAACTCAACATTATCATTGTATTTTAGTAGACATAGGCGGTCTTGTGTTTTAGGGAAGTTAGTTTCCTAAGTATTGAATTAATGTAATTATTAAGAGTTTTGAGTGATTTTAATGAGGGAAGCGAGAATAGGATTTAATTGAATATAGTGAGGCATATTTGTAAATATTCTCAAATATAGGAGAATATGAGAGATTTAATATAGTTGAGAGAACTGAGGGATTTGAGAATCGATTGTAAAACTCAAATTAGGAGTTAGTTCATGATTTTGTGGATTTGAGAGAATCCTTAGGGATGAGGAAGAGATTTTAGGATTTTGTTGAGAAGCTTATGGATTTAAACCAGGAATTGGTTTTAGAATCCTTTTGTACAAATGCAAGCCAAAGAGGCATAAACAGGAGAGGGTTGGATAGATTAGCCAGTCAGAGTGTGATTGTAAGCCTATGGGCATGTTGTAAACAGAGGCCATTGTAATTAGAAGATCATGCCAAAGAGAGACATAGAGCCTTAATATGTAATCATTTGTTTATACATTTATATACAGAGAATTCAATTCTGAACTGTGTGGTGTGTATTGGTTAATATACTACTAAATTATGTGTGAATCAGAGTATTATGTATAACGTATGTATGCAGGAGGACTCCAGGTGAACACACAGAGGTGAAGAATAATACAGAGGATCTAAATGGACCTTTGAAACCATTCAACGGATCAAAGTGAAAGCTCTGGAGGGACAGTAATCAAAGAAACACATAGAGTTAAGCTCAGGAGGAATTGCGCAGTAGAACAGTGAAGGGCGAGAAACCTTAGAGTAATCCGAAACCACAGTCGAATTGAAGAAATGGCATACAATCCAAGTGAAAAGAGGAACGAGGAAGTAAAGTATCGATACACAGTAACCATTGGATCTAACAGATCAACGGACAGGATTAAGTCGCAGAGAACGGGATAAGTGAAATCGCATCACAACATATCTCAAGAGTGAGTAAAGCGGCCTTAAGCAATGGACGATTGTGACATGCAAAATCATTGTTGACCATTGGATCAAATGTTCTGATCAACGGTGGAGAATCATTGTTAAATCCCGCATCGCAATGTTTCAATTATGAGGGACGAACCTTCGGCCACAGGCAAGTGCGGTGTGTGATATGCGATATCTGATGCGATCGAAGATTTGATCGCATCACAAATATTCCATGGTAATGTACTGGGCCCTAAGCAATTGCGATGTGCGACACTGCGAAGTGTGATGTAAGCGAACTGAGAAGCTTTGCGAAATGCGATGAGAGCGGACCCGAGAAGGTAATGGACTCGAGTTTATTGTAGTTTGGAATCCGATGTGTTATCACATATCGGATGCGATGGAGGAAGTCATGTGTTAGTGTGACCCACGGAGGATTGCGATTGCGATAAGGGAGCATCGGGTAATGTGTAGAGTTTGAGGAATAAGCGGAAAAAGGTAAGTCTACACATGATTTCTGAGGATTTCTATTATAAAGGGTTTATAATAGTATTAAAGCGTCGATAGCTAATTTGTGGGTTAAGCCCGTGTATGACCCAAAGTTAATAAAGGTTTTAGGGGGTTTGGTTATTGTGTGCGACATAAAGATTAAGGATTAATCAAGACTTAATGAGGTAGAGTATAAAGGATTGAATGAAGGGTTGATTTGTGGTTAGCTTGATAAATCATTCCACCGAGTTTTAATAAAAGGGGCCTTAACCATTATCTAATGAAGATATAACCCGGTAGGCCATATTAATTCCTGGGGAAAAATTGTTTATGCATTTCAATATGCATATTGTGGGTAAAGCAGGCTTTTCCTGCGTCACCTAAGCATATTTCCCCTTCCTTGTTCGAATTGCGCCCTAAAGATTCAAGTCTTCCTTCAAGCGCACTCCTTCAACTCGAAGAATCGTGCCCTTCTTGAGTGCATGAACGCTCTCTGAAGCATCGAATCCTAACCCCTTCATCCTTCGTCAATGCCCCTTACGCCCACCTTGGCCCTCTTGAGTGCAAAAGCGCACCCCGAATCCCTAGAGCCTCATCCTTCATCCTTCAATAGTTCGCCTTGAAACCTCCTTGTCTCCCTTTAGTGCAAAACACACTTGGTAAGGCCAAATGTCTTTCCTTCGCCCTTCGGAACTACACCCTCCCTCGAGTTTTTCTCTCTCCTATTGAGCACATGAGCGCATCTCAAAGCCCTGAAGCTTCACCTCTTCAGCCCTTCAACCTTTCGAAGTCCACCCTTACGCCCAAAATTTTCCTTATCATTTTTAAGTGCATTTTTAAGTCATGAATGGGAAATTTGCATAAAACATGTTAAGATAGGATATTTTTCAGTTTGATGTTTGATTGCGATGAGTGATTACAGTTACATATATTTCAATAATAACATGGCAAGGATGCATGAAGAATATCGAGCAAATAGGGCAGTAAAAGGAAGCATTTGAGAACAAAGAAAAAATCAAAATCTTGATGATCAAAGCACCCCTAAAGACTCCATAAGATCAAAGACCCTTTCGAGGGTGAAGGCACCAATGGTTGGAAGCTACATGCACGAGCAAATACATGAGTGGCAACCATGTCACCTATTGAAGAGGGTCCATGTCATCAGTCACAATGAGTCCCAATCATCAATAATAGTGACGTGTCATTCCCTCACAACACGATGACGTGGAAGTTATGATGTAATCATCTAAATATTGTAAATACTAAGAAGTGGAAGTCCGAAATTCATGTGTGGACAAAAGTGCCATGTAGAGAAGTCCCAAAGACATGTAATTCCAAAAGTTGTTTGGAAGTACAAGAGTTCTAGAAGTCCAAAGGTTATTAGAAGTTGGAAAGTCAAGAGTCATGAGGATATGAAAGGTCATGCCTCAATTTATAAAAGGATCCTCATTTCTCGAGCAAAGGACTTTCAACCTTGGCTTCTCCCACGAGGCATTAGAGAGATAGAGATAGTACTTTTGGGGAGCAAATAATGGCTCTAACACTCCACTATTATAGCTAGTGATGTTCATTGTACTTATGTATCTTGGAAATTTTTATTAATACTTGAAGCCATTTGGCCATCACATTTTCATGCATGGCTTGTGGATGTTTTAAGACTACTCTTTTAATGTTTATGATTCATGCTTGAAATGTGTTGTACTTATTTCGATGATTGTTACATCTATGTGAACTATTTTGGTTGATGTTAAACAAGTATTTGTTGTCTATGTGTGGTGTGTGTGTGTCTCCATTAGATTAGTATTATTACTTCTCTTTTAAAGGCTCATTTTCTCCCCCCTTGCGGTGAAAGACACTTGATACATCTAAAATTGAAGATTCAAAAGGCAAAATCTCTTACTCATTCAAAAGAATATGTGCACTTCTCAGTTTGTGAAATCTATCGATTTACTCCATGTTTCTCATAATCTTCCTCGTCATCCTAAGAAGAAAGAAACAACTCGCACTGGTGAGTTGGTTGCGTCGGTGGAAGATTTGCTTTCACCACTCTTAAAGAGTTAGCAGAATCTTCAAAAGGAACAGTTTAGCAAGAGCTTCTTCCACCCATTCAAGAAGAGTACGAGGAATATATTTTTCTTTCTGACGAAGAACAACCAGGAGTTTATTTTGAGTTCAACGATTGTTTAAACGGTGAATGAGAAGGCCCATTAGATTCAGAAAAGGAGGAAGAGAAAAGAGAAGAAGACATGGATGATCAAGGCTTGTATTGGATAGAATAAGGTCATCTTGCTCTTCCAGATAACCTTCATAGAAACATCCAAAGAAGTTGTTATCAAGTTTGATCCTGACAAGAAGACTAAGGTAGAAGATCATATCTATGATTTCTGCATGCATCTACGAATGTTAGAGATACGGTATGATGATGTTGCTTGTAGGATTTTTCCTTTTACATCAGAAGGTAGATCAACAACATGGTACCACATTCTGCCTATTAATTTAGTCCATGGTTGGAGGGAGTTTAAGAAATTGTTTTTGGAGAAAATTTTCTATGACAATACTTCTGCCATGTTATTAAAAGAGCTCAAAAATATTATTATGGGGGAAGGGGAAAGCCAAAGACTTCAATCAAAGGTTCAACCGCATATTAAACAAGTTCCCCCCAGACATGCAACCTCGTGATTCTATAACTATAGATTATTATACAGTTGCTTTGCTGACAAATATTTCCGCTTTTGTTAAATGAGATGTAAAGGGGATATTAACCCTAAAATTTACAAAGCAATCGTCGTGGAGAAATACTGAAGCGACATTGGAGTTATTACATATGATGATAAATCTAAAGACTCCGAGGAGACTAGCAAGAAGTCCCAACCTTCTTCAAGTAAGGATAAAGAAAAGTATTTTGTAGATATTGAAAGCTTTATTAGATCTTAAAATCACTCTCCAATGAAGTCTTAGAATTAAAGAGAAGTTCGAGCGAGACCTCTATCAATAGCAAGCCTCCCAAGTCTTTCTCATTTAGAAGGAATAACAACAACAATAATCGGTCGGTTAAATCTACTCAGAGTTCAAACGTTGTTTTGAATATTGAAAGGATGGGCATGGATAACTATTGTTCCTTTTATTAGGAATGACATTCAAAGAAAGCATCCCCATAGTGGAACCACAACATGAATGTTATGGTCACACACGTTGTTGATACTTTATTAACAAATGAACCATTTGAACAGACAAACGAAACAAATGAACCTGCAGCAGTTGAGGAAAGTACAGGTATTGGACATGTAGTTAACACTTTTGATTGCATTTTCAATACTAATTTCATTTTCAATACTAACAAGAAGAGTGTTGAAGAACCTCCAGAAAGTGAAGCACTGGTCGTTATAATTTGATGAGAAAAGAGCCCATTTTTTTACTAAGAAGTGACGAGACAAGAGTTAAAAAAGCAATTGCTATGAAGACTCCAACACCAACTAATCCAGCTCGAAATGCACAAACTAAGTCTAGAAATGCTAATGCTTCTAAGGAAACTTCCACTTTCAGCAAAATCAAGTCTATCACTCATGAAGTTTCTAATAAAGTCACACCTCTAGACACTTTAGCACTACGTGCCAAAAGTGACGCTCTTAGTTATAACATAATTGGATATTTGAAGAGAGCTCATGCCAATATTTCCATCTTTGAGATCACAAACATAGCAGGCCGGTGTGAACTTCTTGTCCTAGCCTTCTCGCAACCTTCATCGGGTGATAAAGTTTTTACTTCTCAAAAGGTGTCTGGTAAGTCTATTGGAACTCTTGAATCTATGGTTAGAATTGTAACTTTAGATGCTAATAAAATTTACCCCCCATTTTTGTTAACTTTTGAAATCTTTAATTACAATATCCATAATTGTTTGGTCGATTCGGGTGCATCTGTTAATGTAATGCCATTATATGTTGCTAATAAAATTAATGCTAAATGGTTTAAAACCAAGATTCAGCTGGACATATCCATTGTCTAGGATATTGGTGAACTCAAGAATGTTATTATTCATTTTTCATATGATCATCGATTTCACCAATGTATAAGCATTGTAATTGTTGACATCCCTGAAGCCTATGGCATACTCTTGAGCTAAGACTGGTTTAGTAAATTACAACGGTATTTTGCTACAAATTGGTCACACTTGTGACTTCTATATAAGGGCAGAAACAACCAGATTTGGGTGGGAGTGAACCATACATGAAATATACTATGACACCACTTGAGGGTCATAATGAGCCCATTGCCTTTGTAGATCAGATCTTTCGAAATGTTTCCTAGAAATTGACTAAGGGTATTACCAAGCACAACCATCACTTGTCCCATATGATACACAGTTGGAGCTCCTTCCTTGTACTCTAATTGCTGTTAATGAATATTGTAATATAGATGTACATAATAGTAATAATAGTATAGGATCTAGTTTAGTAGCTAAAAATATTTCGACTATGTACTTCGATGGTTCCAAAATGCAGGATGGGTTTGGAGTTGGTTGCTTACTTATAGACCCGCACAATAATAAGTACATCCTATCATATCATTTGGAGTTCAAGTGTTCAAATAATATTGTTGAATATAAAGCACTCATTCTTGGTTTAAAGAAAGCCATCGACCTGAAGGTAGAGTTGGTCAAGGTAATTGGTGACTCAAAAGTGGTTATTTGACATGTACAGGACACTATCCACTGTGTTTCACCAAATCTTAAAAATTACCAACATGAGGTATGGTGATGGATTAATTATTTTAAATCTTTTAATATGATCATTTTTCCTAGAATTAGAAATATTGTAGCAGATGCATTAGCTAATGTGGTCGCTAGGATGTCATTGTTGAAAAATATTTTTTCTTTAAAGATTATATATAAACCATATGTGCCTGATAATGTCACTAATTTTCATGTTTTCAATGACGACCAACAGATACTGCATTTTATGGCTAATGTGGACATGTTTAAAGATGCTTCCATTGAAGAGGATGAGCACGATAAGAATTTGTAGGAGGCATAATAGGCAATGAAAGATAACATTATGCCTAAAGGTGTAGTGCCCTTGGAAATTATATGACCTACAAAATCAGTTTGGATGACCAATAAATACTAAGGCTCCAACCTCAATGTTTTCATATGAACAAGTCAACTTGGGCACTGAAGAAGATTTGAAATATATAAACCTCGATACATTTTGTTCTCCACAAGAATGACAATTATTTATTCATCTGTTCAAACAATACCAAGATGTGTTTTCATGGATGTACGACGATTTGAAGACATAAGATACTCGCATTTTCTAGTACGTAATTCCAATTAAAGAACGGGTGAAACCTTTTCAGTAGAAGCTAAGGAAATTCCATCCAATGCTGAAACCCCTAATTCAAAAGGAGCTGAGGAAGTTGTTGGATGCTTGGATAATTTTCAAGGTCATACATTCTACTTGGGTTTCAAATTTGGTCCCTTTCAGAAAGAATTCTAGTGAGATAAGGTTATGTGTTGACTTTCGAAATCTCCACCAAGCATCAGATAAAGACAACTACTCGATGCCATCCATGGAATAAATCCTCTAAACAATATCTGGGTTTGATATGTTATCATTGCTAGATGGATTTTCTGGCTATAATAAAGTGCTAGTGGGAAATCCAAATCATCTTAAAACCACCTTTAGGACCAAGTGGGGAACATTCACCTTTAAGTGTATGTCATTCTGGCTTAAAAATGTTGGTGTGACTTTTCAAAGAGTGATGAAAATCGCTTTTTGGGGCCTGATTGGTCAAAGTGTAGTTGTTTATTTGGATGATGTGACTGTGTTCTCCAAAAGAAGATCAAATCATGTACATCACCTAAAGCAAATATTTGAGCGATGTCATAAATATTGGATTTCTCTCAATCCCAAGAAAAGTGTTTTGGTGTGTCAAAAGGCACTCTCTTAGGACACATCATTGTAAAGGGTGGAATTAAATTGTACCCCGAAAGGTTCAAAATCATAACTCACATCCCATTGCTAGTAAACAAGAAGGTTATGCAATCCTTCTCAGGGAACATTAAATTCCTTCGAAAGTTCGTCTCTGATTATGCTCAGATAGTAAAACCATTATGGGAGATGATTACGAAAGATGTGACTTATAAATGGAACAAAAGGGAAAATGATGCTTTTGCTCAGATTAAGCGAGCTATTTTTGAGCCACATGCATTATTTAGTCTTGATTATGGAAAATATTTCTTGCTTTACACTTTTGCTTCAGATTCATATATCGCGGTTGCACTGACTCATAAGGATATTGAAGGAAATGAACGACCTATTTCTTTCATGACTGTTGGCTTACAGGGTCAGACCTAAATTGTCTTTCCATTGATAAACAAACTTATGTTATATATAAGGCAGTAAAATATTTCAGGCCCTATCTCCTTAAATCTCACACGATCATATATGTGCTTCATCCAATGGTCAAAACACTTTTTATGCAGCAGGAGCTAGGTGAGAAGAGGAAAAATTGGATGACCTGTCTACAAGAATATGATATGGAGTTTAATATAGTACATACCATTAAGGGTCATGGCCTTTGTCAATTAGTAGTCGAAGCAATAGATGCTCCCGAGCAATATCTTTTAGGTTGGGAGCAGGAAATAAAGATTTATAATGTTGAACGAATTCTCGAGACTAAATCAACAACACCATGATATTCAGATATATGACAATTCTTAGAGCACGACATCTTCCCCACGCATTTATCGAAGAAAAAAAGAGGGCAAACCGCCTTAAATCTCTATCCTATCTCCTCGTTCATGGAGTGCTTTTCAGAAAGCACCACAACAATGTCTTTCTAAGATGCCTTGAGCCTAAAGACATGGAGAAGGTACTAAGAGATCTACACGATGGACCGACAGGTGGTCACTATGTGGGTGATACAACTACGCATAAAGTAATGAGGGTTGGTTATTATTGGCCCACCTTATTCAAGTATGCTCATGCTTATGCTCACAAGTTCCCAGCTTGTCAGAGATGCATCGATCGAGATCAAAAGTCAGTCACCCCACTACTACTAGTAGCAGTTGAGGAACCTTTCCAACAGTGGGGACTAGATGTTATTGGAGAAATATTTCCACATTCATTAAAGAAACACCGATACATTTTAACAATGACAAATTATTTTACTCGGTGGACAGAAGTAATTCCTTTAAGACAAGTTAATGACCAAGAAGTCATCCACTTCTTGAAACAAAACATTATAACTAGGTTTGGCATTCCAACGTCTCTTGTCTTTGATAATGTGACTTATTTTTCTTCACTGAAACTTTATGAATTCACATTAGAAAATGGTATTGTATTAAAGCATGCATCTAACTATTACCCGCAGGGAAATGGTTTAGCTGAATCAACAAACAAAAATCTCATTCGCATAATCAAGAAAACCATTTTCTCTGAGCAAAGGAACTGACACAATTCTTTAACAAATGCATTATGGATTGACCATGTAACTCCTGAGCCTTTCCACAAAACCTCAATGTACTTTCTAGTTTATGGTAATGAATTTATCTTGCCTTCGAACCTATATATCCTAGCCTTACAACTCTCTGTCAGGCGGAAAGAGTCGATAGTGCGGACACAACCAACCTCCCTAGGAGCCTAAGACTCTCTAGTGACAAACAAGACAAACAAGAGCAATCCTTCTCTAAACATGCATTTACTATATAAGAAATCAAGTGTTTAGATCCTACCTGTAATCCAACGCTGTTGTAGCAATCCAGCCTCACTGATCCAGATGAGCTCCTCCTTCACTTTGAAACCTGCATCCACTAACAATCAAACGATTAAATAGCACTTGATAATCTCATAGAATAAAACATATTTAACACATAAACCAAGGAGTACATGAAACAACTCATAAATAACAAGTTATTGAGAAGAATGGACTCATTTGCATTAATAGGAAACAAAAGGAACAATTACAACCTGAGCCTTGGTGTTGTGCAAGTCCCTCCCAGGGTCCATCAAGAGTTCTCCTTTACTTTGACAAAGCTCACCCACTTCCAAATAGAACAAGCAAAGATGGCAATCTCTCCTCACAAGCTTCTAAATGGGAGTCCTAATTCTAGCAGCATCTACCCTTAGAAATGTTTAGCTTCCAACCTCCCCTCCTTCTGGCCCGATGCCTGTATTTATAGTGCTCAAGAGGAAGTTAATCAGGTCCACCATCAATGGGATAATCCCCTCTTTGGATGGGATAGCTCCCTTATTGATGGGATAAGTTCCTCTTTGGTAGGGGTACATGAACCATCTGGAGGCACTCAATACACGTCGAACAACCTTCTAGAATGCTCTAGAAATGACCACAAGTAACTTTTTAAAGATGAAACTTGCGCATTTTGACCTTTACAGGGGTACGCACCTGCCCCTTTACATACAGAGCGTACAAGTACGTAGCTTTTGTGAACATTAGGTGCGTACCCGCAGGTAAGGCCGAGAGAATCTGCGTACCCAGAGATAAACACATTTACAAAGACTTTCTCTCTTTCTTGAAGTTTGACATGGAGAGCAGAGGCATGAGACTTGCCCAGGAGGATAGCATGACTGTTGATGGAGCCATACTAACTGTAAATAGTCATGGTGACATTTTTTAGTGTAACGCTCTCCCAAGGGTTCCAAGGTAGACGTTTCCTTCTAGTTCAAAGCAGGATATATACTTTACTCAAACTTGAGGAAGAAAGGCTCAAAGCCAAAGAAATAATTTCCATCCATCAAAACCATATTATGCATTGGTTCGAAAAGAAGTCCACAGGGACTACGAGTTTTGTTGTGGGTGACTTAGTATTAGAGTGGGACAAAGCCCACGAAGAGAAAGGAAAACACACGGAGTTCTAACCCTTATGGATTGACCCCTTCACCATCAAAGAAAATCTTGGTCATAATACTTTCAAGTTGAAATCCATAGATGGGAGGACTGATCCTCTTCCTGTAAATGGTCATGATTTGAAATTTTACTTCCAATAGTAGCTCTAACTTGTGTTTACTATGCAATCCTTCCTTCTTTTCTTTTCTTTATGGTTCATATTAGTCTTATGCGTGTCATGTCATGTTGTGTCCTATATTTTCTTGTGCTTTGGCCATTATACATAAATAAAGCCTTGTGTGAAAAGTGCATGGCTCAAATCTTTGTGGGGGAATGAAATAGAAAATGTGAGAATCGCAATGCTTAGCTATTTGTTAGTTTCCCTTCTCTATTTTGGGAATATGTTATAGGTTGAGCTAAGTCTAAAAAGAAAATATGATACATATGAAAGGAAAACCTTGAGGGAACCTATTAGATCTACATCTATTCTAGTATCCAAACTCCACAACTTGGTGTGAAATATACTCGGTGTATTACATGCTTATCCAATATAGTAGAGAGGATAAGGGGTAAATCTAAAGCGAGCAAACCAATATCAAAGGTTTTATAAATACTTCTCTAAAGGGGAAACCTCGTTTTCTCTCAATAATTCGGGATCCCTCTTTCGCCCATTAAAAATATTAAGTGTTGAAGCATAGTCCTATTAAATAAATAAATTAAGGGTGAAAGAAGAGAAAGGCTTCCCGCACAGGGAAGTGAAACAAGCGACTTTGTTGGGGTATTGTCCAGGCGTGCTGGCCATGAAGCAATTTTTGTGCTCCTGAAGTGACTCCATTGGGGTATTGTCCAGGCCTACTGGCAATGGAGCAACAAAAAATATGAAACTCATACTCTGAATATCATAAACTCATCGCACATATTACCCTTTCCTGGATTGAAACAATTGTAATATGGAATACCTTTTGTGTATTGAACCAAGTGAAGTGAAGTAAGGTTCTATGTATATAATCAGGTCGAAAGGAAAGTCAAGATAATCTAATTGGTGTATCAATACTTCCTGAAGGATCGACCCTTTAACTGAAAATCTATTCCTAGGCAGAGAGATGAAGTTCATCCATTGTGTCTCCAAGTGTTGTCCTCCTACAACACCCTCCAAAATTTCACTACATTCAAATTTTGGAGACTACTCAACTGTCACATCAAGTGTCACCTTGGTCATCAAGTGTCATGTCAAGTCATTCAATATTTTCAAGTGTTATTGATCATTCTCAAGTGTTGTCACATTTTTTAGAACATCTATAGTGCATTTTAGGGTCACAACACCTTTGTTTGTTGTAAAACGAAACTTTTGGTCACAGTCACACACACTTTGTCTGTTGTACTTGGGGAGTGTTTGTACACTAGCATTTTGATGTATATTTACCATTTTTCAAGCCTATCTAAGTTGTATTGATGAGTTGGTATGTGTCACAGATGATTTTATGTCTAAAATCATTGTGTTCATCCCTTGTTCCATCTTCTAAACTTAAACAAATTTTGGTTGCTAAGTGAAGCCATTAAGGCAGTGTTGAAGGTGTTGGATACCGCCAACATACAAGGTGTCTCCCCGATGTGAAGTCCCAATTAGACCTCACAATGTTTCGAGTAGGATCCCCATACGAATTATCGGCCTGACTATCGTAATCGTAAGGTTCACCTTGGTTTCAATGAATAAAATAAGAGATTATATATATAAACCTTGAACAAGCAAGCAAGTTGACATTGTGAAACACCGATTGTAATGTGTAAAAGTCACGAGGGGGGAGACAAAAGTGAGCCTCTAGAAAGAAGTAATAGTACTAACCTAAGTGAGACACACGAGGAAAGAAATATGTGTTAGTTATATAGATAAATAGTTCACTTAGACACAACAATCATTAAACCACATACAACACACATTCAACAAGATAAGTATCGAGGCCACCAAAATAGTTCAATTTCCTTAATACATGTGAACAAAACATATAAGCAAACATCCAAATAATAGTCCTAAGTAATGCACAATACATGCATGAAAAAGTGTTGGCTCGTCGCGCTTCAATTATAAGGTGAAAGCTCCGAGTACATAGTTATAATGATGAGACGCTAGTTCCAATAATGGAACATTAAGTCACTTCTTGCTTCTCGAGAGAATAATTTTCTCTCCTATGCCAAGTAGAGAAGCCAAAACTAGATCTCTAAAGCTTATGCCTCCAAAATTCTTTTGTTTGAGTTGTGAGGTTGCTTTTAAAACAAGAGGAATGACATTTCATGTCCTCATGACTCTTGACTTCAGTACGCCCTTTGGACTTCTAAACAACTCTTGAACTTCTAAATGACTTTTGGACTTCTATACAATCTTTTTCCATATATGACTATGTGACTCTTCATGTTCCACATATGACTCTTGGACTTCCACACATTACATTTTGTCCTTTTCCTTGAATATACATCATTACATTCCACATGATGATGTGGCATGAAACATGGACACACATTGACCATTATGATGACACTTGTACAAGTTACAACTTGACAATGATGACATGGACTTCATGATGAGGTGGCAATGCCAAGTTGTCTTCCTTGTTGCTTCATCTTGCATTCTTGATGATAAATCTAATCTATGCTTCATCTTCATGGAATATATGCTTTGTTGCTTTTATTCACCCTTTAAAGGGTCTTTGATCAGTATCATAATCTTTGAGTCATCATGCAATGTATTCTTTTTGTCTTGGTCCATGATCTGCTTCATGTCTCCACGATAACTCTATTTTGTTCTTCTTCTTCGCAAGTGTTTTTTATGATTTCTCCTTGCTATTTTCTCTTGATCATCACCTTTTCATGCTAGGAAGGTACTCCTTCCAATGAAAATAATCCATGACAAAGAAAAATCAGTCTTAAAAAAACATCTATTCTATCATTATCTAGCTCATGGAATGATCTGCTCATGATAGGCCTATGAGAGAGTTAAAGAAGAACGCATGATTAGGAGGGTGAAATCAAAATCATTAAGGCTTACAAGAGGCCTTCAAGGTGCACTTGTTTTCACAAGCAAGAGAGAGAGAGAGAGAGCTCAAGGGCACAGGGCACAGGTCTGAAGCATGACGGGAAATCATTCATTGGTTCAAGATGTGCTCATATTCTCAAGGAAGTTAAGGAGGGTGCAAGGGTGCACACTGAAGGGGTGAATGGGTTAGGATTCAAGCCTTCCAAGTGCCCTCATGAACTCAAAGAAAGAAGGAGGGCACAAGGGTGCATACCGAAGGGTCAAAGGGGTTAGGTTTCGAGCCTTTACGGTGCACATGTGTGCTCAGGAGGAACTAGGAGGGTAAAGTTCTTTGAGTCGAAGGAGTGCACTCAAATGAAGGCTTCAGGCTTAGTGATTATGTCATGCACTCTTTTAATAGAAGGATGAAATCTTCATGCTTCAAGAGTGTTCCATGTTCTCAAAGGCTTAAGGCTTCAAGAGTCTCCCATGCTCTCAAAGTGAAGGATGAAGGCTTTGTGTTTCAAGAATGAACCATGCACCTTAAGGCTTCGTGCTTTGTGAGTGTGCCATGCACTCTAAGGGAAGGCTTTGTGCTTTATGAGTGCACCATGCACTCAAAATATTAAGGATTCAGGAGTGCTCCATGCGCTTAAAGGCTTCGAGCTTCAAGAATGTGCCATGTGTTTTTTAAGAGACAAAGTATACTTGGTTGTTCCGAAGTGTGCTTCGTTGTTTCGAAGTGCAGTCAAAGGATCCTTATTTTTTTGAAGTGCACTTTTTTATTGATTGTTTGAAGTGCACTTAATTGTTTGGAAGTGCGCTTTGTTGTTTCAAAGCGAGCTCATGATTGGGAGGGTGAAATTCTCTCCAACAGTTGCTACTTGTTCATCTAGAATGCACTTTTCACTGAGGGAGGCAGCACAAGGTTAGGTGACTTATACTTAGGAAGTACTAATGCACTATGAGAGGGAGGAGACCTTATAAAAGACTTAGTGCAGAAGTATGGGAGGAAAATACATCAATGAGGCTCATGAATAAGTTTCTCTCATCACCTAGTAAGAGGGTTAATGCCTTTAGAACTTGCACTAGGCTGAAGGATAAAGAAGAGCTCTCAAAGTGGGTAAATTAGGGACCATCAGAGTAGGAGAAAGAAAATCATCCTAACACGACTCAAACATGGAACACACACATAAATGTCATCAATATAAGATAGCGAAATGCACAGGACTCATGAACAATAATCGCACCTTAAAACAACAACAAAGCGACACCTATTTCCAAGTGCGACAGTTGAAACAACAAATTACAGCACTTAGAACACAACTTATGATAGAAGTGACGACTATGGCCAAAAGGTGCACTGAGATGGATAAATGTGTCTAGCGCATGTTCCAATGATATGTAATGTCATATAATGCAGAAGAGTGTGCCAAAATTAACTTTGGTGATACAAAAAGGTGTGAAACATGCAGGAGTGGAAACACAAAAGTGACACCTGCAATAAGAGGAAAACATGAAGATGACACTTGAAAAATGCAAACGACCTTAAAAATGACACATGACATAGTGAAAATAATATGAAAATAACACTTATTAAAGTAAAATCAAGTCAAAGTGATAGTCGTGAATACGAAAGTGACACTTATGGAAGTGAAGGTGCACCAAAAGCAACATTTTGGAAAACTCACCGAAATAGAAGTACAAATGCAACAAAAGTGAGGGATATTGTCAACAAAAGTGTGCACTAACTGTCGACATGGGTTGAACATCACACAAGAACTATCTTGATGGACGGTGTTATGTATGTTCGATCTTATGTAAGGAAAGCACGTTTGTAATTTTATCAAGGACTAAGCATGTGTGAGCAAGTGACTTTGACAAGTAAACATATTGCAAACATCAATTGACCATGGAACGACATATTGTAAGATTATCACTAGGATCCAAAATTAAAGTGTAGGAAAAAATTTGGAGGGTGTTAATTGCAGCGTCAACAGATAAGGAGCACAAAAGCATACTCTCAAGCCTTGATTGGGAATCCTTCATTATCTAGAAGTGCTCCTTGCACCCTCCAAGGGTGCATAGTGCACTCCTAAGAATATTTCCCCTTCATTGTTCTAGGTTGTACCCTAAATATTTAAGTCTTCCTTTCAGCGCACTCCTTTGACTCGAAGAATTGCACACTTCTTAAGTGCATGAGTGCACTCTGAAGCCCTGAATTCTAACCCCTTCACCCTTTTTCAATGTGCCCTGCACCCTCCTTGTCCCTCTTAAGTGTATGAGTGCACCCCAAAGCCCTAAAGCCTCATCCTTTTTCCTTCGACAGAGTGCCTTGCACCCTCCTTGTCTCACTTGAGCACACAATGCACTTGGGAAGCCAAAATGTCATTCCTTCGCCCTTCGGACTTGCGCCCTGCGTGCTCCCTTGAGTTTTTCACTCTCCTCTTGAGCACATCTTGAAGCCTTGAAGCTTCACCCCTTTAACCTTTCGAAGTCTACCCTTGCACCCAAAAGTTTCCTTGTCATTTCCAAGCACACTATTAAGTCATGAACAGGAAATTTGCATAAAACATGTTAGGATAGGAGATTTTTCAAGTTGATTTTTATTGGCCATGAGTGATTGAAGTTACATGTATTTCAAGAAAAACATTGCAAGGATGAATGAAGAATATTGGGCAAAGAGGGTAGTCAAAGGAAGCATTTGAGAACAAAGAGCGCATAAAAATATTGATGATCAAAGCACCCCTAAAGGCTCAATAGGATCAAACACCCTTTGGAGGGTGAGGACATCAACGATCGGAAGCTACATGCAAGAGAAAAGACATGAGTGCCAATATGTCACCTATTGAAGAGAGTCCATGCCATAAGTCGCTATGAGTCCCATTCATCAATAATAGTGACTTGTCATGCCCTCGCCACATGATGATGTAATCATGTAATTATTGTAAAGACGAAGAAGTGGAAGTCCAAGAGTCATGTGTGGACAAAAGATCCATGTATAGAAGTCCAAAAGACATGTAATTCCAAGAGTCTTATGTAATTCCAAAATCCATTTGGAAGTCCTAGAGTTCTAGAAGTCCAAAGGTCATTAGAAGCTGGAAAGTCAAGAGTCATGAAGATATGAAAGGTCATGCCTCAAGTTATAAAAGGATCCTCATTTCTCAAGCAAAGGAATTTTAACCTTGGCTTATCCCACGAGGCATTAGAGAGATAGAGATAATGATTTTGGGGAACAAGTAGTGGCTCAAACACTCTACTATTGGAGCTAGTTATGTTCATTGTACTTATGTATCTTGGAACTTTTGCTTAGTACTTGAAGCCATTTGGCCAACAGATTCTCATGCATGGATCGTGTATGTTTTTAGACTACTCTTTTAATGTTTATGATTCATGTTGGATTTCACATCTATCGAAGTAATTGAAGCATTTTAGTGACTTTGGTGCTAAACTTGTTGGAAATGTGTTGTAATTATTTCAACGATCGTTACATCTATGTGAACTATTTCGTTTGATGCTAAACGAGTCTTTCTTGTCTATGTGTGTGTGTCTCCATTAGATTAGTACTATTACTTCTCTTTTGACGACTCATTTTCTACCACCTTACAGTGAAAGAACCTTGATACATCTACAACTAAACATTCACAAGCCACACTCTCTTGCTAATTCAAAATCACATGTTCACTTCTCTCTCATGCTAATTGCTTGGGACAAGGAAAATATTTAAGTAAATGGAAGTCGGGCCAAATTTTTGGATGGGACTCCTACACCAAACAATGTGAGTCCTAATTGAGACCTCATATCGGGCAGATCCCATGTATGTTTCCAGTATCTAGCATCATCAACATTATAGCGCTAGAAGTAGGGAAACCAATTTTTTCATGGCTGATAACTCTTCACATCCCAATCATTCAATTTCTAGACAAGGCAGTAATATCCCGAGCACCATCCCTACTCCTATTCCCGAGGTAGAAGGGTCTTCTCAGCCTAGTCTGAAGTTGGCTTACAAAGTTACCACAAAAAACTTTGGGCGGTTCAACTTATCACCCATGATTTTGTGAAATCTATTAGTTTACTCCCAATTGCTCATAATCTTCATCATCATCCTAAGAAGAAAGAAACAACTCCCACTGGTGTGTTGGTTGCATTGGTGGAAGATTTCATTTTCGCCACTCTTGAGGAGTTAGAAGAATATTTAGAAGACATAGTTAAGCAAGAGCCACTTCCACTCTTTGATGAAGAGTACAAGGAAGATATTGTTATTAATAACTAAGAATAATTAGGCGCTGATTTTGAGTTCAACAACCATTTAAATGGCGAAGGAGAAGGCTTTTCCAATTCAGAAAAGGAGGAGCAGAAAAGAGTCGAAGTCATGGTTAATCAGGACTTGCATTTGATGACCCAAGGGTCGCTCACTCTTTTGGATAACCTTCATAGAATGCTTATACATACAGAGAAGTTGTTATCAAAGTTCAATCCTAACAATAAGACTAAGGAAGAAGATCATATTGATGATTTCTACATCCATCGACAAATGTTATAGGTACAATATGATGATGTTTCTTGTAGGATTTTTCCTTTTACATTAGAAGGTAGAGCAACAACATGGTACCACATTCTGCCTATTAATTCAGTCCATGGTTGGAGGGATTTTAAGAAAAAAAATGATAAATGTTTTTATGACAAGACTCCCGTCATGTTATTAAAGGAGCTTGTAAATATTAAGATGGGGGAAAAGGAGAAAGTCAAATAATTTAATCAAAGGTTCAACCACATATTAAACACAAGTTTCCCCCAAACACGAAGCCTCACGATTATATAACTACAGATCATTATACAACTGCCTTGCCGACAAACATTTCCTCTTTTGTTAAACAAGCTGCAAAGGAGACATTGGCCCTAAACTTTGCAGAAGTAATCATCGTGGAGAAATACTTGCATGCCATTGGATTTATTATAGATGATGAAGAATCTAAAGACTCCAGGAGACATGCAAGAAGTCTTAGCCTTCTTCAAGTAAGGCTAAAGAAAAGGATTCCGTAGATATTGAAAGCTTGATCAAATCTTTAAAATCACTCACCAATGAAGTCTAATAATTAAAGAGAAGGTCAATGAGACCTCTACCAGTAGCAAGCAAGTATTTCCCATTCAGAATGAATAATAACAATAATAATCAACCCACTAAATCCGCATAGAGTTCAAATGTTGTGTTGAATATTGAAAGCATATGCATGGACAACTATTGTTCCTTTCACCGGAAATGACATTCAGAGAAAACATGCCCACATTGGAACCACAGCACGAATGCTTTGGTCACACACATTGTTGATACTTTATTAGCAGATGAGAAGTCCAAACAGATAGACAAAACAAATGAAAATGCAATGGCTAAGGAAAGTATACATATTAGACATGCAATTAACAATTTTGATTTCATTTCAATACTGACATGAAGAGTGTTTAAGCACCTGCGCAGTGAAGCCCCTTCTCAGAAAAAATATGGTTGTGATAATTTGAGGAGAAAAGGGTCCATTTCTAACGAGAAAGTGACGAGACAAGAGTTAAGAAGAGATTGTTAAGAAGAATCACACCAGCAACTAATCCTGCTCATAATGCACAAAATAAGTCTAGAAATGCTATTGCTTCTAAGGACACTTCCACTAGCAGCAAAAGAAAGTCTCTCACTCCAAAAGCTTCTAATAAAGCTACACCTCCAGACACTTTAGCATTGTCTGCCAAAAGTGAAGTTATTGATTATAACATAGTTGAAGATTTGAAGAGAGCTTGTGCCAATATTTCCATCTTTGAGCTCGCAAAGATAGCAGGCCAGTGTGAACTACTTTTCTAAGCCTTCTCACAACCTTCATCAGGTGATAAAGCTTCTACTTCTCAAAAGGTGTCTGGTAAGTCTGTTGGAACTCTCAAATTTGTAGTTAACGTTGTAACTTTAGATGTTAACAATCTCTAACCCCCATTTTTGTTAACTTTAGAAATCTTTAATTACAATGTCCATAATTGTTTAGTAGATTTAGGTGCATCTCTTAATTTAATTCCATTATCTGTTGCTAAGAAAATTAATGCTAAATGAGATAAAATTGATGCACAAATCATTCAGCTGGACATATACTTTGTCCAAGCTATTACTGAACTCAAGAATGTTATTATCCATTTGTCATCTTATCATTTGGTTCACCAATGTGTAAACATTGTAATTGTGGACATCCCTTGAGCCTATGGCATACTCTTGAGTTGAGACTAGTCTAGTAAATTACAAGGGTATTTTTCTACAGATTGGTCACACTTATGGCTTCCATAAAAGGGAAGAAACAACCAAATTTGGGTGGAGAGTGAACCATACATGAAATATATTGTGACACCACTTGAGGGTCATAATGAGTTTGTTTCCTTTGCATACATTATCTTTGGAAATTGTTTCTTGGAAATCGACCACGGGTGTTATTTGTAGGTTTTATCCCCGTACAGAAATTATCTGCATACGAATTCTAAAACACATAAAATAAACAATGCGAGAGCATAACACATATACACAGAGATTTTCCCCTGGATCCCAAAACTGGGACTACCAGCTGGATTTTTCATTATATTCGTTTCAATGTTACAATACATATTTATACATGCCGAAGCATCCAATACCATGGACCGAAAAACCATCGCGTCCAAAACCATGGACCGAAAACCATCGCGTCCAAAACCATGTGTGAAAATCATGCATAAAACCATAGGTGGGTCTGCCCAACCTAACATAGGGTCCAAAACCAAAATTTTCCAGGGCGCTGCCCCAGACCCCATAAAGTGGGGTTACGGGTACGCCTCAAACCCCATGTGACCCCCCCTCTAACCCTCGCTTAACTACGTGGGCTAGTCATGGAAAGAATATAACACAACCCAACATTCTCCCACTTGTTGTTTTCTTTCCACAGGGGGCCACAAGAGAGCTTAGTCATTTTTCCAGCCCTGAAACACCCATTGTCTCTCTACACCAAGAAAAATTCTCAAAGCTCACAGATTTTGTCAATGCATCTGCAGTATTCTTCAAAGTGTCCACCTTTACCAGCAACACCTTTTTGTCTTCTATCATATCCCTCACAAAGTGATACTGAACATCAATGTGCTTTGTCTTTGAATGATATGCAATGTTCTTTGCCAAGAAAATTGCACTTTGGATGTCACAGTCTATCCTTATAGCTTCTTGTACTAACCCCATACTTGAACGCAATCTCTACAACCAAACTGCTTCCTTGCTTGCATGAGTGGCTGCCATGTATTCTGCCTCTGCAGTTGATAGTGCCACTACAGATTGTTTCTTACTCATCCAACTGATTACACCTCCAAATAGGTTAAACACATACCCACTTGTAGATCTTCTCCGATCCAGATCTCCAGCCCAGTCTGCATCAACAAAGCTACGAATATCCAACACTCTGTCCAATCTTGGTCTTCCTTGGTAACACAAACCATAATCACTAGTGCCATGCAAATACCTGAAAACCCGCTTCACTATTGTCCAATGCACCTTCCCTGGTTTTGACATAAACCTGCTCAATACTCCCATTGCATTTGCAATGTCTGGTCTAGTACAGACCATTACATACATCAGGCTACTGACTGTACTTGCATATGGAACACAGGACATGTCCTCTTCCTCTTCTTGTGTCTTGGGACACTGTTCAACAGATAACCTCACACCTACAGGAATAAGAACCTTCACCGGTTTATTATCTTGCATATTAAACCTCTGCAATATTGTCTCGACATACTTCCTCTGGTTTAACCAGAGTTTCCCCTTTGTCCGATCTCTTTTAATTTCCATGCCCAAAATATAGTTTGTCGCACCAAGATCTTTCATGTCAAATTTGGAGGACAAATGGGTCTTCAAATCTTGGATAATTTCTTTGTCATTTACAACCAGCAACATATCATCCACATACAAGACCAGATAAATAACACGGTCACCAATTAATTTAAAATACACACAGTGATATGCTTTGCTTCTGATGAAGCCAAGTCCCCGTATAAATGTATCAAATTTCTGATACCACATCCTTGGTGATTGTTTTAACCCATACAGAGACTTCTTTAACTTGCATACTAGTTCTTTCTTACCCTTCACAGCAAAGCCTTCAGTTGCTTCATGTAGATTTCCTCTTCCAGATCCTCGTGAAGAAATGTTGTCTTCACACCCATCTGTTCTACCTCAAAATCAAAAGCATCAGCAACAGATAAAAGTAATCTAATAGAAGTTACCTTGGCAACAGGAGAAAAAATATCACCAAAATCAATTCCTGGAACCTGGGAATAACCTTTTGCTACCAACCAAGCTTTGTATTTCTCCACTTTTCCTTCTGCATTTGTCTTCTTCTTGAACACCCATTTGTTGCCAATGGGTTTCCTTCTAGCCGGCAACTCCACCAGATCCCAAGCCTCATTTTTTTGCAAAGATGCCATTTCATCAACCAAGGCCTCTTTCCAGAGTTTTCCATCCTCTGAATCTACTGCCTCCTTCACAGTTCTGGGATCATCATCAATAACAGACAAAGCAAAATTTGAACAGAAAGCAGATGGACTATACCTTTCTGGCTGCCTTCATTCTCGAACTGATCTTCTCACACCTGGAGTTTGTGGCTCTTCATCTTCTGATTCATCCTCCGTTGTAGAGTCTAATTCTTCATCCTTTAGCTCAAACTCTATCTTCTCAGGTTCCTTTGGTTGGACTTCATGTTTAATAACATCTTTTACCTCTCTAAACACCACATCTCGGTTGTACACAACCTTCCTTAATACTGGATTCCAAAGCTTATAACCCTTTAAACCATCCTTATACCCAATAAAGATGCACTTTTCAAATTTACTATCCAACTTGGTTCGTTTCTCCTTTGGAACATGTACATATGCATCACATCCAAATACCCTCAGATGTGAAAGAGAGGGTTTCTTACTAGTCCACACCTCTTGTGGAGTCTTATCCTCCAACGCTGATGAAGGTGACCTATTGACTAGGTAACATGCAGTATCCACTACCTTTGCCCAGAATTCCTATCCTAACCCGGCACCACTAAGCATGCTTCTTGCCCTTTCCATCAACGTCTTGTTCATTCTTTCTGCAACTCCATTTTGCTAAGATGTATATGGAGCAGTCTTCTACCATGCTATACCACACTTCTTACATAATTCTTCAAATTCCTTGCTGCAAAACTCGCCACCGTTATCTGTTCTCAACACCTTTATCTTCTTCTATGTCTGGTTTTCCACTAGAGCCTTAAATTCTTTAAACATGTCAAAGACTTCAAATTTCTTCTTAAGGAAATATATCCATGTATTCCTTAAGAAGTCATCTATAAATGATACATAGTACACATACTTATCTAGTGATGGAACCTTCATAGGTCCAAACACATCACTGTGCACAAGCTCTAATATTTGTTTCGCCCTCTTACTACCAAAGGGGAAACTCACCTGATTCTGCTTCCCATATACACAATTTTCACAGAAATGAAAATCCAGAGAGCTATTACTCATACCTTCTACCATACCTTTACCATGAAGTATTTTAAGGCCCTTCTCTCCAATATGTCCAAGCCTTTGAAGCCACAACATGGTCTTCTCTCCAGAGACCACTAGATTTTCTGCTCCATTTTCAGGAACCACGGAACTATTGCACCCATAAATAACAGTGCTACCTTGCAGCTTGTACAGAGTTCCAACCCGTACTCCCCGCATCAATACTAGTGCTCCCTGAACCATCTTGTAGGTATCCTTCTCGAACATTGTTTTTACACCTACATCATCCAGCTTTCTAACAAAAATCAGATTTCTGGCTAATGCAGGAATATGCAAAACACCCAAAAGTGTTCTAACCCTTCCACCTTGCAGCTTCAACTTTATTTTTCCACGACCAATGATTCTAGCCTTCCTGTCATCCCCCAAGAAGACATAACCACCATCATATTTCTCATACTCACATAACCATTCTCTATGGGGAGTGAAGTGAAAGGATGCACCTGAGTCAATCAACCATGCCTCGTGATCTACATGTGTACTTGAAGAAACCAAGTACACATCCCCACCTTCATCTGAGGTGGTTTTCGCCTCTGCAGAAGGAGCATCATCAGATCCCTTTCCTTTATCAGGAGCTTTAGATTTACAGTCCTTTTTGTAGTTCCCTTTCTTTTTGCATTTCTGGGACACCACCTTTACAGGTTTTCGTGGAGATTTAGATCTCCCTCTAGATTTAGATCTCCCATTCGATGACCTATTTTTGTTTCTGTTCTGGGACCGTCCTCGTATAGGAAAGGCATCACCATTCTAGCTCTCCATATTTTTCCGTCTCATCTCCTTCGTCAGCAAGGCTGAGACTATTTCATCAAACTGCAAGGCAGTTGCATTGTTACCTATTGCAACAACCAGACTATCCCATGAATCTGGTAGAGAACACAATAAAATGATGCACTTATCTTCATTTGAAATTTTAATATCAACAGATGCTAACTGACTTACCACAATATTAAATGCGTTTAGATGCTCTGTCACTGAGTCTCCATCTTTCATCCTCAGGTTATACAGCTTTTTCCGCAGGAACAGTTTATTCACCAGAGACTTAGATTGGTACAAAGTGCCTAACTTGTCCCACAAAGCCTTCACCGTAGCTTGCCTTGATACATTTAGCAATATTGAATCTGAGACACACAATCGTATTGTGCTCTTTGCCTTCCGATCCAACTTCTTCCATTCTTCATCGGACACTCCCATTGGTTTAGTACCCAGATCTACCGCGATCCACTGATCTTTATCCACCAACAGATCCTCCATCTTGACTTTCCACAACTCAAAACTCTGACCATTAAATTTCTCGATCTCTATCTTTCCACTACTCGCCATCTTATTTCACCACCAGAATCGATCTCGCAGATCTCCCACTGAACAGGGTCTAACACAAGCCTGAGCGAAACCCCTCAGCAACAAAGGCGTTCCCTTGAAGCCAAATCAACTCTGATACCAAATGTAGGTTTTAACTTCGTACAGAAATTACCTGCATATGAATTCTAAAACACATAAAATAAACAATGCGATAAAATAACACATATACACAGAGATTTTCCCCTGGATCCCAAAACCAGAACTACTAGCTTGATTTTTCATTATATTCCTTTTAATGTTGCAATACATATTTATACATGCCGAAGCATCCAATACCATGGATCGAAAAACCATCGCGTCCAAAACCATGTGCGAAAATCATGCACAAAACCATAGGTGGGTCCGCCCAACCTAACATAGGGTCCAAACCCAAAATTTTCCGGGCGCTGCCCCGGACCCCATAAAGTGGGGTTAAGGGTACGCCTCAAACCCCATGTGACCCCTCCACCCCCCTCTAACCCTTGGTTAACTACATGGGCTAGTCGTGGAAAGAATATAACACAACCCAACATTGTTAAGCACAACCATCACCTATCCCATCTGAAACATAGTTGGAGCTCCTTCCTTGTACTCTGAATGGTGCTAATGAACCATGTAATATAGATGTACATAATCATAATATTAGTATAGGAGCCACTTTAGTAGCTAATAATATATGGACTGTTGATTTGGGGTAGCATAGTATGTGTTCTAGCCATGAAAATTGGTGGAGAGGCTAAAGCACATGAGATATCCAAGACCCACAAATGGTTTGGGCAGATTCTAACCGGTTTGGGAGATATTAAAATAATTAATATTTTTAATGGAGTTCTTAAGTCTAAACTTAGGAAAAATAAAATATTAATGGTATTAATATAAAACTGGGATAGAAGGTTCCAAAAGTCACGGATCAAGCCAAATCTAATCTTAGCCATTGATTAGAGATTTAATCTTGGTCGTTGATGGACCAACGACAAAAGTATAAGAGGAGGCTTGAGGGTCAGTTAGAGAACACACCAAGGTGATTAGTCATTCATTTTGCTAGAATCAATGATCAGCAACGAGGGGCAGTGAGTACGAGGCAGAGAGGCAGGGACAATACGAGGAGACTAGCACGGAAGTGGAGAGAGCTAGAGCAACAGTCAGTCTAGGCCACACAGAGCCCAACAAAGGCAGTGTAGAGCCCAGAGAGACTGTGTCATCCACGCAGAGGGTAGAGGGAGGCTCCCAGAGGCTACGCAGTGCCTCAAAGGGCTGACATAGAGAGTCCTGGGGTTGACGCAGAGGCGAGAAGGGCCAGCGTTGAGCTTTAGTTGTGCGGAGAGGGTTTCGTGGAACAGGTTTTCTGAATACCTATTTCTAGATATAGAGGTATTGTTGTTGTATATTTTTCTTTTTCGACTGAGCCGGTTTAGGCACCCAATTATACTTAGATAAACTGCATAATAATATAACCCTCTGAATAGCTGCACCGATTTTCCACCATTGGATTTTTCCAGGGACATTGGTCCAAAAATAATTGTGTCACTTGTGTGCTTGTTTTCTTTCTCTTGATGATCTGTAGATGTTGATACTGTACTTGTGTTTATTTTCAGTATTTACATGGTAAATAACTTGTTAAGTAATTAAACAAGTAGAAGAAATAAACCAGATACTATAGGAAGAATTTCTAACGGGTTAGACTTAGAAATTCCAACATGGTATCAGAACGTGGTTGCAGATCACAGGAAAACTGAAGGCATCAACTGAGCTGAGAATTTGTAGCAGATTCAGATGTCCCGAGTGATATAGTTGATCCTTGCACAAGGCGACAGAGGAAGGAGTGACACATAGGGACTGCGTCATCATTCTAAGCCAAAGAAAGGCAGTGCAGAGGCTAAGGGAGGTAGAATTAGGCTCACGCAAAGGCCAGGAGGGCTGACGCAGTTGCCTGAGGGAGCTGATTTGTCGGTTCCAAGATTGTGCAGAGCCAAGTGGCTCAATCCTTCAGTTGCTGGGGTACAGGACGTTGTGGGTAATTTACAGAGCAAAGTTGGTGGGGTACTGTGGTCGAAATAGTACCTAACAGGGCAAGACCAAGGGGAGGGAGTTGCTACCCAAACGGATTTCTAGCCAAGGAATCCAGATCATCGGTGCAGTTGCACAAATGATCGGGGTGGGGCAACTTGATGTTGGCAGAGGGATTTCTAGAAGGGAAATCGAGACTGAAAGGGAGTCGAACTGAGAACTTACAAACGAGAAGTTGAGAGACTCAGTAGGAGTTGAAGAGAGGACTTCCAGGAGGGAAGTAGAGAGACTCGGAGGAGTCGAAAGAAGAGTAATGAGATGGTAGTGAATGGGATGAGAGATCAAGATAGGTTGGATGGAGCATTCAACTTTATGGTCTGGAAGGCCAGGATCTTGTCCATTCTAGAAAGACATCACCTCAAGGGCTTCGTCATGAGAGTGATAGTTGTCCCAGTTGACTCGGTAGCTAATGAAAGGTACGAGGAGGCAATGGATAAGGCTAAGTGCATCATCCTTGATGGGGTCAAGGATCATGTGGTACCACATATTGCCGAGAAGGAAATGACAAAGGAGATGTGGGATGCCTTGAAGACATTGTACCAACATACTTCCATGCAGAGGAAGATGCTCCTGGAGAATCAGCTAAGGGCATACCAGATGCAGAAGGGAGAGCAGATAGATGTCTTCCTTGGTCACTTGAACGAGATCCGTGAATAGCTAACTTCCATAGGGGCCACGCCAGATGAGGAATTGATGGTGAGGACCGCATTGAACATAGTTTCCGAGGATTGGAGGTATTTGTCCACAGCATACTGTGCAGGATGAGTCTTCTAGATTGGGAAGAACTGTGGGCAGCTCTTCGTCAATAAGAGATCATACGGCTGACCAAGGCAGGGAGTAGTAGAAAAGGGTTCAGGATCAAGAAGGAGGAAGAAGAGGATGCAACTCTAGCATCTGCGGGAGAAGAGGAAGAAGAAGGACCTTTCCAAGGTCAAGTGCTTCCACTGTGGGGAACTGGGTCATTTTGCGAACCAGTGTCCTAGGAAGAAGAGTAAGGAAGAGGCTTCAGACTCGAAGGCAGCACTTGCAAAGGCGAAGAAAGAAGTCGAGGAGGAGGAGATTGTGCCATTAGTGCTCATGTGCCACTTGAGAAGAAGTGGGGAGACATCTAGTTGTAGTCAGAGGGACTACAGGCGATGAGGGGCAACATACTTGAGGTACCCAACCTCTTGGATTATACCTTGCTACGGGAGCCCCGAAGAGGAGCGACAGGACTGTCGGATGTCGGTAGAGACGGATGCAGATGGAGCGGAAGAGAGTGCTGTAGTGCAGGAGTCCCAAGACAACGCGAGCTAGCAGGCTGCAACAATGCGAGAGGCACAGGATTGTTGCAGCTGTGCAGGATGGCACAGAGAGGTGTGAAACGGTGTGAGATGCAGGGAGTTGTTGTAGCAGTGAAGAGGTCAGTAGAGGGATCACTTGTTAGCGGCAGGGGTAGCTTCAACATCGGGAGTGTTTCTAGCCTGACAGGGATGTCAGAATTTGGGTGGATCAGTTACTTACTTCTTAGTAACTGAGTTGCAGTGCAGTAGTAGTATGTAGTAGCACGATGCAGGATGATGAGAGGGGATGTAATGCTGGTAGGATGGACCAGCAACAACACGGATGCAGAGGAAGTTGACATACGGATGCAGCAGTGGCAGTGGCAGGGCCATGCGCAACATTACAGGATGCAATAGTGCAAAGGATGTTGGGCGGGGAGGCCTAGCATCAGCAAAGGGACCAGTGTCGGATGATCAAGGTAATTCTTAGTGAGGAGTATTACTAGAGCACAGTCCTCGCTAAGAGGGCATGTTTATTTGGGGTAGCATCGAATGCACTCTAGCCATGAAAATTGGTGGAGAGGCTAAAGCACATGAGATATCCAAGGCCCAAAAATGGTTTGGCAAGATTCTAACTGGTTTGGGAGATATTAAAATAATTAATATTTTTAATGGAGTTCGTAAGTCTAAACTTAGGAAAAATAAAATATTAATGGGTATTAATATAAAATTGGGTTAGAAGGTTCCAAAAGTCATGGATCAAGCCAAATCTAATCTTAGCCATTGATTAGCGATTTGATCTCGATCATTGATGGATCAATGAGAAAAGTATAAGAGGAGGCTTGGGGGTCAGTTGGAGAACACATCAGGGTGATTAGTCGTTCATTTTGCTAGAGCGGGGTTGCTAAGCAAAGTTGAATCAGTGATCGACAGCAAGGGGTAGTGAGTACGAGGCAGAGAGGTAGGGACAATACTGGGGGACCAACACAGAAGCGAAGAGAGCCAGAGCAGCAATCAGTCCAAGCCACACAGAGCCCAGTAGAGGTAGTGTAGAGCCTAGAGAGATTGCGTCATCCACGCAGAGGGTAGAGGGAGTGAGGCAGAGGCTCCCAGAGGTTGCGCAGTCCTTCAAAGGGTTGACATAGAGAGTCCTGGGGCTGACACAGGTTAGCAGGAGGCGGATGCAAAGGCCAGAAGGGTGAGCTCTGAGCTTCAATTGTGCCAGAGAGGTTTTTCATGGAACATGTTTTCTGAATACCTGTTTCCGGATATAGAGCTATTGTTGCCGTATATTTTTCTTTGTTGGGTGAGACAATTAGGCACCCAGTTGTACTCAGATAAACTACATAATAATATAACCCTCTGAATAGCTCCACCAATTTTCCCGCATTGGGTTTTTATGGGGACATTGGTCAAAAAATAACGATGTCACTTATGTGCTTGTTTTCTTTCAGTTGATGATCTTTAGATTTTGATATTGTACTTGTGTTTATTTTTAGTATTTACATGGTAAATAACTTGTTAAGTAATTAAACAAGTAGGAGAAATAAACTAGATAGTACAGTAAGAAACTCTAATGGGTTAGACATAGAAATTCCAACATGGACTATGTACTTCGATGGTTCTAAAATGTAGGATGGCTTTGGAGATGATTTCTTACTTATAAACCCACACAATAAGAAGTACATCTGATCATGTCATTTGGAGTTCGAGTGTACAACTAATATTGTTGAATACGAAGCACTTGTTCATGGGTTAAAGAAAGCCAACAACCTTAAGGTAGAGTTGCTCAAGGCAATTGGTGACTCCGAAGTGGTTACTTGACAAGTACCAGACACTATCCATTGTGATTCACTAAATCTTAAAAAATATCAATAAGAGGTATGGTGATTGATTAATTATTTTAAAGATTTTAGTATTATCTTTGTTCCTAACATTAGAAATGTTGCAGCAGATGAATTAGCTAATGTGACTACTAGGGCGTCACCGTTCAAAAATAGATTTTCTATAGAGATTATGTACAAACCATCTATGCCTGATAATGTCACTATTTTTTGTGTTTTCAATGACAACCAATAGATACTGCATTTCATGGCTAATGCAAACATGTTTAAATATGTTGCCATTAAAGAGGATGAGCACGATAAGGCTTTACAAGAGGCCTTAGATGCAATGAAAGGTAACACTATTCCTAAAGGTGTAGTGTCCCTATAAAAATTATATGACCTGCCAAAACCATTTTAGAGGACCAATTAATACTAAGACTCAGAATTTGAAGTTGTCACCTGAACAAGTCAACTTGGGAACTTAAGAATATATGAAATATGTAAACATCAGTACATGTTTTATCTCTTAGGTTTCTGCGATCTTCGTAATTGTGTAGATCATCTTCCACATCCTGAAGATGAACCACCGTTGACGGTTCGAAACGTCGATCAACAAGTAACGTAATGCGACGAATCTGGAAGATGATCTACACAATCAATACATGTTGTTCTCCACAAGAACGACAAGCCTTTATTTGCCTGTTCAAACAATACTGGGATGTGTTTGCATGGACGTATGACAATTTCAAGACATATTATATTCATTGTTGGATCAATTTGTGAAACCTTAACCTTTAGGATTCATTGTAAATCCCTAGCCTCGTGTTGTTAAGGGTATGTCAATGTTAAAAAATGAAATCCTAGTCTACTTCAGGGTTTCTTAATAAAGTCTAGAACATATGATGAAATCCTATTCTTTTGAAGTTTAGGGTTTTGATAATGTTGAGGTAAAAACCCTAGTCATTTAGGGTTTGTTGTTAATGTCTAAATGAAACCATAGATTTTTAGGGTTTTGGTGAATTAGGGTTTATGAACAAAAACCTTGTAATAGTTATGGTAAGATCCTAGGTGTATATTCTTTCATATGATCAAAACCCTAGCTTGATCTAAATTGTTATCTAATTTTGGAGTTTGATGTTTGCATCTAGGGTTTACATCATAGAAATAAATTGATATAAGGAAATAACAATGAAACCCTAGAGATGAAATGTCAGTATGCTATCTTGATTGTTAATGAAATATAGGATGGAGATTAATATTCTAGGGCATGATAATGAAACTATAGAAGTATATTATTTTTTATTATTGATATGATGATTAAATATAGGGTTTGCAACAAGCCCTAGTAGATTTTGACATGTAATTCTAAAAGCATATTGTTGAAATCTTCTATGATTGGATTGCTATTTGATTGAATGGCTGATATCTAAGGCTTTATGTCTCAAATATGGAGTCTAGGGTTTATTGTGAAACCCTCAGTTAATTATGAACCTAACTAGGTTTAGGTATTTGATGTCTAAAATATTGAATTTTTTTATGCTTCCATTGTAATGGCATGATTTCAATTGACTTCATGCTTCTGTATATTTGTATTTGGTTGTGTTTGCTATTAAAGTTTTCCAAGTACATAATCTTCAAGGTGTTGAAGATGTTCATAATTAAAGACGATAATAATGATGAGCATGATGAAGGAAGAATGATGATGATCAAGATGTCCTTGATGCCATGAGAAATAATGAAGCCTTGAAAGATTGGAACTTTTCCAATGTTATAAAAGAAGGAAGTTGTTAAGTTGAGAAGGAGTCTGGATGGAAGAAAATGTATATCTCCCTAGTTGAGAGGGAGGGCATATCATGATAGTTATAGTAAATACCTTGAATAAAGAATGAATGAAATTACTATAGATGAATTTCCAAACAAAATACTTGAGAAGTATTGAGGTTGTTTTTGGTGTTGCTGAAGAAATAAAAGAAGAAATCTTCCGCCAAGTTGTATCTGGATAACTGGATGATGATATGAGTAACATCAGGATGATTGTGGACCCCGAAGGTTTTTGTTTACTTGTATATATACTTGAAGGTTTATTACTGATTTGGGTTGTGATTATGTAGGATCTCTCTATAAAAGGGTTGAACATTTGAAGCATGCTTGGAGTGGTGGATATATATATCTAACTTAGTTGACAAGGAGATTTGAAGCATCTTGTGGCAAAAAACATGCTTGGGAGGACATCTGACCGACCTATGTGTTGATGTCTAGATCTCAAAGTAGGGAGGATAATGTTGTTCATGGATATCTGACCTTGGATACACACCTAGATCCTTGAGTTGGTGTTAGAGCTTACAATCCTGATGGTACCTAGAATGGCTAAAGATTGAGTACACCTTAGTCCAACTTGATTAGAGTACCCTAGTCAAGTATCTAATCTATAACACTGCATGTGTTGTGAACTCTTCATAGAATATATAATTTTGAGATCTTCCATGTACCTATGTATATATGTAATTACGGATACCTCCCTAGTTAAGAGGGAGTGTTGAAAAATGTAACTAGTGTCGGTTTTCATAATTGTATTTGAAATTTATTTTTCAAAAGAAAGAAAATGGAAATTTTATTATAAAATAAATTTACTTATTAAAGTATGGGTCTCATGCTTGAGTCAATGTTTTTTAGGTCAAATCCTCCAATGTAGGCTTCTAGGTTTTTTGTCAAGTGTCCTTGTCCATGTCATAATGTAAAAGACATTTCTTGGGCTTTGTCAATCAAGAAAGATATTTATTTTAATATAAAATAGGTCATTTATGCCTCCTCCACCAAGTTAGACTCAACTTGGACAAGTCAACCTAATTAGGGAGGTAGAAACCACTATAAAAGGGCAACAACTTGACTCATTTAGAACACATCCACAACAAGTTCGATCTGCAGTTGTTGGAGGCAAAAAAAGGGTGTGAAATACAGGGAAGAGGAAGGAACCATAGTGAAGGAGAAGTCTTTGTCAAGCATAAGAAGTCAAATTTTCTCTCTCCTTGTCTCACACATTCAAAGTTGTCGGGTTGCTAGAAGGGCCAAAATTGGAGTATTGAAGCTAGGCTGAAATTTTGAAGTAGCCGACATTGAAATTTTGGATGTTGGGGGCCAAAATTCTAGATTGTTGTTGGGTTGTAGGTGCTGGACAAAAAGAGGCTACATAAGTTTGTTGAATCATATTGGAAGGTTGACTTAGTGGAGGAGGAAGTCTTTGGGTCTAAGGTTCTGGTCTATCTCAATTCGATTTACTAGTGGAAGAGTTTGACTGGGTTTTCCTCTATAGACGGGTTTTAGCCCTGGCTGAGTGCCTACATTTGGTGTCGTTGGTCTTCATGTTTTATTTTGATTATTGCTTGATGAGAAGAAGATAAAAGAAAAATATAAACAAAGTTAATAAAGAATAGAAGAAAATCACAAATAATTATCAACATAAGAAAATATTTTTGCCTTTCTGATTTTCTAACAGAATGTTGGCAATGTTGGCATTGATGTCAAATGGTCATGGTTATTAATCATGTTGATGAGTCTGCTTAATGTTGATGAAGTGGTTTTCTCAAGGTTGATTGTGTTGATTGTTTGATGTGCATGGGATGATCAAAGTGATGTGTAAGAAAAGGTTGATTAAGTGATGTGATGTGCAAAGGCTTTCATGATTAACTGTTGATGATTACATTGATGATTGATTAGTTGTTTATACTTCAAACAAAATGAAGACATAATGGCACATGAAAGCTGGAGAACAATGCTCAGAGAAATTGATATTTTCATTAAATATTATATATTGAATTGACATCTTCGAGCCATATAGTGTAATCATTGTTGTTGGCTTATATCATTTCATATTTTCTTAAAATTATAAAAATATTGAATTGATTTTCAGATTTGGAAATAAGAGGCATATTGTGAACAACTCTAGGAGACCAAGTGATAACTCTCCAATTTGAATTCATACTTGTAATACAAACAATCAACAACTCTTTGTATTTAAAAATGGCATTTTGAATGAAAATGAGGTTTTGTGACTTGAGCATTTGTATGAGAGAGTTTATGAACAACCTGGTAAGGAGAGAAGGGAAAGACTAACAAAAAAAAAATGAAGAAGAGAAGCAAAGAGGATAAGCAGCAAAAAAGAGGACATAAATTTATTTCAAAACAGAGACAAAGACTAGGTAACCAACAAATCTGATTTGTAATCTGATTGGGGGATTGTAGTCTCCTTTCAAGTTGTAGCTTGATAAAGAACATATTGTAGCCTATTGAGATAGGAGTCTCTTTGTGGGTTGTAGGCTGAAGAAAATTTGTGGGAGTTGGAGCTTCCTTGAGGTAGCAACCTCCTGTAGGTTGGAGCCTATAGAAAATTTGATGTAATAGGGAAGTAGGAGCTTGCCTTCACATCACTTTCAACCAAAAATTCATGGTTTTCTCCCTTTATGGGCTCCACTTATACTTGGTGTCTTCATGTGTTGCTTGTTGAATGTCTCACTTGTGTGAATGATTTTAAATTCTGAATATGTACATATGCAAATGTCTCTCTTTGATAATTGTAAAAGAAATAATTAATAATTGAACATATACATAAGCCATTAGATGCATAAGAAGATATATGGAAAAGGAAATTAAGTTGAGCTAAATAATTGAAAGATATAATTACTGATTAATTTCCAAGCATTTATAACTTCTTACACATGGGTCCAAATTAAAAAAAAAAAAAATCCATAATAACAAATTTTTGAGCATTGGTGGAAAGAAAACATGAGTAATTTGGCCTTGATTTTAAATAAAATCATCAATAATGAAGCTTCGCATAACTCTCATGGTGTTAGCGACCACTATCATAATACTCGGCGCACACTTCTATAGCACAATGAAAATTGAGTAATGTAAGGAGTATGTGTATCTCTGGCATCCTGTAACACATCCTCTCTAGTTTCTGGTGCATACACTGTTCTATCAATACACTGGTATACTTCTGGCACCCTCAGTGCATATCCCTAGCATAGTTTATCCGTATTAGGAGTCCTTTTATCAAAGTAGCATATCTATGGCTTCTTCTAACACATATTACGCAATCAATACACTCAGTGGTATACAGTTGGCATAGAAAGACTGAATAATGTTCCCTTACGACTTCTAACACATTTATCTAGTATTGTCATTCATGTAAAATCATTGCTTCGTCACCCATGTCTTATGCTAATAGCATGGCATTCAATCTTTAGGCATCCAACGTCTCTGCATCATTGCTTATTTTTCAAATGTATTTAGGAATATGTGATGGAAACTTGACTATACTGAGAGGGGGGATGAATCAATATAATGCATTCATGAATATCAAATTTATCAACATTTACTTTTCTTTCAATGGTTATCTAAACTATTAAATGACCAACAATACATTATATGAGCAACAAATTTAGCACATAAAAAAATTTAACATGTAAACCACAACATAAAAATCAACACATGTGGACACCAGATATAAGTGGAAACCCATAAAGGGAGAAAACCACAAATTTAGTGTTGTTGTGTTGCAAAGGTAAGCTCCTACTTCCTCTATTACATAAATTTTTAGAGGCCCCAACCTCTATTCTTTTTTCCAAGCTACAACTTGCTAGGAAGCTCCTACTCCCTCTTTTACATTATTTTTTTCCACGCTACAATGTACATGAGGCTCCTACCTCAATTTGTTCTGCAAGATACAACTTGCTTGGAAGCTCCTAGTTCCACTTCAATAGGCTCCAACATGTTTTTTTTAGGCTACAACCTAAAAGGAGGCTACAAAACACTAATACAAAAAAAAATATAATGTGTTGGTTTACTTGGTCTTTAACTCTGCATACCTCCATCTCTTTGTCTTTGCCTTCTCTTCCTCAAATATGCTTCACATCAACTCTTCTTCTTCTTTGTCTTTGTGACACGTAACTCATGAATAAGGTCTCATGACAACTCAATCAACTCTCTCACACTCTCTAACCATTCAACCTTTCAAAATCATGTATTTTTATAACCACACCTTTCTTACTGTTAGTATTCCACTCATGAATTTTGAAGTGAAAAGCTCGCCTCTTTGCATTCCAGGGTTGTCTCTTCATTTCCAAACTCTTTCAACTTTTGAATATTAAAAAAAATTAAAATGAATTCCAAAATATTCAAATAACATACATTAACATGAGCTAACTTTAATGATTACTAAAGCCAAAACCCTCTTACATCCTCTTGCATCACAACGTTTTTGTGTACCTCGGTTCACTTGATCTCTATGGTTGTTCAAAAGCAACTCGACTGCAACAACTTATGTATTACCTATGCAAGTATTTACATCACATCATTACAACATATGCAACGAGAAAGCATACATTTGAGCATCAAATTTACTCACACCTTTACATAGGGGTATTGACAACAATACAAACAAAAGCATAACTCAGTGCATTAACATGCATAACAAACATAACACCCTCTTCCATAAATGACAATTTCACCAACAATATTGTGATAGATATATAAGGCTTTACTGGAACCCTTAGTTGTTAAATCCTCATTTTACGGTAGCATTTACTAGGATGTTACTTTTTTCATGTACCACCTTCATTGGGCTATGCAAGAACGATAATGGAAAATTAATAGCTAACAACAAGTCTTTAAGAGTTGTGATGGAAGGTAATTCACATAGTAAAATATCAAACACCTTTTTTTACCTCAAGGATCAAATGTTCTTAAATAAGCTTTCAATTATTAGCTTCAAAAGGAGCAAATAACCGATTTCCACTAAGTATGAAATAAAGGTGGCAAAGCAACATTTATAGGATATCATGTACATATATTTGATATGTGCGAGAGATTTCTTCTATGGAGAAAAGTATATGTATAAAGTTGAACTGCGAAGAGGATGAGTTGTGTGGAACAAATGGATGTATGAGGGAAGAGGCGTGCAAAGAGCGAAAATGTGTGAATTGTGGAGCGATGGGACGTTTTTGCATATGATGTTTGTAAAAAATGACTAAGTACAATATTTTTTTGGCGATGGTATATAGTACAAAGTGATTATGGCAGGGGCATACAAATATGTCAACATTAATCAAGTGATGTCGATTATGCAACCATGGAAGGATGGGAATAGGATGCTCAAAGCCATTGATAGGAAGGGGTCAATATAATTCAATAGAATTGTAGTGTTTGGGTAGAAGCATTGGTTCCATGTGTCAAAACATTGATTTTGTAGCATTTATAGTTAACCAATGAGTTGTGGACAAAGAACTTATTATCATTGTTAGTTAGAATTGCTTGAACAAATGACTTAACTTAACATTCGATCAGAAGAACATGGAAAAGTGGTAATTTCAATGTATACAAGAAAGCCAAGGAAAAGTTGAGTAAAAGTGTTGTATCCATAACAAGAAGAGAGTTTTGTAATGCTCTTCAATCAAAGTTTAATTATGAGGTCAAGTTCCTACTTACACCAATGTTAAACTTGACACATAAACACTCGCAAAAATGTTGGTACCCAATCTAAAAACTAGAAAATGTTTTGTTATACATGGATTTCTAACTTGTCATACATATTGGAAACATAGTGCACCTTCTTTCTTAATATCAAGGTGGGGTTTGTTGGTCCAACATTTCATTAATGGAAATGATATCTAAATCAAAATACAACACATTAAGAGCATTTACAGCATATCAATCCTTCTTCTTAGTTACTATGATAGAAATTTTCCCTTCTTCTCTTTTATGGGGTAAAAGGATCCTTTCATTAATCATAAAAAGTTACATATAGTTTGAATTTCCAAAAAAGGGCTAAAATCTTGGAGATTCTTAAGACTAACAAGTTGCCTACCAATAACAGACAGTCAAAAATTGACTATAATAATGATGAATACATAGAAACTACTTGAAGATTCAACTAGATTTCAAGGGGGAATGCATTTGACATTGACATGATTTTCCCTTAGTTAACTAATTGTTCACTGTCTTCTTAGATGAGTGTCTTATTTCTGTTTCAACTTCATTTTTTGGCTTCTTTATCTTGCGTGGAGACCACCTTGAAACCCCTCATTTCAACCCCCAGACCAGATTGTCAAGAACTTGAGCCAAGTTGGTTATTTTCCTTGCTTTGAAGATAAATGTTATATACAATCCTAGCAAAATGATTTTGGATATCCTTCACATATTTTCTATGCCATTCTTTTGCAGGGGGGATCAGTCATGGGTCATCCAAATCCATATCTTCTGGTAGGGATTCTACTCCAGCTTCTTTCGAAGGGGAGCTAATAATTTCCTGTGGTGTTGGATTTTGTTGGTGCTCTTCAAAATACTTTTGCACGGGCTCTATAGGATTCAATAGAGGGTTATAAGATTTTCCTTCTGTTGTTTGCATGCTTGATTGAAAGTTGTCTTTCTCTAGAGACTCCTTCAGAGAGGAGAGAGACTCAAAACTATTTCTAGATCTAGGGATATTGTCAGGATTTGAGGTATCCATAAGACTCAAATTTCTTCTTCTTTGGGGAAATTTTCCTAAATTATCTTGCTCTTTTTTAAAAGGGTGTGCTTCAAAGGGTTCCTTGTTATTCATCGGAAAGTCCATTATAATATTCCCATATTCATGACAACATTTGCATCTAAAGGGGACATGTTCATAATATAGACACTGTTTCCAAACATTATTTTGATAATAAATATCTCTGGAGGCTAGAAGAGGTTGGGAGATATTTATGTGAACACAAATATGAGCATATGATGTGTAACTCCCTCCCTTAGTAGCCTTCGATACTATGACAAAGTTTCTAATGGTCTTGTCAATGCCTTTAAGGGTTTCCTCCTCCCAATATTTCTTAGGGAGAGAAAATATATAGACCCACACTAAGGTAGCAAGGAAATCTTCCTTCTCTAGGTTATACTGTTCCTTCCAAATCGCATGAAGAGCCCTGCATTGTTGAAAAAATACATCCCTTCTTCAAAAACCATTGATCTGTCTTCCAATTTGGAGAAAATGGACTATGAAGAAACCTTTTTCCCCTAGATCCAATCCCACTTGACCTTGGAGGTTCCATTTGTTTCAAATCTACCCAATCAAAGACTTTTCGAAGGGCCATAATCCAATAAGTTTACAGATCAAAGCATGATCCTGCATATCTTGGATATGTTCTCTGATCCTGCTAGATTTAACCTCACGTTTTGGATCATGCACCACTTTTGGCTGGTAACAACTTGGATTTCTATCTTTCCATGTTGCACCTAGTGGAGGGTTTGCTGCAAAACCATAAAACTAGCTTCACCCAACCGCTTTATGAAAAGGATGTCAAAAATGAGGATATTGAAGTAGAATACCAATAAATCTAGAATCGTTATTAACTCTCGAAACAATCTAGCTAAAGGAGGGGGCATAGCCCCCCCCATAGAACCCAACATATACGACTATGTAAAAGAAACCCTAGAATATGTAGAGCATAGTCAAATGATTTGCATATTAAGTTTTCCATCTTTAAATAAAAGGTTAAACAATAATTGCTCTAAAAAAACAAAATCAAGTTGAATATCTCAATTTAATCAGAATTAGCACTTCACAATTCACCCACATAATACATTTTGAAAATGGTTATAGTTAAGCATAGATAGCATGACCAAATTACAATAAGTATACACATATTATTTGCATATTAAACCCATTGCAAAAGTTCATCAATTGTCTCAACTCATCAATCTCCTAGAATTGGAGTTCTTATTATATCTAAAGGAGGATAGTCATAAGGTTTATTGTTAAGGTCACCTCATGGATGTGACACCTTCTCCGTTGATTATAAGCATGATAACATGATCACGAGGGCCATATTAAACATAAGTAAATGATTCTTTAAAGTGTAGACTTCTTTCCTTATTAATCATAAATACATGGCTATACAAAAGGGTAAAAGGCCTTATATATAAGGCACTCATAGTCTTGAGCCCAAAACATGATATAATCCACCATGCGATGGAGATAAATGCCTAACAACAATCTTTAATATCATTTATAATAGTTACACAATAATCCATGCATAATGTTGATATGATTTCAAGGGTATGTGGATCTAACCTCCTCCTTCTTTCAAGAGGCCATTGCTCACACCAATCCATAACAAAGATAACCACCTCACTAATCCCTTAAAAAAATTCAATTAAATGCCAAAACTTTCCATATATAAGAAACACAATTTGTATGGGTCATGGGGATTTGACTGACCCTTTAACATGAATACATTTTCACCTTTCAGAAAAGGAAGGATACATATGAATCTAACTTTGAAATTTAGTAAGCATGTGGATATTGATGTCACCTACTTGTTGTTAAAATTTGAATGTCAACAAACATTGTATACCCAAGCTATGATAGAATTTCATTTATAGCCATTTTATGTTTTTTGGGCTCATATAGGCAAATTGAAAGCCATCCTTTTGTGACCACATGGATATCGAAGTTAACTCATTGTTAAAATTAGAATGCTAGTGGACATTATATGGTCAAGTTATAGTAGAATTTTATCTAAAACCATTGTAAGGTTATGTACCTTAGATCTAAATTTAAAATCTCACACAAAATATCCTAGAATATGATTAAAATTCTTCACACTATATTAACATGAAAACCATTAAGGCAAGGAAATATCTCAAGAGTGATCATTTTATGGAACAATCCACTCCTGCTGGTTAGAAACTAGGACAATACTGATAGGGGGGTGAATTAATATTGTGAGGATTTAAATATTTCTTTCACAAAGTAAACACTACTTAAACAACTAAGAACGAAACAACAAAGGAAGAGGGTATGACCGAAAACACTAAGAATGAAACATTATTGCTCATAAATGTTTTGCTCGGGATGTTAAGAGACTAATGAAGAATTTGTAGCGCCATTGTCGTTCACCGCTGAAAAAACCCGATAACTTCCTCCTTATCTGATAACAGGTAAATGTTGTTGTCCTTGTTCATTCATGCACAGTGTCATATGGGCCAACTCTCCCTATCTAATAACACGTAAATGTTGTTGTCCTTGTTCATTCATGCACATTGCCATATTGTCTGACTAATTGGAATAACATTTAAAATGCTTAGGACGTCATGTCTCATCCAAACCATGCGAACAGAAAGCGATGTGTCATTCCTCAGGCATTGGAGCAGGGATGCGGCGACAAAACGATGTCATTAAAAAATTATATACAAAACCAATGTCAACTACGGAAAAAACAAAAAAAAAAATTGCGTACTAGCTAGATTAATGCAAAAGAGGCAATACTATATATCACTGCTTGGAGTGACATAATAATAGATATTAATGTTATAAATGATATTATTAATAATGATGATGATTGTTATAATTCATTGAGACCAATTTTAACTTATTAAGCTTAAAAAAATAAAGAATTGACATTAAATTGTGATTTCTTATTATTTGAAATGTGTTTTTGAATGAATGAATGGATTTAACACCCTCAAGAACTTTGAGGCATTTGAACTTTGCAAATTAACCAACTTGTGATTTTAAAAAATGACAAACTTATTAAAAAAAGCCAAAAAAGGACCATTCAAATTAAAAGATACAAAGAATTAATTGATTTACTTTAAAATTTAGTTTCCCCTTATAATAATTGATGATAAAGTTAATTTCTATTTTTTTATAATTTTGATTAATTGACAAGTAATATGTCATCCCCATCGGGGCGAGGAATTGAACTAGTGACTTCACATCAAGGAGTGCCTTAACAGAGTACCCGATCACCATCTATCCAAGATCCCATGGACAATTAAGATGAACATTATTATAAATATTTTGAAAATAAGTTTAATTTTATCATATGCAAGACATAAACAAAAAAAAATATTTTTTATTTTCCACAATTTTTTTGTTTTTTGTTTTCTATGTGGTTCACGACCCTTGGAGATCGATGATCACTATGTCCTCAAAGTAGTTGTACTAGGCATATATACCTAAAAAGATCACTTCCTACACCCTGATCTCAAAAGTGTTAAGATAATTGAACTTGTGGCCTCCTAATAAAGATAATTGAAGTTATGACCTCTTAATACCAAAGAAATTTTAACAATAGGGACTCAACCAATGAGCTAACCCTTCAAACTTTCCCACTTTTTGTTGTTGTTATGTTATTGATCTTCTAAATTAATATCTATATATATATATATATATATACACACACACACACACCATATGTATATAATGTGAGTCCTGAGATGACTTGCACGCCTAACTTGTGGCTTGAGTAACAGTGACCCAGGGGCATTTAAACCATCAAACCATCTGGGGATCACATCCAACTTGGGCCACACCAACCCTTAGCAAGATTGGATTTTTGCCAACATTATTTCAAACCAACCCTTAGCAAGATTAGATTTTTGCCCACATTATTTCAAATCGATGACTTTTTCACCACTGAATTTCTTAACAAAGTACCATATCACTATCTATTCTATACCCCTAAACTTTTAAATTATATTTTTAATAAAATATTATTGTATATAATAATTTTTTATCTATATTTTAATATTAGTAAACTTTTAATATCTTTTACCCCATTACTATTTATTAATAATAAATATTGGGATAAAATTTGACATTACTATTTAATAATAAATATTTGGATGAAATTTGACACAATTTTAAAAAGCTTTTTATCTTGTGTGGGGTTCCCAACCCTTTCACACCATATTCGAGAAGGGGCATCCCATTAGCACAAGGCTTAGGTTTTTCTTTCTCATTCATTAGAGAACCATTCGTTGTTAGAAATGGTTCAACCGACCCACGAACCGAAACACCGAGTTGACCTCTTTTCTTTAGGGGAGGGTGCATCTCTATAACGCTTAGTTTAATGGAGTGGATGATTTGTCTAGAAATGGAGTGGATGATTTGCCTAGAAAGTAATGTAAATTCTGATTATATTTAGAGAAAATTTAGCAAAGATTTTTGTAAATCCAAGTTATAGTTGTTAAACTTCAAAATTTTAGGTGTCACAAATGTTTTTGATGGCGCTGAATCCATTTCCACCATAAAAAACTGTCTCTACAAGATTTTTTAATTCTTTTTTACCCGGATTCCGACCACTTTTGACCGCTCAAGAAATCCCTCTGCCTCATTATACAACTCCTCCATATAATTCCATCTTTGTTCATGAGGGAAATTTAACGTGAAATCATGGTTCATTTTATACCTTAACAAATAGGCCACCCCTCTTTATATGGTAAATGAAAGACTATTGAGTATTCAATTATAGCCATATTTTTAATAAATCAATTTTCGAAATAAAAATATTTTAGTTATGATTAATTATAAAATTTTAGTTTTATGTAAGGTGTAGTATGATGTACAGGGGAAATGGTTTTTTAAAGGTATTTTTCTAATTATTTTTAATTAAAATTTTATAGAAATTTTCACTAATTTTTTAACATACTAAATTCATTTATATATTAAAAAACTATTTTAAATAATATAAAATTACAATTTTATAAGGAAATTTTGTATTGCCTGGATTTGGTTCTTTATCTTGTTTTGAAGATGAATTACACTGGCCGGTTCAAAACGAGATTATCTCTGATGTTATTTTTACTGAAAAATGATGTTATAATTATTATGGATCACAGAAGTCTAAATTAAAAAAAAAAAGAAAATTTAAGTTAAAAATGCTATTTCTTTTTAGACAAAACTATTTCCTAATTCCACTTGTAAAAAAACCATTTTTATTGCTTTTTAAGAACTAACTCGCATCAACTTTGGTGTGAAAAGCACTGTGGAAAATGCCTAAAAAAGTGTGGGAAGAACAGGTGTGTACATTTTGCAGAATTTAAGAAGTGGAATCGAAAAAACAATTTATTTTAGAATGTGATGCATTCAAAGACATCACAAAAAGTTATGAAAATATATTAGCATAGATTTCTTTTCACATTGTCTTTTCAGCTAAAAAATTATTGGAAAATAAAACCAACTCATCATCAATTTAAATAAAATAAAAATTGAATTACAAAAAATTAAAAACAAAAAACTAATCATCCTATAAACATTTTTGATTGTCAGAAACATTAAAATATCATTTCATTTCATTTTATCATAAACCATTTTTAATCTTGTAAATGTTAAAATTTGATGCGAGCAGTCAATATGGAGGAGTTAGATGAAATTGTAAAATCCATGAAAAAGGGTACAGCTCCAGATCCGGATGGTTTTACAATTGAATTCTACCAAGCGGGATGGCATTTCCTGAGAGAAGAAATTCTGGATCTGATAGAAGAATCTCGAATGAACCAAAAGGTATGGCCTGCAATTAACTCTACCTTTTATGATTTGATTCCTAAGAATGAAAACTTGGAAGATGCTAAGGGTTTCAGACCCATTGCATTATGCAATGTAATTTACAAGATAATAACAACTTTAATAGCCAAAAGATTGAAGCCCATGCTGGACAAGTTAATTTCCATGGAACAAACTGGTTTCGTTGAAGGAAGACAAATCCTTGATGGGCTGGTAGTGACCCAAGAGGTTATCCATTCTCTAAAAATGAAAAAACAGAAGGGTATGATGATTAAATTAGATCTGCCGAAGGCCTATGATAGATTGAGTTGGAAATACTTAGAAGAAGTCCTTGAAAGTTTTGGTTTTTGTAAGAGGTGGATTAACTGGATTCACAGTCTAATTTCAACTCCGAATTTTTCGATCCTTGTAAATGGCTCCCCATCAAAAGCCTTCAATGCTTCTAGAGGCATTAGACAGGGTGACCCGATATCCCCATTTCTTTTCATACTGGCTGCAGAGGGCCTGGGTAGATACATTAAGAAAGAAAGAGCAGCGAATAACATTAAGGGATTGAGACTTTGGGGTAATAACCTGCCAATAACTCATCAACAATTTGTTGACGATATCATGTTATTCGGGGAGCCAACGGTTAAAGAAATAAGGCAGTTGAAGAGGATTTTAGACTTATTTGCAGAAGCCTCGGGTCTGGAGATTAACAAAGATAAGTCCCGTGTGTTTATATTTAATACTATAGAACAAATCAGAATCCATCTCACAAGATTGCTGGGCTTCAAACAAGGAGAGCTTCCTACGAAATATCTGGGGAATTTACTTGACTTCACTTCCAAAAAGTTGAAAAATTGGCAAGGAGTGTTGGATAAACTAAAGAATAAAATGATGAATTGGGCCTTCGGAACTCTAAATATAGCTGGAAGGGTAGTGCTGGCAAAATCGGTTTTACAAGCCATTCCCATTTATCCACTGTCAATAATGGCAGCCCCATCAGGTGTTTGTGCAAAGATTAGGGAGATCACGAGAAAATTTATTTGGGGAGGGACAGCACAACGTAAAAAATGGGCCTTAGTTTCCTGGAATCACTTAATGGAAAGAAAGGAAAAAGGAGGTCTAGGTTTGCGGGACCCAGAAAAGCTGAACAGAGTGTTAGGTGCAAAGCTCTGGTGGCGATGGTTAAGAGGGGGCAATGACTTATGGAAGGCTATATGGACACACAAATACAATATGCCAAATACAACTGAGGACATTTTGAGATTGAAGGAAACTCCGAAGGGGTCAACAATTTGGGATTTAGCTTGGCAGAATAGAGATATAGTAGAAAGACATGCGTTCTGGGAAATACGAGGAGGTGAAGAAGCCAACTTCTGGAAGGAGAGATGGCAGCAAAAGGAAAGGATGAACAGAATTCAGAATGTCCATCAATTACAGGACAAAATAGGGAGAAATCAAAAATGTGTTAAAGACAATTGGAAGGCAGATGAATTTAGATGGAATCTGGAGGAAATGGATAGATCCAAAAGAAATGGACAATGAGCTAAATAGAGAGCAACAGGAAGCTTTCATGAAAGAGGTTAACTCCTGAAAGATAAAAGCTAGAACAGGAAAAGACATTCTGAGATGGGGAAACTCTGCGAAAGGATCCTTCACAGTCAAAGAGGCATACTACTTAACTGACTCCCAGGTTATAAATGAGGAGAATCAAGAATGGATGATAATCTGGAAAAGCAACTCGTGGCCGAAAATATCCCTGTTCACATGGCTTGCAGCCAAAAATAAGATCCTAACATGGGACATAATTCAAAAAAAAGGTTTTAGCGGTCCATCTAGATGTTGCCTTTGTAAACAGGATGAGGAAACGCGAGATCACCTCCTTATTAATTGCATGTTCACCAGAAAATTATGGCTGGACACTAGAAAGATATTCTGTAAAACCGAGCTAGTCCCCGGGGATATCAAGGCAATAATCTTTCAATGGCATAAGGAGAAATACCAGTGTAAAGTGGTGCGCAGAGCTTGGGACCTTATTGTGGGATTTGTGTTATGGATGATATGGAAGGAAAGGAATCGACGGATTTTCCAGGACAAAGTGAAGAAGCCGGAAATTGTATGGAGAAGAGCGATTAATCTCATGAGAGAAACAATCCTATCGGAGAAATGGGAGGTGGAAGATTGGAAGACTGATTCAATTGAGGGAGTAATCCTAAATAATTTAAGTTTAAATTATGAAATGGTTTATCGGAAGCAGGAAAAAAGGCATGGAGAACGAACTCAGAGTTTAGACAAATTCAGTTATCCCAGGGAAAATTTTATCAAATTGAACTTCGATGGTGCTTCAAAGGGGAATCCGGGTAATGCAGGATTTGGAGGAATTTTTCGTGATGATAAGAAGAAGGTTAGATGGATTTATGTTGAATGGGGTGGGGAGATGACGAATAACGAGGCTGAACTCTGGGCGATTCATCAGGGGTTAAGGATCGCAATCAGAAATGGCTATACAAACGTGGAAATTGTAGGCGATTCGCAGATGGCGATTGAGATCATGAAAAAACTAAATAACGGTAGAGACTGGGAACAAATTACCATCAATTGGAGAACCGCCGGAATTGTACAGGAGATAGCGGAATTACTAAAACGACTGGAATACAAAATTCTCTACCACGCCAGAAGAGACGGGAATCGTGCGGCCGATTACCTGGCGAACTGGGGTTGCAGTGGTCAGGGTAGCTTGGTGGACAGCTAATGGACAGCGGTGCAATACAAGAGGGATTGGGCGGACCTGGCAAACATAATAAAAGATGATCATGATCAAGCCACGAACGAGAATTCTGGAGGTAATCAATAGGATTGATGAATGGGTTGGGAGGTCCCAGATAATAAATGCAGGTAGGTACAGTCAGAGGAGTGGTATGATGAAAGCGCAGTGGACATCATCCAGGCGGCCCGTGCGAACGGTATTACCGGATCAGCACTACCGCACCATAATTAATCAGTGCGATCGGAGAGGGTGGTCGAACGGCTTGTTAGAGCCTCGAATCAGGAAACGAAATCTAAGTAGGATGGATAGGAAAGGTAACAACGGGGATAATAAATGGCGATGGTACAACACCAATATAGAAACTCACCCCGAAAGCGGAAATAGAATAAGTATTCAGAATGTAAAGATAAGACATCAATTCAGACTGTTTGATACCCAACGAGACGAGATCAGAACAACGCATAGGTTACGATACAGGAGAGCTTCTATATCGCTGTGGTATCTTCCTCGTGTCAGCACTAGAGCCGACATGGAAACTCGAACGAAATCCAGGGTGACGGAAGAGCAGACGCTAGCTGATGAACGAAACAAAGATAGGAAGGGTAAAATGATTGCAAAGGAGGAGGGGCCGGCAGAGATCCTTGAGATAACTGACGACTCGGAAGATGAATATCCTTGTCGGGAAAGGAACAGAGCCTATTCAGCAAAAGGCAAAGCCACAGGAGGCTCGGTTAACGCTCAGATGGCGGAAGATCAGCCAACATTACCAGTTGAACGGGTCAGGCGGTATGGCAGAGGAACGGGAAACAGAGGAATGGGAGGTAGAAGAATGGATGACAGAGGACCGGGTAACAGAAAGGTCGCGGGCGGCAGGAGAGGCCGGAATCAGAGCAGAAGCCAAGGGGAAAGAGAAGAAAAGACGGAGCAGGAAGCGGGGCCCGCAAAAAAAGCCAGAAGGTCGATGGAGAAAAGGATTCGCCAGGCAGAGAGAGCCTACCAGCATAACACTAACCCACATGTCAGGCGACTCATACAGAATTTGGAGGAGGAAGCTCTGCAGGGCCAATTTGACTCCGAAATGGAGGATTGGGAATTCCTGCTGCATGATCCCGGAAACACCAGAGGAAGGATGTCTCTGTTTAAACAATCTCTGCATATTTACTGGGTTATGAAGCGGTTATTAGCAAAGGCCCTTGAACAAGTTGCTACTGAAATGGAGGAGATAGCTCAGGGAGGTCAGGAATGGAGAAGGGAACTGAGATTCATACACATTTCCTTAGAGATGCAGGAAAAGAAGTTGGATGAATTACAACAGATGCTGAAGGGAGAACAACGGGGCGCAGATGGAGAAGCTAGCCAACAACCAGGAGTTGAAGACGATTGAGGAAAGATATGTATAATTTTGAGAATGAATCTACATAGCTTAGTTAACTGCAGATTTTTGAATGCTTTAGATAAGGAAAATTGTTTTCTGCAAACTAGTAGAATCAGGAACTCTCAGGACTGATAGTTTATCTTGCTGCGACATTTAGACTTTGGACTTTTTATTTTTGGTCTGCCATAAAAAACTTGAGATGGCAAAATACTCGGTTTCCCCAAGAGGACGAGTTATTATTTTTTGATATCATGTACTCATGTGATTTTATATAAGTAATAGAAAGAGAACCACCCCAACTTACAAAATAAAAATAAAAATTCATTTCATAAAAATTAAAATATCATTTCATGTTTTCGTTAATCCATTTATTCTATTCACGTTAGTTAAATTTCTCATTGCAATACAAGGGCTCAATAACTCCATGTCTGCCATTTTATCCAGTTACGAAATTTCGTTCAGGCCAATTAGTTTCGAACACTAATGCCTGTCAAACTGGTCTAGCTCATTTTCAATATTTGAATAGCATCTGAGCTTTTTCAATATTTGAATAGCATCTGAGCCGGGGATTTGTGAATACCTTAACTGCAATTAACTATAAAGTAATGGTAGGAGTTAGCATGAGCTGAGTTGGATTCACTGCATTGAACCCACCATCCCTTAATTGGTTTAGTCCAAAGATTTGTCATCCCTTCACTGATTCAGTCCGATGGCTTCCTTGCTGTTGTCATCCATCATTGGAGACCCGCTGACTCGCACAAGTATCCAACCTTTCTCCACAGTTCGACACAAACTGGCTTCACAGCGAGGTGTGCATTACTGCTTTTGAATCCTGTTTTAATTTTAGTTTGTATTTTCATTCAAATTTTGATGTTTAATAGCTTGCTTGCCTCCGTGGGCGTCAGCCATATCCTTTAATAGATGGATAATTAACCTGTTCATCTGTGGGAACTTTGAATTATACATACCCACATGATGATTCCTAAGAAATCTACACGTTAAACCTCTTACAGGGACTTCACAACTAGTAAAACACATGCCAGGTTATAGTGGTTTCCTATCTGTTTTATATGTGTCCAATATCACTGTGACAAATCCGCGTTGTCCTGGAAAATGCTTATTCATATCTTTATTTTAACAGTATCCGATAATTGGACTGGTCGATCACTGAGTCTTTGCCAGATGTGAAATAATGTTTATGTGGCAAACACCGGTTCTGTTCCCTTATGCTAATGCGGTCTTTGTAGTGGAGGCCAGGTGCAAGCTTTGAGAGCTTAGTTCCCAGGTTCGGCTGGCCGCCCGACCTGGCTTAGGTTTGGCCAGATTCCAAACCCTGACCCGCAGAACCAGTCTTAACTGAACTTCTGAACCTTTTCTCGACAAATGCAACAAAACATAACATAAAAGAACATTTTAATAGCAAAACAAACAGTGCATGCTTCAATTATTTGAATTTCTGGTTAATATGTATGGTTCCAAGTATAATTATAAATGTTCCACATACTCAAACTCTTTCGTCAAACTTTCAAACATTTTTCGAGATCCTGAACTTTCCGAATCTTCCCCTCTTTGAGACCCTGTCGAACTTTTTCAAACCTGGTATATGGTCTTGGGCAACTTTGACGAATAGATATCCCTCGGTCAAACTTTCAAACATTTTTCGAGATCCTGAACTTTCCGAATCTTCCCCTCTTTGAGACCCTGTCGAACTTTTTCAAACCTGGTATATTGTCTTGGGCAACTTTGACGAATAGATATCCCTCGGTCACTGCATAGCAGCCTAAGATTTTCTGATTGTAAATCTGCTATTGCAAGGATTTCTGTACCCTCTTCGATCATTCACGAGTAAAGAACAAGAAAGGAAAAAGGAAAATAAAAGAAGCAACAAATACAACAATTGGCTAAAAAGATGAAAGTTGACAACAAAACGATACCATTACACAAATATAACCAATACGATTGTTCTTGAGAAGGTACTAGATAGATGCTTATGTGGAAAAGAACCTAAATAAACAGGTGTAAAAAGTTGTTAATGTTCACGGAGAAATGAATTCTGCTGTAATAATTTTTGGAAAACATCTGCAGAAGCAGCATAAAACCTCACCAGAATTGTTTACTTATTCCTAAAAAAGTCGCCTAAAATTTCCTGAAATAATAGCTTGAATATAATTACCTTGACAACCTCTTCATAGGTTTGGTCTAATGCTTTGATAATATTGTCTTGATCCAGGGTTTAGCGTATGAAAAACTTTGAAACATACAAATCAGTCGATGTCAAAATTGGTGATGTTTGACAGAACGTAAGAATAGCAGCTAACAAACATTTCAGCAAAAGATAATATTGTAATCATTACAAAAACCCATTGGAAAGAGGGTCTTGTTTGGTTGGCCGTAAGGTTCAGTAAACAATGGCGGCATTGGCTGGATTTACATCCACAGCCCAAGTGCCAAGCATGATCGATGTGCAGTTTGGAGAAACACTGGCGGCTAGGCCACAATAAAGTCACACTTGCCCATCCACCATGCAGGAGGGAGCAAGCCAGCCAGGAGTTGACCCTTGGTCATCCTCACAAGAACTTCTCCAAGTTGCTGCTAGACCATAATAAGACAGGGATTTTAGATCAAAACAAAATATTATACATAAATATATGGAACTAAAAACGCAATTCACAATTTTGAAAATAGTATCGGCTGATAGACATTTATGTATACGACATCTTTGAAGACCTAAGTCAGGATGATATGAGATGAGGGTGAATTGAATGTTATTTCATCACCTTGGAGCTCCATTGACATAAGTATTGATCTGTTTCTTATTCTGTTATACGTCATTTCTACCAGCATTTGACTGATTGACTACCATCAATAGAACAGTCATAAGTTATAACTAACCATGGGCTAGGGTTGGGTCTTATTGCATATAACACCGCAAAACACAGTGCCTAGAAGAATCCTAAGAAATTGCCGTATCCACATTATAATGATTCATCTGAAATATAGGGGACAACCTTAAATCATCATCTGGATTTTACAATTTTGACAAAACTCAGTCTTGTAGGCCAAACAAAATCAAGGGTCGCTAAACCAAGTTTGAAAGCTTTAGACATTAGATACAAGTCTATGCTTGAGGTGAGTGGTCTCGTAGACGTGACTTCTACGAGTCTTGCATCAAGTATGGCATGCTTACTTATAGAACCAAACTGCTGGATCTAGAGAGAAATTTCTCTAGTTTGACTTTATTTGGCAGTGTTTGTAGAGAAGAAATTTTCCAGTTTTGGCACACCCCTTCAAATGGAGTTAAAATATTTTCTTGCTTCAAAGAAACCAATCAACCTTTTAGATTTAGATGAACTCATTTTAATGAACGGCATGGAGAACAAGGAGAGAAGCTATTGGCTATTAGGTCACAATTTCCTTTTGCCTTTACTGGAATGCTGTTGATGAACACCTGCAAGCAACAACTATTTGATGAGAGACATTACACTGGTAGATGTTGAATTTTGTAGCTATGGTTGGTCTTCATAATGTATCATTTGTACATGTAATGATGAAAAATATAAATTATATCTGTAAAAGAAAAATTATATGAAGCATGTTCTTCATGCTTGCAAGAAAAAGAAAACTATTTATTTGTTTTTATTCAAAAGAAATATTATAAGGCATGTTCTTCATGACCTTATCAAAGTGGGAAAATTTGAAAATTTGAATTAATAATTTTGCCTCCACAAGAGGCCAAGTCATCCCTCCAAGAGTCATGTTGGCCTGCCGACGAGACACACCCATTCGCATGATTGAAAGGCTATAAATAAGCCTCTTCGCTCTCCCCCAAGGTCACACTTAGGATCACACACTCAAGCAATATGTCTCTGCAATCTACAAAGGTATTCAAGGAGTCTAGGAGGCCAAATTTAGAAGCATAAGAAGTATTCCTACTGCCCTTGCTCAAGCAAGAATAGGAGGTTGAGATCAGTGTGGTTTTTGTGGCATATCTTTGAGGAAAGGGGTCGAAACCCTGTGGAATATCTCTAAGGAAAGGGGCTGAGACCCTGTGGCATATCTCTGTGAAAGGGGCTGAAACCCTGTGGCATATCTCTGAGGAAAGGGATTGAGATTTTTGTGGTTGACTTCTGTGGAAAGAGGCCGAAGCTTTGAAGCATTCACTTTATGGAAAGAGGATAGTATTCTCTTTGTGATCAAGTCAAAATTCTTGTAAAAGATAGACCACTGTTGTTGGAAATGCTTAGAGGGGGCTGAATCTATATTTCACTTACAATTAGTTAATTTTTCTTTACAGAGCATTAATTATCATTAACATTAGATAAAAATAAACATTCATCAACGCCATTCAACAATGCACAATAATAAAAACAGTAGACACAGGGATTTTTAGGTGGAAACCCCTTCGGGGCAAAAACCACCGAACGTTTCTTAATATTTGTCTTTAAAAGATTTTACATCAAGTTTTCAACTCTCACTGAAGGAGGCTCCAACCCCCTGATTTACAGGCTCCAACTAGAAGGACGCTCCTACGCCCTGTTTACCAGTTATAACTGGAAGGATGCTCCAACACCCTAGTTTTCAGGCTCCAACTTGATGGATGCTCCAACACCTTGTTTACCAATTGCTACTCGACGGACTCTTCAACGCTCTATTCAAGCTACAACCTTCCCTAGCACCACCCTGCCACCATGAAGTGTTCTCAGGCTTTAACCTAAAGGAAACTTCACTCTCCTGCCTTGCACTACCCTGCCCCCTGATCAACTTGCTAACCACATTTCACAATTTTCAGTTTGGATCCACCTGTGCCCTAAATCAATACAAAGAAACTGCAATACAAGAGAACTGCAACACAAACTCTGTCAATCAAATCTGCCTCTGCACATCAAACTCTAATTGTTAATATTAACCACTTTTATCTCTGTCCAAACTGCATATCAAACCCTAGCTGCTGAACAACTCTTCTCTGTTCAATCTTAGTAACCAATCTGATCGCTACACAATTGCTTTTGCTCAGACTGTACTGCAAAACCCTAGTTTTCATAAAAGCAATCCATACAATGTTGTCATATCACTGTCATCATCATTGTCAAAGAGAGACTGTCAAAACATCTCTGTCATCACGACTGCCAAATCACAATCATCACTATCAAGTCATGACACCATCATTGTCACAGTGACAAAAATATTGTCATGCCAACTGTCACTGTATATCAAATGTATTCTCATATAGTTTCTTGCCACATCAAGGGTGACTCTGTTGGAAATATTGATAGGGGGGTGAACCAATATTTCTTTTCAATTGCTATTGTTTACCAGTTAGATCACTTATAATTAGAACACAAAATGAACAATAAGAATAAATACTTTTATTAACTTCTTCTTTACAATAAATTCAATACAATATAATGTAGGGCTTCAACCATAGATGAAGACACCAATCTTCAATTTCCCAGGCTCCAACCTGTATTTTGCCAAGCACCGACTTGGACTTCCCAAGGCTCCAACCTTGTCACTTTGAGGCACCAACCTCTAGGGCTCCAACCCTATCTCTGGTACAAGCTCCAACCTGGTCTCTTGAGGACTCCTATCCTCTAGGGCTCCAACCCTATCTTCCAAGGCACCAACCTTGTCTCTATGAGGCTCCAACCTCTAGGGCTCCAACCCTCAACTTCAATTTGTCAAGATAAGTTTGATGATTGTTCACGGCTCCCAATATCTTCTTCAACGAGCCCTGTCTATCTTCAACAATGCCTCCTCCAAATCACTTCATCAATGACAACCTTGTCTTCTTAGAAGGTGTCACCACAACTCTTCATTTCACCCAAACAAACTCTCCAAGGTCACTTCATGATGACTAATGCATCATGGTCTCCAAGATTAACTCCAAGGACAACTAGGGCTTCTCAACAATGTGTCTACAATAAGCTGCACTAAGCCTCAAAGTCTGCACCAAATAATTCTTCTAAGGATTCTATAATGTACCTCAACACTTGCTACTTCAAGGATGCTTCAATATGTCTGCTACAAGGATATCTTCAAATTGTCATCAACAAACTTCACTATCCAAAGGCTAAGTTCTTTCCTTCAAAGTTTGCTCCAAATAATGACTATAATCCTAGATCGAATCATAGAGAATAGGACAGGTTTGATCCCTCCACAGGTGACTGCTTCAAAGGACAGGTCTGTTCACAATGCCGAGGTGACTGCTTCAGAGGACAGGTCTGTTCACAATGTTGAGGTGACTGCTTTAGAGGACAGGTCTGTTCACAATGCCGAGGTGACTGCTTTAGAGGTTTGCGATATGCTTACTTCCAAGAAAAAACTCACAAACACTTCAATGCTGGTGATGTCTTCAACTCCCTTCAGATGTAACCTTACTCGGTCTCCAATGATGTATTGCTATCACAGATGTACACTTGCTGTCACAGGAGTATCCGAATCACACAGTTCCGAAATATGGAGCCTCGTTCTGAAACTTTAATTCACTGTTCCGAAACCTTACTTCACTGGTCTGAGGTCATACAGATCCGAGGTCATATAGGTCTAAGAATTAATCTTTTCATAGGTTCGAGGCTTATTCCACTGCTTGGGAACCTGTCCAACAACGAATCCGAGCTACAACCCTTCACACTGGTTCAAAATTCTGTTTTGAGGTATAGTCCTTGTCGCAGGTTCTGTGGTATAGCTCTTGTCACAGCTGCAAGTCCGAGTGTATCAACTCTAGATTTTTCACCCAAACAAATCTTCAAAAAACTTCCTCGGTGTCCCTAGTTCACGAGGTGTGAACTGTGATATATCTCTGTATCTCCTTGACCGAAATTGATGAGGGAGAAATGAAGTTTGAACTCTTATTTATATGGATTCGATTTAGAAATGAGGGGACGTGACTAATGGAGGGAGGTCGACTTGAGAGACAGAGCATAGGTCGACTAGACTCAAAAGTTATTTTTCTTTGTATGGGTATCAGAGGTTTGGGTATTAGAAGCTTTAACATGACACAACGTGCAAAACATGCGATATAGGAAAGTTCCAACGCAACAGACGCGATATTATATTAAAATGTTATGATAAAGCCAATCGGGTCTGCAACCATATCGATAATCGAAGATTAAGTCTTATCGGAGGTGCCATTTCAAAAGTTCTGATAAAGTGGCAGATGTGATTTGATAATTAAATCGTTATTAAATCAAGTCGGGTCCACATATCAGAAGTAGGAGCAAATCGGAGATTAGAGATCGGAAATTGGGTCGCAGATTGGGATCAGAGCAAATCGGAAATCGGAAGTCGGAGATTGGATGTTTTTGAGTGGTGACACACAATAAAACGTCGATATGATATTTCTCCTATTGGGTTTATTATATGCGTTGTGTTATATTTTCTTGTGAACTTTGGTTAAAAGGTTTCCAAAGTTTATTACTCTGATAATGGATTATTACTCAAAGGCCTGATTTAACTTTGGTTTAATATAAAGGATTAAAGTCACACAATAATATATGTCATCATATGGTCTCCAACCGTGTCATCATATGCCATCAAGTCCTTTATCAAGGATATCATAATATACATAAGGCTATGACATCTCATAAGAAATTTCACCACTAGGGCATTATGTTCAACGTGCATCTTAGGGCAACATCACGGATCACACGAATTTGCCATCACAACAATGCCATATTGACATCAATGACAACCTTGACCAACAGTCTCCCCCTTTGTCATTGATAGCAATATTTTTGCCCTTCAACATTCTCTCCCCCTTTGACATCAATGGCAAACGGGTGCCCAAGAACTCCCCCTATCAAGCTGCTTCTCTTCATCAATGATAGTTCTTCATAGATATGTTGCTCCCACTGTCATGGTGCTCTTGCTTAAATGAACTTGCTCCCCCTAAGCCTTTGATGCCTTCATGGAAATCGATGAGGTAGATGAGCAACCAACTCCCTCTGCCTGCATAAACTTCTCTAGCACTTCTTTTTGTTTTAGACAAGAAAGATTGTTGCCTTGGAAGACATCTTCAACAATGGTCCATCGAATGAGTAAAGGATTATGTTCTTCAATGGAGTTGCTCCCGAGAGATGATCTATCAAGCGATGATTGTCCATCAAGGATTTCATAGGGCTCTGTACGGATAGCTTCTGCAAGAATGGTCAAGGATCACAAGCTCCCCCTAACAGTATGCATGATCTTTTTGGCAGTCTCATCATCAAAATACTTGGAGTATCACATCTACCAAGGATGTACTCATTAGATCAACAACATGAGTGGATGTCTTGAGTTTTCAAGAGACTTTTGGATCCAATTTGCTTTCTTCTCCAAACATGTGTGACCTTCTTCTCTTGCTTGGTAGTCATGTTTTTAGCTTGGTTAGGGACCCAATTCAAATTACAATTACTAGCCATATGACCAATATTATGACAGTTGTAGCATTCAGTTTTGTGCATAAATGAGGAAGCATAATTTCCTCCTGCAAAGTTGCTTTCGGGAAACTGATGGGGATGATTATATTTGCCCTTATGGTATGCCCTACAATCCTTTGCCATGTGCCCAAAATTTGTACAAGAATAGCAATAACCAAAAAATATAATTTGGTACCTAGAGGGTGGAGATTGCCTTGATTTACTTCCAAAGTCATGTTGTTTTGGGATCATTTGATGATATCCATTTCCTCTTGCATTTTTGTTAATTTTAGGTATGTTCTATGCTTAGAGCAATTTATTTCAATTTTCACAGTGGCAATCACATCAGCATTAAAATAAACTGCAGATAGAACATAAACATAAATCGCCGAAGACAAGTCAAGACAAGAGGACACAAGATGTGGCGCTAGCAATGGACAAACCTCAATGTGGGGAAACCCTTGATCAATTCTTCTTATATGTTCTTCAATAGTTCAACAGAGAGAGAGAGAGAGATAGTACGTTTACAATAGAAGTCAACACATTGACTTATCTAGATAAGAGCATAGATCATCCCTAAGAAGATGATACATGAGATCAGTTGAAGACATGATGCTTCAACTAATTCTCCAAGGTGACTCTTTCACCTATCGTTGTTCTGCATTTCGTCATCATGCTGCACCTCACTGCGCTACACCATGCTGCACCCATCATCACTATGCTGCATCTCATCACGCTTCATTAATCATGACTGTACCCATCACTGTACTGCATTATGTTCCATTGCAACACCATGTTGCCATCCTGACCTATGTGTTGGCTGCACCTTGCATGCTTGTTGTCCCTTGCTTGCTTGTTGTCCCTAGCATGCTTGTTGTCCTTAGCATGCTTGTTGTTGCATGCTAGTTGTCCCTTGCATGCTAGCTGTAACATTGCATGCTTGGTGTATTTGCTGCTAAATACCATACAACTGTCCCAATGTTAGTTAGCTGTCCCTTGCATGCTGCTCTCCTTCGAAGATAGATGCTTTGGTTGTTTCGACAGTTCCTGGCAATTCTGGTAGTGCCAGGAACAACCGAAACTGCCAGGAATAGCGGGAACTGTCGGGAACTGCCGAAACAGCCGGAGCATTTGTCTCCAAAGGAGAGCAACATGCAAGGGACAACTAACTAACATTGGGATAGCTGTATGGTACTTAACAACAAATACACCAAGCATGCAATGTTACAGCTAACATGCAAGGGACAACTAGCATGCAACAACAAGCATGCTAAGGACAACAAGCAAGCAAGCGACAACAAGCAAGCAAGGTGCAGCCAACACATAGGTCAGGATGGCAACATGGTGCAGCAATGGAACATAATGCAGTATAGTGATGGGTACAGTCATGACTAATGAAGTGTGATAAAATGCAGCATAGTGATGATGGGTGCAGCATGGTGCAGTGTGGTGAGGTGCAACATGATGACGAAATGCAACACAACGATAGGTGAAGGAGTCACCTTGGAGAATTAGTTGAAGCATCATGTCTTCAACTGATCTCATGTATCATCTTCTTAGAGATGATCTATGCTCTTATCTAGATAAGTCAAAGTGTTGACTTCTGTTGTAAATGTACTATCTCTCTCTCTCTGCTAAACTATTGAAGAACATATAAGAAGAATTGATCAAGGGTTTCCCCACATTGGGGTTTGTCCCTGGCTAGCGCCACATCTTGTGTCTTCTTGTCTTGGCTTATCTTCTGCGATTTATATTTATGTTCTATCTGCAGTTTACTTTAATGCTGATGTCATTGCTAATCTGGAAAAGATATTGAGCTAACTGTGAAAATTGAAATAAATTGCTCTAGCATAGAACATACCTAAAATTAACAGATTTGATAAACTTGCATACTTTGTGCTCTTGTCCCTTCACAACAAATTCTTTTGGTTGAGACATAAAGACATTTTCTTTCAAATCTCCATTCAAGAAAGCAATTTTTATATCCATTTGATGGACTTTCCATCCATTTTGAGCTAGGAAGGTAAAGAGAGTCCGGATGGCAGCCCATTTTGTTGTGTGAGCAAAAGTCTCCTCATAGTTGACCCCTTCTTTTTGTGCAAAACCTTTTGCCACAAGCTTTGCTTTATGCTTGTTAAGTGAGACATTTTCTTTATACTTGTCAAGTGAGCCTCTCTCTCTTCTTCGCACGTGTGGCAGGAGGCTGAATTTCTGGACTGTTCGTTGGACGAAAATTTTAGGGCTACAGGGCAGCGTTGACTATTGCTGTTTGACCAAGTTTTGACTTCGATCATGAGGACAAAATTTTGATTTTTAGAGGCTACATTCATTGGCACAAAAATCGAGGTGATTGGGACAATTTGACCAGGGTTGACTTCAGATTTGACCGCATAAATTACTACAATTTTTTCTCACTCCTTTGACTAGGTTGACCGAACTGTTTGGGTTGACTTTGACTCTCTTGGAAGGCTGAATTAATCTGCTATTGACTGAGCTGCTTGGAGGAAATTTTGGTGCTTCTTTGACCATCGTTGACTTTCTGGTTAGGGCTACAGTTGACTGTTGATTTTGTCAGGACTGTTTTGAGCAAGTTAATTTGATATTTGTACTCTCTCTCTCTGTTAAACTATTGAAGCATAATATGAAGATTTGATCAAAGGGTTTCCCCACATTGGAGCTTTTCCCTGACATCCGCCATATCTTGTGTCCTCTTGTCTTGGCTTGTCTTCTGCACATGTTTTTATGTTCTTTATGCATTTACTATCAATGTGTTTAAGTTAATGTGATTGCTACTAGATATAATTGAAAATTGTCATTGAGCTGGTAAAGAACATTGAAGTAAATTGTGCTAAAGCATAAAACATACCATTGTTATCTAAAATTAACATGGTCTCAGACCTCAGGTGAAGAAAAAGCCCAAGCAAGAGTGAGGAAATACAATCACTAAGGGAAGCTATTGGACAAAGACTTGGAACTTGTCCCAACGATGACTACATCTTACTTCAAATCTGAGGACAAGCTTAAGGACAAATCCGACTATCATGCATGGAAAATGTCTCTAGATTTGACATTGGAAGAAAATGATGCCATGGTCTATGTCAAAGGAAGAGTAGTGGAGCCTCCTTCAAATGCATCCATAGCTGCACAAACCAAGTACAAGAAAGGTGAGGTTAAAGCTAAGAAAATTATTGTTGATTCTATACACAAACCTTTGGTTGCCTATATTTCTGATTTGGAAACATCTACAGAGATGTATGACAAGTTGTTTGGGATGTTCAAAGTAAATAATGCAAATCAAGTTCTGTTTCTCAAGAACAAGTTGAAAGACATCAAGAATCAAGATGGATAGAGGAGAATCCATCCAATCCTACTTCATGAGGATTACTGAGATCAAGAATGATCTCCAATCTATTGGAGAAGTCATTGGTCAAAGGGAGCTCACTCTTATTGCACTTGGAGGCCTTACAAGAGAATGGGACGTGTTCAACACTACCATCCTCAACAATGACAGGATTTCGGGATTTGATGAATTATTGGCTAGATGCACTCAAGAAGAAATAAGGATGATGGAAAGAGACAAGCCCTTAGATGGAAACAATCCTACTGCCTTCCCCGCGCATACTAAGAGAAAGAACAATGTTGGTCCTAGAAGACAAGGTCAAGGGTTCAAGCTGGGATTCAAAGAAAGAAGAAAAGGAAGATGCTTCAATTGTAACAGCTTTGGCCACTTCGCTAGTGAGTGTCCTCACAAGAAGGATACTCCAAGAGTCCAAGAGATGATGACAACAATAACAATAACTACAAAGACAATTACAATCAAAGGAACAATAGGTTCAACAACAAAGGAAAGAGGAATGCTCCTGCTGTTCGAAATGGAAATGGTCGTCCTCCAAAGAAGTCGAGGATCTCCAGGTATGAAGAAGTTAATGTTGTCAAGCAAAAAGAACTTTATCTTATTTCTTCCCTCACCACCGCCTCTCCTCTGGATACATTGGATCATTGGTTGATTGATAGTGGTGCCTCAAGACACTTCACTGGGTACAAAGAAGCTCTCTCTAACTTGGTTGAAAAGAAGACGAATATGGAGATTATACATGGGGATAATGCCATTTATTTCGTGAAAGGAATTGGTACCATTACTCTTCACTTAAATTAAGGTCAAACCCTTTATTTACAAGAAGTGCTATATGTACCTGATCTGAAAAAGGATCTAGTCTCTATTTCTGCGATGGAAGATAAAAGTTTCAAGATGACATTCATTGATGGGAAGGTTCATGGTTGGCAAAGGAACCCAAGAAATGCATTCACTCTTGGATTCGGGGTTGAAGGTCTCTATCAGGTTGGAGGAAGTCCATTGGGAGCAATGACTTGTGATACTTCTCTTCAATCTGAACTATGGCACCGAAGATTTGCTCACCTTCATTTCAAAGCCTTACTTGATGTAAGGAAGATGGTCATAGGTATGCCTGAATTCAACTTAGATCATGAAGGTGTATGTTAAGGTTGTGAAGCTGGAAAACATACTAGGGTACCTTTCCCCTCAAGCGAAACTCAAACCACCGATATTCTTCAATTGGTTCATTCTGATCTATCAGGTATGTTGCCCGTGACATCTTTGGCTGGATATTTGTACTATGCTATTTTTGTGGATGACTTCTCTCGCAAAATGTCGATATATTTCTTAAAGAAGAAGGATGAAGTGTTCAAATGGTTCGGCTCTTTCAAAGTCTTGGTCGAGAATCAAACAGGGAAAAAGATCAAAATATTGAGGACTGATAATGGGACTGAATATGAGTCAAATGAGTTCAAAGACTATTGTAGAGAAGTTGACATTAAGAGGGAGACCACTACTGCATATACTCTTGAACAAAATGGTGTTGCCGAAAGGAAGAATCGAACTGTCATAGAAGCCATCTGTGCCATGCTTCATGACCAAGGTCTACCGAAGTTCTTATGGGGAGAAGATGCGAACAATGTAGTGTATGTTCAAAACAGATGCCCACATCAAGCTTTGGACTTCAAGACACCTGAAGAAGTTTTCACTGGTAAGAAACCTGATGTTTCTCATTTTAGAATTTTTGGTTGTCCCGTATATTTTCATGTGCCGAAAGAGAAAAAAAATAAGCTAGACGCATCTGTGAAGAAAGGAATGTTTGTGGGCTACAATGAAACTTCAAAGGCATATAGAATATATGTGCCTGGTCAAAGGGAAGTTGAATTAAGCCATGATGTCACTTTCGATGAAGATTCTGCTCTTAGGAAAGTTCGAGATCTTCTTATCCCCAGGGAGGACAATGGTGATGCTGATGCGGAAAAGCAGGGTGAACCTTCGTCTGATGAATCGATGCTCGAAGTGGAAGGTTTGATGGATCCCATTGATCCACCTCCTAGTGAGCCCACTACTTCAAGAAAAAGACCTTTGTGGCTCAAAGATACTCTTGAAGGTGCCGAGAAACATATTTCACTGAGGGGGACATTTCGTGAAAGCAAGACGTCGAATAGGTTCCAAGGGTAATTAACTGCCATGAGTACCTTTGTACAATCTAAGCCTTGTACATTCAGAGAAGCCATGAAACACCAAGTTTGGAAGTATGCGATGAACAAGGAGTATGAGTCGATCATGAAAAATGATGTGTGGGATGTGGTTCCTAGACCTAAGGACAAGTTTGTGGTCACTTCAAAATGGCTCTACAAGATCAAACATGGAACTGATGGGAGTGCTGAAAAGTTCATGGTCAGATTCATTGCTCGAGGCTTCTCTCAAAAGGAAGGAGTAGACTATGATGAGATATTTGCACCGGTTGCCTGATATACCACCATTTGTTTAATTATAGCCCTTGCCGCTTCGCAAGGATGGAGCCTACACCAGATGGATGTCAAAACTGTTGGAAATACTGAGGGGGGTGAATTAGTATTTATTAGCAATTAGCACTTTATTAATCTTTTCAGAGCATTAGTTAATCTTCAGTTATTATTATTATTGTTCAGTAAGAGCAGTAAACAACAATGCAACAATAGAGACAATAGGCACAAGATTTTTAGGTGGAAAACCCCCTCTGGGTCAAAAATCACCGAACAATTTTCTAATAAGTTCTTTAATCTTAAGCCCCAACTGAAAAGAAAGCTATGACTTCCTAGAACTCTAGAAAATAATTCTTCTCCAGCTCCCACTGGAAGGACGCCCCAACGCCCTGGTATTATCAGCAGTCAGCGGAATGGATGCCTTAACACCCAAGTGAGCCACAACTCACCCTAGCACCACCCTACGACCCTGAAGTGTTTATAGGCCCCAACTTGTAAGTGACTTCATTCACCTGCCTAGCACCACTCTACTACTCTATAAAGACAAAAATTAAATACAAAAGTGTGGACTCCCATACCAGGGACAATGATCCACATTACAATGATATTACAAAAATTTTCTTTGACTAATTGACACACTAGGACCTAAACCCTTGTCCCGATAAACTAAGAATCCTTGTCTCAGCAATAAACCAAAAACCTTCTTCCCAAACCAAATTTGCCTTCTTCAACGCTAGGCAATGACATAGACTTTTACAATTACATAGATGTACATTGTTTGACCTTAAATGACAAAATGACTTTCTTTACAAAGCTTACAATACTTGACTACTGTTGTTCTAATTGTTCTTGTTGCTGTGATGAACTTGCTGTAGAAGTGATAATGATTTGCTTTTATTCTTGATGCACTGATAGTTTGTCCTTTCACTGCTTCATTACTTGAGTTCTTCTTTAGTCTTCACTGTTTACTGATTGTGCCTTGCTTCCTTTGATAATGTGTCCACCCTGTCTTTAATGGTGTGGCTATATACTGAAATGAAAACAGTCCTGTAGGTCTCACTGCTTGATGGGTTGTAGTTGTTGGGAAAAATTCATTTCTTAGAGAGACAGTGGATGCTGTAGGTGACGAGAATGTTCTGCTCTTGAAGAGTGTTTATACCCACAATAGAGAATATTCCCAAGCGAATCCCAACTCCCAAAATAAAAGAAAATCACCCTTGATTACATGCAATTAGGCTTATGACAAAACTCTTGAACAATTTGGGCCTATATGTGACTGTACTTATGCCTAATACAAATCCAAAATGTAGATGGGAGTTATAAATTATCTTACCTGTGGATGCATCTCCACGTGCTTTCTTTTACCTGCAACAAAGGACACAAGACAAATCCAAAAGAAAAAGGACACAAGACAAATCCAAAAGAATATATATATATATATATATATATATATAAGGCTTACTTTGATGATGAACAATCTTATGCCTGAAGAGATGAAATGTTGTTGATAACGCTGGAGTAGTATTGACAGATCCTCAAAACAAATTTGCCTTTATTGTCTGAGATTCGTTGAAGTAAATGTGACGGATTGATCACTTACGACGTTTCTTCTCAAGCTACAAAACACTCAATTTTTATAACTGTTTCCAACAACATGAATGCTCAGAATAAATTCCTTAATGAGGGCCGAGAATCTTTAATGAAGTCCTGTCCCTGCAATTTGAAAAATGCCCAAACAAATCACCCAAAACCCAAGAAAATGAAATCCTGACTTCAGATTTTCGCTGGCACACAGAGGTCGAATTATTTCAGAGTGGTCTTTCCAAAGATATTCGTTGAAGCTCTATTTTTTGATAATCGTTTAGGTGTCCTTTTATAGATTTTTTTGATGAGCCGTTAGAGGACTTTGGGAGGGGCTTCTAATATGAACGTTGGGGATTAAAAAAAATGAATGTATTATTATTTTTTTAATAAATTGATTACCTTGAACCCTAAGCTATGATGTCGTTGACCATATAAAGGAGACAATTTATTTAAGATTGTGATGGATACATTTTAAAAAAAGTCTCCTAGGATGATGCTCCCATGAACCTAATTAATTACCCTTATTTTAATAAATTACTACCCCTTATTAATTTCTGTCCAGAAAAAATTTCAATTCCACTAAAATTTTTAAATCAATGATTGGCTTAGTGCATATGGTCTTGACTCTTACCTAGTTGTAAATTCAGTGATTGGTTTACCACCTTTGGATCTTGAAGTTATTCAACTTATATGTGGTGAAATTACGGTGAGAATTGTTGAAGAATCAAAGGCAATTAGGTGTAGTGTGATTCTTCTTGACTTGATAACAATTTGTGGAGTCTTTTTACTTTTCTTGTTAGTTTAATTTTCTTCTTCTTATTAATGTATGTGTGTACTTCATCAAACTGCTACCAAAAACATAAGAACAAGAACACAAGATGCTGGCTCTCTGCCAGGGCCAAAACCTCTCTTCTCTTGAGAGGAAAACCCTTTAGTAAGTTTCTCTTATTGAAGCTTTTTATTGATCAATGCCAAACCCTAGACCCTTGACTAGAATGTCCTCCAAGCACAAGTCAACTCCTTCCTCCTTTTTGCGCTTTGTTCCTCGACACTTCCTTCTTTCGGCACTTCGTTTCCCGGCACTTCGTCCTCCTTCCAATACAAATCCATACTTATGCCTAATACAAATCCAACATGCAGATGCTAGTTATAAATTATTTGACCTGTGGATGCATCTCCACGTGCTCTCTTTTACCTTCAAAAAGGGACACAAAACAAATCCAAAATAATATATATATATATATATATAAGCTAAGTCACCTAACACGGGGATTCGGGATTCGTAGGATACGGGGATTCGAGTGTCTGATTCGCACACGTTGACCCCCCAGAACAGGACACGTAGGATTCGTTATATATTATTTTATTAAATATATATATATTAAAAATTAGATATTTCTTACACAAATTCTAATTAATGATACAAATTCGTTGATTTCAAACATAGATCTTCATCTATAGCATGCATAGGACATACAAAATTCAAATACATGTCAGAGGTCAGTGGTCAAATAAATCATGATTCATAATTCATAAATGAAAGACAACTTACAACTACAAGATAGTAAGATAAAGACATTGACAACTGTAATTTTCTCATTAAGTCATCAAATCAAAATGTGTTACATAGGTAGTGCTAGTGAAGTGCCAATGGCAAATAGAAATAGAAAATATAAAACAACTACAGGTATACAAGCCTCAAGGCAATAGGTAGTCATCAATTCTTAGAGTCATCATCAGAATCAGCATCAATGTCCTCATCATCATGGTCACCACTGCTCTCCTCTGCATCCTCCTCCTCCCCTGTATCCATAGTCACCTCTGCATTTGCTGGTGTGGAGGATGACCCCTCTAAAATATCACTGTCATCAAATCTAACAGGCTCTAGCACTGGATCATTGAGATCCATGTTGGCCAATGCCAACTCAACACTGCTGTCCAGACCCATATCATCAGGAAAGACCCACATCCAGACCCATATCCAGACCCACATCTTTGTCTTTCCCCTCAACCACTCTTCTCTCTGCCTGTAAATAAGACGAAGGTTGGTGTGCACATACACCATTGTCTTTGCCCTGGACTGCTTAAGCCTGCTCTTCTTCACACTATACAAATTCCCATATGTGCTCCAATTCCTCTCACAACAAGAGGATGAAGTCACCTGAGAGAGGAGCCTCATGGCTTATTACTGAAGAGGAGGGCTTGTTGCCCCATGATTTGCCCACCAAGAATAGGGCTTCTTAGCCCCCCTGTCTCTAATCACATCATATCCTGCAAATCGACCAGTGCCAGTGGAAAACTCTGCAAAGGTATCCTCCACCTCATCAAGCAATGCTCTATCTTGAAAAACCCGTCTGAATGCCTCTTTCCTCCCTTGTGAGATTTCACCATCCATGTGAGGAGGGAATCTATGGGAATGTCCATCATTCAGCCACTCATGGCTGTAGTATTTTGGGTTCAATGAGTGACCCAAACAATGTAAAGGTGTATAATTCTTGTCCCATCTGTTGACAAGAATATCCTGTATAGTATCACATAAGGCCTTTGGTGATGTCTCATACACAGGGCACTTACTCTGTAGAATAATGCTCCTCACAGACTCAATCATGGAATCCCATCCCTCATAAACCTCTCCTAGGATGGGTTTGTCTGTATTTGCAAATCGAAGCAAAGAAATGATAGGGTCCATGATCTGAATGATTATATCTACCCTCTCCCACCAAGCATCATATAGCACTATGTCCTTCACTCTTTTAGAGGCTACTTGATCTATCTTTCTCCAAAAAGACCAAAACTCAGAAATAACCATGGACCGAAGAGCGGTCTTGACCTCCCTCAACCTCTTCAACATCATGAATGAAGAGGCAAACTGTGTATCAACTATCTTCAACAATGATAGATTGGTGTACTCCTTGTAGATAGTGAGGGAATTTGTATGATTTTGCACAAAGTTATGGATATGTCGTGCACCCTCAATAATGTTACCAATCCAAAGCACATCAGAAGCAATGGATTTCAGTGCTAAGTTCAATGAATGGACAATGCAAGGTGTCCAAAACAATTGTGGATATTTAGCTTCCACAATCATGCCAGCAGCCTTGCAAATAGATGCATTATTTGTAATGATTTGCACACAAGAATCAACACCTACATCTTCAATAACTTTAATAAATAACTCACCAATAAATTGTGCATCCTTGTATTCTCCAAGTGTATCCACTGCTTTCAAGAAAACTGGACCATTCAAGGAAGACACCATGAAGTTGATGATTGGGTGTCGTGTTGGATTTGTCCATCCATCAGAAACAATGCTAACCCCAGATGTTGGCCATGATGCTATAATAGGCTCAAGCATTTTTTGCACCTCTTTTTTTGCCTTCGTCAACAATGTGGTTCTAAGCTTCTCTGAACCAGGAGGCACATACCATGATGGAGACTCGTGAGTTAGAGCTCGACACATCTCAATAAATAGAGGTGAGCGTGCAACATTAAATGATATGAAGTTTTGATAGAAAAAGAAGGCAATGGTGAGATCAAGCTCTTCCCGTTTCTCTTTTTGAAAAATCTTGTCCATTGGACCAAGTGTAATTGCTCTTCTTTTTGCTGCTTGTCCCCAATAGAACTCTCAAATGGAAATTTGGTGGTGCCTTTCCTCAAAAATGGAAGGGGGTCTTCATTCTTGGTTTTTCTTGATTTTGCAGCCACATTTTCCATACCAACAGTGGACTCCTTTTCCATTTCTTTCCTCTTTTGTAAAGGAACAACTTTACAAGCTCCAATTCCACAACCTGGTAAAGCCAACAAATGGCCTTTCACGCGGAAATACGTACTTTTGAAAGAAATGTGACAAAAGTTGCATCTCCATTGCACATTACCTCCTCCCTTCACCTTGGTGCTTGTCCCATCCTCTCTTGTGACATATTTCCACGAGGGATATTCTCAATGTTGTCTTTAGGTCCTCCTCTTCCCTCAACATTACTTGCAACAAACTCTGATGATATTGGGGGAGGAGGGGCATCTCCAATGGAGACATTCTTCCCCTTCCTTTGCCCCCTAACTGTTGCCTTTGATTGAGCCATGAATACTGTAAAAAAAATGAACAAAACATGCACAAATTTGTAAAAAAAAATCATATACAAACTGCTGTAATAGAAATGCAAAAAAATAGAGCTAAAATGCACTTACTTGGTGCTTGAATCTCCTTGCCAAACGCTCCACACCCTTAGCTCAAACTATGCAAAACTGAATGAGAAATAAGGTGAAAAAGAAAAGGAACAACGCATATTTTAAGTCTGCGGAATGCATTTTAGGGGATTCGAATCCCAGAATCGGGACACATTGTCCCGTTCTAGGATTCAAATTCCTAGCAAGTACGAATCCCGTACGGACATGCTATGTCCCGTTCTAGGATTCGAATTCCTGGCGAATCGTGTCCGATTCGCAGGATTCAGATTCATAGGGGGTTTAGGACGAATCCGGTTACTTAGTATATAAGGCTTACCTTGATGATGAACAATCTTATGCCTGAAGAGATGGAATGTTGTTGATAACGCTGGAGTAGTATTGACAGATCCTCAAAACAAATGTGCCTTTATTGTCTGAGATTCGTTGAAGTAAATGTGATGGATTGATCACTTACGACCTTTTTTCTCAAGCTACAAAACACTCAGTTATATAACTGTTTCCAACAACATGAATGCTCAGAATAAATTCCTTAATGAGAGCCAGGAATCTTTAATGAAATCCTGTCCCTGCAATTTGAAAAATGCCCAACAGATCAACCAAAACCCAAGAAAATGAAATCCTGACTTCAGATTTTCGTTGGCAAAGAGGTTGAATTATTTAAGAGTGGTCTTTCCAAAGATATTCGTTTGAAGCTGTATTTTTTGATAATTGTTTAGGTGTCCTTTTATAGATTTTTTTGCTGAGCCGTTAGAGGACTTTGGGAGGGGCTTCTAATATGAACATTGGGGATTAAAAAAAATGAATCTATTTTTTTTTTAATAAATTGATTACCTTGAACCCTAAACTATGATGTCATTGACCATATAAAGGAGACAATTTATTTAAGATTGTGATGGATACATTTAAAAAAAAGTCTCCTAGGATAATGCTCCCATGAACCTAATTAATTACCCTTAATTTAATTAATTACTACCCCTTATTAATTTCTGTCCAGAAAATTTTTCAATTCCACTAAAATTTTTAAATCAATGATTGGCTTAGTGCATATGGTCTTACCTAGTTGTAAATTCAGTGATTGGTTTACTACCTTTGGATCTTGAAGTTATTCAACTTATACGTGGTGAGATTACGGTGAGAATTGTTAAAGAGTCAAGGGAAATTATGTGTAGTGTGATTCTTCTTGACTTGATAACAATTTGTAGAGTCTTTTTACTTTTCTTGTTAGTTTAATCTTCTTCTTCTTATTAATGCATGTGTTTGTACTTCATCAAACTGCTACCAAAAACATAAGAACAAGAATGCAAGATGTTGGATCTCTGCCAGGGCCAAAACCTCTCTTCTCTTGAGAGGAAAACCCTTTAGTAAGTTTCTCTTATTGAAGCTTCTTATTGATCAATGCCAAACCCTAGACCCTTGACTAGAATATCCTCCAAGCACAAGTCAATTCCTTCCTCCTTTCTGCACTTTGTTCCCACGACACTTCCTTCTTCTGGCACTTCGTTTCTCGACACTTCGTCCTCCTTCCAACTGTTGTTAGATCTTGTTGCACTTGCTCTAGAAGAGATACCTTGATGAGACCCTTTCCTTATGATGATCCCTTCCTTCTCTTCACCAACCAATGAACTTGTATGACTGTAATGGGAGGGCTGTTATGACAGCAGAGACAACCTCCTTACCTTCACACGTGTGACTGTTTTCCTTGTGATGTTGACCTCTTCCTTCTTCGCTTGAGAGAGTTCCTTCTTCGCTTGAGTGAGGGGCCTTATAGGCCTACTTAGATTGCCCAACCAATGAAGTTATGTGACTGTGATCTTACTGCTGATATGACCACAGACTGTCCTTCATCTTCTCGCACGTGTGACTGTATTTACCCTAGAAAACAACCTCCAACCTTCGCTTATACTTTCCCTTACTTCGCTGCACTAGAGGCTTCTCTTCTTCGCTTTCTCTTCACCTTAGATTTGTCTTCCTTGCTCGCTGATTTCAGAGGAATGAGTGCGTTCTATTTAGAGGAGTGGACAACCTCTATATATAGAGGATTGTCCCTCCTTTAGGTTGACTTGACATATATATAGCTCAGATTGCTTCTTTGATGGTGTCACATGCTTGGAGGAGACTTGAATTTTCTTGGAGGTGACTTCTTTGACTATAATACATAAGTATACCTATAGTAACATGCCCTTAAGGTCTTCAACATTTTCTTTTGACTATTTGATTCACCTATAACACTTTAATATGTGTTAGACCTATTTCAATGAGCAAGAAATTCATTGACATATATTATAAAAATAATATTTTTTTCTTGAATAAATACAAATATCAAAAGTGCAATTTATAAACACTGAATTTAGTTACATTTCCTTCAACACTCCCTCTTAACTAGGGAGGTATTCATACAACATTACAAGGTGTTTGGCTATGTTTCAATCTTGAAGAATTCACATAAGAGAAGTCGGATTTGCAATCCATTTGTTATAGCATCATAATAACCAACATTGTTTCCACAGCAAGGCCTTGTTTGACAACTCCATATCTCAATAGATTAGAGCACAATGTTGGTGAGACCAATGACTTATAGACACCTTAGTCATTGTCTCTCAAGGTACATACCCACCCGGGTGTTCACTGAGTATGACCTTCTAGGACTATTCTTATCTTGGGTTCCTAGCCCTCAAAGAATATTGGTCCTCTTGCCTACTCTTGTCTTGGATGCCCTACACATCCTCAAAGAGTATTGGATGCCAGATGATTACCCAATCCTCCCATTCTTTCTTCCCAAGTGAAGACAAGAATGTTGTGTCTATCTCTTCCTCTCAATTGAGGAAGACATGCCCAAGTATCCTCTGACAAGGTACTTGTCCAAGTTCCTTTGTAATTGGGAACTTGTTATAACTCCCTCTTAGCTAGGGACTTGTCCATTCATCAACAACTTCTTCTTCATGGGATCTCCAGCTGCTTGATCTTCTTCTTTCCTTTGATGTCGTGAAGTCTTTGTTCGAACTTCTTCTTTGTAGGGCACCATCCATCGATCACTTTCCTTTCTGGTTTGTCACGTCAATGCTTCCTTTGTGGAAAGTGGCCTTCTTGTCATATATCAGGTTCTCTTGTCATCTGGTTATTCCTTGTCATCTTGTCTATGCTTCAGACTACTCTTCACATGGATGCTTCTTTGTACTTACTTGTTCCTATGCTTTGATATGGTAGCCCTTCACGACTTCTTCCTGATATTGCTTCAACATTAAATGGTACTTTTGCTGGATGGCTTCTTCATCATGACATCTTCGTAGAATCAGTTATCTACACCGTTCATATCTCCAAGGCTTTCATAGGTGTCAAGGGTCCTTCGATCTTTTCCTTTCTTGGTCAGAGTTGTCATGCCTTCTTTTGGGAGATGTCTTCAGAGTATCTTGTCAGATAGTGATTCTTGGTGATCATGGTGTTCTTCACATGCTTGATCTCTTTCTTCACTTGCTTCTTCTTTGATCGATTGGTCAACCACCTTATGCTCCTTGTGAGAACACTTCTTCGTTGCTTGCTTCTAGGACTAGTCAACATTTCTTCTCCACTTGCTTCTTACTCAGCAATCTTATACTCCTTATGTGAGTATTTCCTTTTGTTGACCTTCATTGCATTGTAGTACATGCCCTCGAGCATGTCATTGGTGAGATATTCTTTCCTACTTGATCATGTCATAGAACTATTCCCATGACTCAATAATTAACATATAATAACATGAGTAAACTTTGATGCATACATACCTCATCTTGATTCTCCTTTGATCATCTTAGCTTCATTTGGTTGTCCTTAGTGTGGCCCTTCTTGCTTCATCTTAGCTTGCCTGCATATCATCTTTTTCTTGAATCTCATGAATGGGATTGCCAATGAGACATCTGCTTATGAATCTTCTTTTGAAGATTCCATCATAGGATCTTGAAGACCCTTACTTCGCAAATGTTTCTTTCCTTTTCATGATGGAGGTCTTCTAAGATTCTTAATCATGATTGTCGGACCAGGAGGTAACTCCTCAAATCAATTCATCTTATTCATTCAGGTTGTTCATTATTATATACAAGAGGGAGTGACTGTTCAGTTCATCTCCCGGTGACTCTCCATCTTTTCTATTATTTATTTACATTAATTACAATTGTTCACCCAATCCCTATGATTAGGTGTCAACATTCCCCCCCTTAATCTGAAGGGATGTTGGTGAGTCCAAGCATCGTTCTGAATCTTTCAAGCTTTTCTCTTCCAAGCGCTTTGGTGAAGATGTTTGCAATTTGCTCATTAGTGGAACAATGGCGGAGATGGATTGTTTTGGCCTCAACATGATGTCGAATCAGATGATATTTAGTATTGATGTGCTTTGTTCGATCATGGAACTTTGGGTTCTTGGCCAACTTTATTGCCGAGGTATTGTCAATCATGAGTGGAGTCGATTGTACTTGTTTTACTTGCAAATCTTCAAGAATTTTCTTGAGCCACAATTTCTTTTGTTGCCTCAGCTGCTGCCACATATTCTGCCTCTATTGTGGAATCTGCTGGAACTGATTGTTTGCGTGATCTCCAGGAGACAGCTCTTGATCCAAGACTCATAGCATAACCTGAAGTAGATACCCCAGTTTCTTTGTCTCCATCGAAGTCTGAATCAAAGTATCCAATCAAGCTGAAGTCGCTCACCTGTGTATATTTGATTCCAAAGTCTTGAGTTCCCCAAGTACTTTAGAACTCTTTTTGCAGCAGACTAATGTTCCTCACAAGGCTTTTGCATAAACCTGGAGAGGATTCCAACAACAAATGAAATGTCTGGTCTAGTAGTAGTTAGGTAGTTGAGGCTTCCTACTAGCTGTCTATACTTTGTTGCATCCTTAAATTCTTTTCCTTCAATGGATGTGAGCTTTAAGTTTTGTTCCATTGGAGTGGTCAGAGATTGCATTCAGTCATGCCAAACCTATTCAACAAATCTCCAATGTACTTATTTTGAGAAAGGAATATGGACTTCGGATGTTGAGTTACTTCAATACCAAGATAGTAATGAACATAGCCCAAATCAGTCATTTCAAAACCTTTCCTCAATTCCTTCTTTATGGATGCAATGTAGCTTTCATTGTTCCTTGTCATCAAAAGATCATCTATATATACCACAAGATATACAATTGTTTTGCCAACCTTCTTGACAAACAAAGTTGCATCATCAAGATCATAATGTTTGAAATTGAGTTTCAGAAGATGCTTAGTTAGTTTTTCATACCAGGCTCGTGGTGCTTGTTTGAGGCCATACAAGGATTTCACAAGTTTGCATACTTTATGTTCATGTCCTTTCACAACAAATCCTTCAGGCTAGGACATAAAAACATTCTCTTTTAGATCTCCATTCAAGAAAGCAGTTTTTACATCCATTTGATGGACTTTCCAACCGTTCTGAGCTGCTAGGGCAAAGAGTGTCTGGATGGTAGCCCATTTTGTTGTGGGGGCAAAAGTCTCCTCATAATTGACCCCTTCCTTCTATGCAAAACCTTTTGCCACAAGCCTGGCTTTGTGCTTGTCAAGTGAGCCATCAACTTTATACTTATTCTTGTAGACCCACTTGCAGCCAATTGGTTTGGTTCCTAATGGAGGATCAACCAACTTCCAAGTGCCATTCTTTATTAGGGCATCATACTCCTTTTGCATCGCTTCTTTTCATTCATCATGAGAAGCAACTTATTTGAAGGAAGTTGGTTCAAAATTTGTAGACAAATTCAATTCACAATCATAAGAACATCCATATCAACCGGTGAATCAGAGTCATCTACATCACCTCCATTTTGCCGGTTTGAATTTCTAGTTCCTGTCTTTTCAACGTCACCTGGATGAACACTTTCAAGTGTCTTTGTCAGCGACTTTGAGGGACCTTTCTTAGATGGTCTAGGCTGCTCCGTTGATTGAGTTGGGACTGAATCAAGATTGAGTCTCCCAATTCTGTCAATCACATCACTCAAAGTATCATCCGTTGTTGGAGTTTCATGCGGGGGAGAGAGTGCTTCAGAAGAAGATTCCACAGGTTGATCTAGTATAGGAATCCCCCCTTCAAGATGTGGAATCTGATTATCAAATTCTTGAAATGATTTTGCATTTGCGAGTCTATCCAAGTGATCAAGTTGCCGCTCAACAACATTGCTAGTTTTGGATGATTCAAGAAAGATTACATCTCTAGATACAACAAACTTTTTATTGACTTCATCATAGAGACGGTATGCTTTGGAGGTGTTTGAATACCTCGGGGAGATACACTTACGACTTCTTGCACCAAGTTTCTTTCTATGTACCTTTGGTATCAAGGCATAACATGTGGAACCAAAGACCCTGAGATGCTTTACTGAAGGAATGTGCCCATACCACATTTCATAAATAGTCTTGTTTCTAATAGCATTAGATGGACATCTATTCTTTACATATACAACACATATCAGCCCAAAACATCAATTTTACATTTTTGAAAAACATCATGGAGCGTACCATATTTAAGATTGTCCTATTCATTCTTTTAGCTACTCCGTTTTGTTGGGGATTATAAGGCACAATTGTTTGATTTTTGATCCCATGTTGGCGAAGATAGTTTTCAAATTCATTTGAAGTGTATTCTTTTCCATTATCAGTGCGAATAGAGCCAATATGAGATTGTGCATCATTTTCAATCCATGTATGAAAGTTCTTGAATGTTTGAAAAGCATCAGATTTGTTCTTCAATAAATAAACCCAACACATTCTGTGTAGTCATCAATAAATGTCATCATATATTTATTTCCATTTGCAGAAGGAACATGCATTGGACCACATAAATCTGAATGAATGAGTTCAAGTTTTCTATGTGCTCTTGAATGTGAATCATGAAAATACTGTTTGCTATGCTTTCCTAGAATGCAAGCATCACATTGCTGAAGTTTCTTAGGAATTGTAGGCAAACCAGTGACACCATTTTTCTTCAACAAGCGGAGGCTGTCATAGTTCAAGTGTCCAAATCTAGCATGGAATAATAAACTTGATGGAAATGTACCTTCTTCATAATGAGAATTGTATGAGAAATTTTGTGCACAAGCAGAGGTACCCTGCGGCTTGAGAAGCCTTTCTGCTTCTATCCTTGTCATGACAAGTGAGTGATTTGATGCTTTTCTCACCTCAAGCTTGCCATCAAACATATGAATGGAGTGTCCTTGCTAGCGGATTTGGACCAAGGACAACAAGTTTCTAACTTTCTCCTCAGCTGTGGGAGATAGAAACATGATGCAGAAGAAAGTCTGGAAGACCAGGCAATTTGAGCCTGATTGTGCCAAGTCCTGATGGCTTGAGTTTTGATTTGTTTGCAAAGTATACTGCTCCATCAACATTGTCAGTAAATTCTTCAAAAAAATCTCTTTTAAAAGTCATGTGGCAAGTTGCTCCTGAATCAAGCAACCAATCATTTCTCCAAGAAGCAAGTGAAGTATTAAATAAGTCTTTATTTACTCCAATATTACAGTGTGCCACAACATAGTGAGCGTGTCGTCATGCAGAGTGTCTAAGCACCGCAACAACGCTCAGACCGGGCGCTGTCACCTTGAACCTCGATCTATCCGTTTAAGCTGTCTCCCTGAAGTAGGCTAAGGGGGGTAGACCCTATGGGATGAAGGAGAACCAGCTGGGAATCAACTGGCTTGGGAGACACAGCGAGGCAATCCAACACTTGATCAAAGCTTAGCGATACTTAAAATTTGATTAGATTTTAAATGCTTAAGATAAGTGCCTTATGGAGTTAATGATCTTGCTAGATGAAATGCCAATCAAGTAATTGGTTTGCTGCTTTAGGAAGATAAGAACTATTTGCAATAAAACATCTTTAACAATTACTTGAAAATAGTTGGAGAATGTCTATCATGTAATAAGCATTAAATATCTCAAGCAATGACGATAGATTTTCTATAGATAAACAATATCTTAGCAATTAAATTTCAAGAGATGCAAATGCTTTAATTAACCACGAAATTTAAAAGCTAACCAACTTTGATCCTAGGATTGAAAAATTATGCTCAATGACCCAAATCTAGGAAAATTTTACCACCTTCAAGTTAATTTTTTAAATATAAGAATTCAAGCACATTTAACTATGACGAATACCACAAAAATTCCCTTTTAGATTTTTAACTTTTAGCACAGAAGAAGCTTTAAATCCGCAAACTTAAAAATTCTTTTTCTCAATTTGCTAAGCAAGACTTAATGGAATAAATGGTCAACAAAATATTTTCAATTCTAAAGTGACCAAATACATCCAAATTGCTCAAAACTTTATATATTTCTGTTTTGTTTTTGGACTTTTAAAAATAATTTATTTATATTTATATTTATTTATTTTAGGGTTAAATGAAAATCTAAACAAAAATAAATCAAACCTAAAGATTAATCTTCATGCCTTTTTTAGGATTTTTTATTATTTTTGATTTATTAAAGTTGAAATCATAAAACAAAACTAAACCAAATTTTTTTTAATTGATTAAAATAAAAATCATAAATAAAAATGAAAACTCTAAAACAAAACTAAATAAAGATTATTAAGATCTATCCTAACACATTAAAATCAAAATGCTAACCAAATTTACCCGCATACATACAAAAATATATAAAAAAAGGGCTCGATTTAATTCTAAAACTAAAACCTAATCGTATCAAGCCAAACAATGAAAATCGAATGCTCTGAGTGTGTTTGCAGGTATGGTCGATGGCAGTGTGGAGAGGGTTCAATCAGGGAGAAACCACGCGAACAACGAGAAGGGCAGCATATATGTTTGTTGATAGACAGGTTGCAGGTTTGCGACGAGGACAGAAAGGAAACACAACGTGAGGAAATAGAGATTGCGCGCTGGATGTAGAGGAGGCAACATGAAGGAGTTTGCAGCGGATGGGTAGTAGTGTAAGGCGCTAGACGAAGACTCACACAGGAAGAAAGTGAGGAGAACGCAGAGATCGAGGAGTAGAAGAATTCATTGCAGGTTAGGGACAACAACGAAGACAGTGGGATGGTCTGCGTGAAGGGAGAAAGGACAACAAAATGGAGGCTGCGTGGAGGAAGATCGTGACTATGGGTTAGACGTAGGTTTAGGAGCGATTTGCAGGTCAGTGTGAGAGATGGTGTGAGGCAGGCGAAGGGAAGACGGTGGTGATGTCTGCGCAGGATGGGCAATTAGAATGGCAACAGGTCTGTAGCTCTGCGTACAGGAGGGTGGAGGGCGTTTCGAAAGCTGCAATGGCAGCAGGTTTGTAGCTCTGCGTACAGGAGGGCGGAGGGTGTTTCGAAAACTGCAATGGCAGCAATGGAGCAATGAAATTCGCATAAGGAAGAAGGGAGTTGTGTGTGGAAGGCAACACATAAAGGCAGCTACAGGTTGAGGGAGAGAGAGAGCGTATGGACTGCATGTTGATGAGGAGTGCTGGGAAGATGCTCTGGTAGTGTGGGGAGATGAGATGAAGGGATAGCCAAAAGGTAGGGATAAATTCCAAGGCATCAAACGCTTAAAATAAACTCGAAAATAACTATGCCTGAACAGATCCCAGAGAGCAAACCAATTATTTTTTTATTTTTTATTTTTATTTTTTTTCCAGAGAAATTAAAAAGCAGCCAGAAGCTGGTAAACCCTTTAAAATTTCTCAAAAATTTGCAATTAAAGTGATACCCCTCTGCTTCAGAATTTCTAGATAAAAACCCCACAAAATTTTTCCAGATCTGAAATAAATACCCCTGCAAGAGCTGATTCTGAGGCCAGATCTTACCCTCCAAGACCTAGATCTGACTTCAAACAAGATGTTTCCTTAGATTTGCAACCTGCAATGGCAAAACAAAATGCCCAGAAACAATATATGCAAGGATGAAACTAAAACCCCCCAAAAAAACCAGCTAAATAATTACAATATTCACAAGTTAAAGACTCTAAGCAACTAGATCTATCATTATGCCACACATATATTTTTAAATTTTAAATTTAAGATGAGGTGCTTCAGAAAACCCTTCGTGCATCCACAACGGAAGTTCTAATGATAAGCCCGGGATCAAAACCAGCTGGGCTTTTCAAAAAACGCTAGCCGAGAGTTGGCTAGTCCAACTGAAGACTTCCTCGAACGCCTGGTGATCTCAACATAGAGAGAGAAAACGACAATAAAATTCAGATTTAATGGAGATACCTGCCATTATATTCAAAAATTAAACTATCATTCAAATCCCAGTGACCAAACAAGATACCTGTGCTTAAATCACTCTTCAATAAGCTATCATCAATGGCTGAAAATAAATCTATGCATGAAAATAAAACATCTTACAACATTTCCACGAAGAGTAACACCAGCAGAAATTAACCCCAGAGTCTTTCTTTGTTTGCACATGAAAACGGTTACAAGAGAGCTTTCATTTAGCACATGACTCAAAGATCGAATGATCTTAAATAACAACTGACCCCCTATTTAAAGATAAATTTCCCAACGACTAGTTCGAGTGATCCTTGTCAAAGCGATCTCGACCGTTGATGAGGATCAAAATTTCTTTTAATCTCATTTGTCGAAATTTTAAATATTGAGGAAATTTGGAAATTTTCAGTTAAATGCATTTTAATATATTTAAAAATTAAAATTTTGCATATATTTCCTCAAAAATTTGACTTTGACTTAACCCTAGGGACCTAAGACATAAAATTTAGCAAAATAATCAATTAACTTTAGCCCCTAGACCAGTTAAGATTTAATTTTTTAAAGGATCCACGAATTTTACCACTAGAAAATTTAAATTTACCTAGGACCTAGGACCTATGAGGGGATAAATTACTTTTATAACCCTCAAGACATTTTACATCATGATTTTTTCCATTTTTTACATCTCAAGGGGGAAAACCCATTTGACCAAGACCCTCATAGACTACCCATTTTTGCGGCACAAATATAATCTAGCAGATCAAGCAATTTGTAATAAAATAACCTAACCAAATAGTTAGGATTATTCCCAAATTACTTTTAAATAGACTCAATCTAGCACACTAGGACTCCCCTAACATTCTTGTGACAAAATCCATTCCGGCTTTGGGGTAAGGCTGAAGGAAAACTTTGCCGATCATGGATCGGTGAGACAAAAAACCTTTCGGAAGGTAGATCGTCATCAAAAAATTAGGTTTACCTAGGCAATTACATACACGACACGGATCTTCTGAGATTATTTACAAATTACACATGCAGAAAGGGTTTACAATATAACATGATTAGGCTGATGATGATAGTTGGACGACACGGACACATTGATCAAGCGCTATCCCTTTTGCGAAAAAAGGGGGTGTACTGCTATGGGTTGTTGACAAGTAGTGGTCAACCTCTGGCTCTACTTGGGGACACGTTGCTGCACTGTAGGAATGTGAGAATCCAGAATTTGCATCCACGCAACACACAACAAAACATAAGTAGCATCCATATAAAAATCATCATATAACATTAAGCACAAGAAAGATATATGCTCTTCATTTATTAACTATTTAGTAACATGAAAAGTAAATCTAATCCTAAAGCAGAAATGAAATGCTGAAAAGACAAGGAGTAGGGTTAGAAATACAGTGGATGCCCCATGGCATCAGATGCGTTCAATATAGTGTGTACTGAGCATTTGCCTGCTTTTAGGCAAATTTGTCGGCTGCTTCTCGGATGTGCCATGTCCAATCCTGCATAACGTAGGACTTTTTCCTATTCGAAAATCAAGCTGCTTATGGCTATCTGATGCATCAAATCGCTTTCTCGTTCTCTTTCTCTTGCGTTTTTTCTTTGTGGAACATTCTGCTTCAAAACTCTCAGATGAAGTATGTAAGATATGCATGACATGTTTTTCTTCATTTTGCATCTGATCTTTATCGTTTTCAATTTTATTTGGGTCATCTTCAATTAACCACTTTTCAATGGAACAAATGACCTCCTCATAATAAGATGGAGCTTGTTGCAGTAGATAAGGAGGCTTTTGATCTATCGATGTCTCCCTGTTTCTTTCATCCTCTGGCTGCTGTTGAAATTTCTGTACCTATATTGTAATGTCATCCATCTGGCTAGAGTGTTCAACCTTCATATCACTGATTTCCGTGGCATGGTCTTCCTCTATGCTTAATAACTTATTCTGAAGACATATCTAACTAGCTTCCATATCTTTTATTACTTTGTCATTCTTTGCCTTTATGGTCATCAAGCAATGTTGCATAGAGTTTATCTCTTTCTTATGATTTGCTTGCATGGTAGCCAACTGATTATTATAATCGACTGTCATGATGGTCATTTCTTCATCCATAGTTAATAACTTGTTTTGCATAGAATTTCCCTATCATGATTAGCTTTCATGGTTTCCATCTCCTTGTCTCACTTTTCTAGGTGGGTGTATAGAGTTCTCATATCATTGACATAATCATTTACAAAATTTTCTTGATCAATCTCCATATTTTTTACCAGCCGCATTAATTCTTCTATAATTTGCTTATGATTTTCCCTTTCATTATTGACACCAATTTGATAACTTGTTCCTGCTTTTCCACTGTCATGGATTTAATCTGTAATAGTGCAAGTGGATGGCACACTCTGATATGGAGAATTATCTTGAAATCTTTCATCGACAGCTGGATCCTTCACCAGATCACTTTCATTTTGTTGCATAATTTTAGGGGCACAAGGCGAGCTATCTTGATAACAATATCTATCTTTAAATGCATGAACGATGTCTTGTAAAGAAGTGAAAGAATCTTCAGGACAATTATTAAACCAATTCAAAGCATCACCCTCTAAAGAAAAGACAAATAGACGCATTTTGACATCTTCATGATCATACTGGGGAGAACTACAATATATGAGCATTATACGAGAAAACCTGCATATATGCTTTCTAACAACGACTGGATCACCACCCGAGAACAATGACAATTTAGAAATGGCCACTTCCGGGATATCATGGAGAACATCAGTAAAATGACACGGGGTAAACGAATAATCCATGATGAATAATGAGGGATCAAATGGATGATAGAGAGAGACCTTTGCTTAAGAAAATCAAGAGATGAAAGAAGTGGAGTCGCCACTTGAACATGAATCTAACTCTAGGATCCAAAAGGCAACAAACAACCAGATATAAGGGGGGCTTCTTGTCTGAGAAAAAATAAATGAAAAGAAATGGAGTCGCCACCCAAACAAGAAACGAATCAAGATGTCCAGGTGCTAAAGGTACAAATGATACGATTAACGAGATGACGAAAGATAGGGTGATGAAAAGATCTAATGACGCTAGGAAATGTTGGCCGTTTGACAGGCTAATGAATGGCGAAAAAGATGAGATGATTGAAAAGATGAATGATGAATGTCGTAAAGCTCAGGCCAAATAAATCGGTCCCCAACAACGGCGCCAAAAAATGTTGTCGCACAGAGTGTCTAGGCACCGCGACAACACTCAGATCGGGCGCTGTCACTCTGATCCCCAATCTCTCCATTTAAGCCGTCTCCCTATAGCAGGTTAAGGGGGGTAGACCCTATCGGATAAAGGAGAACCAACTGGGAATCAACGGGTTTGGGAGACACAGCTAGGCAATCAAATACTTGATTAAGGCTCAACAAAATTGATTAAATTTTAAATGATTAATACAAGTGCCTTATGGAGTCAATGATCCAAGTAATTGATTATCAACTGCTGCTTAGGAAGATGAAATCTATTTGCAATTCCACAATAAAAATCTTCAACAATCGCTTGAAAATATTTGCAAAATGTCCAGCATGTAATGAGCATTAAATAATTCAAGCAATGATTATCAATCTCACTAGATGCATAAAGCCTTACCAATTAAATTTCAAAAGATACAGATACCTTAATCAACCATGAAACTTAAAAGCTAAGCAATTCAGGTCCTATAATTATTTATCACTTTCAAATAGTTAATCTTTAAATAAACATTTAAGTGCATTTAACTATAAAGAAGTAAAAAAAAGTTCACCTTTCAAATTTTAGCCTTAGCACAAGAATTATTTATTTATTTATTTTTTAAATTTGACAACTGAATTTGAGCCTGATTGTGCCAAGCCCTGATGGCTTGAGTTTTGATTTGTCTGCAAAGTATACTGCTCCATCAACATTGTCAGTAAATTCTTCAAAAAAATCTCTTCTAAAAGTCATGTGGCAAGTTGCTCCTGAATCAAACAACCAATCATTTTTCCAAGAAGCAAGTGAAGTATTAAATAAGTCTTCATTTACTCCAATATTATAGTGTGCCACAACATAGTGAGTGGATTCAGGTGCTTTACCTTTGTCTTTGTCATTAGTTTTACCTCTGGGTTGGTTTCTGCCCTGCTCAATTCTGTCTCAGGGCAACTTGCATGTGGATGCATCATGTGATCCATCTCTTTTGCAGCGTATGTAATGCAAATTTGCCTTTTCTCTGATCCGAATTGGATCCTAAACACTCTCTAAGTTTTCATAAACTCGTTCAAATTATGCCAAAATAGATTCAAGTCTTAGAAATATCAAGCTATCAGAAGGAATCCTCATGACAGTTGCAATTGTGATCAGCGTGAAGCAACGAGAACCTTCGGTCGAGCGCGCAAACCGTTGGTCCATGGTAACACGTGCAGGCGCAAATTGGCAAAATCGGAGGCTAATTCAAGAAACGGGGGTGGTTTCTAATAAAGCACTAATTGTGTATCGCAGGGCGTCCCCCTCAGTGAAGGAAAGCCCCGAAGTGCCCGAACCCGAAATGGCTATGAAATGCGGAAAAGTAATAAATTCGGTTCCGTGGATTCCACAAAATCGGCAGGATATCGGAAGGCCTCAAGGCGGTAAGCAGTTTTGGCCGAGTCCCGCCCGATGCCACACACTGAGTGACACGCGTCCGGTGGAAGAGAGAGAAAACCGCTCACATCGGACGGGTAAACATCAAGCTACTTACCTGCCCGATATGAATGACGACCATAGGATCTGGGGGGCCCAGATCAACGGCAAAGGCGTGTTTCGATAAATGACCGGATTTGACATATTGTAAAGTAAGATTACATGGGATTTGAAGTTCGACATGGACGATGAGTTGGCAGAAGAGTTGTATTTCGCAGGCAATCTTGGAGAAAATGGAAATAACGACCGTTCAAACAATTTCAAGAGAACTGACACTCAGTTTGTTATGAAATAGGTGGCCACCTCCTCGTGAAGCGTTACATAGTGATGATGATGCAGAACAGGGGAGTTTGAACGGACAGAGGAAGGAAAACCAGAACGCCGAGAAGCGGAAATGAATCGACAAATAACAGACTGGCTTCAAAATCCATGAACTGACAGAAGCAGACACTCAGAGAGAAGAGTTAGTCGAGGGAAAAGCCAAGAAGCAAAGAACAGAGAGAAGAAGCCGAGCTGACCTGAAGGCAGCATCGAGCCAGACAGAGCCAGAGAAAGTCAGAGAGTTTGTGTACTCCAGAGAAAGCTTGAGAGGTTCAAGCGAGCTCCTCGACATAGGCCTGTCATGTATGAGTTTCAGATTGGGCTCATACTACTGTGACCAATAGAGGTCAAGTACCAGTAAGGAGAGTTTGTGTACTCAAATCCTACTGATTCATATCTGTTGAGTGAGACTCAAATTGAGCTCATTGTTGTAAAGAAACTCTGCTTTGAAAACATAATAGAGAGGCCACCACTAAAAGTTGGACCAGGAGACGTAGCCCAGGAGTATTGGGTGAACTCCTTATTAAACTTGTTGTATTACATGTTTTCCTGTTATGTTTTCACTAACTGCTTCAGTTTCTATGTATTTCACAATCTTATCGATTCGTTGCATAAAGTAACATAGGCACTTCCATGCACATGAGTCTGTAATACCTTTAATTCTTGGTCCTAGATAAATTCCAGATCATTCTCTTTGAGAGTGTCTGCCCCCCCTGCCTCTGAAATTTCTTCCTCTTCCTCTTCCTCTTCGACCACCTCTTCCTCTGGAAGAATCTTGAGCAATATTCTTTTCTCTATGAGCAAGGCACACAGCCTCTTCAGAAGATTCAGGAGTTGTCTTCTTCCCAAAAGCTTCTCTCTTTCAACGAACTTTTTCACAAGGGAGTCAAAGATAATATCTTTCAGGTTTCCATTTGCTTGCAATGATTGAAGATAATTTGAGTAAGTGGGATAAAGTACCTTGAGAAAAGCTATCAGAGGAATATCCAGTTCAACATTAGTGACTTTGATATCATGCATTATAGATTTCACTTATGATGCAAGAGCAAGAGGATCATTATTTTGTAATTCAAGGGTGAAGAGTTTAATCATGAGTTGAACAACTTCAAGTGCATAGTGTGAGTCATAGAGTTCCTTCAGTTTTTGTAAGGCTTTGAAAGCATTTAAAAATGGCGAAATATGGCGACTCACCTCTTCATTTACTGATGCTGCAATTAATGCATAGGCCTTGCTGTTCTTATTTTCCCAAATGGCGAACTCCTTGTCTGAGGTAGGCTGTTCTGGCTCTTTGTCTCCATCTCCAACACACACTCCTTTCCACAACTCATTGAAAATGAGGGTGTGTTTTATCTTCCGGGACCACTCAAGATAGTTCTCCTTGCCAGTGAGAACTACTCCCACAATGGATATGATTGAATGCATTGTAAAATCTGTGTACTGTGGGAAAAAAATACTTCTGCTGCAAAATTTTACTGTTAAAAAAAAATCTGATTCTGATATGAAGACAAAGGTATTACAAAGACAACGTTATTATGAGGCACATGCACTATTATGAAGACAACGATTTTTTTTGTTTTTTGTTTTTTGTTTTTTTTCTTTTCTGAATTTGTCTACTCCTATATTGATACAAAAATAGTATTACAGAGAGGCAAAGGCCTCGAGAGGACTAGCCCAGAGAAGCGACATTCTTACCAAACCTCGCTTGAACACTGACAAAGAGGACTTGCTTAATGACTGACCCAGCAACAGAGATAAATCTAGAGACTGTAGCGGAAGACTGACTAGAGATATATCTATACCAAGACAAAATGATTGAGCCCATTCAGGTAATCAGTGAAGCGATGTCCTTCCAAAACTGGATTCTGACCCAAAAACAGTTTGATACTACACTGAGACCCAAAGACAGGAGAATGCCGCCCATGCAGGGGAAACCGGTAATTAACATTGAAGGAAACGGTTTGATCCTGAGAACTGTAAAACATGTAATCACTGTGAACCCGGAGGGAATTGAGTCTCTTCTTACAGCCGAAAAACAAAACCAGAAAGCGCAAACCTGATTAAGCTTCATGAGAGGTTGGAGGTGACTCTTCAACAATCCGACATCCATATTGGTAGGGGTCTTCTTCCTCAGAGGGATGGCCCTCTTTGCTTGAAGAACCGCCACCTGTAGGAACGCTCGGACCGGCCTGGGTGTTCATGTCCTGAGTTGCAGAGCCACCAGGGTCCTTTCTCTGCGTGTTGACAATCTGAGAATTATCATGCTTGTCCTCCGTCCTCGGCTCCAGAGATACCCTTGGAGCAACAGCAGCCGAACCAAAAGTGTCCTCTCGCAGCTCAATGGTAACTGAAGCGATGAAGGAGGAATTGCTGAGAGTGCAGGGGAACCGAAAGCGAGCCGTGTGAGATTGGGAGTGTTGAGAGCTCGCTTCTATACTAAGCTGCCCTCGACCCCGGCCTCGGCCGCTCCTGGTCACTGGATAACTGTCAAGGCAAAAGTCCGAGGCTTCAGACGAAGGGTCCGAGGAAGTGGAGGAGGGCTGGCGGGTGACGCGGCCTCTAGAACTTCCTCTTCTGCAACTCATTCTTGAGCGCACTCTGGGCATGCTGAAATGTGCAGAAGGAGCAGAGCAGACAGCTGTGGAAAAGACTGAGAAGGGGCGACAACGGAAATGGCCGAAGGGACTATGAGGAGCATGAGAACACTGCATAGAATCAGCACAGCAATCCAGAGCCAGACGATACCCAAGGCTGTCTTTAGAGCGAGGAGCTGTTGCAACACTGAAACGACAGAGCGCAGGGGAGGAGCAAACATGTAAAATAAGAAGGGCGCCATAACAAGTAAACTCGCATACTGGAGAGGGGGAAGGAGCTGCATAAATGCGGCATTGAATTTGTTTGCTGGAGACATTAAACCTTGTTGCATGCGAGGCCGGATGGCGGTAGCATGAAGCCACGCGCCCACCCTCCCTGCCGCCTTCGTACATCTTGCCATGCTACACACTCGCATCCGGGAGGGATATATCTTGTTGCACCAAGAGAGTGCAGTCTTGTTGAAGTTGTGCATCATTAGAATCACCTATTAGACCGGAGAAGAATGGGAGCTGCTGATTGACGCCTTGATTAGTCAATTTGTCTGCTACCTTATTGGCTGTACGTCGAATGTGCTTGAAGGTAATGTTGCGGGGAGCCCTGAGCCATTCTTCAATTTGTTCCAAGCTGCTTAGGAGCCGCCAACTCGAAGCAATCTTTGTTGCTGAGGAGCCTGAGTGAATTCGAGTAGCTGCTTTGATTAAGATTTGGGAATCCCCTTCTACCTCTAAAGGGAAGAAATTTTCCTTTTCTGCTATACAGATGCCTTTCCATAAGCCTTCAAGTTCTGCAGCGTTGTTGGTATCTTTCCCAAGCGAACCATGATATATGTGCAGTGCTGAGCCAACATCGTTTTTGAAAATACCACCATATCCAGCCAGCCCAGGATTGCCCTTAGCAGCCCCGTCGAAGTTCAGTTTGTAAGAATGGGAGGTAGGAGGAGACCAGTTGTAGGGAGAAGCAGAACGGATTGGGGAGCTGGTCTTGACTTGAGCTAAAAAAGTGAGATCCAAATTCCAATTTTTCAGGATGAGGCATTCCTGGGGTGAAGCTGGCAAGTCCGAGTCTTGCCACTGTCTTAGAGCTAGAGTTTCTTGCAAGTTTTGTTTGAGAAGTAGCCACAGGGTGTCAAGTGGCTTACTAATATTATTGAAGATCCTGTTATTTCTCTCCTTCCAGATACTCCAATAGACAAAGCCCGGTAGGAGGATCCAAAGGGAGTTGAGAAGAAGGCTTTGGAAAGGATGCTGAGGCCAGTTTCTGATAGTGTTTATGATATCTCCCACACGTCTGCCAGTTCTTCTGTTGCACTGTGCAATTCTCTCCCAAAGTTGTGCTGCTAATGGGCAGGTGTCCAGGAGATGCAAGATGGTCTCTGCGTTAAGATTGCAATTAGGACATCTAGAAGGCCCATTGAATCCTCGCTTTTGTAGATTATCCCAAGTGAGGATTCGCTGTTTGCTTAGAAGCCAAAGGAAAGTAGAGACCTTAGGCCAGATGCTTGGTTGCCAGACCTGATCCCATAGCTGATCCTTAGTTATCTGCGTGGGTTGATAGAGAAGTTGGTATGCTTCCTTGGTAGTGAACATACCTTTGGGCGAGTATCCCCATCGCAATTTGTCCTTTTGATCCGAGTATTTAATTTTCCTGAGTTTGAGCTCCTGATCGATCTCTTCATATGTTTCCTCCTGCCAGTTAACCTGCCAGGTGCTAGCTGATCTCCAGAGTTGAAAACCTTGAGGGGATTGCTGCTGCCAAAACTGATGAACATGGATTTGATCAGTATGCTGCATAGAAGCTTGCCAATTGGGTTTATGGAAGAGAGAGGCTAGTTTGGGAAGTTGTTGCCAGGAGTCCTCCCAAAATCTTGCTGTGGTACCCGAATGGATTTCCCAAAAGCTGTGCGCTTGAATAAATGCATTGTGTTGCTTGGCGGCATTCCAAATCAAAGAGCCAGGGGTGGTTGTGCTAATTCGGATGAGATCTTCCTGTTGACTGCCTGGCGCATATTTGGCCTGCCAGAGACGTGCCCAAGGAATGTACGGTTTGGATATCCAGTTCCACCAGATGCGAGCTCCCATAGTGTTATTGCTGTGGAGGGGATCCCTCAAACCAAGCCCCCCAGCTGATCTCGGTAGACAAACCTCAGTCCATTTGACAAGAGCCCATTTTCTGTTGAGTCCTGTGGAACCCCAAAGAAAGTTTCTTTGAAGATTGCGGATGTTTTTAAGAACCCATTTGGGGGCTGCCAATATAGAAAATAGGTACAGAGGCATGGCTTGGAGAACGGATTTGATTAGGATAAGCCTGCTAGCAATGTTGAGCGAGCGGAAGGTCCAGGAAGAGAGCCTGGTTTCTAAGTGGTCAAGGAGGGATCTCCAGGAGGCATGTTTGATAGTTGAATCCAACAGGGGAGCTCCCAGATATTTCGAAGGTAGCACAACTATCGGGAAGCCTAAAATCCTGGCAATGTTTCTCTGAGTAAGGATGGGAGTGTGGAAGAAGAAGAGCTGGGATTTGGAGGCATTGATGGTGGTGCCAGATGCTTCTGAGAAGAGATTGAGCAGGGACTTAAAGGCAGAGGCCTCTTGAGCTGACGGATGGCCGAAAAGCATATTGTCATCGACAAACTGTTGGTGGGAGATGGGGGGTAGACCATGTAGAGAAATGCCCTTTAAGGTGTGGGAAGAGATAGCAGAATGAAGAAGGCGACTGAGACCTTCGGCCATGAGAACAAAGAGGAACGAGGAAAGAGGGTCACCTTGTCGAATACCACGGGAAGGACGAAAGGGCGCAGAGGGAGAGCCATTAAGCAGGATGGAGAAACAGGGGGAAGAGATAAGATTCATAATCCATCGAGTCCAAGTAGCACTGAAGCCAAATGCTAATAACATTTGATTGATATAGGTCCAACTGAGTTTATCAAAAGCTTTAGAAAGATCTAACTTGAGAATCATACCTGGCTTTTTTAGTATCTTGAGTGAGTGGATCACTTCATTTGAGAGAATGATACCGTCCATGATCTGGCGCCCTTCTACATAGCCTGTCTGCTCTGGCGAGATGAGGATAGGGAGAAGAGGTTTGAGCCTGTTCGCCAGGACTTTGGATATGAGTTTGTAGATGACGTTGCAAAGTGCGATGGGCCTATACTTGTCAGGCGTATTGGATTCTTCCGCTTTAGGTATGAGCGCTATGAAGGTAGTGTTTAGGGAAGGAAGGATCCAATGCATCGATCGCGATTCCTCCACTAGCTCCCAAACCTCTGTTTTGATAAGCTCCCAGAACACATGAAAGAAGTTGGCTGTGAAGCCATCGGGACCAGGCGCTTTGCCATCCTTGAGCTGGGCCATAGCATCCTCCACTTCCTGCATTGAGATGGGCTGGAGAAGCATATTGTTGTGGTCCGCCGTAATAATTTTTGGAATATGCTGCGTGATTGATCGAATGGCCTGGTTTCTACACCCCGGAGGTTCCCGAAGAATGTCCTGAAAGTGCTCTTTGAACTCCTGTTCCACTTCTTCATGCACCTCCAGTCTCTCCCCTTGCCGATTATTAATGAAGGCGATGTTATTGTGCATTCTCCTTTGAATAGTTGACCTGTGAAAAAATTTTGTATTCTTCTCCCCTTCCTTAAGCCATCTGATCCTGGATTTTTGTCGCCACAGGATTTCTTCTTGCTGCCTTCGTTCTTCGATCTTGGTTAAGAGGACCTTCTCCTGTTGCGCATAGTCTTCCGTTCTTCCCTCTGAGATAATACACTGTTGCAGTGTATTCATTTGCTGCTCCAGCATTTTCCGGTGATAAAAAATGTTACCAAACTGATTGCGATTCCATGATTTGAGAACATGTTTAAGGTATTTTAGTTTTTGTTGAAACTGGAACATTTTGGCTCCTGCAGGGGGAGAGAAGGAATTCTAGGCCTTGGTAACTACTTCTTTGAAGTTTGGATGAGAAAACCAGAAGGATTCAAAGCGAAAAGGTCTATTGCATTTGGAGCCTGGACGCGACCACTGTAGCATTATGGGCCAATGATCAGAACCCACTTGAGGCATGATGGAAGCATGAAAGTCCCCACCCAGGTGAATGGCATTATCCGATATGAGGAATCGATCCAGCCTAGAAGCTATATGCTGTGGTCCCCTTCTTTTATTGGTCCATGTATACACACCATTAGAAGTCTGAAGGTCCATTAACTGATTTCCGTGGATGAAGTCTTTGAGGCCGATGCTGTCACCTTCCAGCCTCGATCTACCTCCTGATTTTTCCCCCAAAGCTGTAATTATGTTGAAGTCACCGCCACATATCCAAAGAGGATAGCTCCTGTCAGAGTTGAGAGCTGTGAGTGTGTCCAATAGATCCAACTTTTTCTGTAAATCTTGTGGGAAATACACATTAGAAAGATGACCATGAATATTGGTCCCAATTAGGTGGAAGGTTGTCTGAATAAAGAAGTGTGAGGCGTGAAAATCTTGAAGGGAGAGTACTTGAGGGTTCCACATGATTGCTAGCCCTCCTGAAGCCCCAGAAGCATCCACTGAGACTGAGCGGCATCCTGACCAGGCTTTATTTAGAATCTTTTCCAGTACAGTGCTATTGCCTTTTGTTTCTTGTAGAAAGACTAAAGAAGGCTTTTCTTGCTGGATCATATTTTTTAACATTCTGTGTTTTGCCGGGCTGTTAAGCCCTCTCACGTTCCATGAAATGAGCTTCATGAGGAACAGTGGGGAAGAGATTTGAAAAACTTGGTCAGCTTGGGAAATCTACCAGATTCCACCAGCATTTCTCCAATAATAATGGTCCTTTGCAGATCTGTTTTGCACCCGCGTTTCTTCGTGTCTTTCAGTATTTTTTTTCCATCCCAAGGACTGCCTGCCTGAATACCAAGACATTTGTTATGCTGTGCTCTGGCTAAAACTACTTCAAGTCTTTCGATTTCCCGGGGGGGTATAGCATTGAATTCTTTCTGTCTACACGCTGCTTCCAGTTTGAGAATATCCAGACCTTCCAGATCTACGCTTTCTGGTTCCTCATCCATGTGTATCGGTGTGTTCTGATCCTCCTCGTTTGACTTTTGATGGATGCTGAGAGCTAGAGCTGCATCTATCTCCATGGTGGAAGATTGAAGGGCTATATCTGGATCTATCTTCTCAAAGGAGGTTGAGGCGGGGATGCTGGTGAGATCGGAGGCTGAGAGCGGAGCTGAGGATTTTGGAGGCGGGGTGGAAGAGGAAGGGGATGGATCTGAAGGAGGGCTTACAAGGTGATCCTCCATGGTATTTTGAGAAGTCAGGATTGCGAAACTGTTCCTTGTTTCCGGTTTCTTGAGATTGTCTGGGGCAACTGGAGGTTTCTTGGCATGCTTTCTTCAATTGGAGACCTTTGTGAATCCCTCAGCATCTTGGCTCGTCTCAGTGACAGGGGCTTTGGACTGAAGATTCAGAGGGAAATCCCTGAAAAGATGGCCATGTTCATGGCATTTTCTGCAGCGAAAAGGAACATGCTCGTAGTCTATTGTCTGAACCCATTCAAAATCGTCATGGAATAAACTTACCAAGTCTGTGAGTGCTTTAGCCAGATGCATGTGAACACAGATCCTAGCATAGGAGGTGTATCTTCTGAATTTAGTTTCCTCAGCAACTTTGATGAAAACCCCCAGGCTGTTGCCTATGTCCTTTAAGGTCTCCTCATGCCAGTATTCCAGGGGAAGAGAGTACATACGAATCCATACTGGAGCCCAATTGAAATCTTCTTTGTCTGGATTGAACCTTTCTATCCAGTCACGAAGGTACAGGCCTGAAGAGTTGAAGAAGTACGGGCCTCCCTCGAAGATGCGAGTCTTGTCCTCCAGACAGTTGAAAGTAGCAGTGAAGAAGCCTTTGGGACCGAGCTGCAGGGTAACTTGTCCTTTAGGCTTCCATTTGGAGGCGATCCATCCTTGCAAGGCCTTTTCAGTTGGCCAGAATCCGAGGAACTTGCCTATGAGTGCATGATCCTTCATATATTGGATTTGGCTGTTTATTCGGTGACTGGGGAGCTCTATTTTGATTCTTTCTGCAGACTTGGGGATGCATGTTGCAGAAGACGCCTTTGGCTGTGACGTCGAGGCATTCTGGTCAATGCCTTTGTCTTTGGCGGCCGCAGATCCTGCAGCAAAGTCACCAGCGTTGTCGATGGCAGGATCGATGTCATGGGCAGTCAGAGGGGTGGAGCCAAGATTGATCTGTTTGTCTGCGCTTACTGAAATGTCAGAAGAGGGACCGATGGGGGAGGGGGGCCGAGCCCACCCCTCCGGAAGGCGGATTCATGGTGAGGAAATCAGCGGAAGTGCAATGGCAGGATAGCCGTAAGCGTGGAGGAGAAGGGCAACAAGGTTACGCTAGAACCCTAGCAAGAGCATCGCTCGGCCGCCATCGCTCCGAGAGTTTCCATGAAGACAACGGTATTATGAAGAGGAAGACAACGTTATTATGATGGAAACGCAGTTGAAATAATACCAAAATAGGTAAAAATTTTGAAATCAAAGGCAAAAACCCTAAAACTCCAATCAGGCGGTCAACATGACTGCCCCGCCTGCCTCCTTGATCTCCTTCTCAGCTAGCTTAGAAATAAGCTTGGCCTTCATGACGATGGGTTGCGAGGGCAACGTTCATTGTGGAGCATTTCCATTGCCGCGCCCAGTCATCCAACAACATGAGGGCAACGGTTCCATTCCCGCGCCATTTGATCCTCAGACCCGTTAATACGAGACAATGCAGATGCCTTCACACCGTCAAGGCCTCTCAGACGGCCACAGAGACGTCAAAACTCCATACAAACCGCAGTGCCTGCTCAGAAATTCTCCGCATTAGGAACTCTCTGCTGTCAAGAGAGCGAACGACGTCGAGGTCGCAGAAGAATACCTCACTCGACTGCAACAGACGGAACCAGACCAGGAGGAGCGTGAGCGTTTTGGATCAATGATGATCCTCCTGTAGGTGTTAGCATATCAGGAGTAGCAACAGTGTATGCATATCAGGAGCAAGAGCAACGTATGCATATCAGGAGCAGAAATTTTATAAGCATGGAATATGTCATTCGCCACAACCTATAATTGAAAAATGAAACGACTAACGACGCTTAGATGTGAAAAGTAATGGTGACAGGCGTAGCGTATGGAGGAGGGAAAGCGTCAGGAGATAATAGTGAGTCACAGGTGATATGAGAGAAATGTCAGTTTGCAAAGGATTCAGAACATAGGCAGAATGGGTAGAATAGGAGTTACAAATTAAAGAGGGAAGCCAAAAATGGCGCTGGCTCTGATACCATGTCAGACTAGGAGGTAACTCCTCAAATCAATTCATATTATTCATTCAGGTTGTTCATTATTATATACAAGAGGGAGTGACTGTTCAGTTCATCTCCCGGTGACTCTCCATCTTTTCTATTATTTATTTACATTAATTACAGTTGTTCACCCAATCCCTATGATTAGGTGTCAACAATGATCAATTTTATTTCATTGTGGATGAGGTCCTATTATAGGTATGCTCCTTCTACATGAATATCTTGATCTAAATCTACCATGCTCCTATATTCTAGAATGTATTTTTAACCATGCATTTTGTTCTATTTATAAATGCTCATTCTACATGAGTATTTTTGAACTCTATGTACATCATGCTTCTAGATTCTAGAAAATGTTTCTAGCCATGCAATTTTATTCTATTCCTACATGCTCCTATACTACTCAAAACTTTGAAAGAAGACTTTAAGTAAAGAAGTAGACTTAGTCATAGTAGAGATCCGGAGGCTCTTCTTTTGCTTCTTTTCTTCTTCTTTCACCTCTTGAGTCATGTGAGCTTCTTCCCTTTTTCTTTTGTTGTTGTTGTCCTTCTTTAGTTTAGGACATTTCCTTTTGTAGCGTCCATATTTTTGGCATCCATAACATTGGATTTTGGACGTATCTTTGTTGTTTGTTCTTCGTGGACCAAATTTGCCAAATTTTCCTTTTCTCTTGGCCATGGTAGCAAATGCTTGCTCCTTTGATCCCACATCTTCCTTTGCTTTGAGTCTTGTTTCCTCTAACTTGCATAGAGACCACATTTCACTATATGCTTGATGTGAAGTTGCCCCAATCCTCAGGTAGAGCATTGAGTACTACGGTTGTCATTTCTCTGTTAGACATGACTTACCCTAGCTCTTGAAGTTGATCCCCCATCTCAGAGATCTTCATGAAGTAGGGAGCTATTCCTTTGATATCTTCATCTTGTACAATTCATTTCGTAGAGATATCACTTCTCCAGTTGTGTTTACCGAGAATAGCTCTACTAGTTTATCATAGATTTCTTTTGATATTTCAAGTTTGGAGACATAAGGACTGAGAGTCTTTGATGGATTCTATTAGAATCGTTTGAGCTCTTGTCTCATCCTTATTATACTTGGCTAAGGCTTGAGTTTGTTCCTTAGCAGGAATAGTGACATTCCCTTTGATGTGTTCTAGTAGTTCATTCTCCTTTAGAAGTAAATCAATCCTCTTCTTCCATGCAAGAAAGTTATTGGTAACTACCAATTTGTTGCTTTCCTTGCAAAAAGACATTGAAGTATATTCATAAGGGGACATATACTTGATAGATTTTGAGATGTAGTAGACTTTCTTTCTCCTTGAAGACTTGATGGCTTGCCTTCCTTCGATCTTGATGTTCTTCAAGTAGACTTGCTTGATGATGAGATTTGCTTAATGACTTATAGCTTGATGTAGTTCCTTTGATTTTCTTGGTGATGAGATTTGCTTGATGACACAGTGATTTTTGGACAAAATAGTCCTTGGAAAAACCCATGCGGGAAAACCGGTGCAACAACTTTGAGGGTTTTCTGTTATTAAGCAGTGGTTCTGAATACAAATGTTGGTTGCCCTCCCGAAAAACCAATGACAGAAAATATAATGGCGGAAAATTGAGTGAGTTTTACCTCACTTCACCTGGAAGATTCCGGTTGATTTGGCAACAAAACTGGTTAACCCCGACTACCTTTGCGCTGGTCCTGTGTCAGTGTTTTAGGCTCTGCATTAGCCCTGCGCTGTCTCTTCTGCCTACTGCGTCATCCTTTTCGGCTGTTCCGGCAGTTCCCCGACAGTTTCGGCTTTCTGCGTGGAGGGCAACTTCAGCTTCTGTGCTGGCCCTTCTAGCTTTGCGTGGGCCCAGATTGGCCTAGCATCAGTCCTCTTGGTTGCTGCGCTACCTCCACTAGCTTCTTTCCACCTCTCTGTCAGTGCTCCCGAACTATCCCTGCCCCTCTGCTGCAACTGGTCACTCAGTTCAAATTCTTAGCTTCCTAGCCCCAGAAATCGAACTCTAGATCAATTCGTTCTCTCCGCGTGTCTTTCTAAATGAACTCCAAGCCTCCCTCTTATACTTTTTCTCGTTGAAACTTTAACGGCTGAGATTAAGTCTCTAATCAACGACTAAGATTAAAACTTGACTTGATTTGCCTTTTAGATCATTCTCACCCATATTTTGATTAATACCCATTGATATTTTAATTTTACTAAGTTTAGACTTAGGAACCCATTAAAAATAATATTTATTTTAATAAAATACAATCCGAGTGGAATTTCACGAAATGATTTTTAGGTTCTTTAGAACTCATGTGCCTTAGCCTCTCCACCAAGTTTCATGGCTAGAGCACATACAATGCTACCAAAAACTAACACGAAGGTCATCAAAAGGAAGCTATATAATTAGCTAAAGGAAGGGAAGGAAGAGTGAAGTCCCTAGCTTTGTTTTGGGTCTATTTTGAGGGATGAAATTATCCAGACATGAGAGGAACCTTTGTTGTCCAAACTGCAGAAAGGAGTTGAAGTATCACAGTGATATTTGAGGTCAAATCGATCTCCTAACCGAGTTCAAGGAGAAGAAGTCTCCTTCTAGACCAAAGGAAAACAAGGGTATAAGTTGGTCCATCTTCATGAGCTAGGGTTTCTGATCTAGGACTGAAAGTTGTAGGTTTGTCCCTAGGAACTGAAACTTAGAGATATAGCTGAGAAGGAGGAAGAATTGTGAAGTGTGTCTATTATTGACACAAGGAAGAAGGAACTCATCAAGGGAACTTTGTGACTTGGTCTTGGAGAGGCAAATAGGTCAAGGGTCTTGGTCTTGGTATTCGTCAATTGGAATCTCTATGAGAAGAAGAGTTTATTCGGGTTTTTCTCTCAAGAGTGAGAGGTTTTGGCCCTGGCTGATAGCCTATATTCTGTGTCTCGTCTCGATATGGTTCATGCATTTTTAGCTGCTTGATGAAGAATAACATTGTAATAACATAATTAAAAGAAGATCCTAATCTAGAAGTAAAAAGCATTCACAAGCAATTACTAATAGAAGAGAAATCACTTAACCTTGATGCCCTAGATTTCGCAACATGAGGACATCTTGGACTTGTGCATGTAGTTTTGATGAGAGTTGGAGAACCTAGTTCCCAAGTACTATAGCCCCAAGACGAAAACCCTAAGGTATGCTATTGAGTGTTGGATGTAAACCCAACACTTCTTGAGGAGACTTCATCCAGCAGTTTCATAGAGCTTCAGTGATATTGGAGTGAGGACCACTCAGATCCTCAACTTGGGTGTCATCTTCAGTTATTTTGTGGAGGAGAGGTTCAGCTTGCAAGAAACTATTTGTGGCCATCTTATCTCAGCTAACTTTAGCTATTGTACTGACATATTATATCTTTATTAATAAAGCTGAGTTTGTAGTATTTCTTATGAGTTTGTAACTATTCTAGGTTAAATAATGTAAATATGTTTTTGTTGCCATAATCTCATGGTGCATATTCTGCTATTGTTTGGAGAAATTTAGGGTTAAATCTTGGTTAAGCAATTTTCTGGGAATTTTTTAATTTTTGGAACATTATAGAGTGTTGCCTGATGTTTTACATGCAAGGGGAAGTTGCTGGAAGACTATCCAAGACATGTGTAAGTATGGGTACTAATAGTGCATGACTTGAATGCTTGGCAAAAAGGTGCAGAAGCCAGAGTAGGAAGGAGAATGCAAAAATATTTGGTGTGAACACAATAGGATGATGGGTATGAGCCAGTGTGGAAAAAGTCGCGATTGAATTGGCAAAGTCTGATTTTTTGGACTAGCCGATTTAATCAACCGACTTTTTGGTGAATTTTTCTTTGCTGAAAAAGTCGGGATTAAATTGTGGAAGTCGTGATTTAATCGGTGGTCTACCCAAAAAGTCGCAGAGCCAGGCCAAGCCGTGGATAAGTGGTTGAAAAGGGAAAAAAATCATTTGTCACTCTTCTTACTGCCATTCTTCCTTGTGGAGAGAGGAGGTGTTTGCCACTGCCCAAGAGGAGGAGATTTGCTAGTTTTGTGGTGTGGATTTGGAGATTTTTCCAGTGCTCAATGTGAGAGATTCAAGGTGCCAATTTGTTGCTGCCAGGTATGTATTTTAATTTCTTTCTTAATCTTTGTTACACAAATTGCTTCTTAAATATTTCTATAATTTTGTTAGTTTGTGTTTATCTTTTTTTTGCTTAGAAATTTGAATAAAAAATTGTTTAGAATCTAGATTGAATCAAAACTTCAACTTTCAACTTTCAAGAATCAAATGACAAAAAATCAAACCCTTGTTTAGGGAATCTGAGTGTGTTCAAGTGAGTGAGAAGAGACATTTAAAATTTAAAATCAACAATTACATTTGTGCTTGCTTCTTATGTGATGGGAAATTTTTATTTATTTTTTCAATTCTTTTTTTATGCCCAGGTTCAAATTCAAGTTCAAAGTTTCAAGCAAAATGCCAAGGCTTTTGGACCCTATGTGGTAATATGGTGAACCTGATACTGAACTTTCAAGAATCAAATGACAAAAAATCAAACCCTTGTTTAATGAATTTGAGTGTGTTCAAGTGAGTGAGAAGAGACATTTAAAATTTAAAATTTAAAATCAACAATTACATTTGTGTTTGCTTCTTATGTGATGGGCAATTTTTATTTTTTTTTTCAATTTTTTTTGTGCCCAGGTTCAAATTCAAGTTCAAAGTTTCAAACAAAATGGCAAGGCTTTTGGACCCTATGTGGTAATACTGTGAACTTGATACTATACTCGAATCTGGAGGGAACAACATAATTTATTTGACTTGCAAGTTGTGTGGCAAACATATGTCATGGGGTGTTAACAGATTAAAATTCCATTTGGGGCAAATTCCGGGGCAAAATATAGAACTTTACCCAAATCCATCTCTAGAAATCATCTGGCAAGCCATTAAATCGTTGATGGATAAAGAGGAGGGCAAATACACCAGGGAAACACTAAAAAACCAAATTGTAGGGGCCTCAAGAGTGGGGGGAAGTGAGAGTGGTTCTTCAGCATCACCTTCCACACCCACAAGTCCCAACCTCTCAACTTTTTCATATTTTTTTGTTTCTAGAACCACACCTAGTGCACAACCTGGCATCAAATCGACACTTAAAAAAAAGGAAAACACAGAAGCTGACAGGTTGGTCAGTAAGTGTCTTCTATGGAGTGATAATCCTTTCAACATTGCCAAGACAAACCCATTCTACCAACCTATGTTTGATGTTGTTGTTGTCGTTGGCTTGGGTTACAAAGCCCCTACCTTTGCAGAGTTGAGAGGGCCTCTTCTTCAAGATGAAAATATTGATTGCATTGCTAGATTGGAGGAGTTTAGGGCATCATGGTAACACACTAGATGCACAATCATGTTAGATGGTTGACGGACCAGAAGGGTGTGAAAATTTGCTGCAATAATTGATTTATTTCTCCTACTTATCTATGATATAAGTTATTTACCAATACTTCAGTGAATACGAAAATAAATTCAATTGCAGACTTCACAAACTAGAATTGAAAATTAAACGACAAGAGAAACATCAGCATATGAACAACCACATTGACGCACTTGTTTTTGGACAATCGTCTCCGGAAAAACTCAATGTGGGAAAATCGGTGCAACAAATCTGAGGATTCTTATTATTGGCAGTAAATATCTGAATACAATCTAGGATGCTCATCTAGCAATCTTTTACAAAGAAAATACTGGAAGAAAATTTGAGTGAGTTTTATCTCACTTTCCCTGGCAGGATTTTGGCTGATCTAGCACAAGACTGGCAAACCCCGGCTATTTCTGCGCTGGCCCTGCGTCAACCTTTTAGGCTTTGCATTAGCCCTGCATCAACCCTGTGTCACCTTCTCTACCCTTTGCGTCAACTCTCTCGACTTTTCTGACAGTTCCTGACAGTTTTGGCTGTTCCGACAGTTCTGGATTCTGTGTGACAGGCAGCGTTTTCTGCGTCAACTCTGCCAGTTACTGTGCTGCCTCTGCGTCAACTCTCTCGGCTCTTCCGACAGTGCCTAATAGTTCCGGCAGTTCCTATCAATTTCGGCAGTGCCGACAGTTTTGGATTCTGCGTGACAGGCAACTTTTCTGCGTCAGCTCTCCTGGCTACTGTGCTGCCTTTTTGCAAGTTCTCTCCGCCTCTCTGTTTTGTATTTTCCGGAAAGTCCTTCTCCCGGATTCTCTTTGCCCCTCAGCTGCAAGATCTCCCCAATCGATTTTCCTCCTGAGAACTTCTCACGTCAGAAAATCGATTTCCTCAGTCTCTCTGTGTGTTTTCAAATGAATCTGAAGCCTCCATTTTATATTTTTCCTGTTGAGTCTTCAACGGCCAAGATAAGTCTCTAATCAACGGCTAAGATTAAAACATGACTTGATCCGCCTTCTAGATCATTCTCATTCATATTTTGATTAATACCCATTAATATTTTAATTTCCCTAAGTTTAGACTTAGGAACTCCATCAAAAATATTAATTATTTTAATAAAATACAATCCGGGTGGAATTTCACCAAATGGTTTCTGGGTTCTTTAGAACTCATGTGCCTTAGCCTCTCCACCAATTTTCAAGGATAGAGAACTTCTGATGCTACCAAAAACTAACACTCCCTCTTAGAGAGGAAAGTGCTCTAGCAACAATGTCCACCTGCATGCTACTCTATTTCTGAAGCACCTCCTTTTTGCACTACTACTGCCACCAACACTGTGCTATTGCTGCCATTGTATTGCTTCCCATGACACTGCCATTGCCATTGTTGCATCTGTACTACAACTCTCTCTCAAAAACTGCATCATTCTATTGAAAGGGATTTTCCAACATACCCATCTGTTCCCGAAATTGAACAAGCTTGGCTCTTCCTAGAGCCTTCGTGAGTATGTCTGCCACTTGGTTTCTTGTGGGAGTGTAATCCAACTGTACCGATCCACGCTAAACACAATGTCTGATAAAGTGACACCAAATATCGATGTGTTTGGAGCGATCATGAAATACTGGATTCTCAGAGAGCTTGATACAACTCCGATTATCACATAAGATCCTTGTCACTTCCATCCTTCTCCTAAATAGATTTACAAGCAGTTTCCTGAGCCATATAGCTTCACATGTTGCTTTGCTAGCTGCCATATACTCAATGTTAGCAGAGCTCAGAGCTACAGACTTTTGCTTTTTACTGCACCAGGAGGTCATCCCAGATCCAATATTGAAGCAATACCCAGCGGTACTTTTCCTGTCTACTGAGCTTCCTGCCCAATCTGCATCAGTGAATGCACTCAATTCAATATCATTGACCTTGGTGTACCTTAATCCAAAATTTACTGTTCCACACACATACCTGAGAATGTGCTTTGCTGCTGCCCAGTAGCGCCCTTTTTGGTTCCATCATGAACTGATTAAGGGTGTTCACAGCATAACACAAGTCTAGCCTGGTGTTGACCAGATATATAAGTGACCCGATGAGTTGTCCGTATAAGGTGAGGTCCACTTCCTTGTCTCCTGAAGCATATATTTTTTTCCCAATTGGTAATCATAGGTGTAGCCGTAGGTCGACAATCCTGCATTCTGTATCTTTTCAAAATTTCCAATGCATATCTTCCTTGGCCAAGGAAGATCTCACCATCCTGCTGCCAAACTTCCAATCCCAAAAAATAGTGCATTAGCCCCAAATCCTTCATATCAAACTCAGTTTCTAGGTTCTTCTTACAATCCTCTATGGGTCTGGATGATCTTGTCAAAAATAGATCATCCACATACAATACCTGAAATCAACGACTCACCTTCTACCAACAAATAATAAAGATTGGGATCGACATCGCTCTTGATGAATCCCAACTGCTGTAAGTAGCTGTCAATTCGACCATACCAAGCTCTGGGTGCTTGTTTTAGCCTGTACAATGCTTTCTTCAGCTTGCACACATGAGTTCTCTTTTCATGTGTTTCGAAACCCTCAGGCTGTTTGATATACACCTCTTTTTCTATCACCCCATTCAAGAATGCTATCTTGACATCCATTTGGTGAATTCCCCCATCCCATCGGTGCTACAAGGGATATAATGGATCTGATAGAGGTATATTGAGCTACTGGGGCAAAGGTTTCCTCATAGTCTATTCCTTCCTTTTGCGCATATCCTTTTGTGACAAACCTAGCCTTGTACTTATCTATGCTGCCATCTGCAACATACTTGATCTTGTAGATCCATCTCGAACCTATAACTGATCTGTTCTATGGCCTTGGTACAATTTCCCAGACATCATTTGTCATGATAGAACTATACTCCTCTACCATGGCATCCACCCATACTTGGTGTTGTACAACTTCTTGAAAACTAGAGGGTTCTTTGACCTGAGCTACCAATCCTGGGTACCTATTAGGTTATCTACGTTGCCTTTTCTCGGCTCTAGGAGCTGCAACGAATTCCTCTGCGTCCCTCAGAGTTTGTCGCACTTCTTGGCTAGTTCTTCTATTGGTGGTGGGAGGTTCTATCTGTTCCTCTTCCTGTACCTGCTGTGACACTCCAAGCTCCTCTTCTCTTGAGGAGATGCTAGTACTAGTTACCGTGGTTGAACCAAATACTTCTCTTCTTGCCAAATTTGATCCCTGTTGCTGGACTACAGGAGCATGCTCATCCTGTTCTTCAAATGGCATCTCACGAGATTTCCTGAAGGCTCTATCTTCCATCAACTTCGCATCCCGCCTTATTACAATCTTTCTGCTGCTCGGAATGTAGATCCGATATGCCTCTGAAGTCTAGTTGTAACCTACTAGATACCCAACTTCGGTGGTCTGTTCTAAGTTTCTAACTTGCTCTGCTTCTCTTATGGAATATGGCAATAAGCTACACTTCCGAATATCCTGAGGTGATTTACTTCTAGATTCTTTCCCGTGAAAACTCCCTCTGATGTCTTCTTTCCTAAAGCCCTGTGAGGAGTCCTGTTCTGAATGTGTACAACTGTGCTGCATGCTTCTGCCCATAAAATCTTGGGTAGATTTTGATCGTATAACATCGCCTTTGCTGCTCCAACAATAGTTCGGTTCTTCCTTTCTCCAACTCCATTCTATTCTGGATTATAGGGTGCTGTCCATTCTCTTCGGATCCCTTCTCTTACACAAAAATCAATAAAGTTCTTATCTGTGTATTCTCCGCTATTGCTTGAGCGCAATATCTTGATCTTCCTTCTTGTCAGGTTTTCCACTAGAGCCTTAAACTCTTTAAACCGATCAAAGACCTCATCCTTGGTTTTCAAAAAATAGATCCAAGTTTTCCTGTCATCTATGAAGGTAACAAAATACTCAGCGCCACTGATGGTCCTTGTAGACATCAGACTGCAAATGTTTGAGTGTATTAACCCCAATACACTCTTAGCTCTATTGTTGCTTCTGAAATATGATGCTTTGGAGTACTTACCTAACACGTAGCCTCTACATGTATCATTATGCTTGGTAGTAAGCATTGGAACCCCCGTAACAGTTTCCTTGAGCATCTGTAACGCCCCATGATGTAATTGCCCCACCCTCCTATGCCACAATTCATTTAATTCTTTTTCTCCATTGACATTATTGCTTATCAGTGCCATAGGAGACTCAAGTTGCAACTTGTATAATTTGTTGCTTTGAGTTCTAATCTGGGCCCTCTTTTTCCACCTTGGATGCTTGACATCTACTCTATTACCAACGAAGTATACATCGTATCCCTTATCTTGTAATTGAGAGACAGAAATCAAATTCATGAATCATTCCCATACCTGGCACATGTAGTGCATTCATGGCCCGAAGACTATCTCCTGCTGCTGTTTGGAATATAACGGTTACTTTTTCTATTGGGGTGCACTTCATCCTATTACCCATTTGACTTGAAAGTTCATCTATTCCTCCTGATAGCTTGAGAAATATTCTCGTTCTCTAGTCATATGAGCTGAAGCCCCGGTATCAATGTACCAGTCCTCAGTTGATGCAGAACTCGATAGGCAAGCAAACTCCTCTTCCAGCTCGGAAGCTAATTTGGAAATTTTCTGATCCCTATTGTTCTCCATGCCCTTTTTCTTTGCTTCCATCTTGCCTGAACCTTGCTCTAATACCATGTGAAAATTTGCTGCAATAATTGATTTATTTCTCCTACTTATTTATGATAAGTTATTTACCAATACTTCAATAAATACCAAAATAAATTCAGTTGCAGAGTTCACAAACTAGAACTCAAAATTAAACGGCAAGAGAAATGTTAGCATATGAACGATTAGATTGACACACTTGTTTTTGGACAATCGTCCCCAGAAAAACCCAATGTGGGAAAACTAGTGCAATAGATCTGAGGATTCTTATTATTGATAGTAAATATCTGAATACAATCTAGGATGCTCATCTAGCAATCCTTTACAGAGAAAATATTGGTGGAAAACTTGAGTGAGTTTTACCTCACTTCCCCCGATAGAATTTTGGCTGATCCAGCACAAGATTGGCTAACCCTAGCTACTTCTGCGCTAGCCCTGCGTCAACCTTTCAGGCTCTGTGTCACCTTCTTTGCCCTCTGCGTCAGCTCTCTCGGCTGTTCTTGCAGTTCCCGACAGTTTGGACTGTTCTGACAGTTCTGGATTTTGCGTGACAGGCAACTTTTTTTGCGTCAGCTCTCGGCTACTGCGGTGCCTTTGCGTGAGCTCTCTTGACTATTCTGGTAGTTCCGGCAGTTCCTGACAGTTTCGACTGTTCCGACAGTTCTGGATTTTGCGTGACAAGCAACTTTTCCTGCGTCAGCTCTGCTGACTACTGTGCTGCTTCTCTGTAAACTCTCTCTGCCTTTCTGTTTTGTATTTTCCGAAAAGTCCTTCTCCCGAATTTTCTCTGCCCCTCAGCTGCAAGATCTCCCTAATCGATTTTCCTCCTGAGAATTTCTCACTTAAGAAAATCGATTTCCTCAATCTCTCCGTGTGTTTTCAAATGAACCCCAAGCCTCCATTTTATACTTTTCCTGTTGAGTTTTCAATGGTCGAGATTAAGTCTTTAATCAACGGCTAAGATTAAAACATGAGTTGATCCGCCTTCTAGATCATTCTCATCCATATTTTGATTAATACCCATTAATATTTTAATTTCCCTAAGTTTAAACTTAGGGACTCCATTAAAAATATTAATTATTTTAATAAAATACAATCCGGGTGGAATTTCACCAAACGGTTTCTCATTTTTCTTTGAACTTGTAGATGCTTGGTGGACAAGCTATGGTGGTAGATTACCCCATCTCCAAAAGCTTGCCATTCGAGTGCTCAATGAAACATGTAGTTCCTCTGGGTTTGAGCGCAACTGGAGTGTATTTGACAAAATACATGACAAAAAGCGCAACAGGGAAAAGTATTTCAAATTAAATGTTTGAATTCATTTGATTATTTTTAATATTTAAATTTTCTAAGGACTAATTTACAATCTATGACCTTAATATAGATTGGAGTCCAAACGCCTCAATGACATGGTCTACGTCTACTACAATCTTCTATTGTGGGTGAGACAACTTCAAAAAACTCTTGATATGGAAGCCATCTCATTGGACAATATTGATACCACTGCTGCATGGAGGGTCGAGACTAAGAGGTCGACCATGGACTCGATTCCTGATTGGTTAGATGTGGATCCAGAGGCACTAGTAGTAGAGGACGTAACAATTGCAGGGGAGGGAGAGCCAGAGGTAGGGGAGGAGGAGCAGGGTCAGGAGGAGGAGGTGACACCATCTAGTATGGGCAGCAACGGAGGACAAAGGCCACCTCCTTTATTGGCTTCAGAGGACGAGTGAGTCCATTTGTATCCCTAGGGGCAAGGCCTTCTGCCTCTAGAGGAAAAGGCAAAGCCATTCCCTATTCTCGTAAAAGGGGCAGAGGCTCTTAGTGATTGATTACTTTATGACATGTAGATGACTCATGATATACGTTTATATATTTTTTGTTGATATTTTGAGTCTTGAGAGTTGAGATTGAGACAAGAGTCAAGATTCAGGACTTGATTCACTATTTTGATATGTGATGTAGCACTAGACTTCATATACATAATATATATTTTCTTTACATGTTTATGTGGAAATACATTTATTTGATGTCGTGGATAATTTAGATGCTAAAAAATTAAAAAAATGAATATTTTTGTATTTTTTTTTTTTAATTTCGCTGAGTTTTTGCTGATTTTTTCAAAAACCTCCGACTTTAATGACTTTTTCAATTTTTGGACCCTTGCCGATTTAATCCTGATTTTGACTTTTTCCACATTGGTATGAACACATGATGGCGCAGCATGGAGTTTCAATGTGAAGGAAGAAAGTGCATGACAAATGACGATGGTAGTGCACATGGATGACATTAGCAAAGAGTGTGATGAGGAACATCTGGGGCAAGTGCGATGATGAGTGCATGTAGCAGGTACAATAGTAGACATGTGAGGTGTCTGTGCGATGGTGTGAGAGTGTGACAATGCGAAATGAAATTGAATAGTCATATTGGGAGCTAAAGAGTTAAAGAGAATGATGAAGAGGCAGAAAAGAAGCTGAGAAGTTAACCGTGAGAATAGATGTCATGATAGACATTAGGAATAGGTTAGTCAATTAGAGTGGTGAGTTAAGAAACTGTAGCTAAAGTCAAAATTGTAGAGTACAAGGAATTGACTAAGAGAAAGTAGGTGCTGACAGCTTGAAGTCTGTAGACTATTTATTTTAAACATAAATGAGATTGATTAGACCATTACCCCATGAGAATTTTGTGAAAATTCTATCACTGCAACATTTGATTTACTTTGCCTACTTATTTTCAGTAAGTTATTTATGAAATTCCTTCAATAAACATTGAAATAAATTCAATTGCAGCTATCACACCATAATACAAAAACAAACACATGCACAAGAATCAACACATCGACACATATATTTTGGACAACAGTCCCTGAAAAAATCCAATGTGGGAAAACTGGTGCAGCAAGGGAGGATTTCATTATTCAGCAATTCTTCAGTACAACCGGGTGCCAAACTCACTTACCCAATAGAGAGAAAAATTCTCCAGCACTTCTCCCAGTCCCAGCGTCAGCCTGGCTGACCTTTGTGTAGCTCCCAGACACTCTGCGTCAGCCCTTGCTTGTCTGCATCAGCCCTGGGCCTCTCTGCATCACCCACGCAGGCCCTCTAGTGACTGCATAGTCTCTTGCTGCCTCAGCGTCTGCTTGAAAGGCCCTGCGTCTGCCTCTCCTGCCTCTGCGCTAGTTTTCTGTTGTTGATCTTGACTCTCTACTCTGTATTTGCTACCCTCTGCTACTCTCCAGACCACTAGTTCGAATTTCTCAGCTAACCCCGCTCTAGAAATCGAATTGACTAGTCTCCCTCAGTGTGCTCCCAGACACTGCGTCAGCCCTGGGCCTCTCTGCATCACCCATGCAAGCCCTCTAGTGACTGCATAGTCTCCTGCTGCCTCAGCGTCTGCCTCTCCTGCCTCTGCGCTAGTCTTCTGTTGTTGATCTTGACTCTCTACTCTGTATTCGCTGCCTCCTGCTGCTCTCCAGACCACTAGTTCGAATTTCTCAGCGAACCTCGCTCTAGAAATAGAATTGACTAGTTTCCCTCAGTGTGTTATCCAACTGACCGTCAAGCCTTTTCTTATACTTTTCTCATTGGCCCATCAACGACCGAGATTAAGTCCCTAATCAACGATAAGATTAGATCTGGCTTGATCCATGACTTTTGGACCATTCTAAATCAGTTTTATATTAACTCACATTAATATTTTATTTTCTCTGTTTAGACTTAGGGACTCCATTAAAAAATATTAATTATTTTAATATCTTCCAAATTGGTTAGATTATGCCCAAACCATTACTGGGTCTTGGAGATCTCATGTGCTTTAGCCTTTCCACCAATTTTCATGGCTAGAGCACATCTAATGCTACCTCAAATCAACACTCCCTCTTAGCGAGGACTATGCTATAGTAATACTCCTCACTGAGTATCACCCTGATCATCCGTCATTGGTCCCTGTTTTGATGCTAAGCCTCCCTGTCCAACATCTTTTGCAATGCTGCATCCTGTACTGCTGCCCATGGCTCTGCTACTGCCACTGTTGCATCTGTACGACAACTCCCTCTGCATTCGTGCTGTTGCTAGTTCTTTTCTCCAAGACTGTGTTCACACTACAACTCCCTCTGCATCCATGCCGCTATCACCCCCATTTCTGCTACTAAAACGGGTTCTTTATCATCCCCATCTTTTCCCTGAAGTAATCAAACTTTGTCCTTCTAAGGGCCTTGGTGAGGATGTCCGCCACCTGTACTCCTGTAGGAGTGTAGCTCAACTGTACAACTCCTCGTTGGACACAGTCTCTGACAAAGTGACATCGAATATCAATATGCTTTGACGGATCATGAAACACTGGATTCTCAGAGAGCTTGATGCAACTCTGATTATCGCACATGATCCTGGTTGCCTCCATTTTCCTTTTGAATAGGTTCACAAGCAGTTTTCTAAGCCATATGACCTCACACGAAGCTGTGCTCGCCGCCATATATTTTGCCTCAGATGAGCTCAGAGCCACAGATTTTTGTTTCCTACTGCACCAGGAAGTCATTCCTGATCTAATGTTGAAACAGTACCTAGAGGTACTTTTCCGATCCATTGAATTTCCTGCCCAATCTGCATCGGTAAATCCACTCAATTTGATATCCTTACCCCTGGTGTACAAGAGTCCACAATCGACTGTTCCCTGTAAATACCTGAGAACGTGTTTGGCTGCTGCCCAACGTGCCCTCTTCGGTTCCACCATGAACTGACTGAGGGTGTTGACAACATAGCAAATCTCTGGCCTGGTATTGACCAGATACATCAGGGACCCTATGAGCTGCCTGTATAGGGTGGGATCAACATCCTTGTCTTCTGATGCATCAATCTTCTTCCAGTTGGTGATCATTGGAGTAGCCATGGGTCTACAGTCCTCCATCCTAATCTTTTCAGGATTTCTGTAGCATACCTCCCTTGCCCAAGGAAGATCTCTCCCTTCTGCTGCCAAACTTCCAACCCTAGGAAGTAATGCATTAGTCCCAAATCCTTCATATCGAATTCTGTGGCTAGATTCTTCTTGCAGTCCCCAATGAGCTTGGATGATCCTGTCAGAAAGATATCATCCACATACAATACTAAGATTAGCGGCTCATTCTCTATAACTAGATAGTAGAGATTCAGATCCGCGTCAGCCTTGACAAATCCCATCTTCTACAAGTAGCCATTGATTCGACCATACCATGCTCTAGGTGCTTGTTTCAGCCCATACAAGGCTTTCTTCAATATGCATACATGAGATTTCTTCTCATGTGTCTTAAAGCCCTCTGGTTGTTCAATGTATACATCTTCTTCTATTACCTCGTTCAAAAAAGCCGTTTTGACATCCATCTGATGAATCTCCCACCCCATCTGAGCTGCAAGAGATATCACGGTCCTAATAGATGTATACCGGGCTACCGGGGCGAAGGTCTCTTTGTAGTCAATTCCTTCCTTTTGAGCATACCCCTTAGTCACAAACCTGGCCTTGTATTTCTCAACACTTCCGTCTGCAGCGTATTTGATCTTGTAGATCCATCTCGAACCTACTACTGATTTGTCTTGAGGTCTTGGCACTACCTCCCAGACATCGTTCACCATTATGGAGTTGTACTCCTCTACCATCGCATCTAGCCAAGTCTGATGTTTAGCTGCCTCCTGGAAATTGGTAGGCTCCCCGTCTCGAGCTATTAATGCCTGATATCTATTTGGCTATTTTCGCTCCCTCTTATTCTTTCGTAGCGCATCGATGAAGTCCTCTGCAACTCACAGAATCTGACAAAGTTCCCTGCTAGTTCTTCCTCTGCTAGCAGGTGCCTCTGTTAGCTCCTCCTCATCCTGGGAATCTTCCTGATCTGAGGAAGAATTCTTTACTTCTGTTGGTTGAAGAGGTTTAACCAACGACTCTTCTTTTGACTGCTCCTCAGAAGGCATTTCACGAGATTTTCTAAAAGCTTTGTCCTCCATGAACTTTACATCTCGCCGAACCACTACCTTCCCGCTCCCTGGAAGATAGATTCTGTATGCCTTAGCGTTCTCGCTATATTCCACTAGATATTCCTTTTCTGTAGTTTGATCCAACTTTTTCCTCTTTTGCTCGGGTATGCGGCAATATGCTAAACTCCCAAATATCCTGAAATGACCAACTTTAGGCGTCTTCCCTGTGCAAACTTTCTCTGGAGTAATCTTGCCCAATGCCCGATGAGGAGTCTTGTTCTGAACATAGACTGCTATGTTGCATGATGCTTCTGCCCACAGGAATTTTAGCATATCCTGATCATACATCATGGCCCTAGCTGCTTCTACAATAGTCCTGTTATTCCTCTCTGCTACTCCATTCTGCTTCGGATTGTACGGAGTTGTCCACTTTTTTCTGATGCCCTCCTTAGTGCAAAAATTAATGAAGTCCTTATCGACATACTCTCCATTATTTGAGCGCAAAACTTTTATTTTCTTCTCAGTGAGATTCTCCACCAGAGCCTTGAACTCTTTGAATCGACATAAAACTTCGTCCTTGGTTTTCAGAAAATAAATCCAAGTTTTCCTTGAGTGGTCATCAATGAAGGTGAGGAAATACTTGACACCACTAAGAGATTTGGTGGACATAGGTTTGCATATATCTGAGTGTATCAATCTTAGTACACTCTTGGCCCTGTGTTTACTCGTAGGAAATGCTGCCTTGGCATACTTTCCTAGAGCACATTCTCTGCATACATCATCTTGTTCCGTACTAAGATCCGGAACTCCTATTATAATGCTCCTGAGAATTCTTAGAGCCCCATGGTGCAAATTTCCCATTCTTCTGTGCCATAGTTCATTCAAGTCCTTGTCTCCATCACTGCCTATTAGTGCCATTAGTGATTCTAGTTGTAATCTGTACAACCTGTTACTTTTGATCCCGATCTGCACTTTCTTTTTCCAACTTGGGTGTTTGACATATGCTTTCTCCTTGATGAAGTAGACGTCATAGCCCTTGCCTTGAAGTTGCGACACGGAAAGTAAGTTTATCCCCAATCTTGGTACATGCAGCAAATTTGTAGCGTGGAATCATTCTCCTGATTCTGTTTGAAAAACAATGGTACCCTTCCCTATTGGAGTACACTTTGCCTTGTTCCCCATGGTGATCTGAAAGTTCGTCTTCTCTTCTCGATACTCTGAGAAACATTCCCTGATTCTTGTTATATGCCAAGAGGCTCCACTGTCTATATACCATACTTCTGATGATGGAGAACTAGTCATACAAGCCACTTCTTCTTCCATCCTGGAAGCCAACATGGAGAAATCGAAATCTCTTGTGCAATTTTCTGAAAATATGTGCGAGTCCCCTGACGTGGATGCCTCTGCATCATGGTTTCGACCTGTAACTGATTTTCCCTTCCTGTCTCTGATTACTCGCTCTGATATCATGTGAAAATTCTACCATTGCAACATCTGATTTACTTTGCCTACTTATTTTCAATAAATTATTTATGAAATTCCTTCAATAATCATTAAAATAAATTCTGCTGCAGATATCACACCATAATACAGAAACAAACACATGCACAAGAATCAACACATCGACACAGATATTTTGGACAACAGTCCCCGGAAAAACCCAATGTGGAAAACTGGTGCAGCAAGGGAGGATTTTATTATTCAACAATTTTTCAGTACAACCGGGTGCCAAACTGGCTTACCCAACAGAGAGAAAAATTCTCTAGCACTTCTCCCAGTCCCAGCGTTAGCCTAGCTGACCTTTGCGTAGCTCCCAGACACTCTGTGTCAGCCCTGGGCCTCTCTCCGTCACCCACGCAAGCCCTCTAGTGACTGCACAGTGTTCTGTTGCCTCAGCATTTGCCTCTCCTGCCTCTGCGCTGGTCTTCTGTTGCTGATTCTAACTCTCTGCTCTGTACTTGTTGCTTCTTGTTGGTCTCTAGACCACTAGTTCAAATTTCTCAGCTAACCCCGCTCCAAAAATTGAACTGACTGGTCTTCCTCAGTGTGTTCTCCAACTGACCGTCAAGCCTCTTCTAATACTTTTCTCGTTGGTCCATCAACGGCCGAGATTAAGTTCCTAATCAACGGCTAAGATTAGATCTGGCTTGATCCATGACTTTTGGACCATTCTAATTCAGTTTTATATTAATTCACATTAATATTTTATTTTCCCTAAGTTTAGACTTAAGGACTTCATTAAAAAATATTAATTATTTTAATATCTTCCAAATTGGTTAGATTCTGCCCAAACCTTTTCTGGGTCTTGGAGATCTCATGTGCTTTAGCCTCTCCACCAATTTTCGTGGCTAGGGCACATCCGATGCTACTCCAGATCAACAAATTTGCAATTGGGTTCAATATTGCCGTGTGCGATGAATGTTCATGTGCATGTTTGTTAGTGCATTTCAGTAATTGTGCACATCATAGCTCCATTGGTGTCACTCACTCATCAAGATTGATTTTAAACTAAAAGACTTCTATCAGAATTCTGTGGTCAGATACCCAACATAACCATGTCAAGACTCAAAACACAATATTAGAGGACTCTTCAGTAATTGTTTCAAAAATTTCACCCTGCTTAATATATCTGAGGTATGAAATGAAGCAAAATTCTGATATGCTATCTACCTGGAAGGGGAAATACAATTCTGAAATATAACTTGGGTATCTTTTAGTCTGGTTACTATCTTCTGTCACCTTTGTTCTCTGAAATTATGTACTTGTTTTGTCTTCCAAATATTTTGGAACATTTATGATGCATTTAAGCATTAGGTTTCTAATGGAATATCAGTACAAGGAACAGTTGGCCTATTTACACAGGTTATATTATAGAATCTGTTTATGTTGCAACTTAAATTGGGTTTTCAATTAGTCAAACTTGTGGGTTTGTCAGTGAGTTTATCCTTTTTTTATGTGATCGGATCTATAGAGTTCATTTTTACAGGGTTTGAAAGCGAGCCGAACCGTTTGCTGGTAGTTTCTAAAAGAAGGCTTTATGGGTTAGGTTGTCAGTGAGTTTATCCTTTTTTTATGTGATCGGATCTATAGAGTTTTTTTTTACAGGGTTTGAATGCAAGCCGAACAGTTTTGTGGTATTTTCTAAAAGAAGGCTTTCTGGGTTAGAGGAAGCCATGTTGATAAATAGGTAAGGCTTACTTTTTTAAGCAATTTTGATAGTGAGCAAATTGTTCTTTTTAAATTTCATAAGGTTCTGAATTTCATGTCATCTTCACATTCATTTTATAGCATTATGAATAATGTTCTTGTGGAATGAATTCCTTCTAGATTATATTTGAGGTGACAGGTATTGTGTCATATAATAAAGCTATCTGTAATTGTTTTCTGAAAAGCTATCTGTAACTGTTTCTTGAAATCTGTCTGCCACCTTATCAGGTTTGTCTGATTCCTTACCAAACAGATACATTTCTGCTATAAATTTGAAGTACACAATGGATCCTGCAAAGCACTGAACCTCACAAAGTTATCAATCCCTTAATTGTTCTTTTTGAATCAAGTGGCAATGATAAAAAAAAAAACATATTCAATAAGAGACCCATTCAAAATGTTGAGCAAGAAGAGAAAGCCCACTTGTGTCATGCCCCTTCTATGTACATAATATGGGAAAGATGCCCAAGTGTAAAAGCGGTGTGATACCTTATTGTAAATATATGAGACAAGTGGATATGATACTCAAGTTTTGTACTTGAAGATATCATATATGGGTCAGCCCAATTTTGTGAAATGGATGCAATGCACTATTGGGCACTTGTTGCACCATAAATATTATTTGCTTTGTTTTTGTTTGCGATATTACTTGTATTTATATAGAGCCCTGTAATCCTGAAAACCCACTGAACAAACAGCCTTCTGCAATTGCTGAAGGATTACATTGTGCTGATAACATGAATGTTGTAGTCCATATATAAAAACGTTCTTTAAAAGAGTAAATATGTTAATGTACTTTGTCTGGGGTCTATAATGGATAGAAAATATATTTTATCTTAGATTAGTGGCCAATGATAAACTTATGTAGTTTCACTTCGATTTCAGTTGCTTTCACATGTTTTCTATCCAACCACAATATATAGGTGCTTCAGTTATATTCGCAGGCCAAGACTTTAGAACAATACTGTGATTGATGTATGAGAAACAAGACATGTAAGAGAAAAAACTCAAGAGCTTCCAATAGTTTTGTAAATGCATTTTATGGCATTTTTATATATTTGCATGTAATTCATTTCATTGGCTAATTTATTTTATAGCATACTTTTGGTTCAACATATTGTTTGGAAACAAAATTTATGGTATGTAGTAGCTGCAAAGGGCTCGTGTTGCAATTAGGGACATTAATGGTGAGAAATTTAAGTTCGGTGCTGTTACCCACTAAAATGGGTAACCCCATAGGAGAATTTGTTTTTCTTACATTTGCAGTCAGATGGCCAGCCAAACAGACAGCAGCCCCTGCCAGCCATCATTAGATGATGATATGCCATGTGCCTCTGCCACTTGCATCAGCCATGTGCTTCTCACCCATCTAGATTAGCACTTGGATGAAGGTGGGCTGCCATTCAAAATGTACTTTGATTATTTCACAATCGGGTGCTTATACTTGTTTGTTTTTAGACATTTAGTTTGGACTATGGGGTGATCTAGAAGGTTGATAGACCTTGGCCATATTCTTGTTCTCTCACCTTACCAATGGGGTTATTCTTTGAACCTAGTCCAATGGGACCTCTCTTAGGGCCCTTTGGGTTATAGGAGGGGCACTACTTGGGAAGCCATGATTGATGTAGTGTGTTCCATATTCCTTATATCATACTTAACACCTTCCATCCTACATTACAAGCCCCATGTCTCACCTCCACTCTTAAGGAACAACTTGTCATTGGTTCTTGGGGATTTGGCATGCACATGTTCACATACCTTGAGTAGGGCTAGTGATCCAGGTGGATGTTGGTGGCCACCCACCAACCCATTTGGACCCCCACAACTGTCTCTTTCAGTCTTTTCAGTTTCCTAAATTGTAGCACAGTTTACTATTTTTAGCAGTTTTTCGGGTCCTGAACTTCCGGAGCCGTTTTGAGGCCCTAAACGACGTTTTTTTGGGATTCTGGGGTAACATGGATCCATGGATCGATGTTGCCTCCCAAAGTGGTAGTACTCGGATAGATCTTTCTAACGAGCTATCGTGCGCGTCAAACGGAGATCGTATGCCAAAGTTACGACCCCGGGAAATTGATGTACCAATTTACCCAAACGGGGCCCACAATTTGGCGTTTCATCTTCTAGGGTTAGGTTTCGGGATGTGAAGGGTTTTCCATTGTTTCTCAACAATAAATAGGCCTTCGAGCCTCATTGTAACTCAGTTCGGAACAGTTCAGAGGCATGTAGCCACACATCTCTTCTCAGAGATAAGCTACCATCGCCCTAGCTGGTTTATTTCCATTTCTGGTTGTAAGCATATTTCAGTATTTTCCATTAATGAAATGAAGCATTATTTCCGCTGCATCTTTGTGTTTATGGTTATTGCATCTCTGTATTTATGGTTATCTCTGTAATCTATTGCGTTCCTGTTTAAATCCGGATCAGCTAGGAAATTTGCCCTGGGAGGTTGACGCAGATAAAAGAAAAGGGAAAAGCAAAGCATGGACACAATAAGACAAATGAAAGAAAATCAAAATGCAAAAGATGGTTGGGACATAAACATTAACATGAAGGCAAAAGCTGATGCTAGGCTTTTGCATGTCCCAAGGAACCCTTGCATGTCCCAACCCTGTTGAGCAATAAATTGATTCATCTTAAAAGGGTAACAAAATTGCTACATCATACAAAGCAAGCTCTAACCCTTGAGCTATGAGCGTTAATACAAGGAATGATCAAGAAGAAGTGAAAGACGCATAAGAGGGGTGGAAAAACCAAGGCCAAACTACTATCTCATGCATCCACAAATTCTCCCTCCTCACATCTATACACTCAAGATGTGAATACCCCCATCAGCTGGTCCCTTTGACCATGACACTGTGAAAATTCGGTGACTTGAATTCCTACTGCAACAATTGATGATATTTCTCCTACTTGTTAATTTACATGAACAAGTTATTTGCAGTTTTCTATGACAAACATTGAAATACATACATTGCAGCCTACACCATTTAAAATAATATGTCGAAACAAGAAACTGAACAATAGAAAGATACAACACAAATGACAGTTATTTTTGGACAAATGTGCCTGGAAAAACTCAATGTGGGAAAACTGTTGCAGCAGATCTAAGGGTTTTATTATTATGCATTAGTAAATCTAAGTACAATTCCTTGGATGCTCAACTTGCAATCCGATACAGAGAACAACTGGACAAAACAAAAAGTGAGATGTTCTCACCCTGTCACTGGAAGAATTTGAATCTGATCACGCTGGACTGGAGCCTCTGCGTCCCCTTTGCGTGGCCTTTGCGCAGAGCTGCAAAAGCCTCATGCAGTTTCTGCATCACCCCTATTGGGAATCACGCTGCTCCTCCTTCGGACCCTCTGTTGGCTGGAAATTTTGAATTTCTGCCTCTTGGTTTCACACCCCGACACTTGACTTTTAAAACTCGATTTCCTTAGCAGGAATTCGATCTCCCTCTTAGGCCAGCACTGTCACTGCATCAGCTCTGCTTGGGACAACGTTTGCCTCTCTTTGGACCGTCGTTCTGCCCTCTCTGCCTTGTACTCTTTGGCCTAGGAAAACTTTCTTCTTCCGGATACTATCTCTACCCCTCACTGCAAAAGATCACTTCGATCTCCTCTAGCAACTGCTGCGCTTCCCTCACTGAGAAATTCGATCTTCTTGATCTCTCTTGGGGTGTCTTCCAAATGATCCTCAAGCCTCCTTAAATAATCTTCTCGTTAACATTCAACAACCCAGATTAGAAGCTAATCAATGGCTAAGATCGTTTCTACTTGATCCTTGTCTTCTTCTAGAAGTTACACCCACAGTTAGATTAATACCCATTAATTATTTTAATTTCCTAAGTTTATACTTAGGGACCCATTAAAAATAATTAATTATTTTAATAAAACTGTCTTCGGGTGGAATTTCCGAAAACACTTTTTGGGTTCTTTGGAATACATGTGCCCAAGCTTGACTGCAAAATTTGAGACTTAGAGCACATCCGATGCTACCCGAAATCAACACTCCCTCTTAGCAAGGAATGTGCTCTAGCAATGCCTCCTACTGAAGCATCAGCCTGACTTCATAACATCGTCCTCTGTGCTGCTGATGTCTGACATGCTGTCCACCAACTACTGTGCTTCAACTGCCATTGTACTACTGCTGACCCTGCCACTGTCAACACTGCATCCGTACTACAGTTCCCTTTGAATTTCTGCATCCGTGCTGTTGCTGGCACTGGCACTACCAACTTCCCCTGCACAACACAGTGCAAACTGCTACTGCTACTGCATCAACAACAGAAAAACATCATAAGTTACTGAACAAGTGTTTAGTATAGATGCATCTCAATGCTGAAGATGTGATTGTTGCTAGTCCCACGCCATCCCTCTGAAGCCACTGCGCTGATGCTGTTACTGCACTGTGCCTCCCTGCACTGCTGCAACTCTGCACTACGCTGCTCAGACTTGGCGTTCTAGCCACTGCATCTGTCGCTCCATCACTCCTCTGCACCAACTGACACTGGTTCATCTTGCTACTTCCGATTTGGGCTCCCATAACAAGGAATTGATCCGAGAGTTGGGTTCCTCAAGGATCCTGCTCATCTGCAGCTCTTTCGAACTACAACTCTAAATCAGGCTACCTCCCTCCTGGAGGTATATCGACTGTCATGGCAAACTACTCCTCGATCTTTGCGGGTTGCAACCTTGGGATCTTGCTTCTCATCTTTGTCCTTCTCCATGAGAGAACATTGTGTTGCGTAGTGACCCATTTCACCACACCTGAAGCATTTGATCTTCGAGATGTCTTTCTTCCACCTCTGCTGCTCCTGCTGCCCCTTGGATGCAAGGGTTGCATTCTCTTCCTCCTCCTTGGGCTTCGACCCACTGCTGTTGCTGCTTCCATAAAGCTTTCACTTAACTAGATCTCTCCTCAACTCTTCCTGCTTGAGAGCTGCCCACATACTATCCTAGTCTGGCAACGCTGCCCTGCCTAGGGTGCTCTGGACAAAGAATTGCCACTCTTCTAAGACTGAGTTTAGGGCTAGTCTCACCATCTCGGAACCTTGAGGTGTAGACCCCATAGCTGCTAACTCATCCCGGGTCTGCTGAAGTTTTGTGAGGAACGGATCTATGCACTCCCCCTTCTGCATCGCATATCTTAGTTTCTTCTCTAAGTACATCTTCCGCTGCTCGGGAGATCCTTGATACAACATTGCCAAGGAATCCCACATCTCCTTAGCAATTCCTCTGCTAGCAATGTGACATACAATGTGATCCTTTACTCCATCAAGGATCATCCTCTTGGCCTTCGCTATTTCTCCCTTGTACTTCTTGAGTTGATCTGGATCCGCGGGCTCAACCCCCACGTTGTCGACATAGACCTTGAGAAAATGCTCATCCAGAAGGCACGCCATTCCGACCTTCCAGATCACATAGTTGGATGCCCCATCCCACCTGTCCTGATCTCTTAGTCCACTGGCTGCAAGCTTTGCCACGAAAATGTCGAACTGCTCCTCTCTGTTTCTTACTGCTGTTGCTCAGGCAAAAAGAAAATGAATTTCTTGGCGGGAAGTCTACTGAGGAAAAATTCCCACTGTGCTTCTCCTCTCTTTTTTGACAATTTTCTGCCTAGCAAACTGCTTGTAGAAAAACTGCGTCCCACCAACTCTTTCCTCACGCCGAGGCTCTGTGCTGCTCCTTTTTGTTGGAAATAATACTGAGAGGGGGGGGGGGTGAATCAGTATTATCAGATCAATAAAACTTTTCAAATTTCATGCTCAGAAACATATACGCTACTTCAGTTAAGTGAACCAGCGTGTACACGCTACTGTGTCTAAAGCAACTAGCGTATATCCAGAAATCTTATGATTCAGTTAGCTTATCTTCAGTAAATGCATCAGAACATTATTAACCACATTGACAGTAAACAGGTGCAGTATAACAGAACAGATAATCACATAAAAGCCACACACATGAACACCATGATATAAGGTGGAAACCCAATGTGGGTGAAAACCACCTGCTGCAAGTCGTCTCTTTCTTTCTTTAATAAGAAACTTCAGTTTACAATCTTTTGTACTGGTGCAGCCTTATACCAGTACGCAGGCTACAACCTGTAGAGGGCTACAACCCTCTCTCGTTTTCCAACTACTTTTGGGAGGGAGCTACAACCCCCTCAGCTCTTGTACTAGCCGATCCATTTACTAGTACGTAGGTGTTGACCCTACAGAAGGCTACAACCTTCTTTCCTACAGGGACCACGTTTCATCAATTTTCAGACTAGATCCATGAGTATAAAACAAACACTGCTGCAATACAATCATCAACTTATACTTGCATCACAATTCTCTAGATCACCCAATACTGAATCACTGAAACCCTGTCATCAAGAACACAGAACACAAACCAGAGCCCAGAACTCTGCAACAACAACCTGAAATATCAAATCTTATTATGCATACGCTACTTCGATATACCAAAACCGCGTGTATACGCACTTTCTCCAAAGGCAACCCGCGTGCAGATCTAGAAATAATTACTTATACCTTCGCTGTCAGATCCGACCCTTGCCAAGCGTCCTGAACAGATAACCAGCAATACCAGATCTTCACACTTCATCAGACACACATTCCTTACCCTACTTTGCCTAATGATCTTCTCCTTATATAGCCTTAGGCACTTCACAATACCACGGACCAAAACCATAGTAACACAATACCATCAACTTCAAAATTAGGGATCGACACGCCCGTCGAGACACCATGGTCCAAAACCATAGGCACAACTTCCAAGGACTAACCGCCACGGACCAAAGGTACTTTTCACATGTACGCGCTTTTACTGAAGCCAACCTGCGTGTACACGCTGATTTTCTTTAATGAACCTGCGTATATCTCTTTCTTGTCCTGCTGTACTGAGATCTGTCCTCTAATCAAGTTGCCATCACTTGTACCTGTCTCTGAGTGAGTTGCCATCAAGGACAACACTTGTATCATAATGCCAACACTTTTGGCATGACAAAATTTTGATTTGGAAACTCTTCCTCTTTGTCAACTCACTCAGAGAGACTTTCCTCAAAAATTCAGCCCTCCTAGCTTGGACTACGCAATCCCTTTGGGTATTCGAACTACTACCTCCTGCAGCTATTTGACCTCCTTTGCTCAGTGCTGGTTTCTCTGGCTTTGCTCTTCTTGTTTCACTTCCAACTCTAATACCATGTGAAAATTTTGTGACCCGAATTCCTACTGCAGCAACTGATGATATTTCTCCTACATGTTAATTTACATGAACAAGCTATTTGCAGTTTTCTACGACAAACATTGAAATACATACACTACTGCCTACACCATTTAAAATAATATGCCGAAACAAGAAGCTGAACAATAGAAAGATACAACACAAATGACACAATTATTTTTGGACAAATGTCCTCGGAAAAACCTAGTGCGGGAAAACCGTTGTAGTAGATCTGAGGGTTTTATTGTTATGCAGTAGTAAATCTGAGTACAATTCCTTGGATGCTAAACTCGCAATCCGATACAGAGAGCAACCAGACAACACACATAGTGAGATGCTCTCACCTTGTCATTGGAAGAATCTGATTCTGATCACGCTGAACTGGAGCCTCTGTGTCCCCTGTGTGGCCTCTGCACAGAACTGCGTAAGCCTCATGCAGTTTTTGCGCCATCCCTACTGGGAATCATGTTGCTCCTTCAGATCCTCTGTTGGCTGGAAATTCTGAATTTCTGCCTCCCAGTCTCACGCCCCGACTCCCGGCTTCTGAAACTCGATTTCCTCAACAGGAATTCGATCTCCCTCTAAGTTCTACGCTGCCACTGCCTCAACTCTGCGTGGGCCAGCGTCTGCCTCTCTCTAGACATCGTTCTGCCCTCTTTGCTTGTACTCTCCGGCCCAGGAAAACTTCCTTCTTTAAGATACTATCTCTGCCCCTCACTGCGAAATATCACTTCGATCACTCCTCTAGCAACTGCTGCGCTGCCCTCACTGAGAAATTCGATCTTCTTGATCTCTCTCGGTGTGTCTTCCAAATGACCGTCAAACCTCCTTAAATAATCTTCTCGTTGAAATTCAACAGTTCAAATTAGAAGTTGATCAATGGCTAAGATCATTTCTACTTGATCCTTGTCTTCTTCTAGAAGTTACACCCATAGTTAGATTAATACCCATTAATTATTTTAATTTCCTAAGTTTATACTTAGGGACCCATTAAAAATAATTAATTATTTAATAAAATTGTCTCTGGGTGGAATTTCCCAAATCGCTTTCTGGGTTCTTTAGAATACATGTGCCTAAGCCTCCCTGCAAAATTTGAGACTTAGAGCACATCCGATGCTACTAGAAATCAACAAACACTCTACCATGAAATCTTCTCCCCTCCATGACAACATTATTATTCACTAACTACTATGAATCGAATGGTGGACTAGGGAATTGTTATTTCCCCTTAGGGGCTGTTAGCACCTAATATGGTTGACCTTTAGCCACCCCCACCTAGGGAGAAAACACCTTTGCGAGATCTTGGTCTTGATTTTGGAAAGGGATCCTTGTTTGAACTATTAGATTGCCCTTAACATTCAAGTTTAGTTCACTTAGATGCATTATTGATCTCGGTCCCTAATTACGAGTTACTTTCACTAGAATCAATGTTCTTGTCAGGCAGTTTAGCAACCCATGTCTTAGGCATCCACTCCACAGGTACCTAGGTCCTTCACAGGAGTACATTGGCCCAAACAAGTGAAGCGTTAAGAGTTTGGAGTGGGAGAAAATACCTTTGTAAGATCTTGGTCTTGATTTTGGAAAGGGATCCTTGTTTGAAGTATTATATTGCCCTTAGCATTCATGTTTGGTTCACTTAGATGCATTATTGATCCTGGTTGCTAGTGACTATTTGCTTTCACTAGAATCCATGTTGTTCTTGTCAGGCGGTGTAGCAGCCGAAGCCTTGGGTACCCTCTCCACAGGTACCTAGACCCTTCAAAGGAGTACATTGGCCCAAATAAGTGAAGCGTTAAGAATCTGGAGCCTCCTAGCAACACTATTAGATGATACATGTCCCAGAGCACCTCCAGGACCTATCTTCAGGATGACACCACTGGACCTAGCATGCCCCTAGGCTGGCCTTGACACAACTTGATGGATAGGAGTTGATTCAGAGCCCATATGAGCATGGTCTCACACTAAGAGACTAGGGAGGGATTGTTGCACTTGAGGAACCCGTAATGCTGGAGAGAAAGATGCCTCATTTAGCAGTTGGAGACCCATGGAGATCACTTTTTGGCACCCCAGCTAGATCTTGGGACCCCATAGGAGATTTTGAGGGTCAACCCTCAAATTTTGGATCACATAGTCATCTACACACATTTGGACACCTCATTGCACCATGGCATGGCATTTAGAGCCTGTTACCCACCACCTGTGGGTGACACCCATAGAAGAAATTTTTCTCCTCGATTATGTGCAGCCGGTAGCCAACAACCCGTTGCAACCACCAGATAGCTCGATGTGCCACCATCTCCGTCACTTAAGCCAACCATTATGCACCCTCGCCCATCTGTCATGATTGTATGTTTGAAGGTGGGCCTTCCAACCCCGAAGGTATGGCTTTCATTATGTAGTTGGGTATTTTTGCTTACTTATTATGGACACTTTTGGGCATGGATTAGTGGGGGGATTCGGCGGAAAGAATGGGCTTGGTCTGTACTCTTGTCCCTTGGTCCAGCTCGGTGGTTAACCTTGTATCCTAGTCCTGTGGGATCTCCTCTATTGGCTACTAGCTTTAGGAGTGGCACTACATGGGAAACCTTGATTTTGGTTGCACGGTCCCGCTTCCCAACATCACATATATCACTCCCCTCTGCTCGTTATAGCCCCTTTTCACATATTTCCAGCTGAGTCCACATTTGTTCATTGGTTCCACAAGGAGTTAGCCTCCCTGTTAAATTTGGACAACTAGGTCCAAACTCCATGTTCTGATGCTCAGATTAAGAGGCTAATATTTTTGTTGGATTCCTCTTTCTGAGAGGTGTAAAATCCATATAAAAATAGTCTTAATCCGATGAGCAGAACTTATATTTTGAATTTATTATTCTTAATAAATTATATGTGCAAAGGTCAGCCAGTTTTGTAATGTAGGCTCACATGCCCAACAGATGTGTCACACACCCTCATTGATGGATATATATATACAGGAAAAGTTGGAGAGAATTTGATCATAACACAACTCACATCTTCCTCTCTCATCCTAAAAAGTACGAGCTACCTGGAGGACGAATTTCAGCCACACGTGGGAAGGACGAAGAGGATGTTTCTGCTGCTAGGGTTTTGCAGAAGTTTGACCAGCGTTGACTTCGGTCAACGCTTGGTCCAAACAAACTGAAAACTTGTGGGAGGTTCGATTTTTGAAGGCCATACTACCTGGCACAAAAATCGAGGTCAAAGGGTTGACCGTTTTGCTGCTGTGTTGACTTTTAGCTTGCTGCCCCTGCGTTGACTTTTCAGGACAACGTTGACTTTTGTAGAACTGACTTGGGTTGACTCATCTACTGGTTGGAGGGTTGTTGTGACACATGCTGGGCTGGCTGACCAAAGGAGACTTTGCTGGTTGAAGCATCCTGTTGACCGCCGAAACAATCACATACATTTTTCTTGTTTCTGATTTGTCTTCTGTAAGATCTGCTTATATGTTCTATCTGCATTTTGCTTATCTACTTGTATGATTGCTGTGAGAAAAGTGAAATTGCTCTTAGCATAGAACATCTACAAAACTTTACATGGTATCAGAGCTGAGGTGAAGACAAACTCTATCTATAGCAATCATCATCGAAGGAAATGGATTCCTCTAAGCTTGAATTCAGGGAGAATGACAAGCTGACTGGAAGTGATGACTTCCATGCCTGGAAGATGTTATTAGATCTCAAATTAGAAGATCATGATCTCCTAGAAGGAGCCCTAGCTGCAGATGATGCCCTAGCTGATCCAACGCAGTCAATTACTTATACGCTGTTCAGGAGGAGACCTTATACGCTGTACATGGAGACTTTATACGCTGCTCTTATCCGCTGTCCTAGAAGCAGTCCTAAAGGAGAGTGGGACGCAGTCACCTAAAGATCATGCATCCGCAATAAGGAGGAGACGTAGCTGCAGTAAAGAGATCTATTATACAGCTGAAAGAGAAGTCTAGCTGCTGTCCAAAGGTATTCTAGCTGCAGGTCTAAAGAGAGTCTTAGACGCAGATATGAAGGTGCTTTAGAAGCCCTACTCGCAGTAATAAGGAGCCCTTGATCCACCGTTCAGATATGCTCCTATCTGCAGCTAGCCGCAGTCAAATAAAGGCTGCTATACACAGTCAAAAGCTGGCCTCATTTAGGTGTTACTACTCGCTGTCAAGAGGAATATAAATTCACTGTTTTAAGTGATCCAAATCCGCAGTTAATGGTGGATCTAATGTGCCCTAATCACAGCAAGATGTCATTGATATAAACTTGGATTGCTGTAGGTGACAGCATGATAATTTAGGTCTGCTGGAAGGTAAGGAACACAATGGAACGCATTCATGTATGTTGTCCACACAGTCATGGAAACCTATACATGATGAGGGTTCTGCACACAGCTAGCCGCAGGTAATGGAGAGATCTGGCCGCAGTCCTAGAGGGGAGCTCTAGCCCTAGTCGCAGTCAAAGGGAGCTTCAATACGCACTTAAGGAGTAGCCCTTGATCCGCAATCAAGAGGCCTTAGCCGCAGCCAAAAGGGAGGCCCTAAACTACAGTCAAGAAGAACCCTAAGACGCAGTCAAGAAGAGATCCTTAACCGCAGCAAGAAGGGGTCTTATCTCAGTGTGAATAAGCCTGAAAAGATAGTGTGTTTGCTGTAGGTAACATCGTGATGAAAGAGGCTGTTCAACACATGGTTTTAAGACTGTTTGCTAGATAATGAAGCCGCAGTCATAAGGTCTGATCTTAAGGCTTAGAAAAGATCAGTGTAGGGCTGAATAGCATATGTGGATTAGGTGCTAACATTAAGCTGAGTTCTTATAGTCCCATATTGCTGCGTTGATGATGTTTGTATAGCTGTTTTGAGAACATATGCTACAGAAGTTGCTATGTGCTAGGCCAAAGGCCATGGCATCATAGCAAAGGCTATTTAGGGCTGCTATTTGTGCTCTTATCAGATTTGCAGGTGCTGCAAGCTATCAGTGGAATGTTGCAGCTGTGAGGGTTACTAGATTGATGATCTGCTACAACACTCTTATTGGTTGAAGACTGTCATGAGAATTCAGGATTGCATCTCAGAACTGTCATCATTAATAGAATGATGGTCTTGCTACAGCTGTCATAAAATCTCATGTATTTGTACTATCTCTCTTAAGCTGGCATTAAGAGAGAGACTACCACTGCATATACTCCTGAGCAGAATGGTGTTGTTGAACGCAAGAATAGGACTATTGTGGAAGCTGCCCGTGCCATGCTATGTGACCAGGGTCTTCCAAAGTTTCTGTGGGGAGAAGCTGCAAATACTGCTGTGTACATTCAAAACCGATGCCCTCATTCCGCTTTGGACTCCAAAACTCCCGAAGAGCTTTTCTCTGGTAAGAAACTTGATGTCTCACATTTTAGAATTTTTGGATGTCTTGTCTATTTTCATGTGCCGAAAGAAAAAAAAAGTAAGCTGGATGCTACTGGGAAGAAAGGAATGTTTGTGGGCTACAGTGAGACTTCTAAGGCATATAGAGTCTATGTACCTGGTCAAAGGGAAGTAGAGATAAGCCATGATGTCACTTTTGACGAAGATGCTTCCCTGAAGAAAGTAGTAGATCTTCCTAGATCTGAAGAAAACCATGAAGAAAGACTTGGAAATCTGGAAGAACCCCAGGATGAGACTATGCCTGATGTTGAAGGGCCAATGGACCCTATTGATCCTTCCCCTTCTCTAGGAAAGAGGCCATCATGGCTCAGGGACACCCTCGAAGATGCTGAGGGTCATGCTGCCCCAAGGGGAACATTCCGAGAAAGCAAGAAGCCGTGTAGATACCAAGGGTATCTAGCTGCCATGAGTACTATTATACAATCTGAACCTGGATCTTTTGAAGAAGCCATCAAGCATCAAGTCTGGAAGGATGCTATGCATGAAGAATATGAGGCTATTATGAAGAATGATGTCTGGAATGTGGTCCCGAGACCGAAGGACAAATCTGTTGTCACCGCTAAATGGCTCTACAAGATTAAACATGGATCTGATGGGAGTGCTGAAAAGTTTAAGGCAAGATTTGTTGCCCGTGGCTTCTCTCAAAAGGAAGGAATTGACTATGACGATATATTTGCACCTGTGGCTCGATATACCACCATCCGATCCATCATAGCCCTTGCTGCTACGCAAGGATGGAGTCTTCATCAGATGGATGTCAAGACCGCTTTTCTGCATGGTGCAATAAAGGAAGAGGTGTATGTAGAACAACCTCTGGGATTTGAAGTTCAAGATCAAGACACTTATGTCTGCAGGTTGAAGAAAGCCCTCTATGGGTTAAAGCAAGCACCTAGAGCTTGGTATGAGAGGATGGATAGTTACTTGATGAAGCTGGGCTTCACTCGAAGCAATGCTGATCCAAACCTTTACTTTAAGGTTGAGGAAGGAAAGCCTCTCATTCTAGTGCTGTATGTGGACGACCTCTTCCTGACAGGTGATGACCCTCTCATTCATCAATGTAAGAGGGAGCTTGCTGCTGAGTTCGAGATGAAAGACCTAGGACTGATGCACTATTTCCTAGGCCTGGAGGTCTGGCAGAGACCTGCAGAGATTTTCCTTTCTCAAGGAAAGTATATTGTGAAGCTTCTGGAAAGATTTGGGATGGTGGACTGTAAGTTCGTGTCGACACCAATGGAACTCAACTTCAAGAAGTTGAGTGGTAGTGCTGCAGGGCCTATCTTGGCCAATCCTACTGAGTATCGTCAACTCATAGGAGCTTTGATGTTCTTAGTGAACACCCGTCCGGACATATGTTTTGCAGTGAATACTTTGAGTCAACGGATGGTTGAGCCTCATCATTTTCACTGGGTTGGTGCCAAGAATCTTTTGAGATATCTTCGGGGCACGATAAACCATGGGCTGAGATACACTGCCGGGAGTGTGATACTCCGGGGATATACTGATGCCGATTGGGCTGGCAGTGTGGTGGATCGTAAGAGCACATCTGGATGCTGTTTCAATCTTGGTTCTGCTTCGATCTCATGGATGAGCAGGAAGCAGAAGTCGGTGGCTTTGAGCACCGCGGAGGCCGAATACATTGCTGCTAGTATGGCTTGTTGTGAAGCAGTTTGGTTGAGGAAGCTCTTTAGTGAGCTGTTCCAACATGTGCTAGATACCACTGTAATACTCTGTGATAATCAGAGTGGGATTCGTATGACTGAGAATCCTGTGTTCCACGACCGATCCAAGCATATTGATATCAGGTACCACTTTATCCGGGATATGGTACAGCGAGGCGCCGTAAGGCTCGATCATATAGGAACTGATGAGCAGGTCGCGAATATTCTCACTAAGCCCCTGGGGAAGGTCAAGTTCCTAACCTTCCGTGAGAGTCTTGGTGTCGTGGAAAGACCCTATGATGTATCATGTGGGTCCTGTTGGACGATGAGCTCTGGGAGCTCTGGGGGGCTTTGGGGATAGCTTCTCGGAGCTATAAGCACTCATAATGCTTCTGCCCCACCCTTGTGATTATTGAGCTGGTTCGCCACTCATTTAATCTGTGCCCCGTATGCATCCTACCCATTGAGTTCAGGGCTCATGGGAAGTACCTCTCATTTGGCCAATGAGGTGTGGAAAAGCTAGAGACTATTAGCAAAGACTGATGGACGCATCAGAGATTGCCGTACTCTCTATCTAGGATGGCATGGTCCAACCACTTGACCTGGGATCAAGATTTGTGAGGTCTGGGACCTCTGGACTGATTATGTCAGTCGGGGAATGATGTCTTTGTGACTGACCCACTTCTGTTCTGAAATAAAGAAGCCAGCAAAGCAAGTTTCGGCGGGATGACTCACGATGTTAATTGCACTAATAGATGGAGTTCTCCCTAGTTGAGAGGGAGTGTTAAATTTGGACAACTAGGTCCAAACTCCATGTTCTGATGCTCAGATTAAGAGGCTAATATTTTTGTTGGATTCCTCTTTCTGAGAGGTGTAAAATCCATATAAAAATAGTCTTAATCCGATGAGCAGAACTTTTATTTTGAATTTATTATTCTTAATAAATTATATGTGCAAAGGTCAGCCAGTTTTGTAATGTAGGCTCACATGCCCAACAGATGTGTCACACACCCTCATTGATGGATATATATATACAGGAAAAGTTGGAGAGAAATTGATCATAACACAACTCACATCTTCCTCTCTCATCCTAAAAAGTACGAGCTACCTGGAGGACGAATTTCAGCCACACGTGGGAAGGACGAAGAGGATGTTTCTGCTGCTAGGGTTTTGCAGAAGTTTGACCAGCGTTGACTTCGGTCAACGCTTGGTCCAAACAAGCTGAAAACTTGTGGGAGGTTAGATTTTTGAAGGCCATACTACCTGGCACAAAAATCGAGGTCAAAGGGTTGACCGTTTTGCTGCTGTGTTGACTTTTAGCTTGCTGCCCTTGCGTTGACTTTTCAGGACAGTGTTGACTTTTGTAGAACTGACTTGGGTTGACTCATCTACTGGTTGGAGGGTTGTTGTGACACATGCTGGGCTGGCTGACCAAAGGAGACTTTGCTGGTTGAAGCACCCTGTTGACCGCCGAAACAATCACATACATTTTTCTTGTTTCTGATTTGTCTTCTGTAAGATCTGCTTATATGTTCTATCTGCATTTTGCTTATCTACTTGTATGATTGCTGTGAGAAAAGTGAAATTGCTCTTAGCATAGAACATCTACAAAACTTTACACTCCCCCTCCCCTTGCCACACTTTGGGTTGGGCCTGGAACGATGCCCCGGAGGTTGATGCAACTAGAAAGAAAGTAAAAAGTATAATTTGGCCACCCTCAACAGGAAATGTACCATCAAAGTTGCTTGACACGGGGACACGGGACACGTAGGACACACAAATTCGAGTGTCCGACATAGGGCACGTAAACCCCTTGGAATAGGACACATAGGGCATGTTTTTATATATATACATATATATATTAAAAATTAATACTAAATAGATATTTCTTACACAAATTCTCATTCATGATACAAATTTAGACATAGATCTAGATTCTACATTGTAAATTTAAAATTTGTAAGTTGTACAATGTAACATTATGCATACAAATATAATTGTGACAGATTCATCAATGATCCAATAGGAGAAAGACAAGAAACTGCAGTTTTCTCATTAAGTCATCAAAATCAAAATGTGTTACATAGGTAGTAGCAATGCCAATGGCAAATAGAAATAGCAAATGCAAAACAACTACAAGGTATTAGGTAGCTCATCAATCATCATCATCAAAATCAGCATCACTGTCATGGTCACCACTACTCTCCTCTGCTGCATCCTCCTCCTCTGTATCCAATGTAATCTCTGCATCTCCTGGTGTGGAGGATGACCCCTCAAGAGTATCACCATCATCAAAAGTGACAAGCTCTAGCACTAGGTCATTAAGATCCAAGTTCGCCAATTACAACTCAACATTGTTGTCCAAACCCATATCATCAGGAAAGACATCCCACATCTATGTCTTTCCCTTCAACCAATCATCCTTCTAACCTGTAAATAAGATGAAAGTTGGTGTGCACATACACCATTGTCTCTACGTTGGACTGCTCAAAGCCTGCTCTACTTGACACTATACAAATTCCCATATGTGCTCCAATTCCTCTTGCAACAAGAGGATGAAGTCACCTGAGAGAGGAGCCTCATGATTAACTGTTGTAGAGGACGGCTTGCCGCCCCATGAGTTGCCCACCAAGAATAGGGCTTCTTAGCCCCCATGTCTCTAATCACATCATAGCCTACAAATCACTCAGTGTCAATGGAAAACTCTACAAAGGTATCCTCCACCTCATCAAGGGGTGCTTTTTTCCTGAAATATCTACTTCAATGCATCCTTCCTCCCCTGTGAAATCTCACCATCCATGTGAGGAGGGAATCTACAGGAAGGTCCACCATTCAACTACTCATGGTTGTAGTATTTTGGGTTCAATGAGTGAGCCAAACAATGCAAAGGTGTGCAATTCTTGTCCCATCTGCTGACAAGAATATCCTGTATGGTGGTGAAGAAGGCCTTTGATGATGTCTCATACTTAGGGAACTCACTCTGTAAAATAATGGTCTTCACGGACTCAATCATGGAATCCCATCCCTCATAAACCTCTCCTAGGATGGGTTGGTCTGTATCTGCTAATCGTAGCAAAACAATGATAGGGTCCATGATTTTAATAGTGAGATTTACCCTCTCCCACCAAGCATCATCTAACATTGTGTCCTTGACTCTTTTTGAGGCTGCTTGATCTGTCTTTCTCCAAAAAGACCAAAACTTTGAAATAACCATGGCCCTACGAGCGGTCTTGACCTCCCTCAACGTCTTCAACATGATGAATGAAGAGGCAAACCCTGTATTTGCAATCTTCAACAATGATAGATAGATGTACTCCTTGTAGATTGTGAGGGCATTTGTATGATTTTGTACAAAGTTGCGAATATGCCATGCATCCTCAATAATACTTCCAATCGAAGGCACATCAAAAGCAATAGATTTAACTACTAATTGTTGATTTCTGTAGCATCGGATGTGCTCTTGCCTCCAGATTTTGCAGAGAGGCTAAGACACATGCATTTTCCAATACCCAGAAATCATTTGGGAAAATTCCACCTAGAGATGATTTAATCAAAATAATTAACTTTTTAAAATGGTTCTCTAAGTCTAAACTTAGGAAATTTGGTTAATTAAGAGGTATTAATTAAATCTCATGTGAATCTTCTCGAAGAAGACGAGGATCAACTTCGAGTTAATCTTAGCCTTTGATTATGATTTAATCTTGGCCGTTGGAGCTCCAACGAGAGATTATAAGGAGCTTGATGGGCACTTGGAGAACATCATCGAATAAGAGATCAAAGATCGAATTTCTCAAGAGTAGCAATGTTGAGTTGCCAAAGTGACATTGAGTGATCTTCTTGTAGTGAGGATAGGGATAGTAGTCCAGAGGAGAGTTTTCCAGATCTGGAGAGTGCAAAGCAGAGGAGGCTTAGAGCAGCTTAGAGAGGCAGCACAAAGCTTTAGAGGGAGTTCGAAATTTAGCTGGGAGAGTCGTTATCTAGAGCCAGAAGTCGGGTGTGAGACCGGAGGGCCAAAAGGTCGAATTTCCAGACAACAGGAGATCAACAGAGGAGGTGATGCAGAGCTCAACTAGTGTGATGCATATTTGCATAGGATTGGCGCAGAAGCTGCATAGAGGCAGCGTGGGGCCAGTGAACCAACTCCTAATCATTGTCAGATCTCCTGGATTAGTGTGAGAATTTTCTCACTAACTCTTTGCCAACATTTCTCTGTATTGGATAGCTAGTTTGGGCATCCAACGATTTGTACTTAGATTTACTACTGCATGATAATTAAAACCCTTAGCTGTTGCACTGGTTTTCCCACATTTTGGTTTTTCCAGGGACATGTCCAAAAACAACTGTGTTGATGTGTGTGTTTAATTCTTTTCAGTGCAGTGTTTAGTTTCTGTAGTATTTTATTTTGTGTAGGTTACAGTGTATGTATTTCAGTATTTGCCGTAGAAAACTGCAAGTAGCTTGTTCAAGTAATTTAACAAGTAGGTGAAATATTATCAGTTTGCTGCAGTAGGAATCGGGTAACCAATTTTTCACATGGTATCAGACCACAGATTGTGAGCGGAAGAGCTCAGTTGCAGAAAGGAAGAAGGGAGTTCGAAATTACTACAGAGGCAGCGTAGTCCTGTAGGAATTTACAGGGTAAGTTCCTCAGAAAGAACACCAAAAGGACACCGCTCACAACCAGATCACAGATCAATACACCAGTATTTTTGACGTGGTTAAAACCCTCAAAGAGGGAAACAGTCCACGGCCTGCGCCAACGTGGCTACTACAGGCAATTTATTAATCAAAGAATGAAAATTTACATAAGCTTCTCTCATGCACGGATTACCCGAACAATGACCCTCCATGCGCTTTAAATAGAACTCATGGACCAATCGGGTGTCAAGCCACGGATCAAGTGTCGGTAATACCGAGGAGAGAGTGAACCGTCGGATCACTACATATCGTGACCGTTGGATTGTAAGTTACAAAATGTACAACGGTAAAGAAACACACTTTACCTAACTCTACACTTAACTCTACACTAGACCAAGTTGAACTTAACTATATCCTATGTGTCGGAATATCCTAACATCCCCCCTTAAGAACAACTTGGGATAGGATTGAAGGATTTACAAATATGACACAATAGGAGAAGGAAGGAGGCACTAGAGCCTATCCCCCCTTAGTGACAACTTCCTGAACTCTAAGCATATATCGAAGTTTAGTGAACTTCGCCTCTGTGAGAGCCTTTGTGAAGATGTTTGCAACCTGATCATCTGTTGAACAATATTGCACTTCAAGAACATGGTCATGAATGAGCTTTCTGATGAAGTGCATGTGTAGTTCAATGTGTTTGCTGCGCTGATGGTGGACTGGATCTTTGCATAGCTGAATGGCACTTTGATTATCACACCAAAGTGTGGTTGGATGCTGCTGCTCAAAGCCAAACTCTGATAGGATCTGACGAAGCCACAAGGCTTACTTACTAGCTTCCACGGCACCACGATACTCTGCTTCTGCTGACGAAAGAGAAATGGCAGCCTGTTTCTTACAAGCCCATGTAATAGGTCCTGAACCAAGAGTGAAGACATAACCGGCAGTAGACTTCCGATCATCAGGGTCACCAGCCCAATCAGAATCAGTGAAACCAACTAATAGAGGAGCTGCTTTGGCACTGTAATGAATCCCAAACTGTATTGTACCTCGAACATAACGAAGTATTCTTTTGGCTGCTTTCCAATGACTTTCACGGGGGTTTTGCATAAAACGAGCAACAAGGCCAACAACAAAGGAAAGATCAGGACGAGTATGGGTTAAATACAAGAGTTTTCCTACAAGTTGACGGTATAAGGTAGCATCAACTTCAGGAGAAGTACAAGAGACTGAAAGTTTGACTCCAGACTGAAAGGGAGAAGGGGCTGGCTTACAGTCTTCCATGTGAAAATGACGAAGAATATCACAAACATACTTGGACTGGGAAAGGGAAATACCCTCCTTGGATTGCAAGACTTGAAGACCGAGAAAATAGTGTAAGTGTCCTAAGTCTGTCATTTCAAATTTCTTTTTAAGGCTGGACTTCACATGGTTTATAAGGTTGGGATCACTACCAGTAAGAATAAGATCATCAACATAAAGAACAAGGATGATAAGAGAGTTGCCCACTTTCTTGGTGTAGACAGTATTGTCAGAATGACACCTAGAAAAGCCAGATTCTAAAAGAAAGCTATCCATTTTGGCATACCAAGCTCGAGGAGCTTGCTTGAGACCATAAAGAGATTTCTTAAGTCGACACAGACAAGGCTGGAGTCTGTTTGGATGAAGCCAATGGGTTGTTCCATATAGATTTCTTCATGCAAGTCCCCATGCAAGAAGGCAGATTTAACATCCATCTGATGGACTTCCCATTTTAAAGAGGCAGCAAGGGAAAGAACAAGGCGGATAGAGTTCATTTTGGCAACAGGGGAGAAGGTTTCAGTGTAGTCAATGCCTTCAACCTGTGAAAAGCCCTTAGCAACAAGACGAGCTTTATGTTTATCAACTTTCCCATCTGGTCCATAATTGGTTCTGTAAACCCATTTACATCTAACAAGTTTGCGTCCCTTTGGTAGAGGAACAAGATCCCATGTATCATTTGCCAACAATGAATGATATTCTTCATTCATAGCTGCTTCCCAATGTGGATGGCCTGAAGCTTCTGCAAAAGTGTCAGGATCATGATTTACTGGAGCTTGAGCCAGTAAAGAAGAGGCTCTTTCAAACTGAGAACGTGTACGTCGCTGATCTGTAGGATCACCGACAAGATCACCTGCTGCATCCCGAGTAGCACGGACCCATCTTGGAAGTTGAGGATCCTGAGAAGGTGGAGGAGGATTGTCATCCTCACTTTCATCATCTGAAGAAGAAATGTTTTCAAAAGTAGAAGAGATAGGAAGAGGTGGCACATCCGCCGGACTAGGCTCGCAGGCCGATTTATTTTCATCAAATTTTACATCTCTTCTAATGATAACATTTTTGGACTTAAATGGAATAAGTCTATAACCTTTTACATCTTCAGAATATCCAACAAAAATACATTTCTCACTCTTAGGTTCTAAAGCTTTATGCTTTTCATCTGGAATATGGGCCCATGCTTCACTTCCAAAAACACGAAAGTGACTTACATCTGGTTTAATGGAACTCCAAGCTTCTTCTGGAGTGATATTCTTTAGAACCTTAGTAGGAGTGCGATTGATTATATAATTTGCACAATTAATTGCTTCGGCCCAAAAACTAAGACTGAGTCCTTTAGATTGCAGCATACAATTAGCCATTGCCTTTAAGGTGCGATTTTTCCTTTCAGCTACACCATTTTGTTGTGGAGTGTATGGAACAGTATGTTGCATTTGAATTCCATTTTCGGTGCAAAAGTTGATGAATGTGTTTTTAACATATTCTCCACCATTATCAGTTCTTAGCTTAAGAATTTGATGTCCAGATTGTTTTTCAACAAAGGCTTTGAAGGCCAAAAATGTGTTAAATACTTCGCTCTTGAGTTTTAAGAAGTATAGCCAAGTGCGTCTGGAGAAATCATCAATAAAAGTTAAGAAATACTTGCAGCCAGAGAATGAAGCAACAGGAAGTGGACCACATAAATCACTGTGCAAAAGCTGTAAAGGGGCTGAGGCGTGCCAAGAGGCACGTTTTTCAAAACTGTCCCGATGATGTTTTCCGAGTACACATCCGGAACAAACACCATCTCTGCAAGATACCATAGGAAGACCTGTCACCATATTTTCTTTACATAAATGCTGAAGGGAGCGATAGTTTAAGTGACCAAATCGCTCATGCCAAAGTTTGCTCACTTCATCATTATGAGCAACAAATACTGAGGGAAGATTTGATGACCCAAAGTTGTGAAACTTATACAACCTTGTGGAATCATCAGCAAGACCAGTAGCTAGAATCTGTTTAGGATCTTTTAGATCCTTGATTACAACATCATGAGGTGAAAATTCAACAATTTTACCTTCACCTGAATGAGTTATCTGATATACAGATAGAAGGTTGCAGGATAAGGTTGGAACACATAATACATCATTAAACTGACCATTGTCTAGATGAACAGTTCCAGTCCCTACAACATTAAGAGATCTATCATCACCAACATATATATTTTTGGTGTTACAATCATTTAAAGAAGAAAACATGGCTTGGTTTTTGGCCATGTGATAAGAGGCTCCAGAATCAATGAGCCACTCATGAGAATGAGAAGAAGAAGATACATTTAATGCATAACCAGACTGAGATGATTGACAACGACATGCAGAAAGTGCCATTCGTGAAGATGAAGTTGAAAAATGCTCCACATGGATGTTATGTTTCTTCATTGCGGCTTCCAAGGCTTCCATCTTCTTAAAGCATTTAGATTCTAAGTGGCCATCTCGATTACAAAAGTTACAATGTCTATCAGTCTTCTTCCATTTGTTTTTATTGGTCCTATCATTTTGCTGAAATGATCTTTCATTTTGAGGCTGAGTTTGCTTAGGACCCTTGTTTGGTTTAGGACCATTCTTTTTAGGAAATGACTTCTTAGGATTCTTTGAATTTGGTTGCTGCTGGGCGGCTAACGCTTTCTTGGAAGAGTTTCCAAGATTAAGAAGACTAAGGTGTAAGAGTTTTTCTTGTTCTCTTATTAAAGAATCACAAAAAGAGTCAAAGGAAGGGGCCTTGTAGTTTTTTCTTTGACAAATGAAAGCTTCCCTTGTAGAATGGAAGGTGGAAACAAATACAGAGTACGCTGGTACCAACTTAGTAAGGATGGAATAAATAAGGTTACTATCTTCTTTCTTAACCTTAACACCTTCCAAGAGATATCTAAGGGTCTTGAATTTGGACAATAAATCTTCAATGCAAGAAAAATTATTAGGATCGAATGTAAGCAACTCATTTTCAAGTTGATGGGCTCTAATTTCATTTTTAATCCCAAAAACTTTAGTGAGTTGTTCCAATGCTTCATGAGGAGTCTCAAGTTCTGCAATATGGAATCTAAGATCAGGAGAAATAGACATCCCTATCAAACCACGTGCTTGATCTTGTCTATTTTCCCATTTTGCAGCCTTGTCTTCATCTTTTGGTTTCTTCTCTTGGTCTATGGCTATTCTGTAGAGACCTTTGCTTCTAAGTAAATCTTCCATGTAGGCTATCCATTGGAAGTAGTTAGTGCTGTCAAGAATGACTTGGCATGGAATTTCCATTTAAAAAAAAAAAAACTGAAGCTGAAGATGCTGAAAGTAAGTGTTTCAATGGATAGATCTCGGAAAATTAGGCTGTTTTAAAAAAAACGGCTCTGAAAAAGGCTTCCGGATGAAGAAGTTATGGCTTTTTGAAAAAAAAATTGTTGAAGTTGCTGGCAAAGTGCGCGAATGTGCGGAAATGAAAAAATCCGCCCCCACAAAATGGAGACTTGAACCCAAGACCTCTACTCTCTTAAAATAGCTTTGAACCAATTGATCTATACAAAAAATTTGAGAGAGAGAGAGAGAGAGAGGGAGAGAGAGAGAGAGGGGGGGGGGGGGGGGGGGGCCTTGGTTTGCGTGCTTGCCTTGAGAAAGCTCTTTTTCCCTACAAAACACAAAACACAAAACCCAACACGAACATGCAAAGAAAACGAACCTTATGGCTCGAAGTTAGTTTTAGCCAAAAAACTAGATATCTTCAAAAATGAACCTTGCGGCTCAAAGTTAGCTTTAGCCGAAAAACTAAATATTTTTATCAATGTTTCTGATTTTCCGAGATCACACTAAGGTGCAGGGAAAAGAGCATACGCATGAGAAAAATCCTTCCTTTTTGTTTCTGATTTGCTCAGATCGCACAGAGTCACAGGGCAAAGAGCATACGCAGAAATGAAAGGTATAGATCCGGTTAAAAAAAAGCTAAATAAACCGAAACCGAAATAAGCAGAGAGAAAATAACAGTAAACTGCAAATAAAGACTGTATACCTCCAGATCTTAAAAATGACGCAGCTAGGGCTACCGAAAACCTTTTCGCGTGAAACGAAAGGGGTTCCTCACTGGAACAGATGCTCCGAACACAACAGAGCAGTCCTCTTGGCCCGAAAGCAGTCAGAAACAGCAGATCTAGGAAACAACAGTCGGATGCAGTTCTACCGGCTTCAGATTTGGATCACCAACGGACGCGGCCCTCAGATAGATCTGATACCATGTAGGAATTTACAGGGTAAGTTCCTCAGAAAGAACACCAAAAGGACACCGCTCACAACCAGATCACAGATCAATACACCAGTATTTTTGACGTGGTTAAAACCCTCAAAGAGGGAAACAGTCCATGGCCTGCGCCAACGTGGCTATTACAGGCAATTTATTAATCAAAGAATGAAAATTTACATAAGCTTCTCTCAAGCACGGATTACCCGAACAATGACCCTTCATGCGCTTTAAATAGAACTCATGGACCAATCGGGTGTCAAGCCACGGATCAAGTGTCGGTAATACCGAGGAGAGAGTGAACCGTCGGATCACTACATATCGTGACCGTCAGATTGTAAGTTACAAAATGTAAAACGGTAAAGAAACACACTTTACCTAACTCTAGACCTAACTCTAGACCTAACTCTACACTAGACCAAGTTGAACTTAACTATATCCTATGTGTCGGAATATCCTAACAAGTCCTTAGGCCAAGGAGGTTGAAGTTTTGAGGGAATATCGATTTCTTTGAGTGTGTCAACAAAGAAATTCGATTTCGAGATCGAAGCTTTCTAGAGGCAAAAGGGAGCAAAATATTTTCCTTGCAGAGTAGATCTTCAGCTGGGACATAGTTATTTTGCAGCAGTTGCAGGCAAAATAACATTAGAAGGAGAGAATAGCACATATTGAGGGAATTTCTTCGTCAGAGGACTTCTAGACAAGAGGTCCGATTTTTTCTAGCAGAGTAGCGGTAGCTGTGTGCGAGATTTCTCACTCCAGAAGGGAGTGCGAATAGCTAGGCAGCATCCGCGTAGAGAAGAAGAGGGAGCAGTTCAACTTTTTCAGGAGAGATGGCATCAGTTGGGTTGAGAGATCAAGATTGGTTGGACGAAGCCTCCAACTACGTGATTTGGAAGGCTAGGATCTCCTGCCTTCTAGATGAGCATGATCTCAAAACTTATGTCGATAATGTGGTAGCTATACCTGCCGATGTAGATCCGTTCAAGAAGTACAAGGTTGAGATGGCGAAGACTAAGAGATCATTCTCGATGGGGTTCAAGATCATGTAGTATCCCATATAGCCGCCAAGGATATTGCCCGACAAATGTGGGAAGCCTTAGCTATGTGTTAAGTTATGGTATGTTCTATGCTTATAACGTTTTACTTCTTTTTCTTATTATATTCCACAGATTAACAATCACATGTACATAAAGTAAAGTGCAGATAGAACATTAAACGATCGACATAAAACAAGCCAAGACAAGAGACACAAGATGTGGCGGCTAGCCAGGGACAAACCCCACACTCTGTGGGGAAACCCTTTGATCAAATCTTCTTTTATCTTCAATAATTCAGCAGAGAGAAATAGTACAATAAATTTGATTTATATCAATAGTAGCAAACCCTAGATCAACAGCGTCAGCATTAGCGACTTCATCATCAAAACTAGGGCAGTCGATATCTCACAAACCGACTGTCGGATCGACTTGATTCCACCGCCAAAAGTTGCAACCTTCAGATGAACCTACAACACAGTTCAGAAGAGGAGGTTTGATGGTCCACGTTGGTCAAACTTTGGATCTGCAGTTGCAGCTTTAGTTTTAGCAGCTTCCTTCAAACTAGGGTAGTTGATATCTCGCAAACCGATCGTCGGATCGACTTGATTCCACCACCAAAAGTTGCAACCTTCAGAGGAGGTTTAGATGAACCTACAACGTAGTTTAGAAGAGGAGGTTTGATGGTCCACGCTGGTCAAGCTTTGGATTTGCAGTTGCAGCTTCATTTTCAGCAGCTTCCTTCCACATGTGTGAGAGAGAGACTTTTTTCTGCACAGTAGAGAAGACCCTCTTTTCTGTGCAGGAGAGAGAGAGAGATGTGATGAGATGAGTGAGTGCAAATGAGGAAAAGTCCTCCTGTATTTATATGCAACGTTGATGTTTGAATAGATGTGACTGTTGGGCTTCTGAGCCTACATGAGTTGTAGGTCGGCTTGATAATAATTCCATAATCAAAATAAATTCATATCTCCATAAATACTTATCAGAATTGGATGATCTTTAGATCAATCCTACACCTCTCGACGAGAGGAATATAATAAAAATATTATTAGCCATGAATAAGATGACCCACATGAAGTTTGGACCTAGTTGCCAATTTAACACTCCCTCTCAACTAGGGAGAACTTCATCTGCGATTTGTCTGTTGGTCATTACTATTCATCCATCAAATGCATTTCCCTGTACAACCTAACCCTTGCCCTGCTCTGCTCTATTCTGCCTGTTCTGCTTTGGCTTGTTCTGCCCTATACTGATCTGTACTGCTCTGCTCTGTTTTGTTTTGTTTTGCTCTACTTTTGTCCGAATTATGAAGAAGAAGAAATGAATGAGGATGTATCATACTGACTTAAAGTTAGCCTCAGAATATGTACCACTGGTCCCAGACCAGTCTTAACCGACCCGAAGTCAGTGTCATAGTATGTACAACTCCTACTTCTGGTCCCAGACCAGTAACATCCTCCACTGACTCAAAGTCAGTCTTAGAGTGTGTACCACTGGTCCCAGACCAGTCTCAACTGACCCGAAGTCAGTGTCATAGAATGTACCACTCCTACCACTGGTCCCAAACTAGTATCATTGATCCCAGATCAATGGAGGTCATCCTAGCAAGGGAGTATGGTAGATACAACGATGCGTCCATCGGTACTACTATGGTCCCTAACTTCATCGTCTTACTCATTGGTCAGATGAGAGGTACTTCCCATGAGTCCCAGACTACATGGGTAGGATGTCTCGATAGGAGAAGTAATCAATCCTGTCCTCATAGGAGAACACATCAATCCTGCTACAATCGCCATGGAGAACACATCAATCCAGGCCTCACAGGAGAACACATCAATCCTGCTACAATCGCTATGGAGAACACGTCAATCCAGGCCTCACAGGAGAAACACATCAATCCTGCTACAATTGCCATGGAGAACACATCAATCTAGGCCTCACAGGAGAACTAATCATCCTGTTACACAGGAGAGTGAATCATCTTGTTCCACAAGAGAGCGAATCATCTTGTCCCACAAGAGAGCGAATCATCTTGTTCCAGTGCGCACCACCAAGGGAGTGTGAGTCACCCTGTGGTTGTATGTTGCTCTAGTAAAAACCGCAAGCCCTCAGAGCTTCTAGAGCTCAATGTATGCAACATGCAGGACCCTTGTACAAGGGTTTCTTGACGACTCCGAGTCGTTTGGGAAAATAAAAAATTAGATCTTTCCTCGGGGCTTTGACAAGGTGTATCGACCTGTACATCATCTTAATGCGATGGAGCCTCCTTGCTCATTGACTTACCATATATCAGATGATGTCTATCTGCTAGAGTAATTGACAAATAAAGGATTCCTCAATAATCGAATCCCACATCTGGTTGTTACAGAGAATCACAGTGGTATGTGTTCAAACAGCTCACTGAAGAGCTTCCCCAACCAGGCAGCTTCATACGAGATCATATTCGTAGATATGTATCTGGTCTCGGCGGTGCTTATGGCAACTGACTTCTGCTTCCTGCTTATCCATTATATGGAAGCAGAATCAAAAGAGAAATAGCACTAAAAGTGCTCCAGTGATCCTCCACACTACCTGCCTAATCAACATTCGAATAATCATGCAGTTTCATATTTCCGGCAGTGTATCTCAATCCATGAGAGATTGTGTCCTGAAGACATCTTAGAAGATTCTTGGCACCAATCTAGTGAGGCTCAACCAAATATGAGCTCACAATGCTAACTGCAAAACATATGTTCGGACGAAGGTTCACCAAGAACATCAACGCGAATGAGTTTTTGAAACTCAGAGGCATTTCACAAATCTGGTCTGACATCACTACCATATAACTTCTGAAAGTTAAGATCCTTGAGGTAGTCACAGGCTTGCAGTCCGTCATATGAAATGTTTTCAGACTCTTCACCACATATTTTCCTTGAGATAGGAAAATTTCCCTTGGCTTCTGCCACACTTCAAATCCTTGGTTCTTCATTTCAAATTTAGAAGTCAACTCCCTCTTACATTTGTGAATGAGAGGGTATGCACTTGTTAGAAAGAGGTCATCCACATACAACACCAGTATGAGAGACTTGTCATCTTCAACCTTAAGGTAAAGGTTAGGATCGGCTTCACTCCTAGTGAATCCTAGCTTCATCAAGCAGCTATCGATCCTCTCATATCATGCTCGGGGTGCTTGCTTCAGCCCATAGAGAGCCTTCTTCAAGCTACATACATGAGATTTTCAATAATAAACCTCAAATCCTTCGAGTTGCTCCACATAGACCTCTTCTTCGATCGAACCGTGCAAGAACATGGTCTTGAAATCCATCTGATGTAGGTTCCATCCTTGTGAAGCCACAAGGGCTATGATCAAGCGGATGGTCGTATATCTGGCAACAGGTGCAAATATCACATCATAGTCTATACCTTCCTTCTGGGAGAAACCATGAGCAACAAAACGAGCCTTATACTATTTTGTACTTCCATCTGTTGCAGCTTTATCTTGTAAAGCCATTTTGAAGTTACAATTGTCTCGTCCGGGGGTCTGGGAACTACCTCCCAGACATCATTCTTCATAATAAACTCATGTTCTTCGGTCATAGCATCCTTCCATATTTGATGCTTGACGACATCTGAGAATGATGAAGGCTCATTTTGTATGATCGTGCTCATGATGGTCAGGTATCCCTGATACCTGTTAGGTTTCTTACTTTCACGGAAGGTTCCTCGGGGTGCATCATGTCCTTCAACATCATCAAGTATCCCCCTATGCCATGAAGGCCTCTTCCTAGAAGAGGAAGGTTCATGTGGATAAATAGGATCCATGGGTTCCTCCACATCAAGCATTGTTACATCATCTACCTATAGCGTTTGGAGCGTTTGTTTTGCAGGTGGGGATGAAAGGAGGTGGCTGCGTGAAGGGTGAATTTTTGATGGCATAGGAGCAACGAAGGATGAATGGCCAGCATGGAGGTAGTAGCAAATGAGTGTTATGCTGGAGGAAAGTATAGGCAGAGTAGGAGATGTTTGCAGGTCGATGAGGAGCAGCTAAGGATGCCAGAATTTTGCACAAATCTGTAGGTAGAGACTGGCCAGAGGTGTGACAATGATACTTGGGCAGATTGCTGAGGGAAGGAGCTGAGCAAAAAAAATAGCAGTGCTGAAACTTGGCACAATCCAGGAGCCTTCCTAAAAAAAATTTCAAAAATTTTCCTGCAGAAATGAAACCCCAACAAGTAGATAGCTAACCCTCTTCAGAAAAATTGAAAACCTGTTGAAGATTATCCCTGCAAAATTTTCAAAACCTGTACCTGCAACTTGAAAACAATGAAAACAAATAGCCAGAACCTGAAAATGTAAAAAATAAATGAAACCCTAAAAACCGTAAGACCAACTAAATAATTACAGTATTTACAAACTGAAGGCTCTAAGTAGCCAAATTTAACGTTATGCCACAAAAATATTTTCAGAATTTTAATCTTAATATGAGATGCTTAAAAAAACCCTTCATGCATCCAAAAAAAAAAATTTCAAATGATAAGCCCGGGATCAAAACTGGCTGGGCTCTTTCAGAAAACGCAATCTGGGAGTTGGTTGGTTCAGCCGAGAACTTCCCCTAACGCCTGGTAATCTTAAAAAAATGATTTCCTGCACAACTTAAAATCAACCATTAACATAGAGGGAGAAAACAATAGTGAAATCCACATCAAATGGAGATACCTGCCATTATATTTCAGAATCTAAATTATCATTCACACCCCAGAGATCGGAAAAGATACCTATTCCTAAATCAATCTTCATCAAGCTATTATCAATGGCTGAAAATAAAATTATGCAGAAAAATAAATCATCTTACAGCACTTCCAGAAGAGTAACACCAGCAAGATTTCAACCCCAAAGTCTTTCTTTATTGCACAAAAAATGACTACAAGAGAGCTTTTTTTAGCACCAGACTCTCAGATCCAATCTAATCTCAAATGACCCCTAACACCCTATTTAAAGGAAAAATTCCCAACGGCTAGTTCGAGTGATCCATGTCAAACTAATCTCGACCGTCGATGAGGATCAAAATCCCTTTTAATCTCATCCATCGAAATTTTAAATGCATTTTAATATATTAAAAAAAATAAAGTTTGCATTTATTTTCTCAAAACTTTGACTTATTATTATTTTATTATCTTATTTTATTTTTCAAATTTATTTATTTTTAATTTATTTTTTTAAATTTTATTTTATTTAAATTTTTAATATTTTAGTTATTATTAATTTTTTTTTTTAATTCTTTATTATCTATATCTTTTTTTTTTTGGATCCTCAAACTTAGCCCTTTGGAAAAATCACCTAGGACCTAGGACTTGGGACTTATGAAGGGATTAAAACATTTTCTAACCCTCAAGACACTTTACATCATGACTTTTACAATTTTACATCTCAAGGGGGCAAACCCATTTGACATAGACTCTCATAGACCACCCAGTTTTGCGACACAACTATAATCTAGCAGATCAAGCAATTTGTAATAACCTAACCAAATAGTTAGAGTTATTTCCAAATTACTTTTACATAGAGTCGAGCAAGTACACTAGGAGTCCCCGAAGATTCTAATGACAAAATCCATTTCGGCTTTGGCGTTAGGTTGAGGGAAAACTCTGCCGATCATGGATCGGTGAGACAAAAAACCTTTCGGAACGTAGATTATCACTAGAAAATTAAGTTTGCCTAGGCAATTTACATACATGACTCAGATCTGCTAAGATTATTTACAATTTACACGTGCAGACTGGGTTTACAACATAATATGATTGTGCTGATGATGACAGTCAGATGGCATGGACACGTCGATCAAGCGCTATCCCTTTTGCAAAAAAGGGGGTGTACTGCTATGGGTAGTTGACACGTAGTGGTCAACAATAGGAAAGAAATCAAAGTCCATGACTCCACCTTTCCTTATCACTTTTGAAATGTTCAATATGAATGTACACAATTGCCTAGTAGATTCCGGTGCCTCGTCCACTGTTATGCCTTACGCTATTGCTAAAAGACTCCATGCAGTGCCTGAGAAAACTGGAACTCGAATTATGCAACTGGATAGAATGAATGTAAAAGTGATTAGGGAATTGAAAGATGTACTGATTCGTATGACTGCCAAACCACAGTACACGCAAGTCATTGACATAGTTGTAGTCGACATACCCGAGGCATATGGGATGCTTCTTAGTAGGGATTGGTCAGCGAATCTGAATGGATATTTCTCAACTGATTGGTCCCATCTCTTGTTGCCTCAGAAAGGAAAAAGTGATATGCTGAGAGTTGATCGAGAAAGATACATGAAGTATGTAGTCACAGAGCTAAACGACCCCAATGAGCCAGTAATGTTTACCAACTCTATCCTTGGGAATTATAGTTTCGACATTTGTGCCATGGAAACTTATTTTGGAGAATTCCACATAGAGACAGTTGAAGAAACTGCAACAAACACAGTTGGAAGCTCTCCCCCGTAGTCCAACTGATGAGCTACCCTATAATATAGTAGATGATAGGACTAATTTTGTAGAAAATAGTTCAATTAATGTAGTATTAGATTCTATCTTTTGGACTCTACTTTGATGGCTCTAACTGCCTGGAGGGTGCAGGTGCTGGAAGCATCCTCATAGACCCACAAGGGAACCAACATTTGATGGCCAGCCGGTTGGAGTTTGCGTGCACCAACAACACGACAGAGTACGAAGGCTTACTGTAGGGCCTGAGGAAAGCCATTGATATGAAGGTGAAAAATCTTAAAGTTTTTGGTGACTTGCAGATAATCGTCGACCAGGTAAGGAAAATGATACATTGCAATTCACCACACCTGGTAAGATACCAGCATGAGGTATGGAGCTTAATTGATAGTTTTGATTCTTTTAATATCACATACATACCTCGAGGGCAAAACCAAGATGCCGATCTGATGGCTTGTATGGCTTCAAAACTTTTGCCTGATCTTAGATTAAACAAGAGTAAATATTATGTTGAATTGATTTTCAGACCATCCGTACCTGATAACATCTCAAATTGGCAGGTATTTGAAGGTGATGAGCAAATCCTTGAGTTCTTGCATTGCGAAAAGACATTCAAAAATGCATTCATTGATGAAAAAGAGCATGACAGGCTTATGAATGAGAGTAAGGATGAGGAAAAAGATCAGTCCAATATAATTCCCAAATCAGTTGTCAAGATGGAGCACTTTTATGACTTGCATGATAAATTTAAGAAGCCAACTAACTGCAAAACGCACAGCTCATCCATGAAGTATGAGTTGGTCAATCTTGGAACCGAAAAAGACCCAAAGAATGTTAATTTGGGCTTAGGATGCTCTCCACAAGAAAAGGCTGCATTTGTCAAGCTGTTTAAGGAGTACAAGGATGTCTTTGCATGGACATATGATGACTTAAAAACCTTTGATACCAGCATCATGCAGCATGTGATTCCTTTGGAAAAGGATATTAAGCCTTACCAACAAAAGCTTCGTAAGATGCATCCAAGTCTGGAACTGTTGGTAAAGAAAGAGTTGAACAAAATGCTGGACGCTAAAATCATTTCTCTAGTCAGGCACACCCGATGGGTAGCCAATCTTGTGCCAGTAAGAAAAAAAAATGGAGACATTAGATTATGTATCGATTTCAGGAACTTGAACAAAGCATCACAGAAGGATAACTATCCTGTCCCTTCCATGGAACACATTCTTCAATGTGTTTCTGGATTTGAAATGTTGTCCTTATTGGATGGGTTTTCGGGATATAATCAAGTGTTGGTGTCGAATGGAGATCAACTTAAGACAACTTTCAACACTAAATGGGGCACTTACGCGTATCGTAAGATGCCGTTTGGTCTTATTAATGTAGGCGCCACATTTCAGAGAGCTATGGACATAGCTTTCCGAGGATTGATTAACAGATCAGTAGTGGTTTACATGGATGACGTTACTGTGTATTCGTATCGCAAAAAGGATCATATTTATCACTTGAAGCAGATTTTCGAAAGATGCCGAAGGTATGGAATATCGTTGAATCCCAAGAAGAGCGTTTTCGCAGTTACAGAAGGGAAGCTACTGGGTCATATCCTTTCTAAGGAAGGGATTATTATCGATCCTGAGAGAATAGAGACCATCATGAGAATCCAACCTCCTGCAAATAAAAAGGCGATGCAATCTTTCTTCGGGAAGATTAATTTCGTAAGGAAATTTGTTTCAGGCTTCGCGGAAATAGTGCGTCCCATTCAACTAATGATAAAGAAAGATGCCACGTATAGATGGAGTGATGAAGCTAAGAGATCATTTCAGCGAATTAAGGAGGCCATCGCAGAGGCTCCTGCATTGGTCAGCCCCAATTTTGAGAAAGAATTCTTCCTGTATACTTTCGCTTCTGATACTTCATATGCCGCAATCCTCACCCAAAAGAATGATAGTGGCGATGAAGTCCCAATTTCTTATATGAGTTCCAATCTTCAGGGAGCAGAACTGAATTACCCGGATGTGGAGAAACAAGGTTTTGTAGTTTTTAAGGCCGTGAAACATTTCCGCCCCTATTTACTAAAGGCTAGGACTAAAGTAATTGTTCCCCACCCTGCTGTAAGAACCCTCTTCGTACAGAGGGAAATGGGAGAATGAAGAGGGAATTGGATGACTGCTCTTCAAGAATATGACCTTGAGATTAAGCCGACAAAGATAGTTCGGGGGTAGGGATTGTGTAAGCTTGCAGCGGAAGCCTTAGCAGATAAAGAAGGAACTTCGGAGGAACCAGAAGCGCAGTGCACGTGGGGTGCGCAAGAAGAATTCTGGAAGGAGCCTGGATGGGACAATGAGATGTTGATGTATGAGCGCGAAATATTGGAAGTCCCATTAGACTCTGATTCTTGGTATTACGACATACGTTTTTATCTAACCCGAGGATCATGTCCTGAGCATATGGATGCATCAAGGAGAAGAGCGCTCCGGTTAAAATCTAATCAGTACCACTTAGCCAATGACATATTATATAGGAAGAATTATGATGGAGTTTGGATGAGGTGTTTGGAAAAGGGTGATGCAGATCATGTCTTGAAAGAAATGCACGATGGCCCAGCAGGTGGTCACTACGGTGGAGAGACCACTGCTCACAAAATATTAAGAGCTGGATATTATTGGCCCACAGTGTTTAGAGACTCGCATGCCTACGCTCAGAAGTGCAGGGTATGTCAAATTGCCGTAGGGCGAGAAAGAAAGCCAACCGTTCCCCTTAGGCCCGTTATGATTTACCGCTCGTTCCAGCAATGGGGCCTGGATGTCATAGGTGAGATCATTCTGAACTCTTCACAGCAGCATAAGTATATACTCACAACAACTGATTACTTCACCAGATGGACCGAAGCCATCCTGCTTCGGAAGGTTAATGAAGACGAGGTAATATCTTTTATTGAGAAATTCATTATCAACAGGTTTGGTATTCCTGATGCTCTCATATTTGATAATGCTTCTTACTTTTCATCACTAAAATTGACTGAATTTGCTATTGATAAATCAATTCGCATAAGGTATGCTGCAAACTATTACCCCCAAGGAAACGGAGTTGCAAAGTCATCAAATAAAAACCTCATCTGCATAATCCGTAAATCTGTCGCAGACAACCAGAGAAATTGGCATAACGCTCTAACAAATGCCCTCTGGGCTGATAGAGTCACCCCAAAAGTAGCATTAGGAAACTCCCCATACTTCCTCGTCTATGGACAGGAAGCGATCTTACCTCCCAATGTTGCCCTTCCCTCTTTACAACTCTCCCAAGCTTCGAGAGGGACCCCTTCAGCCTTACTTCAAAAGAGGATCAACCAACTGGTGAGGTTGGAGGAATTGAGAGATAATGCTAGAAATAAGTTCAGGAATCACCAAATGATTGTGAAGAGATGGTTTGATCGCCATCAGGCGGGAAATAAAGATTACCAAGTCGGAGATCTAGTCTTGAAATGGGACAAGTTGAGTGAGCCGAAAGGTAAGCACACGAAATTCCAACACTTATGGCTGGGCCCGTTCCAAGTTGAGGAAAAAATTGGTCAGGGAACCTACAGATTGAAAACTTTACAGGGAGAGACTGAAAAGCTCCCTGTTAATGGCCAACATCTTAAGAGGTATTTCCAGTAGCCACCACATGGTGGTTACCTCCTGAGTAGGTTAGGATTTATTTTATTTGCTGTTAGCCTAGTTTTTTTTTTTTTTTGCAAGTTTTTTTTTTTTTCTTTTGTTTTTTGAACTTCAGTTTCTTTCAGCAATTTGATTTCAGTCTTTCAGTTTCATTTTTGCCTTTTGTAGCTTTCTTTCGATTGCCCTCACTCATCATCTTCAGCATTTTGCTTCCCTCACTAGCCTGTTGATGAGTCTGCAAATCTTAAATTCATTGTTACTTTGCAAGTCAAATGAACCTTTTGATGAGCTTTTGAAAGTTGGAAAAATCAGGGGTAAAATTCAAATCAAAACCACTCATTGGCAACTATTGGGAACTAGGTAGACTCTGTTGATAGCCTGGATACCCTGAGCATGTAGGGACATCCTTATAAAACGAAGAATGTATAACCACAACTGGAATGGCATGGTGGAACACTGCATTTTGAAAGGTCCTACCCAGACCTAGCTTATACTTGCTTATAGGGTTTTCAGTTATTCTCCATTGGTTCCACCCACTACACTAAAATTGCCGATATCCATCATCTGCAAGTAAACCTCCTTTCATGGGCTAAGCTCACTGTCATATATCCTGTGGCAAATTAAATTATGCTCTAGTCCTTGTGCCTGAAACTGGAAGGACTTATTTAAAAGAAAATAAAATGTCTAGTCCTTGTGCCAATTTGGAAGGATAGGTTGTTTGGGAAGCTGGTTGGAGTAGGGACTGTTGTTGGACTCAGAGTACTGGTTGACACAGCAAGCCCCAACCTTGCTTAAGTGGTTTAAAAATATGGTGTAACCCATGACTGTGCCCCATTCAATCATATGAAAGTATAGCACTCAAAAATTCTTACATGAAGTGCAGATGATCATATATATATATATATATATATATATATATATAGATATATATCAAGCTTGATGTGTTGATAAAGAGTTGAGGTACACACCTAAGCAGGTATTGACAAACAAGTGATGGCCCCGAAAGGATTTTGAAAGTGGAAAAGTGGGTAAAGGATGGTTAATGAATCCCATAATATGACCATTGGAGAATGCCTGTCGAAACCCTAGTGGTAAGTAGAGCTATTTGTCTTTATCCTACCAAAAGAGAATAATGCTAAGTGGAACCCATGCCTATCCTTCTATATAGTTTGCATTTCAAGTTTATCTTTAACTCCCTGATGTTCTACTGGTCCAAGGTTTATTTGGTAACAGAGATAACTGGTTCGCCCAGTGGTTTGCAAAATTGAATGGGTCCCCCTAAGAAGTTTGATCCTTTGTTTCTTTGAATGATAACTGGAGTTGTCAGATGGAATTATGTTTTCAAAGCTGAATGATTTTAATGGTTTTAATGATTATGGTTGCAATGTGTTTTGAGATTAAAATGGAAACTTTGACTTTGTATGCCTGAAGAATGTCATGAAGTGCTTGATGCTATAATCCGTGGGATTAACCCAAAGGGTCCTGAAGGTTGAATCTTGTCCGACGTCAAAGCTTTGCCTAAGTTAGTAGGAGTCCAAGAGAAAATCTAGCACATGGCACATTTCGTAGTTTTCTGGAGATTTTTGATTCTGGAGTTCCGGACTCCAGAGTTGTGAGCAAAAATGTTACCAATCCTGCCCAGCTCCGAGCTCCGCCATTCTGTTGTTGTGTGATCGCTTCCCCGGATTTCGGAGTTCCAGATTTTAGGGACATTTCTTTCGAATGATTGCATCTCCAGACCTTGGAGTTCCGGACTTCGGAGGTGTCCCTTTTCCTGTTGAAGTTTTTCACTTGCCCCGAAGTCCGAAGTATTTTGTCGCTCCTCGAGCCCCCTTTCGTTCGGTCAACTTGAGTTGGCTCCTGGATCTCTCTGTGTGCCCTATTGATAAGTGACATGTGTCTCAATTCCGAAGTTCCGGAGAAAGAGCCATAACTCAATTTCATTCTTGTGACCGCGTGAGCCCTGGCTCCGGATGAAGGCGACCGATATCCTGGAAGTAATCAAGCCATTAATGTCAATAAATTCAAGCCGTTTGGGCGCCCATCTTATTTTCGAGAAATGAGCCCTATCATGATTAGCCCGGATTACCCGATTAAATATATGGGGGCTCTCAGTATATGGCGCCGAATGTGAATAAATGAAACCAAATCCGAAGGAGGTGTGTTCCCATCACGCAGAAAGATTTTAATCATTTCACCGCGTGGCTGGCCGTTTCACATTTAATCGTCAGTTTCCCTTAAAACATCGCCTAGCAAGTTTGGAGCCATCATTTTGCCGTGTCTAAGTAAGGATTATCGTGCTCTCTTGAGATTTAGGGTCTGAAGGATTCATAGAGTTCCCAGTTACAAAGTCTTTCTCCTTTTGAAAGTTTTGATTAAGGTAAGGTTTGTTTTTGGGCGTTGCTTTCATATCTTTCATGATTATAGCTAATGTTAATCATTTTTGCAGGCGAGGACCAAGCGAGGAAATGCAGAAGTCGAAGAAGCAGAGCAGCAGGGGCTAAAAGATACGGACCCGTCTTCCAGATCCTGGATCCCGGATTCCGGAGAGGGCGCTTCCGGAGATCAGGCTCAAGAGAAGAAGAAAGACCTTGCGGATCCTCCGGAGCCCAAGAATTTAAAAGACAACAATCCGAGAGGGGATTCCTCTGGAAAGGAGTAGGACAATCGCAAGCGGAAGGACACAAGCCCGTCCCGGGATAGTGACCCATCCGAAGATCTCCAAGAGTCAGGACCGCTAGACTTATTCTCTGACCTGCTCATGAAGTGGCCTTCCGGGCTTGCTTCAGAGGAGGAAGTGGTTTTCCTAAGCAGCTACAAATTCGACAAGCGAAAGCTTGCAGTCATGGAAACCACTCCCCAGAAGAAAAGGGTAAAAGTGGCGGAGAAGGAGAAGATGATAGTGGAGGGTACTGAGGAAAGAATCCGATGGGATATCTCAGGGCAGGATGTGGCCCGAGCTAGGGTAGATACTTCTCGCTTCTTATCAGGCATGGCCCTGGCCAATCAGAGCACCTCGAGCATGATGGCTCGAGAAATTCACAAATTGTCTGGACTGGTGTCTTCCTTGCAGTTAAGAATCGATGCCTTCGAGGAAGAGAAGAAAAGCGAGTTCGATGAGCTGATGCAGAAGCATCAAGATGACATAGCCACGTTGAAGGATATTCATGTCATGGAGCTAGGAGAAGCCAGGGAAAGGATCAGAGAGGAGGAGCGAAGTAATGCTGCTGTGGGAGCCCTCCGTTTGTTTACTGAAGAAGCTCAAGTCGCAAATGAGAAGTTCAGGGAGGCTCAGGTTTACTTCTTACAAAACTTAGAGACCCTGCAACGATATTACCATCAAATTGTGAAATTAGAAGAGGGGAATGACAAGCAGAGGTCCCTCTAGCAAGAATCAAATGGGGCATTGAAGACTGTGGTGTGGTATTCCAAGGTCTATGAGAATTCTCCTCCAGAGCTGCAAACTATCAAAGGGGAGCAGAAGCTTAAGGATAAAGTTATCATGGATTGCTGGGAGCAGAGTTGCGACCATGTGTCAACTATGCTCGTAGAGGCAAGAGACCTGGCGCAGACCATCTGGTCGCAAACCCTTGAGCTCGTGAACGGCTGGGGACATTGGAGAATTCCCCGAAGACTTTGCATCGGTAGGTCCCCTGAAAGATAACATTGAGCTCATCCAAAGCATCTGAGAGAGGTCTGATGTGGAGGTTCGGAGCATTGATAGTCTCGAGCACGTAGATGTGCCTCTTCACATTGTAGCGCCAGCGAGATCATCCTCCCTGCTGGATGAATTCTCCGATAATATACGAAGAGACATGAAGAAGGTCGCGAAGTTGGTTTTAGCAGCTCGGTCCAAGGTGCAACGACCTGAGAGTTCCAGGGTCGTAGAGATTAAAAGGCTCCAACAACAATGGCTTGACTATGTCAGCAGTTTGACCAAGTAACGGTTGATGAACAATTCTACTGTTCACCAACCGTTTTTATTTTGTATATTTTAAATTTAATTTTGATAGGAACTCGGAAGGCCAAAGGTCGTGGAAGACCTATGGTCGGATCTCTTTTTGTATAAGTATTGCCTCTGAATATGGAAAAAGGATTTTTTGGCAGAACAGAGTCTGATTTTATTGTGTTAATAAAGAGAACTGTTTCAGTCAAGAGGTGGCCTTTTGCAAGTTTCTGTTTACATGTTTGGAATGAGAGCATTGTTGCTGGCATGAGGAGATATGGATCTTTTTATGCACAGTAATTGCATCCAGTTTATGATTAGTCTCTGTTATTTGAATGTAATTCGTTAGCATGGTCAATTCATGAGCTGTCTCTTATTCGAAACAATATTAAACATCAGTTGCAAGTTTGATTTATATGAAATGGAATGTGTATTCCTTTTATGAGTAATTAGATTGCAATTAAGCTTAAACACAACCTTGTTCATCGGTGAACCCAGTAATTGATTCATTTGGACTTGGAATTCACATATGATGTTTAATCTCTTTTAATTACGCTCCTGCAGGATAGGTTAGAATAGTTAGGATTAGCATAAGCAGGTAGAATTAGTATAGATAGTGCATGCTGCATATAGGTTAGTTGTTACTTTTGTTGATCTAATTGAAGTCTTCCTCCGGGAAGCAATCTTTCAGCACCTGTAGCGGTTTACGGGATCCTTTAAAACCCGTCGGAATTAGCCACTCCAAACGAAAGTGGATCTAATTGGGGTCTGCGATTGGGTTAGTTCCCCTTTGTTGGCACAACGAACATTTGCCCCGTCAATAGGTCCATTGAGGTGTCCTCATGGATCATTACCTTACTATAGGGACCCACAGTTCAAGAGCAGGATGGATCAGTGTCAATTTTGCAGTTAGATTCTGGAGTGATAGTTGCATACTAGTAATATTCAGGTGCCGAGGAGCGCAATCCAGTGTTGGCAACAGTGCAGAGTCAACAACAATGCAATTTCTTTCATAGACAGTGTAGTGGCTAGTAGCAGTCAGAACTCAAGAGACAGTAGCAGCAGACACAGTTGATTCAACATTCAGGATGCTTCTCAATTGTAGTTGTTGTAGTTGCAGCAACAACAGATGAGATGGAGTTGTAGTGGAGATGCAGAGTTGGTAGAAGTATAACAATGTCAATAGCAACACAAATGCAACATCAGAGTTGCATAGTGGTTGGTGGGCAGTGATCAAAGATCAACAGCGTGACAGAGGGTGATACAAAGACAAAGTGTTGTAGCAGTGGTGTAGCACTAGAACACCTTCCTCGCTAAGAGGGAGTGTTAGATTTTGTAGCATCGGAGGTGGTCAAGTCTCAAAAATTTGTGGATAGGCTAAAACACAGGAGTTCTCCATAACCCAAAAATCATTTATGGAAATTCCAGGTAGAAGTGTCTCAGTTAGATTATTAACTTATCTTTAAATATTTCCTAAGTCTAAACTTAGGAAAAGTGGTTAATTAATCATAATTAATTGAGATAAGGTGCGAATCATTTTGAAACTCACACGAATTGATAGGGAAATAATCTTAGCCATTGATTAAGATTTAACCTTGGCCGTTGGAGTTCGAATAGAAGATTATATGAAGATGTCGATGTGTAGATGGAGAACACACACACACACTTGAGATTGATTTCCTTGGAGAGTGCAATTTTTCCAGAGAGTAATTGCTGCCATAAGAGTTTGAGCTTCAGAAGGGAAGCAGAGACAGAGAGTGGCAGGGACAGTGAAGTTAGAAGAAGATTTTTCCAGACTTGGTGAGTACATTGCAGAGAGGCCAAAATTTCTTTAGGAGGTTGCGTAGATGCTTTAGAGGGCATTTCAATTTTGCTGGGTGAACCTGGTTATTAGTTCTAGAGGTCAGAAGACATTTCCAGAGTGCCGGAGAGACAATTTCCCTTTCAACGACAAACATGACAACTTGACTTGCATAAGTTCCGAGCTAAAGTGTTTGAGGGATTGCATAGAGGTGATGCATGGCATGCGCAAAGCTAGGTGGATGGCTTGCTTTTCAGAGGCAGTCAAATGTCGGGATTGCTCGGAGTGAGGGTAATTTCCCTCACCTAATTTTTGCCAATATTTTCTATGTAGGATAGCCAATGTTTGGCATCCAAATTGTAATCAGATTATTTCACTGCTGTATAATAATAAAAGCCCTCAGTTGCTACACTGGTTTTCCCATGTTGGGCTTTTCTGGAGACTTTAGTCCAATAACAAGTGTGTCAAATTTATGTGTGTGCGCTAACATATTTCTCATTTTCCAGTGCTATTATTTTCTGCAGTTTTATTTGTGAAGGTTGCAATGTGATTTATTCGATATTTGCTGTAGCAAATAAATTGTTAATTAATTAACAATTAGAAGAATTAATTCAAGTTGCTGCAATAGGATTTTAGATTTCAGACTTGAAATTTTCACAACAATGATCTTGGTAGCTTTTACATTGCCTAGGGTTTAATATTGAGTAGGTTGTTGATTATTGTTGAAATGTTGAACAATGAGAAGCTAGGGCTTTTTGCAAGATATTGGATTGACATCCTAGGATCTCAAACTCGTTAAGGCAAAAGTTGAGACAACCTATGGTTGGGCACAGGTCAGATTGATGGCATCTAGGTTTGTGCACAAGTCAACGATGTTAGCGTTTGCAATATTATAGGATTGTAATGCCAATACAAATATAGTGTAGATTGTTTTGATTGTGATTGGACTACTGCGAGCATTATAAATAGACATATTTGTCTGACGAGCAATATTGGTCACAATTGTCAAGCTAGGGTTTTAGCTGTAGAAGTTGAAGTACAATATTTGGATTGACAACTAAGGTTTTGTCGTTGAACATAAGAAGTTGTTTTGTTGACGACTTTGGGCCAGTACTACAGAATGACAAAAGCCAACAAAGTATTTGATAATTGTTTTTTTTATTGAGCAAGGGAGGATCCAGTCTGAAAATATATGAAACGTGGTTCATCATGGTAAGCTGGAGGTTGGAGCCTTTAGGGCAAGTGGCAGCTTGTTGAGCAAGGTGGCAGGGTGGTACAAGGCAGGAGAGTGGACTCTTTTTCAGGTTGGAGCCTGAGAACACTTCAGGGCGACATGTGGAGTCTGCATAGGGCGTTGGAGCATCCTTCCAGTCGGAGTTGGTAAAGCTAGGGTGTCGAAGCATCCTTCAGGTTGGAGCTTGTAAATTAGGGCATTAGAGTGTCCTTCTAGTTGTAGCTAGTAAACAGGGTGTTGGAGCATCCTTCATGCCAAAGCCTCTAAACTAGGGTGTTGGAGCGTCCTTCCTGTTGAAGCTAGTATATGAGGGTGTTGGAGCGTCCTTTAGGTTGGGACTTGTAAACTAGGTGGTTGGGGCCTCCTTCTGTTGAAGCTAAAAATCTTGATGTAAATCTTTGAAGACAAATATTAAGAAGTGTTTTGTGGTTTTTCTCTCGGAAGGGTTTCGACCTAAAAATATTTGTTGTCTATTGTCTTGATGTTTGTGCATTATTGAATGGTGTTGCTTACTATTGATTTATGTTACATTTGATGATAATGTTAATTAATGCTCTATGAAGTTAAAAATATACTAATTGAAGAGAAGTACTGATTTGCCCTTGTTACGAATATAAAATATATAAAATAAGATGAATATAAATAAATATAAATAATACATAAACAAAATAATGATTATTCAAATAGTCATTAGTTAAGTGAAAAGGCATGTCTAAAAGACATGCCCAATCATGAAAGGACACCTGCCTAGGTATATAAGCGGGCCCTCATTGTAACATTTCTCATCACTTGTACATTTCATATATTAATAAAATATTATTTACAAAATACATTTGTGTATTTTACATTTAAAATCAACAAGCTATAGTTTTGTTGCTTCAATGGTATCAGAGCCATGCGAGTCTTTGAACGTTATCCACCGCACAATATGTCGTTAAGTTTTCACCCTGAATTCATTGAGCAATTTAGTAAAATTCAAGAAACATTTCAATGATTAGAAAAATCATGTGTAGAAGTTACATCATGTGACCATGTCTAAAGAAAAGTTATGCAAAAATCCATAATAAGGAAGATGATAGCGACAGTGAAGAAACGAAACAAGGTGAAGCAAGAGAAGAAGATTTTGATTAGAATGATGATAATGAAAATGATATTGATCAAGATGAGGATCCAGATGAAGCTGATCTTGATGTGGATGAGGATGATATAGATCAAGATGATGATTCAGATGAAGTTGATCTTGATGTGGATGAGAATGATATCAATCAAGATGGTGATAAAGATGACCTCGCCAACCCAGAGACTATTGAAAAAGCTGAAAAAGATGATGAAAGTGAAAATGAATTCAAGAAAGAAAATTCAAAGGAGTTACCAGAAATTTCGAAGGAGTCTCCTACAGAGTTTGGCAACTCCCCTCTTAATATTTCTCTTGATGTTTCTCATTCCTCATACTTTGATTCAGATGAAAGGAGTGATGGGGATAATAGTTATATTGATAAAGATCAATATGAAGCTACGAAGGAGAGTGAATCTCAGCAAGTTTGAACTAAGAAACATTGATTTGAAGAAATTGGTTATGAAGATGAGGATATTGAAGATAACAAAGTTGAACAAAATGATAGTGAATATCTTGAAGAGGAGGATGAAAAGTTGTTCGATGAAGATGAAAGGATTTCGTACAAGAGATTCTGCAGAGAAAATATATTCTGTCATTGTTCAGCTATTTGTAGTCCTCGATTTATTGTTGGTAACCCGCCTAGTCCTTTCATGGCAGACGACAATGAGGTAACAAAAAAGTTTCAAGGTTTGCTGGAAGAATTTCCGGATGAAATAAAAGAGCGAGTTCACTGATGTTCTGCATACATGATAAGTCTCAACATACACTAGCTCAATGACAAAAGAGACACAATGCCTCTCTACCTTTTGGAGGATGCATTGGACAACGAGATGAAAAAAGTTGATTTCAATATAATTCCTCTGCTATATAGAAAACATTGGACTTTAGCGATTTTTTGTGGGCTCAGGTCACGAAGAAATGCAAATCTTCCTGGTTTCCCTTGGAGAACCTCATGCATATTGCATGTCAACTCTCTTCAAGGCCTTGAAATAGGAAAAAGTCATGTGTATGCCATAGCAAGAGCTATTGCCAGGAAGGCCGACATTGATATAAATTACGTAGCCTGGCATGAAATCTTGTCTCCTCAACAACCGAATTCCCAGGATTGTGGGTTTTATGTTATGAGATTTGCAGTGAAGTTTTTGAAGAACATAAGTTCAATCTAGCTCGTGCCAATCCCAGATCTTTTCCACTACTAGAATTTTTTTCAAATTATGCCGAAGATAAGGCGAGTGCGATCATAAAGAAGGTCCAAAGGAAGGTTCGACTGTAGTTAAAAGGATTTATTGGATCAATCAACAGAGATGGTAGGAATTTGATTGATGAATTTTCTGAAGGCAGACAATGCACCATAAACATTTTACCATATTGTATTCCCAAAGAAATTATAAAAAGTGATGGGAGTGGCTATGTAAAGAATCACTGGGAACATATTTTGTCTCCACAACAACCGAATGCGCTGGACTGTGGGTTCTATGTTATGAGATCTATAATGGAGTTTTTGAAGAATGCAATTTCACCTCATCTTTTTCCAGTACACGATTTTTTCCAAGCCTAGACTATTTTGCTAATGGGGAAATCAAAGAGAAGTTCGCTCCAAAGGCTCGATGACAATTAAGGGGATTTCCGAGATCAGTGAACACAAATGCCGCATGAGTTATCTGTGATGAAGACTTGCCATGTAACCATCGAAAGAGACAAGCCGTTTGGTACACGTCTGATGGGTAGTAATTTAAAAAATAAAATAAACATAACTATAAATTAGGCAATTAACATAAATATTAATTATAAAGTTGTTGAAAATTAATTAATTAATTTATATATAATAAATAAAATAAAATTAAAAATAATAGTAATATATATATCCGAGGGAAATGGATAAAATCTAATTCCAAGACAATAGTACTAATGACTTATTCATGCTGGAAAAGACATGGGCAAGGAAGAAATTTTTAACGATTAATCTTTGAAGACAAAGCTTCTTGAAGAGAGAGGCAATGTTACGAATATAAAATTATATAAAATAAGATGAATATAAATAAATATAAATTATATAAGTGGGTCCTCATTGTAACATTTCTCATCACTTGTACATTTCATATAATAATAAAATATTATTTACAAAACAGATTTGTGTATTTTACATTTAAAATCGACAAGCTACAATTTTGTTGCTTCAGCCCCCCTCTCAGTATTTCCAATAGGAACAATCACTGGTTCTACAGGTTCACAAGGCCCTTTTGGCTCTTTAGGACATTTTGTAGAACTTGAATATTCTTCCTTGGAAGCCTCATGCTTTATTTCATCGTAGGAGTCCATGGAAACTTCCTTAGATTTCCAATATGTAACCTTCTCATCAAAGGTGACATCTTGGTTGACCTCAATCCGTCGTTGCTCTGGAATGTAGATTCTATAGGCCTTTGATGATTCATTGTAACCAACAAATATACCTTTCTTTCCTGAAGGTTCTAGCTTATTCCTTTTATCCTTAGGAACATGGATGTAAACAGGACAACTAAAGATTCTCATATGCCCAACCTCTAGCTTTCGTCTAGAGAATGCTTCTTTAGGAGTCATATCTTCTAGAATTTGATGAGGACTTCTATTCTAAATGTATACAACTGCCAATGATGCTTCTCCACATAAGAACATTGACAAATCCTGATCATGCATCATAGCCTTGACAGAATCTTCAATGGACCTATTCTTTCTTTTTGCCACACCATTCTATTGAGGATTATAGGGAACAATCAACTCCCTCTTAATGCCAATTTTCTTACAGAAAGCCACAAGTTCTTTTGAGGTGTATTCTCCTCCATTGTCAGATCTCAAAATCTTGATCTTCTTACTCATCAAGTTTTCCAATTCAACTTTGAACTCTTGAAACTTGGTGAAGACTTCATCCTTGGTCTTCATAAGATAGATCCACATCTTATGAGGGAAGTCATTAATAAATGTCACATAGTATAGCAAACCACCAAGTGATCTCATATGCATAGGACCACATACATCAGAGTGAATCAAATCCAAAACTTGTTTAGATCTATTGTCACTACTTGGAAATGGCTTCTTGATATTCTTTCCAAGTGCATTACCTTTACATACACCTTTATGATCTATCGACATTTCAGGAACACCTGAAACTATTTGATTCAACTCAGGCAATGCTCTATAATGAAGGTGAGCATATCTTCGATGCCATAGTTTACTTGGATTAATTTCTTTTTGCACTAGAGCTTGAGTTGGTTGACCCATGATCCTATTCAATCTCCCTTCACAAATCCCAATAAACCTAGCATCATCTATACTAGAGCCCTTGGACCATACAAGTACTTTGCCATCCACAAATGCTACTCTATCTCCTTTATCTTCCAAACATGAAATAGAGACTAAGTTCTTTTTCAAACCTAACACATATAGAACATTGCTGAGATGGACATTGTTACCAGATTCCAGCTCAATGGATGCCTTTCCAACTCCTTTGACTGCATAATTGTGGTTTGTCTCCAAGCTCTACCCTTTGAGATAGTCTTCTTTCCATTATGCTAGTAAGATTTCCACGATCTCCTATCATATGTCTTGAAGCACCACTATCTACCAACCACATATCATCATCATTTGCAATAGAACCTGTTAGAGCAGAAAAGTAAAAGAAATCTTTGTCACCTTTAGGATTTTTTGGATGTTCATCGTCAATATCGACTGCAGAAGCATGTTGTTTTCCTTTTCTCTTTTTGTTATTAGCCACTTCAGGACAATCCCTTTTATAATGTCCAAATTTGTTACAACCATAGCATTGAACTTTTGACATATCCTTCTTCCTTTGGGGAGGAGGTGAACTTCTTCTTGACTTCTTGTTTTGAAAGCCAAACTTCTTCTGTCCTGTAGCCTTCTTCTTGAAACGAGTTGCAAATGCTTGGGAAGCTTCTTCCTTTCTATCTCTTGATATAAGATGTGATTCTTCTTGCGCACAAGAGGTCCATTGTTCTTTAGACGAAAGAGCTTCCTTCCAACTATTTATACCTATTGTAACTGCATCCCATGATCTAGGTAGACCTTTGAGTGTTGTAGTCATGCGTTCCTTTTCAGAGACAATTTCATCAATTGCTTGAATTTGGTCCCTTAGTTGAGAGATCCTTACAAAATATGAAGCCACAGTGTCATCACTTGTCATCCTTATATCATGAAGCTCATTCTTCAAGCTCATGGCTTGACCAATGTTTTTGACGGTAAATAGATTAGTTAGGGCATCATACATCTTCTTGGAAGTATCAAGCTTTGCAATATAGGGGATTAGATGATCTCTAATTGAATCCACAATAAGACTCATGGCAGTGATGCCATTCTCCTTGAACTTCTCATTTCCTTTAGTATCTACTAGTTCTATGACCTTCCTTGTCACAATATCCAAAACTTTGTTCCTTGCAAGAATAAGATCAATCCTAGTTTTCCAAGCTCTAAAGTTTGAGGTTCCTTCTAACTTGTTCTCTGATTTCATAGAAGAAGCCATGGATGTAGATCAACAAGGACTTCAACAATAGTGATCTCAATGTAGGGTTTCTTCAAGAGTGATCTCAGTGTTCCCTTCTTCACCAAAACTCTGATACCATGTTGATCTTTAAAGTGCAATAGAGACTAGCACAATATTTAGGAAAAACTAATAATTGCTTCTAATGATGTTGATCTTCATTTAATTTTTCCAATATATCATTAAGAAATTATACTTCAGAAATTCAACCATACAAGAACAATAGAACAATAGAGATCACAATGCACAAAGAGAGCACAAGATTTACCTTGGGAAAACCCACAAAGGGGAAAACCAACAACCTTTTCAATAGAGAAATTCTCCTGTTTAACAAGAGACACACCTAGACCTCTAGTCAACAACTAGGTCAAACTGACCTTCAACAAATCTATGGTCAAACTTGGTCTTCTCTGTCCAAGTCAAGCCTACCAATCTGATCTAGCACCATACCTTCTGATCCTCCCTACGCCGAATTTTGGCCTCCTTATTCTGTCCAGAAATCCAGAAATTTCGGCCTTTGCAATTGCTCAAAATTTGGCCCCTTGCAATAGAACTGCCCATAAAATATGTGAACTAGGAGAGAGAGATACTATCTACAAGTACAAGCTTGAGAGAAAGAAAGAGATGTAATTTCTCCTCCATTTCGTCCTCCTTGTCTTGCACTAGAATGCCCAGAAACTGTCTTGTTGGAGAGAGTGCGAATTGATGCCTTGAGGAGGAGGTCAAGCTGCCTTTATATAGTGACCTGGGTGGATCGATTGGGCGTGACTCTGCCTGGGCCGACTTGACTTGGAGGGAGGCTGACTTGACAAACTAGGAACCAAAAATTTCAAATTTCAAATTCATTTTTTCTTCTTTTAAAAGTCTAAATTGGACTTGACTCAAAATATATTTTTCTTTTGACTCTAGCATTTAAAATATGCTTTACAATGATCAATATAAATACATCAAGGGCCAAATATACATTATGAAAACCGACCATAGTTACAAAATTCAACACTATGGATTGTCTCTCGCACTTTTAGGGGTCATGATAATGTCTCAAACGATGAAAACATGTAAACAAATGCAAACCTATTTTTATTTGTTTGCTAAAATATAATCAACAATTTTATGAAAAAACTACAAGGGTTTGAAATTTTCTTGACATAACTTTGAATGGGCACAACAGTCCAGTTTGAAATGTCCTACAAGCTTGTAGATAATATGTAGACTGCTGATGTAGATGCCGAATGCGCCAAACACAGCCCACAAACAGTGGCGAATGAACTCCAAGCCTGCTCTGAATCAACTTTCTTCAGTGTAGCTCTGCAATCTCTAAATGCTTACAGGTGATCGGAAAGAAATGTGTAAGGCAAATAGTGGGGGCATTTTTATATAATTATGAATTAGTGTTTGTTAAGAAGGGGTACCCTTTGATTGTTTCTTGGTTGTGATGGTTTGCTGGTGGGCCAAGGTTCATTTGAGGGCCAGTCTGGATTGGAACTGACCTTTGGTCTGGTCTCGATTGAATGGGTCTCCAATGCAGTTTGAATCCCATTTAGTGTGAACCATTTTGGACTGACAGTTCTGATAAATCCACTCCCATGGTGAAAAACAAGCTCCTTTTAAGATATTATCTTTTTTTTTTTTATAAATGTTTTGATTATTTATTTAAACTTAAGTTTATTTTCTGTTTTTCTTAATAAATTTATAATTTTCTTTGAATTCATTTGGCATGGTATCGGTATGTAGATTTATCTTGTATAAATCTGTCATGTATGTAAATCGGAGACAAATCCTTGTTGGATTCTTGATATATCTGTGTCTAATATGTTTAGACAAAGATGCTGTGTATAACTGAAAAATAATAGCTAAATGATAATAGATGGAGTGAACAAAGGGCATGCTCCAATCCCAGCCAGATTGATAGTGTGGAACGTGTGAAAATTCCTAAATCCAGAATCCCTACTGCAGCAAACTGATGTTACTTCTCCTACTTGTTAATCCATACAAGTTATTTATTGTGTTCTACAGTAAATATCGAAGTAAATACAACTGCAGCATTCACTATTTAAAATAATATGCCGAAACAAGAAACTGAACAAGAAAAAGATACAACACAAGTGACACAGTTGTTTTTGGACAAAAGTCCTTGGAAAAACCCAATGTGGGAAAACCGGTGCAACAGATTTGAGAGTTTTTATTATTATGCAGTAGTAATTTCTGAATACAATCTCTGGATGCCTCGCTGGCTATTCAGTACAGACAATATCACTCGGCAGAAGAAATTAGTGAGATTACCTCACTCTACACTGCAAGTCCCGACTGATCCGACAGCTGAACCAACGAGTCCCCGGCTACCTCTGCATTGCCCCTACGCAGTCACTGTGTGGGCCTGCATCACTGCCTTTGAGGCACTGCGTCACCTCTTTGCTGGATTGATTTTCTCTCAGGAGCTTCGACTTCAGCCCTCCCGGCTCAAAATGTCAAACCCCCAGCAAAATCTCGGACTTCTGCTTGGAAGGCATTGCACTGCTCTATGTGAGCCCTTCCTGGCTCTGCGTCACCCTCACTAGGCACTGCGCTGCCTCCTCTGCATCTTTCTCTGCCTCTCTGCTGCGTATTCTTGGCTCCAGAGAAGATTCTCTAGCCAAAACTATCTCTGCCCCTCTCTGCGTGATCACCACGAAATCACTGCGCTCTCTAGCTCAGCAATTCGATCTGATTGATCAACTCTCTGTGTGTTTTCCAAATGACCCTCAAGCCTCCTTAAATAATCTTCTCGTTGACATTCAACGACACAGATTAGAAGCTAATCAATGGCTGAGATCATTTCTGCTTGATCCTTGTCTTCTTCTAGAAGTTACACTCACAGTTAGTTTAATACCCATTAATTATTTTAATTTCCTAAGTTTAGACTTAGGGACCCATTAAAGATAATTAATCATTTTAATAAAACTGTTTTTGGATGGAATTTCCCAAAACACTTTCTGGGTTCTTTGGAATACATGTGCCCAAGCCTCTGTGCAAAAATTGAGACTTAGAGCACATCTGATGGTACCAGAAATCAACAGAATGTTATTTTTAGCTCTAATGGTTATTTTGATAGCATCGATATGAAGATTTCCTCAATAAGAGTCCATTTTCTGTCTCAAATGTGTACAGTTTGGGCATTACTTATATCCTCAAAGAACTGAAATCTCATGGTTAGGTAATGGGTTTGCATGTTTTGAAGGCTTACTGAAATGAAATCAGTTCACCCTAATCAAACCCTCTGCCTGAGAATTGGGATAATTTTGGAAGGATTAGTATAGAAAGAAAGCTTTTACATAATGACGTTGTGAAACTAAGTGTGGGATAGTGGCTATTATTGCAGTACAATTTGTCTGACTATTGTGCAACTTAATATATTTTGTTGATCAACGAGACACTCTATGGGCATATGCAGTCCAAGTACTGTTATACAATCCTTTTTCAATAACCATTAATTATTCCTAGCCTTTTTCAATATCTATTAATTATTCTGGATTGTATCGAGTCTTTGGAAGTTGAAGGAAATACATCTGTGGCTAAATTCATTGAATGTGTTTTGTGCAGAGCTGTTGAGCAGGGCATGGTAGAGAATCCAGGAAAGATACAGAAACGTCCTCGTTTAAGGCCTGGGAAAGTGCGACCTCGCCTACCTGTGCCTGACCATATCGTAAGGCCACCCTATGTGAACTCCAGTTCTTTGCCTGAGCTTGCAAATGAACCACAGATTCATGATGCTGAGGGAATAGAATGCATGAGAGCTTCATGCGAACTCGCGGCACGTGTCTTAGAGTATGCTGGGACATTAGTCAAGGTGTGCACTAATTCTTAGATTATCATGTTACAGTTTTGTATAATGTTCTGGCATTTTAGATTTGTCATGATTAGGTAATGACTCAGTATATTATGGAATATTTGAAACACGAATGTCAAACATGTTAATCATAATCTTCTCAATTACTGCAAGGAATTTCTTTACTTTTAAAATGAACAGAGTGCCTTTTGAACTCTAGGTAAGTTTTGTTTGGTACTTACATGTATGTTATCTATGCTTTGCTTTTACCAGGAGTGGAGGCTGTATAAATTAAATTCTTTCATTCTTTTTAAACTTTTTGGCTGCTTTCTTGTAGAAGTGAAACCAAAAAAGAAAATAGAGTATCATACTTGCCTCTGTTGTTGGACAGATATTCTATTTGCTGAGAAATTTATGGGTTTTATGTGTCAAATGTTTGGCTGGGTAATAAGTTGGAGTGCAATAGGGAAAAGTAAACTATTCTACCACATAGGAAATTAATATTGGCTGGTAATTTTTTAACATTTATGCTGAAGCAGATTCAACAACTGATATCATTTGATGCAATATTCTTTCTAGAAAAATTAAAACAAACATAGCTGTGAGTTATGGATAGGGAGAAATCCCATTGATCCCTAGATTACTATGTGCTCACCTTTGGAGGGTAGGTTCGGAAAACTGGAATTTTTCCTCCAAATAGAAGAATACTGAAAGGAGCAAACTCTTATCTACGGTGATTTGGGTGGGCAGGAATAGGACTTTTAGCTGTTGAGAATGCTGGAACTCAACTCTTGTGCTTTTGCTAACTGAACCTTGTTAAACTCACATGGATAGTAAACACAATAGGAAAGATAAATCAGTGAGTGTATTTTTATTAACAATAGATATACATTTATAGTACACATATGTGACTCTTGGGATTCAGATCCCAAGGTCTCTTGGACTGCTTTGTCCATTCAACTTCCACGCTAACCCATTAGGATTAGGTGTCCAACATTCCCCCCCTTAATCCGAAGGGTTATGTATGAGTCCAAGAAGAGAGATGTAATACAAAATGTGCAAAAATGCATGGCAGCACTAGGCTGAATGTGCTCTGTGAAATGTTGGTAAAAAGGGCGGTGGTTTAAGGATGACCACCAACACTGGAACGCTTAGTGCAGTTCCCGGAACTCTTCCAAAACTGGCAAGAAACTGAAGTTTTCTGCTAGAGGAAGTGATCCTATTGTTTTAAAGAGGGAAACCTTCAACCATAAAAGGGAGGTCTCACCCCGCATAAAAGGTAAAACTTCAACCTCAAAAGGGAAGTCTCAACCTGTGATGGTTTAAGGATAACCAACAACTCTGGAATGCTTAATGCAATTCCTGAACTCTTCCAAATCTGGCAAGAAGCTGGTGTCTTCTGCTAGAGGAAGTGTTCTCAATCTGTGATGGTTTAAGGATGACCAACAACTCTACAATTCCTGGAATTCTTCCAAAACTGGCAAGAAGCTGGAGTCTTCTGCTAGAGGAAGTGTCCCAGATTGCCAACTGAAGGCATGTTCAGGCATCTTTGTCTCTGGCTACAACTCTGAAACTGGTGTGGCAGGTTGTGGCTCAGGCTCGCTTGATGTGACTTTGAAGCTTGTAGATGACCATCATTTCCCCCCCTGTCAGGTACAAGGTGAGAAGATGGAGAAAACTCAACTGCAAGACTGTTCAATATTCTGGAACAAGTTCTGACATGTGTTTGGAATATCTTCTTGGCTGTTGATGCCCATTGCCAAGAAGCGATCCATCCAAGATGAATCTTTGTTCTTGCAGGACGTTTGTTTTTGAAGCATCTGTGTGAAGAATGGCTAGTTTTATGACAGTGCTTACATGGATGAAGATCAAAACAGTGATCTTTCAAATGGCCAACTCGGTCACAGTGTTGGCATTTCACGATCTGTTGTTGTTGTTGCTGTGGAAGAGGGGCAGAATCTGGAACAGCTGGAGGTGAACTGTCATGAGGAGCAAGTGAACTGTCATGAATGAATCCGGCACTCTGAAACTGAATGGGCTTTGAGTAGTCTGGAATATGAAAGGACAAGTCCTTGTCATATCCAAGACCAGTTCTATGCTTGTTGTGGACAAGCTGTTCCCAAGGTCTGATGATGGGCTTGGGAAGTGCAGACTGAGTTTCTGCATCTGCATGTACACTTGCTACTTTATTGGGTACTGGATCTGAATGAACTTGAACAATATTGACTTGCTGTTTATGGGAGTCTGCTTCATTGTTCTGAATAGAAACAGGTTCAGAATGACTCCTTCGTTTTAATTCTTCTTGCTGCAATTGTGATTCAAGCTGCAAAAACTCTATCTTTTCTTGTGCATATTGTAGACATGTTTGAATGTCTGAAAGAGAGGCTTTGTTAATTTTGACTGTGCTGTCAACAGTGGACTTGATTAGAGTTCTCAATAACTCTAATATTTTTCCAAGCTTAGCCATTTTTCTACACCTTAAAAATCCTCCAAAATCCCACAAAAAAAATGTCAGCTGCTAAATATCTACAAGTTACACAAGAAAGCCCGGTAGCTTAAAGGGAAAAAAACCAACCAACAAATTACTTCAAGAAATTTAGCAGCTGATAGTTCAAGGTATCTTCAATAAGTTGCTCAAGTTCTGCACCAATCAGTGCTTCACAATGTGCTCTAGGATGATACTCCAAGGTCTGCTCAAAATGACTTTGAGAGGCTTTCTCAAGACTATTGTAAATTCTTCTTCAAGGCTTCATCAAGTGCCTTAAAGGATGTATCTATATTACCTCAAAATAGCTTCAACAAATGCTTCAATGATGCTCACCTACAGGACACAATTCAAGTTTCAAGTTACCTGATCCGAGCCTTAATACTTCATTTTTCTTGCAGGTCTTGTCCAAGATCCGAGCTCCTCAAATACCTCTCCACACACTGATCCAGGTGACTGTAATAAAGTCCAAGCTCCTCACAACACAGTTCCAAGGTATATAGGACTGTTCTAAGGTTCTGAGCTTCACAACTGAGCTCCCACAGGTGGCTGCCACTGATCCGTCCTCCTTCAGGTGACTTTTAACAAGGTCTGTTCGTTAATTCCACAGGTGGTTAGAAATATATCAAGATAACAAGTCTGCAACTCTGAGTTCAGAAAGAGTTGCCCAAACAGTAATCTTTTTCTCCTCAGCCTCTTATCTTCTTCAAATCTCCTTCACTGAATTCTTCACCAAAAATTGATGGTTGAAATGAAATGTCCCACAACAGCTTACTGTTTTGGGCGTTACAATCAAAAACAGATTCTGCCCAAGCCGAAGAGGCTCATGGCGCGAAAGGAGGCCGTGGCGACAGAGTCTGTAATATACATTTTTCTTCGCGCTTTCCTACTCAGATTTCTCTGTTATTTCCTTTCAATGCCACCAAAACCGACTCGTCTTATTCTTCTTATTTGCGTCCCATCCTGTGTCACCGCATTCAAAGCATTTTTTTTCTTGCTAATCGAAATTAGTCGAATCTCAAGGTTTTTCGAATTGGAAATCTCAAGGTTTTTTTTGAAACAATTCGGCCCCAATTCGATGAATTTCAAATCAAACCCTAGCTTAATCTCAAACTCGAACAACAAGGTGAATAATTTTTCTATCTGCGCAGGTTCGTTGAAGTTCGACTTTGCAAATGTAATTCAGCAGAGTATAAAAATAAAAACCTGCCCACCCACTCCTTGTGCTTTCGTTTGCCAAGGCTTAAGCCCGTTGCCACCCTATACTAGATTCGTTCCTCCGCGATGCGCGCAAACTCCAGAGCCCCGACGTGGTTTTCTTCCTTTGCCGATGTCGATTTTCTTCCTCCTAACACAATGGCAACGCCCTGGCCTCCGTCCTGCTCATCAATATTGAGTCTCCTCCAAGAACTGTTTGGGGTGGGGGTACACAATAATAGTGGGTTAATGCATTATTCCGCAGCCTCCGCTTCTTTCCAAAATTATCTACCTGTCATAGACCCACATCAATCCATCGGCTTTCACAACTTCCCGAAAGTTTATATTAAAGCCCAATTCTGCATACAAAACCCTTGAAGAGGCAGAGCATGAAAAGCAATGTCTCAGCCAGCATGTCTCAACCAACCAGGTTTGAAAGAACCGACACTGCTTATCACCATCACCGCATACTTCCTCTATTGAGATCCGTGGAGACCTGGGCTCGAATCCCAGCAGCCACACCAGATCCTTGTATTGGGAAGGCGGAGGGATAGTAGACAAAGATGGTATCAAGACAATAGTTAAACATGCATGCTTGGAATCAGGCTCTGGGCAGCAATGGTTGGAATCAGGAATTATCGGAGGCGCTCTGGACAATTTCCAACCACTTAAGAAGTTCTATCCGGTCTACGGTGAAAAGAAATTCGCCATGGGTGATGAAGTATCAGCCTCTGATGTGCACTGTGAACCTGAATTTCTTGATTATGACACCATTGATATTGATACCGAGGCGCAAGAAATATTTAAGCACTCAAAACTCGTATTAGCTGACTACCGATCATTCACGGCCAATGAGAATGGTAACATAGAATCGTCGCCTTGTCTAACCCTAACGGCTCTGTTTTCAATTCATAACCGCCACCGATTCAATGACTTCCAATGAATTTTGCCAAGCCTTCACCCAGTGTTAGAATCAGGAAAATTCTAAAACGATCAACAATGTATCTTTAACGCAGTGTTTTGTCAAGCCGACTCCTGTGCAGCGGTTTGCAGGACGGGATCTCATGGGGTGTGCGCAGACGGGTTCCGGTAAAATTGCAGCCTTCTGTTTCCCTATAATTACAGGAATTATGAGGGGTCAGATTCCTCAGCGTCTCGTGCGGGACGTTTCATGTAACGGAGGCGGAGCTGAATGCGAACATGTGGATTGGCAATAATAACAGCAATCACACTCCGAGAAAAAGGCTCAGAGAATCGGTTCCTGATCAGCTCGGGAATTTTGTTTCTTTTGAAGGCGCCAATGCGAACACCTTACTGAACATGCCACAGTCCAACGACGAAGCGGTTTCCACCGGCCTACGCCTCTGCTTGGAAGGCAATAATACGTTAAAGTCCACCAACGACAGAGAATTTACCGCCTGCAGCAGCAATGCATACTCTTTAAACCACAAACTTCTCGTGGAAATGCAGGCGCCAGAAGAACGATATAGACGAGTACATGAAATCGCAGGGGGAGCGTCTGAGGTCTGTCTGTCTCTCTGTCAATGGGCAACGTAGCAGCGTATGGGAGCCAACGCATGCGCAACATAATTACAGCAAACCAATAGTCATAATTACAGAAAACGTATGGAGCAGAGTGCAGGTAATGTCAGACAGACAGTCTTGAAATAGCCAGAGTCGGGTGCAGCGTATACAGTGCCAGAGGTCAGGTAGGAGAGGCGGCAGATTTCTGGTAGACAATGAATTAATGGAGCGTTACAGGTAATGGGCAGAATTGGCAGGTCTGCACACAGTAAAACGCTTTACAAGGTGACAATTCTGCTGATTAGGAAAAAAGGCAGAACTGACATATATATAGAGACCACAAAACAAGTGGCTCAAATATGAGCAGGGCCAGAATTCGCCTGCTCTGATACCATGTTAAACTCACATGGATAGTAAACACAATAGGAAAGATAAATCAGTGAGTGTATTTTTATTAACAATAGATATACATTTATAGTACACATATGTGACTCTTGGGATTCAGATCCCAAGGTCTCTTGGACTGCTTTGTCCATTCAACTTCCACGCTAACCCATTAGGATTAGGTGTCCAACAAACCTGTTACCCACTTGAAAATGCATGGTTTTGTTTCGCATTTTCAGGGGCGTTGTTCTCTCACTAGCACAACAGAAGATCTTTGGAGTTTAGTGGCAGTTACAGGTTCCAGGGAGACTTGGAGGTCATGCACCTTGTTCTGTTTTGTGCAAGCACCATTTATCTCTAGAGGCAAGAACAAAGATGTGGAGGAATGTTGTTGGTTTTATGGAGTCTTTTTCAATTCCAAAGGCATATTTCACAATGAGAATATATTTGGGCACATTGGACAGGTAGTTGGAAGCATGGTTACATGGCTTATACCACCTTTTGTTGCATGACCAATGGAATGTTGAATCTAACCTTTTGTTCAATCTAACCCATCTTCGCTACGAGTCAGTGTTGCAGAACGCAATCTTCGCTGGGAGCTTAACTTGCATTGTGCGATGACCTTCACTAGGAGGCTGCATCGTCCAAGTGATGATGCCTTTAGCTAACAAAAATTAAAAACCACAGGCAAAACCAATGAATTGCCCATGGAATTCGTCCACAAGTTCTAGTCAACGTCCAATTGAAACAATCAACAAACCAATCAAAGAATCTCATGGATTTTCCTATGGTATTCAGAAGGCAAAAAGGCTATAAAACCCAGAGGAGCTTGATCAACAATGTTTAGGATATTTCGACACATAGGAAATAGTTAAGTATAACTTGGTCTAGTGTAGAGTTAGGTAAAGTGTGTTTCTTTACTATGTACTTTTGTAACTTACAATCCGACGGTCACGATATGTAGTGATCCGACGGTTCATTCTCTCCTCGATATTACGACACTTGATCTGTGGCTTAACACCCGATTGGTCCATGATCTCTATATAAAGAGCATGGAGGGTCATTTGTAGGGTAACCGTTCATGAGAGAATCTTATGTAAATTTTCATTCTTTTATTAATAAATTGCCTAAAGTGGCCGCGTTGGCTCAGGCCGTGAACTGTTTCCCTCTTTGAGGGTTTTAACCATGTCAACAATACTGGTGTATTGATCTGTGATCTGTTTGTGAGCGCTGTCCTGTGGTGTTCTGTCTGAGGAACTTACCATGTAAATTTCTACATGGTATTAGAGCTATTTGAGGGCCACATCCGTTGGTGATCCAAATCTGAAGTCGGATCCGACTGTCGTTTCCTAGACCTACTGTTATTGACTGCTTTCAGGCCAAGAGGACTGCTCTATTGTGTTAGGAGCATCTGTTCCAGTAAGGAAGCCCTTTCGTTTTACGCGAAAAGGTTTCCGGTAGCATTAGCTACGTCATTTTTAAGATCTGGAGGTATACAATGTTTATTTGCAGTTTTTAGTTATTTTCTCTCTGTTTATTTTCAGTCTATTTAGCTCTTTGTTTTTTTTATTACCGGATATATACCTTTCATTTCTGTGTATGCTCTTTGCCCTGCGACTCTGTGCGATTTGGGCAAATCAGAAACAAAAATGAAGGATTTTTCTCATGTGTATGCTCTTTTCCGTCGCGCTTTAGTGTGATCTTGGAAAATCAGAGACATTGAGGAAAATATTTAGTTTCCGGCTAAAGCTAATTTCAAGCTGCAAAGTTTGTTTTTTTTTGTATGTTCGTGTTGGGTTTTGTGTTTTTTGTTTTGTAGGCAAAAAAAGAGCTTTCTCAAGTAAGCACGCACTTCGAAGCTTCAATGACTACAAAAAAAAACCCTTCCTCTTTTCCAAAATTTACTAACCTTCTAATCTAGCTCACTTGGTCGAATGCTACTTTATGAGAATAGAGGTCTTGAGTTCAAGTCTTTCTTTTTGTTGAGCTAATTAGATTATGTTTGGAAAGGGGGCGGACTTTTTTTTAAATATAACATTATCATTCATTTTTGCACATTCTTGCACTTCGTCGACATCTTCAACAACTTTTCTTCAAAAAGCCATAATTTCTTCATCCAGAAGCCATTTTTAGAGCCATTTTTTTTAATCAGCCTAATTTTTCAAGATCATTCCATTGGAACACTTAGTTTCAACATCTATAGCTTCAGTTTCTATTAAAATGGAAAGTCCATGCCAAGTTATTCTTGACAGCACCAACTACTTCCAATGGTGGTCCTACATTGTGGATTTACTTAGAAGTAAAGGTCTTCACAGAATAGCCTCAGGCCAAGAAACCAAACTGAAAGATGAAGATAAGGCAGCCAAATGGGAAAATAGACAAGATCAAGCATGTGGGTTGATAGGGATGTCTATTTCTCCAGGCTTTAGATTCCATATCACAGAACTTGATACTCCTAATGAAGCAATGAAACATATCACTAAAGTTTTTGGAATTAAAAATGAACTTAGAGCCCATCAACTCGAAAATGAGTTGCTTACATTGGACCCCAATAATTTTTCTTCTATTGAAGATTTTTTGTCCAAGTTCAAGACCCTTAGACTTCTCTTGGAAGGTGTTAAGGTTAAGAAAGAAGATGGTAACCTTATCTATTCCATTCTTACTAAGTTGGGACCAGCCTACTCTGTGTTTGTTTCCACCTTCCATTCTACATGAGAAGCCTTCATTTCTCAAGGACAAGACTACAAGTCCCCTTCCTTTGATGCCTTTTGTGATTCTTTAATAAGAGAACAAGAAAAACTCTTACATCTTGGTCTTCTCAATCTTGGAAACTCTTCTAAGAAAGCCTTAGCCGCTCAATAGTAACCAAATTGAAAGAATCCTAAGAAGTCGTATCCTAAAAAGAATGTTCCTAAACCAAACAAGGGTCCTAAGCCATTTCAGTGTCAAAATGAAAAATCATTTCAACAAAATGATAAGGCAAATAATAACAAAGGGAAGAAGACTGATAGACATTGCCACTTTTGTAATCGAGATGGCCACTTAGAATCCAAATGCTTTAAGAAGATGGAAGCCTTGGAAGCAGCAATGAAGAAGCATAACATCCATTTTGAGCACTCAACAACTTCAACTTCATCTTTAGGAATAAAACTTTCTGCATGTGTTTGTCGAGCATATGGGTCTGGATATGCACTAAATGTAGGAATTTACAGGGTAAGTTCCTCAGACAGAACACCAAAGGACACCGCTCACAAACAGATCACAGATCAATACACCAATATTGTTGACGTGGTTAAAACCCTCAGAGAGGGAAACAGTCCACGGCCTGAGCCAACGCGGCCACTTGAGGCAATTTATTAATAAAAGAATGAAAATTTACATAAGCTTATCTCATGAACGGTTACCCTACAAATGACCCTCCATGCTCTTTAAATAGAGATCATGGACCAATTGGGTGTTAAGCCACGGATCAAGTGTTGGTAATACCGAGGAGAGAATGAACCGTTGGTTCATTACATATTGTGACCGTCGAATTGTAAGTTATAGTAAAGAAACACACTTTACCTAACTCTACACTAGACCAAGTTATAGTTAACTATTTCCTATGTGTCGGAATATCCTAACATCCCCCCTTAAGAACAAGTTGGGATAGGATTGAAGGATGTACAAATATGACACAATAGGAGAAGGAAGGAGGCATTAGAGCCTATCCCCCTGTTGACCTCTACTGGTCAACTTCCCATGCAGTACACCCTCTTTTCTTGGCAGAAAGGGGTAGCACCTGAACGACGTGTCCGTGCCAGTCTACAGTCATCAGCAGCTTGATCATTTCAATTGTAAACCCAGTCTGCATGTATGAATTGTAAATAATCTAAGCAGATCAGAGTCATGTATGTAAAATTGCCTAGGTGGACCTAACTTTCTATGATAATCTATGTCCCGGAAGGTTTTTCGTCTCACCGATCCATGGATCGGCAGAGTTTTCCTTCAAACCTGACCCCAAAGCCGGGATGGATTTTGTCATTAGAACTTTAGGAGAATCCTAGTGTGTTAATATGCTAGATTATAGTTGTGTCGCAGAACTGGGTGATTTATGAGGGTCTGTGTTAAGTGGGCTTGTCCCCTTGAGATGTAAGTTGTAAAAGTCATGATGTAATGTGTCTTGAGGGTCGAAAAATGTTTTAAATCCCCTCGTGAGTCCTAAGTCCTAAGTCCTGGGTGATGTTTCCAAAGGTTTAGTTCGATGATCCATTTAAAAAATGAAATAAAATAATAAAATAAATAAAAAATTTAAAAATTTTAAAAAATGAAATAAATAAAAAATAATAATTTTTTTTTTAAAATTTTTAAAATTTTAAAATTTTTAAAATTTTAAAAATAATAATAAAATAATAAATAATAAAAAAATTAAAAATTTAAAAATTTAAAAATTTAAAAATTTAAAAAGTGAAATAAATAAAAAATAATAAAAAATTAAGAAATTTAAAAATTTAATAATAAATAATAAAAAATTTAAAAATTTAAAAATTTAAAAAACGAAATAAATAAAAAATAATAAAAATTTAAAAATTTAAGAAATGAAATAAATAAAAAATAATAAAAAATTTAAAAAATAAAATAAAATAATAAATAAAAAAAATTTAAAAAATTTAAGTGAATAAATCGACGGATGAGATCAAGAGATGTCTTGATCCTCATCAACGGTCGAGATCATTTCTACATGGATCATTCGAACTAGCCGTTGGGATCATTTCCTTTATATAGGGTCTTAGGTGGTCATTTCAGATTGATTCGATCTGTGAGTCTAAGACTGAAGAAGCTCTCTTGTAAATCTGTTTCTGGTTAATAAAGGAAGACTTTGGGGTCCATATCTTGCTGGTGTTACTCTCTTGGAATGCTGTGAGATCATTTCATTTTTTGCATATGTTATTTTCAGCCATTAATATTAGCTTCTTATAGAGTATTGTGAGCACAGGTATCTTGTTCACTTGCTGGGGTTTGGGTGCTGTTAGGGTTTCTGAAGTAATGGCAGGTATCTCCATTACTGTTTGAGATCTAGCAGCATTTTTGCCCTCTTTGTTGACGGTTGTTTTGAGCTGTGCAGAAAACATTTTCTGAAGGGATTTTGTGGGCGTTCGGGGAAGTTCTCGGCTGAACCAGCCAACTCCCGCAAGCATTTTTTGCTGAGCCCAGTTGGATTTGATCCTGGGTCTATCATTCGGTTTATTTATTTGATTTGCATGAGAAATTTTCTGAAGTTCTTCACAGTGACAAATCTGAAATTTTCGTTTCGTTAAAATATTTCCGTTCTTATTGCTGAATCTGGCTGTTAAGGGGCCAAATCTGTAAATTAATCAGTTGTCTTAGGGTTTCAATTTTCTCTGATCTAGGGTTTCAAATTTTTTGCTTTATGCAGTTTTTATCAGGGTTTAGGGTTTCATTTTATCACATAAAAAATTTGGAAAATCATTTCTGCCAGTTTCAGTTGTTTTTCATGTTATATCTTAAGATCTGAATTTTTCAAGTCGAGATGCGAATATGATATCTAGTTAATGGTCTAGGATTCTCGTGGTGGTTTAAAGCATTTATCTTTTTTCAAAATTCTTAGTCGCTGGATATCGTTTGGTTATGTGATTTCGCTGATACCTTTTGATGACAAATGATTGCTGTTCACGGTTTATTTTTCTATATCTAACAAGTAATTATTTTAACAATAATCTCTTAAGGCACTGGTCTGCTCAATTAATCAAATCATTTTAGTGCTTTTTATATCGTATCTCGTGTTTCCCAACCAACTGGTCGACAGTTGGTCTCATCATCTCACAGGGACTACCCCCCTTAGCCGCGGGAGACAGGCTTAAAATGGAGGGATCGGGGATCAGAGTGACAGCCCCCGTTCTGAGCGTTGTCGTGTCAATCCGCGCGACAACACCCCCCTTAGTGACAACTTCCTGAACTTCAACCATAATCGAAGTTTAGTAAACTTCGCCTCTGTGAGAGCCTTTGTAAAGATGTCTGCAACTTGATCATTTGTTGAACAATATTGCACTTCAAGAACATGGTCGTGAATGAGCTTTCTGATGAAGTGCATGTGTAATTCAATTTGTTTGCTGTGCTGATGTTGGACTAGATCATTGCATAGTTGAATGTCACCTTGATTATCACCCCAAAGTGTAGTCGGATGCTACTGTTGAAAGCCAAATTCTGACAGGATCTGATGAAGCCACAGGGCTTCCTTACTAGCTTCTATGACACCACGATACTCTGCTTCTACCGAAGAAAGAGAAATGACACTTTGTTTCTTGCAAGCCCATGTAATAGGTCCTCAACGAAGAGTAAATACATAACTTGCAGTAGACTTCCGATCATCAGGGTCACCAGCCCAATCAGAATCAGTGAAACCAACCAATAGAGGAGATGCTTCTACACTGTAATGAATCCCAAACTGAACTGTAACTCGAACATAACAAAGTATTCTTTTCAGTGTTGTGAAAATCGCGATTTTTATACGAAAAAATTGCTGGTATTTTTTTTTGTCGATTTTTATTGAAAATATCGCGATAAAACTTAAAAAATCACCAGGGGTCGCGACAACATAGTTCTATAACGTTTTTTTTGTGTTTTTTCATGCAATTTTTTTTTGAAAGAAACAAATAATTTTTGAGTGGGGCAGCTTAATGATCAAGTCTAGGCCCTAATATGGATATGCTATTCATGGTAATGTTAAATTCTTAAAGTAAAAGTGACATTCTCCTTAATCTTCATTTTCATCCTTTTACTTAAATTTTTAACATTACCATGAAATGACTCAGGATGTTTGAGAGTGGTTCCAGCCTCATTGGATTTCATATGGAGAAAGTAGAATTTTAGATTTCATTTAAAATCCAGCAGACTTATCAGTTTTTCAGGATTTCAGGATTGGGAGATTGTAATGTTTTCAGGTGACACCACCTGCCCGGGCTACCCCTGCCACTAGTAGAGGACGTGGTCTACCTCCTATAGCTCCTACTTCTAGTTCTTCAGCTTCTAGAGCACATCAGACTCCACTGCCATCTCAACCAGCACAAGCACCAGCATCTACATCTAGAGGGAAAGGGAAAGCTGTGGCATTTTCTCGCAAGAGGGGCAGAGGAAATAAATAGGATTAGACTTTCATTTTATTGTATCTGACATTATGACATGATGAGATACATTATCATATTTTTTGTTGATATTTTGAGGTTGAGTTGGGACTTAGGAGTCAGGACTTACTATTCAGGACATGATTCAAGGTTATGTCTGATTTTAGCGCTAGAAATGATATTAAACATCTTATATATTAGTTTTTTTTATCATATTTATGTGTCAATGTATTTATTTTATGTTGTAGATGGTTTAGATATTAAAAAAATTGAAAAAAAATGAAAAAAATGAATATTTTTGTACCAAACGATTTTTTCCCGATTTTTTCTGATTTTTTCCCGATTTTTCCCGATTTGTTCCCGCGCCGATTTAATCCCGATCACGATTTTCACAACTTTGATTCTTTTAGCTGCTTTCCAATGACTTCCATGTGGGTTTTGCGTAAACCGAGCAATAAGGCCAACAACAAAGGAAAGGTCAGGATGAGTATGGGTCAGATACAAAAGTTTTCCTACAAGTTGATGGTATAAGGTAGCATCAACTTCAGGGGAAGTACAAGTGACTGAAAGTTTGGCTCCAGATTGAAAGGGAGAAGGGTCTGGCTTACAGTCTTCCATGTGAAAATGGCATAGAAGATCACATGCATAATTGGACTGGGAAAGGGAAATACCTTCCTTGGATTGCAAGACTTGAAGACCAAGAAAATAATGTAAGTGTCCTAAGTTTGTCATTTCAAATTTCTTTTTAAGGCTGGACTTCACATGGTTTATAAGGTTGGGATCACTACTAGTAAGGATAAGATCATCAACATAAAGAACAAGAATGGTAAGAAACTTGCCCACTTTCTTGGTGTAGACAGTATTGCCAGAATGACACCTAGAAACTCGAGTTTCTAAAAGAAAGCTATCCATTTTGGCGTACCAATCTTGAGGGGCTTGATTGAGACCATAAAGGGATTTCTTAAGCCGACATACAAGGCTAAAGACTGTTTGTATAAAGCCAGTAGGTTGTTCCATATATATTCCTTCATGCAAGTCTCCATGCAAGAAGGCAGATTTAACATCCATCTAATGGACTTCCCACTTCAAAGAGGTAGCGAGGGAAAGAACAAGGCGGATAGAGTTCATTTTGGCAACAGGGGAGAAGGTTTCAGTATAGTCAATGCCTTCAACTTGTGAAAAACCCTTAGCAATAAGACGAGCTTTATGTTTATCAACTTTTCCATCTAGTCCATACTTGGTTCTGTAAACCCATTTGCATCTAACAAGTTTTTGTCCCTTTAGAAGGGGAACAAGATCCCATGTATCATTTGCCAATAATGAACGATATTCTTCATTCATAGCTGCGTCCCAATTTGGATGGCATGAAGCTTCTGCAAAGGTGTCAGGATCATAATTAGCTGAAGCTTGAGCTAGTAAAGAAGAGGCTCTATCGAACTAAGAACGTGTATGTCGCCAATCTGTAGGATCACCGACAAGAGCACTTGCTGCATCTTGAGTAGCACGGACCCATTTTGGAAGCTGAGGAGCTGAAGGAGGATCCTAAGAAGGTGGGGGAGGATTGTCATCCTCGCTGTCATCATCTGAAAAAGAAATATTTTCAGAAGTAGAAGGGATAAAGAGAGGTGGCACATCCGCCGAACTAGGCTCGTAGGCCAAATATTTTCAGTAAACTTTACATCTCTTCTAATGATAACATTTTTGGACTTAAGTGGAATAAGTCTGTATCCTTTGACATCTTCAGAATATCCAACAAAAATACATTTTTCACTCTTAGGTTCTAAAGCTTTATTTTTCTCATCTGAAATATGGCCCATGCTTCACTTCCAAAAACACGAAAGTGACTTATATCTGGTTTAATTGAGCTCCATGCTTCTTCTAGAGTGATATTCTTTAAAACCTTAGTAGGAGTGCGATTTATTATGTAATGTGCATAGTTAATTGCTTCTGCCCAAAAATTAAGACTAAGTCCTTTAGATTGAAGCATACAATTAGCCCTTTCCTTTAAGGTGCGATTTTTCCTTTCAGTTACACCATTTTGTTGTGGAGTGTATGGAACAATATGTTGCATTTGAATTCCATTCTCAGTGCAAAAGTTGATGAATTTGTTGTTAACATATTCTCCGCCATTATCAGATCTTAGCTTAAGAATTTGATGTCCAGATTGTTTTTCAACAAAGGCCTTAAAGGCCAAGAACATGTCAAATACTTCACTCTTGAGTTTTAAGAAGTATACCTATGTGCGTCTCGAGAAATCATCAATGAAAGTTAAGAAATACTTGTAGCTAGAGAATGAAACAACCAGAAGTGGACCACATAAATCACTATGCACAAGCTGTAAATGGGTTGAGGCATGCCAAGAGGCACGTTTTTCAAAACTATCCCGATGATGTTTTCCAAGTACACATCCGGAACAAACACCATCTCTGCAAGATACCATTGGAAGACCTGTCACCATATTTTCTTTACATAGATTCTGAAGGGAGCGATAGTTTAAGTGACCAAATCGCTCATGCCAAAGTTTGGTCACTTCATCATTATGAGCAACAAATACTGAGGGAATATTTGATGACCCAAAGTTGTTAAACTTATACAACCTTGTAGAATCATCAGCAATGCCAGTAGCTAAAATTTGTCTAGGATCTCTTAGGTCCTTAATTACAACATCGTGAGGTGAAAATTCAATTACTTTACATTCACCTGAATGAGTTATCTGATATACAGATAGAAGGTTGCAGGATAAGGTTGGAACACATAATACATCATTGAATTGACCATTATCTATATGAACAGTTTCAATCCCTACAACATTAAGAGATCTATCATCACCAACATATATATTTTTGGTGTTACAATCATTTAAAGAAGAAAACATGGCTTTGTTTTTGGCCATGTGATAAGAAGCTCTAGAATCAATGAGCCACTCATGAGAATGAGAAGAACATACATTTAGGGCATATCCAGACCGAGATGCTTGAAAACCACATGAAAGTCATTGGAAAGAAGCTAAAAGAATACTTCGTTATGTTCAAGTTACAATTCAGTTTGGGATTCATTATAGTGCAGAAGCATCTCCTCTATTGGTTGGTTTCACTGATTCTGATTGGGCTAGTGACCCTGATGATCGGAAGTCTACTGCAGGTTATGTGTTCACTCTTGGTTCAGGACCTATTACATGGGCTTGCAAGAAACAAAGTGCCATTTCTCTTTCTTTGGCAGAGGCAAAGTATCGTGGTGCTGTAGAAGCTAGTAAGGAAGCCCTGTGGCTTCGTCAGATCCTGTCAGAGTTTGGATTTCAACAACAACATCCGACTACACTTTGGTGTGATAATCGAAGTGCCATTCAACTATGCAAAGATCCAGTCCAACATCAGCGCAGCAAACACATTGAACTGCACATGCACTTCATCAGAAACCTCATTCACGACCATGTTCTTGAAGTGCAATATTGTTCAACAGATGATCAAGTTGCAGACATCTTTTCAAAGGCTCTCATAGAGGCGAAGTTTACTAAACTTCGATTTATGGTTGGAGTTCAAGAAGTTGTCACTAGGGGGGATAGGCTCTAATGCCTCCTTCCTTTTCCTATTGTGTCATATTTGCACATCCTTCAATCCTATCCCAAGTTGTTCTTAAAGGGGGATGTTAGGATATTCTGACACATAGGAAATAGTCAAGTATAACTTGGTCTAGTGTAGAGTTAGGTAAAGTGTGTTTCTTTACTATGTACTTTTGTAACTTACAATCCGACGGTTACGATATGTAGTGATCCGACGGTTTATTCTCTTCTCGGTATTACCGACACTTGATTCGTGGCTTAACACCCGATTGGTCCATGATCTCTATTTAAAGAGCATGGAGGATCATTTGTAGGGTAACCGTTCATAAGAGAAGCTTATGTAAATTTTCATTATTTTATTGATAAATTGCTTGAAGTGGCCGCGTTGGCTTAGGTCGTGGACTATTTCCCTCTTTGAGGGTTTTAACCACGTTAACATTACTGGTGTATTGATCTGTGATCTGTTTGTGAGCAGTGTGCTTTGGTGTTCTGTTTGAGGAACTTACCCTGTAAATTCCTACACAATGTGTGCAATCGATGAGTTGAGTTTGCTTTGTCTAGCAATAGGTATTTGCACCAGTGGGCATAGGTTAAGCGATCTCAAGGTTTAGAAATCTGATGATATGGTAAGTTGTTAAAATTGGCAACTAGGGCAAAACTTCATGTGGGTCATCTTATTCATGGCTGATAATATTTTTATTAGATTCCTCTCGTCGAGAGGTGTATTGATATAAAGATCATCCGATTCCGATAAGTATTCATGGAGATATGAATTTATTTTGATTATGGAATTATTATCAAGCCGACCTACAACTCATCTAGGCTCAGAAGCCTAACAGTCGCATCTATTCAAACACCAACATTGTGTATAAATACGGAAGACTTTTCCTCATTTTGACTCACTCATCTCATCACACCTCTCTCTCTCTCTACTGCGCAGAAAAGAGTCTCTTCTCTACTGCGCAGAAAAGGGTCTCTCCCTCACACATGTGAAGCCGGAAGCTGCTGAAACTGAAGTTGCAACTGCAGAAATAAAGATTGACCTACGTGGACTAGAAGATCTCCTCATCTGAACTGTGCTGTAGGTTCATCTGAACCTTCTCTGAAAGCCGCAACTTTTGGTGGTGGAATCAAGTCAATCTGACGGACGGTTTGCAAGATATCGACTGCCCTAGTTTGAAGCCAGAAGTTGCTGAAACTGAAGCTGCAACTGCAGAATTAAAGATTGACCTACATGGACTAGAAGATATCCTCATCTGAATTGCGCTGTAGGTTCATCTAAACCTCCTTTGAAAGCCACAACTTTTGGTGGTGGAATCAAGTCAATCTGACGAACGGTTTGCAAGATATCAACTGCCCTAGTTTGAAGTCGGAAGCTGCTGAAACTGAAGCGACAACTGCAGAAGTAAAGTTTGATCTGCGTGGACTAGAATATCTCCTCATTTGAACTACGCTGTAGGTTCATCTGAACCTCCTCTGGGAGTTGCAACTTTTGGTGGTGGAATCAAGCTGATCCGATGGTCGGTTTGTGAGATATCGTCTGCCCTAGTTTGATGATGAAGCCGCTAATGCTGATGCTGCTGATCTAGGGTTTGCTACTGCTGATATGAATCAGATTTATTGTACTATTTCTCTCTGTTGAATTATTGAAGATAAAAGAAGATTTGATCAAAGGGTTTCCCCACACATTATGGGGTTTGTCCCTGGCTAGCCACCACATCTTGTGTCTCTTGTCTTGGCTTGTTTTCTGTCGATCGTTTAATGTTCTATCTGCACTTTACTTTATGTACATGTGATTGATAATCTATGAAATATAATAAGGAAAAGAAGTAAACTGTTATAAGCATAGAACATACCATAACTTAACATAAGTATTATCTCGACTTATGTGATTATCAATGATCTGATATTATCTCACCTGTGGGCAAGTCTCGATTTGTTATTCAATTCTAAATCTTTGAGGAGTGAATATGAATGCAATGATTGTATGTATGAGCTCACAGACAACACAATTTCCTTGGATAAATAGAGGTTCCATATCTCTGAATTTTTAATTTGTCAATGCATGTCATGTTTTTATCAGAGATTTCGTTTATATGAGCACTGAAATCCCTATAATCTTGTGCGCACACAAATAATGTGCAAGAGAGGACTTTACAGATTTTTCTTCATTACAAAGAGTATAGATCTAAAGGGACAAAGATATAATAATGTTTGCACGGTGAAGGTAGGAGTGCTTTTTTTTTGCAGAGCATTATTTTGCTGGAGTCTACTCATCGATCCAAATGTGTGCACTAGTAGCTCAGTTTTGAGTGAATGAAGGATGAATGTTTTCCATGAGTTTACATTGACTTATCTTTAGTGTTAGCGCTTGAAATTTCACCTCAGGCTGAGAAAGGCAAACTCCAAGGCAACATCAAACCACTTAGCCTCGTAGCTAGCCCTACGGGGCAGGAGAGGGCTCTCTCCGGTATATCTCGGTAAAGACCTTCAACAGGCGAGATAACCAATAAGGAAACACTGATTTTACGCTAGTAAACTGATAAAAAAGGTTTGAATTGGAAATTTTAAGATTTTGGTGGAAAGTTGGGGAAAGGCAATTTTGGGTGCGGGGATTGGACACAGTTTTTGCAGGGGGTTCTTTGGGGCAAGGTAGGAGACAGTATTGATGCCTTTGATAGAGGTGGATGGATGAGAATGACCGGTGAGGAGTTAAGGAGAGCAAGCAATAACCTTGAATTCCCCTTAAACGGTTGAAAACATTGATATTAAGCAAACTTAAAAGCAGAGCATGACAGTCATGAATTCTACTTTAACACTTCATTTCCCTAATTTGCAGAAGGAAAAATAAGGAAATGATTCACATAACACACTTACAAGTACAAAGAGAAACACACCATCAATACATGTAACCACAGGAATCCCAAAAAGGACTGCAAAACCCTGGTCTTTCTTCCTTTGCCAAAATTACAGAGATACAATGAGTAATACAATAGAGCTTTCTCCCTCAAGAGTCCAACCCTCTAACCCCTGAAAATAACTAAGAAAATACATAATATAGGCAAGCTAACACCTTTCCTTGCCTCTAGGGGTCGAGCTCATCCTTCTAGGAGCTGTTTCAACCAATTCTAAACTGAGCACTAAAATCTAAGCAGTCAAAACAACTTGCCTCTATAAGCTAGGAAACCAATTCATTCATTAAATGTTTGCTATTTCATGAATGAATCTTCTAGAGTAGGTAAATAAGTGTCATGTCAACATGAAAATACATAAATTACATCAAAGAGGGTGAAAAATCCCATCACAAGTCAAAACTGGTCAAAGCTGGGCGAATTCCTGAGCTGTAGATGAATTCCTGTGAAAACTGCCCAACGGGTCGCGCCCTCTTCCTGAACGGGTCGCGCTACTTTGGAGCTGATTTTGAGGTACTTCCAGGTGTCCAAATGAGGCAAAAGTGGGCTTGTTGGAAAGGTCTGGATGTCTACTTTCCAACCCAAGTGGAATTTCTGAATTTGGTGGTCATTTGCCCCTCCAAAATTGCAATCTCCCAAGACTGCTTCCTGTGTGTCAAAAAGGTGGCAGAAAGTCATTTTTTGCTTGTTTTTTGACTTTCTGGAGGCCCAAAACTTGGTGAAATTTCTTGGCAATGGCTGAGCAAGTGTATCTTTGCATGACAAATCCAAAAATGCTGAGTTTTCCCAAAAAGGAGTTGCCCAACGAAAGGTAGAGAAAACCTGTGTTTGGCACAAAAAATTCACAATTGACAAAATTTTCTCCAAATTTCTTGAAATTTGGGCTGGGAGTCCCCAATAAAGTACCATGCTCAGTCAAATAGGCTTTGGCCAAAATTTGGAGTGGATCGGGCCTTTTCCGTGGTTTTAGTGCCTTGGCCAACCTCCTTGGATCTGGCGATTGTAATTTTGACATTTCTCTAAAACCATGACACCTGTGCAAAAAGTGAAGGAGGTTTTTCTTCTTTGGCATGTTGTGGACAAAAACCTCTCTCAGTTTTCCAAAATTCATCTTTGATTGCTCTGAAACATCTTTTGAGTGAAACTTATCCCGATGTGTGGAACAAGGGATTTTGCCGAAATGAAGCGAAATGAAGGGGATAAGGGGCTTCTAAATTCTTGGGGAAATTTTTGGGAGTGGGGAGGGATGTTAGGAAGCAGGGGAAAGTGGAATCGCGGAGATCGAGTGAGGAGAAGGGGTCCAAAAGGGCAAAACACAGGCCAAACCTAGAAAATTGCCAAGTTGTAGCTAGAAACTAGGGTTTGTGCAAAAATGAGGAATTTGGGGGATATCAGTGATGAGAAGCATTTGATAAGGTATATGAAGGATAGGAGAAGGTGTATGAACATCTGGATACAAGTTTTGCCGATGATTTGACTGTCCAAGAGAAATTGCTTTCAAAACCCTAAGAGAGGGAAATGACCTTGCCTAGGTGCAACTTAAGCATGAACAAGATGTAAAATGACTCATTAGACACTGAGATGATAATGAAAACCCTATGAATGATGATAGACTTAGCTGAATAGTAACATAGATTGGCGTTTGGGCAATTTTGGAAGGAGTGAAAGCAAACCCTAGACCTAATGCCTAGTGACCAAATTTTGCTTGAAAACTCTTTGAAATGACAAAATTTGACCTTGACACTCTGAGACCACTTTGTAAGAGCATATTTGATCACTGGAGGAAGGCTGGAAAGACTGACACTAACATTTAGTACGGAGGGCGAAGACCTATACACTTGATTTAGTGACTGAATAATGTCATGATAGAATGCAGGAGTTGAAAAAATATAATGATAATATTGTTACTCGATTTGCTGCTGAGGGTATGCATCGACAAGAGTTCTCATTTTATGACCTATAGATTTGCATTATTTTGCAAAGGTTGAGCACACAAAATAGAGTTTGATTGTTAGGTTCAAAATTAACAAGATCTGTGTAATACCATTGCTTGTCTTGCAGAGCGGATGAATGTAGATTTGATGACTGAGTATTGTGTATGTAGGAGTCAGTGACAAAATTTCATTTCACAGGGTTTGCTCTTGAATTTAATCCTGTTATCTGAGCTTGTTTTTCTTGTATGACTGAGTCTAATTGGATGAGATGGATTGATGTCATTTGTATTGAGTTGTTGTGTCTTTGGATCAATGATGGTTTAGTGTTATGAGGGCACTTTATTATTTGAGGATAGAGTACATGCAGGGATCCATGGCCAGAGAAAGATTGCAGAAGGTTACATAAGTATGTGACTATGATTGTTTTGCAGAGACTATTTCTCATTGTTTTGGAGAAAGGTTTGATGGAGGTTTTGCAGTGGTTCCTTGATTGCAGGGATTGAAATCCATTAGTGTCAAAAACCTATTTGACAGAACTTGCTGCTGCTTGTCTTAATTGACCATCATGTATTAATGATCTTGAATTGAAAGGCTTGCAAAAAAAGTTTTTGGCATTGTTTACAGAGGTATTTGGTTGTAGTTGGTTGCTACATTTTGCAGAGATCAGTGTATTACTCACCAAGGGCAGAGATCTTGAGTATTTCACATGATAGTATTGTGACACCTGCAGTAATTATGCTGCTGCTTGTCATTTGATGCTAGAATGCAGGATTTTTGTTAGTTGTTTGCTGTGGACAGAGTTTTGATTTAGAAAATATTGAAGACAATGTTGACACTGTAGGTTTGCAAGTGCTATGATGATGCTACTTTGAGATGATTGTTGTTGGTATATGATTTGCAGAGATAGAAGGGAAGGCCTTCAGTGCTTCACTCATTGTGAAAAGTATAGTGTACTGGTTGATGTATTGAGTCATTAGGGTTTTGGCAGAAATTTTATATTGATTGATGTCCTAAACTGCCATGGTTAAAGTGAGGTTGATATGATGCATTGTTGCTATAAGCTTGATGTATGGTGCGTCTTGTCATTAGGGTTTGGCATTGGCTAAGTGAGAGAGTGTTGTTGATGTTGATTTTGGAACAATAAAATGGCATTCATGCTATGAGAGAGGGTTTTGTATTGTTTTGTTGCTGATTGTCAAGGATGTATTAATCAATATGTTTGACATTTGTTATCATTATCGCTTTTTGATGAATAAGATGGCCTGGTGAGGCTTGATGTTGAGATTGGCTACTAGGGTTTGCTATTGGATGCACAGGTTATTGCGACTGATTTTGTACAGTGAATGGCTGATTACTATGATGGTCCATCAGCTGATTTGTTATTGCGGAGAGAGTTTTGTTGACAATTGAGCAGAGAGATTTGTTGTAGAGAGGTTTTGGTACTTGTTATTTAGATTGAGCAGAGTGGTATATGTGGGTCTAGTTTGAAAATTGGATGAAACATGGCCTACAAGATTTGGTTTGTGTTTGAGTTAGGTGGATCCAATGTGAAATATTTTGAAATGTGGTCCACAAAGGAATATGAGGGTTGGAGCCTTCAATGAGGGAGTAGTAGTTTCCTTCCAGTGGTGGCCGGTAAATTTGATGAGGGAGTAGTAGCTTCCTTCTAGTGGTAGCTGAAGAAACAAGATGAGGTGGTAGCCTCCAACAAGTAGGAGCTTGCGCACCGGTAACAGTCTACACTATTGCAAGATGTAATAAGAGATTTTCTTAATAATAAGAAGAAGACAGAGATGACAACGGTGGTTTTTCTCAGTTGGGTTTTCCACCTAAAAATCCGATGTCCCTATGTGTTGATGACGTGTTGCATTCTTATGGTTTATATATCCTTATGTTAATGTTTAAATACTGGTCATGGTTTACTGCATATGTCTAGACCTACTGCATAATATGTTATTAATGAAATGATGGTTCAGTTAACATTGAAAATAAAAGTATAAACAAAGTAAAATTTGATGTGGCACGAAATAATGATTCACCCCCTCCCCCCCTCTCTCAGTATTTCTAATAAAAACATCATTGACCATTCTTTCTCTGTTTTTTCCCCCGAAAGTAGCAACATCTAGGATGTACTCACTGCATTTTTCCAAAATAATTCATTAAGTAATGGCTAACACTGAAAAGTCCTCTGGTTAATACTTATCCTTTATTTAGTTTGTGTTATTCTTTTGTTTGAGAAGATAAAGTCAAACTGTAAAATAAGGTTTATAACATTTTTTTCTTGTAATCTTTCTTTCTCCAGACTATGTTTTTTTCATTTAGTTATAAGCCATGGTTTGTTTTTTTTTTTGCCAACTGATAGTTTTCTGAGGCTTCCTCCAGCCATCAGTAACGACAGATGAAATTGACAAAGCTGTCCACAAAATGATCATTGATTCTGGGGCGTATCCCTCCCCCCTTGGCTATGGCGGCTTTCCAAAAAGCGTATGCACATCTGTCAATGAGTGTCTGTGTCATGGGATACCTGATTCTCGTCAGTTACAGGTTCTATATCTTATCTAACATCATCTTTTCTCCATTATCACTGTTACAATTCTAAGAACTTAATAGTTGATGCAAATGGACTTATATTCAGAATGACTGACTTTAATGTCGAACTGTGACTTTTTAACTGCAGCATGGCGACATTATAAATATTGATGTAACTGTCTATTTGAATGTAAGTGTTTGTTTTCTCACTTAATCTAGTTAGGTTATTATCTGCAGAATGTATAAACAAGATTATAGCTGACCTTTGGAAACATAAATCTTGAAGAGATAAATTTGTTATGATTGATATACTAGCCACTTTAATTGCAATGATCTGAGTTACATATTAGAATTTAGCCATTGCCGTGGATATGGTCAACATTAGAAGATGGAATTGTAACTAATTGAAAACATGATATTGTTTACTTACCTAGAAGAACCAAAAATGTGTGTTCTATAATCTGTTAGAAATTGTAATTTATTTGCTTCATTTCCTATCCATCTTTGAACATAACTTGGATTTACATGAGTCATGGATGAAAATGTGTAATGTATAAACAAGATTACAGCTGACCTTTGGAAAAATATAACGTGAAAAGGAAAGCCTTGTTATGGTTGATATACTAGCCACTTTGATGGATATGGTGAACATTACATGAGGGAATAGTAACTAATGGAAAATGTGATTTTGTTTGGTTACCTGGGAAAACCAACAATGTGTGTTTTATAATCTGTTAGAAATTATAATGTGTTTTACTTCATTACCTGTATCTTTGAATATTACTTAGATTTACATGAGTCATCTACAAAAATGTGTAATGTAATACTCATGATCTAGGCATTGCATACATTCCTGTAGGGGTACCATGGTGATACATCAAGAACTTTCTTATGTGGAAATGTTGATGATGAAGCTAAGCGACTTGTAAAGGTAAAATTTCATAGTCCATCTAGAAATTGCAGATGCATTTGATTGAGGAAATTTATGTTCACCACGATGTGGATATGTTTTGATGTGCCTGCATGTATTATTGTCGTAGGCTGTATTGTGTGGAAGGAAGATAGAGATTCTTTTTCTTATATTTGGGATTAATATGTCTTCAATAATGATTATATCTCTTGATATATGGTTTCCATTCATTAAAGGGAAGACTCAAGTTATTTTTCCTCCTTGGAAAACGTACACTTTTCAGTTTGTGGGAAACGGTATTGCAAACAGTATTGCAAAAATTTGCAAAATTGTGATGTTTTGCCTTATCCGATGTTTGCTGATTTCTACCGATATTTTGGTGGAATCTTAATTTTGCCATTGTTTGCCGATATTTTCTTGATTTTTATGATTTGTTGGTGTTCTGTACCCTTGCCGATTATATCCTGATGCCGATGTTTGCAACATTGGTTGGAATCATTTTGAAGGAAACTGCAGATAATGTCTTCTAGGAAACTTATCACATTCTTTCCTAAGTGGCTTTTAAGTTGTAGATGATGCAGAAATGTTTTTGTCTTTCTGGAAACCCCGTGGCCACTGGTTCTTTCTACTCTTTGCGAGATAAAGTTGGTGTCTATTTAACATATACCTTTCTACAGGCTACTTGTTCAATTTTGAAGGTTACTTTCTACATCACATTTGAAATGTTGACACTTTCATGAGATAATAACCTTAGTACAATTTTGTTGGGTCCTGTAATACTGGAAAATTGGTACCTGTACTTTCTACCTTCTATTTGAAATGTTGAAAATTTCACGAGATTATAACCAAAGTACAATTTTGTTGGCTCCTCTAATACTGGAACATTGATATCCTGTTAGATGTCTTTTTTATCATTTGTTATTCTTTTAAACATCAGTGCTTTTTATTGCTTTTTTTCCGTCTTTCAGTTAAAGAAGCTCTGCACTTTAAATCTTACAATATGATTGTCTTGTGGAAGCAAGCCAAAAATTCCATGTTACCATGTGGTTGAAAGTTAGACTGGTACAACCCGCGTCTCTTATAAAACCCAAGCATCTGTTAGACAAATATAGGCAGGGTTGGGTTTCTAGTGCTCTATCGTCTGCCTAGTAAAAATATTTTATTTGTGGCTTGTTACCCACCACTTGTGGGTAGTATGCATAGGAGAAAGTTTTCTCCTAGATGGTCCTCAACTAGCAGCCAACAGCCCCTTGCAGCTACCAGATAGCTCCATGTGCCATTATCTTTGCCACTTGAGCCAGCCATGTTGTTCCTCGCCCATCTATCATGATTGTATGTTTGAAGGTGGGCCTCCCGACCTCGAAGGTATGGCTTTTCATTGGTATAGTTGAGTAATTTTCCTTACTTATTGTGGACACTCTTGGGCATGGATTGGTGGGGGGATTCAACGAAAAGAGTGGGCTAGGTATGTACTCTTGTCTCCTATGTCCGATTTGGTGGTTAGCCTTGTATCCTAGTTCCGTGGGATCTGCTTTACTGGCCATCAGCTTGGGGGTTGGCACTACATGGGAAATCTCAATTTTGGTTGTGTGGTCCCGCTTCCCGACACCATATATACCACTCCCTTCCACTCATTTTAATCTCATTTATCATTTTTCACATATGGGTCCACATATGTCCACTGGGTCCACATAGGGTTAGCGTCCCCTCCCCTTGTCCACACCGTGGGTCAAACCTGGAATGATGCCCTAGAGGTTGATGCAGCTAAAAAGAAAAGAAAAACCATAATTTGGCCACTCTCAACAGGAAACATACTACAAAATGCAAAAGATGGTCAGGACATACAAATTTAGCATGTGGGAAAAATCCAAACATGAGCTCTACCCCTTATTTATAGCCATCACCGTAGTTCCTATGGGCCCTAGATGAGCCCCTTCCACATAAAGGAACCCATGGTTGTTCCAACCCCTGGTGGGCAATGAAATGCCCCAACTTACAAGGGGGTACCTACTTCTATATCCTACACATCATGCTCTCATCCCCTGGAGCCCTGAGTAGTTATGAAGAAAAATCAATTAAAGGCCAAAGGCATATGAAGAGAGGTGGAAAAACAAGGCCGAGATAACTCATGTACCACGATTTGCTCCCTCCTACACTCACATACCCAAGTGTGGGATTCCCTCATCATAGCTACCCTTATACCACGACATGTGGCTTGGAGCATTCTGCTGATCCCCACTCCGTTCCATGACTATATCACTTGACACCTACTAACCGATGAATGTACCATGGACATGTCACCTCCTTTAAAGGCTGAAACCACCTAATAGGACCTTGGTTAACCCCCTTATTAAGCTTGGAGACACTTATACATGCCAAAGCCCACTATGGAAGGGCATGCCACCATGAAATGCCCCATTGATTTCATGATTTGTAAGCTCTTTTTCTTTATTATTCTAATGATTAGTTGCATTGGAGGGCAAGGGGACACATTGGATCTTATGCGGGATTGCAGGTGGGTTTCCGTTTGGGGTAGGGTCCAAGCCCATAGAAGGGCACATTGGCACTTCTAGGGTGAGTGTTGAGAGCCATGGACCTCCACCGTAGCAGAGAGTACTTCATGGATCCCCAACTCCACTCAGTGATTACTCGTGTTCCACCTTTTGGAGGAGGATGATGCACCTAGTTCAACATTCCCAACCGACTCCACACTTGCACCATACACTTGACAGATGTTCCAGAGTTTAGATGAGGACGTGTCTCACTGCAAGAGACAAAGGGAGGGCCTATCTCATCATCCTAGCCCTTATAGATGGTTTACAAGCATCATTGATCCACTTGGAGACCCATGAGGTTGTTCTTCTGCCCCCACACCCACTTGGGAGCACCACAGGGAAATAAGGGTCCAACTGCTTGTCCACTATGTTTGGAGTCCATTCTCTCACCATGGCACACTTTGGACTTCATTAGGCCTTTTCAATGGCCCAACGACTCATTATATTGATCATTCTACCCTCTTAAGAGGCTTATTTTTTATGCTATTGAGTTATCTTGGTGGGCTTGTCACCAAGTCATGCCATTATTGAGCATTATTTTATTATTTGGGGCTAAATAAGACAAATTAGGCTATTCGAATCTATTATTGGATTGTATAAATAGATGAAAGGATGATTCATTTCTCTCATCATCACTTGGATTGGATTAATATCTCTTGAGAGATTTCGCACTTTTTGTTGGGATAATTTTTGGAGCTTTCTTGATGCACTATGATGTTTGGAATTTCATTATTGTCTTTGGAGCCTCTTTTTAATGCAAAGATGAATGGATATACTCTCTCTCTTATGTAAGTCAAAATTTTGATGCTATTCTTATTATCTTACTTGTCAAATGAATGTATCTTGTTATCATTGTTCTTGTATGGGTTAATGTAATGCGAAATTCTTCTGAGACCTTGAACAAGTGATTAAATGCATGCGTTGAGCTTTGAGGGATTGGGTGAATATTCCTAGAGTTGTCTCTTAGGTTGAATACCTTGAAATTGTCTCCTTCGCAAATTTGAAGTATAAATCCTTATTGACCTTGTTGATGCCCTTGGAGAGGCTAACAAAGATCAATTAGGGCTCCTTAGCTCACAAAAATTCTCCATTAGGCCCAAGCAATAAGACACTGATCCTCGTATCCCTTTGGTGGTGAAATTTACCTCTCCATCTTCACTTTCCAAATTCTAAGCCTAACCCTAGAGGGTCACCTAGGGCATCCAATGAATTTTATTGTAGCCACCCAAACACCTCAATTTTTGGTCCACTACTGCGTTGGGGTTATCTGTAGAGGTCCTTAAAATTTCAAGCAAATCCGATGGTGGAATATCAAGATATAGCAACCCTTAGCTGCAAGACCAATTCTTGCCCTAGGCTGATTTGGGTTAGTGTCCTCATTGTGATCTTTGCATTCAAACTTTCAAAGAAAACTAGTCCCTTGATCCTATTCTCTACTCTAATTAGGTCAAAACCCTCGTTGGTTGATCAACTCCATATTCTTGACCTAGTTTTGGGTCCACTTGGCTCTGTGTGGTCCCACAACTTTGTAACTCCAATTCCATAAGGAATACATAGAAGTCGCTTATCCATAAGTATGCTTAGGTCTAGGAAGCCCCTTGTTAAGGTATATCCTCCAAACCTAGGCTTAAGAATCCTCTTAAGCCCTTCCTAGAGAGCCCATCACCTTGCTTTTGAAGCAAGCAAGCTATCTAATTGAGCCTCTCTTGTGAATAGGCCTTAGGAATCACTCTCTATCCATTCATAGGTCCATCCTTCTTAGTGATTCCCCCTATACCGGGTCTCCTCCCATCAGTGAAAGTGCATAAAGAGTAGGGAGCCTTCGCTGAGGTGATAGTGGGCTATCGCTCTATTGTTGTCCCTTGAACTAGTAGTTGCTCTATAGGATCCCCTCCTAGGACCCCTGCTAGTTTGAGTGGTAACATTGCTTATGGATATAATGTTCCATTCTGAGAATAGAAGTCGGGAGTCAATTAATTTAGTTATTTAATGTCATCACTAAGGTGATATTGAGTAATTAAATTAAAAAGGAGATTATTAAGTGGCTTTTACTTAATTAATGAATAAAACTTTATAAAGTCACTTTATATTATTGAATAGGAAAAAGTTAAAAAGGGGAGATCCATGGTATTTTGGTAATCCATGGTATCCTGATGACCCATGGTATTTTATTGATAAAAGTTATAAAAGGAGACTTGGAGCTGCCTTTTGGGTGTGGATTGGTTATTGATTTTGACAATTATTTTGAGAGGTCTTGTAGCTTGAGTACGAGTGAGATCCCATGTGAGGAGGGTTAGTTTCAGTGGTGACAGATCCACCCTAGTTGATTCGACCAGACTGGTGTTAAAATTTTCGAACCCAACACTTGGTATTCGGTTCCTAGAAATTAAAACGCAGAACGAATACATGGCCAAATTCCTAACACATAAAAAATATAGCGGAAACATAAAATAATACTTGATCTGAATCACACACACATAAACAAATTTCTTTCCAATCAACAGTTCTTCATTAATAAATTAATCACAAAACTTATTTGGCTCCCATACCAGGGATAATGGCTTAATTGAGAAAATACAAAATTACCAGCCTCATTGCACTCTGTTGAACCCAACACACGCTCACTGAGAAGCCACTCTCAATCTTGTGCTACTGTTGTGTCTTAGCTCCTCACTTTAGGCTCAATTTATTACATTCCTAAGCTAAGATTAACAACCAAAATTAGCTCGTTAAATCAACTAAAGATAAGTGACATTACTTTAGTTAACTATCCTATCTTCAGTTTTCTTTACTTTAACTCAAGTACGAGTCATAAATTTAGCTTGCCTTACATGCACATCTCATGCATGTCATAGGCAACACATCAACATGCGTGCAACTCACTTGCACACTCTGCATGTCGAATGCAAGCTCCTAACGAGGAAAATCAAGGTCCTTCTAGTCAAGACACAAGCCTAGAAGTACCTTCCGAGCTACAAATATCAACAGTCCCTCTTTGTGAGGAAGGTACTTCTGGAAGAACCTCCTCCACCTAGATTTGTCTCCAAGCCCATCTCAGTATCTGTAGCCGCTCATTCTAACACTGAAATTTGCCCTGCTACCTTATCTGAAACCTGAGTTGAGAACCTATCACATCCAACCATGCTCCGAAGATCGTGCTCCTAAGCATCCATCAATGTCATATCATACCAGTCGAGGCTTCTGGTTGTACTTGAAGAATCACTCTTCCTCGCTACTTGCTCCCTCTTGGCAATTGACACTGATCCTGTATCCAAGTTCCCCTCAGATATACCCATAGGTTGTCCCAACAACCTATATGACTGCCCCTATTTGATGCCAAGTTGTAATATTCCTAAACGAAAATTTGACAGTAGATACTAGAAATCAGCTTAAATGACAAAATAATCACAGATAAACACACAATCAACAATTTGATGCACAAATAAATGCTAATAAAATCATTGATCCATTTTATTATTCCACTGGAAAGAGTACATTGACATGAAGGAATAGTGGAACCTGAGCTTGCTAAGCAAGCAGAGTAACCCAAAAAAATATCTCTGACCCAAATGATGAATGACCCTAACAATTATGTAGATGTCTTGGTGAGAAGATTGTTGCAAACCTGCTGTCTCCAAAACTCCAATGAAGCACCGTGATATTTTTGAGTGAAATCTCCTCAAGAGGGTTAGGTTTTTCATCCAACACCCACTAGGCAACCTGAGGGTTTCTGTCTTGGGGTTATAGAAGCTGGGAACTAGGTTCTCCAAACCTGTAACAACCTATATATATAAATTATATATTTCATATTATTAATAAAAATAAATTATATTAATTAATAAAATGATATATATATATATATATATATATATATATATATATATAAGAAATTAATATAATGTTATAATCTTAATATTAAAAGTACTTTAATAAATCATAAAGAAATATACTTAATTAAATTATAAATGAAATACTTATATATACGTGACCATAACAGTGTTATAGAGGGGACGTGACATGGAAGGTGTCACCCGAAGATTAAGCGGTGGGCTGCTGGTGGAAGAGCGGCCACCGCCAAGAAACTTGATAAAAACCACCGAGCAGAATGTTAGAGGGGATCGGGCAAGGAAGGTAAAGAACGGAGGAAGGGAAAACTGAAGGAGGAAGGACATCATAAACTGAAATTATCCACAGGAAGAGCGCGGATTGTTCTGAGGTTCTGGGCACGGGGGAACAGTCGGCTTCAACTCAGAAGCTTACTGGACTGAGTAGCCAGGTTCTGCTCAGTTTGGCTGGGTGGATTCGGTCTTTTGGGTAACCGAAGCAGGGAGCTGGAGGCATCTTCAACCGCAGGGGCACAGGTAGGTACCTCAACAGTTCTGTTAGTTGATTTTGTAAGATTTCAGGAAATTGTTTACAGGTTCATGATATAAACTCCTTTACTGTATTTACATCTGTTTTATGGTCTTTACGAAACCTCATCAATAGAAAATATCAACAATCCAAGCTATCCCCAAATGGTTTCCTCCTCTTTTTATAGATCTGATGGACCCCTCTAGAATTCTTTATTTTATTATTATTTTAATCACTAGTACCTTTTCCCTCTTTTTATTTTAATTAAAATACCTTTTTAATTTGGGAAAATGGTAAATCGGCCACCATTCCTCCTCAGTCCATTGAAAGTCATTTCCCACCAACTCATCCTGTAGATCTTCTCATTTCGGTTCCAACGAGCTATTACACTAAGGCGTTCCACCAAGTATTCCTCCTGGAATGCCACCTTAAATGTAATTAAGTGAGTTAGTCTCCATAATAACCATGTTTTTCGAAAGTTGTTGGAATGCAACGAAACAAAAGGAAACTTGTGCAGATGATAGAATATGCCAAGCGAATGCCATCAGATCCCAAAGAAATTCCTCAAAACCCCATAAAGCCCCTCCTGAATCTCTTGGGCCTGTCGATGGAGTAAACCTGCTCTTGTGACTAGTGTTTTAAAAATTGGCCAGTGTGAACTGATAACTGGTCAAACCGGCTAGTTAGCTAGCCCATCGGTCCAACCGGTAGGAAAACCTAGTTTGACCCTTCATTTCGCCCAAAAAAGGGTGAAATGGGTCCTAATTCGCTGGTTTAGGACGAAACCGGTCGGTTTGTGGTCAAACTGGTTGGTTCCATCCTAAATAGGCCAGTTAGCTGCTAAGGCCGCGGAGGACCCACAAAGCGCGGTTTTCCAAGTTTGTAGGGTGTTTTGGAGGGAAAATAAGGGTTCTTTCCCTCCAAAAACACCCTCTCCGAGCCTTTAGAAGAAGCTCAACCCCCTCATTTGCTTCACACATCTCATTTGGAGTTTTTGTGAGTTTGATTGGGAGCTTGGAGAGTGTTGAGTTTTTGCTGGAGTAGTGGAACAACAGAGAGTTTGAGCTAAGTAGTAGTCATCATGCCTCCAAAAGCCAAGGATACTGCATGGGCTCATTGTGATATGATTGATGGCAAAATGATCTGCAAATATTGCCAAAAATCTATTGGAGGGGGTATTAACAGGTTCAAGCAACACTTGGCTGGGATAGGAGGCCATGTAAAGCCATGTGAAGCACCAAATGACTCAATAGGGCATATTAGGGCAGAATACCTTCAGAAGTTTGAGACTCAAGTCACTGAACCAATAGAGAAGTTTGTGACTCAAGCAGTTGCAAAGTTTGGGAGTCGAGACTCAACCAACTGAGTTTGATCATGATGACTCATGAGAAGTTTCAAGTGATAACGCTGATCACTATTATCATATATGTAGACTTGTAGTAGGCCAGTGGTGCCATAGTTTGTAGGCTTGTTTTTGCACTCTAGAGGCCATTTAGAGCCTCATTGCTTATGTATTTTTTCGATGATATGTATTGCAATAAGTGCCATTTTGATATATTCACATTTACATGGTATATAAATGAGCAATATTTGCATATTTTGTCTCTATTGCCTTGGAATCATGGTTTTAAATCTTAAAAATAGTTTTTTCATTAAAAATTAATTATTTAATGTATTTTTTTAAAACTGGTTCGTTTAGACCTGAACAGTCCAAGTTCGGGTTCAAAACCTGGTTCATTAGGGTGACCGGTCCGGCCACAGGTTCCAGTTTTTAAAGCATTGCCTTTGACCTGTGAAATTTGCTAACACGAAATTCTACTACAGTAACTTATTTATTTCTCCTACTTATTTTCCACAATAAGTTATTTACAAGCAATGTTGATAATATTGGTATCGGTGTGGGTCCAGAAAACATCTTATCGACAATATCAGCGAAAATATCGGCAAATATTGGCGAGCATAAAAAATCATTTTTTTTTGTTCAGATTTTTAAAACAGCCGATATTTTCAAAATATGGCGATATTTTGCTGATATTTTCAAAACAGAAAATATCGCGATATTTACTCGGCGATATATCGTTTTGCCAAAAATATCACGATATTTTCGAATATCGTTGATATATCGCCGATATTATCAACACTATTTACAAGACCCTTCAGTGAACATCAAAGTAAATTCTATTGCAGTTGTCACATAATAGCATAGAGAAAAGAACATTGAAACACAAGCACAAGAATCAATCACATCAACATAATTATTTTTTGACAATAGTCCCTGGAAAAACCGGTGCAATAGATGAGGGTTTATTTATTATTCTTCAGCAACAATCTCTTTACAAGGAATGTTTTGCAGAATATAGAGAAACCTCTGAGAAAACACCTGAGATAATTTTCCTCCTCCCTTTGGAGAAACTCTGACACTCCAGAGATCCTCTAACCTTCATTGCGTCACCTCTGCATCATCTCTGCATGAGGACTGCGTCCCTTGCTGCATTGCCTCTTAGAGCTGTCCCTCTGCGCTGTCCCTTTGATGCACTACGTCTCCTCCTCCTCAGTCTTTGACTGATGCTAATGCCCTCCTCTTCCTTCACCCTGCAACTCTCCCTTTGAAATCGAACTCTTACTTCTTGAGAATCGATTTCCCTCAAGTTACTGAGTATTTTCCCAGTGTATCTCCAAATGACTCTCCAGTTTTCCTTTATACTTTTCTTGTTGAGATATCAACGCCCGTGATCTAATCTCTAATCAATGGCTAAGATTAAATTAGACCTGATCATAGTTTTAAAAACTGTTTTTAAAAACCGATTACCGGTCGAACCGGCCGGTTAGCAAGCCTGCTGGTCTAAACCGGCCAAAAAACCCGGTTTGAATGCCCATTTCTCCATTTTTTTGCCCTAACCAGTGAAAACCGGCTGGTTTGTATCAAACCGGCCGGTTCCGTCCTAAACCGGTCGGTTTTAGGCACGCCCACCGTAAAGTTAAAAAAGCATATTTTTGACTGTGTTTTAGGGGTTTTGGGGGGAAACTAAGGGCGTTTCAACCCTAACAATGTTGGCAATTAATGGTAATGTTAAATTCTTAAAGTAAAAGGATGAAAATGAATGAAAATTAAGGGAAATGTCACTTTTACTTAAATTTTTAACATTACCATGAAATGATTCAGGATGTTTGAGAGTGGTTTCGACCTCATTGGATTTCATATGGAGAAACTAGAATTTTAGATTTCGCTCAAAATTCAGCAGACTTAATGGTTTTCAGGATTTCATGGTTTGGGGGTAAACAATACATGCAATTGGAGCTCCAAATGATGAGCAAAACTCCTGATCTAGATCCCATTGTGTTGGGCGATATTGATCCAACATCAGAATGGGTGGAGGAGACTGAAGAACCTGTGTTTGAGGCTGATTTTGATATTGACATGGCTTTAGCGGGGGATGAAGCAGATTATGTGGTGGCATCAGAACCAGGATCAATAGCGGCATCAAGGAAAGGCAAAGAACCAATGGAAGGCACTAGTCATGCAGGTCGACAAACTCGTGCTTCCATTAGGTCCACTTCTATTGTCATTGGTGGCATTGATACTGTGGTTGCAGATCAAGCTGAGGCATCCTCAGACTCTGAACTAGATGATGTCTATGTAGCTCCTGATGATGATCCTGTGTCTAGTAGTGGTGATGAACTTGATGATTGATCATGTGTACACTGTAGACTTGTAGTAGGCCAATGGCCTCATATCTTGCAGCATTGTTTTTGGACTTTATAGGCCATTTAGAGCCTCATTTCTTATGTATTTTGCTATTTTGTCGATGATATGTATTGCACTCGGTGCCATTTTGATATATTCACCTTTACATGGTATATAAATGAGCAAAATTTGCATATTTTGCCTCTATTGGCTTGGAATCATGGTTTTACATCTTAAAATTAGTTTTGTTTCATTAAAAATTAATTATTTAATGTATTTTTTTAAAACCGGTTCGTTTAGACCAAACTAGTCCCTGTTAGACCGGTTCCGGTCGGTAAACCGGTTCATTAGGTGGACCGGTCCGGTCACCGGTTCCGGTTTTAAAAACATTGGACCTGATCCTCGTCTCTCAGAAGCTTCTCACCCATATTTTCATTAATGCCCATTAATATTTTAATTTTCCTAAGTTTAGACTTAGGAACCCCATTAAAAATATTAATTATTTTAATAAAAAACAATCTGGGTGGAATTTCACCAAACGATTTCTGGGTCTTGGAGATCTCATGTGTTCTAGCCCCTCCACAAAATTTCGGAGCTAGAGCACATTCGATGCTACCCAAAAATCAACACTCCTTCTTAGTGAGGAATGTGCTCTAGCAATACTACCCAGTAGAAGTATCACACTGATCCATGAAATCCTCTACGCTGCTGATACTCGGCCTGCTACCCTTCATCCACTGCGCTGCTGCAACCTGTACTGCTGCTTATGACATTGCGACTGTCACTGCTACATCTGTATTGCAACTCTCTCTCAATATGCTGCATCGTGCTACCCATAGCACTGCCACTGCTAATTGCTGCACTGCAATTCCCTGCACTATCCGCTTCTGCGACTAAAATAGATTCTCAATCATCCCCATCTTCTCCCTGAAATAAACAAACTTTGTTCTTCCTAGAGCCTTGGTGAGAATGTCTGCCACTTGTTCTCCTGTCAGAGTGTTCCGTAATTGTACTACCCCTTGCTGGACACAGTCCCTGATAAAGTGACACCTGATGTCAATGTGCTTCGACTAATGATGAAAAACTGGATTTTCAAAGAGCTTGATGCAACTCTGATTATCACACAAAATATTGGTCGCTTCCATCCTTCTCTTGAATAGATTCACCAGCAACTTCCTAAGCCATATGGCTTCACACGATGTTGTGCTAGTTGCCATATATTCAACTTTAGCTGAGGTCAGAGCTACAAATTTTTGTTTCCTACTACACCAAGAGGTCATTCCTGATCCAATGTTGTAACAGTACCCAGTGGTACTTTTTGGATGTATTGGAATTCTAGCCCAAGCTGCGTTAGTGAACCCACTCACCCTGATGTCATTGCCTCGGGTGTACATTAATCCATGTTCAACTGTTCCTTGTATATATTTGAAAACATGCTTGGCTGCTGCCCAGTGTGCCCTCTTTGGTTCCACCATGAACTGACTAAGGGTGTTGACAGCGTAACAAATGTCTAGCCTGATATTGACCAGATACATTAGGGACCCTATGAGCTGCCTATACAAGGTGGGATCGACGACTTTATATTCAAATGCATCAATCTTCTTTCAGTTGGTAATCATTGGAGTAGCCATAGGTCTACAATCCTGTGTTCTGAACCTTTCCTAAATTTCTGTAGCATATCTTCCTTGTCCAAGGAAAATTCCACCCTTTTGCTGCCAAACTTCCAACCCCATAAAATAATGCATCCGTCCCAAATTCATCATGGAAAAGTCCGTAGCTAGGTTGTCCTTGCAATCTTTGATGAGCTTGGATGAACTTGTTAGGAAAAGGTCATCCACATATAACACTAGAATTAGAGGCTCATTCTGTACAATCAAATAGTAGAGGTTGGGATCTGCATCACTCTTGACGAATCCCATCTTCTGCAAGTAACCCTCAATTCGACCATACCATGCTCTAGGCGCTTGTTTAAGCCCATTCAAGGCTTTCTTCAACCTGCATACATGAGATTTCTTCTCATGTGTCTCTATTATGTAACTAGCTCAAGAAAAGATAGAAACGAATCAAAGATAGATCAACGCCTTAGAATTCAGCCTCTTCGAGGGGGCAACCTCCTTTACATTACATAAATGAACAATTCTTGGATGATTCAAATGACAAAACCTCCTTTCTATATATTAGAGTCTAAGGAGTCAAAATATAACCCAGCCGACCTAACAATAATAATATAAAGCCACAAAAATAACAATAAAGGGATTCTATGGGGCATAGTAATAACAATACGGGGATAATAGGGGTACAACAATATTAATAAGGGATGCAACTACAATAGTAATGGGGTAATCACTAGTATTATAGGGACCCAACATGCCCCTCTCCTTCAAAAAAGTGTTGTCCTCAACGCTTCAGTAGTTCTGGATGCTTTTGTATAAAATTATCATCCTCCCATGTGGAATCTTCAGCGAATAAGTTCTTCCACTTGATAAGATACTCTGAAATTGATCGATTTCATAGCTGTCGAGTTCTTGTTTCTGTGACTGCTTCTGGTTCCAATATAATTTTTCCTTCCTCGTCAAGTTCTGGCAATATTGTTTGAACTGGGAGCTTGTCGCCTATAACCTTCTTTAAACATGAAACATGGAAAACTGGGTGCAATCGAGAAGCTGTAGGAAGCTCCAATTTGTATGCCATAGTACCAATTTTTTGCAACACCTTGTACGGACCATAATACTTTGGTGATAATTTATTATCCTTCTTAGCTTGCTTGACGGACATTTGCTTATATGGTTGTAGCCGTAGGAATACCCAATCACCTACATGAAAACTTCTTTCGCTACGATGTTGATCTGCCTATTTGTTTCATTCTATTCTGTGCCAACACGAGGTTATCCTTTAAGAGTTGGAGGACTTGTTGTTGACGTTCGATGTGATGTTCCACTGCTTGAACCTTATAATTTTCTCTTAAATATGATGTGATGGATGGTGGCTGATATCCATAAAGTGCCATAAATGGGGTCATTTTTGTTGCTGTATGGAAGGAAATGTTATACCACCATTCAGCCAGAGGCAACCATTTGACCCATTGTGTCTGTTTATTAGATAGAAAGCAACAAAGATATCCTTCCAAACATTTGTTTACTATCTCAGTTTGCCCCATCAAATTGAGGATGATAAGATGAGCTATGAGCTAACTGAGTACCAAGACAAGAAAATAATTCTGTCCAAAAATTTCCAGTGAAAATGGGATCTCTGTCACTTACAATAATCTTTGGGTTTCCATGTAGCTTTTGAATTGTTTCCATAAATGCAATAGAAACTGTATTGGCTTTAAATGGATGTGATAATGCACAAAAGTGTGCATACTTGGTAAGTCTATCAACTACCACCATGATGACACTCTTTCCCTCAGACTTGGGTAAACCTGTGATAAAATCCATTGAAACCTCCTCCCAACGTTGGCTTGGAATGGATAAAGGTTGTAATAGACCCGGTGTCTTAATTGTTTCAACTTTATTTTGTTGGCAAACCAAACATTCTGCCACAAATTTTTGAATATCCGATTTAAGGCCATCCCAAAAAAATTCCTTCTTAACCCTGTGGTAATTTTTTAAAAATCCCGAGTGCCCTCCTAAGGGATAAGTGTGCAATTCCATAAGAAACTTTTGTTTTAGTTGGGAATTCTTACAGAGGTATAAGCGATCTTTGTACCATAAAGAATCATTTTGCCAGCTAAATGTATCAGACGTACTGGAAACTTGTTGTAACTTTCGAATAAGTGCCCACACTTCTTTGTCATTCTTCCATTCCTCCCTTGTTTCGTTTATCCAATCTGGTTGGATAATAGAAATGGCGCACAACAATGCTTCCACATCCTCATCCTTTCTTGAGAGTGCATCTGCCACCACATTTTTCTTCCCTTTTTTGTAGATGATTTCAAAGTCATAACCCAACATCTTTGTGACCCACTTTTGTTGCTCTTCAGAGGATAATCTTTGTTCTAAAAATTATTTAAGGCTATCATGATCTGTTTTTAACTTGAAGTGTCTTCCCATTAGATAGGGTCGCCATTTCTTAAGTGCATGGAGTATTGCCAACATTTTCTTCTCTTAAATAGCTTTGTGTAAAAACTTTCCTTTGATTGGACGATTTTCAAAAGCAATGGGTCTTTCATCTTGCATTAAAACAACACCAATTCCATTTCCTGAAGCATCACATTCCACAATAAAGGTTTTTGTGAAGTCCGATGTAGTTAAGATCGGTGCTTGGCACATTGCCTCTTTAAGATGTTCGAAGGCCTTTGTTGCTTCTGGAGTCCATGAAAATGCATCTTTCTTCAATAATGTTGTTAGAGGTGCTGCTATTCTCCCATAATTCTTAACAAACTTGCGATAATACCCTGTCAACCCGTGAAATCCTCGCAGATGCTTTATGGATGTGGGAATTTTCCATTCCTTAATGGCTTTAATTTTGCTAGGGTCTACCTTAACTCCTTCATGAGATACAATATGACCCAGATATTCCACCTCTTGTACTCCAAAGAAACATTTTGATCTTTTTGCATATAATTGTTTCTCCTCCAATAGTTGTAGCACCTTGTCAACATGTTCAACATGATCCTTCCAAGACTTGCTGTAGATTAGTATATCATCAAAAAATACTAACACAAATTTTATAAGGAATGGTTTGAAAATGGAATTCATCAAACCTTGAAATGTTGAAGGTGCATTGGTAAGGCCAAAAGGCATGACCAAAAATTCATAATGACCCTCATGAGTTCTAAATGCTGTTTTCGGAATGTCTTCAGTCTTCATTCTGATTTGATGATATCCTGAACGAAGATCCAACTTGGTGAAGTAAATTGATCCATGCAATTCATCGAGTAATTCATCAATGATGGGAATGGGAAACTTATCTTTAATAGTGAGCTTGTTGAGCTCCCTATAATCTGGACACATGCGCCATGATCCATCCTTCTTGTGCACTAATACTACTGGAGCAGAGAAAGAACTTTGACTCGGTTGAATTATACCAGCCTCTAGCATTTCTGCAACCACACTTTCAATTGCACTCTTTTGGGCATAGGGATATCTGTACGGCCTGATGTTTGGAGGAACACTTCCTGGGATCAGATGAATAGCATGATCATGATCACGAATAGGTGGGAGACCTTTGGGAGTCTCAAATACCTTGGAATGATTGTCCAAGAATTTTTGGAGATATGGAGAAACAGATGATTGCAATGCGGAAACATCTAGCGAACATAATTGTGCAATTACACCCCTTTGTTCCTTTTTTAGAAGCTTTGTCATACTGTTAGAGTTGATTATCTTTCCCGGTTTCCTTGTAATACCCCTTAATTCGACTTCCTTTCTTTCCACAGAAAATTTCATGAAAAGTTCTTGAAAATTAAAAGTTATTGTACGCAAGGATTGTAGCCATTGGACTCCTAGTACAACATCAGCACCTCCCATTGGAATGGAAAGCATTGGGCTAGTCAATACATATTCTCCCATCGATAACTTGATATTATGGCACTTTCCAGACCAATTTATTGTTCTTCCATTTGCAACCATCACTTGACACTCTGGTGCTGGATATAAGAAGCAATTCAATTCTTTTGCTACCTTACAGTGAATAAAATTGTGGGTACTTCCTGAATCAATCAACACTATTACCTTTTTTTTCTTTATTTGTCCTTCTATCTTGATGGTTTGAGGAGTGGTAATTCCCACCAATGCATTACAAGATATGGTCGGATTCATTTCTTCTTTATCCAGGCTTTGTTCTTGGAGTATAGCCTCTTCTTTTGACCTTTCTTGCTCATTTTCTTCTTCCTCTTCGCAATCTATGTAGAATAATTTGTTCTCAGCACACTTATGACCTTTAGTGTATTTGCTATCACAACTGTAACATAGCCCTTTTTCTCTTTTTTCTTCCAATTGTTGTGGTGTCAACCTTATAGGTTGTGGAAGACTAGGGGAAACAACACTTCCATCTTTATAGTTGTGAGTGGTATGCTTCCTGGTTGCCATAATTTTGCTTTCCATTTTTCTTGCTAACCTGAATGCCTTCTCTAATGAATCAGGTTCCCAAAGGCAAAGATCATGCTGGATCTTATCCTTTAAAGTCCCTATGAACACATCAATCTTATGCTCCTCTGGAATATTTTTTACCCTTATGTTCAATTTTTGGAACTCCTCAATGTGCTCCATTATTGAACCCTTTTGTTTAAGACTTATCCATTGGCTAAAAAAAGTGTTGCTTTTTGTATCCTCATAATGTGCTGTTAATTCTTCCGTAAAAATTGCCCAAGTGGTAATTTGTTTACGAGAGCGAAGCCATTGATACCATACAAACTGATTTGGTTCCAAATATAAAGTTGCAATACGTACCTTTTGTGTGTTTTGCACATTATTGAGATCAAAAAATTGCTCTATCTGTAATATCCATGTTGCGGGATCCTTGCCATCAAACTTCCTCATATCGATCTTTGGAATATGGTGAGTCTTCGATCCCACATTAGAGTCTAAGAAATCATGATTAACATTTCTTTTGTTCGCATCATGAGTTTCCTTTACTACCTTTTCACCATTAGTAAGTATTTCTTGTAGAAGATTTGTCATGTTTGTCTTCAAATCTGCCATGTTTGTCTTCAAATCTGCCATGTCTCTCTTCAAATCTATCTTCAAATCATCCATCTTAGCTTCCATGCCCTTTATCTTAGTTTCCACGCCATTTATCTTAGCTTCTGTTAGCTTTTGTGAGAGTGACATTTGTTGCACTTGTTCTTGTAATTTTGATATATCATGTAGCATTTCTTCCTTTTCTTCATGAGTCATGCTAGAGCTTTCAGGTTGCTTATTAGGTGTTTGCATTTTCTTTCCTCGGGGCATCAGTTACCGATAACAATGCTCTACTATGCCCTTTGAATTCCTTCAAAATAAAATTTCAAACCAAGCTTAAGCAAAAATTTAAAAAATCTACACACCTTTTTTCACTTTGTAGGAGCTCGATATTGCCTCTGATATATCTCTGTATTTTCTGATCATCTAGTTCTGAAATTGCGACCTACAGTAACCCTCTGTGTCCTCTTTCCAATGCCACCAATCTGACCCAAATTGGATTCTCCAAGGAAGAGTTATGCGAAATCTCCCACAGTGACTTGATTATAGACTAGTTCAGTAGAGCGAACTTGTACGACATGCCACGAGCCACTGTTTCGACCTTTGGCTCTGAAAAATATCTACAAGAAACTACAGTCCGTCCTCTTTTTGTAACTTCTTACAAAATTTCAATTCGATGCTCAGAGAGAAAGTTATGACGATTTTCCCCAGGTCACCTGTTTGGAATGTAATTCAGGAGTCTGCAAAAAGACCAACTTCCTCAGATCATATCTCCGCAAATATAGCACGAAAAGCTCTGAAATTCGGACCCGAGGTTCAGCGCGATGTCTTCTCAAATGGGTTTTTTTTTAAGCTTCTGAAACGTCGCAGAAAATAGTTATAGCGAAAATGCCATGATGACCTATTTGGAGCAGCGAAACCCTATAATCCAAAGCTCTGATACCAAATGTTATGAAACCAGCTCAAGAAAAGATAGAAAAGATAGATCAACGCCTTAGAATTCAGCGTCTTCGAGGGGGAAACCTCCTTTACATTACATAAATGAACAATTCTTGGATGATTCAAATGACAAAACCTCCTTTCTATATATAGGAGTCTAAGGAGTCACAATATAACCTAGCCGACCTAACAATCATAATATAAAGCCACAAAAATAACATAGAGGGATTCTATGGGGCACAGTAATAACAATATGGGGATAATAGGGGCACAACAATATTAATAAGGGATGCAACTACAATAGTAATGGGGTAATCAATAGTATTATAGGGACCCAACAGTCTCAAAACCCTCTGGTTGTTCAATGTATACTTCTTCTATCACCCCGTTCAAGAACACAACCTTGACGTCCATCTGATGAATCTCCCACCCCATCTTTGCTGCAAGGGATATCATGGATCTAACAGAAGTATACCTAGCTACTGGGGTGAATGTTCTTTTGTAGTCTATCCCTTCCTTCTGAGCATACCCCTTAGCCACGAACCTGACTTCGTATTTTTCCACACTGCCATCTGCAACATATTTGACCTTGTAGATCCATCTCGAACATACAATTGACCTATCCTGAGGCCTAGGTACCACTTCCCGGACATCATTGACTGTCATGGAACTGTATTCCTCCACCGTAGCATCTACCCATACTTGATGTTGAACGACCTCCTGAAAACTAGCGGGTTCTCCAACTTGAGCCACCAAGGCTTGGTATCTATCTGGTTGTCTACGCTCCATTTTCTCGTTCCTAGGAGCTCCACCGAAATCCTCTGCATCTCGTAGTATCTGTTGAAGTTCCCGGCTCGTTCTTCCACAGGTAGTGGGTAGATCTATTTTCTCCTCCTCTTGTGACTCCACCTGCTATGATACCTTTGGATTCTTGTGTTTTGGAGAAATACTGGTGCTGCATTCTGCTGGTCGAAGTGGTTGGACCAATGGATCATCCTTTGACTGCTCTTTGAAAGGCATTTCTTGAGATTTCTTAAAAGCTCTGTCCTCCATGAACTTGACATCCCGTCGTACTACGATCTTCCTATTTCCTGGAAGATTGATTCTATATGCCTTAGCATTCTCGCTATATCCCACAAGATATCATTTTTCTACAGTTTTATCCAACTTCTTACTCTTTTCTTTGGGTATATAGTAGTATGCCAAACTCCCAAATATTCAGAAATGACTCACCTCAGGCTTCTTGCCAGTGAAGACACTCTCTGGAGTAATATTACCTAATGCCTTGTGAGGAGTCCTATTTTGGACATATACTGTTGTGCTGAATGCTTCTGCCCATAGAAATTTGGGCATATCCTGATCATACAACGTTGCCCTTGCTGCTTCAACAATAGTCATGTTCTTCCTCTCCGCAACTCCATTCTGCTCCAGATTATATGGAGCTGTTCATTCTCTTCTGATGCCTTCCCTTGCACAGAAATCAGTGAAGTCCCTATCAATGTATTCTCCACCATTGTTGGAGCGCAACACTTTTATCCTCTTCCCTGTTAGATTCTCTACCAGAGCCTTGAACTCCTTGAATCGATTAAAAACCTCATCCTTGGTTTTTAGAAAGTAGATCCAAGGCTTTTTGGAATGGTCATTAATGAAGGTGACGAAGTATTCAACACCACTAAGAGCTTTTGTGGACATGGGTTCACAAATATCTTAGTGTATCAATCCTAGAACACTCTTAGCCCTATTGTTACTTCTGGAATAAGCTACTTTGGCTTACTTTCCTAGTGCACACCCTCTGCATACATTGTCTCGTTTGGTTCTTAATTCTGGAACTCTTGTGACGGTTCTTCTGAGAATTCTTAGAGCCCCATGGTGTAAGTGCCCCATCCTCTTGTGCCATAGTTCATTCAAATCTTTTCCCCACTATTGCCTATCAGTGCAATTGGAGATTCTAGCTGTAACTTATACAACCTGTTACTTCTGACTCCAATTTGGGCCTTCTTCTTCCAACTCGGATGTTTGACATATACTTTCTTCCCAATGAAGAAAACATCATAGCCCTTGTTTTGTAACTGAGATATAGAGAGTAAGTTCATCCCTAATCTAGGCACATGCAGCACATTGGTAGCTCGAAGCCAATCCCCTGCTTCTATTTGGAAAACTACCTTACCTCTTCTTACGAGGGTACATTTTGACTTATTTCCCATGGTGATTTGGAAGTTCATCTGTTCTTCTTGATAGCTCGAGAAACATTCTCGTATTCTTGTCATGTGCGCAGAAGCTCCACTATCAATATACCAAACCTCAGAGGAAGCAGAACTTGCCAAGCAAGCGACTTCTTCTTCCAGTCTGGAAGCTAACATAGAATAGTCGTGATCCATATTCTTCACGCTTTCCTCTTTTCCGGTAGAACTGCACGAGTCCTTTTGAGTTGCTGCTCCAGCATCATGCTCCTGAATCATTGCAGATTCTCTTACCCTGTTGCCCGATCTCAACTCTGATACCATGTGAAAATTTCTAACACGAAATTCTACTACAATAATTGATTTATTACTCCTACTTATTTTCCACAATAAGTTATTTACAAGACCCTTCAATAAACATCAAAGTAAATTCTAATGCAGTTATCACATAATAGCATAGAGAAGAACATTGAAACACAAGCACAAGAATCAATCACATCAACACAGTTATTTTTGGACAATAGACCCCGAAAAAACCCAATGCGGGAAAACCGGTACAACAAATGAGGGTTTATTTATGATTCTTCGGCAACAATCTCTTTACAAGGAATGATTTTGCAAAACATAGAGAAACCTTTGAGAAAACACCTGAGATAATTTTCTTCTTCCCTTTGGAGAAATTCTGACACTCCAGAGGCCCTCTAGCCTTCACTACGTCACCTCTGTGTCCTCTCTGCGTCACGACTGCGTCCCTTGCTGCGCTGCCTCTCAGAGCTGTCCCTTTGTGTTGTCCCTCTGATGCACTGCGTCTCCTCCTCCTTAGTGTCTGGCTAATGTTGATGCCCTCCTCTTCCTTCACCTTGCAACTCTCCCTTTGAAATCAAACTCTTACTTCTTGAGAATCGATTTCCCTCGGGTTACTGAAGTTGTATCTCCAAATGACTCTCTAGTCTTTATACTTTTCTTATTGAGATATCAACAACCGTGATCTAATCTCTAATCAAAGACTAAGATTAAATTAGACTTGATCCTTGTCTCTTAGAAGCTTCTCACCCATATTTTCATTAATGCCCATTAATATTTTAATTTTCCTAAGATTAGACTTAGGAATCCCATTAAAAATATTAATTATTTTAATAAAATACAATCCGGGTGGAATTTCACCAAACTATTTCTGGGTCTTTGAGATTTCATGTGTTTTGGCCTCTCCACAAAATTTCGGAGCTAGGGCACATCCGATGCTACCCAAAAATCAACATGACCTAGTTGCCTCCAACCATGGAAGTCCATCCTAACCACGCCATAAGAGAAACCAAAAAAAAGAACATGACAAATCCTCCTGCCTCAAGATTGCTTTCTCTCAAGAAATCCTTATCTTTCCACTGACTAGGTGGTCATGTACAGTTGAGAAGCAATACCTGGATCCCATATAAACCACTAGGTGATACCATGCCTCTGTGCCACCCAACCATGAACGAATCACCTAATGCCCCAATCCCAGACTAAACTCTGACTCGTCCTGCCATCCATAGATCCCCCTGGATCCCAATGATACCATGTCCAATCATGAGCACCTCTATCCCATGGCTGCAACTGTGCCCTGTCTTCAGCTGTAGAGGCTGCTCCATCAATCGAATACCAACTCATCGCTTCTCTTCAATCCAACCCCTAACACAAACCAATGACAATCCTACTTTGTTGATGCTGGGTTGGAATGCTAAAGAGTTACCGGCCTACATCCCACTGCCAACTAAAACATGTAGTATCCCTCACATCTAAGGGATCCCACTGCACTGTCCCTGACTAAAAATATCACCCCATCAATAGGGTACCATCTCATGATCTCTCGCCAATCCAGCTCGTGGGAAGAATCTAATGCACGGACACTTGTGTGTAGAACAAGTCTTTTGACAAATATATTACATTTTGACTTCAAGTACAATTTATGAAGACCGAACCTAGTTACATTCTTGAACACTAGGATCCCTGCTAGATTGAGCTGTAACATTACCCATTAATAGAGACATAACACTGAATTGTTGGTAGGAAGAAGTATCATAGCCGTGATCATAATTTTGACTGCCATAACATCTTTTACTATAATTATTGAAAGCAGATATGGGATAACCCTGCTCATTATTTGAACTGCCATTGTATGTTCCACTATAAGAATTGCTAGCAGAAGCTATATAAACCTGACCATGATTATCATTATTTTATGTTTTTCACTCTCATTGTATATTCCACCATAATTTAATGAATATGTCAAGGTAAAATCATCATGATATATTGCAAAGCACCCTATGGCCTTCGAAAGGTCTTTAGCATAGGCTTGGTGTCTTAGCATGTGGAAGATGATTTATTGCCTCTTTAGGTGTTTGCTTGGTGGAGTAAGTGATTTATGTCTTCTTTCCTAAGTTTAACTTAGGAAAAGTACAATAATTAAAGTCAATTAATTATTGTGGACTATTAAGTCATTTTCTAAGGATAAATAATTTAATTATTTAAGTGACTTAGAAATGATCTCAACCATTGATATCCAAGATTTTAATGACTTAGGGTTAGGGATTTGGGCTTAATGAAGATTATAAAATGAAGCTTAAGAAAGAGGTGAAGACATGAGAGAGGAGACACAACAAGGGAAAGCAATTTTCTCTAGTGTGAGTGGCTTAGTAGATGAAAGCGTAGAGGAAAACTACAAGAGGATTCGAGCGTGTCTAGGAGGTTGAATTGTTGCAGATTGCAGAGTTGTTGAAGAGAGAGGGAGGTTGCTTTGATTGGAGAAGTTAATTTGCCAGGGCCGAATTTCATGATGTTCAGTGGCGGCTCGAAGGGAAGGTGCAAGGTTAATTTATTGGCAAATTGTTTGGCAAAGTTCTCCAGGGTAAATTCCTTGAGAGGTCGATTTCTAGGAGGCCAAATTCCTTGGGGCAAATTCATCTAGTCGGGGCCGAGTTACAGGTTCTAGCAAAATGTATTTTTCCTTGTACTTCTTTGTGGGTATAAAACTCTGATTTTTCAGATTAATGAATGACGAAGAATTGTTGTGAGTATTAACTGTTGCAATATGTGATTGATCTCTAAATTTTTATTTCTGCTGCATATAATTTCTAGAGGCGAAAGTACCAGTTTTTGATTATTCAGAATTTAATTGGTTAGTTTAATAAATCACTGGGAAAATAGATAGTTGCCATGAGAAAATAAATCGGGGTTGGTATTAGGAGATTTAACGTTGACACCTTGAAGATACTACCCTTGGTTGATTGACTTAGATATGCTATCACTTTCAGGGCATTTGAGGATAGTAGGGTTTGGAATCTAGGGATTATTGAATTTGATGGATTGCTTCACCATGAGATAGAGTTGACAAGATTTTTTGGGATCAATAGTATCCTATTGATGCAATAAGATTCAAGTAGAGCCTTCTTCAGATACATTTGGGATGTAGGAGTTGGACTTGGCATGCAGGTTCTAGATTTTATGCAACAGGGATTCCCTAGGCTTAGTTGGGAGCCATGAATACAAGTTTGGATTTCTTGGACAAGCAAATTTGGGAAAGGAGGACTATAATTTCCCTTTTCAAGAACAAAAGTCTAGAGTCAATTAATTTAATTATTTAATGTCATCTCTAAGGTGATATTGAGTAATTAAATTAAAAAAGAGATTATTAAGTGACTTTTGATTAATTAAGGAATAAAACTTTATAAAGTCACTTTATATTATTGTGCGGAAAAATGGTAAAAAGAGGAGATCCATGGTATTTTGATGACCCATGGTATTTCGATGAACTATGGTATTGATCCATGGTATTCTAATGATAAAAGTTATAAAAGGAGAATTGGAGCTCACTTTTGGGTGTCCATTTGTTATTGATTTTGATAATTGTTTCAAGAGCTCTTGTAGCTTGAGAGTATGGGTGAGAACCCATGTGAGGAGGGTTAGTTTCGACGGTGAGAGATCCACCCTAGCTGATCTAGCCAAATTGGTTTCAGTAGTGAAACTATCTACCTTAGGTGGTTAATAGGAGGTGCCACGCAAACTTCCTCGCTAGTGCTTGACCTTGGAGAAAGAGGAGGGATCACTTAGATCTCTCACTAGTGCTTCAAATTCAAAGACATGAGTGATAATTCAGATTACTCACTTGTGTCTAACCTGAAAGAGAAAGACCTAGTTTTGCAAACCATCCTTGCAGGACGAGTTATCCCTAGTTGCAAGTTGAGTTCATTCACAAGGGGAGGCCGAGATCTATCAACACTCAACAGGTTGAGTGTGACAGTCTTTTGAGGCCGATTTTCCTGATCATTTGCAGAACGAGATCAACAATTGGAGGAGGCCAAATGGATTGTCTTGACAGGTCGAAACCCTATGTTGAAATTCTGATGTTCTATGCTGTAACAATTACTTATTACAAAAATTCTTTATGCTGCAATATCAGATAAGAAATTGTGGATAGAACATAAACCAAATGCACAATAGAAGACATCCAAGAACAAAATGAGACACAGAGAATTTAGGTCCATTGGCCAAGGCAAAACCCCACAAGGGGAAAACCCAACCAACTTCTTCTTCTATTGGATATCAATTGTCCAATAGAGATACAAAGTACAATGAGAGATCAAGAGAATAAATAAATTCACCCAAATTTGAACAAGCTGAAGTATAAAGATCACTGGTAGCAGCAACAGATGCAAACACTGAATCAACCTTGCCTACAAGTGAATGAACACTGAAACACTGAATCAACCTTGGCTCACCAAGTCCCGCTCTTACTCTCCAAGTCTCTCTCTCACAATCTTTTTCAAGTCTCTCCAACTCTCTCTCTCAAGTTCAAATTCTTCTTTCACAATGCACACGCAGTAAGGTGAGATGATATGAGACACATATATATGGGAGGTGCAACGGATTCATGCCACAAAGGAGGTACAACTCACATGCATTTTTGGGAAGAGTAACTTATGCCATTAAGGAGCGACAACACACGCCTTAGAGAAGTGTAACTTATGCCATTAAGGAGAGTCAACACATGCCTTAGAGAAGTGGAACTTATGCCATTAAGGAGTGTCATCATTTAGGAGAGAAGTGTACGCCTTAACGAGGAGAGTGTAACATTTGCATTGATGAGAGTGTAAGAGGAATCTTTCATGACATGCCTTTAATGAGTGTGTAAGAGTGAGTGTAACGTATTCATTATGAGAGAGAGAGTAACGTAGTGCTATGTGAGTCATCAAGGAGAGGTGCGAAGTGATTGAATGTCATGAAGGAAAAGGGACTTGAATTTCCTTTTGATAATAATAATAATAATAATAATAATAATATTGATGATTAAGTCGAAATTGAACTATTAGGATTGATTAATGATAAGTTAAGTGATTTTCCATCAAGTATACTTGATTGCCAATTGATGCAAGGTGATTCATCCCCGAGTTGCCAATTTTTAACACACCCTCTCAGCTAGGGAGGGATTTCTTTCTACAACAAAGATCTCTGCTCTCTGCTCATCTTTGTTCATCTTTGCTTTGGAACAATGATGTCTCAATCTAATGAAGAAGAATCATCATAGGGGAGATTCGTCTATCACCCTATATCGACGGATCTTCCCACCTTGACACATACTTGGGGGGATTGCCACTTGTCAACACATAACAAGGAGCCCATAGCATCACCCATCCCAAGAAGCCCAACTTGTGGGTAGGATGCATATTGGGGTATACTCTTGGCAAGTGTCAGGCTTGATGGTAGGCAGGATTACCACTTGTCAACACATGATTGTTGGAAAATCCAGAAAATTGAAGATGAAGGTTGATTTTCCTTCATGATAATTACTTGTGAGATTTGTTGGCATTATTATTATTGTGTTTTTTCTTCTTTCATCAAGCAATTACCATAATACAAGAACATGAAGATGACAAAAAAACAAAATAACACCCATAAAATCCATAAAGTTCTCTTCTTATAGAATCGGATCAAAGTGAGATATCTAAGACCCATGACCACAAAAAGCTTCACCCTTCAGATGCCAAGTCAAACCCTCCTTTAGCACAACAAATCCATCATCATCAGACTAGCTACGTCACATGACACGAGGACACGAGACACAGAGGATATGTAAATACGAGTATTCAATACGAAATGCAGCGACCTGGAAACAGGACACGGGGGACACGTTTTATATATATATATATATATATATACATATACATATACATATACATATATATACCAAAATATAGTTTTTTATCCATATTAAATTGCAGGTTGCAGCTTATCTAATCAAATTAAAATATAATTACTTCTCAAAGTTCATAGTTCACTTTAAAAAAATAAATAGAATCAAAATTTACTATTTAGAAATTAGAATGTGATATGCTTGGTCTTGATTCTTGAATACCTCTACCCTCACACAAACGAATGATGGATCTGTTGCTCCAGGGGCAGACTTGTGCATACAAATTGAGCAAAACAACTCAAATTGCCCCAGAGATGAAGCTGTTGATGTCAAACATGCAGATGAGGGCATTTCAGAAGTGAAACAACAACTCCCTATCCTTGCTAAAAATTGCCTACAAGGAGCAGTCAATATTTTGAGAGACCATTTGGAAACCCTTGGTGATGAAAGCACATAAGGAAGTGCAGGCTGATAACAATGTAGATATTAATGAAGGAGCAGGTCAGTTTAATGACAAACATAATAAAAACATCCTTAACCTACAGAATGGATCAAACAAGGGGATATTTACGGCACATGGACATGGCTGCAAAGCTGGTAGACATACTAGCATTAGAAAATGATCCCACAAGCATTTAATTTTGAAAACAGTTCTGAGTTTGCAGATTTCAGAAATGGGGCAAGCGGAAGCCGCAACACAAATAAGTTATAAGTTTATAACTTAGAAACGGTAAACGGAAACCCCATCAATCATATATAAATTATATAATGATTAATCAAATAATTTACAAAACCGTAAACGTGAAGTTTGAACACGGGTTTAGGGGTTTACAAGCCGGTTTTCTTGAACGCTGAAGCCTGAATGCTGCACAGCACAATCGACACCACACTCTGCTCCAAACTCAGTTCAAACAACAACTCGCTGCTCCACACGACAACTCCACACACACAACAGCTCCACATGACAACACACGATGAAAAGAACCGGGAAAAATCCATTGCGTGGGCTTTAAACTACACTTTTTAGTGGGGTACGTATTCAATCGGAGGAAAAACGTTAGGGCAACGTTTTCGATCAACGGAATACGCGTTTTCCAGATGCAGGACACGACGAAAACCGACAAATACATTTTACGTTTTACAGGACATGATGAAAAATGTTTTCGACACGTTTTAGGGCCGTTTTCGTGTCTGGCACGTAAAATACGGGACACGAGACCTTGGAGGACGTGTCCTGTGACTTAGCAGACTAGCAACAAAAGATGTGTCAAGGCAGAACGTCCACATACTTTAAGCTCAAGAAGATATTTTTCTTCTTTGTCCTTTCTGCGATATTCCAGACCAAAAGCATCCAAAATTGTGTGTCCAAATGAGCTCCATTTTCCTACTATCTATACTGTCCAGAGGGTACGAATAGACATGTCCATTAGGGTAGAGCCAACTTGACAAGTAGGCTGACTTGGCACCTAGAGGGGTTTTTGACCCAAAAATTCATATTTAAAAATTCTTTTCCCTTTTTCTTTTCAAATTCCAAATGGGACTTGACTTTTTAACTCATGACAAATATTCTTTTGACTTTGAGAAACCCTAGAAACATGCTTGACTTAGTTGACCAATTGACTTGAGCATGAAACCCAGTTGAATTGTCATTGACAAACCTTAGAACCAGTGGTGCACATTTCCTAGGTGTGGAGGCAGTTCGACTTGGGAGTTTTCTGGGTCAGCTCCAATGATTTGGGTGTACAAGATTTGCAGGGGCATTTCTCATCTTGGAGCCAGGATTTTGGGGACATTTTGCTAGGGTAGCTTTGGGCCATTTCTGATGGCCGAATTTCTTAATTTCCGACAGTGCGTGGAGCTTACTAGGTAGAGTTTGCGCAATTTTGGGAGCAGGGCTGTTAAGAGCTTGAGGTGCCAAGGAGTAGAGCCTTTTGGTGCTGATTTTTTGATTTGGGTAGGAATTATCAGAGCGGGAGTTGGGGATTGTTTTTGTCAATGTTTTAAAACTCCGACTCCGACTCGGCCGAGGATCGACTCCGACTCCGACTCCGAAACGGTAATGACTCGGCCGGCTCGATTTCAATGACTCGGTCGTTGTAAAAAATACATTAAATATTTTTTTTTTTTATTAAAAAACATAATTTTAAATATTTTAAACATAATTTTAAAGATTTTCATTCATGTTTCCAAGCACACAGCATTATAATATAGATGGAAGACAACATATGATCAAAGTAGGCTCATGAACCAATCCACTATATCAAAATGGTACCCAATGGCAATACATAGTCAACTGTCATACATGATCAAAGACTCAAAATAAAATACAAATAACCAAGGAGGCTAGAAATGGCCTCTACAACAAAAGTAAACTGTGATGGTGACTAGACTGCAATACTAGTACTACTGGGCCACTGGCTAGTAGCTACTGCCAGAGGAGCCAAGATCATCTCGACCAATCTCTGGATCATCATCATCAGAGTCAGACAAGGGGCCCCATGGCTCCTCCTCATCATCATCGTCTCCAACTGCAACTGTAGAAGTGGTGCCAGTACCACTAGCAGGCTGTGCAGCAGATGCAAACTGAGATAGAGTAGATATGCGACTGCGCTTCTGTCGTGGCTGAGCAGAGGAAGCACCTACAACTGGAGTCCTTGCTCGCTGTGAGACTGAGGCTGGTGGACTGGGATCTGCATTCAACTGAACAGGCTGATGTTGAACAACATGTTCAAGTTCAACTGATGTCTCCATATCTATATCTACATCAAGATCCTCATCAGGATCAAACTCTGGTGGACGACTCTCCACTACCCAATCTGATGTTGGATCAATGTCTTCCAACACAATGGGATCTGAATCAGGTCTTTTGTTCAGCAATTGGTTTCGTCTGAGCCGAAGGTTGTATTGAACAAAAACTAGATCATTCAACCGTTTTTGATCCAAACGGTTTCTCTTCTTTGTGTGAATCCTCTTGTTGACCTCTACCGGTCAACTACCCATGCAGTACACCCCCTTTTTCTTTGCAAGAAAAGGGCAGCACCTGATCAGCGTGTCTGTGCCATCCAGCAGTCATCAGCAGCTTGATCAATCTAATTGTAAACCCAGTCTGCATGTATTAATTGTAAATAATCTTAGCAGACATGAGTCATGTATGTAAATTGCCTAGGTGGATCTAACTTTCTGATGGTAATCTACGTCCCGGAAGGTTTTTCGTCTCACCGATCCATGATCGGCAGAGTTTTCCTTCAAACCTGACCCCAAAGTCGGGATGGATTTTGTCATTAGAACTTTAGGAGAATCCTAGTGTGTTGATCTGCTAGATTATAGTTGTGTCGCAGAGCTGGGTGATTTGTGAAGGTCTGTATTAAATGGGTTTTCCCCCTTAAGATGTAATATTGTAAAAAGTCATCATGAAATGTGTCTTGAGGGTTGAAAATGTTTTAAATCCCCTCGTAAGTCCTAAGTCCCAGGTCCTAAGTGATGTTTCCGAAGGCTTAGTTCGATGATCCATTTAAAAAATGAATAAAAATAATAAAATAAAGAAAAATTAAAAAATGAAATAAATAAAAAATAATAAAAAAATTAAAAAATAAAGCAAAAACCCTAACTAATAAAATAATAATATTTTAAGTGAATAAATCGACGGATGAGATCAAGAGATGTCTTGATCCTCATCAACGGTCGAGATCATTTCAGCATGGATCACTCGAACTAGCCGTTGGAGGCATTTCCTTTAAGTAGGGTGCTAGGGGTCATTTTCAGATCATCTGATCTGTGAGTCGGATACTGAAGAAGCTCTCTTGTAAATCTGTTTCTGGTTAATAAAAGAAGACTTTGGGGTCCATATCTTGCTGGTGTTACTCTCTGGAAATGCTGTGAGATTGTTTAATTTTCTGCATATTTTCTTTTCAGCCATTAATAATAGCTGTTTGTAGAGTAGTGTGGGCACATGTATCTTGTCCACTTGCTAGGGTTTGAGTGCTGTTAGGGTTTCTGAAGTAATGGCAGGTATCTCCATTACTGTTTGAAATCTAGCAGCATTTTTGCCCTCTTTACTGATGGTTGTCTTGAGCTGTGCAGAAAACATTTTTTGAAGGAAGATTGTGGGCGTTAGGGGAAGTTCTCGGCTGAACCAGCCAACTCCCGTAAGCAGTTTTTGTTGAGCCCAGTTGGATTTGATCCTGGGTCTATCATTTCGTTTTATTTTTCTAAGTTGCATGAGAGATTTTCTGAAGTTCTTCACAGTGAAAACCTAAAATTTCTGTTTCTTTAAAATATTTCCGTGCTTATTGCCGAATCTGGCTGTTAAGGGGCCAAATCTGTAAACAAATTTCTTTGATCTAGGGTTTTAAATTTCTGCTTTTCAATTTTTTTTTTTTTTTATTAGGGTTTTATTCTTTTCTTGTTTTGCAGCTGCTCAGCCAGCAAATCCAAGTCAAATCGAAATACCCAGAGCTGAGCCAGCTTGCAGCGAAAGATTATTTTGGTAACAACGTTCAACATTTTTACCAACTTTTTCGCTGCCATTACATTCCGTTATTCGCCGGCTCCAATCCGTATCTGTCATAGCAAAGCAAAGGTTATAGGTTGGGCGAGTTTCAAGATTATCAGAGGTTATACGTTGGCAGCAGCTCCGTCGAACCAGCCCGCCGGCTCAGGTGTATTCAAATTTTTGTATGTTACATAGCTGTAGATTGGGGTTACGATTCCACGCCGCCATCAAGGATACCCTTCAGCGTAACACGGTAATTATTGTGATGGGTTTGCCTGAGATTTGATTCCGTCAATTCCGTAACGGGATTTTGCATTCCTCGGTCAGCCCATCGTGAATATTTTGATCACGGGATTTGCACGCATCATGCCCTGGTTGGAGAGCACCATCCCTGCCCTTCGATATTCGACGACTGAAGCGTAGTTTTATTTCTGTCTTCACCCATTCATCAAGCCGTGGATAGCTTCAGCGTTGGAGCACGTTTAATCTCCGGAGGCCAGCGTGAATAAATTCCAGATTGATGGTAATTTTTGACGCGTGGATCATTCAAACGCTCAGCGCAGGTGAAAAAGCCGTGTTCCCTTTGTCGCTGTCGAAACCCTGCAATCAGCAAAAGAAGTGCATTGCTCGTTTCCTTGGTCGAAGGTTCATGTTCGCCGGGCCAGGTCAGGTATATCACAATTTCGATTTTGATTTATGCGATGGTTTAATCTTTCAGCGGCTTGGTTTTACGTTATGAGCTCACGTCCGTAGCAGGTAATCCGTAGCAGGTAATTGAGTTAGCGTTTGTATTTCTTTAGATTTTTTTTTTTAAATTGTATTTTAGATATAATGTGAAAAGGGCTTTGTTAGATTTATTTTATTTTACGTTTTTAGATTTTAAATTTTAGTTAGAATTAAATTCATAAAAAATCGAAAAGCTTCATTATAGTTTTATGTTAGGTTTTTTAATTAGATTTCAGTTTAATTTTTTTTAGTTTAATTTAGATTTTAATTATTAAAGCTTTTTTTTTAGATTTAGTTAATTAGAGTTCTAGATTTAGATTTTAGTGTTTTAGATCTTAGTTAGATTTAGATTTTGAGTTTTAGTTTAGATAAAGTTTTATAATCTTTAGGATTTTTTTTTTAAATTTTCATTTTATAATATAAAAAAGAAAAAAAGAAAAAATATATATAAAATAGAAAATCTAAAAAAAAGAAGGATTTTTTTTTCTTTTTTAAATTTTAGGATTTAAAGCTTTATGTAGATATAATTTTTGGATTAAAGTTAGATTCTAGTTATTTAAATTTTTTATTTAACTTTTATATTTTAGTTTAGCACTTTAGTTTGTATAAATTTTAATTTAAAAAAAAAGTTTTGCAAATTTTAGATTTTTTAATATTCATTTAGAAAAATAAAAATAAAAAAAAATAAAAGAAAATAAAAAATTTTGGAAAATTTTCTTTTCCGGATCCAGTTTTCAGTTGTTTATCATGTTATTTCTTTCATGCTGAATTTTCAAGTCGAGATACGAAATTGATATCTAGTTAATGAGTTACAATTCTCGTGGTGTTTTAAGGCATTTATCTCTTCAAAATTTTCAGTTGCTGGATATCGTTTTCGTCATGTGATTTAGCTGATACCTTTCGATGACAAATGATTGCTGTTCACGATTTACGTTTCTATATCATCTAACAAGTAATCATCTTAACCATAATCTCTTAAGGCACTGGTCTACTAAATTAATAAAATCCATCTAGTGCTTTTCATATCGTGTCTCGTGTCTCCCAACCAACTATTTGGCAGTTGGTCTTCATCATCTCACAGGGACTACCCCCCTTAGCTGCGGGAGACAGGCTTAAACGGAGGGATCGGGGATCAGAGTGACAGCCCCCGGTCTGAGCGTTGTTGTGCCAATCCGCGCAAAAACATTTTTTGGCGCCGTTGCCGGGGAAATTGTTTTCTCGGCGTTTCATCATCTTTTCATCATTCATCGTTCATCTTCCTATCATTCTTTTGAGCCGGCAACACCAACATTTTTTGGCGTCGTTGCCGGGGACAGAGTTTTTCTGTTCTTGGATTTTCATCGACATTCATCTTCTCATCTTTCTCATCTCTCATTTTGAGCTGGCAAATTCAAACTTTTGGGTTATCTTTTGGATCTTTTATTGCTTTATTTTTCGCCATATCAGTAGCATCTCTTCGGTTTGTTTCTTGTCTGGGTGACGACTCCACTTTCTTATTTTTCCCATACAAGAAGCCTCCCGCATATCTGTTTGTTGATTGCTTCTTGGATCTTGGAATCAGATTTATTGTTCAAGTGGCGACTCCACTTCTTTCATCTCTTAATTTTCTTGAGCAAAAATCTCTTTCTATCATCCATTTGATCCCTTACTGTTCATCATGGATTATTCATGTAAACCATGTCATTTTACTGATAATCTCCATGATCTTCCGAAAGAGGCCATTTCTAAATTATTTAAGTTCTCGGGTGGTGATTCGGTCACTGTTAAACAGCATTTAAACATGTTTACTTGTGTAATGATCTTATATTGTAGATTTCCTCAATATAATCATGAAGATTTCAAGATGCGTCTATTTGTCCATTCTTTAGAGGGTGATGCTTTGAATTGGTTTAATAATTTTCCTAATGATTTTTTCACTTCTTTACAAGACATTCTCAATGCTTTTAAAGATAGATATGATAGTCCAAACAACTTGCCTTCTGCCTCTAAAATTGTGCAACAGAATGAAAGTAATTTGATAAGAGGTCCAGCTGAAAGATCTCAAGACGATTCATCATGTCAGAATGTGTCATCCACCGGAAATATTGCAGATCAAGTTCATGATAGTGAAAAATCAGGGACAAATGACAATGAAAGGGAAGAGCAGAAGCAAATTTTACGAGATCTAATGATGCTGGTGAGAAATATGGAAATCAATCAAACTAATTATGTCAATGATGTGAAAACTTTATGCACCCACCTGGAAAAACGTAATAGGGAGATTGAGGTCACGCAAAATCAGCATGCTAAAGAAATTGAGGCCATGAAAACTAAATATGAAACAGAAATTGGAAACATGCATAGCAAGATGTCAGTCTTAGAGGAAAATATGGTGACCATGAAAGCTGATCATGATAGGGAAATTGACTCTATGCAAAACAAGTTACTAACTATGGAAGAGGAAATGACTATCATGACGTTCAATCATAATCATCAATTGGCTGACATGCAAGCGAATCATAAAGAAGAAATAAATTTCATGCAGCATTACTTGATGGACATAAAGGAAAAGAACAATAAAATGATAAAAGACATGGAAGAACATCATGCCAGACAAATCGGTGATATAAAGGTTGAACACTCTAGACAGATGGATGCCATTAGAATACAGGTTCAAAGGTTTCAGCAATTGGAAGATGAAAGAAACCAGGTAACATCAACAGATCAGGAGTCTTCTCATTTGCTGCAACAAGCTCCATCTTATTATGAGGAGGTTATTGATTCGATTGAAATATGGTTAATTGAAGGTGATCCGGATAGACTTAAGAATGATAAAGATCAGATGCGGGCTAAAGAAAGACATATCAGGCATACTTCATCTGATAGTTTTGAAACAGAAAGTTCCAGGTCATCAGTAATTCAACCTGCCAGAAAGAAAAAACGTAAGAGAAAGAAAATAAGAAGAAGATTTGATGCATCAGACGACCGTGAGCAGCTTGATTTTCAGATAGGAAAGAGTCCTACCATATGCAAAATTGGACATGGCACATCCGACAAGCAGCCGACAGATTTGCCTGAAAGCAGGCAAATGCTCAGTATGCACTATATTGAACACATCTGATGCCGTAGGGCATCCTTTGTATCGTATTTCTAACCCTACTCCTTGTTTTTTCCTCATTTTCGTTTCTGCTTTAGATAGTTAATAAATGAAGAGCTTTTATCTTTATTGTGCTTAATGTATATGATGATTTTGGATGGACGCTACTTATTTTTGTGTTGTATGGATGCAGATTCTGGATTCTCACATTCCTGCAAGCAGCAACGTGTCCCCAAGTAGAGCCAGATGTTGACCTCTACCGGTCAACTACCCATGCAGTACACCCCCTTTTTCTTTGAAAGAAAAGGGCAGCACCTGATTAGCGTGTCCGTGCCATCCAGCAGTCATCAGCAGCTTGATCAATCTAATTGTAAACCCAGTCTGCATGTATTAATTGTAAATAATCTTAGCAGACATGAGTCATGTATGTAAATTGCCTAGGTGGACCTAACTTTCTGATGGTAATCTACGTCCCGGAAGGTTTTTCATCTCACCGATCCATGATCGGCATAGTTTTCCTTCAAACCTGACCCCAAAGCCGGGATGGATTTTGTCATTAGAACTTTAGGAGAATCCTAGTGTGTTGATCTGCTAGATTATAGTTGTGTCGCAGAGCTGGGTGATTTGTGAAGGTCTGTATTAAAGGGGTTTTCCCCCTTAAGATGTAATATTGTAAAAAGTCATCATGAAATGTGTCTTGAGGGTTGAAAATGTTTTAAATCCCCTCGTAAGTCCTAAGTCCTAGGTCCTAGGTGATGTTTCCGAAGGCTTAGTTCGATGATCCATTTAAAAAATGAGTAAAAATAATAAAATAAATAAAAATTAAAAAATGAAATAAATAAAAAATAATAAAAAAATTAAAAAATAAAGCAAAAACCCTAACTAATAAAATAATAATATTTTAAGTGAATAAATCGACGGATGAGATCAAGAGATGTCTTGATCCTCATCAACGGTCGAGATCATTTCAACATGGATCACTCGAACTAGCCGTTGGAGGCATTTCCTTTAAGTAGGGTGCTAGGGGTCATTTTCAGATCATCTGATCTGTGAGTCGGATACTGAGGAAGCTCTCTTGTAAATCTGTTTCTGGTTAATAAAAGAAGACTTTGGGGTCCATATCTTGCTGTTGTTACTCTCTGGAAAGGCTGTGAGATTGTTTAATTTTCTGCATATTTTCTTTTCAGCCATTAATAATAGCTGTTTGTAGAGTAGTGTGGGCACAGGTATCTTGTCCACTTGCTAGGGTTTGAGTGCTGTTAGGGTTTCTTAAGTAATGGCAGGTATCTCCATTACTGTTTGAAATCTAGCAGCATTTTTGCCCTCTTTACTGATGGTTGTCTTGAGCTGTGCAGAAAACATTTTCTGAAGGAAGATTGTGGGCGTTAGGGGAAGTTCTCGGCTGAACCAGCCAACTCCCGCAAGCATTTTTTGTTGAGCCCAGTTGGATTTGATCTTGGGTCTATCATTTCGTTTTATTTTTCTAAGTTGCATGAGAGATTTTCTGAAGTTCTTCACAGTGAAAACCTAAAATTTCTATTTCTTTAAAATATTTCCGTGCTTATTGCCAAATCTGGCTGTTAAGGGGCCAAATCTGTAAACAAATTTCTTTGATCTAGGGTTTTAAATTTCTGCTTTTCATTTTTTTTTTTTTATTAGGGTTTTATTCTTTTCTTGTTTTGCAGCTGCTCAGCCAGCAAATCCAAGTCAAATCGAAATACCCAGAGCTGAGCCAGCTTGCAGCGAAAGATTATTTTGGTAACAACGTTCAACATTTTTACCAACTTTTTCGCTGCCATTACATTCCGTTATTCGCCGGCTCCAATCCGTATCTGTCATAGAAAAGCAAAGGTTATAGGTTGGGCAAGTTTCAAGATTATCAGAGGTTATACGTTGGCAACAGCTCCGTCGAACCAACCCACCGGCTCAGGTGTATTCAAATTTCCGTATGTTACATAGTTGTAGATTGGGGTTACGATTCCACGCCGCCATCAAGGATACCCTTCAGCGTAACACAGTAATTATTGTGATGGGTTTGCCTAAGATTTGATTCCGTCAATTCCGTAACGGGATTTTGCATTCCTCGGTCAGCGCATCGTGAATATTTTGATCACGGGATTTGCACGCATCATGCCCTGGTTGGAGAGCACCATCCCTGCCCTTCGATATTCGACGACTGAAGCGTAGTTTTATTTCTGTCTTCACCCATTCATCAAGCCGTGGATAGCTTCAGCGTTGCAACACGTTTAATCTCCGGAGGCCAGCGTGAATAAATTCCAGATTGATGGTAATTTTTGATGCGTGGATCATTCAAACGCTCAGCGCAGGTGAAAAAGCCGTGTTCCCTTTGTCGCTGTCGAAACCCTGCAATCAGCAAAAGAAGTGCATTGCTCGTTTCCTTGGTCGAAGGTTCATGTTCGTCGGGTCAGGTCACGTATATCACATTTTCGATTTTGATTCATGATGGTTTAATCTTTCAGCGGCTTGGTTTTATGTTATGAGCTCATGTCCGTAGCAGGTAATCCGTAGCAGGTAATTGAGTTAGCGTTTGTATTTCTTTAGATTTTTTTTTTTTAAATTGTATTTTAGATATAATGTGAAAAGGGCTTTGTTAGATTTATTTTATTTTACGTTTTTAGATTTTAAATTTTAGTTAGAATTAAATTCATAAAAAATCGAAAAGCTTCATTATAGTTTTATGTTAGGTTTTTTAATTAGATTTCAGTTTAATTTTTTTTAGTTTAATTTAGATTTTAATTATTAAAGTTTTTTTTTTAGATTTAGTTAGACTTTAAATTAGAGTTCTAGATTTAGATTTTAGTGTTTTAGATCTTAGTTAGATTTAGATTTTGAGTTTTAGTTTAGATAAAGTTTTATAATCTTTAGGATTTTTTTTTAAATTTTCATTTTATAATATAAAAAAGAAAAAATATATATAAAATAGAAAATCTAAAAAACAGAAGGATTTTTTTTTCTTTTTTAAATTTTAGGATTTAAAGCTTTATGTAGATATAATTTTTGGATTAAAGTTAGATTCTAGTTATTTAAATTTTTTATTTAACTTTTATATTTTAGTTTAGCACTTTAGTTTGTATAAATTTTAATTTAAAAAAAAAGTTTTGCAAATTTTAGATCCAGTTTTCAGTGGTTTATCATGTTATATCTTTCATGCTGAATTTTCAAGTCGAGATACGAAATTGATATCTAGTTAATGAGTTACAATTCTCGTGGTGTTTTAAGGCATTTATCTCTTCAAAATTTTCAGTTGCTGGATATCGTTTTCGTCATGTGATTTAGTTGATACCTTTCGATGACAAATGATTGCTGTTCACGATTTACGTTTCTATATCATCTAACAAGTAATCATCTTAACCATAATCTCTTAAGGCACTGGTCTACTAAATTAATCAAATCCATCTAGTGCTTTTCATATCGTGTCTCGTGTCTCCCAACCAACTATTTGGCAGTTGGTCTTCATCATCTCACAGGGACTACTCCCCTTAGCTGCGGGAGACAGGCTTAAACGGAGGGATCGGGGATCATAGTGACAGCCCCCGGTCTGAGCGTTGTCGTGCCAATCCGCGCGAAAACATTTTTTGGCGCCGTTGCCGGGGAAATTGTTTTCTCGGCGTTTCATCATCTTTTCATCATTCATCGTTCATCTTCCTATCATTCGTTTGAGCCGGCAACGCCAACATTTTTGGGCGCCGTTGCCGGGGACAGAGTTTTTCTGTTCTTGGATTTTCATCGACATTCATCTTCTCATCTTTCTCATCTCTCATTTTGAGCTGGCAAATTCAAACTTTTGGGTTATCATTTGGATCTTTTATTGCTTTATTTTTCGCCATATCAGTAATATCTCTTCGGTTTGTTTCTTGTTTGGGTGACGACTCCACTTTCTTATTTTTCCCATACAAGAAGCCTCCCGCATATCTGTTTGTTGATTGCTTCTTGGATCTTGGAATCAGATTTATTGTTCAAGTGGCGACTCCACTTCTTTCATCTCTTAATTTTCTTGAGCAAAAATCTCTTTCTATCATCCATTTGATCCCTTACTGTTCATCATGGATTATTCATGTAAACCATGTCATTTTACTGATAATCTCCATGATCTTCCGAAAGAGGCCATTTCTAAATTATTTAAGTTCTCGGGTGGTGATTCGGTCACTGTTAAACAACATTTAAACATGTTTACTTGTGTAATGATCTTATATTGCAGATTTCTTCAATATAATCATGAAGGTTTCAAGATGTGTCTATTTGTCCATTCTTTAGAGGGTGATGCTTTGAATTGGTTTAATAATTTTCCTAATGATTTTTTCACTTCTTTACAAGACATTCTCAATGCTTTTAAAGATAGATATGATAGTCCAAACAACTTGCCTTCTGCCTCTAAAATTGTGCAACAGAATGAAAGTAATTTGATAAGATGTCCAGCTGAAAGATCCCAAGACGATTCATCATGTCAGAATGTGTCATCCACCGGAAATATTGCAGATCAAGTTCATGATAGTGAAAAATCAGGGACAAATGACAATGAAAGGGAAGAGCAGAAGCAAATTTTACGAGATCTAATGATGCTGGTGAGAAATATGGAAATCAATCAAACTAATTATGTCAATGATGTGAAAACTTTATGCACCCACCTGGAAAAACGTAATAGGGAGATTGAGGTCACGCAAAATCAGCATGCTAAAGAAATTGAGGCCATGAAAACTAAATATGAAACAAAAATTGGAAACATGCATAGCAAGATGTCAGTCTTAGAGGAAAATATGGTGACCATGAAAGCTGATCATGATAGGGAAATTGACTCTATGCAAAACAAGTTACTAACTATGGAAGAGGAAATGACTATCATGACGTTCAATCATAATAATCAGTTGGCTGACATGCAAGCGAATCATAAAGAAGAAATAAATTTCATGCAGCATTACTTGATGGACATAAAGGAAAAGAACAATAAAATGATAAAAGACATGGAAGAACATCATGCCAGACAAATCGGTGATATAAAGGTTGAACACTCTAGACAGATGGATGCCATTAGAATATAGGTTCAAAGGTTTCAGCAATTAGAAGATGAAAGAAACCAGGTAACATCAACAGATCAGGAGTCTTCTCATTTGCTGCAACAAGCTCCATCTTATTATGAGGAGGTTATTGATTCGATTGAAAGATGGTTAATTGAAGGTGATCCAGATAGACTTAAGAATGATAAAGATCAGATGCGGGCTAAAGAAAGACATATCAGGCATACTTCATCTGATAGTTTTGAAACAGAAAGTTCCAGGTCATCAGTAATTCAACCTGCCAGAAAGAAAAAACGTAAGAGAAAGAAAATAAGAAGAAGATTTGATGCATCAGACGACCGTGAGCAGCTTGATTTTTAGATAGGAAAGAGTCCTACCATATGCAAAATTGGACATGGCACATCCGACAAGCAGGCGACAGATTTGCCTGAAAGTAGGCAAATGCTTAGTATGCACTATATTGAACACATCTGATGCCGTAGGGCATCCTTTGTATCGTATTTCTAAACCTACTCCTTGTTTTTTCCGCATTTTCGTTTCTGCTTTAGATAGTTAATAAATGAAGAGCTTTTATCTTTATTGTGCTTAATGTATATGATGATTTTGGATGGACACTACTTATTTTTGTGTTGTATGGATGCAGATTCTGGATTCTCACATTCCTGCAAGCAGCAACGTGTCCCCAAGTAGAGCCAGATGTTGACCTCTACCGGTCAACTACCCATGCAGTACACCCCATTTTTCTTTGCAAGAAAAGGGCAACATCTGATCAGCGTGTCCGTGCCATCCAGCAGTCATCAGCAGCTTGATCAATCTAATTGTAAACCCAGTCTACATGTATTAATTGTAAATAATCTTAGCAGACATGAGTCATGTATGTAAATTGCCTAGGTGGACCTAACTTTCTGATGGTAATCTACGTCCCGGAAGGTTTTTCGTCTCACCGATCCATGATCGGCAGAGTTTTCCTTCAAACCTGACCCCAAAGCCGGGATGGATTTTGTCATTAGAACTTTAGGAGAATCCTAGTGTGTTGATCTGCTAGATTATAGTTGTGTCGCAGAGCTGGGTGATTTGTGAAGGTCTGTATTAAATGGGTTTTCCCCCTTAAGATGTAATATTGTAAAAAGTCATCATGAAATGTGTCTTGAGGGTTGAAAATGTTTTAAATCCCCTCGTAAGTCCTAAGTCCTAGGTCCTAGGTGATGTTTCCGAAGGCTTAGTTCGATGATCCATTTAAAAAATGAATAAAAATAATAAAATAAATAAAAATTAAAAAATGAAATAAATAAAAAATAATAAAAAAATTAAAAAATAAAGCAAAAACCCTAACTAATAAAATAATAATATTTTAAGTGAATAAATCGACGGATGAGATCAAGAGATGTCTTGATCCTCATCAACGGTCGAGATCATTTCAGCATGGATCACTCGAACTAGCCGTTGGAGGCATTTCCTTTAAGTAGGGTGCTAGGGGTCATTTTCAGATCATCTGATCTGTGAGTCGGATACTGAAGAAGCTCTCTTGTAAATCTGTTTCTGGTTAATAAAAGAAGACTTTGGGGTCCATATCTTGCTGGTGTTACTCTCTGGAAATGCTGTGAGATTGTTTAATTTTCTGCATATTTTCTTTTCAACCATTAATAATAGCTGTTTGTAGAGTAGTGTGGGCACAGGTATCTTGTCCACTTGCTAGGGTTTGAGTGCTGTTAGGGTTTCTGAAGTAATGGCAGGTATCTCCATTACTGTTTAAAATCTAGCAGCATTTTTGCCCTCTTTACTGATGGTTGTCTTGAGCTGTGCAGAAAACATTTTTTGAAGGAAGATTGTGGGCGTTAGGGGAAGTTCTCGGCTGAACCAGCCAACTCCCGCAAACATTTTTTGTTGAGCCCAGTTGGATTTGATCCCGGGTCTATCATTTCGTTTTATTTTTCTAAGCTGCATGAGAGATTTTCTGAAGTTCTTCACAGTGAAAACCTAAAATTTCTGTTTCTTTAAAATATTTCCGTGCTTATTGCCGAATCTGGCTGTTAAGGGGCCAAATCTGTAAACAAATTTCTTTGATCTAGGGTTTTAAATTTCTGCTTTTCAATTTTTTTTTTTTTATTAGGGTTTTATTCTTTTCTTGTTTTGCAGCTGCTCAGCCAGCAAATCCAAGTCAAATCGAAATACCCAGAGCAGAGCCAGCTTGCAGCGAAAGATTATTTTGGTAACAACGTTCAACATTTTTACCAACATTTTCGCTGCCATTACATTCTGTTATTCGCCGGCTCCAATCCGTATCTGTCATAGCAAAGCAAAGGTTATAGGTTGGGCGAGTTTCAAGATTATCAGAGGTTATACGTTGGCAGCAGCTCCGTCGAACCAGCCCACCGGCTCAGGTGTATTCAAATTTCTGTATGTTACGTAGCTGTAGATTGGGGTTACGATTCCACGCCGCCATCAAGGATACCCTTCAGCGTAACACAGTAATTATTGTGATGGGTTTGCTATCAAATTTGCCGCCTGGGATTTGATTCCGTCAATTCCGTAACGGGATTTAGCGTTCCTCAGTCAGCGCATACATTTTGATCACGGGATTTGCACGCATCATGCCCTGATTGGAGAGCACCATCCCTGCCCTTCGATATTCGACGACTGAAGCGTAGTTTTATTTCTGTCTTCACCCATTCATCAAGCCGTGGATAGCTTCAGCGTTGCAACACGTTTAATCTCCGGAGGCCAGCGTGAATAAATTCCAGATTGATGGTAATTTTTGACGCGTGGATCATTCAAACGCTCAGCGCAGGTGAAAAAGCCGTGTTCCCTTTGTCGCTGTCGAAACCCTGCAATCAGCAAAAGAAGTGCATTGCTCGTTTCCTTGGTCGAAGGTTCATGTTCGCCGGGTCAGGTCACGTATATCACATTTTCGATTTTGATTCATGATGGTTTAATCTTTCAGCGGCTTGGTTTTACGTTATGAGCTCACGTCCGTAACAGGTAATCCGTAGCAGGTAATTGAGTTAGCGTTTGTATTTCTTTAGATTTTTTTTTTAAAATTGTTTTTTAGATATAATGTGAAAAGGGCTCTGTTAGATTTATTTTATTTTACGTTTCTAGATTTTAAATTTTAGTTAGAATTAAATTCATAAAAAATCGAAAAGCTTCATTATAGTTTTGTGTTAGGTTTTTTAATTAGATTTCAGTTTAATTTTTTTTAGTTTAATTTAGATTTTAATTATTAAAGCTTTTTTTTTAGATTTAGTTAGACTTTAAATTAGAGTTCTAGATTTAGATTTTAGTGTTTTAGATCTTAGTTAGATTTAGATTTTGAGTTTTAGTTTAGATAAAGTTTTATAATCTTTAGCATTTTTTTTTTAAATTTTCATTTTATAATATAAAAAAGAAAAAAAGAAAAAATATATATAAAATAGAAAATCTAAAAAAAAGAAGGATTTCTTTTTCTTTTTAAAATTTTAGGATTTAAAGCTTTATGTAGATATAATTTTTGGATTAAAGTTAGATTCTAGTTATTTAAATTTTTTATTTAACTTTTATATTTTAGTTTAGCACTTTAGTTTGTATAAATTTTAATTTAAAAAAAAAGTTTTGCAAATTTGAGATTTTTTAATATTCATTTAAAAAAAAAAAAAAAAAAAAAATTGGAAAATTTTCTTTTCGGATCCAGTTTTCAGTTGTTTATCATGTTATATCTTTCATGCTGAATTTTCAAGTCGAGATACGAAATTGATATCTAGTTAATGAGTTACAATTCTCGTGGTGTTTTAAGGCATTTATCTCTTCAAAATTTTCAGTTGCTGGATATCGTTTTCGTCATGTGATTTAGCCGATACCTTTCGATGACAAATGATTGCTGTTCACGATTTACGTTTCTATATCATCTAACAAGTAATCATCTTAACCATAATCTCTTAAGGCACTGGTCTACTAAATTAATCAAATCCATCTAGTGCTTTTCATATCGTGTCTCGTGTCTCCCAACCAACTATTTGGCAGTTGGTCTTCATCATCTCACAGGGACTACCCCCCTTAGCCGCGGGAGACAGGCTTAAACGGAGGGATCGGGGATCAGAGTGACAGCCCCCGGTCTGAGCGTTGTCGTGCCAATCCGCGCGACAACACCTCTCAAAGACAGACCAAGTGCGCTCACACCCAGATGCACTGCAAGTTTGACTCAAAATACGAATTGCAAACCTTTGCAATTTAGGGCACTGGCCACCAAAGGCCTCCCACCATTGTGCTGCAAAAAAACATAGGAGTGTAATGAATTATGAGTTAGATGAAGGCAAAAGCTCAACAAAATTACAAATTATATCTAACTTTCAAATTATAAATGATTTAACAAACTTTAATAAAAAAGTAAAACCATTAAGAAATTGAAAATTGAAATTTTTGTTTACCGGGCTCATCTGCTTCTTTTGCAATCTTTGCTAGGTTCTTCCCAAAGGTACCTGTTGCATTGCTGAAGGATGTGACCTGTCGATGTATCTCCAGCTGATCAGACTCCGATGGGATCATGCGTTCAATGCAATCAACCAGTCCATCTCTGACCTCCCCCCTCAAAGCTCCTGACTCCTTAGCTTTATAATGATACCGTGGGTTCAAAAAATACCCAGCTGCATGTATAGGGCGATGGAGTTGATTGTTCCATCTTTCATCAATGATTGCCCAAATGGGCCCATATTTTGCCACTCTATCCTTGTATGTTGTCTTTATTTGTTCCTTTGCTTGATCCATAGCCTCATAAATGAAGCCCATAGCCAACCTTTCCCCATCCACCAACCGCAACGCCTTAACTAGTGGCTCAGCAAGCTTCACAATCTCTGCTGCCTTTCTCCAAAAAGTTTTTTCATGGACTTTCCTTTTCAATTCTTTGCCTTCTGGTTTGTTAGACCAATTGCTTTGATTCCATTCATCACTGGAAAACATCTTTTGCAAGTTTCTATGTTGGGAAAGCATAGATTGCAATGTCAAAAAATGTGTAGCAAATCTAGTGAAGGCAGGCCTAATAATATCCTTGCCTCCAGTGTGTTTCCTCATGAGACTCAAAACCAGTGTATGATTGTAGATAAATTTTGTTATGCTTTTGGCATGATCTACAGTGTTTTTGACCCAATCTAATTTTCCAATATCCTCAAGCATGAGGTCTATGCAATGTGCAGCGCATGGGGTCCAAAAGATGGTCTTGTGTTTTTCTTCTAACAGTTTACCAGCAAGAACATAGTTAGAGGCATTATCTGTGATGATTTGAACAACATTAGCCACCCCCACCTCCTGAACAACCTGATCCAATAGCTGAAACAACAAGTGGCCATCTTTTACCTTATCAGATGCATCAACTGATTTTAAAAACATGGTTCCCTGTGGGCAGAAGACAAGAAAGTTTATGATGGTACGGTTTCTTTGATTAGTCCATCCATCTGACATGATGGTACACCCTGTTCTTGCCCATGAGTCCCTGAACTCTTGCAAATACTCATTAATGGATTGAATTTCTTTCTGCAAACGAAACCCCCTTAGCTCATGCATAGTAGGGCCTTTGAAGCCTTTTCCAGCAGCATGTATGGCATCAAACATAGGCTCATAATATGGTGAACGAGCAGCATTAAAGGGGATATCAGCATCATACCACCATCTAGCTATGTAGTCACAAGCAGTCCCCCTTAATTCTTTCTTCCAATGGTCATCTAAAGTGGGCTGAATTTGACCTTTACTAACTTCAGGACCATGTGCATCTGATGGAGAGGAGGGAGTGAAATAACTTTTGATAGTCACATCACCCTTTTTCAAATTCATTCTACCCTTTCCCTTATCTTGAACAGAACCAAAAGAGGGAGGAACATAACGGAAAGGGTTGGATGCCTCAGTTTGAGGGATAGAGGAAGAACCCTCAAAATCATAGTGGGGGTTGGTAGCCATCATTTTTTGTATCTCCCTCTTCCTCCCAATTTCAGCCTGTATCTCTTTTTGCCTAGCCTTATCTTCTTTAAATTTCTCAAAGCTGGCCAACAAATTCTTTCTAATCTCCCCAATTTCTGGTGAGGTACATGGGGTAATTTGGCCTCTAATCCTTGCCAAGTGTTGTTTCAGCCTATTAATGCCCCCAGGACCTTCCTTAATTTTACCATGGCAAAATTTGCAATGCATTTGACTATCAACCATTTCAACATATGCCCAAGCAGGATCTTTTGCTCTAGGTGCCATTTTTTGACTAGGAAAACAATCTGAAAATGAAAAATAAAAATAAAAAATTGATTCAATGTTCATTTATTTGACAAAAAACACTCTCTAAGCTTTCTTAATATGCACCTAAAATTTACTAAGCAAAAACAGATTTATAGAGGTGGAAAAAAATACCTCCAGGCACAAACTGCCTCCTCAAGCTTGCTCCAAGAATCAGCTCATCAATGCTGCTCCAAATGGCTGCCCAAGAAGCTCCTCACTCCAGCTACAATGCTCCTCCAAGACTCCTCACTGCTGCTCCAAAACAAGCTCAAGAACTGCTCACTAATTCTCAAAGAAGACTCTCACTCAAATGCATAAGACTGCTGTGAGTGAATGAGAACATTTGGGTGTCTTAAATAGGGTTTGGGAGGGGGAAATGGACCCCAAAAACATTTAGCAAATTACTATAACACTTTGGAATCCATAAACTGCATTAAACATTTGAAAAAATACCAAAAAATGAATTTTTTTTTTATGTTTTTACGCTGCCCAGCCGTCCCCTTGTGACTCGGCCGAGTCATATCGGACCCGGCCGGGTTGACCGAGTCACACATGACTCGGCCGAGTCATTGGATGACTCGGTCGAGTCATGTGTGACTCGGTCAACCGGACCGGTTACTTGGCCGGGTTAGTCCTCAGGCTATTGAAACGGTTCGACTCGGCCGAGTCGGTTTCGAAACGGCCGGTTTGTAAAACAGTGGTTTTTGTCTAGCAGATTTCTTATAGGGGTACGTACAATTAGCTAGTTGGGAGGTATGCAGTGTGCACATGTTGGTGGGCTTCCTCTAGGCTTGGAGTGGGGCCAAACCCTTTCTGAGATTTTTTGTGGTTTGCGAGAGGAGCTCAGGGCTAAATTTTCAAAGCATTCCGGGTAGTATTCAAAGCAAAACTCTCCTTTTCATTTGGCAGCCGCAACTGTCTACACTGTATAGTGAGCATTTCATTCTTTCAGGCCATTTCTTAGCTGGGTCAGAGATATTTCTTTTGGGTTTTGCATAGCTTGCATAGCAAGCCCAGGTTCTACCATTTCAGCTCATACTTTGTACCCAGTGCTCAAATATTAATAAAACGGCTTAAAATGTTTGGTTGGTGTTTATTGTGTACTTATTTGTGGATGTTATTTTTATTTTTCAAGCTATTCCTTGTACATTATTTTGGTATTACGGTTAATCCCCACTTAGGAATATCACAACTTTACAATCCCTTTTATGGGAACATGCACGGCCATTCTACCCTTAGTACTACCATCATCAACACCTAATTCAATTTCCTGGTCCTTCGCTTTGTGCTTGTGTTTTTATTTGGTAGGCCCCTTTACTTGAGAAGGATTTGCATTAGAGCTCGGATGGGCATGTTTCTCATTCTTTCTAGAGTATTGTAAGCCCTTAAATCTCCTGCTACTGTCCACAACCAACACTTCTTCTTGCTCATCTTTGAGGTTAACTTGGCTATGTTGTGGATGGATATGTATTCCCAAGCAAGATGTTAAATGGGTGAGTTTCGTCTACATTGTTCATTTGCTCGGGTTCCTCCTCTCCCTCACTTTTTTCATCTGAATTATCATCTTGGGCTTCCTCCCCTTGTCCTAACATGTTGTTTGGGGCAAGGGTGTTTAGGGCACTTTGTTGAATTGATTCTTAGGAGGATAATTTGACTTTGACCCCTTGTCTCTTTCAAGAGTAGTCAACCTATTCATGATGGACTTTTGACCAATAGTGACATCATTAGATAACTTATCGACCTTTTGGGCCAAGGCCAAAACCACTTCCTCAAGTTGAGACTTTGGTTTTGATTTGGTCTCAATCTTAGCCCTAGGATAGTTGAACATTTCAACGTGTGCAACATTCATGGTTTGTTCAACCTCAATGAACGTCTCCGTAGCCTCTGTCAAGGTTTTAGGTTTTTTATCTCTAAGGGCATATGTTAAATGCCCACGAGATCCCTTGGTAAACCTTTGTAAGATAATAACATCATTAGGTGAGTTTGTTAGGGATTTCTCTAAGAATATTATCAAATATTTGGATGTATTCCTTGGCATTTTCTTTGTCAGTTTTAGCCATTGCAAGGAATTTATCAAGATCCATACTTCCATCTAAGTCAAAGGCCCACCTCTTTTTGAAAGCTTCTTCAAATTGATCAAAGTTAGTAATGCTTCCTTGAGGTAACCTAACATACCAATCCCTAGCATCACCTTCAAATGTTAATGCAAATAACATCATAACAATGTCCTCCTCATCAATATTCCTAGGAAATATGGCCCAAAGGAAGTTATTCACTTGGATTTCAGCAGAGATGACAACCCTTCCATCAAACTTGGGTAGCCGTTCATGATGTTTTTGAGGTAATTGATGAGGGGCTCTAGGGAAGATAGCAAAGTTCAAAGGTTTGAAGGATGCAAGATTCCACCTCTTAGCCATGGGGATATTGTGATTGGGATTTGGGTTAGGACTAGGATTAGGATTGATATTGTTATTAGGGAATAGTTTCCTAGCAACAAGAGTAGTTTATCTAGTAGTAGAAGGGATTACCTCACCCCTACTAGTGGCAACTCTAGTCCTAGGAGCTATGATTCTTTCAGGAGTATTCTCTAGAGATTCAGAACTAACTGATTCAGGAGTCGTTAGAAGAGGATCTATCTTGTCGTTAGTGAAATTTCCTCTTCAAATGGGGAGAAGCCTAAATGCTTCAATCTAGGGGAAGATAGACTTTCTTCCTCCCCGACAACAACACCAAAAATGTTGCCGCAAAATCTAGCAGGTCTTGGGGAGAAAAACCCTACAAGTTATAAACTAGACCAAGAAGCAACAATGGGTAGTGGCCCACTGTCACCAAAGGCAAAACACCCTTCTCGTTATGGATTTTCACCGATGGAAGGAGTCTCGATAGGAAGGAGATCTCTTAGAATCGATATTCAAGGGTCAAGGTGTGAAATGATCTCATTAGGGAGTCTTCAAGAAAGACAAGATTTAGGTTCAAGGCTTCACAAGGAAGCACTTGACTTTCATTGAAGAGACCTAGAAATAAGGGCTCAAGACCTAGGGTTTGATGAATTTAACGAGTGTTGGAATGACTCAAGGTTAGGGCTATGAGAAAAGGTTTCTTACAATGAATATTAGCTAAGCCAAGGCTCATGAAACCTTTAAGGAAGTCCTTAAGTTGAGGGATGAAGAACTAGGGTTTCCTCTTAGGGCAAACACCTAGGGAAAGAGAATTTATGGATGAAATTAGAGTGGATGCCCACCAAATTGATAGGTTTTGTGGCGAACCCTACCCTCTTGATGTTTAGGCTCTCCAATCACCAAAATCCTTCTTCTCTAGAAATTCACACCTAGCCCTAGCTTTCTACCCTAGCCTTGAAAGGGCCGAAGTTAAGAGAGTGAAAAATATGATTAAAAGAAAATATTAATCACCAACCAATAAAACTCGTTCTTTGTTTCTTGGGAGAATGGAGTCTAAGGCAATTTAGGTTAGCTAATCTTGTTTCCAAGGAGGCCAAAGTTTGATGCCTTTGCAAGCAAACTTCAAGCATTTACCCACTCATTGGAAAAATGGATTTTTATGGGAGAGCTTCAGTGAGTTCACCACTAGGACTATCCATCACATATTATACATGAGTAATTTATGCAATATTCATCTAGATAGTAATTCAATTAATCTTCAACAAATTAGTGCACAATTTACCATGACCTAGAATCAATAATTCCATACATTAGAGATAGAAAAATAGATATTCGACAATAAAGTGCACTTACAAAAAAAATGCAAGAATTCCTTCCATTATGCGAAAAAATATCTCCAAGAAATATCCAAGATTAAGCTCCAAATGTCAAAATGCATCTAATAGATCCAAAACATCCACAAGAGAACAAGTTTGGTTCCTCTAGAGAGCCTGAATTCCTCAATGAGGCTGCAATTCGAAGAGTGATGATGATGAGAGATCACAAATGAATCACCACTAATATATATGTGTGCTATTAATGTCTAATTATGCCTAAAATCCCCTCAAACCAATGTTTTAAAACTCCGAATCCGGTTCAGAAACGACTAAGGGTCAGCTTCGACTCTGACTCCCACTGAGTATCGACTCGGTCGGTTTGATTTCAATGACTCGGTCATTGTAAAAAATACATTAAATATATATATATTTATAAAAAGACAGATTTTTAAAGATTTTCATTCATGTTTCCAAACACAAAGCTTTAGAATACAGAGAGAAGGCAACATATGATCAAAGTAGGCTCATGAATATATCCATTATATCAAAATGGCACCCATTACACTATCCAATACATACATGAATGGTGATATAGAGATCAAAACAAAAACACATGACCAAGGAGGCTAGAAATGGCCTCTACAACAAAAGTAAACTGTGAAACATCATTAGTCACCAGTAGTACTGGCTACTGCTAGAGGACCTAACATCATCTGGCTCAGACTCTGAATCAGAGTTAGACAGGGAAACCCATGGCTCCTCCTCATCATCATCTCCAACTGCGACTATTGTAGTGGTAGCATTAGCAGGTTGTGCAACAGTTGCACGCTGAGATAGACGAGATATGCGCTTCTGTTGTGGTTGAGCAAAGGAAGCGCCTACAACTGGAGGACTTGGGGCTGGTACAAGTGGATTTGCATTCAACTGAACATTTTGTTCAAGTGATGCCTTTGTCTGTAAATCCAAATCAAAATCCTCATCAGAATCAAACTTTGCCGGATGACTCTCCACTACCCAATTTGATGTTGGATCAATATCTTCCAACACAATGGGATCTGAATTAGGTCTTTTGTTCAGCCACTGGTTGCTTCTGAGCTGGAGGTTGTATTGGACATAGACTAGTTCAGTTAACCGTTTTTGATCCAAATGGTTTCTCTTCTTCGTGTGAATCCTCTCAAAGACAGACCAATTGCACTCACACCCAGTAGCACTGCAAGTTTGACTCAAAATACGAATTGCAAACTTCTGCAATTGAGGACAATGGCTAACAAAAGCCTCCCACCATTGTGCTGCAAAAAACATAGTAGTGTAATGAGTTAGCTCAACAAATTATATCCAACTTTCAAATTATAAACAATTTAACAAAATAAGAATTTGAAAATTGAAATTTTTGTTTACTTGGCTCATCTGCTTCCCTTGCAATCTTTGCTAGGTTCTTGCCAAAGGTACTTGTGGCTTTGTTGAAACAAGTGACCTGTCGGTGTATCTCTAGCTGATCACTCTCCAATGGGATCATGTGATCAATGCAGTCAATCAATCCATCTCTAACCTCCCCACCCAAAGCTCCTACCTCCAGAGCTTTATAATGATACCTTGGGTTCAAAAAATACCCAGCTGCATGTATAGGGCGATGGAGTTGATTGTTCCATCTTTCATCAATGATTGCCCAAATGGGCCCATACTTAGCCACTCTATCCTTGTATGTTGTCTTTATTTGCTCCTTTTCTTGATCCATAGCCTCATAAATGAAGCCCATAGCCAATCTTTCCCCATCCACCAACTGCAACACCTTAACCAGTGGCTCAACAACCTTCACAATCTCTGCTGCCTTTTTCCAAAATATTTCTTCATTAACTTTCTTTTTCAAATCTTTGCCATCTTGTTTGTGAGACCATTGGCTTTCATTCCATTCATCACTGGAAAACATATTTTGCAAGTTTCTATGTTGGGAAAGCATAGATTGCAATGTCAAAAAATGAGTTGCAAATCTAGTGATGGTAGGCCTAATAATATCCCTGCCCCCTGTGCAACTCCTCATCAGGCTCAAAATCCATGAATGATTGTAGATACATTTTGTTATGCTTTTGGCATGATCTACAGTGTTCTTGACCCAATCTAATTTGCCAGTATCCTCAAGCATGAGGTGTATGCAATGTGCAACACTTGGGGTCCAAAAGATGGTTTTGTGTTTTTCCTCTAACAATTTACTAGCAAGAACATAGTTGGAGGCATTATCTGTGATGATTTGAACAACATTAGCCACCCCCACCTCCTCAACAACCTCATCCAATTGCTGAAACAACAATTGTCCATCTTTCACCCTATTAGATGCATCAACCGATTTTAAAAACATGGTTCCTTGTGGGCAAAAGATAAGAAAGTTTATGATGGTATGGTTCCTTTGATCAGTCCATCCATCTGACATGATGGTACATCCTGTTTTTGCCCATGAGTTTTTGTAATCTTTCAAATACTCATCAATGGACGAAATTTCTTTTCGCAAACAGGACCTCCTTAACTCATGCATAGTAGGGCCTTTGAAGCCCTTTGCAACAACAAACATGGCATCAAACATAGGCTCATAATATGGTGAACGAGAGCATTGAAGGGGATATCAACATCATACCCACCATCTAGCTAAGTAATCACAAGCAATGTTGCACGAAGCGGGAGCGAAGCGGAAGCGCGGAGCGCGGAAGCGTCATTTTCCAAAAATCTAGGAAGCGAAGCGTCCGCGGAAGCGTCTGCTATATATATATATATATTTATATTTTTTTGCATTTATACTCAAAACAAACATCCCAAATACCAAATTAATTGTAGAAGACATGAAAACATGCATATTTTTGCATAAATCAAGATAGATATGGCATCCATGATTCCATTGTAGTTACTAGTATGTACAACAATCATCTATATTCTAGCTATTACAAACATACATCAAATTTTTAAGCATATTATAAAACATAAAACATTTAAGCATATTATAAAACATAAAACATAGAGCATATTATGATTTATCTAGCAAGTGAGCAACTGTCAACATTTGTCATGTCCAAAATTCAAATAATAATGTTTACAAAATATGTCACTTGGTCACCGCCAAGCCAAAAAGGTTCAAAATTCAAATTCACAAGTCTACAAATCTAATGAGTAATCTATGACAAAAAGAAGTAGATTGTGAATATATCTACTAATCTCTCCTCCTTCCACCACGAATAGAACGTGATGGCGGGCCTCCACGTGGTGGCAATGAAGAAGATGGTCCCTGTGTAAGTCGTGGCACTGGAACTGATGAAGAAGAACCCCCTGCTGTTGGTGTTGAACCATGGAACCTAGGAACCAAGGGACCAGATGGGGGTGGGGGTGGTGGCATATCAACACGGTCATCATCATCCTAGAATCGCTCAAAAAATTCATGCAAAAAAAAAAAAAACACTAGTTAACAAAAAATTTTAAAACATGAATTAGAGAAATGCTTTATAAGGGAAAATTGGAAAATTCATACCACAATGGACATACCTGGATAAGAGCATCCTCTAATTGCTCTAGTCGCAACACTCCATCCTCCAAATTGGGCTCCTCTGGATTCTTGTCCCAAGTCAACAAGTCTTTATTAGACTTTGCATCTTCACAGTAATGGGACAACAATTGCAAGTTGTAATGAACATAAACCAAGCTCTCTGCCTGGTCTAAACTCAACCTGTTCCTTTTAACACCGTGGATGAAAGAATAAGAGCTCCAACACCTCTCTGCAGAAGAAGTGTTTACCACCTGTGATAGCACCCGCAATGCCAAACTCTGTAGAAGTGGAGTAGCCCCTCCATGCATGTTCCACCACTCAAGAGCAGAAAAAGTCTCTCGATCTTGAATTGCATGCATGCTCCCAAATGGACCAGTGTTGAGCGTATAGTTGCTCACCTGTCTCCGTACCAATGCAGCCTCCTCATCATCAGGGATTAATCTACTCAATGCAGCCATATATTTTTCGTGAACCTCTTTATCTTGGTGTGGTTTTTTCCTGCTTCCCCCCCAGGTGCTGGTGTTGAAAGCCATGATGGATGATAGTATTTAGGTGTCAAAACATATGCTAATGCATGCAATGGAATATTTAGCATTTCCCATCGGTTTTGCACCTCTTCACGAATATAATTGTACAAGGTGGTATCTCTAGGCTCAACAATGTCTTTAATCTGCCCCAACATGCTATCCATTTGCCCATACACCTCCCCAATTACTGGTCGATCTGAATCTGCAAACTTGATCATGTAATAAATTGGTTTGGTGAATTGCAAAACATATTTAACCTGTGACCAAAAGTAACTGTCAAGAACAGTGTCCTTGACTACATTAGCACCATCTGTGTCAGTGTTAATTTCATCCCATGTTTCAGCACACACCAGATTAGTTAAAGCTTGTCTCACCCTCACTAGCCGCCTAAAGGTGAGGTAATAACTAGCAAATCTTGTCTTTGCAATTTTAAGCAATTGCAACTTGGAGTAAGTGCCATAGAAGTAGTTTACCCTTGTATGCCCTGTGATGAATTTAATGAGCTACTTCCCTTTCCTGTAAACCTCAGCAATCCACCCACAATCTTTGTGTTTCACAATATCATGCATCAAAAGGTTCAATGTGTGAACCAGGCACCCAGACCAAAAGATGTGTGGATGTGTACGCTCAATAATTTTTCATGCTGCCTTACAATTTGCTGCATTATCTGTGATCACTTGAACCACATTATTCGGACCAACATCTTTGATTGATTTCAATAGGAGATCTGCAATGTTTTGTGCAGTTGCACTGATGGAGGAGGAGTCATGACATGCAATAAATACTGCACCACTAGAAGAAACACCAAGAACATTTATCAAATGTTGGTTTCTAATATTTGTCCACCCATCTGATACAATGGATACCCCATAATCCACCCACTCATGTGTAAAACGTGTCAAAGCTCTTTGAACCTTAGCTTTTTCTCTTTCTAATAACACTGTTCTAGCTTTCTCATAGTTGGGGGCCTTGTATCCTTTTGGGGCTTCATTGATGGCCTTTACCATGTCATGCCAATAGGGAGAGCGAAGCACACTGAATGGTACACCGCAAGCACAAAGAAAACGGACTATCTTTCCATCCACATCATCCCTCCCAGCAACATTAAGGAAATCCCCTATTGTTTTTCTACCTCCAGAGGTTGCAGAAGTACCATGAGGAGATGGGCAACTACCAAATTTAGAGGTTGCACTTGATTCAGAATGAGTTTTTTGTTTCTTGTTTTTTTGTTGTGCAGCCATCTCTATTTGGATGTATTTTTGTCTTTGTTCACTTGAAATGTTTGGGCAAATGGTTACCCCCACAGAACCCTTTTTTTCATCACTGTCCAGCACCCCACAAAGATGCCTCCTCAGACGGGTATATGAACCCGTATATGGTTTTCCTCCATGACAACTATGAGGGCACAAAAATTTGTAAGATCCACCACCCTTTCCCCCTTCAAGTTTGGTCACATAGTTCCACAAGGGATTTGATGTACCTTTCCCATCTTGTGCTTCAGTGTCCCCTTCAAGTTCATCCCCTTCCTCTTCAAACCCTTCCTCCTCATCATACATTGGGTCACTAGTACTACTATTAGGACCAAGTTCATCCCCTTCCTCTTCCCCTCTATTCCTCACCCTTGCCATCATTAAAACCAAGAGTGGAATGATACATAGAAGCCAAAAGAACACCATCTTGGAATATGGATATAGGTGGTGGACAACCTGTAAATAAAGGAGCAAGTAGAAACAATGGGAAAGAGTAGGAGAGGGAGGAGAAAAATACAATTTTTTTTTCAAAAAAACAAGGGAGTTTGGGGTTTGAACTTACCTCTTTAGCTCTTGTAGATGAAGTCCTCCAAGCTCTTGCTCCAAGCTCCTCCTCCTTCTCCTAGCTCCTCCTTCTTCACTCCTCCAAGCTCTCCTCTCTTCTCCTCTCCTTTCCTCTCTTCTCTTCTCCTCTCCTCTCTTCTCTTCTCCAACTCTCATAAACTCAAAGTGAGAAAATGAGAAGAGAATGGGGGCTTTATTCTTTTCTAAACTCACCCTAAACTGACCCTAACCCACCCCCTCATGCTTAGTTAAGTTAAATTTTAAAAGAAATTAAAAAGAAATTATGTTTATTTTGCTGCCCCGCGGGTTGCGCCCGGGTTGCGTGCGGGTTGCGCCCGGGTGGCGTGCGGGTGGCGTGCGCTTCCGGGCAGGTTGCGTGGCGCCACCTCTTGCCCGAATCGCCTTCCGAAGCGCGATTCCGGGGGCAACGCAACCTATATGGCAGGAATCGTTTTTAAAACTAGGAATTGCGCCACCTAAAATTCGGAATCGCGCTTCTTTTGGAGATTCCGGAACGATTCCGCACGGGTCGCGGTTCCGGGGGGGGGGGGGGGCGATTCCTGCAACCCTGATCACAAGCAATCTCCCTCAATTCTTTCTTCCAATGGTCATCTAAAGTGGGTTGCATATGACTTCTACTAGCTTGAGGACCATGTGCATCTGATGGTTTGGAGGGTATGACAATGAAATAACTTTTGATATTCATATCACCCTTCTTTTTGATTTTACCCTTACCCTTTTTTCTTGCATGGACTCCAAAGAGGGAGGAACATAGTGGAAGGGGTTGGATGCATTAGTACAAGGGATAGATGAACAACCCTCAAAATCAAAATGGGGGTTGGTAGCCATCATTTGTTGTATACTCCTCTTCCTCCCAATTTCAGCCTCTATTTCTCTTTTCCTTGCTTTGTCTTCCAGAAACTTCTCAAAGCTATTTAACAACTCCTCTAATCTCCCCAATTTGTGGTGATTCACATGGAGTAATTTGGCCTCTAATACCAGGCTCCAGCCAAGTATTGTTTTAGCCTATGAATGCCCCCAGGACCCTCCTTCATTTTTCTATGGAAAAAATTGCAATGCATTTAATTATCAACCATTTCAACATATGCTGAATCAACATCTTTCACTCTAGGAGCCATTTTTTGACTTGGAAATGAAAGGAAAAAATCTGAAAATGAAAACAAAAAAAATAACATTGCTTCAATGTTCATTTCTTTTACAAAAAAGACTCTTTTCAATTTCTAGAAAAAAATAAATAAGCAAAAACATATTTTAGAAGTGAAAAAAAAATATCTCTAGGCACAAACCGCCTCCACAATGTGCTCCAATAAACCAACTCCTTAATGTTGCTCCAATGGCTGCCCAAGAAGCTCCTCATTGCTGCTCCAATGCTTGCCCAAGACTTCTCACTACTGCTCCAAAAACAAACTCCACATCTCTTCACAAACTCCTCACAAATTCTCACACAAATGCAATGAGATAGTTGTGAGGAAATGAGAGGGGTTGGGTAGCTTTTATAGGAGTGGGAGAGGTAAATGGACCTCAAAATAACTCTAAGCCAAATTAGAATTGGCTATGGGGTCCAATTTCCCCCCAAAAAAATCTGCAAGCCATGCTTTTGTGTCGGTAATCGAGCTGACCGAGTTAACTCGAGCTCAGCTGGATTGGTAACAACCCGGCTAGTCGATTTGTTTCGACCACTGAGCCGACCTGGCCAGACATTGGCTCATTCTGGCTCGGTTGAGTCGGAATCAGCTTGGCCATTTGTTAAAACATTGCCTTAAACATTAAAATAATGGGAAAGAACTAATCAAGGTCACAAGCCAACCTTGTAGGTAATGTTAAACATAATAAATATCCTAATAAGAGGGCCGAAATGTTGCTGTCATGATGTCGTAGGCCCTTCTAGGGCTTGCATTGAGCTCCTCTGTTGGCATGACAAGTGTAGATTGTGAAAATTCTATTATTGCAGCAACTGATTTATTTTACCTACTTATTCTTCAGTAAGTTATTTACGAAATCCGTTTAGTAAATACTAAAATAAATTCTACTGCAGATATGACACCATTATATAGAAACAAATACATGCACAAAAATCAAACACATCAACGCAGTGATTTTTGGACAATTGTCCTCAGAAAAACCCAATGTGTGAAAACCGGTGCAGCAGAGGAGGATTTTATTAATCAGCTTTTATTGAGTACAACTAGGGTGCCAAACTGGCTCACCCAACAGAGATCAACTTTCCGATACCTCTCCTAGGCTTAGTGTCAGTCCAGCTAGCCTTTGTGCAGCTCCCAGACCCTTTGCGTCGGCACTTTACCTCACTGCGTCAACACTTGGTCTCTCTGCGTCACCCACGCAGGCCCTCCAGTGACTACGCGGTCTTGCTGCCTCTGCGTCTTCCTAAGTGGCTCTGCGTCTGCCTCTTTGATCTCTGCGCTGGTCCTCCAGCACTGTCCCTGCCACTCTGTTACATAATCGCTACCTCTTACTGCAATCCAGTCTTCTAGTTCGAATTTCTCAGCAAGCCCCACTCCAAAAAATCAAACTGACTAGTCTCCCTCAGTATGTCTGCAAATGACCCTCAAGCCTTCTCTTATACTTTTCCTGTTAATGAATCAATGACCGAGATTAAGTCCCTAATGAACGGCTAAAATTAAAATAGACTTGATCTTCGTCTCTTAGAAGCTTCTCATCCTTATCTTTATTAATACCCCTTAATATTTTTATTTTCCTAAGTTTAGACTTAGGAACTCATTAAAAATATTAATTATTTTAATAACTCTTCACCCGGAAAGAATTTTCCAAAAATATTTCTGGGTCTTGGAGATCTCATGTGCTTTAGCCTCTCCACCAGTTTTCATGGCTAAAGCACATCTGATGCTACCCCAAATCAACACTCCCTCTTAGCGAGGAATGTGCTCTAGTAATACTCCACAACTAAGCATCACCCTGATCATTTGGCACCGGTACCTGTGCTGATGTTTGGCCTTTTTGCCCAACATTCTCTGCACTACTGCATCCTGTATTGTTGCCCATGGCTCTATCATTGCCATTGCTACATCTGTACTGCAGCTCCCTCTGCATCCGCGTTGCTGCTGGTCCTTCCTCCTAACACTGGATCTGCACTGCAACTCCCTCTGCATCCGTGTTGCTGCTGGTCCTTCTTTCCAACACTACATATGCACTGCAACATCATGCCCATTTCTGCTACTAAAATGGATTCTTTATCATCCTGTTAATTTTAGGTATGTTCTATGCTTAGAGCAATTTATTTCAATTTTCACAGTTAGCTCCATATCTTTTCCACATTAGCAATTACATCAACATTAAAATAAACTGCAGATAGAACATAAACATAAATCGCAGAAGACAAGCCAAGACAAGAGGACACAAGATGTGGCGCTAGCCAGGGACAAACCCCAATGTGGGGAAACCCTTGATCAATTCTTCTTATATGTTCTTCAATAGTTCAGCACAGAGAGAGAGAGAGAGAGAGAGAGAGAGAGAGAGTACATTTACAACAGAAGTCAACACTTTGACTTATCTAGATAAGAGCATAGATCATCTCTAAGAAGATGATACATGAGATCAGTTGAAGACATGCTGCTTCAACTGATTCTCCAAGGTGACTCCACCTATCGTTGTGCTGTATTTCGTCATCATGTTGCACCTCACCGCGCTGCACCATGCTGCACCCATCATCACTATGCTACATCTCATCACGCTTCATTAATCATGACTGTACGCATCATTGTACTACATTATGTGCCATTGTTGCACCATGTTTCCATCCTGACCTATGTGTTGGTTGCACCTTGCTTGCTTGTTGACCCTTGCTTGCTTGTTGTCCCTAGCATGCTTGTTGTCCTTAGCATGCTTGCTGTTGCATGCTAGTTGTCCCTTGAATGCTAGCTGTAACATTGCATGCTTGGTGTATTTGTTGCTAAGTACCATACAATTGTCCCAATGTTAGTTAGTTGTCCCTTGCATGTTGCTCTCCTTCGGAGATAGATGCTTTGGCTGTTCCAGCAGTACTAGGCAGTTTTGGCAGTTCTAGCTCTTCCCAACAGTTCCGGTAGTTCTGGCTGTTCCCGGCAGTTCCGGCTTTTCCGGCTTTTCCAGCAATTTCAGCTTTTTCGGCAGTTCTAGATTTTCCAGCTTTTTCGGCTTTTCCGGCTTTTTCGGCAGTTCCGGCGTCTCTGGCATTTCAGGCATTTGTAGCTTTTCTGGCTTTTCCGTCTTTTCCGGCAGTTCCGGTAGTTCTGGCTTTTCCGGCAGTTCCGGCAGTTCCAGCGTTTCCGGCTTTTTCGACAGTTCCGACTTTTCTGGCATTTCCGACATTTTCGACATTTTCGGCTTTTCTGGTAGTTCCGGCTTTTCCGGCAATTTCGACTTTTCCGGCAATTCCTGCTTTTCTGGCTTTTTCGGCCGTTTCAACATTTCCGGCTTTTTTGGTAGTTTCGGCTTTTCTAGTAGTTCCGACTTTTTCGGCAGTTCCGACTTTTCTGACTTTTCAGGCAGTGTCGGCAGTTTCAACTTTTCCGGCAGTTCCCGCAGTTCCGGATTTTCCGGCTTTTTTGACTTTTTGAGCAACGTAGAGCTTATTCTCCCATGGCTGCATTTAGATCTAGGGCATGTTATCTAGGGTAGCATATTCCCTAGGGCACTCCCTCTAACTCTCATCTTCATCAAACCCAAAACAGGATGAAGTGAGATCACAAGAGTGAGTTTGTGTGTGACAAATGACTTCAAGTCCTCTTCTATTTACACTAAAATGTAGAGGTTGAATAGGCATGACTTTTGGGCTTCTGAGCCTACATAAGTTGTTGGCCGACTTGACAATTTGTCCATAATCAAAATAAATTCATATCTTCATAAATACTTATCGGAATCAGATGATCTTTAGATCAATCCTACACCTCTCGATGAGAGGGATCCAAGAAGAATATTAGCTACAATAAATAAGATGACCCACATGGAGTTTGGCCCTAGTTGCCAATTTTAACAATCCCTCTCAACTAGGGAGAACTCCATCTGCTGATCCATATGTCTGACTGTACTATCTTTGCCATCAGTGCCCTGCACTGCTCTGCTTTGCTCTGATCTGCTGAACCATGAAGAAGAAGAATTGATCGAGAATGTCTCATACCATTCTCTACTGACCTGAAGTCAGTTTCATCTGAAGAGAGTGTGTCACATCACTCTTACTGACCTGAAGTCAGTTTTATTGATCCCAGATCAATATCACAAGAGAGTGTCTCAAACCACTCATACTGATCCCAGATCAGTTTCATTGGTCCTAGATCAATATCACAAGAGAGTGTCTCAAACCACTCATACTGATCCCAGATCAATGGAGGTCATCCTAGCATAGGGAGTACGGTAGATACAACGATGCGTCCATCTATAGAACTACTATGGTCCCTATCTTGATTTCCCTGCTCATTGATCAAGTGAGAGGTACTTCCCATGAGTCCCAGACTACATGGGTAGGATGCCTTGACAGGAGAACGAATCATCCTGTCAGTGGATGCCACGGAGAACGAATCATCTTGGCCCACAGTCGCCACGGAGAACGAATCATCTTGGCCCACAAGAGAAAGAATCACCCTGTTCCACAGTCGCCACGAAGAACGAATCCTCCTGGCCCACAGGAGAACGAATCATCCTGTTCCACAGTCGCCACGGAGAATGAATCATCCTGGCCCACAAGAGAACAAATCATCCTGTTCCACAGCAGAACGAATCATCCTGTTCCACAGTTGCCACGAAGAACGAATCATCCTGGCCCACAGGAGAACGAATCATCCTGTTCCACAGTCACCATGGAGAACGAATCATCTTGGCCCACAGGAGAACGAATCATCCTGTTCCATAGTCGCCACGGAGAGCGAATCATCCCGGCCCACAGGAGAACGAATCATCCTGTTCCATAGTGCACCACCAGAGGAGGGTGAGTCACTCTGTGGTCGTATGTTGCTCCAGTAAGTACCCCAAGCGCCCCAGAGCTCCCAAAGCTCAATGCATGCAACATGCAGGACCCTTATAAGAAGGTCTCTCAACGACTCCAAGTCGTTCGGGAAAGTTACAGATTTGACCTTTCCCCGAGGCTTTGACAAAAAATGTTTGCAACCTGTACATCAGGCTCAATGTGATGGAGCCTCCTTGCTCAACGACTTACCATATCCTAGATAAGGCAGTATCTGATGTCTATCTGCTGGAGCAATCATCGAATACAGGATTCCTCAATAATCGAATCCCACCTCTGGTTGTCACAGAGAATTACAATGGTATTCATCATGTGTACAAACAGCTCACTTAAGAGCTTCTGCAACCATGTAGCTTCACATGAGATCATACTCATAGCTGTGTATTCAGTCTCGGCGGTGCTTATAGCAACCAATTTCTGCTTCTTGCTTATCCATGATATCGAAGCAAAATCCAAAGAGAACTAGCACTGAGAAGTGCTCTAGTGATCCTCCACACTGTCGGCTCACTTAGCATTCGAATAATCATGCAGTTTCATATTTCCGATAGTGTATCTCAATCCATGAGAGATTGTGCCCCAAAGATATCTCAGAAGATTCTTGGCACCAATCCAGTGAGGCTCAACCAAATATGAGCTCACCATGCTAAATGCAAAACATATGTCCGGACGGAAGTTCACCAAGAACATCAACGCAAATGAGTTTATGAAACTCAGAGGAATTTCCCAAATCTGGTCTGACATCACTACCATATAACTTCTGAAAGTTAATATCTTCGAGGTAGTCACAAGCTTGTAGTTTATCCTTCCCCATCCGGAATCCAATTCCCTCTTACTTCTGCAAATGAGAGGTTCTGCACCTGTCAGAAATAGGTCATCCTCATAGGGTGCCGGTATGAGAGGTCTATCATCCACAACCTTTGGGTAATGGTTTGGATTGGTTTCACTCCTAGTGAATCTCAGCTTCATCTGACAGCTATCAATCCTCTCATACCATGTCCGGGGAGTTTTGCTTCAAGCCATAGAGGGCTTTCTTCCACCTGTATACATGAGATTCCCGATCATGAATCTTAAACTCCTTGGGTTGTTCCAAACCTGTGGACTTGCTACATGAGGGGAATGGCCCCCTTGTAAGATTTTCCTCTAGTACATCTCAGACATGTACTTTCATGCTCTTTTTGAATTCAGGCATCCCTATCACCATTTGATTCACAGACCTTCGGTGCTATGTGTCAATGGACATGTTCCCCAGTGGACTTCCTGCAACTTGATACAGCCTTGAACTCAAAAGCATCTATGAAAATTCTATTTTCAAACACATACCTTTCCATCGATGAGTGCCACCCTGAAACCTTTGACTTCCATTGCTGAAATGGACACTAGGTTCTTCTTGCAATCAGGTACATAAAAGAGATTCTGTAAATGAATTAAGTTACCCTCATTCAATTGAGGGATAACATTCCCTACACCCTTTCCGGGATAGGTGGCATTGGCTCCAAGTATAATCCCGCGATTGTTTCCATCTCTACCAAATTAGAGAGTGCAGCCATCTATCCAATGAAGTGCCTTGAACCACTACAATAAATAAGCCAGATTCCCAAAGAATCTGAAGGAGAGTGCCAATACAAGATAACACTTCTTTATCTTATCAGAAACAACATTTGATTCTTCATACCTGGGGTTCGTTGCCTCCTTTGAAGAGTTGACCATTTCCTTGATGACCTACATTACCTTTCATTCCTTTGATCATTGAAGATGTCCCTGGAATGATTGTTATCTTCATCAAGAGATGTGCCTTTGCCGTTCAGACACTCCTTCGCATAATGGCCGAACTTATTGCAACCAACGCATCCGCCTTTCCTTCCACCCTTAGACCCGAACTTCCCAATGAAGTGATCTTTAGGTAGGCCATCAAAAACTTCCACTGCGCCATTCTGATAATATTCTCTGCTTCGACTTCACCCTCGGTGAATTTGAAGAGGGATGAGGAATCCACTGATCCTTTTGTCCTTTCCCAACTGTTTTCGGTGATTGCTCTTTCCCTCTTGCTTGGCCATTGTCTTCATCTCAGCTTTGATACCATGTTAATTTTAGGTATGTTCTATGCTTAGAGCAATTTATTTCAATTTTCACAGTTAGCTCCATATCTTTTCTAGATTAGCAATCACATCAGCGTTAAAGTAAACTGCAGATAGAACATAAATATAAATCGTAGAAAACAAGCCAAGACAAGAGGACACAAGATGTGGCGCTAGCTAGGGACAAACCCCAATGTGGTGAAACCCTTGATCACTTCTTCTTATTTGTTCTTCAATAGTTCAACAGAGAGAGAGAGAGAGATAGTACGTTTACAATAGAAGTCAACACTTTGACTTATCTAGATAAGAGCATAGATCATCTCTAAGAAGATGATACATGAGATCAGTTGAAGACATGCTGCTTCAACTGATTCTCCAAGGTGACTCTTTCACCTATCGTTGTGCTACATTTCCTCATCACGCTGCACCTCACTACGCTGCACCATGCTGCACCCATCATCATTATGCTGAATCTCATCACGCTTCATTAATCATGATTGTACCCATCGCTGTACTGCATTATGTGCCGTTGTTTCACCATGTTTCCATCATGACCTATGTGTTGGTTGCACCTTGCTTGCTTGTTGTCCCTTGCTTGCTTGTTGTCCTTAGTATACTTGCTGTTGCATGCTAGTTGTCCCTTGCATGCTAGCTGTAACATTGCATGCTTGTTGTATTTGTTGCTAAGTACCATACAACTGTCCCAATGTTAGTTAGTTGTCCTTTGCATGCTGCTCCTTCGGAGATAGATGCTTCGGCTGTTCCAACAGTTCTGGGCAGTTCTGGCAGTTCTAGCTCTTCCCGGTAGTTCCAGCAATTCTGGCTGTTCCCGGCAGTTTCAGCAGTTCCGACTTTTCCAACTTTTCTAGCAGTTTCGGCTTTTTCAGCAATTCTGGCTTTTTCGGCAGTTAGAGCTTTTCCGGCTTTTCCGGAAGTTCCGGCTTTTCCGACTTTTCAGGCATTTCCGGCTTTTATGGCTTTTCCAGCTGTTCTGGCTTTTCCAACTTTTCCAGCAGTTCTGGCTTTTCTGACTTTTCCGGCTTTTTCGGTAGTTCCATCTTTTCCGTCAGTTCTGGTACTTTCGGCTTTTCCAGCTTTTCTGGCAGTTTCGGCAGTTCTAGCTTTTCCGACTTTTCTGGCAGTTCCGGCTTTTCTGGCAATTCCGGCTTTTCCGACAGTTCCGGCTTTTCCGGCAGTTCTAGCTTTTCCAACTTTTCTGGCAGTTTTGGCTTTTTTAGCAGTCCCGGCAGTTCCGACTTTTCTGGCAGTTTCGACAGTTCTGGATTTTCTGGCTTTTCCGACTTTTTGAGCAACGTAGAGCTTATCGATGACTGCATTTAGATCTAGGGCAGCGTATACCCTAGGGCACTCCCTCTAGCTCTCATCTTCATCAAACCCAAAACAGGATGAATTGAGATCATAAGAGTAAGTGTGTGTGTGACAAATGACTTCAAGTCCTCTTCTATTTATACTAAAATGTAGAGGTTGAATAGACATGATTGTTGGGCTTCTAAGCCTACATAAGTTGCTCGCTGACTTGACAATTTGTCCATAATCAAAATAAATTCATATCTTCATAAATACTTATCGGAATCGGATGATCTTTAGATCAATCCTACACCTCTCGATGAGAGGTATCCAAGAAAAATATCAACTTCCATAAATAAGATGACCCACATGGAGTTTGGCCCTAGTTGCCAATTTTAACAATCCCCATCTTCTCCCTGAAATAAGCAAACTTTGTTCTTCCAAGGACCTTGGTAAGGATGTTTGCCACCTGTTCTCCTGTAGGAGTGTAGCTCAACTGTACAACTCCTCGTTGGACACAGTCTCCGACAATGTCACACAGAATATCAATTTCCTTTGACCGAACATGAAACATTGGATTCTCAGAGAACTTGATGCAACTCTAATTATCACACATGACCCTGGTCGCTTCCATCCTCCTTCTTAATAGGTTCACAAGCTGTTTTCTAAGCTATATGGCTTCGCATGAAGCTGTGCTAGCGGCCATATATTTTGCTTCAGCTGAGCTCAGAGCTACGGATTTCTGTTTCCTACTGCTTTAGGAGGTCATTCCCGATCCAATGTGGAAACAATACCGAGAGGTACTTTTCCGATCCACTGAACTCCAGCCCAATCTGCATCAGTAAATCCACTCAATCTGATATCCTTACTCCTGGAGTACAAGAGTCCATAATCGACTGTTTCCTGTATATATCTGAGAACATGTTTGGTTGCTGCCCAGTGTGCCCTCTTCGGTTCCACCATGAACTGAGTGAGGGCATTGACAACGTAACGAATGTTTGGCTTGGGATTGACCATATACATTAGGGACCCTACGAGCTGTCTATATAAGGTGGGATCAACATCCATGTCTTTTGATGCATCAATTTTCTTCCAGTTGGTGATCATTGGAGTAGCTAGGCCTATAGTCCTACATCCTGAATCTCTTCAGAATTTTTGTAGCATATATTCCTTGTCTAAGGAAGATCTCCCCCTTCTGTTGCCAAACTTCCAACCCCAGGAAATAATGTATCTATCCCAAATCCTTCATGTTGAATTTTATGGTTAGATTCTTCTTGCAGTTCTCGATGAGCTTGGATGATTTTGTCAGGAAGAGATCATCCACATATAACACTAGGATTAGAGGCTCATTCTCTACAACCAGATAGTAGAGATTTGGATCTGCGTCACTCTTGACGAACCCCATCTTTTGCAAGTAGCCATCAATTCGACCATACCACGCTCTAGGTGCCTGTTTGAGCCCATACAAGACTTTCTTCAATTTGCATACATCAGACTTCTTCTCGTGTGTTTCAAAGCCTTTTGGCTATTCAATGTATACTTCCTCTTCTATTACCCTGTTCAAGAATGTTGTTTTGACATCCATCTGATAAATCTCCCATCCCATTTGTGTTGCAAGAGATATCACGGTTCTAATAGATGTATACCTGGCTATTGGGTGAAGGTCTCTTCGTAGTCAATTCCTTCCTTCTGAGCATAACCCTTAGCCACAAACTTGACTTTGTATTTTTCGACATTGCCGTCTGCAGCGTATTTAATCTTGTAGATCCATCTCGAACCTACCACCGATCTGTCTTGAGGCATAGGCACTACTTCCCAGACATCATTCACCATTATAGAGTTGTATTCCTCTACCATCGCATCCATCCAAACTTGATGTTGAGTGGCCTCTTGAAAACTGGAAGGCTCTCCGTCCTGAGCTACTAAGGCTTGATATCTATTTGGCTATTTTTGCTCCCTTTTATTGTTTCTCGGTACATCGATGAAATCTTCTGCATCTCGCAAAATCTGTCGAAGATCCCGATTCATTCTTCCTTTGGTCGCAGGTGCATCTGTTATCGCCTCCTCTTCCTCTTCCTGTTCTGAGGGAGAATTCTTGGCTTCCGCTGGTTGAAGTGGTTTGACCAACAGCTCATTTTGTTGGATCTAGGGTAACATTTTTAGTTTTGATTGAAGTAGCAAAGATCTCTATTTCTTCAAAATTTTATTGTTGTTCTATTTCTCTACTTGATTTGATGGTTGATCTAGTGTTTGTAGAAGTTCTCTCAAGTTCTCATTGAGCATTTGGGGATAGTCCTCGGTTGGACCAACCAACTCTCAACACATATTTTTTGAAGAGCCTATTTCATATAAGCCTTAGGATTTATCTAATGATAATTTTTATTTATTTTTTATTTTTATTTTTCTACAGGGTGTTTTTGGGCTAGTACCTCTCTAAAATTTCAAAATCTTTTAAATATTTTGTGGAAATTTTGATAGATCTGACTATTAAGAGCCTTAGATTATCAGATCTGGGAGTGGAGTTGGACTCATACTCCTCAGATCTGATAGATCTGTAAATTATTTGTATAGATTTGTTATTTACTTGTGTAGATCTGAAATTTTGTAACATAATTTTGAATTTTAACATTTGGGTTTTTGGGATTTTCTTTATTTTTGTACATATTGGGTATTGGGTTTTTTTATTTTCACTTGTGCAAGAATAGATTTGAGAAACCAACCAAGAAAATCTTTAGATTTGAGCTAGATCTAGACTCTAGAGGGCAAGATCTGGGGTCAAAGATTGTGTGCAGGAATAGATCTGAGAAATCAGCCAATAAAATCTTCAGATTTAGGCTTGATCTAGACCCTAGAGGGCAAGATCTGGGTTTAAAGATTGTTTGTAGGAATAGATCTGGGAAATCAGCCAAGTAAATTTTCAGATCTGAGATTTTTCAAGCGGCAGATCTGAAAATTTTGAGACAGATCTAGGCCCTGGAGGGCAATATCTTGTCCCTAATTTGTTTGCAGGGCCAATTATTAAAGATTTTGCAATAAATCTAAAGATCTGAAGCAAAATAATTTTTTTAAGAACAAGGGTTTTAAGTTTTGGGGCACCTAAGCCCAAATCTGCCTTTTCCTAGCCCAACGCTAGTTCTATTGGGCCTAGTGCTAGCTCTCATTGGCCCTAGATTCCCTTGCTCCATTTTTGATTTGAATATTTGATTTTCTAAAGCTAATCATTGGTGGGTTTTTGTAGAAAATTTGTATTTCAGATATTGAAATTTTTTTGGCAACTTGGGCAAGTGATCTTCAAGGCCTAGGGCCTAAGGGTTTGATCTCTAAACCATCTTTTTCCTCACTGTTTGTTACAACAGTCATATACCTTTCTAATAGTGGTGAAAAACACATCTAAGTTGTTTGAAATTAACTAAAAAATTGCTAAATACATTAATAAGTCATTTATGTTTGATGTGTATCAAGAATTTGGCCTAGATCTACATTTTGGGTCATTGTTATCTCTGAATAATTCTGTTTCTGAAGTTTGAAATATAACAGTGGAAAAATTTCATGTGGGCTGGCCTAAAATTAGTTCCTAAGTTGTCTTATACATTAAGGAATTAATTTTTTGAGTTGGGTATTCATCATTAGGCTTATTTCATGTTTTAATTGCTGGCTGTAACAAGTATATCAGATCTGATATAATTTCGGAAATCACATCATAACACGCTGAAAATTTTTGATAATTCATGTGGGCAAGTTTGGAAAAATTTTGGTAAATTTTTGGCATAATGATATCATTGATAGCTTATTGTTTTCATTGTCATATCGCTGCTGTTATAAAGTTTTTCTTACTGCTGCTCTAAAAATTAATTTTTTGAAAATTAAGTACTCTGTCATGGAATTGTGATAAAATGCATATCCTTTGTTTCATAAATTGATTATTTTTTTTTGAGCATCTATTGACATTGATATCGAATTGCAAAGAAATTTTTGTTCTCTTCGAGCTATAACTGTATCAGAAAGATTTGAAATAAGCTTGTGTTCTAATTGTAATATCTTCAGGGGTTTAATTTTGAGTCTTCATTTAATAAAGCGAACATTTCATTTGGGTATTGGAAGTTTCTGCGACATAAGCATTTTCCCATCCTCGAGTCTAACTTCATCTCATCTTTCGTTGCATTTGCATATAAGTTAACTTTGCCTAGATAAAATTTACTTCCAAGCATAAGCTTGGTCGATAGAGAGATAGGTATCCATCAATCTTTGCTTGGGAAGCCTGATTTAATAGTACTTAAAATGATGACCTTGCAGTCGTCAGAGCCACAATTCTCTGCAGCGCTGGAGGCACCGGGTATGTTAGAATTTCAGGAGAGGTATTGTTAATCACACCTTAGTGTGCTTCTCTTTATCTTCTCTCTGCCAATTACTACAAAATTAGGCTCAACAGAGAAGGGATTGAAGGATTCACATTTAAATAGGCATTTAACTAAAATTAACTAAGATTCTTGCATCTCACATTAGTTTTAGGGTCGGCATTTCATATAAGATAGTCATTCATCTAAGCAGAAGTTGCTAATCAATTACTTGGTCTTCATTTCCCTAGCAAGATTGTTGACTCCATAATGCACTGGTATCAATCGTTTAAAATCTAATCAAATCCTAGGTCTTGCTAAATCTTAATCAAGTACTTGATCACCTTGCTGTGTCTCCCGAACTGGTTGGTTCCCAACTAGTTCTTCTTCATTCCATTTTTCCATAGGGTCTACCCCCCTTAGCCCGCTGTAGGGAGACAACTTAAACAGAGAGATTGGGGATCAGGGTGACAGCCCCCGATCTGAGCCGTTGTCACAGTGCCTAGACATTCTGTGTGACAACAATACCCATTAATATTTTAATTTTCCAAAGTTTAGACTTAGGAAACCCATTAAAAATATTATTTATTTTAATAAAATACAATTCGGGTGGAATTTCACCAAACAGTTTCTAGGTTCTTTAGAACTCATGTGCCTTAACCTCTCCACCAATTTTCAGGTCTAGAGCACTTCCGATGCTACCAAAAACTAACACTCCCTCACCCAAGGAAGATCTCCCCATTTTTTTGCTATACTTCCAATCCTAGAAAATAATGCATCAACCCCATATCCTTCATGTCGAATTTTGCTTCAAGGTTCCTTATGCAGTCCTTTATGAGCCTTGATGACGCTGTTAGAAACATGTCATCTACATAAAAAACCAGAATGAGAGGCTCATTCTCCACCATCAAATAGTAGAGATTGGGATCCGCATCACTCTTGATTCTTGATGAATCCCAACCGCTACAAATAATTGCTAATCCGACCATACCACACCCTGGGTGCCTATTTGAGCCCATAGAGGGCTTTCTTCAATCTACATACATCAGTGTGCTTCTCATGAGTTTCAAACCCTTCAGGATGTTCTATATACACCTCTTCTTCTATCACCCCATTCAAGAATGTTGTCTTGACGTCCATCTGGTGAATCTCCCATCCTAACTGCGCTCCTAGGGATATAACAGATCTGATAGAGGTATATCTGGCAACTAGGGTGAAGGTCTCCACATAGTCTATACCTTCCTTCTTTGCATACCCCTTTGCCACAAATCTAGCCTTTTACTTCTCTACACTGCCATCTCTAGCCTACTTGATCTTGTAGATCCATCTGGACCCTACCACGGAGTTGCCCTCTGGCCGAGGCACTACCTCCCAAACATCATTTGTCATGAGAGAACTGTATTCTTCTACCATGGCATCCACCCATACTTGATGCTATGCGGCTCCCTGAAAGCTGGAGGGTTCTATAACTTAAGCTACCAAAGCTTGATATCTATTAGGCTGCTTGCGCTGTCTCTTGTTTGTCCTAGGAGCTCCGACAAACTCTTCTGCGTCCCTCAAGGTCTGATGCACTTCTCTACTGCCTCTACCATTGGTGGTGGGAGGTTCAATCAGTTCCTCTTCCTATCCCCGCTGCTCCGTCCGCTAAGAATTCCCTGGATCTCCTACCCCTGAGGAGATACTGGTACTGGTCACTGTACTCGATCCCTGTCACTGTTCTCCTACTTGTCCCACTTGTTGTCCCTGCTACTGAACTAATGGAACTTCTACTGGCCGATCACCTACAGGTATTTCTTGGGATCTTTTGAAAGCTCTGTCTTCCATGAACTTTACATCTTGCCTCACTACAATCTTCCTGCTACTAGGAATGTAGATCTTGTATGCCTTTGAGGTTTCGCTATACCCTACGAGGAACCCCTTCTCTGCAGTTTGATCCAATTTATTGCGCTTTTCGTCTGGTATGTGACAGTAAACCACACTCTCGAATATCCTCAAATGACTTACTTCGGGCTTCTTCCTTGTGAAGACCCCCTCTGGCGTTTTCTTCCCTAATGCTTTATGAGGTGTTCTGTTTTGAATGTACACCGCTGTGTTGCATGCCTCTGCCCATAAAAATCTAGGCAAATCTTGGTCATACATCATAGCCTTTGCAGCCCCAACTATTGTTCTGTTCTTTCGCTCCGCTACTCCATTTTGCTGAGGATTATATGGAGCTGTCCATTCTCTTTTTATGCCTTTGCGCAGAAGTCTGTGAATTCTTTATCTATGTATTCTCCACCATTATCTGATCTTTTTCCCTGTCTTGTTCTCTACGAGAGCCTTGAACTCTCTGAACTGATCAAGGACCTCACCTTTGGTCTTTAAGAAATAGATCTAGGTCTTCTTGGAATGATCATCAATAAAGGTGATGAAATATTCACCACCACTAAGAGCTCTAGTGGACATAGGACCACAAATATCTATGTATCAATCCCGACACGCCATTTTCTTTGCTGTCACTTCTAGGAAATGTTGCCTTTGTGTATTTCCCAAGTATGCATCTTCTACACACATCATCGTGCTTTGTGCTGAGAACTGGAACTCCGTTACAGTTTCTCTGAGCATCCTAAGTGCTCCATGGTGTAAATGTCCCATCCAACTATGCCATAGTTTTTTCAACTCTTTCCCATTGCTATTATCACTGCCATTGGAGAATCCAACAACAACTTGTATAATCTGTTGCTCCGAGCTCCATTCTGTCTCACCTTCTTCCAGTTAGAGCGTTTGACATACACTTTCTTCCCCATGAAGTGTACATCGTACCCCTTGTTCTGCAATTGGGAAACTAGAATTAGGTTCATACCCAATCCTGGCACATGCAATACATTAGTAGCGCTGGTGCTGGTTCTCGTTTCTGTCTGAAATTTTATAGTGCCTGTCCCTACCGGAGTACATTTAGTTCTGTTGCCCACAGTGATTTGGAAGTCTGTCTGCTCCTCCTGATAGCTAGAGAAATATTCTCTAACCCCTATCATAGGAGCTGAAGCTCCACTATCAATGTACCATACACTAGATGATGTTGAACCTGACAAGCATGCAAACTCATCCTCCAACCTGGAAGATGATTTTGAGGCTTCTTGACAGTTGACTCTGTTCATGATTTTGTGCTATTTCTCCTTTCCTTCCTGACTTTATTCTTGTACCAGCAAACCGCTAAAAAATAATTGCGTCCCAGCTGAAGATCTGCTTTGCAAGGAAAATACTGTTGCTCCCTTTGCCTTTGGTGGTCTTTGATCTGGAAAATTTATTCTCTATCAACTCTCTTAGAGAAATAATTTTTTCCTCAACAAAATGATCTTCCTGGCCAAAGGAATTGTGCTGCCTCTGAGGGTTTCAAACCGTTGCCTACGCAGAGCCTCAAACTTCCTCTTCCCTTCTACCACTGAGCTTTCCAGCTTCCAAGCTGAGCTTTGATACCATGTGAAAATTATGAAACCTAGAATGCTATTGTAGTAACTGATAATAATTCTTCTATTTGTTAAATTAATTAAACAAATTATTTGCAGTTTCCTACAATAAATATTGAAATATATACGTTGCCGCCTTCACAAAACAAATACTATGGAAAATAAATGTTGGAAAATTAGAGAAATTCTAGCACACACATAAAAGTATTGACACAATTATTTTTGGACAATTGTCCCTGGAAAAACCCAACTTGGGAAAACCGGTGCAGCAGATGAGGGTTTCTTTATTAATTATTCAGTAGAAATTCAAGTACAAGAATTTGGACATCAGAATAGAGGAAAAATACTGAGACAAATATAGTGACCAATTTCTCACTCTCCACAACGACTCCCTGACCCCGAGATGAACCCTCTGACCATACGTTGGGTTTCTACGTCACCCTTTGTGCTAGTGCTGCATATAGCTCTAGTGGCTTGCGTCTCTCCTCTTCTTGTCTCTTCAGGGACTCATTTTGCACTTCCTGGATCACTGCTAATACCCTCTCTCTCTTCCCCTGCAACTCTCCCTCTGGCTTTATCTCCTTTGCTAAATTGAGAAAATCGATCTGCCTGGGCAACTGAGTAGCTGCTGGTGTGTATTCTCCAAGCCCCATCAAGTTTCTTCTTATAATCTCTCGTTGAGACATCAATGGCCAAGATTAAAACATAATCGATGGCTAATATTAACTTAGAACTCGATCTATGTCTTCTTCTAGAAGATTCTCACCAGGACTTAATTAATACCCTTTAATTAATCATATTTCCTAAGTTTAGACTTAGGAAACATTAAAAAATGATTAATTATTTTAATTAAGTCGTCTTTAGGTGGAATTTCCAGAAACGATTTCTAGGTTTTGGAGATCTCATGTATTCTAGCCTCTCCACAAAATTTCGTGGCTAGAACACATCCGACGCTACAAAACTAACAAACTCCTTCCTTGATTGTGGCCCATCTTTTGTTGAAGTTTTGGCAAAAGGTATCCTAATTAGTGGTAGTACCTTGGGGTAAACTAAGGTACCAATCCCTAGCACTTCCTTCTGAAGTCAAGGAAAAGAGCATCATTACTACATCCTCATCCATGATCAGTTTAGCACTCACTTCCCAGTAAAATTCATGCATGTGTTTCTCTACAACAATAGCGTTAGTATCATTAAATTTATGCAACCACTCGCAATACTTTTCAGGTAAGGGATGCAGAGTATCAGGGATTTTTCCAACATCCAGTGGCCTAAATGTAGCAAGAAGCCATGGCTTGTCCATGGTGTTAGGTACAATATTGTCTACAAATACACTTCTAACCACAGGACTTTGTGGGATCATAGGGGATGTAGCTGCTTCAACAGTCTTTCAGGTAGTCTTCTTCTTTCTTGGAGCTATGGTATCGTCAGAAGTACTACTAGGAGTTTTAATAGGATTGTTATCAGGAGTCGCTAGAACTTAGAAGAGAAGCTATTTTGTTGTCTTAAATGTCCTCTTTAAAAGGGATGAATCTTAATCTTCAAATATCGGGGAGGTTGACTCAAATCCTCCCTGGCAATGACACCACAAAATGTTACCTCAAAATCTAGCAGCTCTTCTAAGGAGAGCTCACAAGACAGGAACTAGACCGAGGGACAACAATGAGGTGGAGGCCCACTGTCACCACAACACACCAGCTCCTACTCTCTAGTGGATTTTCACCACAAGGGAGGCTTCCCTAGGTCACTTGTGCCTTATATAGGCCTTTGGAGGGTATGCTTTGCCTCATCTATGCTAGTTTGAGCCTTGTCCTTAAGTTGAGTACCTCTCCTAAAACCTATCCTTGTCACCTCAAGCCTTAGACTTGAATATCCATTAGATGACCTATATAGGGAAGCTTCCCTTGTGGTGAGAATCCAGTAAAGCGCTGGAGGTGGTGTGCTGTGGTGACGCTCATTGTTGTTCCTTGGTCTAGTTCTTGTCCTGTGAGCTCTCCTCACAAAACTTGCTAGATTTTGAGGCAACAGATATCATGGGTCTCACAACGTGTGAGTGAAAAAACATACATTCTTTGATGCTCTGTCACAGTTTATCTTTGGAAAGTTAAATTACATTTGACATTGTGATAGAAAAATGACTTCTATGTTGGAAAGTAGTTTCACTTGTGTTCCTAGAGACAATATGTTTTCATACAGGTTTTTGAAACTTTCATGTCATTTAATTTGTCTCAGTATGTGGCATTGTCATTGATCAAGATTCATTTTTCTGCTAATTATGCTTTTGTATGATATTTATGCCTTTAAGTTTATGACTTCTAGGTCACTGAGGAGTGCTTGTATAAAGCAATCTCAGTTTGCAAAGCAGGAGTGGGTTTCAAGCAAATCGGCAAAAGAATAAAGTAAGTTGATAACTTTCTATTTGTAGTGTTTTGTTTACATCTTATTCTTTAATGAAGAGCTATGGCAATCTAAGCTTAAGGAAAACTTATAAGAATGATTTTAGTCAACAATGCTGTGTTGCAAAGAAGTGGGTTTCAAGCAAATTCATAAAAGATGAAAGTAAGTTGATAAATTTGTAGTTGTATAGTTTTCTTTATATCTTATGCTGTAACCAAGAGATATGCCAATCTAGGCTTAAGGAAACTTTATCAGAATGATTTTAGTTCAGAAGGTTGTGTGGAAAAGCATAGTGGACGATGCAGAACTATACATGTACCAATAGCTTGTCATTATGTACCAAAAAAATATGCTTTAATAGTCTATCTAATTTTTCTTATTTCAAGAATATCCCTTCTTCATTTTGATAAATGGCATGTGCACTTTTTATACATTTAGAAAGTAAAATACTCAAAAGGCATGATATATATATATCTTTCAAATATATTCAGCCAAATGATTGAAAAGTTATATTTCTAAAATGATTTGTTCTAGTTATCATAAAGCTTCTATGTTTTACGTAGGCAATGCATTTTCTGTTTAAAATAATGTTTTCTCAAAGAATGCTTTTCTAGTCTTTTAATTTTTTCTTATTTCAAGCATTTTTCTTCTTCAATTTTGTAAATTCCATGTGTTTTTATATACACCCTTATTGTAAGAGCAAAGGACTTTTCACCTTGGCTCCTTCCGCAAGGCATTAGAGAGATAAGCTAGTTCAATGTTACTTGGGAGCGGGAGCGGAAGCGGGGAGCGGGAGCGGAAGCGGGAGCGGGAGCGACCATTTTCAGAAGCTCCCGGTTTGGGAGCGAATCCCGGAGCGATTTTTTAAAAATATATATATTTTTTATATTTTTTAATTTTTGATACATATATGTCAACAAAAACATGTAGAATGATGAAATAGACATAAAAAACATAAATTGATCATTGAACCATATCACATCAATCATCTAGAAATTATAATCGTCATCAACCTTAGTAAAATTAAAATACATATTACAACTGCAACATATTGAGTCTTATAAATCATGATTCATCAAATTCAATATTAAAGTTTCAACTTCAAGCTTTCAGAATTGAAAATTCAATAACATTTATCATCATTGATCACCAAAGTAACAAGTTGTACTTGTAAGCCAAGTTTAACCATTACAAGAAGTAATATCGAAGATATTTCTAAGTCCTAACTTCTAACTGTTAACATGATATGAAATGTTAAAAATTTATAAAATGAAACATGAATAATGAGATGAAATGAAACAACTTTAGTCTTTCACAAAGCATCATATTCATAATTCACAATCATTACCAATGAGTTATAATTGCCAAGGCCCAACTTCAAACTTCGAATTTTCATTGTCACAGTGATATAATGTTTACAAAAAATATCATAATGTTATAATGATATGAAAGAGTCAAGAGTCAAGAGTCAAGGACTCAAAACTCAACACTGAACAGTTATGAAAACTAAAGTGACAAGTCTAATAGAAACTAAAAAAGACAAGTAAACTGTAAATCTACAAGTGGCCCTTGCCACGAGAGTCTCCAGGAGTATAAGTAGGTCGTGGTGGTCTTCTAGGAGTCTCCCGCCCAGACCGACGACCAGAACTAGAGCCTCCACGCGAGGGTGTCGATGGAGGTGGCGACAGCAATGGAACAAGACTCGGGCCCCGAGAACTGCTACTGGATGGTGGAGGTGGAGGTGGCATGGCTGCTGCAGCTGCTTCAGCTTCATCCCGTACAAGCTCCTCTTCTAGTTCTTCCATATGTACAATGCCATCCTCCAAATTGTCGTCCTCAGGGTGATTGTCCCAAATTTTTTATGTGGGATCTTCATTAGCCCGATCACAGTAATGGCTCAACAACCTCAAGTTGTAGTGCACATAAACCAAGCTTTCTGCTCGGTTTTCGTTGAGCCTGTTTCTTTTCACATTATGTATATAACTGTAGGTGCTCCAACACCTCTCTGCAGAAGAAGAATTTACAACCTGTGAAAGAACTTTTATTGCCAATTTTCGCAAAAGTCCGTGGCCGCCATATGTTTCCCACCATGTGAGAGAATCAAATTTATCTTTGTCATCCATTGCATGGAAGTTACCATACAAACCACTGCCAGTGAAGTATCTGCCTATTTCAAGGCGCACAGCTGCACATTCCTCCCTGTCAGGCACCAGCTTTTCTAATGCTTCCAGATATCCTCTAGTTACCTCTCGATCTAAATGGGGTTTGGTCCTAACACCACCCCCTGCTGTAGGTTTGCCCAACCAAGAATCTGAGTAGTATTTTGGCGTAAGGATATACGCCAAGCAATGTAGTGGAAGGTTAAGCCTATTCCACCGTTCACACACACAATCGTGAATCAGTTTGTACAGGTCGGGATCTTTGTTATGAACAATGTCTTTTATTTCCCCCAACATGGTATCCATTTGCTCATACACCTCGCCAATCACTGGTTTGTCTGTATTTGCAAACCGAATCATGTTATAAATTGGCTTGGTGAAATCCAATACCTGTCTCACAGTTGTCCAAAACTGCCCATCAAGAGCGGCCTCCTCCACCTTTTCAAAACCTGCAATGTCAGCTACATTTGTAGCCCTTTCCTTTAACACCTGCCAATGTGGACTTGATACCATGCTAGCTAATGCCTCTCTTACCTTCAAAAGGCCCCTGAAGGTGAGGTAATAGCTACCAAATCTAGTCCTCGCAATCTTCAGCAACTCCAATCTCGAGTGACTGCGGAAAAGGCCATGGGTATTGCTATGATTTGTAATAAATTTTATCATTTTTTTTCCTTTCTTGTACAAATTACCAATCCATTGGTATTGTTCATTTTTGTTTTTGACAATATCATGCAATAGAAGGTTCAATGTGTGAACCAAACATCCAGACCAAAATATGTTCGGGTATTTATCCTCAATAATTGCTCCCGCTGCCTTACAATTAGGAGCATTATCAGTGATGACTTGGATGACATTGTATGGGCCAATACGCTCAATTGTTTCAAGCAATGCTTCTGCAATGTTGATAGCGGTCTTGAACTTGTCTGAGTAATCATGTGCAGCTAGAAAGATGGGACCACTAATAGACACGGCAAGAACACTTATCAATGGCTTGCCTTTTACATTTGTCCATCCATCAGATACAATGGACACCCCATTGTCAGTCCAAGAACTTGTCATTTTATTCAAAGAATGTGATATTTTTGCTTTTTCATGATCAAGGCCAACAGTTCTTGCCTTGTCATGCCCAGGGCTCTTGTATCCTTTAGGGGCATCATTTATGGCAGAAACCATTTCGTGCCAATAAGGTGAGCGTAGAACATTGAATGGTATCCCACATGCATAGAGGAACCTGTAAACTTTTGAATCCACATCATTCCTACACCCCTCATCAAGGAAATCTGATATGGTTCTACGGCGTAAAGATGATGACCCTGTGCCTCCATGTCCATATCCACTGCCTTGGGAGGATGCTGAAGGAGTTCTTTGTGAGCTTGGTTCAAAGAAACCCCTTGATCTTTTTGCTCTGTATTGGGCGTCCTCCTCTTCCTTTATGTATTTGGCTCTATCTGCTGTTGACACCTTGTCACAAGTTTTGATTCCTATTTGTTTCTCTCCATCCCATGGCCTTTTCCCGCAGAGGTGTCTTCTAGCACGGGTGTATGAGCCTGTGTAGTCAGTGTTGCAATGGGGGCAATGAAATTTAGTGGTTCCACCCCCTCTCCCTGTTTCAGCCCTGTGAACATATTTCCACAATGGAGTTTGGTCTTGTTTAGTTTTTTGACCCTCATGTTCACCCTCCTCCACATCCTCCTCACTGGGGTTTTCACCCATTTGACTTCCTCCGGCTTCTTCATCCACCTCTTCAGTTTCAGGCCCCCTCCGTTTCCTACTCTCCACCACCATAATAACCAGAAAGGGGACCAGGAAGAGGAAAATGCCAATAAAAATGCTCAGGTCCATCGTGTTTGATGTTTGTAGGGTTTGAGTCTTGAATCTGCAAATTAATTTAGTTTATTGGGATTAATTCATTTAATTTATTAATTTAATTTAAATTAATGATCTTTAAACTCAAACAGGTAAATGAAACTAACCAAATTAACTACCTAACCAGCTAAACTAACTAAATGATTAAGTTACTTACCTCTGCAAGCTTCCTCCTCGCTCCTTGGCACTTGCTCCTCGCTCTTCAGCTCTGGCTCCTTGCTCCTCAGCTCTTGCTCCTTGCTCCTTTGCTCTTCCTCAGCTCTCAAGCTCAAGCTCAATCTCATTGAAATGATTTTTTTTGGCCCATTGGGCTTATAAACCAAAAAAAATTAGTTAAATTTTTTTGTTTTTTCGGGTCCGGCGGAATTTTTTTCCGCCGAACCGCTCCCGGTTTTTTAAAATTCGCTCCTGGAGCGTTTTTTAATGCCCGGGAGCGATCAGGGAGCGATCGCTCCCCGATCGCTCCCGGGCATTAAAAAGCGCTCCGGGAGCGCGGGAGCGATCGCTCCCTGAAGCGCTCCCTCACAGACCAGGGAGCGCAATTTTTTTTACGGGAGCGCGCTCCCGAAAATCGCTCCCGTTCGGGAGCGATTTGGGGAGCGCGCTCCCGACCCGCTCCCGAGCCGCTCCGGCCCGGAGCGCGCTTCGGGAGCGGGTTCGAGGGGGGTGGGGCGCTCCCCCGCAACACTGAGCTAGTTCTTTTGAGGAGCAAGGAGTGGCTCCAACGCTCCACTATTGGAGTTAGTGATGTTCATTGTATACATGTGTCATGGAACTTTTACTTAATATAAGAAGCCCTATGGGCCAGCACATTCTTCATGCATGGATTATGGATGTTGGTAAGACTATTTTATGAATATGTGTAATTCATGTTCGCTTTCATCTGTGCTAAGTAGTTGAACTATTTCGGTTATTTTGGTATTTATCATATTGAGAATGTGCTGTAATTGTTATTATCGCTGTCGCATCCTCGTGGACTATTCCGTTGGATATTAGACAGATCTTCCTTGTTACATTGGTTGCAATGATTGTCGCATCTTTGTGGACTATTCCGCTTGGTGTTGATATGGATCCTTCTTGTTTATGTGTGTCTCTACTAGAGTCGTACTACTACCTCTCTCTTCAAGGCTCTCTTCTCCCCCCTCCGTAGTGAAAGAACTTTGACACACATGCGATCGAACACTCACCAGGCACACCCTTTTGCTTTTCGAAGGAACATTTGCACTCCTCTCTCTTGCTGACAGTTAGAGCCAAGACATAGCTTTAATATAACTGGCAACGGGGCCATATTCTAGATGGGGCTCGAATCCAAAACGGTGTGAAGTCTAATTGGGACCAAATATTGGGGAGACCCTTTGAATGTTGGCAGGTCCAGCGCCGTCAACAGATTCTAAGAAACAAAATCTAACAAGTCAAACATCAACATCACTCGTACGATGCATCACAATCCAATGCAATCAAAATTTACAAATGGAGAATCAAAAATCACGATAAAACTTCAGAAAAGCTTGTTGGAGAGGGATGAAGAAAATTCTTGCCTAAAAAGTTGTTTCAAGAGTTGCTTCCTCAAGTTAAGGAATTAAAAAATGAGAAATAGTTCAATAACGAATTACCATAATCAAATCAAGATTTAAAGGAAAATATGACGAGGTTGTCTCTGAGAATCACAGTTGATAATATCGGCGATATTCGTAAATATCGCGATATTTTCGGCAAAACGATATATCGCCGAGAAAATATCGCGATATTTTCAAAATATCGGCAAATATCGGAAAATATCGGCAAAATATCGCGATATTTTGAAAATATCGGCAAAATATCGGCTATATTTAAAAATTTGAAAAAATTATTTTTTATGCTTGCCGATATTTGCCGATATTTTGCCGATATTTTTGCCGATATTGCCGATAAGATATTTTCCGGACCCTTGCCGATATTTTGCCGATACCGATATTTTCAACACTGCTGAGAATGAATAAAATTCTCATTTAAAAGACCTCAATAGAATTTTTTTTTGCACAAATCAAGAGGCTAAAAACTGATAATAGGTCTCTACAATAATAGTTAGCACATCTTATCAACATGGAAGCATTGATTAGTAAAGAAATAATGACTGAAGCAATGGAACTAGCAAAGTCTTAAATGTAAAACTCAAAGTCATGGAGAAATGAATCAATATAGATCCAATCAACATCACAATTCAGGAAGATGCGAATCTAATTGAAGTCAGGATATCTTTAGATATCAAAGTTGATGAAGAAAACATTACACCTATGACAAGGAAAGATCAAGTTACAGAGACACTATATGAACATCCTAATCACAATAGCCTATACCTTAAGCAATCAGTGCATCAACATCACATTGAACAAAAACAATTGACCTATATTTTGAAGAATATTGATGCTAGTTCTATTTTGCCTTATAATAAAAATTCATGTTGGGAATCTTGTAAGCACAATGTTCCATAAAGAATCAAATTAGGGTGGTGAGATCCTCTTACAATTCAAAAGTTCTGTTCCATGCTTAGAAGATTATATCATCTTGTGCCATCAAGTACCACAACTATAAGAATAGAGAATCATGAAAAGGCATTACAAACCATAATAAATGATATTTTTTTTCCATAAATATGCTTTGAGGACAGAGCATTTCTAAGAGAAAGGAACCATTATATTATTATTAGAATAATAATATTAAATGAAGTGTTACATCCTAACGATGGGACATGACCTAACCAGAGAACATGACCATTCAAGCAACATGACTAGTCAATGTGGATATATACTGTCATGAAGGTCATTGTAAGACATATCATTCATCACATTTTATTCAATTTTTTAGTACTTGTGCTATATGGATTTTGACCTATTGTCCTTTTTAGATTGGATAGTCAGGGAACTTTGTTCCTTTCATATAAAAGGAAGGTGACTGGAGATGCTGGATGTATTAAGTTTTATGAACCCTTTGACTTGCTGTCTTTGTAATCAAATTGGCTAAACTAGCCTTAGTATGTAGATGCATTGGTAGCACTTCTTCCAGCCTGACGAAATCTATCTCTGCATTTTTCCAAATTGGTATATTTTGACTGAAGCATTACTGGAATTTGTTTTAAATTATTCGTTCCATGATCATGAAAATATGCATTAGGAATGCCTGTTGCTTTACTGTATAATAATAAAGTTACCTTAAATATTTAAGTTGCTGACGTTGTGATTCTTTTCACTTTTCAGTGAACATGCTGCCAAGTATGGTTATAGTGTTGATAGACGGTTTGTTGGTCATGGTGTGGGGAAGATTTTTCATTCGGAACCAGTTATTTTTCATTTTCGTAAGTGATTCATATCTTAATGTGAAATCTCTTTATTTTACTTTTTTTTCCTTTGACTATGCATCTTTATTGCTATTGTTTCAGCTTTATTAAGCCTAGTGTTCGAAGCAGCAACCTAAGCAATTATTATTTTTCTTGTAACTTCAGTTTCCATGTACGAATTTGGGACATTAGACTATGCCCTTTCTTTTGACCAGATATGGCTTACAGATCTACCATATAAATCTGAAACAGAAATCACAAAACCAGTAGTATGGTGTCTGCTAAAGAGTGAAATATGAGGAAACGGTTTCAACGTGACAATAATGGCAAAAAAGAAATACAATACTAAAAGGGTAAATCTTGACCCTATATAAACAAAATCCGAAAGGAAACAAAGTTATCAATGAGATTTGATGGTGAATCAAGTCAAGAAGGAAAGGAATTATGTCCCCTTTGTTGTTGCACAGAAACCATCTGGATACAGTAGGCCATTTCTTGCATCTGCAGTCTCAAAGACTGGGTCCCCTAGCCTTGAATTTCAACCCTATGATTGAAATATCTGATATCCTCCGATAACATATTAAGATGGGCAGTGACAGAGTATGTGTGACCCAGACTTAACTTCACCAGTTGTGATAAGAGATGAAAATGCACCATAGCATACCCTTCCATGGCCTAGTGAGATGAGACGGGAGATGGACTTAGTGGTGTTACCGCTCAAACTAGCAGGGGGTCCTAGAGGGGCATTTGCTAGGTCAAGAGCAACAATGAAGCTAAAGCCCACTGTCACCACAGCTAAAGCTTCCTACTCTTTATGGACTTTCACCGTTGGGAGGAGACCCGATATATAGAAAATCACTTATGAAGGATAGATCAACTAAGATGGATGTGAAGTGATCTGGATAACCCTTTCCTAGGAGGGACTCAAGAGTGGGGCTTGCTTGCTTCTTAAGCAAGGTAAAAGGTTCTCTAGGATAGTAGGGGAATAGGGATTTGAGGGTTTGGCTTAGGGAATGTGATTTGTAAAGGAGCTTCCTAAGCCTTAAAATCCTTGTGGAATTTGGTTTCCCAAGTGGTTTTTGGAGAGTTGACTTTGATAAGATATGAGACCACATGAGACCAAGTGGACCCAGGTTAGGTCAAGAGGAGGGAGTTTAGCAACCAATGATGAGCTTGACCTAAACAAGGAAGGGAATGTTGAAGGAAATGTAACTAGGTTTGGTCTTCATAAATGTACTTTTGATATTTGTATTTATTCAAGAAAAGAAATATTATTCTTATAATATATGTCAATGAGTTTTTTGCTCATTGAAATAGGTCTAGCACTAGTTATAGTGCTATAGGTGAGTCAAATAGGCAAAAGAAAAGGTTGAAGACCTTAAGGGCTTGTTACACCATACAATAATGTGTATTAGGGTCATAAGAAAACCTCCAAGCAAAGTCATAAGCCTCCTCCAAGCAATGGCAACATCAAAAGAAGCAATCCAAATTATATCAAGCAAGTCGGCCTGAAGTCTTATGTTGGCCTAAAAGGAGACAAACTCCTATATAAGGATCCATTCAACCTCTTCAAAGGACAATGATATCATCTTTGAAATCAACGAGAAAGAGGACGAGTAGTGTTGATTTGGGGTAGCATCGGATGTGCTCTAGCCATACAAATTGGTACAAAGGCTAAAGCACATGAAATCTCCAAGACCCAAAAATGGTTTGGATAGATTGTACCCAGTTTGGGAGATATTAAAATAATTAATATTTTTAATGGAGTTCCTAAGTCTAAACTTAGGAAAAATAAAATATTAATGGGTTAGAAGGTTCCAAAAGTCATGGATCAAGCCAAATCTAATATTAGTTGTTGATTAGAGATTTCATCTCGATCGTTGAAGGACCAACGAAAAAAGTATAAGAAGAGGCTTGAGGGTCAGTTGGAGGACACACCAGAGTGATCAGTCATTCATTTTGCTAGAGCGGGGTTATTAAGCAAAAGTGAATCAATGATCAACAACGAGGGGTAGTGAGTACTAGACAGAGAGGCAGAGACAGTACTGAGAGACCAGCACAGAAGCAAAGAGAGTGAGAGCAGTAGCTAGTTCAGGCCACGCAGAGGCCAGAGGGACTGCGTCATCCACACAAAGGATTTTGGAGTGACACAAAGGGCCCTAGAGGCTGCACAGTGCCTTAGAGGGTTGATGCAGAGGGTGCTAGGGCTAACGCAGGTCAGCAGGAGGCTGACGCAGAGGCCAGAAGGGCCAGTTCTGAGCTTTAGAGTCGCCAGATAGGGTTTCGTGGGATAGGTTTTATGAATACCTGTTTCTGAATAGAGAGGTATTGCTGCCATGTATTTTTCTCTGTCAGGTGAGCTGGTTAGGCACCCAGTTGTACTCAAGGAAATACTGCATAATAATAAACCCTCAGAATCGCTGCATTGGTTTTCCCACATTGGATTTTTCCAGGGACATTTGCCCAAAAATAACGGTGTCACTTGTGTGTTTGTTTTCTTTCAGCTGATGATCTGTAGATGTTGTGACTGTATTGTGTTTATTTCGGTATTTAAATGGTTTAAATAACTTGTTCAGAATTTATAAGTAGAAGAAATAAACCGGCAAAATATAGATTAATTTTCTAATGGATAGACTTAGAAAATTGAACAAGTAAAGGGTACAGAAAGTCAAGGAAAGAGGTCTCCAAGTATAGCGAAGGAGGAAGAAATACCAAAGCTTTGGAAGTCTGTTCTAGGGCTAAAAGACAGTCACATGTGCGAAGAAGGAGAGGCTCTCTTTGCTGTCATAGCAACCCTCTATCATAGTCACACAAACTTCATTATTTGGGCTAAGATCATAGGCCTAAAGGGCCTCCCACTCAAGCGAAGAAGCAAGGAAGAATAGCGAAGTTAATAGGGCTGATATGAAGCATACTACAGTCACACGTGCAAAGAAAAGAAGTCTATTTTGCTGTCATATCGAACTCTCCTATTGCAGTCATAAAGGAGAAGTGTTTGGGCTAGAAAAGAGTGCCTATAAGGTCACTCACTCAAGCAAGGAAAAAGGCTATACAAGCAAAGGAAGAAGGAGAAGTCTAATAGAGTTCTTGTGAGGGTATTCCCTCACATGTGCAAAGAACTAGGGCTGCATTACTGCTGCTCTAAGTCTGCAATCTTTGTGAAAGAAAAGAAGGCTTGGTTGGGAGGCAACAAGGTCATCTTCTCAAGTTAGGAAGGCTCCATCTCAAGCGAAGGAAGAAAAGGTCAAGGTTCATCCTAGAGCATACAATCTAAGGTCTCTACAGTTGCCGGAAGAGGTGTCGAAGAGAGTAAGGCACAACACTGGAAGGAGAAGGATGAAGTGTTGCAAGAGGAAGTAATCTTGAAAGGACTTGACTTGTGCTTGGAGGATCTTCTTATCAAGGGTCTAGGGTTTGGCATTGATCAATAGAAGCTTCAATAAGAGAAATTCACGAAAGGGTTTTCCTCTCAAAAGAAGAGAGGTTTTGGCCTTGGCAAAGAGCTAACATCTTGTGTTCTTGTTCTTATGTTTTGATAGCAGTTTGATGAAGTACACACACATGCATTAATAATAAGAAGAAGAAGATTAAGCTAACAAGAAAAGTAAAAATACTCCACAAATTGTTATCAAGTAACAAAGAATCACACTACACTTATTTTCCCTAGATTCTTCAACATGGTATCAAAGCTAAGTTGACACATCAAGGAAAGGGCAACTCAAGAACACTCATCAAGGAAAGTCATCCACAAGGTTGAAGCATCAAGCCAAATCTACTCAAGGAAAAGAAGGCTTATCACCTATCATTCACCAAGGAAGACTACATAGCAAGAAGAAGAGCCTTACATAAAGGCACCTACAAAGAAGAGCAGATTGAAGCAGGACCAACATCAAGCTACAAGTCATCAAGCAAATCTCATTATCAAGCAAGTCCACTTGGAGAAGGCAAATTGAAGAACATCAAGATCCTAGGAAGGCAAGCCATCAAGTCTTCAAGGAGAAAGCAAATCCACTACATCTCAAAATCTATCAAGTAAGTACATGTCCCCTTCTGAATATACATCAATGTCTTTTTGCAAGGAAAGCAATAAATTGGTAGGTACCAATAACTTTCTTGCATGGAAGAAGAGGACTGATTTACTTCTCAAGGAGAATGAACTTCTAGAACATGTGAAAGGGAATATCACTATCCCTACTAAGGAACAAACTTAAGCCTTAGCTAAGTGCAATAAGAATGAGACAAGAGCTCAAAGGATTCTGATAGAATCAATTAAAGATTCTCTCATTCCTTATGTCTCCAAATTTGAAACATTAAAATAAATTTATGGTAAGCTAGTAGAGCTATTCTCAGTATCCACAACCGGAGAAGTAATATCTCTAAGGAATGAACTGTACAAGATGAAGATAACAAAGGAAGGAATAACTCCCTACTTCATGAAAATATTTGAAATGAGAGAAACTTCAAGAGCTTGGGGAAGTCATGTCTGTCATAGAGATGACAACTGTAGTACTCAATGCTCTACCTAAGGATTGGGGCATCTTCACATCAAGCATATATGCCAAGAAGGAAGCAACCACACTCAGTGAAATGTGGTCTCTGTCCAGGGCAAAGGAAACCAGGGTTAAAGCAAAGGAAGATGTGAGATCAAAGGAGCAAGCATTTGCTACCATGGCTAAGAGAAAGGGAAAATTTGGGAAATTTGGTCCAAGAAGAACAAACAACAAAGACATGTCCAAAATCCAATGTTTTGGATGCCAAGAATATGGGCACTAGAAAAGGAATTGTCCTAAGCTTAAGAAGGACAACAATAACAAAAGAAAGAGGGAAGCACCTCACATGACTCAAGCGGTGAAAGAAGAAGAAAAGAAGCACCTCACATGACTGTTATGGTTTACTTGAATAGTACTCATTTCTTTCTCATGATGACTGTGCATGTCAGTCCTCATAGCCTTCATATTCTGAGCACACTTTTCTACTACGGTGGCTACGTGATCAAAGTGTTTAATTTTCATGATTTCCATCTCCTCATCACGTTTTTCCAGTTGAGTGTACAAAGTTCTCATATCCTTGGCGTAATCAGCTATCAATTTTTCTTGACTAAGCTCCATATTTTTTACTAGCTGCATTTGACTGAACTGCATGTCTTTAACCAACTGCTTTAGTTCTTCTATAAGATGCTTATCATTTTCCCTTTCATTGTCAACACTGATTTGACAACTTGTTCCTGTTTTTCCACTATCATGGATTTGTCTTGCAACGATACAAGTGCATGGCACATTTTGATATGGAGAATTGTCTTGAAATATTTCATTGACAGTTGGATCCTTTACAAGATTATTTTCATCCTGTTGCATAGTATTAAGGGCACAAGTTGAGCCACCTTGATCTCCATATCTATCTTTAAAAGTATTGATGGTGTCTTGTAAATAAGCGAAAGAATCTTCAGGACAATTATGATGGTGTCTTGTAAATAAGCGAAAGAAGCTTCAGGACAATTATGATGGTGTCTTGTAAATAAGCGAAAGAATCTTCAAGACAATTATGAAACCAATTCAAAGCATCACCCTCTAAAGAAAATGCAAATAGACGCATCTTGACATCTTCACGTTTATATTGGGAAGAATGACAATATCTTATTATTATATGAGTAACCCTGGATAGATCCTTTCTACTAGTCGCTGAATCACCACCCGAGAACAAAGGTAATTTATGAATGGCCTCTTCCAGCATATCATGGAGAAAGTTAGTAAAATGACACGGGGCAAACAAGTCATCCATGATGACTTGCTTAAAGAGATAAGGAGGGACCAAATAGATGTTAGAGAGAGACCCCTGCTCAAGAAAATCAAGAGATCCACAAGAAGAGAGCTTCTAGTAGAAATTCTTGTAAGAAATGAAAGAGTGGAGTCACCACTTGAACATGAATCTAACTCTAGGATCCAAAAGGCAAAAATAGATGGATATAAGGGAGGGCTTGTTGTTTGAGAAATAATGGATGAATAAGTGGAGTCGCCACACAAACAAGAAACAAACTGAAATGCCCAGGTGCTAAAAGTGTAGATGAAACAATTAATGAGATGAAGAAAGATAAGGCGATGAAAAGATCAAATGACACCAGGAAATGTTGTGCTGATGGGATAAGAAATGATGAAAGGTTAGATGATTAGAAAAATGTTGTGAGGACCAAGGAAAAAAACTCTATCCCCGACAACGATGCCAAAAAATGTTGTGCTACTTGACGGGCTAATGAATGGCAGAAATGATGAGATGATTAAAACGATGTCGAGGAAACCAAGGACAGAAAAACTCTATCCCCGGCAACGATGCCAAAAAATGTTGGCGTTGCTGGCTAAAATGAATGATAGAAAGATGAAAGATGAATGTCGTAAAGCCAAGGCCCAATAAATTAGTCCCCAACAAGAGCGCCAAAAAATGTTGTCGAACAAAGTGTCTAGGCACTACGACAATGCTCAAAGTAAGGGCTGTCACTCTAATCCTTACTTACTCCGTTTAGACTCTCTCCTAGACAAGTCAAGGGGGGTAGTCCCTAAGGCAAATGGATGAGGGAAGCCTATGGAACACATGCTCTAGGAGATTTGAGGATGGAAAACATGATGAATTTAGGACAAATCTTGGTTCACTGAGATGAATAGATTAATCACAAGACACATCCACAGGATATAAATTATTATAGACCAATGCCTTAGCATTTGATTAACCATAGATTAAGTAAAAACAAGTTATCCAAAGCAATTTAAAAATGTGACGAATAATGACAATCATGAGCGATTAAATGTAAACGCCCAAAACTCTATCATGCAAGGGATTCCAGATTTAAAATGATTTTCATTAATGACCCAAATCTAGAATTTAATTAACTTTCTCCTATAGCCAATACAAATTTTAAAACATTAATCGCACTTGACAATAGAGAAATGTTACCACAGAATGACGCTAAGGAAATTTATGTGCCTTGGGAAATTAATTTAATGTGGTAAATGAAGAAATTAAATTTTTAATATGACAAAGTAAATCAAAATGATTAATAAATTGAAATTTTAATGGGCCATAGGCCACATTAATTTTTTTATCGTGAAAGCGCAAATCCTCTTTTAAGTTGATTCTTTTAATTTAATTCCTTAGTCATCATAATTTAATATTTTTAGTTTTTTTAAATGTTTTAAATTTTTTTAAAAATGTTTAGACTTTTTTAATGTTTTGGATTTTTAAATTTTTTAGATTTTTTATTGAAAACAAATAAAATCAAAATAAAAAATCAGAAGTTAAAAAAAGAAGAAGAAAGATAAAACAAAATAAAATCAAATCATTAATAAGAAAACATCGAAAAACAAAAGCCCAAACAAAAAAAATTCGAATCATTGAATGAAATTAACCAAAAAAAGTCAAACCTAAATGAATTTCAATTGAAACTTATATATATATATATAAGTTTCAGTTGAAATTCATATATATATATATATTATATATATAACCCTAACCATATACAATGCAAGCGAAATAAAAATATAAAACAGAAAGTTGAATGAGAGTGTTTGTTGTATGTGTGTAGGTCTGCGGTGGCAACAAGGAGAGAAAAGGGCGCAATGGACTGTGCGCGGATGGAGGGGAGGGCGACGTAGGTATGGAAACAACTTTCTTTTGTAGGGAATGAAGGAGCAAGGGAGACGATGATGAAGGAAAGAAGCTGGGGGTAGCGAGGGGAGCGACTTGGATATGTGCAGGGACAATAGATGGTAGATAGGAGAAACTGCAGTGCGGGTAAGGGGAATGGAGCAGCAAATGAGGGTAGCAGGCTGGCCGAGGGAGAAGCTTGACGGAGCTGAGAGAGGGAGAGGAGCATGTGGGGAATAGGGGAGAAGTTTTGGAGGGATCTATAACTGCGGGTTGCAGGTTTGGTGGGCGAGAAAGGAGAGGAGAGGGGTTTGAGGGCGCAATTGAGGGAGTTAATGATCCAGGTGGATGTTGGTGGCCACCCACCAATCCATTTGGACCCCCACAACTGTCTCTTTCAGCCTTTTCAGTTTCCTTAATTGTAGCACAACTTACTATTTTTAGCAGTTTTTCGGGTCCTGAACTTCCGGAGCCGTTTTGAGGCCCTAAACGACGTTTTTTTGGGATTCTGGGGCAACATGGGTCATAGACCAATGTTGCCTCCCAAAGTGGTAGTACTCGGATAGATCTTTCTAACGAGCTATCGTGCACGTCAAACGGAGATCGTATGCCAAAGTTACGACCCCGGGAAATTGATGTACCAATTTACCCAAACGGGGCCCACAATTTGGTGTTTCATCTTCTAGGGTTAGGTTTCGGGATGTGAAGGGTTTTCCATTGTTTCTCAACAATAAATAGGCCTTCGAGCCTCATTGTAATACAGTTCGGAACAGTTCAGAGGCATGTAGTCGCCACATCTCTTCTCAGAGATAAGCTACCATCGCCCTAGCTGGTTTCTTTCCATTTCTGTTTGTAAGCATATTTCAGTATTTTACAGTAATGAAATGAAGCATTATTTCCGCTGCATATCTGTGTTTATGGTTATTGCATCTCTATATTTATGGTTATCTCTGTAATCTATTGCGTTCCTACTTAAATCCGGATCAGTGGTATCAGAGCGGTCTGCTTTTTCTCTGTTTTTCTTTGCATGTCCCCAACGAGGTCGGGATATAAGGAGTTAGGGCTTGAACTGGTCGAACCTTTGCAAGACCAGCCTCGAAAATCCCGACGGCCTCCCATGGCGGATGAGAAGAAAGACGAGGGGGCAGGAGATCCTATCAAAATCTTGCTCGAAGAAGCCCTCGAGCGACAACGGAACGCGATGATGGATAGCTTTGCGCAGATCCTTCAGCGGCTACCCAGAGGCGACGCATCGGCTTCCAACAGCGACTCTGGAAATGCCACACCGTTCAAGGTACAAGTTAATTTTGAAATCCCCATCTTCGAGGGTAAAATAGACGCAGATGCTGTAGATAAATGGTTAAATCTGCTAGATGGGTATTTTTCTGTTCATGAATTTTCAAGTCGGGAAAAGATCGTTTTCGCTCTTCTCAAAGCAGCCCCCCACGTCAAGGACTGGTGGGAAACCTACTGCGAGCAGAAGGATGAAAGTACAGGCTCACTATTTTCAGCCGCACCGACTTGGAATGACTTCCGGGATGCCATCAAGGAGCAGTATTACCCTGTCGGAAGCTATGAGGACAAATACATCAAATGGACCACACTGCGGCAGGGACGAGACCAAGATGTTCTGGAATTCACAAACATTTTTCATACCCTTCGCACACAGTTGGGTATCAAAGATTCTGAGCTGCATCTGGTACTCAAATATCGTGGCTGCCTGCACAAGTACATCCAGGAAGAGATGGTCTTCTTGAACATCTCCTCACTCGGCACAGCATACCGATATGCTGTCAAAATCGAACAAAAGTTCAAACAGAAGAAGCGAGACTTTGGATGTGCAAATCCGAAGCCCAAAGGACAAAGCCAAGGCGGGGTGACCCAAGATAACCCGTCGAAGCCACAAGAAAAGAACAACACCACGAAGCCGAAGAAGGACACAGGAAAGTGGTGTGAGTTCCACAAAAGTCCCACTCATAACACAAGTGAGTGTCGGACCAAGCAGTCGCTGGTGGCCGAGTTGAAGGCTTCCGAATCAGATGCATGTTCTGATCCTGAGCCAGAACCCGACAAGGGGAATGGCAAAGGGAAGCAGATCATTGATGCGGATCCCAGCGCCACTGTTGCCACTGCCAAGATCCAGAAAGATGAGCCCACAGATCCAGAAGAGGGGGAGCGTCTTTTCCACTCACAGATGTGGGTGAAGGGTTCGCCGCTACAATTCATTGTCGACAGTGGCAGCCAAAAGAACCTCATTTCAGCAGAGGTCGTGAAGCGGTTGGGCCTACCGACTACACCGCACCCGCAGCCATACAACATTGGGTGGCTTCACGAAGGACGAGATCTGAAAGTTCGCCAGCAGTGCCGCCTTCCCTATAGCATCAAACCCTTCACGGACGAGGTATTGTGTGATGTTACACCTTTGGATGTTTGTGATGTATTATTAGGCCAGCCATACTTGTGGAGGCGACATGCTGTGTATGAGTCAAGGCCTCGCGCTGTCATTATTTCTTTGGGTGATTCATTATACAGGATACCGGAGGTAGCCCCACCTACCGCCACATCTTTGATCACTACTAAGAAAGGCAGCAAGCTCGTATCACAGACCAGGAAATTCATCTGTCTAGTTCACTCCCAAAATAAGGGGAAGATCGTTGCTACATCCATGACCCCTGCAAAGGGTTCCTCTACACAGCAGCAGCAGCAAAGGAATACAGTCATGACAGAACACAGGAACAACTTCTCCTCATTCACAGGGGTACCACATAAGCTTCAAGTGGGCAACAAATTCTGGTTGCATCTGCAGAGAGAACGCCTTACCAGAACCCATCAGAAGCTCAGACCACTCCGACATGGTCCTTACAACAGTACCAAGGCTATGGGGAACAATGCTTTGGAGCACATCATTCCTCCATTCCTTCGCCTGCACCAAATGTTCAATGTGGACCATCGTCGACCATGCTTCCCACCATCATTGGACACATCAGAGATTGCAGGACAAGTTCAGCAGATGGAGGAACTCAACGCAATGGGGACCATTGCTTCCTAAGGGGGGAGGAATGATCCAGGTGGATGTTGGTGGCCACCCACCAATCCATTTGGACCCCCACAACTGTCTCTTTCAGCCTTTTCAGTTTCCTTAATTGTAGCACAACTTACTATTTTTAGCAGTTTTTCGGGTCCTGAACTTCCGGAGCCGTTTTGAGGCCCTAAACGACGTTTTTTTGGGATTCTGGGGCAACATGGGTCATAGACCAATGTTGCCTCCCAAAGTGGTAGTACTCGGATAGATCTTTCTAACGAGCTATCGTGCACGTCAAACGGAGATCGTATGCCAAAGTTACGACCCCGGGAAATTGATGTACCAATTTACCCAAACGGGGCCCACAATTTGGTGTTTCATCTTCTAGGGTTAGGTTTCGGGATGTGAAGGGTTTTCCATTGTTTCTCAACAATAAATAGGCCTTCGAGCCTCATTGTAATACAGTTCGGAACAGTTCAGAGGCATGTAGTCGCCACATCTCTTCTCAGAGATAAGCTACCATCGCCCTAGCTGGTTTCTTTCCATTTCTGTTTGTAAGCATATTTCAGTATTTTACAGTAATGAAATGAAGCATTATTTCCGCTGCATATCTGTGTTTATGGTTATTGCATCTCTATATTTATGGTTATCTCTGTAATCTATTGCGTTCCTGCTTAAATCCGGATCAGTTAAAAGGACAACACAATTTTTTTTTTAGGTACGACAAAGGATGGGACGCTGGCAGCTCTGCATAAATGGAGGAAAACACAGCTTTTAATGACAACAAAATGGAGAATTGTTTTGGCAGTAAAAAAATAAATTCGAAATCTCCCAGAGAAGAGAAAAACACAAGAGAGAGGAATAAACCCAAGGCATCAAAATGATTTCGAAAATCTTTGTTGGAAAACGCCAGGCAGCGGAAAATCCAAAAATTTTCTATTGAAAAGCTCCATGCAACGGAGAAACTGTAGCCCAAAACTCAAGATAAGCCTAGAAAAACGAATTTCATAGCAATGCATTTTTATGCGTCAAATTTATTAATGAAACCCTTGTTAAATCGTTTTCAGATTTAAAAAAAAATTGAAACCCTTGGACTGGAAAAACAATGCTCTTGTAAAAATAGTTTTAAGGCCAGATTTTACCCTCCATGGCCTAGATCTGGCTTCAAATCAAACTTCACCTTCCGATCTGCAACTTGTACCTGAAAACAAAATCACCCAGAACCCGGATATACAAAAAAATAAGTAGAACCCAAGAAAGCCAAGTTAGAAAACCCAAAAAATTTACAGATCTATGCACATGAATGGCAGATCTATCAGATCCGAGTGTGAGTTCAACTCTGCTCCCAAATCTGATAATCTAAAGCTCTCAACAACCAGATTTATCAATTTCGCACATCAAAAATATATTTTTAAATTTTAAAGGAGGTGCTTAGCTCGAAACCCTTCATGCATCACCAATAAAAATCTTATGATAAGCCCAGAATTAATTTTGCTGGGCTTCCTTAGAAAACCTGGATCGCGGGTTGGCTAGTCCAACTGAAAACTTCTCCTAACGCTCGAGGATCTAAAAATCAAGATTTTCCTGCAAAACTCAATCTAGCCATTAAAATAGAGCGAGAAAATGATAATAAAATTCAGATAAATAGAGATACCTGCTATTATATTCAAAATTTAAATTATCACTTAAACCCCAACGACTGAGAAAGATACCTGTACTCAAATCACTCTTCGGCAGCTATCATCAATCGCTAAAAAATAATTATGCATGAAAACAACACATCTTACAGTATTTCCATGAAGAGTAACACCAACAAAACTTAACCCCAAAGTCTTTCTTTATTATTTAGAAAAAGATTACACAAGAGCTTTTCGCTTAGCACACGACTAAAAGGTTAGATGAATTGATTGACGAATGACCTCCTATTTAAAGATAAATCCTCCAACGGCTAGTTCAAGTGGTTCTCGTCAAAGCAATCTTGCTATTGATGAAGATTAAAATTTCTTTTAATTTCATCTGTCGAAATATTTAAATATTTGGGAAATTCGAAATTTTCAATTAAATGCATTTTAATTAATTGAAAAATTAATTTTTTGAGTTAATTTCCCCAAAATTTTGACTTTGACTTAACCCTAAGGATCAAAGGTTTAAAATTGATCAAAATAGTTAATTTACCTTAGTCCTTGTACCTCTTAAAATTTAATTTTTAAGCATTGACGAATTTTGCCTTTGGAGAATTTAAATTTACCTAGGACCTAGAATTAATTAAATTTGTTCACACCTAATCTTCAACGGTTGGGTGAACTGGAACGCGAACAGTCATCAAGAAGATGAACTGATCCGTCCCATTTTATGTATATAAATGATAGTTAGCTAATGAATTATGCAATCAGTTTTTCTCTGCCCATTCTGGAGTTACCCTGGCCTGACATGGTATTAGAGCACAGGTCCCAGGTCCCTTTTTTTCTGGCGTGCCTTGTAACTCCTCTGCCTCTGCTAGCGCTCTCTCCTCTAGTGTAATTGCATTCATTTTAACGCCTCTGCCTCTGCCAGCGCTCTGTCCTCAAACGGCTATGTTCCAGCATTCCTCTGCGTGATTCTCTGCACCTCATTGAGTTCCTCATGACCGAATTCTGAAATCGTTCTCTGTCCAAAATCGTTCTCTGCACCTCATTGAGTTCCTCGTGAGTTCACCAACATTCTGAGAGCCTTGCATTGAATCCCGCTGCCTCGAAAACGCCATACCTGTTATCAGAGTTTGTGTAAAAGGCGCGCTCGATTTTATATGAATCGAATACCATTTTACACCGGAGGCTCCACATTTTAGAAATTTGTCGTGGCTGAAGTTCTCGGCCCCTTGGGAGCTGCTGTCCAGAAATCGTTCGACTGACGGTACCTCGACCGGCGCTCTAAGCGAGTATCTCGTCCGTTCAAGAAGCCAAAGAGACGGCCTACTGAGACGTTCTGACGAGGAAACCCCGAGATATAAGCCCCGTAAGCCTTTTGTGGTTTGCCAAGGTCAATGTATTTGGTTTGACTCGATCCTTTCTTCTGTTAAAATCTCAGACCTTTCACCTGTAAAGAATTTGTTCAGATTTGTCATTTGTTGGAGTCTCAGACCTGTCACCTGTGGAAAAGTTTTGGACTTATGACCTAGTTAATTTTCAAACTATTGAAAAGTCTCGAATCTGCTTCGAACCTGTGGCTGTATTGTCTGACATATATATTGTTTCTTTCATCTCGTATGAGACGCAGTTTGTATTTTGTGGAGTGATGGAATCTGCGAGTTGAGGCTGGCAGAATTTGAGAAGTCGTTTTTGTGTGATGAAGAAATAGTTATTGGGTAGAGTGCATGTGAATGAATTGATGTCGCTTTTGTTCAAGAACAGTTGAATGGCGCAGAGATGCAGTGTGTTGACAACAAAAGTCAAGTCAACTTAACACTGTACATGTGGCTGTATGAACCTTTGACTACCCATCTTCCTGTGTGAAATTTATGAAAAATGCGTACATTAAGTTGTTGGATCAGTAGCAAGGCTTGGATGTGCAATAGTCTTCCTCAAAATTTGATCATGTGGTGATTAGGTGTTGCGAGGATCTCTTTCAGATTTTGATCCTGTGGTGATTCGGTTCTGTGGAGAAGTCCTTTCGGACTTGTAGAAAAACAAGTGCGTTTACAGTAATAGATTCTGCTGCCTTGAATGGTATATGATGGTCCATGTTGTTGTGCGTTGAATTTATATACGTTGCAACTGAGATTGTATGTGCGTTGATTGCATGCTGGTGTATTTACAATACATTGAAATTTTTTATGAATTTATGAGGATCTTTGGAGGGCTTTGAAGAAACAGTAAAGTATTTGCCCTTTTTTGAGTACAATTTCACTGTACATCAGTAGAAGTTTTTTTTTATCAGCAGAAGTTTTTTAGCAGAAGTATTTTTTTTACAGAATGCATTCAATCATTTCTATGGTAGGAATAGTTCTCACTGGCAAGGAGAACTATTCTGAATGGTCTCGGATGGTAAAACACACCCTCATCTACAATGAGTTGTGGAAAGGAGTGTGTGTCGGAGAAGAAGACAAAGACCCTGTGCAGCCTACATCAGATAAAGAACTTGTCATTTGGGAAAACAAGAACAACAAAGCCTATGCATTGATCGCAACATCTGTAAATGAAGAAGTAAGTCGTCATATTTCATCCTATTCCACTGCCTTTGAAGCTTTACAAAAGCTGAAAGAACTCTATGATTCACATTCTGCACTTGAAGTTGTTCAGCTCATGATTAAACTCTTCACTCTTGAACTGAAAAATAATGATCCCCTTGCTCTTGCATCTGAAATAAATTCTATAATGCATGATATTAAATCCACTAAGGTTGAGCTGGATATCTCTCTTATTGCCTTTCTCAAAGCACTCTATCCTACCTACTCCAATTATCTTGAGTCCTTACAAGCAAATGGAAATCTTAAAGACATAACCTTTGAGTCTCTTGTGAAAAAGTTTGCTGAAAGAGAGAAAGCCTTTGGAAAGAAAACAGTCCCTGAATCTTCTGAAGAGACTGTTTGCCTTGCTCATAAAGAAAAGCATCCTGCTCAAGATTCTACAAGAGGAAGAGGTGGACGAAGAGGAAGAGGAAGATACTTCAGAGGCAGGGGGGGCAGACATTCTCAAGCAGAAAAGGCAGATCTGCATTGCATTCGCTGCAAACGAAATGGATCACATGATGCTTCTACATGCAAGCTACCATGGGACAAAATTGAGCAGAGAAGAAATCAACAGAAAGGTAAAACTGATGACACAGACAAAGGTAAAGCACCTGAATCCGCTCACTATATTGAGGCACAATGTAACATTGGAGTAAATGAAGATTTGTTTAATGCTTCACTTGCTTCTTCGAAAAATGACTGGTTGCTTGATTCAGGAGCAACCTGTCATATGACTCATAGGAAAGATTTTTTTGAAGATTTCACTGACAATGTTGATGGAGCAGTATACTTTGCAGATCAGTCAAAAATCAAGCCATCAGGGCTTGGCACAATCAGGCTTAAACTGCCTGGTCTTCCAGACTTTCTTCTGGATAATGTTCTATATCTCCCACAGCTCAAGAGAAACTTGCTGTCCCTGGTCCACATCCGCCAGCAAGGTCACTCCATTCACATGTTTGATGGAAAGCTTGAGGTAAGAAAGGCATCTGACCACTCACTTGTCATGAGGGGTATAGAAGAAGAAAGACTTCTTAAACTGCAAGGAACCTCTGCTCATGCACAACATTTCTCATATATTTCTCATCATGAAGAAGGTACACTTCCGTCAAGTTTATTATGGCATGCTAGATTTGGACATTTAAACTATGAGAGTCTCCGCTTGTTGAAGAAAAATGGTGTTGTTGGTTTGCCTACAATTCCTAGAAAACATAAGCAATGTGATGCTTGCATTCTAGGAAAGCATAGCAAACAGTTTTTTCATGATTCACATTCAAGAGCACATAGGAAGCTTGAACTCATTCATTCAGATTTATGTGGTCCAATGCCTGTTCCTTCTGCAAATGGAAATAAATATATCATGACATTTATTGATGATTACACCAGAATGTGTTGGGTTTATTTATTGAAGAACAAATCTGATGCTTTTCAAACATTCAAGAATTTTCATAAGTGGATTGAAAATGATGCACAATCTCATATTGGGTCTATTCGCACTGATAATGGAAAAGAATATACATCAAATGAATTTGAACACTATCTTCGCCAACATGGGATTACACATCAAACAACTGTGCCTTATAATCCTCAACAGAATGGTGTAGCTGAAAGAATGAACAAAACAATTTTGAATATGGTACGATCCATGCTTTTCTTCAAAAATGTAAAGATAATGTTTTGGGCTGATGCTGTTCTATGTGCTGCATATATAAAGAATAGATGTCCATCTAGTGCTATAAGAAACAAGACTCCTTATGAATTGTGGTATGGACATGTTCCTTCGGTAAAACATCTCAGGATCTTTGGTTCCACCTGTTATGCTTTAATACCAAAGGTACATAGAAACAAACTTGGTGCTAGAAGTCGTAAGTGTATCTTCCTGGGGTATTCAAACACATCTAAAGCATACCGTCTCTATGATGAAGTAAATAAAAAGTTTGTTGTATCTAGAGATGTCATTTTTCTTGAATCATCCAAATCTGACAGTGTTGTTGAGCGGCAACTTGATCGCTTGGATAGATTCACAAAACCGAAATCATTTCAAGAGTTTGATAATCAGATTCCACATCTTGAAGGGGGGATTCCTATACTAGAACAACATGTGGAATCTTCTTCTGAAGAACAATCTCCCCTGCATGAAACTCCAACAACGGATGATGCTTTAAGTGATGTAATTGATAGAATTGGGAGACTCAATCTTGATTCAGTCCCAACTCAATCAACAGAGCAGCCTGGACCATCTCAGAAAGGTTCCCCAAAGTGGCTGACAAAGACACTTGAAAGTGTTCATCTTGATGAAATTGGAAAAACAGGAACTAGAAATACAAACCGACAAGATGGAGGTGATGTAGATAACTCTAAATCACCTGTTGATATGGATGTTACTTATGATTGTGAATTGAACTTGTCTACAGATTTTGAACCAACTTCCTTCAAATAAGCTTCTTCTCATGATGAATGGAAAGAAGCGATGCAGAAGGAGTATGATGCCCTCATAAAGAATGGCACTTGGAAGCTGGTTGATCCTCCATTTGGAACCAAACCAATTGGCTGCAAGTGGGTCTACAAGAACAAGTACAAAGCTGATGGCTCACTTGACAAGCACAAAGCTAGGCTTGTGGCAAAAGGTTTTGCACAGAAGGAAGGGGTTGATTATGAGGAAACTTTTTCCCCCACAGCAAAATGGGCCACCATCCGGACACTCTTTACACTAGCTGCTCAGAACGGTTGGAAAGTCCATCAAATGGATGTAAAAACTGCATTCTTGAATGGAGATCTAAAAGAGAATGTTTTTATGTCCCAGCCTGAAGGATTTGCTGTGAAAGGACATGAACACAAAGTATGCAAACTTATGAAGTCCTTGTATGGCCTCAAACAAGCACCACGAGCCTGGTATGAAAAACTAACTGAGCATCTTCTGAAACTCAACTTCAAACATTTTGATCTTGATGATGCAACTTTATTTGTCAAGAAAGTTGGCAAAAAAGGGAACAATGAAAGCTATATTGCATCCATAAAGAAAGAATTAGGAAATTTTTTTGAAATGATTGATTTGGGCTATGTTCATTACTATCTTGGCATTGAAGTAACCCAACATCCAAAATCTATATTTCTTTCTCAAAAGAAATACATTGGAGATTTGTTAAACAGATTTGGCATGACAGAGTGCAATCCTCTTTCTACTCCAATGGAACAAAACTTGAAGCTCACATCTATTGAAGGAAAGGAATTTGAGGATGCAACAAAGTATAGACAACTTGTAGGAAGTCTCATCTACCTCACTACTACCAGACCAAACATTTCATTTGCTGTTGGAATCCTTTCCAGGTTTATGCAAAAGCCTTGTGAGGGACATTGGTCTGCTGCAAAAAGAGTTCTAAGGTACTTGAAGGGAACTCAAGACCTTGTAATCAAGTATACACAGGTGGACGACTTCAGCTTGATTGGATACTCTGATTCAGACTTCGATGGAGACAAAGAAAGTGGGGTATCTACTTCAGGATATGCTATGAGTCTTGGATCAGGAGCTGTCTCCTGGAGATCACGCAAACAATCAGTTCCAGCAGATTCCACAACAGAAGCAGAATACGTGGCAGCAGCTGAAGCAACGAAAGAAATTGTGTGGCTCAGGAAAATTCTTGAAGATTTGCAGGTAAAACAAGTACAATCAACTCCACTCATGATTGATAACACCTCTGCAATAAAGTTGGCCAAGAACCCAAAGTTCCATGATCGTACTAAGCACATCAATACTAAATATCATCTGATCCGACATCATGTTGAGGCCAAAACAATCCATGTCCATCATTGTTCCACAAATGAGCAAATTGCAGACATCTTCACCAAAGCGCTTGGAAGAGAAAAGCTTGAAAGATTCAGAACGATGCTTGGACTCACCAACATCCCTTCAGATTAAGGGGGGGAATGTTCACACCTAATCTTCAACGGTTGGGTGAACTGGAACGCGAACAGTCATCAAGAAGATGAACTGATCCGTCCCATTTTATGTATATAAATGATAGTTAGCTAATGAATTATGCAATCAGTTTTTATCTGCCCATTCTGGAGTTACCCTGGCCTGACAAAATTTCTGGCTTATGATTTTAATTAATTTTTGGTTAGAAAAGTTAATTAATTAACCTATGAGGGGTTAAATTATTTTTCCAACCCTCAAGACACTTTACATCTTGATTTTCATATGTTTTACATCTTAAGGGGGAAAGTCCATTTGTAAAAGACCCTCACAGACTACCCATTTTTGCGACACAAATAAAATCCAGCAGACCAAGCAATTTGTAATAAAATAACCTAACCAAATAGTCAGGATTATTCCCAAATTAATTTTATATAGACTCAATCTATAACACTAGGACTCGCCTAAGATCCCTGTGACAAAATCCATTCTGGCTCTAGGGTGACTGAAGGAAAACTCTGTCGACCATCCGAGAACAGAGCAATGAGACAAAAAACCTCCTGGAATGTAGATAAAGTAGGTTTACCTAGGCAATTACATACATGACACGAATCTGTTGAGATTATTTACATCATATACATGCAGAATGGGTTTACATTATAACATGATGATCAGGTTGATGATGAAAGATGGATGGCATGGACACATCGTTCAGGTGCTATCCTTTTTGCGAAAAAAGGGGGTGTACTGCTATGGGTTGTTGACACGTAGTGGTCAACAAGGAGGAAATGTCAAAGGTTAGGGCAGCAAGAGATGAAGGCAAGAGAGCATGGATTTATAAAGGTAAAGCCGTGATACTGCGATTTGGACCTCCTTTGAAAATAGAGTAGCAAGATGGTAATAAAGAAAAAGCAACAAAATCTTCAACAGGAAACCTGGAAGCAAGGTCAGTATGTGAAATTAGGGACAAAGACTCAAATGTGAGTCTTGCATGTCAAAATAAATAGCAATCAAGTCATACCTAGGTTTTTTTGAGATTAGCTTGTTGGAACTGCAGATGTTACCCATGGAGAGGAGGACCTGGGTTAGGGCCTATTGTGGAAGATAGAGACATAATTTGCCTCATAGAAACACATGAGCATGAAGGGTGCAAGACACCTTTGTTTGAAGGATACTGGAAAATGGCAGTGTGGAACAAGGCAGCAGGGAATGGCAAAGGACACGGGGGTATCATGGTATTAGTGAGGGAAAAAGAAGGTCGTCTCATTTAATTAGAAAAAGAAGACTCAAATAAACAATCTATTTGGTTTGAAATATTAGAAAATGGAAATCACATCAGAATTGTCGCATGGTATTTTGCACCGCAAGTTTCAAAAATTACAAAAGTAGAGGGCTTGACCACAAAGATCCCTTTGCAGCCTTAAAAGCAGATATTGCAACATATTCTCAGCTAGGTGAAGTGCTTATAGTGGGTGATTTCAATGCTAGGATTGCAAGTGAGCATGCTAGCATTCTTTGTTGTAAAGAAGATTGCGACCCTATTTGGCTTACAAAAGAGAGTAATCATCGTGGGAAAGAATTTCAAAGGACAAGGGTTGCAATCTATTTGGTGAACAATTCTTTACTTTATGTGGGGCCTTTGATTTAGTCATTTGAAATAGCTTGACTAGATGGGCAAAGTCCAGTAATTTCACTTGCAATACTTACAATGGATCAAGTGTACTAGATTATGTAATGTGTTCGCATGGTTTGTGTGATAAAATGGAGGAAGTTTTGATTGGAGATCAGCTTTGGGATTTAAAATTAGATCACAAGCCCATTTATTTAAGTTTCTTTTGGACTGGAAAGAAGCAGTTAGTGTAAAAAAAAAGTGTCTTCAACAAACCTTAACTTCGATCCTAATGTAGAAACCCTAACTTTAATCTTCCTAAGAGAGATAGATAAGGCCTAGAAACACTTCGACTTCTTCGATTTCCTCTTCTTCGCACTTCCTTCTTCAACTTCTTCTTCTTCTTCTGCTTCTTCACATAAGAGATGAGTGAGTAAGTGATCCAAATGGAGGACGAGTTTCTTTATATATAGGCTTCTTCAAGGGTGGACGTGGCTCTTCATGTAGGCCAACTTGATCTTGGAGGTGTTTTGACACTTTAAAGACAAAGCAATTTTTTCTTTACAATTTTACAATGTGCCCATAGGGTCTTCAATATATGACAATGACTCTTATACCTAGGACAAACCCTAGAAGCATTGAATGGGTGCTTGACCTATAAAATAAAAGAACTTGAGCATGAAACCCATGCTCCAATAATAATAATAACTTCTTTTTCATTTTATATTTACAAGAATACATTTCACACTTACGAAGACCGAACCTAGTTACACATTTTTCAACACTTCCTTTTAACTAGGGAGGTCTTCATAAGAGGTACATCATTCTCAATCTGAAGAGATCTCATAAGAAGAGTCGGATTGGTAACCCATTTATCTAACATCATATTAACCAACATTGTCACATAGAAAGGCCTTGACTAACAACTCTATCTCTCCATAAGATCAGAGCACAATGCTGGTGAGACCAATGATGTATAGACACCATCATCATTGTCTCCCAAGGTACATATTCCACCTGGGTGTTCATAGAGAATGACCTTCTATTGGACTATTCTTATCTTGGGTAGCTAATCCTCAAAGAATATCGGTCCACGACTACTCTTATCTTGAATGCCCTACCACATTCTCAAAGAGTAGTAAATACCAGATGGTTACCCAATCCTCCATTCTTTTTTCCCAAGTGAAGACAAGAATGTAGTGTCTATCTCTCCCTCTCAATTAGGGAGGTCAAATCAACCAAACCAAGCTTGTCCCTTAAGTATACAAGCTTCTTGTTCGGAAGTGATTTCATCAATATGTCAACTACCTGTTCATCAGTGGAGATATACCGTAGCTGCAGCACACCATTTTGTACTAGCTCTCGAATATAGTGATACTTGTTGTTGATGTACTTTGTCTTTCCATGGAGCACTGGATTCTCAGAAAAATGAATACAACTAGTGTTATCACAAAGTATCACTGTAGGGTTCATCGGTCCTTCAAACAAGTCCGATAGTAGCTTCCTTAACCATAATGCTTCTCTTCTTACTTCACATGCTACAACATATTCAACCTCAAAACTAAAAGCAACGATGTCTTGCTTTCTGCTCATCCATGAGACCATGGAGGATCCTAAACTAAAACATTCTCCTGTAGTACTTCTTCCATCCTGTTCATTGCCTCCCTAGTCAGAATTTGTATATCCAATCAATTGGACATCATTCCTTCTATCATATTTCAGACAGTAGTTGATGGTTCCTCGTAGATATCTCAGAATATGCTTTGCTGCTATCCAATGATCATGCTTCGACTCCACTTGGAATTGACTGAGTACATTTACTACAAAACATATGTCTGGTCGAGTATTCACCAAGTACATCAATGAGCCAACGAGTTGTCTATACCTAGAAGGATCCACAGGGCTTGATTCAGAACTCCTTAGCCTCTTCAAGTTCGTGATCATTGGAGTGGTCATAGGTTTACAGTCCACCACGTCGAACTTCTTTAGAATCTCGATCACATACTTTCCTTGACCCAAATAGATTTGATTTGGTCCTTGTTAGACTTCTGGTCCCAACTAGTAATGCATCAACCCAAGATCCTTCACGTCACATTTTGCTGCCAGTTGCTTCTTACATTCTTCAATTCAACCTTCTACACTTGCCAAGAGAAGATCATCATGCCCTTGGTGCTTGCTTGAGGCCATATAAGTCTTTCTTCAATCTGCAAACATATGCCTTTCTATCTTTGACTTCAAATCCCAAGGGTTGTTCTATATAGACTTCTTCATATATGGTGCCATTCAGAAATGTAGTCTTGACATCCATTTGGTGGATGTTCCATCCCATCGATGCTGCTAGAGAGACAAATGATTGAATCGTTGTATTTTTTGTTGTTGGAGCTAATGTCTCTTCATAGTCGATGCCTTCAAGTTAAGATAAACCTCTAGCCACAAATCTTGCTTTATACTCATCTATACTTCCATCAGCTATATGCTTGATCTTATAGATCCACTTGGAAGTAACCACAGATTTGTCTTCAGGCCTAGGTACGATCTCCCAGACTCCATTCTTCATTATAGATTGATACTCTTCATTCATGGCATCCTTCCATTCTTGATGTTCTACAGCCTCTTCAAAGGTGGATGGTTATGCTTCTATTAATTTTGTCATGTATGTAGCATACCCAGAATATTTCTTGGGTCTCTTACTTTCTCTAAATGATCCTTGCGCTACCCCATGACCTTCTGCATCAAGTAGTGTGGATTTCAATCAATTAGGTCTTTTCCTTGTTTTTGGAATGACCACGGGTTGAACAGGTTCACTAGGCCCTTCTTCTTTATGGTGTGGTTATTCTCCTTCCTTGTCAACTTCCTCCTCAAATATCGGAAGTTCCTCATCATTAGAATCTGTTGTCGCGCAGAATGACACAACAACGCTCACACCGGGGGCTGTCACTCTGATCCCCGATCCCTCCGTTTAAGCCTGTTTCCCGCGGCTAAGGGGGGTAGTCCCTGTGAGATGATGAGGCCAACTGTCGACTAGTTGGTTGGGAAACACGACAGACGATATAGAAAGGGCTCGATGGGTTTAGAGATTTAATAGACCAGTGCCTTAAGAGATTGTGGTTAAAACGATTACTTGTTAAATGATATAAAAAAGATATGGACCATGAACAACAATCATTTATCATCAGCGAAATTACAATGCTCTTAGAATGACCAAAACGATATCCAGCAACTGAAAATTTTAACAGATAAATGCCTTAAAATACCACGAGAATTATAAACCATTAACCAGATATCAATTTCGCATTTCAGCTTGAGAACTTAGATCCCAGCATGAAAGATATACATGATAATAACTGAATATCGCAAAAATAATTTTCCACAATTTTTTTTTTATTTTTTCAAAGTTTTTTAAATCTTTTTCAAATTTTTGTTTTTTTGTTTTTATTTTTATTTTTCCATGTTATAAAAATGAAAAAAATCTAAAAAATTTAAAATTTAAAATCTATTCTAATACTAAATCTAAAACATTAAAATAAAATCTACATAATGAAAACTATACAAAGAAAATAAACCTAAGTCCTAAAACTAATTAAAACATAAATCTAAACTAACCAAACTAAATCAAAATCTACGTTAATCTAACTTAAAATCTAAAACTAAAATCGATTTTAAATATAAAGCAAAGCTATATAAAAAAATTTAAATCTAAACCTAAGCAAAGCTTAAAATTGGAAATTTTTTATTTTATGAGATTTTTATTAAACTGAAACCCCAAACGAAAAACTAATTAAATTAAAATCTAAAATAAGATAAAAACGCAACTCTAATTAAACCCTAGTCTAAAACAAACCAAAACGTAGCCATTTGAATAATATAACTCAAAATCGAACACGGAACTAAAATGAAATCGAATTTCCACTAAACCATTGCTAACCTACGGAAACCTAAACGTAACCACACTGAGCATAATACGATACACCAAGGCGACAGAAGGATTCTCAAATGGTAGTCGATGGCCGAATACGTTAAAAAAAATTCAGTGCGATTAAAGGTGACAGGGAAAATGAAAAATCATTTGATGCTTACCGATAATACGCAGAGGTTTCGAAGGCCGGAGACTGAAGAGTGCAGACGGATTTACCATTTTCACTTGAACGCAGAGTGTTGTTCCAGCTCTTGACACGGGATCTTCGACGGCAACAAGAAACCGCGATTTTCTTACCATATGCAGTGGATTTTGAGGAAAGCCGCATTCACGTTAACTGCTGTATCTTCATACTTTATACCTGTGTGCATTTCTTGGCCTTCGTTTTGATGTATCTGGAACTGCTAAGCCGTATGCAATGGAATTGCTACGATTTCGTGAGGCTGGCATCAACGAATGAGACCAGGACTGCGGTTTTCATTTCTGGACGGCGGATGAGGCAGCATTTAATCTCGGCATGGCCACAGAAACCCGCCCTGGTCGTAGGAAACCCAAAGTATCGTCTACGCAGAACCGTTCAGATGCCTTCCAAAGGATGCGCTTTAACTCAAATACAAGATTGCAGAACCAAAATATGATCAAAACAGTTAGAAATTGATGTAGCAGTGATTACAGTCATAGTAAAAAGGGATCCGTCTTATGCGAAACCGAAAGGGAATAACGCATGCGTGAGTTTTGACAGCAATAGAAGAAAAGAAACGATTTCGATCAGCACTTCTCACTGCAAACTTCGCTCAGTGCTGGGTATTTCGATTTGGCTTGGATCTGCTGGCTGAACAGCTGCAAAACAAAAAAGGAATAAAACCCTATATTATACATAAACAAAATTTAAAACCCTAGATCAGCCTAATAATTTACAGATTGTGGCCCCTGAAATGCCAGATTTACCCATAATAACAGAAAATTTTCAGAATATCAGAAAGAAATTTGAACTTCACTGTGAACAGAAAGAAAATCCCTCAATGTAAAACAAAAAAGAAACTTTAAATGATTAACCCAGGGAACAATCAGCTGGGCTCTGCACAGAAAGTGCTTGCGGGAGTTGGCTGGTTCAGCCGAGAACTTCCCCGAACGCCCACAAAATTTCCTTCAAAAAATGTTTTCCTGCACATCTCAAGCAACCATCAGCAAAGAGAGAGAGAAAGCTGCTAGATCTCAGGAAATAATGGAGATACCTGCCATTATTTCAGAAACCCTAGCAGGTGAACAAGATACCTGTGCTCACACTACTCTAAAAAAACAAGCTATGATTAATGGCTGAAAACTGAAATATGCAAAAAATTAAAAATCTCACAGCAATTCCAGAGAGCAACACCAACACGATTTGGACCCCAAAGTCTTCTTTATTAATCAGAAATCAGATTACAAGAGAGCTTTCAGTACAGACTCACAGATCAGATGCTTTGAAATGACCCCCTAAGACCCTATATAAAGGAAATGATCCTAACGGCTAGTTCGAGTGATCCATGTAGAAATGATCTCGACCGTTGATGAGGATCAAGACATCTCTTGATCTCATCCGTCGATTTATTAACTTAAAATATTATTATTTTATTAGTTAGGGTTTTTTGCTTCATTTTTTAATTTTTTATTATTTTTTATTTTTATTCAGTTTTTTAATTTTTAATTCATTTTAAGATGGATCATCAAACTAAGCCGTTGGGAACATCACCTAGGACCTAGGACCTAGGACTCATGAGGGGATTTACAACATTTTCAACCCTCAAGACACATTTCATCATGATTTTTACAATTTACATCTCAAAGGGGTGAACCCACTTAATACAGACCCTCACAAAACACCCAGCTCTGCGACACAACGATAATCTAGCAGATCAACACACTAGGATTCTCCTAAAGTTCTAATGACAAAATCAATCCCGGCTTTGGGGTTAGGTTTGAAGGAAAACTCTGCCGATCCGTGGATCGGTGAGACAAAAAACCTTCCGGGACGTAGATTATCATCAGAAAGTTAGGTCCACCTAGGCAAATTACATACATGACTCATGTCTGCTAAGATTATTTACAATTAATACATGCAGACTGGGTTTACAATCAAAAAGATCAAGCTGCTGATGATGGCAGGACGGCACGGACATGCTGATCAGGTGCTGCTTCTTTTTGTCAAGAAAAGACAGGGTGCACTGCATGGGTAGTTGACCAGTAGGGGTCAACATCTGGCTCTACTTGGGGACACGTTGCTGCTCGCAGGAATGTGAGAATCCAGAATCTGCATCCATACAACACAAAAATAAGTAGCGTCCATCCAAAAATCAGCATATACGTTAAGCACAATAAAAAATCTCTTCATTTATTAACTATCTAAAACAGAAACGAAGATGCGGAAAAAACAAGGAGTAGGGTTAGAAATACGATACAAAGGATGCCCTACGGCATCAGATGTTTTCAATATAGTGCATACTGAGCATTTGCCTGCTTTCAGGCAAATCTGTCGGTTGCTTGTTGGATGTGCCATGTCCAATTTTGCATATGGTAGGACTCCTTCCTATCCGAAAATCAAGCTGCTCACGGCCGTCTGATGCATCAAATCTTCGTCTAATCTTCTTCCTCTTGCGCTTCTTCTTTCTGGCAGGATGAATTATTGATGACCTGAAACTTTCTGTTTCGAAACTATCAGATGAAGTGTGTAAGTTATGCATGCTAAGTCTTTTTGTGTCTTGCATCTGATTTTTATCGTTTTTAAGCTTATCTGGATCACCTTCAATTATCCACTTAATGACCTCCTCATAGTAAGATGGAACTTGTTGCGGCAAATGAGAAGGCTCCTGGTTTTTCTTATCATCTGACCATTGTTGAATCTTTTGAACTTGTATTCTAATGGCATCCATCTGACTAGAGCATTCATCCCTTATAGCGCTGATTTGCATGGCATGGTTTTCTTGCATGTGTTTTATTACCTTATCATTCTTTTCCTCTATGTCGATCAAGCAATGTTGCATGAAATTTATCTCTTCTTTATGATTCGCTTGCATGTCAGCCAACTGATTGTTATGATTGAATGTCATAGAGTCAATTTCCCTATCATGATCAGCTTTCATGGTCACCATATTTTCCTCTAAGACTGACATCTTGCTTTGCATGCTTCTAATTTCTGTTTCATATTTAATTTTTATGGCCTCAATTTCCTTAGCATGCTGATTTTGCGTGTCCTCAATCTCCTTATTACGTTTTTCCAGGTGGGTGCCTAAAGCTTTAACATCATTGACAAGACTAGTTTGATTTCTTTCCATGTTTCTTACCAGCATCATTAGATCTTGCATAATTTGCTTTTGTTCTTGCCTTTCACTATTATTTGTCCCTGATTTTTCACTATCAAGAACTTGATCTACAATATTTTCGGTGGATGACACATTTTGATCTTGAACTCTTTCTTCAACAGCTTGACCTTTAATATGATTACTTTCTTCTTTTTGCACAGTTTTAGAGGTAGAAGGCAAGCTGTTTGGACTATCATATCTATCTTTAAAAGCATCGAGAATGTCTTGTAAAGAAGTGAAAAAATCATTAGGAAAATTATTAAACCAATTCAAGGCATCACCCTCTAAAGAATGGACAAATAGACGCATCTTGAAGTCTTCATGATTATATTGAGGAAATCTACAATACAAGATCTTTACGCAAGTAAATATGTTTAAATGACGTTTAACAGCGACCAGATCATCACCCGAGAACTTTAATAATTTGGAAATGGCCTCTCTCGGAAGATCATGGAGATTATTAGTAAAATGACATGGCTTACATGAATAATCCATGATGGACAACAAGGGATCAAATGGATGATAGAAAGAGATTTCTGCTCAAGAAAATTAAGAGATGAGAGAAGTGGAGTCGCCACTTGAACAACGAATCTGATTCTAGGATCCAAAAAGAAACCACAAGCAGATATGAGGAAAGATTCTTGTCTGGGAAAAATGAGAAAAGTGGAGTCGCCACCCAAACAAGAAACAAAACCGAAGAGATGCTGCTGATATATGATGAAAAGATGCCAAAATATTGAATCTGCCAGCTCAACCGAGAGATGAGAAAGATGAGAAGATGAATGATTGAAAGTCGTTGAAACACCAAGGACAGAAAAACTCTATCCCCGGCAACGGCGCCAAAAATGTTGTCGCGCAGAATGACACAACAACGCTCAGACCGGGGGCTGTCACTCTGATCCCCGATCCCTCTGTTTAAGCCTGTTTCCCGCGGCTAAGGGGGGTAGTCCCTGTGAGATGATGAGGCCAACTGTCGACCAGTTGGTTGGGAAACACGAGAGACGATATAGAAAGGGCTCGATGGGTTTAGAGATTTAATAGACCAGTGCCTTAAGAGATTGTGGTTAAAACGATTACTTGTTAAATGATATAAAAAAGATATGGACCATGAACAACAATCATTTATCATCAGCGAAATTACAATGCTCTTAGAATGACCAAAACGATATCCAGCAACTGAAAATTTTAACAGATAAATGCCTTAAAATACCACGAGAATTATAAACCATTAACCAGATATCAATTTCGCATTTCAGCTTGAGAACTTAGATCCCAGCATGAAAGATATACATGATAATAACTGAATATCGCAAAAATAATTTTCCACAATTTTTTTTTTATTTTTTCAAAGTTTTTTAAATCTTTTTCAAATTTTTGTTTTTTTATTTTTATTTTTATTTTTCCATGTTATAAAAATGAAAAAAATCTAAAAAATTTAAAATTTAAAATCTATTCTAATACTAAATCTAAAACATTCAAATAAAATCTACATAATGAAAACTATACAAAGAAAATAAACCTAAGTCCTAGAACTAATTAAAACATAAATCTAAACTAACCAAACTAAATCAAAATCTACGTTAATCTAACTTAAAATCTAAAACTAAAATCGATTTTAAATATAAAGCAAAGCTATATAAAAAAATTTAAATCTAAACCTAAGCAAAGCTTAAAATTGGAAATTTTTTATTTTATGAGATTTTTATTAAACTGAAACCCCAAACGAAAAACTAATTAAATTAAAATCTAAAATAAGATAAAAACGCAACTCTAATTAAACCCTAGTCTAAAACAAACCAAAACGTAGCCATTTGAATAATATAACTCAAAATCGAACACAGAACTAAAATGAAATCGAATTTCCACTAAACCATTGCTAACCTACGGAAACCTAAACGTAACCACACTGAGCATAATACGATACACCAAGGCGACAGAAGGATTCTCAAATGGTAGTCGATGGCCGAATACGTTTAAAAAAAATTTCAGTGCGATTAAAGGTGACAGGGAAAATGAAAAATCATTTGATGCTTACCGACAATACGCAGAGGTTTCGAAGGCCGGAGACTGAAGAGTGCAGACGGATTTACCATTTTCACTTGAACGCAGAGTGTTGTTCCAGCTTTTGACACGGGGTTTTCGACGGCAACAAGAAACCACGATTTTCTTACCATATGCAGTGGATTTTGAGGAAAACCGCATTCACGTTAACTGCTGTATCTTCATACTTTACACCTGTGTGCGATTCTTGGCCTTCGTTTTGATGTATCTGGAACTGCTAAGCCGTATGCAATGGAATTGCTACGATTTCGTGAGGCTGGCATCAACGAATGAGACCAGGACTGCGGTTTTCATTTCTGGACGGCGGATGAGGCAGCATTTAATCTCGGCGTTGCCACAGAAACCCGCCCTGATCGTAGGAAACCCAAAGGATCTTCTACGCAGAACCGTTCAGATGCTTTCCAAAGGATGCGCTTTAACTCAAATACAAGATTGCAGAACCAAAATATGATCAAAACAGTTAGAAATTGATGTAGCAGTGATTAGAGTCATAGTAAAAAGGGATGCGTCTTATGCGAAACCGAAAGGGAATAACGCATGCGTGAGTTTTGACAGCAATAGAAGAAAAGAAACGATTTCGATCAGCACTTCTCACTGCAAACTTCGCTCAGTGCTGGGTATTTCGATTTGGCTTGGATCTGCTGGCTGAACACCTGCAAAACAAAAAAGGAATAAAACCCTATATTATACATAAACAAAATTTAAAACCCTAGATCAGCCTAATAATTTACAGATTGTGGCCCCTGAAATGCCAGATTTACCCATAATAACAGAAAATTTTCAGAATATCAGAAAGAAATTTGAACTTCACTGTGAACAGAAAGAAAATCCCTCAATGTAAAACAGAAAAGAAACTTTAAATGATTAACCCAGGGAACAATCAGCTGGGCTCTGCACAGAAAGTGCTTGCGGGAGTTGGCTGGTTCAGCCGAGAACTTCCCCGAACGCCCACAAAATTTCCTTCAAAAAATGTTTTCCTGCACATCTCAAGCAACCATCAGCAAAGAGAGAGAGAAAGCTGCTAGATCTCAGGAAATAATGGAGATACCTGCCATTATTTCAGAAACCCTAGCAGCCCTCAAACCCTAGCAGGTGAACAAGATACCTGTGCTCACACTACTCTAAAAAAACAAGCTATGATTAATGGCTGAAAACTGAAATATGCAAAAAATTAAAAATCTCACAGCAATTCCAGAGAGCAACACCAACACGATTTGGACCCCAAAGTCTTCTTTATTAATCAGAAATCAGATTACAAGAGAGCTTTCAGTACAGACTCACAGATCAGATGCTTTGAAATGACCCCCTAAGACCCTATATAAAGGAAATGATCCTAACGGCTAGTTCGAGTGATCCATGTAGAAATGATCTCGACCGTAATGAGGATCAAGACATCTCTTGATCTCATCCGTCGATTTATTAACTTAAAATATTATTATTTTATTAGTTAGGGTTTTTGCTTCATTTTTTAATTTTTTATTATTTTATTATTTTTATTCATTTTTTTAATTTTTAATTCATTTTAAGATGGATCATCAAACTAAGCCGTTGGGAACATCACCTAGGACCTAGGACCTAGGACTCATGAGGGGATTTACAACATTTTCAACCCTCAAGACACATTTCATCATGATTTTTACAATTTACATCTCAAAGGGATGAACCCACTTAATACAGACCCTCACAAAACACCCAGCTCTGCGACACAACGATAATCTAGCAGATCAACACACTAGGATTCTCCTAAAGTTCTAATGACAAAATCAATCCCGGCTTTGGGGTCAGGTTTGAAGGAAAACTCTGCCGATCCGTGGATCGGTGAGACAAAAAACCTTCCGGGACGTAGATTATCATCAGAAAGTTAGGTCCACCTAGGCAAATTACATACATGACTCATGTCTGCTAAGATTATTTACAATTAATACATGCAGACTGGGTTTACAATCAAAAAGATCAAGCTGCTGATGATGGCAGGATGGCACGGACATGCTGATCAGGTGCTGCTTCTTTTTGTCAAGAAAAGACAGGGTGCACTGCATGGGTAGTTGACCAGTAGGGGTCAACATTTGGCTCTACTTGGGGACACGTTGCTGCTCGCAGGAATGTGAGAATCCAGAATCTGCATCCATAAAACACAAAAATAAGTAGCGTCCATCCAAAAATCAGCATATACGTTAAGCACAATAAAAAAGCTCTTCATTTATTAACTATCTAAAACAGAAACGAAGATGCGGAAAAAACAAGGTGTAGGGTTAGAAATGCGATACAAAGGATGCCCTACGGCATCAGATGTTTTCAATATAGTGCATACTGAGCATTTGCCTGCTTTCAGGCAAATCTGTCGGCTGCTTGTCGGATGTGCCATGTCCAATTTTGCATATGGTAGGACTCCTTCCTATCCGAAAATCAAGCTGCTCACGGCTGTCTGATGCATCAAATCTTTGTCTAATCTTCTTCCTCTTGCGCTTCTTCTTTCTGGCAGGATGAATTATTGATGACCTGAAACTTTCTGTTTCGAAACTATCAGATGAAGTGTGTAAGTTATGCATGCTAAGTCTTTTTGTGTCTTGCATCTGATTTTTATCGTTTTTAAGCTTATCTGGATCACCTTCAATTATCCACTTAATGACCTCTTCATAGTAAGATGGAACTTGTTGCGGCAAATGAGAAGGCTCCTGGTTTTTCTTATCATCTGACCATTGTTGAATCTTTTGAACTTGTATTCTAATGGCATCCATCTGACTAGAGCATTCATCCCTTATAGCGCTGATTTGCATGGCATGGTTTTCTTGCATGTGTTTTATTACCTTATCATTCTTTTCCTCTATGTCCATCAAGCAATGTTGCATGAAATTTATCTCTTCTTTATGATTCGCTTGCATGTCAGCCAACTGATTGTTATGATTGAATGTCATAGAGTCAATTTCCCTATCATGATCAGCTTTCATGGTCACCATATTTTCCTCTAAGACTGACATCTTGCTTTGCATGCTTCTAATTTCTGTTTCATATTTATGTTTTATGGCCTCAATTTCCTTAGCATGCTGATTTTGCGTGTCCTCAATCTCCTTATTACGTTTTTCCAGGTGGGTGCCTAAAGCTTTAACATCATTGACAAGACTAGTTTGATTTCTTTCCATGTTTCTTACCAGCATCATTAGATCTTGCATAATTTGCTTTTGTTCTTGCCTTTCACTATTATTTGTCCCTGATTTTTCACTATCAAGAACTTGATCTACAATATTTTCGGTGGATGACACATTTTGATCTTGAACTCTTTCTTCAACAGCTTGACCTTTAATATGATTACTTTCTTCTTTTTGCACAGTTTTAGAGGTAGAAGGCAAGCTGTTTGGACTATCATATCTATCTTTAAAAGCATCGAGAATGTCTTGTAAAGAAGTGAAAAAATCATTAGGAAAATTATTAAACCAATTCAAGGCATCACCCTCTAAAGAATGGACAAATAGACGCATCTTGAAGTCTTCATGATTATATTGAGGAAATCTACAATACAAGATCTTTACACAAGTAAATATGTTTAAATGACGTTTAACAACGACCAGATCATCACCCGAGAACTTTAATAATTTGGAAATGGCCTCTCTCGGAAGATCATGGAGATTATTAGTAAAATGACATGGCTTACATGAATAATCCATGATGGACAACAAGGGATCAAATGGATGATAGAAAGAGATTTCTGCTCAAGAAAATTAAGAGATGAGAGAAGTGGAGTCGCCACTTGAACAATGAATCTGATTCTAGGATCCAAAAAGAAACCACAAGCAGATATGAGGAAAGATTCTTGTCTGGGAAAAATGAGAAAAGTGGAGTCGCCACCCAAACAAGAAACAAAAGCGAAGAGATGCTGCTGATATATGATGAAAAGATGCCAAAATATTGAATCTACCAGCTCAACCGAGAGATGAGAAAGATGAGAAGATGAATGATTGAAAGTCGTTGAAACACCAAGGACAGAAAAACTCTATCCCCGGCAACGGCGCCAAAAATGTTGTCGCGCAGAATGACACGACAACGCTCAGACCGGGGGCTGTCACTCTGATCCCCGATCCCTCCGTTTAAGCCTGTTTCCCGCGGCTAAGGGGGGTAGTCCCTGTGAGATGATGAGGCCAACTGTCGACCAGTTGGTTGGGAAACACGAGAGACGATATAGAAAGGGCTCGATGGGTTTAGAGATTTAATAGACCAGTGCCTTAAGAGATTGTGGTTAAAACGATTACTTGTTAAATGATATAAAAAAGATATGGACCATGAACAACAATCATTTATCATCAGCGAAATTACAATGCTCTTAGAATGACCAAAACGATATCCAGCAACTGAAAATTTTAACAGATAAATGCCTTAAAATACCACGAGAATTATAAACCATTAACCAGATATCAATTTCGCATTTCAGCTTGAAAACTTAGATCCCAGCATGAAAGATATACATGATAATAACTGAATATCGCAAAAATAATTTTCCACAAAAAATTTTTATTTTTTCAAAGTTTTTTAAATCTTTTTCAAATTTTTGTTTTTTTTTTATTTTTCCATGTTATAAAAATGAAAAAAATCTAAAAAATTTAAAATTTAAAATCTATTCTAATACTAAATCTAAAACATTAAAATAAAATCTACATAATGAAAACTATACAAAGAAAATAAACCTAAGTCCTAAAACTAATTAAAACATAAATCTAAACTAACCAAACTAAATCAAAATCTACGTTAATCTAACTTAAAATCTAAAACTAAAATCGATTTTAAATATAAAGCAAAGCTATATAAAAAAATTTAAATCTAAACCTAAGCAAAGCTTAAAATTGGAAATTTTTTATTTTATGAGATTTTTATTAAACTGAAACCCCAAACGAAAAACTAATTAAATTAAAATCTAAAATAAGATAAAAACGCAACTCTAATTAAACCCTAGTCTAAAACAAACCAAAACGTAGCCATTTGAATAATATAACTCAAAATCGAACACGGAACTAAAATGAAATCGAATTTCCACTAAACCATTGCTAACCTACGGAAACCTAAACGTAACCACACTGAGCATAATACGATACACCAAGGCGACAGAAGGATTCTCAAATGGTAGTCGATGGCCGAATACGTTTAAAAAAAATTTCAGTGCGATTAAAGGTGACAGGGAAAATGAAAAATCATTTGATGCTTACCGACAATACGCAGAGGTTTCGAAGGCCGGAGACTGAAGAGTGCAGACGGATTTACCATTTTCACTTGAACGCAGAGTGTTGTTCTAGCTTTTGACACAGGGTTTTCGACGGCAACAAGAAACCACGATTTTCTTACCATATGCAGTGGATTTTGAGGAAAACCGCATTCACGTTAACTGCTGTATCTTCATACTTTACACCTGTGTGCGATTCTTGGCCTTCGTTTTGATGTATCTGGAACTGCTAAGCCGTATGCAATGGAATTGCTACGATTTCGTGAGGCTGGCATCAACGAATGAGACCAGGACTGCGGTTTTCATTTCTGGACGGCGGATGAGGCAGCATTTAATCTCGGCGTTGCCACAGAAACCCGCCCTGATCGTAGGAAACCCAAAGGATCTTCTACGCAGAACCGTTCAGATGCTTTCCAAAGGATGCGCTTTAACTCAAATACAAGATTGCAGAACCAAAATATGATCAAAACAGTTAGAAATTGATGTAGCAGTGATTAGAGTCATAGTAAAAAGGGATGCGTCTTATGCGAAACCGAAAGGGAATAACGCATGCGTGAGTTTTGACAGCAATAGAAGAAAAGAAACGATTTCGATCAGCACTTCTCACTGCAAACTTCGCTCAGTGCTGGGTATTTCGATTTGGCTTGGATCTGCTGGCTGAACAGCTGCAAAACAAAAAAGGAATAAAACCCTATATTATACATAAACAAAATTTAAAACCCTAGATCAGCCTAATAATTTACAGATTGTGGCCCTTGAAATGCCAGATTTACCCATAATAACAGAAAATTTTCAGAATATCAGAAAGAAATTTGAACTTCACTGTGAACAGAAAGAAAATCTCTCAATGTAAAACAGAAAAGAAACTTTAAATGATTAACCCAGGGAACAATCAGCTGGGCTCTGCACAGAAAGTGCTTGCGGGAGTTGGCTGGTTCAGCCGAGAACTTCCCCGAACGCCCACAAAATTTCCTTCAAAAAATGTTTTCCTGCACATCTCAAGCAACCATCAGCAAAGAGAGAGAGAAAGCTGCTAGATCTCAGGAAATAATGGAGATACCTGCCATTATTTCAGAAACCCTAGCAGCCCTCAAACCCTAGCAGGTGAACAAGATACCTGTGCTCACACTACTCTAAAAAAACAAGCTATGATTAATGGCTGAAAACTGAAATATGCAAAAAATTAAAAATCTCACAGCAATTCCAGAGAGCAACACCAACACGATTTGGACCCCAAAGTCTTCTTTATTAATCAGAAATCAGATTACAAGAGAGCTTTCAGTACAGACTCACAGATCAGATGCTTTGAAATGACCCCCTAAGACCCTATATAAAGGAAATGATCCTAACGGCTAGTTCGAGTGATCCATGTAGAAATGATCTCGACCGTTGATGAGGATCAAGACATCTCTTGATCTCATCCGTCGATTTATTAACTTAAAATATTATTATTTTATTAGTTAGGGTTTTTTGCTTCATTTTTTAATTTTTTATTATTTTATTATTTTTATTCATTTTTTTAATTTTTAATTCATTTTAAGATGGATCATCAAACTAAGCCGTTGGGAACATCACCTAGGACCTAGGACCTAGGACTCATGAGGGGCTTTACAACATTTTCAACCCTCAAGACACATTTCATCATGATTTTTACAATTTACATCTCAAAGGGGTGAACCCACTTAATACAGACCCTCACAAAACACCCAGCTCTGCGACACAACGATAATCTAGCAGATCAACACACTAGGATTCTCCTAAAGTTCTAATGACAAAATCAATCCCGGCTTTGGGGTCAGGTTTGAAGGAAAACTCTGCCGATCCGTGGATCGGTGAGACAAAAAACCTTCCGGGACGTAGATTATCATCAGAAAGTTAGGTCCACCTAGGCAAATTACATACATGACTCATGTCTGCTAAGATTATTTACAATTAATACATGCAGACTGGGTTTACAATCAAAAAGATCAAGCTGCTGATGATGGCAGGATGGCACGGACATGCTGATCAGGTGCTGCTTCTTTTTGTCAAGAAAAGACAGGGTGCACTGCATGGGTAGTTGACCAGTAGGGGTCAACAGAATCTATAGAAAGTTCTTCTGACTTCTTGAATGCTATACTCATCAAATATGACATCACGACTAACTTCAATGTGATGTCCATCTTTCATATAGATTTTATAAGCTTTTGATGAGTTACTATACCCAACAAATATACCTTTCATAATAGAAGGATCCAACTTCTTTCTTTTGTCCTTTGGTATTTGAATATACACAGGACACCCAAAGATCCGGAGATGATCTACAAACGACTTCTTTCTAGTGAACACTTCTTCCAGAGTCTTGTTATCTAGAGATCTATGAAGACATCGATTCTGAATGTAGACCGCTGTCTTTATTGCCTCTCCCCATAGAAACTTAGGTAGATCGTGATCGTGTAACATTGCTTTTACACATTCTTCAATAGATGTATTCTTTCTTTCTGCGACTCCATTTTGTTCGAATTGTATGGGACTATCAACTCCCTCTTAATCCCAAACTCCTTATAGAGTGCTATAATCTCTTTGGATGTATATTCTCCTCCATTATCAGATATTAGTATCTTGATTCTTCTTTCTGTAAGGTTCTCCACATCAGCCTTGAATTCTTGAAATTTTGTAAATACTTCATCCTTGGTGTTCATTAAGTAAACCTAGGTCTTTCTTGAATGATCATCTATAAATGTGACATAGTATAGATGGCCTCCAAGTGATTTTGGAGTCATACGGCCACACACATAAAAGTGAATGAGATCTAAGATTTCTTTCGAATGTGAAGCGCTGCTTCCAAATGTCTCTTGGTATTCTTTTCCAATGCACATCCCTTGCAGACACCTTCATGATATTCCTTTAGATTCAGGATTCCATCTACTATGGAACTTAAAGTTGGAAGTATTTTGAAATGTAGATGATCAAACCTTCGATACCAAAGTTTACATGGATCAATCTCAGTGTGAACTAGGGCTTGGTTTATAGGAGATATTAATCTGGAAAGCCTTCCTTCTCGGATACCAATAACTTTAGCTTGATCTATGCTTGAATCTTTTCCTCAAACAACTACGTTTCCATCAATGAAGGCTACTCTATCTCCTTTGTCTTCTAAACTTGAAATAGAAAGTAATTTTTTTGTGCAAACTTGGAACAAATAGAATGTTGTTGAGGTGGATGTTGCTTCCATCTTTGAGTTTTATGGAAGTTGATCCAATGCCCTTCATAGGATAGCTCGTGTTGTCTCCAAGTTCCACAGAGTAAGTGGATTTTCCTTTTGATAAGGTCTTCAGTCGGTTGGAGTTGCCAGTCATGTGCCTTGATGCACCAATATCAGTTACCCAGATGTCTTCATCTTGGAATGTACTAGAGAGATCCGATAAGAGACCTTCATCCCTTTCATTGATTGATGCCTTCTTTGAAGATAATAAGAAACTCCATGCTTCCTTGATACCCTTCTTGAGTTGGATTGCAATTTTCTTGATGACCTCTTCATTATAGAGGAGACCTTCATGATGCCCTTAGAGAACCAAATCTCTTATACCATGTTGAAAATTCAATAGGGCAATGAATATCGTAATTCTCTTAACTTGATAACTATTTGTGTTATCTTTTACTTATTAGCTTTGTTCGTTATTATTCCAATGTGAAATGCATCAAACAACTACTAAAGCAATAAGAAAAATGACATAGTATATAGGCTGCAAGCCAGGGCCAAAACCTCTCCTCTTGAGGGGAAAACCCATAAATCTCTTCTTTTCTTAGATCTTTCAATTGACGAATACCATGACCTAGAGACTTAGACAAATACCCTCCAAGATCAAGTCTACCACGACCTCCTGCTGCAATATCTTTGACCTCCCAGTAGATCCAATATTTTGCTCCCCAGCAACTGCTGCTGCTTCTTTAGGAGACTTTCATCTCCCTCTAATAGCCTTCCTCTTGACTTCGCTTGTCTTATCTTGAGTCTTAGGGCTAATAAGATGCCCTAAGAGACCTTCGCTTGCCTTCCCTTCTTTTTTGCTTCCAAGATCGAAACACAAGAGCTCCCAGTGCATAAACCCTAACTTTGATCTTCCCAAGAGAGATAAATAAGGCCTAGAAACACTTAGACTTCTTCGACTTCCTCTTCTTCGCACTTCCTTCTTCGACTTCTTCTTCTTCTGCTTCTTCGCATAAGAGATGAGTGAGTGAGTGATCCAAATAGAGGACGAGTTTCTTTATATATAGGGTTCTTCAAGGGTGGACGTGTCTCTTCATGTAGGCCGACTTGATGGCTCATTAGGCCAACTTGATCTTGGAGGTTTTTTGACATGTTAAATGACAAAATAATTTTTTCTTTACAATTTTACAATGTGCCCATGCTCCAATAATAATAATTTCTTTTTCATTTTATATTTACAAGAATACAGTTCACACTTATGAAGACTAAACCTAGTTACACATTTTTCAATAGTACACAATGGTTGTCTCCCTCTTAATACTAGCCTCTCTGCAAAAGTCATTGAATTCATTTCATTCATACTCAGTTCCATTGTCGGTCCTCAATATTTTTATCTTCTTCCTTGTTTGATTGTCCACCAAAGCTTTGAAAGAATGAAACCATTTGGACACTTCATCCTTCTTCAAGAAATAGATCCATGTTTTGCGAGAAAAGTCATCCACAAAGATAGCATAATATAATTATCCTCCCAATGATGTTATGAGCAACATACTAGAGAGGTCAAAATGGACCAGTTGAAGTATATCAGAAGTTTGCCTTTCAGTTGAAGGGAATGGCCCCCTTGTAAGTTTCCCAGTTGCACAACCTTGACAAACTCCTTCATGATTCATGTTGAATTCGGGCATACCCGTGACCATCTTCCTTACCCCAGGTAAGGCTTTGCAATGAAGGTGGGAAAATATCCGATGCCATAATTCAAACTGAAGAAAAGTATCACAAGACATGGCTCCCAAAGGACTTCCTCCAACTTGATAAAGACCATCAACCGTAAATCCAAGTGTAAATGCATCTTTAGGGTTTCTTTGCCAAATACGTACCTTTCCATCAATGAATTCTACCAGTGTTTATCTTCCATCGTAGAAATAGATACCAGGTTCTTCTTCAAATGAGGCACATACAATACTTCTTGTAGATGAATGGTTTGACCTTGATTCAAGTGAAGAGTGGCAGTACCTATGCTTTTTACATTATAGGTGGCATTATCTCGAAGTATGATCTCCAAATTAGTCTTATTTTCAATCAAATTTGAGAGGGCCTCTTTGTACCCAGTGAAGTGCCTTGAGGATCCACTATCAATTAACCAATGATCCAACGTATTCAGAGGAGAGGTAGTAGATAAAGTGGAAATAAGATAAAATTCATTTTGTTTTTCTACAACATTGTTTTCCTCATACCTGGAATTTCTTGATCTTTTGGGAGGTTGACCATTTCCAAATCGAGCAGCGAGAGCATTCCTCCTTCCTTTATTGTTGAACTTTTTGTTCCTTTAATTGCCATTGCCTTTGTAATTGTTGTTGTCATCATCCCTCAGAGTATCCTTCTTGTGAGGACACTCTCTAGCATAGTGGCCAAACCTGTTGCAATTGTAGCACATTCCTCTTCTTCCTTCCTTGAATCCCTACTTAAATCGTTGACCTTGTTTCCTTGGACCGGTATTGTTCTTCCTTCCTTGAATCCTTGCTTAAATCCTTGACCTTGTTTCCTTGGACCAACATTATTCTTCCTTTTAGCATGAACAGAGAAAGCAGTAGGATCATTTCCATTTGAAGACTTATCTCTTTCCATCATCCTTGTTTCTTCTTGAGTGCATCTAGCCAATTATTCATCGAAACCGGGAATCTTGTCATTTTTGAGGATGGTGGTGTTAAACACATCCCATGCTCTTGTAAGGCCTCCAAGTGCAATGAGAGTGAGCTCCCTATCAACAACAACTTCTCCAATAGATAGAAGGTCATTCTTGATTTGTGTGATCTTCATGAAGTAGGATTGGATAGACTCCCCTTTGTCCATTTTGTTGTACTTCAACTTGTTATTGAGAAAGAGGATTTGATTTGCATTGTTCATTTTGAACATCCCAACTAGCTTGTCATACATCTCCTTAGATGTTTCGAAATAAGAAATATAGGCAACCAAATGCTTTTGAATGGAGTCTATGATAATTCTCTTAGCTTTGACCTCACCTTTTTTTTACTTTGTTTTTGCAGCAATAGGTGTATTTGATGGAGGCTCCACCACTCTTCCCTTTACATAGTATCGTGCTCTTCCAAAGGCAAGTCCAAAGTCATCTTCCATGCATGATACATAGATTTGTCCTTGAGCTTATCCTCAGATTTGAAGTAGGATGTAGAAGCCATTGAAGCTAGACCAAGATTCTTGTCTAACAACTTTCCTTAGTGATTGCTTTTCTCTCTCTTGCTTGGGCTTTGTCTTCACTTGTGCTCTGATACCATATTAATTTTAGTTAACAATGGTGCATTCTATGCTTAGCACAATTACTTCAATGTTACTTAGCAACCCATTAACAATTTCCAATTTCCAATAGCAATCACAATAATCACAGTGACAATAAAAACAGATAGAACATGAAACAAAATGCAGAAGAGAAGCCAAGGCAAGAGGACACCAGATTTGATGGATGCCAGGGAAAAATCCCAATGTGGGGAAAACCCTTTGATCGAATCTTTTTATTATTATATCAAATGTTCAATAGAGAGAGAGTACAAAAGTCAAATTGACTTGCTCAATTCAAAGTCAAATGATCCAGGTGGATATTGGTGGCCACCCGCTAATTCCATTTGGATCCCCTCTAGTGCTTCTTACAGTTTTTTTCAGTTTCCTTAATGATAGCACAGTTTACTATTTTTAGCAGTTTTTCGGGTCCTAAACTTCCGGAGCCGTTTTGAGGCCCTAAACGACGTTTTTTGGGAAATCCACCGCAACGATTTTTCTGATAAAAATCGTCTTTTCCGTCGTAGTCCTCGGAGAGATCTTTCCAACGGGCTATCATGCACGTCAAACGGAGATAGTACGACCAATTCGCGACCCTGGGAAGTTGATGTACCAACTTACCCAAAAACGGGGCCCACAATTTGGCATTTCATCTTCTAGGGTTAGGTTTTGGAATGTGAAGGGTTTTCCATTGTTTCTCAACAATAAATAGACCTTTGGCCTCATTGTAAGACAGTTAGAGGCATGTAGCCACCACATCTCTTCTCAGAGATAAGCTACCATCGCCCTAGCTGGTTTATTTCCATTTCTGTTTGTAAGCATATTTCAGTATTTTACAGTAATGAATTGAGGTATTATTTCTGCTGCATATTTGTCTTTATGGTTATCTCTGTATTTTATTGCGTTCTTGTTTAAATCCGGATCATCAAAACAACCCTTTAAATTTCTGCTGTCAAACTTCAGCCCTAACCAGAAAAGTGAATGTTGGTCAAAGAAACAATAAAATGTTCTCAAAACAACTTGGTCTTCCCCAGTCAAATTCGCCTTGATTAGGAGTTCAAATTCAGCCCAAAACAGTGACAAAGTCAATGGTCAAACTGCTATTTGAAATCTGCGGTCAACTTACAATATTGGTTTGCGGTCAAATTGCACAAAATGCCTTTATTTATGTGGAAAAACATGCGGCCTGTTGAGGCAGAGATAACCCCAAAAAATCGAAGTCAAATGATGCTTGGAAGGTCACGGTTGACGCTGGTCAAACTACAAAATTTATGTGATTTTCGGCCCTGCAATTTTGTCCTATAATTTCGTCCTCCTTGTGCCACATGTAGGAGAGAGAGAATACCAAATGATGCATGGACAAATGGGGAAAGGAGAGAGAGAATGTGTGAGAGATCGATACGAAGTGAGGTGGGCGGACACTTGTATTTATACAAGTCGATGAGGGTGAAGAGTCATGTCTATTGGGATTCATGAGCCTACGCGATGATGTGCCTGACTTGAAAAAATTGTACATGAGTGGACATAAATTCAAAATCATTCGTCTGCTTGTCCAAATGAGATGATCTTTATATCAATTTTGGTCCTCTCAAAAAGAGGAATCTAATGCAATCATCATCTCCATCAAGAGAGCTACCCCAAGGTGGAATTTGGCTCTAGTTGCCAATTTTAACATTTTGGGATTAAAAGAAGGCTATTTCTTGGAAGAATTGTAAGTTTAATTGCAGATTTGTAATGTTTTTCATGAGATTAATTAACGCTGCGGCTTTTCTTATTCCATGTCTAAATTTATATTATTTGTGGAAAATCTTTCTTCATTGTTGCATGTTAAGTTTATCTTCCTTGAAATCCATAGGGGACCTCAGAGAGAGCCTCCCCTATTTAACCTCTCCCCTCACAAAAAAGATAGTTAGGGTTTATCTAGTGAAATTAGGGTTGCCCCCTTACTTAAAGCATTAATTCATTTTCTCTAAAATTTATCCCTAAAGACCATCGCCTAAGTTGGAATATGTCTTGGGAATCCTTGTGTTGGTCAAAAATTACAAAAACTTATATATTCTCTTCTCTTTTATTTTTCCAAGTCCTTCAAGGCAAGCCACTAGGGCTAGTTAGTAGAGCCGAATTCAATTAGGGCAATTCTTAGATAGACATTGGAACTTAATTGGATTGAATTTTACCTTGTTGATTCTTTTCATTCAATATCTAGCATTTTACATGGTTGAATTTGCTCTAGTAGGGCTAATGTCTGTGAAAATTTCTAAATAGAAATCCAATTGCAGTGGCTAATATTATTTCTTTATTATTTCAGAAATAAGTTCTTTACATTATTTCTACAACAAATATCGAAATAAATTTTACTGCAGCCTTCACAATTAAAATGATGTGGAAAGTAAATGCAAGGAAAAATACCAGCACAAGTATAATTACAACGACAATTATTTTTGGATAATTGTCCCTGGAAAAAACCAATGTGGGAAAACCAGTGCAACAGATGAGGGTTTCTTTATTGATCTTCAACAAAAATCTCATGTACAAGATATAACCAACATAATAGAAGAGGAATTTCTATGAGAAATATTATAGATGATACTGTCACGCTTCTCAGATAAATTCCAACTCTAGAGAGGACATGTTTCCCCCTCTACGTCTCACTGCGTCAGCTTCTGTGTAGTCCCAACGTCAATCCCAGCGTCACAGCTTCAGCGCTGTCCCTCTTTTGCTTTGCGTCTTCTTTTTGCTCCTTCACTCTTGATTGATGTTGATGCCCTCTCTTCGTCTCACTTGCAACTCTTCGATTTCCTCTTGCCGAACTTTGACCAGTGAAAAAATCGATCTTACTTGGGGAACTGAGTATCTGCCCGGTGTGTTTGTTAATTTTTAGGTATGTTCTATGCTGAGTGCAAATTTATTTCAATTTTCCATATTAACTCAATATCAATTCCAGATTAGCAATCACATTTAGCATGATAGTAAAATGCAGATAGAACATAAACATAAATCGCAGAAGACAAGCCAAGACAAGAGGACACAAGACGTGGCACTAGCCAGGGACAAACCCCATTGTGGGGAAACCCTTGATCAGTTCTTCTTATGTTCTTCAATAGTTCAACATAGAGAGAGAGATAGTACATAACATCAGAAGTCAACATTTTGACTTGACAAAATAAGAGTAGAGATCTTCACTAAGAAGATAACACATGAGGTAGCTGATCAGAACTCTGCTGAAGGCAAACTGCTTCAACTGATCCGCCAAGGTGATTCCATCACCATGCTACACCCATCACAAAGTTGTTCTCATCACTGTGCTGCTCCCATCACTGAGATGCACCCATCACTGAGCTGCACCCATCACTGCCTTGCTACATCTCATCATGCTGCACTAATCATCATTGTGCTGCACCTATCATGTTGCAGTTCCTCATCACTATTCTGCATCTCAACACGCTGCACTAATCATCACTATGCTGCATCTCAACATGCTGCACTAATCATCACTGTGTTGTACCATTCATCATGCTGCACCACTGTCACTGTGCATTGTGCTGCACCATTCATCATGCTACACTATGCTGCGCCACTGTCACTATGCACTGTGTTGCACCATTCATCATGCACTCAATGCATACTGCAACATGCTGCTGCAATTATCAATGCATACCAGCCTTAGCTGCTTGCTATGGCTTGCAGCCTAGCAGAGCAGCTAGGCTATAGATGCAGACTCTTTCAACAGGTCTTCATGACACAATGTTTAGGACAATGTTCAAACTCGGTGAAAACCTCCTTTATGACTGCATTAAGGTCATCTCCTATGACAACGTTTAGGGCTTATGACTGTGCCTTGACTTTAGCCCTGCGTTTCTGTTAGAGGGCTTCGTAATACATCTCCCTTCTTTGCCTGCGGTCAGATCTCCTCACTGTTCTTCCAGCTCCATTATGACAGCGTATTATAGGGCTTCTCCTTGCTGCGTATAGAGGTCTCTTTTAGGACAGCGTGAAGGGATCCTCCTCTTGCTGCATTGAACCCTTACTTGTCTGCGGAAGAGACCTCTTTCTTTCCAGCGTATGAGTGGAATAAGGCCAGCAGTTAGGGCCTGCGTTAAACCTCCTTCCATGACTGTGTTAGGGACAGTGTTAGGGCATATAAAGACAGCGTCTTAGGGTCTGTTATAGACCTGCGTTTTTACCCACTCCTTGTTGTGTTTCCATGGCTACATTAAAGTCTTTAGAACAACGTTAAAGGTTCTCCATCATGACTGCTATTAGGGCTGCTGTAGGATCTTCAAGAGGACCCTTTCTCCTCCACGTCTAGGGCTTCTTCTAGACTGTAATATAGGGCACTTAGGCTTCTTCCATAGACTGCGTTAAGGTTCCTCCATAGACTGCGTTAGGGTTCCTCCATGGACTGCATTAGGGTCTAGGGCATCCATTAGGGCAGCGTATACTCTTAGTGACTTTTCCTTCCACCAAAACCCAAACGAGTGGAGAGGAAAAGATCACATGAGATGAGTGACTAATGACTTGCAAGCCACCTCTTTTTATAGTAAAACGTTGAGGATAGATGGGGGTAATTTGGTTGCTGGCCGACCTTGATGAATTGTCACATAACACAAATAAATTCATATCTCCATGAATACTTGTCGGAATCAGATGATCTTTAGATCAATCCTACACCTCTCGACGAGAGGAATCCAAGAAAAATATCAACTGCCATAAATAAGATGACCCACATGGAGTTTGGCCCAATGTTGCGAAAATCGTTATCGGGATAATATCAGCGAGGTAAAAAATGTGCGAAAATTGGAAAAAATCGTAAAAATCAGGAAAAAATCATAAAATACAAAAATATTCATTTATTTTCAAATTTTTAATATCTAAAGCATCTACAACATAAAATAAATACATTGACACATAAATATGATAAAAGAACTAATATATAAGATGTGTAATATCATTTCTAGTGCTACATCACACATTACAGTGATTCATGTCCTGAATAGTAAGTCTTGACTCCTGAGTCCCAACTCAGCATCAAAATTTCAACAAAAAATATAATAATGTATCTCATATCATGAGTCATAATGTCATATACAATGAAATGAACCAAATAACTAAAGTCTAATACCATTGATTTCCTCTGCCCCTCTTGCGAGAAAATGCAATAGCTTTCCTTTTCCCTCTAGATGTAGATGTTGGTGGAGTTGGCAGCGGACTTTGCTGTGCTCTAGAAGCTGAAGAACTAGGAGCTATAGGAGGTAGACCACGTCCTCTACTAGTGGCAGGGGTAGCCTGGGTAGGTGGTGTCACCTCCTCCTCTTGTTGCTCCTCCTCCTTCCCCTTTACGCCTTCCACTACCTCCTGCTCTAACCAATCATTGGCAGACTCCATGAGAGGCCTCTCAGCCTCAACCCTCCATGCAGCAGTGGTGTCAATCCCGTCCAATGAGATAGCCTCCATATCAAGTATCTTGTCAAGTTGCCTCACCCACAATCAAAGATTGTAGTAGACGTAGACCATGTCATTAAGTTGATGGGACTCCAACCTGTATAAAGATCATGAAATAATAATTATAAAAAAAATATTGTTTAATGAATTCAAAAAATTAATTGGAAATTTGCAATATTTTAAGTTTTAAGTTTAACCTGTTGCGCTTCTTGTTGTGTATTTTTTCAAATACACTCCAGTTGCGCTCGCATCCTGAGGAGCTACATGTTTGGCTGAGGATTCAAATGGCAAGATTTTGCAGATGGGGTACCCTGGCACCATACATTCTCCACCATGCATCTACAACAAAATTACAAATAAAATTTTAAATAAACATAAGAAAAAAATGAAATTTGAAAGTTGAAGCAAAATATGAAGTTATGAACTTGAAGAAACAATGAAATTTGAAACAAACTAAAAAATACCTGGCATTTTAGTTTTCCTATTAGTCACAGCCATCTCAAAGCCAAATGTGCCACTTGCCATCCTGTATGTCTCCATTTCTTTGGAGATTTTTGTACGTTTTGCTGGAGATCACACCATCCTTTTAACATAGGTTAAGAATCCATCCATGATCTCAGCAATAAATACGAACCCACATGGGTAAGAAAATGCGGGGTTCAGGGAGATCCCTGCAGCATGAATGGGACAATGGAGTGTGTTGTTCCATCGTTCATCAATCACTTCCCATAGGAGGAGTTGTTTCTGGATCCCCTCATCTCCCTTATCATCATAGTAGGCTCGAATCGATTCTTTGGCCCTATCCATGGCCTCATACAAATAGCCCATTGCGGGCTTCTCACCATCAACTAATCGAAGAACCTTTACCAAAGGTTCAATAACAGTGCACACATCCTGCAGTCCCGCCCAGAAGTCTTCCTGGTATGAAACTAATCTGCATATGGCCTCTCGCTTTAATTTGCGGCTAATTGTCAAAGCACGCCACTCCTCTGAAAGAAACATTCTGTTCACATCCCACAAAGAATTCAAGAGGGATTGAAGAGATATGAAACTGGAGGCAAACCGTGTAATGGCGGAGTGCACCAACTCCTTGTTGTTGGTGAATTTTCTCATCAAGCTAAGCATAGATGTATGATTATATATAAATTTTGTAATGCTTTTTGATGAGTCAACAATATCTTTGACAAAGGAAATTTTTCTTATGTCCTCCAACATCAAATCAATACAATGTGCAACACAAGGTGTCCAAAATAAAGTAGGATGCCTCTCCATAAGCATCCTGCCAACAACAACATAATTTGCAGCATTGTTCGTTATGACTTGGACAACATGTTCTGCACCCACCTCCAAAATAAACACATCCAACAAATCACATAAAGTTTTTGCATCTTTGATATGTGAAGATGCATCAATAGATTTCATAAACATTGTCCCCTTGGGACAACTAACCAAAAAGTTTATAAGAGTTCTCCCCTTTTGGTTGGTCCAACCATTTGACATCACAATGCATCCTGTTTGTGCCCATGATGCCCTAAACTCCTCCAATATTTTGGTATAGTCAACCTTTTCATCTTGAAGAATCCGGCCTCTAAAGTCATGATAAGAAGGGATTTTGTATCTTGGGCCAACAGTTGCAATATCATCAACAACAGGCTGGAAAAATGGATTGTTCCTTGCAACACTGAAAGGAATATCACTCCAAAAGAGAAATTTGCCTAACAACTTGTTAGCTTGTTCTTTCTTAGTTTTTTAAGCATTGAAGTGATAGATGGTTGTGAACCAGGCGTGGTTCTAGGAACAAAGAATGATGAGGCAACTACCGAGTTGGTTGTAGATATTGATGCTGAAGTAGAATCAGTGCCACTTCCATGTTCAACTGAGCCTAACACCCTCTTTGCTAGTTGCTTCTTCATTTCTGCTTTGGCCTCTCTCTCGTGCTCTAATTCTTCCAATGATCTGATGGCTCTTCTGATGATTTCCGAATTTGTATTTGTGCAAGGCCCTATATCAAATCCAGGGATTTGTGCAAGGTGATACTTCAATCTTTAAACCCCCCTTGACATATGATGCCCACACAACTTGCAACTCAAGTTTATTCTATCAAACCCTCCATCAGGTTCACCAAATTCCCACAGAGGGTCCAATTTCCTTGGCATGTTTGTAACTTGGTTGAACTCTTGACTCTTGAGTTTTAATGTAAGATGAAGTTTGAACTTTGAAGTTGAACCTATGGCACAATAAGAATTGCAAGTTACAAAAATTAAAAAAAAAATTACATACATGAGTAACATGACACAACACATTGAATTTTTGACAATTTAACAAACAAAAAAACCTCAACTCAATCCAAAATGAACTCTCTCCACTCTATGCAACAAAAATGGAAAAAAAGACCATCAAATCAACTCAAAAATCTTTGATAAACAATGGGTTATAGAAACCAAAGCAAAAACAATAAAAAAACCAAAACAAAATGGCCAAATTTGGTGCCCATACCTGGGAACCACGGTTTGCCGGAGAAATTTGATCCAAAAACGAAGTTCTCTTGCTTGGGATGCTAAAATCTCCAAGCTTTCTCCTCCTTAGCTCCCAATCCATGCCTTCCAGAGTTCCTCTCCTCCTCACCTCTCAATCCACCAGGGTTTTTCTCCTCCTCAGCTCCCAATCCACCAAGGTTTTTCTCCTCCTCAGCTCCCAATCCATGTTGCTACTACTGTCTATCCAAAATGAAAAAACAAAATTCATTTTTTGGCTTATAAAACCCGTTGTTTGCCGCCCCCGCGGTAAATTCAGTTCGAATCACGATTTTTTCGTAATAATTGCGATTATTTCAAGTTATCGCAATTTTTTGTGAAAAAAATTTATGTAATAATTGGTCGATAATATCGCCATTTTAAAAAAACCACGATTTTTTTCGATATTATCGCGATTATATCGTGATTTTTGCAACACTGGTTGTTCCTAATTGCCAATTTTAACACTCCCTCTCAACTAGGGAGAACCCCATTTTCTAATCCATCTGCCAGTCCGTACTATCTCTGCTAAACTATGAAGAAGAAGAAGTGATCGAGAATGTATCATACCATCCTCTACTGACTCAAAGTCAATCCCATATAAAAGAGAGTGTCTCATACCACTCTTATTGGCCTGAAGTCAGTTCCAATAAAGAGAGTGTATCATACCACTCTTACTGATTTGAAATCCATTGCAAAAGAGAGTGAGTTATATCACTCTTACTGACTCAAAGTCAGTTCCAATTGATCCCAGATCAATATCATCCTAACATAAGGAGTACGGTAGTAACATGCTGCGTCCATCGATACTAATATGGTCCCTATCCTCATTTCCCTACTCATTGGCCAGATGAGAGGTACTTCCCATGAGTCCCAGACTGCATGGGTATGATGTCTCAGTCAGAGAAGGATGAACCACTCATCTTACTTACATGTCGCCAGGAGTATCCCAGGGGAAGGCTGAACCACTCACCCTATACACAACAAATCACTAGGGGAAGGCTGAACCACTCACCCTATCACTGTGTCTGAGCAGGAGAAGGATGAACCATTCATCCTCCCTACATAGCAGACCACTAGGGGACGGTTGAACTACTCACCTTCTGGTTGCTCATTGCTCCAAGATGTACCCCCAAGCCCCTCGGAGCTCCTAGAGCTCAATGTCCATATCATACAAGACCCTTAGGAGAGAGTCTCTCCAAGACTCTTAGTCATTCTCAGAAAGTCAAGAATGTGATCTTTCCCAGGGGCTTTGATAGAATATTGGCGACCTGCACATCAGTCCCAATGTAATGGAGCCTTCTTGCTCCTCGATGTATAATATCCCAGATAAAGTGGTAGCTGATGTGACGATGTCTATATGCTTGGAGCGATCACGGGATTCCTCAACAATCGAATCCACCTCTCGTTGTCACAGAAGATCATGATAGTATCCAGCGTGTGTCCAAACATCTCACTCAAGAACTTCCACAACCAGACAACTTCACATGAGGTCATACTTACAGTGATGTATCTGGCCTCATCGGTGCTCAAAGAAACTGACTTTTACTTCCTCCTCATCCAGGATATCGAGTCAGAACCCAAAGAGAACCAACACCTAGAAGTGCTCTTGCGATCCTCCACACTGCCTGCATAGTCAGCATTTGAATAATCATGTAGCTTCATATTTCCGGCAGTTGTATCTCAGTCCATGAGAGATTGTGCGTCAAAGATATCTCAAAAGATTCTTGGCACCAATCCAATGAGGCTTAACCATATATGAGCTCAACATGCTAATTGCAAAACATATATCTGGACGGGGGTTCACCAAGAACATCAATGTTAGTATGAGTTTATGAAACTCAGAGGCATTTCCCAAATCAGGTCCGGCATCACTACCACATAACTTCTTAAAGTTATGCTTCATCGAGGTAGTCACGGGCTTGCAATTCACCATTCCAAATCCGAAATCCAACTCCCTCTTACTTTTGCAAATGAGAGGGTTTGCACCTCTCAGAAAGAGGTCGTCCTCACAAGGTGCCAGTATGAGAGGTCTATTATCCACAACCATCAAGTACAAGTTTGGATCGGCTTCACTCCTAGTGAATCTCAACTTCATCAGCTAGCTATCAATCCTTTCATATCAAGCCTGGGGTGATTGCTCTAAATCATAGAGAGCTTTCTTTAGTTTGCATACATGGGATTCCCGATCATGAATCTCAAACCCCTCGAGTTGTTCCAAGTCTGTGAACTTGCTACATGAGGGGAATGGTCCCCTTTGTAAGTTTTCCTTCGGTACATCTCGGACATGTACCTCCATGCTCTTCTTGTATTCAGGCATCCTTATCACCATCTAACTCACATCGGGTAGGGCCCCATAATGAGCAGATCTCCGGTGCTATAAAAGAGATGTGTCAACTGACATGGTCCCCATTGGACTTTTTGTAACTTGATACAAATTGCCACCTTGTGACCTTTATCTTCCGTTGCCAAAATGGACAGCAGGTTCTTCTTGAAATCAGGTACGTAAAGAACTTTTTGTAAATGAATCGTGTTACTCTCATTCAATTGAAGGGTAACATTCCCTACACCCTTTTCGGGATAGGTGGCATTGTCTCCAAGAATAATCCCCAGGATTGCTTCCTTCTCAATCAAATTAGAGAGAGCTCTTGAAGCACTACTATCAATAAGCTGGATTCCCAAAGAGTCTGGAGATCCTTGCTTTCTTGAAGAGTCGACCATTTCCTTGATGACCTGCATTATCTTTTTTTGTTCTTTGCCATTGTACTTGTCATTCCTTTGATCATTAAAGATGCCCTTGGAGTGATTGTTATCATCATCAAGTGATGTGTCCCTTCAATTTAGACACTCCTTCGCATAATGGCCAAATTTATTGCACGCAAGACATTTGCCTTTCCTTCCACCCTTGTTGTACTTGTTCTTTGTAGCTGGTGCATTTTATGGAGGCTTAGGGATTTTACCCTTCACTATGAGAAACCCATTGAGCGTTTGTCCTTGTTTGACTATCTTCTGTGATTGCTCTTTCACTCTTGCTTGGGATTTGTCTTCACCTCACTGTCGATACCATGTTAAATTTTAGGTATGTTCTATGTTGAGAGCAAATTTACTTCAATTTTCCACATTAGCTCAATATCAATTCCAAATTAGCAATCACATTTCGCTTGATATTAAAATGCAGATAGAACATAACATAAATCGCAGAAGACAAGCCAAGATAGGAGGACACAAGATGTGGCACTAGCCAAGGACAAACCCGAATGTGGGGAAACCCTTGATCAATTCTTCTTATGTTCTTCAGTAGTTCAACAGAGATAGAGAGAGATAGTACATATACGTCAGAAGTCAACATTTTGACTTGACAAAATAAGAGTAGAGATTTTCACTAAGAAGTTAACACATGAGGTAGCTGATCAGAACTCAGGTGAATGCAAGTTGCTTCAACGGATCCTCCAAGGTGATTCCATCACCATGTTGCACCCATCACAGCACTGTTCTCATCACTATGTTGCTCCCATCACTGAGCTGCACCCATCACTGCTATGCTGCATCTCATCATTGTGTTGCACCCATCATGCTGCACTTCCTCATCACTATGCTGCATCTAAAGATGTTGTACTAATCATCACTATGCTGCAAATCAACACGCTGCACTAATTGTGAAAATTCTATCATTGCAGCATCTGATTTACTTTTCCTACTTATTCAACAATGAGTTATTTATGAAATTACTTCAATAAACATTAAAATAAATATTGCTGCAGATATCACACCGTAATACATAAACAAACATATGCACAAGAATCAACACATTGACACAGTTATTTTGGACAACAGTGCCCGGAAAAACCCAATGTGGGAAAACCGGTGCAGCAAGGGAGGTTTTAACTTTTTAGTATTCAACAATTCTTCAGTACAACAGGGTGCCAAACTGGCGTATCCTCCGAGATTTTTTTTTTTCCAGCACCTCTCCCAATCCTAGTGTCAACCCAACTAACCTCTGTGTGACTCTCAGACCCTCTGCGTCAGCCCCTGCTTGACTGCGTCAGCCTTGGGCCTCTCCGCGTCACTCACGCAGGCCCAGTTAGTGACTGCGCAGTCTCCTGCTGCCTCTGCGTCTGCCTAAAATGCCCTGTGTCTGCCTCTCCTGCCTCAGCGATGATCTCTAGTGGCTGGTCCCGTCTCACTGTTCCGTACTTGGTGCCTCCTGACTGCTCACCAGACCATTGGTTCAATTTCTTAGCTAACCCCGCTTCAGAAATTGAACTAACTAGTCTCCTTCATTGTGTTCTCCAAGTGACCCTCAGGGCTCTCTTATACTTTTCTTGTTGACAAATCAACAATGGAGATTAAGTCCCTAATCAACGACTAAGATTAGATCTGGCTTGATCCATGACTTTTGGACCATTCTAACATAGTTTTATATTAATTCACATTAATATTTTATTTTCCCTAATTTTAGACTTAGGGACTTCATTAAAATATTAATTATTTTAATATCTCCCAAACTGTTTAGAATTTGCCCAAACCCTTTCTGGGTATTTGATATCTCATGTGCCTTAGCCTCTCCACCAATTTTCGTGGCTAGAACACATACGATGCTACCTCAAATCAACACTCCCTCTTAGCGAGGATTATGCTCTAGCAATGCTCCTCACTGAGCATCACCCTAATCACCCAGCATCGGTCCCTGTGCTGATGCTAGGCCTGTTGCCCATCATCCTTTGCACCATGTACTGCTGCCCATGGCTCTGCCACTGCCACTGCTGCATCTGTACGACAACTCCCTATGCATCTGTACGACAACTCCCTTTGCATCTGTGTTGTTGCTGGTCCTTTCTCCCTACATTGCATTCACGCTGGAACTCCCTCTGCATCCATGCTGCTATCACTCCCATTTCTGCTTCTAAAATGGGTTCTTCACCATCCCCATCTTTTCCTTGAAGTAGTCAAACTTTGTCCTTCCAAGGGCCTTGGTGAGGATGTCCGCCACCTGTTCTCCTGTAGGAGTGTAGCTCAACTGTACAACTCCTCGTTGGACACAGTCTCTGACAAAGTGACACCGGATATCAATATGCTTCGACCTATCATGAAACACTAGATTCTCAAAGAGCTTGATGCAACTCTGATTGTCACATGATCCTGGTCGCCTCCATATTCTTTCTGAATAGGTTTACAAACAATTTTCTAAGCCATATGGCATCACACGAAGGTGTGCTTGCTGCCATATATTCTGCCTCAAATGATCTCAGAGCCACGGAACTCTGTTTCCTGCTGCACCAGGAGGTCATTCCTGATCCAATGTTGAAAAAGTACCCAGAGATACTTTTCCAATCCACTGAACTTCTTGCCCAATCTGCATCAGTAAATCCACTCAACATGATATCCTTACCCTTAGTGTACAAGAGCCCATAATCAACTGTTCCCTATAAATACCTGAAAACATGTTTGGCTACTGCCCAGTATGCACTCTTTGGTTCCACCATGAAATGACAGAGGGTGTTTACAGCGTAGCAAATGTCTGGCCTGGTATTGACCAGATACATCAGGGACCCTATGAGTTGCCTGTATAGGGTGGGATCGACATCCTTGTCTTTTGATGTATCATTCTTCTTCCAGTTTGTGATCATTGGCGTAGCCATAGGTCTACAGTCCTCCATCCCGAATCTTTTCAGGATTTCTGTAGCATACCTCTCTTGCCCAAGGAAGATTTCTCCCTTTGGCTGCCAAACTTCCAGCCCTAGGAAGTAGTGCATTTGTCCCAAATCCTTCATATCGAATTCTGTGGCTAGATTCTTCTTGCAGTCCCCTATGAGTTTGGATGATCCTGTCAGAAAGAGATCATCCACATACAATACTAAGATTAGAGACTCGTTCTCTATAACCAAATAGTAGAGATTCGTATCCGCGTCACTCTTGACAAATCCCATCTTCAACAAGTAGCCATCTATTCGACCATACCATGCTCTCGGTGCCTGTTTTAGCCCATACAAGGCTTTCTTCAATCTGCATACATGAGACTTCTTCTCATGAGTTTCAAAGCCCTCTGGTTGTTCAATGTATACCTTCTCTTCTATTACCCTGTTTAGAAATGCCGTTTTGACATCCATCAGATGGATCTCCAACCCATCTGGGCTGCAAGAGATATCACGGTCCTAATAGATGTATACTTGGCTACTGTGGCGAAGCTCTTCTCATAATCAATCCCTTCTTTTTGAGAATAACCTTTAGCCACAAACTTGGCCTTGTATTTCTCAACACTGTCGTCTGCAGCGTATTTGATCTTGTAGATCCATCTTGAACCTACCACTGATCTGTCTTGAGGCCTTGGCACCACCTCCCAGACATCGTTTACCAATATGGAGTTGTATTCCTCTACAATTGCATCTAGCCAAACCTGATGTTGAGTTGCCTCCTTGAAATTGGCAGGCTCTCCATCTTGAGCTACTAATGCCTGATATCTATCTGGCTGTTTTCGCTCCCTCTTATTGTTTCTTGGCGCACCAATGAAGTCCCCTGCATCTCGCAGAATCTGACGAAGTTTCCTGCTAGTTCTTCCTCTGCTAGCAAGTGTTTTTGTTCGCTCCTCCTCCTCATCCTGAGAATCTTCCTATCTTGAGGAAAAATTCTTTACTTATGTTGGTTGAGAGGCTTAACCAACAGCTCCTCTTTCGACTGCTCCTCGGAAGGCATCCCGCGAGATCTTCTAAAAGCCCTGTCCTCCATGAACTTTACAACTCGTCGTACTACTACCTTCTTGCTCCCTGGAAGATAAATTCTGTATGCCTTAGCGTTCTCGCTATATCCTACCAGATATCCCTTTTCTGCAGTCTGATCCAGCTTCTTCCTCTTTTCTTCGGGTATGCGGTAATATGCTAAACTCCAAAATATCCTGAAATGACTGACTCTAGGTGTCTTCCCTGTGAAGACTTTCTCTGGAGTAATTTTGCCCAATGCCTGATGAGGAGTCCTGTTCTGAACATAGACTGCTGTGTTGCATGCTTCCGCCCATAGGAATTTTGGCATATCCTGATCATACATCATGGCCCTAGCGGCTTCTACAATAGTCTCATTCTTTCTTTCGGCTACCCCATTGTGCTCCGGATTGTAGGGAGCTATCCACTCTCTTCTGATGTCCTCCTTAGTGCAAAAATTAGTGAAGTCCTTATCAACATATTCTCCACCAGAGCCTTGAACTCGAATCAACATAAAACCTCATCCTTGGTTTTCAGAAAATAAATCTAAGTTTTCCTGGAGTGGTCATCAATAAAGGTAAGTAAATACTCGACACCACTGAGAGCTTTGACGGACATAGGTCTGTAGATATTTGAGTGTATCAATCCTAGTACACTCTTGGACTTGTGTTTGCTCCTAGGAAATGTTGCCTTGGCATACTTTCCTAGAGCACATCCCCTGCATACATCATCTCGTTCTGTACTAAGATCCATAACTCCTGTTACAGTGCTCCTGAAAATTCTCAAAGCTCCATGGTGCAAGTGACCCATTCTTCTGTGCCATAGTTCATTCAAGTCCTTGTCTCCATGATTGCTTATTAGTGCCATAGTTCATTCAAGTCCTTGTCTCCATGATTGCTTAAGTGGCATGTGAGCACTCATGGCACAATCATCATCTATTTCCACTTCCTTCTCCGCCCTTGTTGGCGCAACCTTGGTCTCGGAAGCCTCTCCTTTGCTCTTCTTCCTCGGACACTAGCTCGCATAGTGACCCAGTTCCCCACAGTTGGAGCATGCGACTTTGGAGAGGTCCTTCTTTTGTTTCCCCTGCTTTCGCTCAGATGCTAGAGCAGCATCCTCCTCTTCCTCATTTTTGATTATGATCCCCTTCCCGCTACTTCTTGCCTTGCTTAGCCTTCTGATCTCTTCTTGGCGAAAAGCCACCCACATTTCCTCCCAATCTGGAAGGGTTGCCCTTCCCAGTATGCTTTGGACAAACACCTCCCAGTCTTCAAAGACTGCGTTTAGGGTTGTTCTCAACATCAATTCTTGATCCGGCGTGGCCCCTATGGAAGTTAGCTGATCCCAGATCTCCTTCAATCGACCGAGGAAGGTGTCGATCTGTTCTCCCTTCTGCATCTGGTATGACCGCAACTGATTTTCTAGTAGCATCTTCCTCTGCACAGAAGTATGTCAATACAATTTCTTTAGGGCCTCCCACATCTCATTTGTCGTATTCTTCTCGGGAATATGTGGTACTACATGGTCCTTGACCCCATCAAGGATGATGCTCTTAGCCCTCGCCATTGCATCCTCGTACTTATCGTTATCAGTCAGGTCAACTGGGACCGCTATAGTCCTCAAGGTGAAGTGCTTAAGACGGTTCTTGTCTAGGACAGATAAGAATCTGGCCTTCCAGACTATGAAGTTTGAGGCTTCGTCTAGTTTGTCCTGGTCTCTTACCCTGTTCACTGCCATCTCGCTGCTCCTCTACTTCCCTCTTGGAAGTTATCAGTGTGACTCCCTCTGAGCCTCGATTTCCCTCCTGGAAACCCTTCTGCCAACTGTTGAAACACTCCTCTCCAATCCTCCTTTGCCGCTGCAACTCGGATCTGGATTTCTTGGTTAGAAATCTGTCAAGGTAGTGTTTCCCTCTACCTTGGTCTTGCCCTATTAGGTACTGTTTGGACTACAGTAACCCACCAGCTTCACTCTGTAGCTTACCCACAACCTCATAAGCCCCAAAACATTGAAGGTTAGAGCTTCTAGGCTCTGCGCATTCTCGGTACTAGCAAAATCCGCACCTCTTGGCCACGGGCGTCAATCCTTCCTGACTGAGAAAGATGACTGGGCACTGCGTAGGTCGAGTTTGCTCTTCTCTGCCACTACGCTAATCCTCTTCCCAGCTCAAACTTGATGACGCAAGCACTGCGTCACCCCTTCCTTACTGCTTCTTTGCTAGGTACAACTTCTGTCACTCGGGACAACTGTTTTCTGCCGTTGCTGCTCTGCTCGGCTGGTGCCCTCAGTTCTCTTGTGATCTGCAACCACCCTCTGATACCATGTTGGAATTTCTAAGTCTAATTGTTAAAAACCCTTCATGTACTTTTCTGATTTATTCCTGCCTACTTATTCTGTTAATTAACAAGTTATTTACCATGTAAATACTGTAAATAAATACAAGTATGTGCTCAACATATTGCAGATCATCAACTGAAAGAAAAACAAGCACACAAGTGACACAGTTATTTTTGGACCAATGTACCTGGAAAAACCCGATGTAGGAAAACCAATGCAGCTATCTGAGGGTTTTATTATTATGCAGTTTCTAAATACAATCTAGGTGCCAAAACCGGCTCACCCAACAAAGAATAATCTCAGCAGTAGTACCTCTCTACTCGGAAGCATATATTTCAGCTAAAACCCCGAATGACCAATCCAACAGCTCTCAGCTCCAATCTACCCCACGAAAATCCTAGCGTCTCCCTCTAGGGACTGTGTCAACCTCTTTCTGGCTCATCGTCAGCCCAGCGTCACCCATTCTTGCCCTGCATCAGCTTCTGGAGGCACTGCGTCAGCCTCTAGAGCCTCTGCGTCACCTACGCCAGCTATCTCAAGCATTGTGCAGCAACTGGTTGCCTCTGCGTGGGCCCTGGCTGCCTCTGCGTCCCTCTGTCTCGGCTTCTGCACTACTGCTTTGGTACTCTCTCTGCCTCTCTGCTTCTGTATTCACTGCCCCTCAGCTGCAACTCAGATCACTTCACTCAATTTCATCAGCAAACCCTACCCCAAAAAATCGAGTTCTTGATCTCTTGTGTGTGTTTTCCAAGTGATCCTCAAGCTCCCTTTTATACTTTTCTCGTTGACAATTCAACGGCCAATATTAAGTCCCTAATCAATGGCTAAGATTAATTCTGGCTTGATCCATGACTTTTGGACTATTCTAACATAGTTTTATATTAATACACATTAATATTTTATTTTCCCTAAGTTTAGACTTAGGGACTACAATATTAATTATTTTAATATCTCTCATACTGTTTAGAATCTGCCCAAACCATTTCTGGGTATTGGAGATCTCATGTGCTTTAGCCTCTCCACCAATTTTCGTGGCGAGAGCACATCCTATGCTACCCCAAATCAACATTTGAGGAGTTCCATATACTGTTAGAAAGCTCGTTCCGAGCACTATGCAATGGAGGGGGGCTGATTTAGCTTTGATTGATTCTGCGATTTGGTAGGTGGCTGCAAATTCTTTTGTTCTTTTGCGCTTTGGGCAACTTGAAAACACTTTTTGCAGCGAGTGACAACAACACCCATTATAAATAATTAATTATTTTAATAAAACTGTCTCCGAGTGGAATTTCCCAAGACGATTTTTGGGTATTGTGGAATACATGTGTCCAAGCCTCCCTGCAAATTTTGAGGCTTAGAGCACATCCGATGCTACCATAAATCAACATTCCCTCTTAGTGAGGAATGTGCTCTAGTAATGCAACCTGCTGAACCATCACTCTGATTTTGTGACATCTCCCTCTGTGCTGCTGATGTATGACATCACTGTCCATCAACCACTGCACAAATGCTACATCTGTACTGTTGCTGGCCCTGCCACCACCAACACTGCATCTGTACTGCAACTCCCTCTCATTTCCTGCCACTGCAATTGAGAACCCACCTGTTTCTGCTACTGAAACGAATTCTCTACCATACCCATCTGCTCCCTAAACCGGATGAAATTAGCTCTTCCTATAGCTTTTGTGAGTATGTTTGCTACCTGATTTCTTGTGGAGACATACTGCAACTGTACTGCCCCACGCTGAACACACTCTCTGATAAAGTGACATCTCATATCAATGTGTTTCGACCGATCGTGAAATACTAGATTCTCAGAGTTCAATACAACTCTGATTATCACAAAAATCACTGGTTGTTTCCATCCTCTTCCTGAACAAACTCACAAGCAGTTTTCTAAGTCATATAGCTTTGCACGTAGCTGTGCTGGCCGCCATATATTCTACTTCTGCTGAGCTCAGAGCTATCGACTTTAGCTTCTTGTTGCACTAAGAGACCATTCCTGATCCAACACTGAAGCAATACACGGAGGTACTTTTCCGGTCTACTGAACTACCTGCCCAATCTACATCTATAAATCCATTTAATCTGATGTCATCTCCTCGGGTATATTTCAACCCATAACCAACTGTTCCACGCACATATCTAATAATGTGCCTAGCTGTTGCTCAATGCACCCTTTTCATTTCCACCATGAACTGACTAAGGGTGTTGATAGAAAAGAAAATGTTTGGCCTAGTGCTGACCAGATACATGAGCGACCCAATGAGCTCTCTGTACAAGGTGGGGTCGACCTCCTTGTCTCCTGATGCATCTATTTTCTTTCAGTTGATCATGGGCATGGCCATGGGTCGACAATCTTGCATTCTGAATCTCTTAAGAATCTCTGTAACATATCTTCCTTGCCCAATGAAGATCTCTCCATTCTTCTGCCAAATTTCCAACCCTAGAAAATAATGCATCAACCCCATATCTTTCATGTCGAATTCTGCTTCAAGATTCTTCTTGCAGTCCTTTATGAGCCTAGATGACCTTGTTAGAAACAAGTCATCCACATATAATACTAGAATAAATGGCTCATTCTCCACCATTAGATAATAGAGATTAGGGTCAACATCACTGTTGACGAATCCCAACTACTGCAAGTAACTATCAATTTGACCATACCATGCTCTGGGTGCCTGCTTTTGTCCATACAGGGCTTTCTTTAAACTGCATACATGAGTTCTCTTTTCATGAATTTCAAAGCCTTCGGGCTATTCTATATACACCTCTTCTTCTATCACCATGTTCAAGAATGTTGTCTTGACTCCCATTTGAGCTGCTAGGGATATAATGGATCTAATAGAGGTATATTTGGCTACTAGGGCGAAGGTCTCCTCATAGTCGATTCCTTCCTTTTGTGTGTACCCCTTAGCCACGAACCTAGGCTTGTACTTCTCTATGCTTCCTTCTGCAGCATACTTGATCTTGTAGATCCACCTTGATCTTACAACTGATCTATCCTTTGGTCTAGGTACCACTTCCCTGATCAGATCGTTTTGGCTTGATCTGTGGTTTTTTCTAGAATTTTCACCCCTGATTAGATTAATACCCATTAATATTTTAATTTTCCTAAGTTTAGACTTAGGAACCCCATTAAAAATATTAATTATTTTAATAAACCACCTCTGGGTGGAATTTTCCAAAACGCTTTCTGGGTTCTTTAGAATACCTATCCCAAGCCTCCCTGCAAAATTTGAGGCTTAGTGCACATCTGATGCTACCCCAAATCAACACTCCATCTTAGCGAGGAATGTTCTAGCAATACACTGCTTCTATGCATACCACTCTGAGTCTGAAGCATCGTCTTTGCGCTGTTGATGTTTGACTTGCTATCCACCAACTACTGCGTTGCTGTTGCTACTGTACTGCTGCCTTTGACACTGCCACTGTCAATGCTACATCTGTACTACAACTCTCTCAAATGCTGCATCTGCTATGTTGCTAGCATTGCCACTGCTAACACTGCATCCGTACCGCAACTCAGTTGCTGAGAGAAGCAACTGAAAAACACCTAAAATTGGATAAGTATCCAGTGGGTACACCTCGGTACTGAAATCCTGATTGCTGCTAATCCCATGCTGCCTCTAAAGTCGCTGCACTACTGAAGCTCTGCACTGTGCCTCCTCGCATTGCTACCTCTCTGCTCTGCGCTGCTCAGTCTCTGGTTCTCCTAGCCACTGCATTTGTCGAACCAACATTCCATGGCACCAACTAAAACTCCACCATCCCACTACTCCTGATTGTGGGCTCCCGTGGCAAGGTGATGATCCAAGAGATGGGCTCCTCAAGGATCCTGCCCATCTGTAGCTCTATCGAACTATAGTTCTATATAAGATCACCTCCCTGTTGGAGGTATCTTGGCTATCATGGCGAACTCCTCCTCCTGTTCAATCTTTGCGACTACAACCTTAGGGTCATGCTTCTCATCCTTGTCCTTCTTCTTCAAAGGACACTAGGATGCATAGTGGCCCATCTCGCCACATCTAAAGCACTTCACCTTGGAGACGTCCTTCTTATGTCTCTGTTGCCCCTGCTGCCCCTTCGATGCAAGGGTTGTGTTATCCTCCTCCTCTAGTTTGAGCTTCGACCCAATGTCGCTGTTGCTCTCGTCAAGTTTAACCTTGAGCAGGTCTCTCCTTAGCTCTTTTGTTTCAAAGCTGCCCACATCTCGTCCCAATTTGGCAATGCTACTTTGCCCAGGATACTCTTGGACAAAGATTTTCCAATCATCTGAGACAGAATTTAGAGCCAATTTCAATACCTTTGAGTCTTGAGGTGTATGTCCCGCACAGTGTTACTTGGGAGCGGGAGCGAAAACGGGTGCGGGAGCGACATTTTCAAAAGCTCCCGGTTTAGGAGCGAATCCCGAAGTGTTTTTTATATAATATATATATTTTTTATATTTTTATATTTTGATACATATATGTCAACAAAAACATATAGAATGATGAATTAGATATAAAAAACATAAAAATCATAGATTGAACCATATAACAACAATCATCTAGAAGTTATAATCTTCATCAACCATGTCCTCAAGTTAGTAACATAGTAACATACAACATATTGAGTCATCATTCATCAATCTTAAAGTTTCAAGATTTCAAAATTCAATATATAACATTTATCATCATTGATCACCAAAGTTGTACTTGTAAACTAAGTGTAACCATTACAACAAATAATATCTAACATGAAATGAAATGTTATAAAATGAAATGAAACAACTTTCAACTTTCATGAAGCATCATATTCATAATTCATTACCACTAAGTTATAATTGCCAACTTCAAACTTAAATTGTCATATATTGTTTAAAAAAATATCATAATAAATATGAAAGAGTCAATAGTTATAAAAACTACTAGAAACTAGAAAAGACAAGTAAATCTATTATCTATTGCTTATGCTTGGGCCTCTTGTCACAACGACAAATGTCTAATTTTTTAGTCTTGTTGGAAAATCAGGATCTTTATCATTAATATCACCCTCTAAGCATTAATATCCAGAGGTATCTTTGTCATTACCTCTGTATCTGTATAGGGATCTTTGTCATTAATATCACCCTCTAAGCATTAACATAAGATAGAAAAAGCATAGCATGTCAAGTCAAGATTTTGTTTGAGTGATGCGTACATTTTTAGGAGAGTCATGATAGTGGAGTTCGACAACCAATGTCACTAACATCAAGGTACATAAAGGGATTGGTGCTCTTGATTAAATACGAGTTCCATACCCTAATACATGACGAAATTCAATGGAAACAATGCAATCCTGAAAAACTGATAAGTCTGTTGGATTTTGAATGAAATCTAAAATTGTACTTTTTGCATATGAAATCCAATGAGGTCGGAACCACTCTCAAACATCCCGAGTCATTTCATGGTAATGTTAAAAATTTAAGTAAAAGGATGAAAATGAAGATTAAAGAGAATGCCACTTTTACTTTAAGAATTTAACATTACCATGAATCGCATATCAATACTAGGGCCATAGACTTGATCATTAAGCTGCCCCACTAAAAACTTATTTGTTTCTTTGAAAAACAATTGCATTTGGAACATCATTGCAAAAAAAATTTGCAAAAAAGGAAAAATGCTCCCAAAAACGCTCCCAAAAAGGCCGGGAGTGATTTTTTTTTAGGGACGCGCTCTCGACCCACTCCCGAGTCGCTCCCGCCTGGAGCGCGGATTGGGAGCGGGATCGGGGCGGGGGGGGGGAGGCGCTCCCCCGCAACTATGGTCCTGCACTCATCACGGGTTTCCTTCAGTTTCGTGAGGAACGGATCCACATGTTCTCCCTTTTTCATTTTGAGCAGATCTCAACTTCTGCTCTAAGTACATCTTTCACTGCTCGGAAGATCCCTGATACATCGTGGCCAAGGCATCTCAAATCTCCTTAGCGGTCCCTTTGCTTGCAACGTGGCGCACCACGTGATCCTTGACTCCATCCAGGATCATCCTCTTCGCCTTAGTCATCTCAACTTTGTACTTCTTTAGCGTATTTGCATCTGCTGGGACAACTACCACATTATCAACAAAAGTCTTGAGGGCATGCTCATCTAGAAGGAAGGTCATTCTAGCCTTCCAGATGGCATAGTTGGAAGCCCCGTCCAACCTGTCTTGATCCCTCAAGCCACTGGTTGCCATCTCCTCCGAAAACTATTGAACAACTCCCTCTTTCTCCCTACTGTGTAGCTCCTAGGCTGACTTACGCACTCCTTGATGGAGCTGGTAAGTTGTTGCTCCTCTGCTTCTCTGCAAATGAGAAATGATGATTTCCTTGACAAGAAATCACTAAGGAAGTATTCCCTCCCTATGCAATTTGCTTCTTCCTTTTGACGACTTTTATGGCTAGCACTTAGCTTGCAGAAAACTGCGTCCCTCTAGTTCTGCGTGGCTCTACATAGCTCCTTCTGCCCTGGCAAGTTTTCGATCTGGAAGTCTTACCTCTCTGTTGGCTCACTCAGAGAGTGACACCCATGAAAATATAGCCCTCTTGGCTAGAATTGCGCTATCCCTCAGGGGATTCGAACTCCTACTTACTGCAACAAGTTGGCCCTTCCTTCAGTCTTAGATCTGCTCTTCATGTTTCACATCAACAACTCTGATACCATGAGAAAATTCCTAGATCTAACAATCTCAGGAATCCTACTGCAACCAGCGGAATCTACTTCTCCTAGATTGTAAATTACGTTACAAACTTATTTTAGATTTCTCCATGAAATATCAAAGAAAATTACCAAAGCAACCTACACCAATTAAATATGATTCTAAAACATAGACCCTGAGCAAGGAAAATAGAAACACATAGGACACAATTATTTTTGGACAAAAAAGTCCCCGGAAAAACCCAATGCGAGAAAATTGGTACAGCATCTCTAAGGGCTTAATATTATTAAGCAGTAGCAAAATCTGAATACATCACTGAATACCTCACAAGGTTATTTAGTTACAGAGAGAAGTATTGACAAAAGCTTTGTGAGTTTACCTCACACAATCACTAAGAAAAAGTCTCCGCTGATCCGGCTACTGGATGAAGTGCCCTTGGCAGGCATTGCGCTATCTTTGCGTTGCCTCTATGTTGTCCCAACGTCAACCCTTCTAGGCACAACATCACCCAATTGGGGATTCGATCAGTAGCACAGAGTCATTGCTTTTAGCCTCCCAGTCTCACACTCCGACTTCTGGCTGCTGAAACTGATCCTCTGCTATGATTTTCGACTTTCTCTCTTTGCCTCTGCATCACTTCTGCGTGGCCCTTCTAGCCCTGCGTCAACCTCTGCGTCAGGGCTACTGAATCACTTACTGCCTCTCTCTGCTGATGTATCTCCGGCCGAGAATCTCTCTCTCCGGAAGCTGCGATTCATGCCCCTCAACTGCAAGAGATCTCCTCAATCGATTTTCCTCCTAAGAACTTCTCACTTCAGAAAATCGATTTTCTCAATCTCTTTGTGTGTTTCCCAAATGACCCTCAAGCTCGTTCTTATATTTTCCTATTGGACAACCAACGACCTAGATTACATCTTAATCAAAGGTTTATATCGTTTTGGCTTTGATTGGTGGCTTTTTCTAGAAGTTTCACCCCTGAATAGATTAATACCCATTAATATTTTAATTTTCCTAAGTTTAGACTTAGGAACCCCATTAAAAATATTATTATTTTAATAAAATCACTTGTGGGTGGAATTTCCCAAAATGCTTTTTTGGTTCTTTGGAATCCCTGTGCCCAAGCCTCCCTGCAAAATTTGAGGCTTAGTGCACATCCGATGCTACCCCAAATCAACAGTAAGTGTCCCATTTGCCTGTGCCACAGTTCATTCAGATCCTTTTCACCATTATGATTGCTACCTATTAGTGCCATTGGAGACTCGAGTTGCAATCTATATAGTTTGTTTCTTCAAGCTCCAATTTGTTTCTTCTTCTTCTAGCTTGGATGTTTGACGTATACTTTCCTTCCAATGAAGTATACATCGTATCCCTTGTCTTGTAACTGGGATACTGAAATTAGATTCATTCCTAACTTGGGCACAAGCAGAAAATTAGTGGCTCGGATGCTGGTTCCTGCTTCCGTCTGAAATGCTATGGTGCCTCTCCCTACTGGAGTACGCTTCTTTCTGTCTCCCATAATAATCTGGAAGTCCATTTGCTCTTCTTGATAGCTCGAGAAATATTCTCGTACAACAGTCATATGGGTTGAAGCCCTGCTATCAATGTACCAGATGATGAACTTGACAAGCATGCGGATTCTTCTTCCAATTTGGAAGATAATTCAGAAACATCTTGATTTTCCATCCTTCTTTGTGCTATTTTTTGTATTGATTTTTGACGCTTTTCTGTCCCAGCAACTGCTACAGAAAAACTGCATCTTCACCTGAAGACTGCTTTGCGCTGCTCCCTCTGTCACTGACAACCTTCAATTTGGAAATCTTCCTCTCCGTCAACTCTCTCAGAGAGAGATTTTCGTATGAAAATTTTGCCTTCTTAGACTGGACTACGCAATTCCTCCGAGGATTCGATTTTCTACCTATGCAGCGATTTCAAATTCCCTTCTTCTCTTCAACACCGACTCTTGCAGTCTACACTCCTGCTTAACTCAACTCCGATAACATGTGAAAATTTCTAAATAGAAATCCAACTGCAGTGACTGATATTATTTCTTCAACATATTATTTCAGAAATAAGTTATTCACAGTGTTTCTACAACAAATATCGAAATAAATTCTACTGCGGTCTTCATAATTAAAACATTGCGAAAAATAAATGCAAGGAAAAATACTAGCACAAGTATAATCACAATTACACAGTTATTTTTGGACAATTGTCTCCAGAAAAACCCAATGTGCGAAAACCGGTGCAGTAGATGAGAGTTTCTTTATTGATCTTCAGCAAAAATCTCATGTACAAGATACAACCAGCAGAATAGAAGAGGAATTTTTGTGAGGAATATTACAGGCGATATTCTCACGCTTCTCAGCTAAATTTTGACTTTGGAGAGGACCTATTGCCCCCTCTGCGTCAACTTCTGCGTATGGACTTCACAGTCCCAGTGTCAATCCCAACGTCACAGCCTCATCGTTGTCCCTCCTCTGCTTGTGCGTCTTTTTTATGCTTCTGCACCCCTGACTGATGTTGATGCCCTCTCTCCTTCTCACTTGCAACTCTCCCTCTGATTCGATTTCCTCTTGCCGAACTTCAACCGATGAGAAAATTGATCTTACTTGGGTAACTGAGTAACTGCCTGGTGTGTTTTCCAAATGCCCATCAAAGTCCTTATAATCCTCTAGTTGAGTAATCAACGACCTATATTAGATTCTAATCAATGGCTCAGATCAAATTGACTTGATCCTCGTCTTCTTCTAGAATTTTCACCCATAGTTTGATTAATATCCTTTAATTATTTTAATTTTCTAAGTTTAGACTTAGGCACCCGTTAAAAATAATTAATTATTTTAGTAAAACCCTCTCTGGGTGGAATTTCCCAAAACGATTTTTGGATATTGTGGAATACATGTGTCCAAGCCTCCTTGCAAATTTTGAGGCTTAGAGCACATCCGATGCTACCATAAATCAACAATGTCATCCTCCCTTGGCAATTTGTGCCCTAGAATAACCCTATCCCTAGTAGGCCTTCAACTTAGAGCTTATTTTGTGGATTTTCCTCCTCCCTTGTTGATTATATCACTTGCAAATCCTTTCCTTGTTACTTGAATGCCTAGATATTCCTTTATTGATCTATATCTTGAAACCCTAGGTCACACATTCCTCTTTTAGGGCTTTGGTATATGATATGCTGCTCCTGTACAAAGAGAATTGTGCCTTTGTCCATTAAAGAGCATCTTTACCTAGTCTACAACTACATCACCTTGAGCCATATAACATAGAATACCTTTTAGGTGATCACTGGGAAGCCTTCCTTATGGTGCAGTTCTACTAAAGACGAGGAAGATTGCTAAGGTGACAATGGCAATCTCCCTCATTGTTGCAACAAGGTCTGGACTTTGTCTTGTGAGGCCAGTGACCAGGCCTGCTAGATTTTGAGGCAATAGGACCTAAGTCGCATGAGGCAGGGAAACAAAAATGTGCTGGATATGTGACTCAAAAATTAGGAACCAGGGAAACATGATATATCTATATATATATATATATATATATATATATATATATATATATAATGTGCTATTTCAGAAAATTATATTGAAAGAAAAAATGTATTTAAGTTTTAAGTTTTAGCATTATGATTTAGAATATAGATTCATGAATAAATGAGCATGTGCCAAGGCCCAAGAACATTTAAATGAGAAACATAAAAGACATTGGACAAGTGATGCATGATAAAAGAAGTAAACTCCAAAAACAACCTTTATTATTTATAAATGAGGCTATATGTCACCTTGAAAATAAATTTTAGTGGTCCTTGGGCCAAAATAGGCCACACAAACACTCTATATGGCCCCACACATGTCGTGTGGACACTGAAATGTGGTGTACAACACCTGAAACATGTTTCACATGTATTTCAGGGTTTCCATATCGAAACATTGATGGCACATTGGCAGTGGGGAGGGGGGTGGGCAGTGTTGGGGTCCAGTTTTCCTGCAACATGGGATGGGATCTTGTTCATATGTCTACTCCGCTATGAACAAATCTTACTTTACATTTGTATTCAGAAGTCCTTCTATTCCCATCTTGTTGATATTTGTTGTTGAGCATCAGTAGTCAAAAGAAAATCATTTACTTTGTCAATAATATTTATCTTTATGGATCATGAGGCACCATCGTGTCTTCAAACCTTTTGGGAAGTTATGGAGAAAAAAGCACGGATTTGACTGAGATAATTGTCTTGATGATCATGAATCATTGAGATAACATCCTTCTTTCAGAGTTTTTCAATTTTCACCACAACAATGCAAATTCCCTCAAGTCATTAACACACTTAGCAGAGCTGCTGAAGAATTTGTGTTATCAACTTCTTGACTTTATGGAATGGGAGTTTGGCCTTGAATGCTAGTAGAGATGCCTCGTCATCCATTTCTACTTGACAAATAGATTTCTGTGAAATTTCTATTTTTGAAAAGCTTCTTATGGAGGACAGAAGGGTTTTAAAGGAGATAAATATCTCTCGTTTAGCTGACCTTGTGATATATATTTGGGCATTCCTTCCTATGCATTTGCATTTAAACTCAACTTTGCCTATTTAGTTTCTTTATTCTTTTGTAGTTTATAGATGCCTTGTGCCTATGATGCATTTTCACATGTACATTTCTATTGCCATCAATCATTTCTTGTTAACGATAGACATAAATATGTTTATTCTCTCAGTTGTTCCTTATTGTTTAGGCAGGTATTTTGTTGGAGAATGTATTTATGGTTGGCCTTCTTAAAATCATTATTGACATTGTAAGAGGAATTTTTTTTATTGTTTTTGTTTCCAGCATGTTCTTCATCCATGGTTGAATCAAAATATGTATTTTCAAGTCATGTTCTTCATATATTTGGGCATTCCTTCCTATGCATTTGCATTTAAACTCAACTTTGCCTATTTAGTTTCTTTATTCTTTTGTAGTTTATAGATGCCTTGTGCCTATGATGCATTTTCACATGTACATTTCTATTGCCATCAATCATTTCTTGTTAACGATAGACATAAATATGTTTATTCTCTCAGTTGTTCCTTATTGTTTAGGCAGGTATTTTGTTGGAGAATGTATTTATGGTTGGCCTTCTTAAAATCATTATTGACATTGTAAGAGGAATTTTTTTTATTGTTTTTGTTTCCAGCATGTTCTTCATCCATGGTTGAATCAAAATATGTATTTTCAAGTCATGTTCTTCATGACTATGAAAGAAGTAAATTTACCATTCATTTTATAGCTACGGGATGCTCCACGAGTGCTAAGTCGGCCAGCTAATGGATCAGGTCAGCTTGCCCCTCAGACACATCTATTCAAGCTACCTCTTTAACTACATATATATCTCAAGTCATGCTCAAACGAAGGATCAATCATTCAAGCACTATCTTCTATCCTCTGTTCATGCGAAGATCTGTAACAAGAAGTATAAGAGTCGGACAAATATAATATACTTGACAAATTCTCTCTCTCACATTCATTGAAGTCTGTAATAATTCGGAAGCCAAAGGTCTGGGATCTGCAATTCAAGAGTACTAATCCGAAGTCCTGAAACTGAGCAAGAGTCACTACAGGGATCCGAAGTTCTCTCCTTTAAAGTGTGACTTCCAAAGTCAATTCCGAACTGTAAAGTATATATCTTGTGAAGTCTGAAGTCAGCCTCTGTCATTACAGGAGGTTGAGATATGAATTCGATATCACCTCAAGGAGCTATCATCTGAAGTCTGTGGCCTGTTGTATTGCAGGGATTTGAGATATAGAGGTCTGTCATTCTACAGAAGTCTGAGACCAGAAATATGGGGATCCGAAATCAGAAGGAAAGGCAAGGTCTGTTTTATGACAGAGGTCCAAGTCCATACAATACAGGGGAAGACTCAGATAGGAAGACTAGGCAGAGTCCTAGTAAGGGATACCCCATCAAGCAAGCCAGAGGCATATGGATTTGAAGATTGTTCAGTTATCTAGAAGGAGCATTGTCTTGGTGGATAAGGTATTGAAGAGTTTTTCAAGAGACAGACTTAGCACTTGTGGAGGCCATCTTGGTTTATAGGTTTCTCATGTTGACTTGATTATCTAAGAAGGTTGCTGGGTTTTTCCCTGGATGAATCTGTCTCTTTTTGTGTGTTCTGTGGTTGATTTGATAATTGCTTGATGAAGAAAGATTAAAGATAATAAAAGAAGAACATAATATTCCCAAGTAATTATCAAGTTAAAGAATTTTATCTTCTTTCTTGAAATGTCGACATATTTCACTTTTGCATTTATGAGAATGAGATACTTTGCATCATTTTTGTGTTTACTTAAGCTTGTTATATCATGATTTAGTGTTAATAAGATACCCAACGCTCATATAGATATCATTTTCAAAGATACTATCCCCTAGATGAAATGTTCAGATTGAGATGGTGGAAGGAAACATATACTAAGATTCATTTTCTTTGAGATACACAATCTGAATAGTTCTAGATATAATGAAGAATGTTTAAGAAGTTGATGTAATTTATATCCTATGAATTTGGTTTTTTATTTTCAAGGAAAACCTCATGGTATCTTTCCCCTCCTCGCCGTAATATCTGGATGCAGAGTGGCTCCAATTATGGCTGGGAACCCCAAGGGACTCAACTGGATTTAACCCTGTGACCTATGGCCTCCACATCAGCAACATGCCATGGGTGGATGGTTCAACTGATTGAAATAACTCTTGGGGCTATTTATGAATCTACTTATAGATAACACTGTTGAAATTAATTTGTAGCCCTAACCATTTCTTGCGTTTAATCCTTTCAGAACTAGCAGGTGTTCTTTTTAATTTAACATCTAATATGCATTATTCTTTAACAGGTAATGATAACCCAGGCTGCATGGTGGCAGGTCAGACTTTCACAATAGGTAAGTGCGGATTTATTCCTACTGGGTTTTAAGATTCTTAGGGTTCTGTCATTTTTTCTTGTCATGATACATGGTAAAAAGAAAACTATCTTATGCTTCTGTGAAAAGAGAACCTATTTGTCTTCGTTCTTAATGATTATATTTTATTGTTCAAGTGTTTGGATTTGATGCCCCAACAACACTACCATTGGGCATTCTCAACTTTCCAGTTTCATATTTTTAGATAGTTTGGACCATAACATTTAGAGCAACAGTAATAGCATTGAGTATCCAAGAATTTATACACAACTATTGTATCTTGGTTTACTCCACTGAATTATAACATAAGCACTGAATTCTGGCATGTGTTTCCTGTCCTTGATTGAAACTGCATGGTAGGAAAATATAACATAAGCACTGAATTCTGGCATGTGTTTCCTGTCCTTGATTGAAACTGCATGGTAGGAAAATATAGCATTCGCTCGCTGATTTATTAAGAAACCATGAAACTTCTATAATCTAAGTAATGAACTTTGGGTTAGATTGAAATACAATAGACAATATGGAAAGTATCTGTGATAGACTTTCCTGAAGTAATTGCATCTCTATGTGAGAACCATGCATGAGAAAATATATAATATCAAACCATCACTAACATCTCTTGGTCAACCAATGTTGCAATAATCGTGATCGGGATTAAATCGGCGAAGGTCCAAAAAAAGAAAAAATCGTAAAAATCAGGATAAAATCCGTAATAATACAAAAAAATACAAAAATAAGATTTTTTTTGCAAAAAAATCGTCGATTTAATCTTTTCAGGGTAAAAATCGCGATTAAAATATATATAAAATAATGTAAATATGAATAATAATGATAACTGTAATAATGATTAATTAAATAGTAATTAGTATTGAAAAGACGTATCTCTAAGGACATAACCGTACGTGAAAAATGTAACTACCTAGGGTATATAAGCAGGCCCTCGCTCTCATTTGTATCATCATTCTCATTCATACATTTTAATATATATTCTTCTATCTTTAATGAAGATCTTCATATTCCAAGTATTTTGCAGTGTTTAACCTTTGAGTATACAAACTATGTTCGTTACATTGGTATTAGAGCATTCCTTGTTAGTTTTTGGTAGCATTGGATGTGATCTAGCCATGAAAATTGGTGGAGAGGCTAACACACATGAATTCTAAAGAACCCATAAACTGTTTGGTGAAATTCGACCTGGATTGTATTTTATTAAAATAATTAATATTTTTAATGGGGTTCCTAAATCTAAACTTAGGAAAATTAAAGTATTAATGAGTATTAATCAAAATATGGGTGAGAATGATCTACAAAGGGGATCAAGTCAAGTTTTAATCTTAGTCGTTGATTAGAGACTTAATCTCGGTCGTTGAAGTCTCAACGAGAAACATATAAGGAGGCTTGGGGTTCATTTGAAACACACAAAGAGTTGGTTAGTCAGTTCGATATTCCTAGGACAGGATTTGCTAAGGAATTCGAACAAGTCATCAAGCAGTAAGGATCAGAGGCAGTACCGGAAGGAAGCGATTTCCATTTCTAGTGAATATGCTTCAAAGAACACATCAAAGGATCAAAGAGCTAGTGTAGTGCCAAGGAGGGACAACGCAACAACTGGAGGAGGTCGACGTAGAATTGCTGGGGACAATAGAGATCCGTGCTAGGAATTATAATGGGTGATTGGTAGGAGAAATCTTGATTTCTCAGCAGTAGCTAGGCTGACGCAATTAGAGGGAGTCTCCACACAGAAGCCACGTCATCCAGGAGCTAGGGCCAGTGTAAATTCTCTAGATACAGTGTGAGAAAATTCTCACTATTCTTCTATTAGTTATCTTCTCTGAGTGGATTTCCATTTTCTTTGGCGCATCTAGATTGTATTCAAAAATTTACTGCCAATAATTTACTGACAAGAGGAGGGGGAGGCTAACCCTATGTGGACCCAGTGGATACATGTGGATTCGGATGGGAAGAAAGATGAATAGGGTTAAAATGAGTGGAAGGGGAATAATGTAGGTGGTATCGGGAAGCCGTACCACACGACCAAAATTAGGATTTCCCATGTAGTGTCATCCCTAAAGTTCCTGGCCAGTAAAGGAGATCCCACGGGAGTAGGATACAAGAGTAACCACGAAATCAAGAAATCGAGACAAGAATACAGAACTAACCCACACTTTCCGCTAGATCTCCACAAAATCAGGAAATGGAGACAAGAATACAGAACTAACCCACTCTTTCCGCTTGATCTCCCCACCAGTTCATGCCCAAAAGTGCCCATAACAAATAAGAAAAATTACTCATCTATACCAATGAAAAGCCATACCTTTGGGGTTGGGAGGCCCACCTTCAAACATACATTCATAACGGATGGGCAAAGGACCACATCGCCAGCTCAAGGGGCAGAGAAATGGCACATCACGCTGTCTAGGCCTTAGGGGCTACTGGTTGAGTACCATCTAGGAGAAATTTTTTCTCCTATGCAAACTACCCAGAGGTGGTGGGTAACAGTCCCGGTATATGGATTCTTAAAGCTTTTGAATTTTCACTGTGGCCGACAAAAGTTCCCTTCTTCCCATAAGCTTCCAATTTTGTCCTTTTCTCCTTGGGCACATGAATATAAACAGGACAAACGAAAATTCTTAAATGTTCAACATTAGGATTTACACTTGTGAAGACTTTTTCAGGAGCCTTATATTCTAAGATTCAGTGTGCATATCTATTTTGAACATAGATAGTGGTCTTTGAAGCTTCTCCCCACAGAAATATAGGAAACTTCATGGCTGCTTGGGGCTCTAGGGGATGGAGAGCATGATGTGTAATATGTAGCATTGGATATCCCTTTGAGGTGGGGAAGTTCATTGCTCACCAGGGGTTGGGGCAATCATGGGTTCCTTAATGATAGAGGGGGCTCCTTTAGGGCCCATAGGAACCAGGGTGATGGCCATGGATAAGGGGTAGAGTTCGTGTTTGGCTTTTTCCCATGCACTAAATTTGTGTCCCGACCATATTTTGCATTTTGTTGTACATTTTCTATTAAGAGTGGCCAAATTATGCTTTTTTATTTTCTTTTTAGCTGCATCAGCCTTCAGGTCATCATTCCAGGCCCAACCTAAGGTGTGGACAAGAGAAGGGGGAAGCTAACCCTATGTGGACCCAGTGGACACATGTGGATCTGGATGGGAAGAAAGATGAATAAGGTTAAAATGAGTGGAAGGGAATAATGTAGGTGGTATCGAGAAGCCGAACCACACAACCAAAATTGGGATTTCTCATGTAGTTCCATCTCTAAAGCTACAGACCAGTAAAGGAGATCCCACGGGAGTAGGATATAGGAGTAACCACGAAATCAAGAAATGGAGACAAGAATATACAACTAACCCACTCTTTCTGCTAGATTCCTCCACTAGTTCATGCCCAAAAGTGCCCATAACAGGTAAGAAATATTGCTCATCTATACCAATGAAAAGCCATACCTTTGGGGTCGGGAGGTCCACCTTCAAACATACATTTATAATGGATGGGAAAAGGACCACATAGCCAGCTCATGTGGCGAAGAAAATGGCACATCAAGCTATCTAGGGGTTGCAAGGGGCTATTGGCTGCCGACTGAGGACCATCTAGGAGAAATTTTTTCTCCTATGCATACTACCCACAGGTGGTGGGTAATAGTCCTGGTATATGGATTCTTAAAGCTTTTGAATTTTCACTGTAGCTGACAAAAGTTCCCTTCTTCCCATAAGCTTCCAATTTTGTCCCTTTCTCCTTAGGCACATGAATATAAACGAGACAAAGGAAAATTCTTAAATGTTCAACGTTAGGATGCTCACCTGTGAAGACCTTTTCAGAGCCTTATATTCCAAGATTCAGTGTGGATATCTATTTTGAACATAGATAGTGGTCTTTGAAGATTCTCCCCATAGAAATATAGGCAACTTCATGACAAGTTGGGGCTTTAGGGGATGGAGAGCATGATGTGTATTATGTAGTAGTGGATACCCCTTTGAGGTGGAGCTGTTCATCGCCCACCAGGGGTTGGGACAATTATGTGTTTCTTAATGATGGAGGGTGCTTATTTAGGGCCCATAGGAACCAGGGTGATGGCCATGGATAGGGGGTAGAGTTCATGTTTGGCTTTTTCCCACGTGCTAAATTTGTGTGTCCCGACCATCTTTTGCATTTTGTTGTACATTTTCTGTTAAGAGTGGCCAATTATGTTTTTTATTTTCTTTTTAGCTGCTTCATCCTTCGGGGCATCATTCCAGGGCCAACCAAAGGTGTGGACAAGAGAAGGGGGAGGCTAACCCTATGTGGACCCAGTGGACACATGTGGATCCGAATGGTAAGAAAGATGAATAGGGTTAAAAAGAGTGGAAGGGGAATAATGTAGGTGGTATTGGAAAGCTAGACCACACAACCAAAAATGGAATTTCCCATGTAGTGCCATCCCTAAAGCTAATGGCTAGTAAAGGAGATCCCATGGGAGTAGGATACAAGAGTAACCACGAAATCAAAAAATGGAGACAAGAATATAGAACTAACCCACTCTTTTCACTAGATCCCCCCACTAGTTCATGCCCAAAAGTGCCTATAACAAGTAAGAAAATTTACTCATCTATACCAATGAAAAGCCATACGTTTGGGGTCAGGAGGCCTACCTTCAAACATACATTCATAACGGATGGGGAAAGGACCACATGGCCGGCTCAAGTGGCGGAGAAAATGGCACATCAAGCTATCTAGGCGCTGCAAGGGGCTGTTGGTTGTCGGTTGAGGACCATTTAGGAATTTTTTTTTTCTCCTATGCATAATACCCATTGGTGGTGGGTAATAGTCCCGATAAATGGATTCTTAAAGCTTTTGATTTTTCACTGTAGCCGACAAAAGTTCCCTTCTTCCCATAAGCTTCCAATTTTGTCCTTTTCTCCTTAGGCACATGAATATAAACAGGACAAATGAAAATTCTTAAATGTTCAACATTAGGATTCTCAGTTGTGAAGACCTTTTCGAGAGCCTTATATTCCAAGATTTAGTGTGGATATCTATTTTGAACATAGATAGTGGTCTTTGAAGCTTCTCCCCATACAAATATAGGCAACTGTTGATCATGAGCATGGATTTGGCAGCATCCATAATAGTTCTCTTTTTCCGTTTGACAATTCCATTTTGTTGAGGATTGTGTTAATTTTCTTGAAACTCTACAATTACTTTGTGAATCAACTGAAAACTAGGCCACTGAAAACTGAAACCAAATTTACTTTCACCAAGATACAAATTTTCTTAACAATTTATAAACATGCATTGTTTCTTAATAGAGTTTTTCTATTTCTTTTCCGAAACATTGTTTTTTTGTTTAAGCTTTGCGAATTCTTCCTTTAATTCTGTCATTTGTGCCCTTGTATTACCTTGATGTTCTTTAGTACTAAATAATCTCCCACATGTTGGACAACATAATTTGCAATTTTTTTGAATATATACCCAATTTCTGTTAAACAAAATGGACATGTAGTCCAAAATGTTGACTTGTTTACGGAATTCATTTTTTTTTGTTCCTTCTCGACTTCTTTAAAATATATTTCTTGCAATTTATAAATTATTACTTTGTTGTTTTAATATTAACTTAACTAGTTTAAAAAAAAAACTTCTAATTACTCCTTCCTTTAATATTTATACCCTTCAACTATTGGATAATTTCAAATAACCCCATTCGTAATTCTAAGCTTGAACTTTCAATAACTTTGAATTTTTTTTTCTCCTTAAAATATCCCTTAATTTTAAACTCTTATATATATATATATATATGACTTATATTATATAACCTAAGAAACACCACTCAATAACTAAATATCAATTATATTATGTATATGTTATGTAATCCAAAGCGGGGGACACGACAGAACGAATGGTGGATACAGAATGGCGGTTGGAAATCGAATTGATCGGGATTGAATTGTGAAATGGTGGTGGTGTCTGGTCAGCAGCTCCAGTGTATACGATACAGGCACGGGCGCAGACAGGACGACAATTGGTTAATGGCCGAGACAGTGTGGTCGGGTTGTGTTGGTGTACATGCACTTAGATTAGCTCCAGTTGTTGGTGTACATGCACTTAGACTAGCTGTGTTGGTGTACATGCACCTAGATTAGCTCCAGTTAACTTATTGCTTGCATGTGGCACATGTACACATAAAGCACACTTAGCTTTAGTTAGCTTTAGTTATTGCATGTACAACTAAGCTTAACTTAGTTGCTTTTATGTATTTATTCTAAAACTCATATTGTAGAATTTTTTACTTTCATTCTTTTCTCAATTCTTGCTCGCTTCCTTCCTTCTATTGCAAGCTTGTTATTGTTTTGCAGATCTAGATCTATCTGTGTTTCTCAAAAATCTTACATGGTATCGGAGCACAGGGATTTGTAATCAGTGCACAAGCAATTTTATTTGCAGGTTCAGAAGATTGAAGCAACAACAAAGAATGGAGTCTAAATTGGAGTTTCCACAATCGACAATTCTCACTCCATATAATTATTTCGAATGGAAGCCAAAGATTCAACTTCATCTCAGAAGTAGAGGCTTATTTCGAATAACCATGGAAACGGAAGTTGAACCAACATCGGCAATGGAGAAAACAAGATATTTCAATCGCATGGACGAGGCCTTCGGCATCCTATGTTTATCTATTTCTCCGGAATTGCTATTTCATGTTGAATCATGTTCAACGCCAAATGAAGTACGGAAAATTTTGGAAGGATTGTTTGGAAAACAGGATGAAATGCAAGGTCACATTCTCGAAAATGAGTTAAACTCATTAGATCCGAGAAACTTTGAGAACATTCAAGATTTTTTCACAAGGTATAAAGCCTTGTTGGTTCAGCTGAAAGGATGCGGGATCGACAAATCCAAGCAAGAAAATCAGTTGATTCTTTCCATTTTATCAAAACTTGGTCCAGAGTATGCAGTATTCGTCTCTACATTCCACACAGTCAGATCTGCAACTGGTGCAGCTTGGAAGATGCTCTCACTGGATTCTTTTATTCAATCTTTGATGCATGAGCAAGATAAGCTCATCAAAATGGGCACACTTAAAAATTCCAAAGCGCATGCACTTACTGTGCATGCAAAAGGAAAGGCAAATTCCAAAGACCATCAGAAAGGAAAAGGGAAGAAGGATCATGATCCAAGAAAGGGAGGACATCCCAAACCCCCTGATGGATCATCTAGCTCAAAGGAAAGGAAAGGAACGAAAGGGCAATCAATGTGCAATTATTGCCACCGTGGTTTCCATCCTGAATCCACATGAATGAAGAAGACTATAGATCTTATGGCGCAGACACTCCAGCAACACAATCTTGGAGACCACATTCCTGAGAATGCTAAGAAGAAGTCTGGAGAAAAAGCACCAGATCCAAGAGGTAACGGGCATGCTTTGATTGCTCTTCATTCTGCACCACAAGAATGGATCATCGATTCAGGAGCTTCACATCATATTGCTTCTTCAAAGGAATCCTTTTCTTCTCTACATGCATACTCAGGTCCTCCCATTCTCATGGGGGATAATTCTGCAGTTGCAGCAACTGGACAAGGAAGAGTGCAATTCGAAGATGGAAGTTTTGAAAATGTCTTGCATATTCCAAGGCTTTCTGTGAATCTTCTCTCAGTGTATCAGATGACACACATAGGCAGCGGAAGGAAAGTGGAATTTACCCCGGATTCCGTGAGCATTTATGACATGCAAACCAATTTGAAGATTGCATCTGGCAAGGTAAATGATCAATCTCGTCTGTATACATTTTCTGATTTTGTTCCTCAATCAGATTCTATTTTGCTACTTACGCATGCAAATGAAGAAAGTAGGATTTGGCACGAGAGATTTGGGCACTTGAATTTCAGATATATGAAACAGCTTAGTAAGCAAGGGATGGTCAAAGGATTGCCAACCATTGAATATTCAGATGGTGTTTGTAATGGATGTGCTCTTGGAAAGCATCCACAAGAAAAATTCGAGAAGGGGCATGCATGGAGAGCCTCTTCACCTTTGGAACTTGTACACAGTGATCTCATGGGTCCATTTCCGGTGCTTTCAATGAGCAAAGCAAGATATGTGTTGTCATTTATAGATGATTACACGAGATTCACTTGGGTTTACTTCTTGAAACTCAAGTCTGAAGTTTTTCAACATCTAAAGATTTTCAAAGCGCATGCAGAAAATCAGTTTGGAAAACGCATCAAAATACTCCGCACAGATAATGGGACGGAATATGTTAACAAAGATATCAAGAATCTTTGTGATGAAGCAGGCATACAGTTGCAGCATACAGTTCCTTACACTCCACAGCAAAATGGCGTGGCTGAAAGGAAAAATCGATCTTTGAAAGAGATGGCTAATTGCATGTTGCATGCAAGATCTCTTCCGTCGAAATTGTGGGCCGAAGCTATTAATTGTGCCTCATACATCTAGAACAGATCTCCTCATAAATCTGTTACTGGAAAAAAACCTTTTGAGGCTTGGACTAGCATGCAACCTGAAGTTAGTTATTTCCGCATTTTTGGATCTCGAGCATGGGCCCACATTCCTCCAGAAAAGAGAAAGGCTTTGGAGCCTCAAAGCAAAGCATGCATGTTTGTTGGATATTCTGATGAAGTCAAAGGGTACAGATTGCTTGATATCCACACTGAAGAGCTCTTTATTGAAAGGAGTGTAAAGTTTGACGAAGATATTTCGCATGCACCAGTAGATGAACTTGTTACCAAGTTTCCATCACCACTCATTGATGAGGATGTAGATGAAACTTCAGACCAACATTCAAATGAAGATGAGTCTTTTCCTGTGACCCCTGTTAGACCACCAGTTGTTGAACATCGAGATCATACTTCTGCACGTAGTTCGGAAGATTCTCGACCACCTTCAACACAAAAATGGCACAGCATGAGTGATATCCTTGATGATCCTGCCTCTATCCCTCTGTTTGAGGAAGATCCGCAAGCACTCTTAGCTATGGAGCCATCCATGCCCATGCATGCTTATATGATGCATGGATCTGATCCACAAACTTATGCAGAAGCAAATGGGCATCCTGAATGGGAAGCCGCCATGGATGAGGAATATAACTCTCTCATTGAGAACCAGACTTGGGATTTGGTTCCGCTACCTTCAAATCGCAAACTTGTGAGATGCAAGTGGGTTTACCGGACCAAGAAAGCATCAAATGGCCAAGTTAGTCGATATAAGGCACGATTGGTAGCAAAAGGTTTTCAGCAAGTACATGGTGTTGACTATGATGAGACTTTTGCTCCAGTGGAAAAAATGGATTCCATTCGGCTAGCTCTCTCCATTGCAGCAGCAAGAGGATGGGAGGTGCATCATATGGATGTGAAGAATGCCTTTCTTCATGGTGATCTCGAGGAGGAAATCTACATGGAGCAGCCACCGGGATACATGCAGAATTCATCTCTGGTATGCAAACTAAAGAAGTCTCTCTATGGCCTCAAGCAGGCACCTAGAGCATGGTATGCAAAGATGGATTCTTATTTGTTATCTCAAAATTTTGTACGCTGCAAATCTGATTCCAATGTTTATTTTCTGAAGAAAATTGACTCCTTGTTGATCATAGTACTCTACATAGATGATCTTTTGATAACGGGTAGTTCAGCTTCTTTCATTACTAACATCAAAACTGCATTGCATAAGCGGTTTTCTATGACAGACATGGGCTTGCTAAATTTCTTCCTTGGACTAGAGATCCATCAGCGTGATTCTGGCATTACCATTTCTCAACCAAAATATGCCAGAGATCTTTTGGCACGATTTCACATGAGTGACTGCAAGCCAGCAGCCACACCTTTCTTATCAGGGATAAAGCTTGAGAATGGCAAAGACACACCATTGGTTGATTGCACATTGTATCGCCAGCTTGTGGGAAGTCTTCTTTATCTCACTCACTCCCGTCCTGATCTCTCCTATGCTGTCGGAGCAGTTTCCAGATACATGCAGGAGCCACATGAGTTACATTGGAACGCTGCAAAGCGCATCCTTCGATATGTCCAGGGGACAATCACCTATGGGATTCATTATGCAGCCAATTGTTCTTTGAATCTCATCGGGTTCACAGATTCAGACTGGGCTGGCGACACCATTGATCGCAAGTCTACTTCCAGTTATGTACTTAGTTTGGGATCCGGCCCAATTTGTTGGTCAAGTAAGAAGCAGGCTGCCATTGCTTTATCATCAGCAGAGGCCGAGTATAGAGGAGCAGTCAATGCCACTATTCAGGCAATTTGGCTGCAACATTTCCTATCTGAGCTTGGGATTAGTGTCCATCATCCAACTATCATCTGGTGCGATAATCAAAGTACGCTAAAGTTTTGCAGAGATCCAGTGCAGCGGCAGCGTACCAAACACATCGAGATCCACATGCACTTCATTAGAGAACTCATTCATGATGGGATCATCGATCTTCAGTTCTGTCCTAGTTCCGAGCAGATTGCTGACATCTTCACCAAGACTTTCACTGAGCAGAAGTTTCGATTCCTGCGAGATCGTCTCGGGGTGAAGGACACGACTGCCTAGCAGTTGTCTTTTCTCTACTTTTGCATTATATTTTGAGGGGGGGTTTTCTTCCCACCGGGTTTTCCCTCTTTCCTCCTTTTTATGCATTGTATATGGGTACCTAAAATGGCCGTGTTGCCGGGACTCATTCATTTTGCATCACACTCACCTAAGTTATGCTTAAGGGGGGGTGTTGGTGTACATGCACTTAGATTAGCTCCAGTTGTTGGTGTACATGCACTTAGACTAGCTGTGTTGGTGTACATGCACCTAGATTAGCTCCAGTTAACTTATTGCTTGCATGTGGCACATGTACACATAAAGCACACTTAGCTTTAGTTAGCTTTAGTTATTGCATGTACAACTAAGCTTAACTTAGTTGCTTTTATGTATTTATTCTAAAACTCATATTGTAGAAATTTTTACTTTCATTCTTTTCCCAATTCTTGCTCGCTTCCTTCCTTCTATTGCAAGTTTGTTATTGTTTTGCAGATCTAGATCTATCTGTGTTTCTCAAAAATCTTACAGGTTGTTCAGCGACTGTGCGAAGAAGAGGCGTGGCTAACGGTAAGGCTGTGGCTGTCGTGCGATTCAGCGGCTATAGGAGGTTGTGGGTTGTCGCTGAGCCCGGTTAGAGGTATCTCAAATGGTCGGGCTATCGTCTTTGACGTACATGTTCAACAGTGGTGGGTGCAAAGGCTCCTATGGTGTATGACAAAGAAGCGGTTGTAGAGAGGGCCGGGTCTCCGGTGGAGGCTGTGTGGATGGGTGGAGGAAAAAGGGAATAGGCGAAAGGGAAGACAACGACGGTGTTGGAGAATCGCAACGAGGAATCATAGGCTCAAGTTGCGGTGGCTCGAGCAGTGGCGACTGTGGTGTGCTTGGTCCAACAGTGATCCATGGATGTACGTGTGTTCGACGTTAGCCAAGTAAATTTAATTTGAACTTTATTTTTTGGTTTCGTATTTTATTTTTATATTTTTCAAATTCTTTTTCATATATATATCTGTGTATTTTTATAAAAAAATTTAAACGTTTATCTTGACTCTTTTTGTTTAAGATATAGTATCTTTTTTTTTTTAATATAATTAAAATGTTAAGTATGACCAAAGGCCTAAATCACGAGAGAAACTCCAAAAAATCTATAGTGAAATACTTTGATCACGACGATAATTATGTTGGAGATTTTAATGGCCAATGGTCAGGATTGGAGAAGTTGGCGTTGATACTAATGTAACAAACAAAATTCATATACAATAGAATATTCAAAAGATCCGGTATATAAAAATATCTATTATAAAACAAATATATTGTATAAAAAATTTATCGAAGATATAAGATATCTTACAATCAAGGACCCACTTATACACCTATTGAAGTACCCTTTCATGAGTGGGTATGCCGTCATAGACACGCCCCTTCAATACTAATTATTATTATTTAGATTTATATTATTTTTATATAATTTATATTCATAACAAACTGCCTTTAGGATCAAAGTTTCCAGGCTTTTTGATATGAAACTTTCCCTTATTCTAGCTTATTTCCAATTCATGATCATTTGATAGAGGCTTGTTTCTGACAGAGGAAATGCCATAAAATTTTGGCTCTTTTTGCTTTATCCGTGGGCATATTGTTGATGTTTAGAACAGTGCTAAAGTGATTATAATATATGTTCGACGTAGGTGGTACATGTATGTTGTTTTCCAACATTGTTGTTTGATAGAGTGTACGTCTCCAATTAGAAGATATGAACTCGAACAATATCCATAAGTAGGCTATAATGCCATGCCAGCATAGCCTCATGTAAATGGTGTTGGAGAAACCAAGCTTCTGTTTGTTGATCTCAGCCTTCCATGATGGTTCATTGATTTCGTTTTGTTCATTTTAGCAAGTTTTTTTAGCCTCCCTCCAGTGATCTGAAGTTGCCCGTATTAAAACTGCATCATCAACAACCTTGAACTTGTTTATGAAGTGGGATACAGCTGAGGTTCTGTCACTATACAGCTTTATCCAGTTTTATTGAGGATGCGTTTGGTAGCGCATATTAACTTTTAATTCTGGTGGTTTCATGTAACCCTGTGTAAAATTTAAATGGTGATATTTTTCCTAATCTATTGCTGCAGAACCTATACTGGTAAGGGGGAGCACTGACTGCATTGTCTGGAGAGATAATTGGACTACAGTCACCGCTGATGGCAGTTTGGCTGCACAGTTTGAGCATACCATCCTTATAAAGGAGACTGGAGCGGAGATATTAACTAAGTGCTGAGGACTAGAACCAGCAAACATATTTTTACCTTTCAAAATGTACAAGAAAATCTCTGGTTAGCCCAAATTCTTTATTTTTCTTTGCTGATAATTTCTTGATGGTTATTGGATTAGCAGTCTCCTTTGTATAATATAATCCCAGTCATTGGCCTCATTCAATGAGAATTTAAGTCATTTCTCTATAGAGGTACAATCGGTACCATCACAAGCTTACAGTGGCTCAGCTTTAATTCAGATTTTATTTTGGAAGGATTTTTATTCTTTTATTTATTTTTGTCTTTGTATTTTATCAATGGAGAGGTGGAGCTCATGTGATTAATTTAATCAGACGAACAGCTTAGTAAGTACAACCATTGCAATCTTCAACACGGTTAGTATAGTTTGTGTGTGAGATATGATAATTTTTTTTTAAGGATCAAATATGAAATTATGGCAAAAGAAGGTAATTTTTATATGGCTAAGACATTAAATATTCAAGTGAAATATAAACAATGTTCTACCAAGTTGGTAGGACGCGGGATGTGTGGGATTAATTTTATATTTTAAGGAAATTGGGGACAGTGGCATATTGGTATATTGGAGTGTGTATATACACTTCAAATTCAAATTTAATAATGAAATATATTGATTCATACATCATAAATGATTCAATAAAATGGAAGTAGAAAAATATTGTATAGATTAATTTAAATTTATTATGAATCATTCTAAAATTTACATTGATTTCAATTTATTACTCAATATTTTAGAATCTAATGAATATTATGCAAAATAATAGACACTAAAGTTTCAAGATTGAAATATTAAATTGCAATTATTGAAACTCAAAAATAACAAAAATGACAAGTCAAACACTCGGTTTGAGGTCATCATTTAGAGCCAAGACTCAACTTAAAATTGAAAGTGAACAATAGACAATAAACCAATGTTATCAAAATTGGACCAGTGATCAAACCAGTTGACCTCAAAACTGAGAATTGGAAAAAACTGGACCAAAAAACTAATTGACTAAAAAATACATAAATATTCAAAATTTGAAAAAAAATTACATAAATATTCATGTGCATCCATATTAATCCAAACCATTATACACAAATATGCAAAGTTTCTCATATATATAGCAAGGGTGCATATAACCAAAATAGCATTAAGTGCAATCCATATTTGAACCAAAAATACATCAACAAAGAGGCTCTAGATGGCCTTTGTCATCGAAAAACAATCATACTACAATAAATACCTATATATCATCAAATTCATTACACATTGAGATCCTCATCATGAATATCACCCTCCAAGCATTAAAATAAGATAGAAAAAGCTTAACGTGTCAAATTGAGATTTTGTTTAATTGATGGGAAGTTTTTTACTAGGGTCACGATAAAAGAGTTCGACAATCAATACTACCAACCTTGAGGTACATATAGGGTTTATTTCTTTTGTTCAAATGCTAGTTCCATACCCTCATACATGCTAGAATCCAATGGAAGCATTGCAATTCCTCTAATCGTGAAATCCTGAAAGCAATTATGTCTGTTAGATTTTGGGTGGCATGTAAAATATTACTTTCTCAAAATGAAATACATTGAGGTTGGAACGACTCTTAAATTTTTTGAAACAATTAACGCTAATGGTAATGATAAAAGAGAATGACACTTTTACTTTAAGAATTTAACATTAGGATGTCACTTTTATTTTAAGAATTTAATATTACCATTAATTACATAGCATTAGTATGACCATAGGGTTGAATATTAGGCTTTCCCAGTCATAAATGATTGTTTTTAAGCAAAATTCACGGGGAGGGGGGGTTAGGAGATCCCTCATACACACCCCTTTTGGGGAAACATCTCCTCACATTGTGGAAACATTTCCCTCTCTATCTCCCCAAGTTTTCCTAAAAGGGGGTTGTGGGGAAATATTTCCCTATGCTTTTCACAGTTTGTTATGAATATAATTTATAAAATAATTAAAAATAAATTGAAATAATAAATAATCATAGTAACGCTTATTTAAATAGTCATTAGTCAAATAGAAAGACATGTCTAAAAGGCATGCCTACTCATGAAGGGACACATGCCTAGGTATATAAGCATGCCCTCATAACATTCAAACAATCCTTGTACTATCAATTCATTAATAAACATTATTATTTCAATACATTTGTGTATTTTTCATTTTAAGCACAATTACTCTAACTTTTGTCACTTCATTGGTATCAGAGCCATTCAATCCTCTGGACATTAACTGTTGCATAGTCTATCCATAAAGTTGAAGTACCAAAAATCATGGAAACAAATTCTCATGATGATTCATTATATGACCATATGACTACTCATGAATTGTTACTGGAAGTAAGAGACATACTTGTAAAATCAAATAAGCGCCTTTAAGTGTATGTAGCATTTATAATGGAAGAGGACATTGACATGAAAGAGACCAAAAGTAAAGAATGCCTTAACTGAGAAAATGATGTTGAATATGTTGAATTCGGATCTTCTCAAGGTGACATGAATGAGGCTGATAATTAGAGGGAGTATATGGCAACTGAAGATGTAAATGTAGTTAAAGATGATGAAGATGGAAAGAATCTAAAGAAAGAGTGCAATATTTTCTCATGCAAGTTCCAAGGGTTCCTCTTTTGTAGTGCCAGAGTGGAGCACAACTTTCTTTCAAAAGTTTTCAAATCAGAGTATCCAGTTACCAACAGATGGTGATGATCCTGTCAGTTGTATTAGTAACAGTAAAGTGGAAGGCAGTTGTCACTGCTTGTATTTAAAAGTTTTCAACTTAGATTCTATTCAGAATTTTCAGTTACCAATAGATGAGGATGATCCCTTCAATCATGCCAATAGCAGTGTCATGAAATGCACTAGAAAGAAGGTTTTGAAACAGTGATTGAACATGAAAGTCAGAGTAATGCTGAAAGACCATCAAATTTACCATCACAAGTAACATTAAAGAGAAAGAGAAGCACATATGAAGCAGAGGTCACTGCTTTTATGAGATGTAGAATTTGCATAGGAATGCATTCTTGTCACATTGTTGTAGGCAGAGTTTACATCTGGTATTTCATGAAGTGTTGGGCAAATTGAAGTAGAGGGCTTCCTATTTTGGAGAAACATGGCCACATGAAAACGATTTTTAAGAGAGATTATGTCATACCTAATATTTCACTGAAGGTTAAACCAATGATCACTGATTTTTTGTGGAAGCACACATTTTCACTCTTATACGAGATGATTCATTGCCCTCAAGAAGCATTGATGATGTCTCGGTGGAGATCTCTGAAAACAATATGATTAATATCCATAATTTTATGAAGGGAAATACAACATTAGGATTTTCAACTTTTCATTTCAGGGAAAGCATGATTCAAAATTTGAAAGAATGATTCAGGGCTTCATTTTTACTAGTAACAGTTTCAACACATTTTTGGAGATTAGTAATGAAAAGTCAACAAGTACTAGAGAAAGAGCCTATTATCTTTGAATTGGTAGTTGACAGTATAGACCGGGTGAAATCGCCCTTATCTCCAACGTATTTTGGGAACTGTGTATCCATGGGTGTTGGTTGGACTACCACGAAGCAACTATTTGAGCAAGATATCGACTTTGTTGCTGGGATCATCCAAGAATTCATCAACTCCGACATCACAAACGAGCAACATCTTCAACAATTATCTTGCGTTTTTTGGGAGTTAGAAGCCAGAAACAACATTCGAGAGTTAGAAGCCACGAACAACGTTCTTCGCCATGAGCCATAGACCCTAACAATGGAGAGAGGCGATCGTTGAGCATTGGCTACCATAACTATTTTTGAACACCATATAATAACGACGTTTATCAGTTTGGCCCCAAGGCCACCAACACAACAACTACACTCGTCCGTCCATGATCAAAAGACACGACAATACCAATATCTTAACATATTAACAAATTATAAAGTTCTTTATAAAATAATTATCATTTAACTTTATTAAATTATAAAGCTATATATATATATATATATATATAATCAAGAGGAAAATGGATTAAGCTTAATAATACTACTTACACATGCCGAAACGAGTGGGAAAGGTGAAGGAAATTGCTTACAATTAAGCTTTAAGGACAAGGCTTATTGAAGAAGGGGGCAATGTTATGAATATAATTTATAAAAGAAATACCAACAAATACAAATAATAAATAATCATAGTAATTCTTATTTAAATAGACATGTCTAAAAGGCATGCCTAGTCATGAAGGGACACCTGCTTAAGTATATAAGCATACCCTATTTGTAACATTCAAACAATCTTTTATTATCAATTCACTAATAAAAATTATTATTTCAATACATTTGTGTATTTTACATTTTAAGCACAATTACTCTAAGTCTTGTTGCTTCACTATCCCAAGAGTGTGGGAAGCTTGGGGAGTGTAGCCCCCATCCCGGGGCACGTTGATTTTTACATGAAAGTTAAGAATTAGGTTTGAGTCTAAGATCACGATCACAACCACACTCAAATTCCACAACACAAACACTTTGCACAACAAAATAACATATAGCAATGAATCAACTGGTACACAAGATAGATTTTTAACTCATAACTTGTTATATTAGAAAATTTTAATACAACAATTTTAGGGCTTCCATACCGGGGATAATGACCCATACAATCATCCTTGATACAAGATAAACTAGGACTTGGTACCGACAACTATGACTACCAATCTTTCCTTGAACAAAGTACACTTGACCTGCTTGCTGATGTAGTGCGTCAATAGCTCTTTCATTCCATGTACCTTGAACACATATGGCAAGTATTTTGCCTCGTCTTTTGCTAATCACTACAACTTTTGCACCTTCAAATCTATTTATTCTCCATTCGTCAATCTGCCACTATCAACCTCTCTTGGCTACTCCAAGATGGTTGAACATAGGCTCACCAAACTACCCTCTAGGAGCTCTCCTACTCCTCCAAGATTGATAACTCTTAGTGTCTTTGTTGCTTTAAAGATAACCAAAATTAGGGCTTGGAGGTTGCCTTCTGTTGATGCCCCGAAATTCGTTGCAACAACATCGGGGAAACCACCCGGTCCGAAACTTAGTGCAGCTCCTTTTCCGTTTGGAATAGTGGCTCCGACTGGGGATAATGGGACCAGTTTCCCAAAGATTATAAGTAAACGGGATGGATGAATGATTTACGATATGAAATGATAATAAACAAATAACTAAACTATAAAAGAAATATAATAACTATAAGCTAATCCCGGGACTTATCAATTCAGATAATGCAGCGTTTGATAACCTATGCTTAATGGCAGGCATATAGATGTCACTAACAGTAAGCATAAATGTTTAAACCATTTAAGATTGCTCTGCATAAATAGTTATGCAGAGCGATAATAGCGAATTACTGCACTCAATCATTTATATCATTGTTACATACATGAGTAAAAGAGATAACAAATCACAAAACATTCAATAGTGATATGAAATGCAGATTTGCTGTTATATCGCATACATGTAATCAATAATAGCAAAGTAATAACACAGCAATTCATATAATAGAAAAGAGAACAGATACAGATAATAGTACCATGCAAGCTGTTTGATCAATCCAATATATTAATCGCTATGTCGCGGTCCTTCCTTTCAACCAGAAAGCATCCCAAGCAAACGACAATAGTGCACAATTTACTTAAAACAGCATTCCAAGTAAAATTAAGGACCAATGGTCGAGTTTCAAAAAGAATATAGACTGAAGCACAATAGTGCAAACTTCAGCCTTTAAGTCTTTTACAAAATTTTACGACCCTTTCCAAAACAATGAAAGGGTCTATAAATACTATGCTAATCTAAATATTTAAATATCTAAAACTGAAAACTAACAAATCGGCATTAACAAATATCATTTTGCATTTGGGTGATTCGGCAGTCGGCGGCGATGCTTCAGTCAGAGGTCTCTTTGCCTTTACTCCTTCGCTGACATATCGCCAGCATTGGCTCTACTTCTGGTGGAGTATTGAGGCGTGAAGTCAGCTGTGCATCGTATGTGGCATCTTGGAAATCGGCAATCAGGTATCGGAGAGCATCTGTTAGGCAGTTAAGAGCCGACCTTTGAGAATGTGGTTTAATCAGGAAAAGCCAGTATGCGTCGGCGGTCAAGGTATTCACTCCAGCAATTAACCGCCCTTGTGTCTCCAGCTCAGGATAATTCCTGTGCTCCAGCATGTTTGCGGTTGTTATGTTTCCAGGTGTGCATTGTGAAATCATGTTTGCCAGATACAATGTATCATTGACTAGATTGATCATGTTACTGGCAATCATTTTGCATCTGGAGGCTGCTCTTTCTGCTTTCATCATCTGTGTGTTCCATTCCATGAAGAGTATGTCCTTGTATGTTACACAGATTCGGGAGAAATTTGCGGCTTGCCCTTCTGGAGAGTCTTGCCATTCAATATATTCTGTTATATCGTCTTCAGCCTGATCCAACTTACTTCTGGCTTTCTCGATTTGTTGACACACTGCTGTAGATGTTTCACACAGTGACTCAGCTTCAACAAGTTGTTGGCATAAGATCCTGATTTGAGATATCAGTGCGCTGTTTATTCGAGTTGCCTCTGCTCTGAAATCATTGATACTCTTGGCGCTCTTAATACCTTCAAGCTGAGCTGATAGCTGAATTATTTGCTCGTCTTTAGCTTGTATCATCAGCTCATTCGATGCCTTCAACTGGGATAATGCCTCTGACAATTCTTTTGCTTTCTGAATGTCACTTTGGTCTATCCTTAGTTGTTCAATTTGCTGGGTTAACAAATGATTCTCTTGTTGTTGGGCCAGCAATTGTTCCTCTGCCTGTGCTGCTTTATTCCTTGCCTCTATCACTTCTGCTTGTAATGCGTATACCTCATGCTCTTTAGTCTTCAAAAGAAGACTCACTTCGGATGCTTTGTCAATAGTTGCCGCTGAATAAGCTCCCGCAAATTGCGATAGCTTTGTCAGAGCTTCAGAGGGATCCAATTCTCCCTTCCAGACCACATTGCCCGTGATTGTTTGCTCAGGCAAAATAGAAGGTTGATCAAGCCTTCGTCTTTTCCTCGAGCGCCTTACAACGGCTCTATGCTTTGGGCTGTAGAAAATGTCTAGAGGAGGAATTTCCTCCACCTGAAGATCAATTTGATCGGATGGGTCTTGAGTGATTATCTCTACATTCTGTACCATGGGTGAGCCGCTGGTTCCCTCTAGAACCGGAGAAGAAGTAGTATTGGGAGTCTTAGAGGCGTCTGAGTCTTTGGAGGCTTCCTTACCACTTATAATGGAATCGAATTGGTTCCATTCTTTAATCAATTCAGTATCAACAGAGATTTGCTTACTCTGTTCTTTCTCTTTTTCAATCCTCTGCTGCTCCTCGAATACCTCCCGCTGTTGCTCTTCTTGTGCTCTTCGTTGCTGTTCCTCCAATTCCTTTTTCTGCCTATCTTCCAGTTCTTTCTTTGCTTTTTCTTCTTCCTCTCTTTTCCTCTGTTCTTCTAGCTCCCTTTGCCTTCTTTGCTCTTCTAGTTGTTTTTGCCTTCTTTGCTCTTGTTCAATTTGTGGTTTTTTGCTGCGTTTCTATTTGTTCTCTTCTATGCCTTTCTGCCTGCAGCTTGTTTTGCCTTTCCTCCTGTTCTCTAGTTGTAACGGGAGGTGAATTTATTTCCAGCTGATCAGGCTCGCTTGAGGATGAAGTTGGGGTTGTGGATAATAAATCTAGAGGCAAAGTTTGCAACCTTTACTTTCTAAGTTTATTAAATTCAGTTAATTCCACATCTTCATATCTCATTGCAGCAAGTTGTTTGACTTGGCTTATTGAATCGGCAGCCATGAACAGGTCGTCAAACTGGTCTTCTTGATGAACAACCTTTGACAGTTTGGCCTGTTCCAAGGCAATGAAAGCAGTCTTTTTTGGATCATAGAGTCTATTTGGAATAGAAGCCAGGGATATCAATTGGAGTTTTGCTGCTTCCTTCTCTGCATGCTTGTAATTCAGCAGCGTATAAACTCCAATTCTTAAAGGAAAAGAGGGCCATCCTCTCTTTTTCTCCTCTTTGAGAGTTTGTGTGACATCCTCAGACATAATCTGGTAGGAGATTTCCCGGGCTAACAATTTATCTGGGACGTATAGGGGGAGGACATGTGGCTTAGCTTTGCTTCCAAAAACTCTAATATAGGTAAAATGTTCTTCGCCGAACCAATGGGCTACGGCTGGGAGATCAAAAGAAGCTTCATAGGAAATTCTAGGGATAGGTCTGTCAAAAATAGAATAGTGAACGGGAACCATAAAACCATTGCAGATTTGATATAAATGGTCTTTGTGAGAAGGTTTCCACAATTTCCGATGGTACAAGTGAATGGGTGTTGGGTCATGGGTTGTCCATCTCCAACCAAGGACAGGAAACTCAGAATTAAAACAAAGGGTATCCATAATGTAAGCAGAGTAATAGAATGGTGGGATTTTTCTCTCGGTGACTCTGGTTTTGGCTCTAAACTCACGAATGGCCATGACCAATTTATCAGACAAAATAGTGGCCCAATCCATGATTATACTATTGACGGCTGCTTCCATTAAAGGAACCATATCAATATGAATATTTGCAGAATCATGAAATCCCCACAATCTACACATCATAATTCCAGCATAGCAGTAAGGTGAAGCCAAAGAAGCATTGGAGTACTTACCCAACATATCATGCTTGTGTTTAGTTGGATTCTGCCTCCACTCTCGGAGAGGTTCGGATGGCGATTCATTCTCCTTCGCGAATTTCTCCAAAAAAGCTCTATTATAGACTAGCTCGGGTTGAGGCAAATGATACATCCGTCTCAAGTCATCAGGCTTGAAGGAACCGAAAATCCTTCCATCCTTAGTATGGAAGGTTCTATCAGTGAGAGTAATTTCTTCAATTGCCCAACGTACCACATCAGTATAAGGCAAGACTTGTTCTCTGGCTGCTATTCTGTGCAGAAAGGAGTCAGCCAAATCTTTAAGAGTTGCCTCAGACTTTCTTAGTTCATTCACACTAGCCTCCGTTACTATCTGTTCTGGTTGTTCTGCTTCTAGCAAATTGTATGTACCTTGCCATGTAGTACCAGGAAGACCAGTGCATGTAGTATCTGAGATTAAGCCTTTCTTTGAAACCATAGCAGCTTGGCCTGAGACAGGTGTTGGAGTAGAACCTGCCACCTTTTTGAACTTCTTTCCCATCATATTCAGACTCCTCTCGGTTGAATTCTACACAAATGCAAGAGAAATCGTAACAAAGAAATAACAATGACGATCCATAACGGGATAGATATATAACTTGAAGCGTGGTGAGATTAATTCTAAAAGTGGCTGCGGATCTAATGATTTGAGAGGGCACCGCAGATGCAATGATGGTGATTTTACGGCCTGCAGCTTCATAAATGACCATTACTTAAGTTATTAAACCGAATGACCTTTTAAAGCGTGCAATAGATTTTTTCAAAGGTCTAATCGTAATTGCTCGTTAATTCGAAGGGGCAAAGCTTTAAATACGCATGCATTACCTTATCCCTTTACTTAACGGCATTTTGAAATTTGTGCTTTTGTCAAATCGGATTTAAATATAACTTTAATGCTTTGAAATAATCATCCTTTTATTAGGAGTTCTGGTCATCATTAAGCGTCATCGCATCGCATCGGGAGTGTGAGTGACATTATCATTTGGGGGAGATCTTGGCGAATGCCGATTGCGACATTGTATCATATTAGCGCGCGAACATAATCCCTAAATGCATATCAATTGATTTACCGACTACCGATAGCGATATCACATCGCATCGGGAAAAAGATCTGAACGTCTTATGAAGATGTATGGGATTCTGCCGACTACCGATAGCGATATCGCATCGGGGAAAAGATGTGTGCTTTTTCTGTGTGTGCATTGGCTATCGCCGATGGCCGATAGCGATATCGCATCGGAAAGAACCAAGGTAGCAAACGGTCTTGCGATTGCCTTTTCGGACTTAACCAAAAATTGCTTATTATTTGTTCAAAAAGGCTTTTGTTAACAAATTCATTTGATTATCATACCTTTTTCGAACAAATTCATTAATGCCAATTAAAATTTTTAAAAGGGACCCATTTCATATGTTAATTGTTTGTGGTAAAAATATTATGAAATGGGGGGTTGTTGTAGGGCACAACACCTTCTTATACCTGATTTCACCCACTGTAAATCACTGAACTAGGGCACGCACATTCAATCCTCTTATCATCAATTATCCACCCATTAGGGGAGTTTTGAGGTATAAAATGGGTCTCCTAAGGAAATTATAAAATAATAGTGGAAATAATAAAATAAGATTAGATTATATCATCAAATTTTAGAGGGAAAAATTAAAAAAACTATTTTTTCAACTCGTATTCTCAACTTATCTCCCTATGGGTTTACTCAAATTTTGAGCAAAAACACTCGTTGGATGCAAAATTTGATTCCTCATCCAAAGAGTACCCATGTTGCATACGTTCGATGGACCCTAATACATGAAAAATGAGAAATACATGAAAAATGTGATTACAATCACGTTTTTTCATGTATTTCTCATCTTTCTTGTAGCATGGTCGATAAAAAGTATGCAACATGGGTACTCTTTGGATGAGGAATTAAATTTTGCATCCAACGAGTACTCCCGTTCAAAATTTGAGTAAAACCTTAGGGAGATAAGTTGAAAATACGAGTTGAAAAAGTAGTTTTATTATCTTATTATTTCTTAATCTTTTTACTTTTTTACTCAAAAAATGGTGAATCATCCCCCATGGTTGACATCATCATTTTGAATCGTATTGGTTCTTATAATGTTTATTTTCATTGTACATTTTTCTTAGGAGGCCCATTTTAGACCTCAAAATTCCCCTAATGCTTGAGATCTCTGAACTAGGGCCCAAAAAATCTTCCCTCTTAACAATGACAAGCCTACCCTTGTTAATTGTACTAAAGCACTCCAAATAGTCACTAAAAACCCTCCAAAGCACTGTACTAGGCTACTCAAATTTGATGTTCAAAATACATTAAACAACCCTACCATCCCTAGCGATCAACCAATGTAAAGGAACAACTTACCACACCTTAAACTGTAGTCTGTTTCACCTTTATTAGGTCTCGGTCTTGTAGCAAATGACCGAGGATTTTCAGCCTTGGTTAGGGAACATGTAAGAGCTATAATTTAGCCCTTTTTGGGCCTCAAAATCCCCTCTCAAACTTGCGTAGATCTCTCTTCTAGGTTCCTCTCTACTTCATTGTGCTTCTTAGAACCCTCAACCCTGTACTCTAGCTTCAACACATGTCATGTGACCCTGTCCAACTGTTAAAATTTGCAACCAGGGAAAAACTTCATGTGGGTCATCTTATTCATGGCTGATAATATTTTTATTAGATTCCTCTCATCGAGAGGTGTAGGATTGATATAAAGATCATCCGATTCCGATAAGTATTCATGGAGATATGAATTTATTTTGATTATGGAATTAGTATCAAGTCGACCTACAACTCATGTAGGCTCAGAAGCCCAACAGTCGCATCTATTCACCCACCAACGTTGTGTATAAATATAAGAAGACTTTTTCCTCATTTGGCCTCACTCATCTCATCACATCTCTCTCTCTCTACTGCGCAGATATGAGTCTCTTCTCTACTGCGCTGAAATGGGTCTCTCTCTCACACATGTGAAGCCGGAAGCTGTTGAATTTGAAGTTGCAACTGCAAAAGTAAAGATTGACTTGCGTGGCCTAGAAGATCTCCTCTTTGGAACTGCGTTGTACGTTCATCTGAACCTCCTCTGAAAGCCGCAACTTTTGGTGGTGGAATGAAGTCAATCCGATGAACGGTTTGCAAGATATCGACTGCCCTAGTTTGAAGCCGGAAACTGCTGAAACTGAAGCTGCAACTGTAGAAGTAAAGATTGACTTGCGTGGCCTAGAAGATCTCCTCATCTGAACTGCGCTGTAGGTTCATCTGAACCTCCTCTGGAAGCCGAAACTTTTGGTGGTGGAATGAAGTCAATCCGACGATCGGTTTGTGAGATATGGTCTGGCCTAGTTTGATAATGAAGCCGCTAATGTTGATGCTGCTGATCTAGGGTTTGCTACTGCTGATATGAATCAGATTTATTGCACTATTTCTCTCTGCCGAATTATTGAAGATAAAAGAAGATTTGATCAAAGGGTTTCCCCACACATTGTGGGGTTTGTCCCTGGCTAGCCGCCACGTCTTCTATCTCTTGTCTTGGCTTGTTTTATATCAATCGTTTAATGTTCTATCTGCACTTTACTTTATGTACATGTGATTGCTAATCGGTGGAATATAATAAGAAAAAGAAGTAAACTGTTATAAGCATAAAACATACCATAACTTAACATGGTATCGGAGCTGAGGTGAAGACAAAGCCCGAGCAAGAGCAAGAGCAATCATCGAAGAGAATATTGGCAAGGCTATCCTAAAAGAACTATGGGGTCCTCAACACTCTTTCCTGCTGAAGACAAGCTCTGTGAGAAAGCTGACTATCACTGATGGAAGATGTCTATCGATCTAACCCTTGAGAATCAAGGAGTGTTGGATCATGTGAGAGGCAATATTGTTGAGCCTCCATCAAATGCATCCACTGTTGCCTGGAACAAATGAAGAAAATGGAGAGTCAAAACAATAGAAGATCATCCGGGACTCTATTGACAAGCACTTGGTGGCCTACATCTCTGAACTGGACACCTACAAGGAAATCTACGATAGACTGGTGAGTTTATTTAAAGTTAATGATGCAAATCAAGTTTTGTTTCTTAGAAATAAGCTGAGGGAAATCAAGAAGGGTAAAGGTGAAAGTATGCAAGAATACTTCTTAAGAATCACCGAGATCAAGAACGATCTCCTATCTATTGGAGAAACTATTACTGACAGAGAAATGGCACTCACAACTCTTGGAGGATTACCATCTGAATGGTATGTGTTCAGGACTACTCTTTTGAACTATAATGTAATTCCTGGTTTCGAGGAATTAATGGCTAGATGCATTCAAGAAGAAACAAGGGAAGAAGTGCAAGAAATGCCCATGCCTAAAGGTCCTCCTGCTGCCTTTTCTTCTCATGCAAAGAAAATAAATAATTCCGGGACTAAATCAAAAGGAAAGGCTGGACCTAAGGCTAGAAGAAAATGATGATGTTACATTTGCGATAAAGCAATTCACTATGTATGAGATCATGAACATCATGATGAATGAAATCATGGACATAAAGGGCAACATGAGATCATGGACATATAGGATAACATGATGATGATGCACACTAGTTTGAGCAGCATTATGATGGATAAAATCATGGACATGGGCAGCATGATGATAATCATGATTAGAGAAGCATGGTACAGTATGCAGTGGTGCAACTTGAAATCCCTCTGATGGCAATCAAAGGAATGACAAATTCAACAACAAAGGTAAGAGGAGAGTTGGGAATCAAGGAAGAGGACAAGCATTCAAGAAGGCTATAAATTCCAGGATGTATTAAATGCACCTGACCTCAAAAGGAACCTAGTGTCCATCTCGGCAACGGAAGACAAAGGCTACAAGGTAACCTTCAACAATGGCAAGGTACGTATATGGAAAAATAATGTTAAAGATGCCTTTACTCTTGGGTTTAGTGTTGATTCATTATATCAGGTCAATGGAAGTTTGCTAGGTGTCATGTCTTATGACACATCTCTTTAGTCCGAACTTTGGCATTAGAGGTTTGCCCCCCTTCATTATAAAGCTATACTCGGTGTAAGACAAATGGTGACAGGGATGCCCGAATTCTGAGTACAGAAAGAAGGTGTATGTCCAGGATGTGCCAAAGGAAAGCTCAAAAGGGGACCATTCCCCTCAAGCCAAAGCAAGGCCTCCGATATATTACAATTGGTTCACTCAGGCATACCTGAGGTTGGCATTAAGAGGGAGACTACTACACCACATACTCCTGAGCAGAATGGTGTGGTGGGAAGGAAGAATCACACGATGATGGAAGTTGTCCAGGCCATGATACATGATCAAAGACTTCCGAAGTTTCTATGGGCTGAAACTACAATCACCGTCGTATATGTACAAAATCGATGCCCTCATCAAGCATTGGGTTCCTAAACTCCTGAAGAAATGTTCACCACCGGTGAAAGGGAAGTCGTGATTAGTCATGATGTCACCTTTGAAAAAGATATGGCTCTTAGCAAGATGGACAATCTGCTGACTTTGAGTAGCTCTCAAGAAGCCGACACCAGGGAACCGAAAGAAAAGGATGATGAATCAATGCCTGATGTAGAAGAACCCATGGATCCGATTGATCCTCATCCACATGAGCCTTCCTCTTCTAGGAAGAGGCCTTCATGGCTTAGGGGGATACTTGATGATGCTGAAGGACATGCTGCACCCTGAGGAACCTTCCATCAAAGTAAGAAACTTAACAGGTATCAGGGATACCTGACCATCATGAGCACGATCATACAAAATGAACCTTCATCATTCTCAGATGTCATCAAGAATTAACTATGGAAGGATGCTATGACCATAGAATATGAGTCTATTATGGAGAATGTTGTCTGGGAAGTAGTTCCCAGACCCTGGACAAGACAATTGTTACTTCAAAATGGCTTTACAAGATAAAACATGCAACAAATGGAAGTATGGAAAAGTATAAGGTTCATTTTGTTGCTCATGGTTTATCCCAGAAGGGAGGTATAGACTATGATATTTGCACCTGTTGCCAGATATACGACCATGCGCTTGATCTTAGCCCATGTGGCTTCACAAGGATGGAACCTACATCAGATGGATGTTAAGACTGAGTTCTTGCATGGTTCTATCAAAGAAAAGGTCTATGTGGAGCAACCTGAAGGATTTGAGATTTATGATTGAAAACCTCATGTATGCAGGTTGAAGAAGGCTCTCTATGGGCTGAGGCAAGCACCCCGAGCATGGTATGAGAGGATCGATAGCTACTTGATGAAGCTGGGATTTACTAGGAGTGAAGCTGATCCTAACCTTTACTTTAAGGTTGAAGATGACAAGCCTCTCATACTGGTGTATGTGGATGACCTATTTCTAACAGGTGCAAACCCTCTCATTCACAAATGTTAGAGGGAGATGGCTTTTGAATTTGAAATGAAGGACCAAGGACTTGAAGTGTGGCAGAAGCCGAAGGAAATTTTCCTATCTCAAGGAAAATATGTGGTAAATATATTGGAAAGATTCGGTATGATGGACTGCAAGCCTGTGACTACCTCGAGGATCTTAAATTTTAGAAGTTATATGTAGTGATGTCGGACCAGACTTGGGAAATGCCTCTGAGTTTCAAAACTCATTCGCATTGATGTTCTTGGTGAACCTTCGTCCAATCATATGTTTTGCAGTTAGCATTGTGAGCTCATATTTGGTTGAGCCTCACTGGATTGATGCCAAGAATCTTCTGAGATGTCTTCAGGACACAATCTCTCATGGATTAAGATACACTGCCGGAGATGTGAGACTACTTGGATATACTGATGTTGATTGGGCAGGCAGTGTGGTGGACCGTAAGAGCACTTCCGGGTACTGTTTCACCTTGGGATCTTCTTCGATATCCTGGATGAGCAGGAAGCAGAAGTCGGTAGCTTTGAGCGGCGCCGAAGCAGGATATATTGTTGCTAGCATAACCTTGTGTGAGGGAGTCTGGTTGCGAAAGCTCTTAAGTGAGCTGTTTGGATTTACATTGGATACCACTGTGATTCTCTGTAACAACCAGAGGTGGGATTCGATTATTGAGGAATCCTGTATTCGTCTATTACTCTAGCAGATAGACATCATCTAGGATATGGTAAGTTGATGAGCAAGGAAGCTCCATCACATTAAGATGATGTACAGGTTGATACACCTTGTCAAAGCCCCGAGGAAAGATCTAATTTGTGATTTTCCAAAATGACTTGGATTCGGCAAGAAACCTTTGTACAAGGGTCCTGCATGTTGCATACATTGAGCTCTGGGAGCTCTAAGGGCCTGCGGTTCCTACTGGAGCAACATATGACCACAGGGTGACTCACCCTCCCCTGGTGGTGCACACTGGACAAGATGATTCGCTCTCTTATGGGACATGATGATTCGCTCTCTTGTTGAACAGGATGATTCGCTCTCCTGTGTAGCAGGATGATTAGTTCTCCTGTGAGGCTTGGATTGATGTGTTCTCCATGGCAGCCTGGATTGATGTGTTCTCCACGGCGATTGTAGCAGGATTGATGTGTTCTCCTGTGAGGCCTGGATTGATGTGTTCTCCATGGCAATTGTAGCAGGATTGATGTGTTCTCCTGTGAGGCCTGGATTGATGTGTTCTCCACGGCGATTGTAGCAGGATTGATGTGTTCTCTTGTGAGGCCTGGATTGATGTGTTCTCCACGGCGATTGTAGCAGGATTGATGTGTTCTCCTGTGAGGCTTGGATTGATGTGTTCTCCATGGAAATTGTAGCAGGATTGATGTGTTCTCCTGTGAGGACAGGATTGATTAGTTCTCCTGTCGAGGCATCCTACCCATGCAGTCTGGGACTCATGGGAAGTACCTCTCATCTGATCAATGAGCAGGGAAATGAAGTTAGGGACCATAGTAGTACCGATGGACGCATCGTTGTAATTACCGTACTCCCTACGCTAGGATGACCTCCATTGATTTGGGATCAATGATACTGGTCTGGGACCAGTGGTAGGAGTTGTACCATACTATGACGCTGACTTCGGGTTGGTTGAGACTGGTCTGGGATCAGTGGTACATACTCTGAGACTGACTTTGAGTCAGTGGAGGATGATATTGGTCTGGGACCATTGGAGTTGTACTCACTATGACACTGACTTTGGGTTGGTTGAGACTGGTCTGGGATCAGTGGTACATACTCTGAGACTGACTTTGAGTCAGTATGATACATCCTCGATCATTTATTCTTCTTCATAATTCAAACAAAAGCAGAGCAAAACAAAACAATGCAAGAGCAGAGCAGAACAGAGCAAAACAGTACAGATCAGTGCAGGCAGAACAAGACAAAGCAGAACAGGCAGAATAGAGCAGAGCAAGGCAAGGGTCAGGCTGTACAGGGCAGTGCATTTGATGGATGAATAGTAACGACCGATAGACAGATTGCAGATGAAGTTCTCCATGGTTGAGAGGGAGTGTTAAAATTGGAAACCAGGGAAAAACTTCATGTGGGTCATCTTATTCATGGATGATAATATTTTTATTAGATTCCTCTCGTCGAGAGGTGTAGGATTGATATAAATATCATCCGATTCCGATAAGTATTCATGGAGATATGAATTTATTTTGATTATGGAATTAGTATCAAGCCGACCTACAACTCATGTAGGCTCAGAAGCCCAATAGTCGCATCTATTCACCCACCAACGTTGTGTATAAATATAAGAGGACTTTTTCCTCATTTGGACTCACTCATCTCATCACATCTCTCTCTCTCTCTACTGCGCAGATATGAGTCTCTTCTCTACTGCGCTGAAATGGGTCTCTCTCTCTCACACATGTGAAGCCGGAAGCTGTTGAATTTGAAGCTGCAACTGCAGAAGTAAAGATTGACTTGCGTGGCCTAGAAGATCTCCTCTTTGGAACTGCGTTGTACGTTCATCTGAACCTCCTCTGAAAGCCACAACTTTTGGTGGTGGAATGAAGTCAATCCGATGAACGGTTTGCAAGATATCGACTGCCCTAGTTTGAAGCCGGAAACTGCTGAAACTGAAGCTGCAACTGCAGAAGTAAAGATTGACTTGTGTGGCCTAGAAGATCTCCTCATCTGAACTGCGCTGTAGGTTCATCTGAACCTCCTCTGGAAGCCGAAACTTTTGGTGGTGGAATGAAGTCAATCCGACGGTTAGTTTGTGAGATATGGTCTGGCCTAGTTTGATAATGAAGCCGCTAATGTTGATGCTACTGATCTAGGGTTTGCTACTGCTGATATGAATCAGATTTATTGTAATATTTCTCTCTGCTCAATTATTGAAGATAAAAGAAGATTTGATCAAAGGGTTTCCCCACACATTGTGGGGTTTGTCCCTGGCTAGCCGCCACATCTTGTGTCTCTTGTCTTGGCTTGTTTTCTGTCGATCGTTTAATGTTCTATCTGCACTTTACTTTATGTACATGTGATTGCTAATCGGTGGAATATAATAAGAAAAAGAAGTAAACTGTTATAAGCATAGAACATACCATAACTTAACACTAACCCTCCTACAAGGGATTCAACCCTACACAGAAAATATTGCATCAATGTATGCATAGAACCACTTTAACAAATTCGGCCCCACGTCCTAGACATATCAGACGAAGAGATAAAAGGCTAGTTTTCTCGCCAACTCGGCTACGCTACTCAAGACAATGACTACCCCAAACCTGTTCTTTCTCTTGATTGAATTGCACTTGGATGGATGTGTTGAATGAGCTCACTTTCCTTTTATTTATAGAGGTCTTGGTGGGTTTCCCTTAGCCACCAAGGGTCATCACATAACTCAATGCCAACCTAAACAATTTGTTAAACATCCATAAAACATAAGACATAAAATTCTTCATCCAACCAACGCCACCTCATTGATGTCTTATGTGCCCCTTAGCTCCTTAAGGGTGCCCCATATGTCCTTAATGAAGAAACCATCAAAATATTCACATGGTTTCACACCCACAATTGTGGGTGCAAAACCCACAGCTTGGATACTTTTCCCACAAAGCCCATGTGGTTCAAACTTCTTTCAAACCCTATACCCTAGGGTGTGGGAGTACCTCCCAAGCTACATAAATCATCACTCCCTCTAAGCAAGGGAGGTACTTCCACCACTTGGAAGTATCTCGTCATCATCATCAATGGCAACACTAGCCAAACTCTTGGCATTCACCACTGCAACATACCCTATAGAATGAACCACAATCATCTCGTTAGTATCTCTGCCACCATAAACTTCCTACTTCTTCCTTTCCTGATAGGCCTTCATGTGGTCTCATGTTTCCTTCTTGCTAGTTGTAGAAGTCCCCTTACTCCCAACTAACCATGCGCTCCTTTTGGGTTGCAGACTCTCCCTCTGAACCTCAATACTCTTGTTAGAACTTGGCTCCCTTTGAGCCTCAGGAACTTGGTGCTTCTTCTCATGATCTATAAGCTTTCCTATCAGCCAATATAGACGTGCTCCCTAACTCTAATGACAACTCTAACAAAGTTAGAACCTCTGGGCCTAAGTCTCACTTTCCCATCCTGGAAAATCATGTCAAAGCCTTTCACCTCAATCACTAAGACAAACAACACGTATTTGAGCTTTGGTACAAACAATACATCTTGAACTTGCAACAACTGACATGATTCCATCCCGAATTGCACAACACCTGATCCGTTGATCTCTTTCTGACTCTTGTCGCCAACCGCCATCTGCAATGTCGAGTTCCAGTCAGTTAGAGTCTCGAAAACATCACGTGAAATTTTCAGATGCTTCACCGCACCATTTCCCACGTACCATGCAGTCTCATCGATGGTATCCTCAATGAAATGAGAAACTAGGGAAAAATCCTCATCCTCCAACCTTCTCGAGTGGTCATCAACTCAGAGGATGTAGCATCTCTAACTATCTCCTTTCCCTTGTTCTTCTCATTGTCTCCCTTCTTTCTCGAATGCTTGGTTGATAATCACCATATTCGCCACAATTGTAACACTTCAATTTACTTAAGTCCTTTTCCTTGCCCTTCATTCTCCCTAAAATACCCACATTATCGTCATAAGTCTTCTTCTTCTTATGAAGATCCTCATTTTGCAGTTCCTCTTGATTGAAGTCATCCCACAACCTGTTCCAGTCTAGGAGCTTCTCTGGAGCGACAATCTCTTTGATGAATGGATTCCATTCCTTGATGAACCCTTTTAAAGAAATCCTCACCATCTCAGAATTTGAAACAACTTCACAGATGGTAGCAAGCTCATCTCAAACCTATGAATGTCTCATCAAATACACATCCACGCCTTCACCATCCAACATCTCGGTGCTCTTCAATGTATCCTTCAATACCAACAATCGATTCTCGTTCTTATTTTGGAACAAATCCTTAAGAGCTTTCCACATCCCATTGGTAGTGTTCTTCCCGAAAAAATGAAGTGTCAAATGATCTTTGACACCTTCTAAGATAGTCACCTTTGCCTTCGTATCCAACTCCTCATAGACTTCTAACTCAGGGTCATTTGGCTTCTTGATCTCCTTGTCAGCAAAATCATATAGATCTTGTTCACCATGAAGACCAACCTAATCCTTCCAAGGACTATAGTTGGACAACCCATCCAACCTATCCTTATATCGCAAACCAACCAACAACTTTTCCATTGCTATTAGGGCTTCAATAACAATGGAACCAACTCCCTCTTGAGTTATAAATTGTGCACACTCTGATCCACTGTCCCTTCAAAATAGTTGTGATATCATGTTGATTTTTCCACGACCCTTAAACCCACAACTTGTTATATTATAACAATTTAATGCAACAATCTTAGGGCTCTTGTATTAGGGATCATGGCCCTTATAGTTAGACCTAATGCAAGACAAACTAGGGCTTGGAATCAATAACTATGACTACCAATATTGCCCTGAACAAAGTACACTTGACCTACTTGTTGATGTACCACTTCCACAACCCTTTTAGTTCATGTTTGATCATGGCCCTTACAATTAGACCTAATACAAGACAAACTAGGGCTTGGAATCAATAACTATGACTACCAATATCTCCCTGAACAAAGTACACTTGACCTACTTGTTGATGTAGCGCTTCCACAACCCTTTCAGTTCATGTACCCATAGCGCATATGGCAAGTACTTTTCCTCCTCTTCTTGCTGATAACTACAACTTCTGCACCTTTAGGTCTGTAGCATCTCCATCCTTCAATCTGCCACTATCAACCTCTCTTGGCTACCCCAAGATGGTTGAACATAGGCTCACCAAACTTCCCTCTAGCAACTCTCCTGCTCCTCTAAGAGTGCCAATTCTTAGGGTCTTCACAACTACCCTTTTCTAATCTCTCTGTTGCTCCAAAGAGAACCAGACTTAGGGCTTGGATGTTGCCCTATTATCATTGATTTCACCCATTGTAAAGCATTGAACTAGGGCACAAACATTCAATCCTCTTATAATCGATTCTCCACCCTTGATATCTTTGAATTAGGGCCCAAAAAACTTCCCTCTTAACAAGGAAAATCTTTCCCTTCTTCACTATCTTAGGGCACTCCAAACAACCACTAACATCCCTCCAAAGCACTGTATTAAGGCTACTCCAATTTGTTGTTCAAAATATATTAAATAGTCCTACCATCCCTAGAAATCAACCAACATAAAGAAACAAGTCAACATACCTAAAACTGGAATCTATTTCACCTTTACTAGGTATTGGTCTTGTAGCAAATGACTAAGGATTTTTGGCCTTGGTTAGGGCACTTGTACCAGCTATAATTCAACCCCTTTTCAGCCTCAAAACCCCCTCTCAAACCTGCGTAGATCTCTCTTTTAGTCTCCTCTCTACTTTGATGTGCTTCCTAGAACCCTTGGCCCTATACTCTAACTTCAACACAGGTCATGTGACCTCGTCTAGCTCTCCTACAAGGGACTCTTCCCTACAAAGAAAATACTTGGACTAAACACATAAAATATTGCCTCAGCTTATGAACATAACCACTTTAACACATTCGGCTACCAACTAGTCTTCACGTCCTATACAGATCACACGAAGAGATACAAGGTTATTTCTTCTCTCCAACTCATCTAGGCTTCTCAAGACAATGACTACCTTAGACTTATTCTTTCTATTGATTGAATTGCACTTGGATGAATGTGTTGAATTAGCTCACTTGCCTTCTATTTATAAAGGTCTTGGTGGGTTTCCCTTAGCCACCTAGAGTCAACACATAACTCTAAGTTGAGCTAAACAATTTGTTTAACCTCCGTAAAACATAAGACATAAATTCTTTTCATCCAACCAATGCCACCTCATTGATGCCTTAGGTGCGCATTAGCACGTTAAGGGTGCCCCACATGCCCTCAATGAAGAAACCATGAAAGTCTTCACTTAGTTTCGTGTCCACAACTTTCGGTGCTTTGCCCACAAAGCTTATGTGGGTCAAACTTCTCCCAAACCTTGTACCTAGGGTGTGGGAGTACCTCCCAAGCTACATATCAACAAGGGATGCATCAACCTAGAACCTTAAATATAAACCTTGTGGTTGGTGTTGATGTTTGTAGTTGGGGTAGGTACTTCTGAAGAGACCTAGGAGTCTAGGTGTGTAGAATTCACCCAAAGTCTCCTTAGACACTTGCTTTAGTGTGAACAAGTTATGTTTGTTACTTAGCCTAAGTTTTAACTTAGGAAAAACACACAATTGTTATGTTGGCTTATTGAGCTAAAGAAACATTAGAAAAAGAAAATTAGTTTACTTTAATCATTATGTTTTATTCTCAACCCTTGATATAATGCGATGTGAGATCTGATCTCTACCATCAATCACTTTGAAGATTAGGGTTAGGGATTTAGCTCAACAAAAATTTACAAAAGCAAGTCTATGGAGAGGGAGAAGACACACCATACACCAACTCAAGACTGAGAAAGTCATCTCATTGAGGAGTGTGACACTAAGTGTGCTAGACTCTGCAATGTAAGCCTCTGTGTTTCCTGTCTGCCTCAGCTGCACGAACTCCTTGAAGTGTAACTCAGGATCCTTCTTGTAAGACTGCTCTATAAACCTTCGAGTAAACTCTGTGTAGGAAGTAATGGCCACATGACCCAGAGTAATCAACATGTGACACCACTAATCATGCATGTCTCCATCCAGGTGCAAGCTGGCGAACTTAATCACATCTGCTTCCCTCATGGGGTTAGCTGGAAATAGGTGTCCAATTTTTGCATACACGCCCTAGCCAAACTCCTGACTTATCCATCAAAGTTGTGGAGGTTTATTTTTGATGTTGTCCTCTGCATGTATTGGTTTTCTGACCTCCCTTATATGATGACCCAAATCTGGGTCTATGCTTGTCCTTCAAGTAGAAAAGCTCCCTAAAAGACATGACCATCTTGATCCTTGTGTCCAACGCATCATATTCATTGATCCCCTCTGAAAAGGACCTCAAAAAAGCTATGAATGAGTTAGGTTCTCCTGAGGGCCCATCTACAAATTAGGGCATATTGATACGAATGGAATGTCCTATTATAGGTGGGGTCTCCTGGTGGCTTGTGCGTGCGTGTGATTGGATCCCTTCACTAGTCTGGGATCCCCCTTCCCCCTTATTGTCCTGTCGTCCTTGGTTCTGCTAATGAACACTAGCCAATTACACCAACATGTCCATCATGAGCTTCTGTTGCATAGCCAGCTCTGCGAATGTCAACTCCTTGCCACCATGTTCAGGGTGTCTTTCATTCTCCATGGTTTTCACGTCCCAGTTATTACACTCTCTTGCATGTTCTACCTCACTGTCTGAAAAAGGTTCAGGCACACGCCCTCTACCACATTCTCCTTTGCTTCGGCTCCCTCTACCACATTCTCTTCTAGCTCGGCTCTTGCCTTTGTGAAAGACTACACCTCTTATTAAAGAGTGCAATTAGGGGCTAATTCCCCTTCGTAGAAGCCTGTTATGAATCAAATATATATAAAAATAATATAAATAACTATAAATAATAACAATCATAAATAATGAATAATTAACTAATAATTAGAGTTATGTCTCCAAGGACATAACCATTTTTGAATGGGTACCTACCTAGGTATATAATTGGGACCCTAGGTTGTAATCAAATCATCTCATATCTTCTTGTATGTATTGTTGGTGTTATATCTAAAATTATTGTCAATGATGATAAGACATTGAAGTAATTGTTGCAAGCATAGAACATACCATAAAAAATGACATGGTATTAGAGCTTTGGTGGAGAAAAGCCTTGATGGAGTGTTAAATTTTTGGGGTTCAACATATTTAATTTCTTACTCCTACCTAAAGAATGGAAAGAATTCCATAAATAATGGTAGGTAGTAATTCCTGGTAAATATGTCTAATTACCAAAATATAAAGAATGCAAAGAATTCCATGAATTATAGTGGGCAATAATTCCTGGTAAATATGTCTAATTACCGAAATATAAAGAATGTAAAGAATTCTATGAATTATGGTGGGTAGTAATTCCTGGTAAATATGTCTAATTACCAAAATATAAAGTATGTATCTTTTAATAATAATTTTTGTTTGAATGCTTTGAAGACTATATCTGTCAATATGGAATAAGACATGATTGAAAGTCTATGATTCAAGCATATGTCTTTTGAAGCCAGTTTCTCAAATAAGATTGCTTAAGACCCTCTTTCATAAACCTTAAGTGGCATTGGCAATAAAGAGGTGACAAGATTGAAGAACTTTCAACTTGACATATTGGTTGGTTCTTAGCTTGATAAATGTTTCCATGCATAACATATTATAATTTGAGAACTAAGTTTAAAGATCAACGACTTATCAAATCATTGGAATGAGAGGTATGCACCATCAATACAATCTTTCTCAGTCTCCCTTAGGCCTGGATCCACTTGATTTGTCTCTTTGAGGAAGGAAATAGACCCATAGCGTTTAGAGTACACCTCCATATTGTTAGGAAGAGATTTGTTGAGTGAGGAGTCTAGAGTTTTCAACATTTTCAGCCACTGTTTTTCAAATCCGATCCATTACTTTTCAGATCTATTGGATAGGTTTATTTTACCTTTTCTCCCTTTAGAGTTTGGGTTTTCCTTTTCCCCTTAAGGATCCCCTTGAGCATCCTAGGTCTTTGAGCTTCACATGTCTCATTTGCAACATTTTCCACTTCTAATTTTTACTGCTTATCTACATCATTTACAACAGATTAGAGCCTTTAGATCCCAGTCCCTTGACATTAGATATTTTTGGCCTCTTCTTTGTGTCTTTGAGTTGCTTTTTTTGCCTTCTCTTGCTTAGCTTCTTAGTAGCCCTTGTGGGTGGGGTTTTGTGTGCTTGATTGGCTGTTTATTTTTCTATCATTTTCAGATTTATTTACAATATTTCAACATTTTACTTTCAACAACATATGGCATCATGAAACATGCTTAATTAACTCATCCACTTGACACATCATTTTCACACACTCACACCTTAAGCGAACATGAGTTTGGTTAACACTACCAAGCCAAGACTTGAAACACTACACCTTAATAAATCAACACACATAGATTAAGCCCACTTGAGTACCAGGGCCAAACAATATTTGTAGTGTAGGTGTAGGGTCGGTGGGATAGGCTTCAAATAACACTCATCAATCAATTTTCATTAAGACATAGAAGTTGAAATATTAGGGAGCTTAAAATCCTTCACTATGCCATGGTCAAATCTAGAGTGCATCAGAAACGCGATTCAGAGGGGGTCAGGCTAGGTCATCGTGCGAGTAGTTCTCCTCGAGGCTACCCAACCCGTGGCAGGGAATTCCGTGTGGTGGATGAATACTAAGAAGCTCAAGACTCGACCACCCCTGTGGGATGAAGGTAACCGTAGTGACCAATCTTAGGAAAACACCTTATAGGACTGACTGTGGGAAGCAATTGATCCTCTACCCCACATTTCTCTGGACAACTCTGCTTGCAGGGATGAGATTCTGTCAAGTAAGAAGTTCTTTGGAAGGCCATCTGAAACAATAGATCTAGGATTGTTTGAGGATTTAGATCACCTATAGGCTAGAGGTATTTTTCTTTGATAGGACGTGTCTTCTTGTATTAGAGTAACATAATTAAATAGTTAGTTTACACTTAACACCATTGCACTAGGTGTTTGCTTGCTATTTTTTGCTATTTTATTCCTATCATTTCTCTTTAGTCTAGACACCATAGCGCCTCCAAGGCATTTTTCGCATCGAATTCGAGGGCTTCACCCTCAGTGCCCATTAGGCCATATTACTCCTCCCCGTAGGGTTCGATTTCATCCTCCTAGTCCTCCGTCGAGTCATCATTCTGATTTTGATTTTGATTTTGCTGATTTAACTTGTTCATCCTCTAATTACGTGTCTTCTCAACCCCACATTTTCATCATGTCATGCACTAATGCGGGTGCAGGAACTTAGGGTGGTAACCCAGGTGCTAATGAGGGTGCCCCCACTAGTGGAACCCCAACCGATGTTGTCACTCTTACTCCCTTACTTCCTTTGTCGCTGGTTTAAGTCTCTTAGATTTCACCCAGCTTATCAATGATCCTCTTCTCCATGATCCCCCATGGACAGCTATGCCTACTAAACTCCCTTCAGACATCCCAAAGTTTAAAGGTAATCATGGAGATTCGACTAATCATGTTCGCTCCTTCCATATGTGGTGTTCATCCAATTCTATCATTGAAGACTCCATTTGTCTTCTGTTGTTCCAACGCACGCTCATTGGAGATACTACAAAGTGGTATGTAGACCAGCCTAGGGCAACCCATTCACTTTATTAACTCTTTCCACAAACTTTCTTTCATATTTTCAGTTACCTCTCCGTTATGATACCGGTGCCGAACTTTTGACTTCATTCCGTCAAACTTCTGCCACCCACATTTTTGATCTTGTTCAAGAATGGCGTAGAAGGAGGAGTATCTGTAGAGCTCCTGCCTCCGAAGATTGAATCTATATGGATTGGTTTCTTAGATTGCTATTGGCCCCAATTGCAAAAGATGTTGCATCACACTTTCCTTAATCTGAGGAAGAAGCACTCCAAATAGCTCTCAAATTTGATCTGATTTACGCTTTGTCAGGTTATGTTTACATTGTCATCCTCGATCTGCCTCGACCTAGTGCTACTAACATGTCGGGGGAATCTCATGCTGCAGATGACATACTTGGAACCATAGAACACCCTCAACCATATGCTCCACCTCAGATGAGTTATGGTCAACCTCAGGGAGGGACCAGTTCCATGTACAATTATCCCCCCAATCCTCCTTAGGGCAATCCTTATCTAGGTCCTAGCATACCATATGCATATTCCCCTCTGCATCAATAGGTGCCAAGGCCAGTTGTTGCTCCTCCTTATACTAATGTTGCCCCACCTCCCTATTATCTGTATGTGCAACCTAGCGCTCCAGCCCCTTTGGCACCAATGCCTATGTTTACACTGTCATCCTCGATCTGCCTCGACCTAGTGCTGCTAACATGTCGGGGGAATCTCATGCTGCAGATGACATACTTGGAACCATAGCACACCCTCAACCATATGCTCCACCTCAGATGAGTTATGGTCAACCTCAGGGAGGGACCAGTTCCATGTACAATTATCCCCCCAATCCTCCTTAGGATAATCCTTCTCCAGGTCCTAGCATACCATATGCATATTCCCCTCCGCATCAATAGGTTCCAAGGCCAGTTGTTGCTCCTCCTTATACTAATGTTGCCCCACCTCCCTATTATCTGTATGCGCAACCTAGCACTCCAGCCCCTTTGGCACCAATGCCCTAGCCCCCCATGCCTTCTCCCCCTCTGCCACAATAACCACCTCCTCCACAAGGATAAGTGTATGCTCAGTAGAGGACCCAATCCCCCTAACCCCAAGGAAAGGAACAAGGGGAAGGTTAATAGGAACCAGTAGCGGCAAGGAAATCCAGGCAACCAAGGTCCTCTACCCAATGCCCCTCAGGGTACTCAACCTAATCACACAACCCAACAACAGGGTGGTCAACCCAAGAAAAACAAGAGTCTTCGTACAAACAGACCTTGTGATTGTTGCGAAATCTATGGTCGTTATATCCATGAGTGTCCTCTTTTACCTCAGATGCGACATGCATGGGAAGCTCAAGTAACTTCTCGAGGATCGCAACTCACTTCTCCTCCTCTTCCTGCTTCATCCCAACCAACCATGCTTACCAATGCTTTTCCCCAACAAGGATACATAACTGCTCAACCTACACAAGGTCAAACAACCCAACCAACTCCACCACTTGGTCAACGTGATTATCAAATTCTCATGATGAATTCTGACGAGGTGAATACCGAACAAGTCAATCTCTAGACTCGATTGTGCAAATATGACAAGCCACCTCCTAAGTCTATGACTTAGTCCCAACCCAAAGGGTCTATCAAGACTCTATTGTCACCCATTGGTACCTTACAGATCCCTCAACCTAAGGTTGAGGTCATACCCAAGATCCCCAAAGGTCCGTTAGGTCGAAACACTGCTTCTGCAAAATCCGCCTATACATATGACATAGTATATGACTTGGCATAGTCTCCTATTGCCATGTCAATGCTGGAAGTTCTCCAGACGTGCCCATCACAATGAAAATATCTACTATCTTCTCTAGGCTTCGTGGATCCTCAAGATGATCAGATGATTGTCTTTCATGTCGACAAGTTGGATAAACCTCCCTTACCTTCATCCATTGCTTTCCAAATTCTAGTCTCCAATCAAAACACCACTATCCAACGACGTATCATTGACAAAGGTGCATCCACTTGTGTGATGACTACCAATGTTTGAAAACAACTTGGATCCCTTGACCTATCCCTGTCCACCATCATTCTGTGTGCATGGGACGGTCATCCTTCACAGCCCCTTGGCTTATACCACAACTACCCAGTCACAGTTGCTGGCAAGACTGTCTATATTGACAACAAAGTCATTGATGCTCCCCTCGACTATAACATCTTTTTGGGTCGTAGCTATACTTACACCATATCAATTGTCTCATTTGCGGTTCATCGTAAGATGTGCTTTCCTCACAATGGAAAGATCGTCACTGTCGATTAGTTGACATATTATGATTGAAAACCCAGGACTTCACCTCAGACCAACATTTCTTTCGTGGCTGATAATAAGACTGTCTCGTCTGTTTCCCCAGGAGTATAAATATTCCTCTTTACTTGGTGCTTCCTATGCCCCCCCTCGCCTACTCCTTCTGAGCCTATCTCATCGAGTGTTTGCATGCTCCAAGCATCGTGGGTTGCCCACAAACGGGCTGCCATGCCTTCACAACAGTCTACGCCTTCACAACCTGTTGTGCCTGACTTAACTCCACCTACTGGTACAAGTCCTCAAGGATCACTTCCTTCTCCTATTAGCTCTCCTATTCCATTTCCACCTGGAACTATTCCCTTAGGCCTTAGCCATTATGGAGCAGTGCCTCCAGAACACTATCCTTTTGGTCATATACCCTTCTTATTCCCACCTCTTGAAGTCTATTCCACACTTGTCATGGCTACATTGAGTCTACCTAATATTACCTTAGGGATCCAAGTCTGGTACATCGATTCCCCCGCAAACACTCCACCTAATCAATTGAAACCTTACATCGCTTTGGCCCCGATCCAACCAGTTGTTCCTACCCCTGCATTTGCTTCAGTTTCTCAGTGACCTCAATAAGAGCCTACTCCCATTGTGAAAGAATTTGGTGAGGGGGGCAAAGCTCGAAAGAAGGGAACTCAAGACAAGGCTCCCCTTGCAACTCCAGCTCCTCCTAATCCACTGAAGCCTCTTCATCCTTGTGCTTTGTGTGATGTTGTTGGTGTAGTGCCCTGCTCTAGTTGACTGACAATGATATGAGATTAACATTTATTTAGCCCTAAGGCCCACACTGTATTATTTGAGAACCTCAGGTTGAGGATCCGGACACATGACCCTATTATTATTAGGGAGAGACTAAAGGAAGTGCAAGATCGACAAAAGAGCTATGTTGATGCTCATTAGGTAGACTAAAGTTATGAATTGGGAGATAGGGTGTTCCTGAGAGTAAGGCCCCAAAATAAGCTCTATAATATTTGGAATGGGAGAAAACTTGTCTCCACGGTTTGTGGGACCTTTTGAAATCTTAGAAAAGAAAGGGTTGGTGGCATATAGGCTTGCCTTACCTTCATCTTTAGCTTGTTTGCATGATGTGTTTCATATTTATGTTTTGCGTCATTATATTTCAGATCCTTTGCATGTTATTGACTTTGGTCATTTGCAGGTTTCGGTCAAGGGAACAGTAATGGCCGAACCAGTTCGCATATTGGACCAACGAACTTTGTAGATTAGAGGATAGTTAGTGGACCAAGTTAAGGTCCAGTGGGACAATTATAGTCCTAGTTTAGCTACTTGGGAGGACGCCAAGGAGATGTGTCACCATTTTCCTTACCTATTCCAAGGACTTCAAGACGAAGTCTATTATTGAGACAGGGTGTATGTAGTGCCTCGCTCTAGTTGACTAACAATGATATGAGATTAACAATTATTTAGCCCTAAGGCCCACACTTTATTATTTGAGGACCTCAGGTTGAGGATCCAGACACATGACTCTATTATTATTGGTTGTGATATTAGTGGTTGTGATGTTTATGTATGATCTCCATTGATATTATGATGAAGATAACATTAATGTTTAGGCATGTTCTCTATTGATATTATGATGATTGTGGCATAAATGGTTATGTTTGTTATCTATTTGATGTTATGATGTTGATAGCCATGATGGATGTGTCCCCTATGTTACCTACTTACATTAGTTCAGGTTCACAATGAACAATGATGTGAATGAATAGGTGATGGTAATGATGCTATTATGACAATAACTAACACTGAGAAACCTTGTTACTGATTATTATTGAGTATGGCAGGAAACCACCAGAGGAACTCACACATGATGAGTTGACGACACCTGGTTTGATGAAAATTTATATTATTGAAATTCTAAGTTGATTTTGAAACATGCTATATATGTTTATTTATATTTTGATGATATGTTAATGGTTGCAGGCACAAATTAGTTGCTTGGCCGAATGACTCACATATGAGTGATGGGGCTGTACAAGTGGATAGAACTATATGGGAGGGGTGGGACAGTGTCCCTGATCTCACCCACTAGCATTCCCGCTGTGAGTTGGGCTAGAAAGGTTGAAACACCTTCACCTTGAAGATCACAATGCCATGAGGGTAGGTCCTAAAGTTGGTTCTCTCATGAGGATTTTTCCGACGAGCACGCATCAAGGCAGATTCTTTAATCCCCGACACCATTAGTCTCATTATAGAAGGCAACATAAGAGATGATGGTGTTCTATGACATTGCACCTATACTTTCCCCTCGTAGTCACTGAATGCTTGAAGGGAAAGTGGTGTGGCACCCTTGGAACTTCAAGGGAATTTCTTGAAGGGCACGACCAACTTGGCACCCTTGGAATAACAAATAAACTATTAGGCGTGGCACTTTTGGAACTTCAAGGGAAGTTCTTGAAGGGCACAACCAAACTTGGCACCCTTGAAATCATTAAAAATAAATTAATTGATAAATATAATCAAGAAATGAAAACTAGGGTAAATGATGTTAGAAATTGAGGTAATTAAAGCAAAAATAAAACTTGGGTTAAGAGGATCATAGGGAGAAATAAAATATGTTACCTTAAAAACTCTACCCTTCCCATGTTGGAAAATATTAGGTAGATTATGTAGTTTAATTAGGAAAAAGGGAAAAGAGGGACATATTTGTAAAGATAAAGATTAATCCTAAAATTGTTAAACCTAATTAAGAGAAGAGGACGGGGAATTAAAATAATATTAATAAATTTAATTTTAGAGAAATGTAGAGAACCTCCATGTGGCAACAACCAACGTAAGAATATCCATGTGGTTGGGTGTATGGTCTATTTGAGTCTACTACTAAATTATTACGGGCTCTGTGTACTTGCCCATTGTCACTTGTTTGGGTGCATAATTTGAATATATCTGTATGGTGAGTTATCACTTGTTAGTCTACAATTTGTATGTTGTTGGATGTACAATTTACTTGGATATAAAACCAAGTATCAATTTATTTATTTATAAATAAATTAATTAATTCAAAACTATCTGTAAATCAAAAGGTAAGTGTTGTAAAGTAATAATTGACAGTGGAAGCACTGATAACTTTGTTTCTATAGAGATGGTGGACAAGCTCGGATTAGCGAAGACAATGCACCGTACTCCTTACAAAGTGTCGTGGTTGCAGAAAGGACATCAGATTATTGTGATAGAACAATGCAAGGTTGAAATACAGATTGGTACGTATAAGGATGTAATATTATGCGATGTAATGCCAATGGATGTATGCCATGTATTTTTGGGAAGACCGTGGTAGTTTGATCGGAAAGCTATTCATGATGGGAGGAGAAACACTTATACTCTAGAGAAAGATGGAAATAAACATACATTGTTGCCATTGAAGGATGACGCTGACAAAGGAGCACTGGGAAGTAGTGTTATGCTGATGAGTGGAAAGGAGCTATTGCAAGAGATTGGGAAAGGTGAAGAAATGCATTTTGCTGTCATAGGGAGACCAAAGGTAATTTTAACTTCCACAAACTTAGATGATTTACCTGAAGAAATCAAAACTCTATTAAATAATTTCGCTGATATTATTGTGGACGAGCTGCCAAATGCATTTCCATTGATCAGGAGTATTAGTCATCATCTTGATCTAATACTAGGAGCAAGTTTTCCAAATAAAGCATCGTATAGATTAAATCCTCAAGGGAAGGCAGAAGTCAGAAGACAAGTGCAAGAAATGATGGATAAGGGACTAATCAGAGAGAGTCTTAGTCCATGTGCTGTACCAACAATACTCAGTCCAAAGAAAGAAGGTGAATGGCGTATGTGCACAGATTCGAGAGCCATAAACAAGATCACAATTAGGTATAGATTTCCTTTGCTGCGCATGGATGATTTGATGGATTGTTTGAGTGGATCAAAGTATTTTACTAAAATCGATCTGAAGAGTGGATATCATCAAATAGGAATTTGGGAAGGAGATGAGTGGAAGACTACATTTAAAACAAACAGTGGGTTGTATGAGTGATTAGTGATGCCTTTTTGATTCACTAATGCACCTAGCACGTTCATGAGATTGATGAACGAAATCTTGAAGGAATATGCAGGCAAGTTTGTTATTGTTTATTTTGATGATATTCTAGTTTTCAGTAAAAGTAAGGAAGAACATTTAAAGCATCTTAAATTGGTTTTAATAACTCTGCAGAAAGAGAAACTACTCATAAATCTGAAGAAATGTTGTTTCATGAAAGAAGAATTAGTTTACTCTGGATTTGTAGTTTCTAAAGAAGGATTGAAAATGGATCCAAAGAAAGTCCAAGCAATTTGAAACTGCCCTATTCCCAGAAATATATTTGAGGTAAGAAGCTTCCATGGTCTTGAAAGTTTTTACAGAAAGTTTATCAGAGGTTTTAGTCAGATTTTTGCACCAATTCTTGAAACAATTAAGGAGACCAATCAACCATTCAAGTGGACAGAAGCAACAGACAAGAATTTTAAATTGTTGAAGAGGAAAATCACAGAGGAATCGATTTTATCTTTGCTTGATTTTGAAAAAGTATTTCAAGTTGAAACATATGCTAGCAGAGTTGCAGTTGGCGCAGTTCTGAGTCAGGAACAAAGACTGATAGCGTACTTCAGTGAGAAATTGAATGAAGCAAAGAAGTATTCTTCTTATGATAAAGAGTTTTACGCTATTGTACAAGCATTGAAAAAATGGAGACATTATTTGCTGCCAAAGGAATTCATATTGTATTCGGACAATCATGCATTACAGTTCATAAATAACTAGCCGAAATTGAACCAGAAACATGCCAAGTGGGTAGAAATTTTTGCAGGGCTTTACTTTTGTGATAAAGCACACAAGTGGTAAGTTGAATAATGTCACTGATGCATTTAGGAGGGTAAGTTGAATAATGTCACTGATGCATTTAGGAGGGTAAGTTTTTTTGTGCAAGAATTCAAAGTTGGTGTTGTAGGATTTGAAGAAATGATTGAAATGTAAAAAGATGATGCTGATTTCAAAGATATATATACAACAGTTCAAAATCCAATAGTTCATAACAAAAGTAAATGGTTAGATTATCTCATCCAAGGAGGCTTATTGTTTAAAGGCAACAACTTGTGTATTCCCAAATGTTCTATGAGGGAAAACTTAATAAAGGAAAAACATAGTGGAGGATTATCTGGTCACTTTAGACAAGATAGAACCTTTGCTCAGGTGAATGCTTTTTATTATTGGCCAAAAATGTGAACTGATGTTAAGAGATTTGTTGAGAAGTGTAGGATATGTTAGCATGCTAAGGGGAGAAGTCATAACACATGATTGTATCAGCCATTGCCAATAATAGACTGACTGTGGGATGCAGTTAGCATGGATTTTGTTTTGGGACTACCAAAAACTCAAAGAGGGAATGATTCAATTTATGCTGTGGTAGATAGATTTTCCAAGATGGCACATTTCATTGCTTGTAAGAAGACTAGTGATGCAACACATATATCTAATCTATTTTTTTTTCAGAAATTGTAAGATTACATGGATTGCCTATAAGTATTGTGTTTGATAGAGATACAAAGTTTGTAGGACATTTATAGAGAACTCTTTGGAAGAAACTAGGAGCTAAACTCAGTTTCAGTTCATCATACCACCCTCAAACAGATGGATAGACCAAAGTAGTAAATAGGAGCTTGGAAAACATATTGAGAAGTTTAGTGTATCAAAATCCCAAGCAGTCGGATTTAGCACTAGCTCAGGCTGAATTTGCTTATAATGACACTCCAAACCAAAGTACTGGAATGAGTCCATTTCAGGTTCTTTTTGGAATGAATCCAAGAGGTTTGTATGAGCTCAAAAATTTGGATAATAGGAGACAAGAAGTGCAAAAGCTGAAGAGTTTGCAGAACAAATGCAAAGACTACAAGAAGATGTCAAAGGCAGATTGCAAGAAAGCAGTGGTAAATACAAACAGAGAGTGGATATGAAAAGAAGAGAGAAAGAATTCCAAGTGGGAGACTTAGTGATGGTATATTTGAGAAAAGAAATATTTCCTGCTAAGACTTACAATAAACTGAAAATGAAAAAGATAGGACCATGTAGAATTGTAAGAAAGTTTTCAGCTAATGCATATGAAATTGAATTTCCAGAAGGGATTGGAATATCACCTATTTTCAATATTGCAGATTTGTATCCATGCAAAGGGACAAAGATAGAGCTACAGGAGGAAACTATAGAAGATGAAGTTCAAACCTTGAACTGGGAAGAACAAATGCCAAAGGTCGTTAAGAAAGAAGTGGAAGTTATTTTAGAGAAAAGAGTATCCAAAAGAACCAGAGGACAGACTTATTTTCAATATCTAGTCAAATGGAAAGGACAACCAGTGGAGGATGCTAGCTGGTTAACAACAACCGAGTTGCAGAAGTATGGAGTAAGCCCTAAAAGTCTGAAGGATGATTCTTTTCTTCCCTGAGAGTCTGATGCAGGAGCATCTGGACTTAGCCAGCAATGTGAAAGTATGTTCACATGTTGTGGCTAAACAAGTTGAATTTCACTGACCTGAATGGTCAAAAGTCAATTTTTACGGAAAGGGTTGGATATCTCAAGAAATGAGTTGTATTTCATTATTGTAATAAGTAGAAATTGTCTTATTTTAGATCCAAAGATAAGTTGTTAGCATAGGTGTGTGATAGAGCTTGAAAATAGAGATTGACTGTTAGAATGTTTAAAGATAGAGATTGAGTAGTTAGAGTGGGATTGGATTGATAAAAAGGAGAAAAATGTAATGTAGAAGGATTGGCAAAGAGGAAGAAGGATTGAGGAAGCGAGAGTCGAGTGACAGAGCGAGGACTTCCATATTGAACAGAGGTCTTTTAAATCGTTGTAATCGAGCCAAAGGTCGAGACTCTGTAACATTGATAGTATTTATAAATTGATGCGTGTGGGATTATATATATATCAATTCTGTGTGAACTTTCATTTTACTTCTATTTATTTGTATTCGAGACAAAATCAAATGTTTCTCTGTTTTTATGCTTTATGATATAGAACTCCGAATTCAACGGAAATCACAGGCCTTTGTGTTAATAATAGTGTTGAAGCCTGCTTAAATCCCAACCATTGATCTAAGTTCCAACCAATGGTGCGAAATCCCGCTGATCGTTGGATCATCCCATATCGCATCGCAATATTTGTTTACAAAGGGGCGGACCTTATGCCTTAAGGAGTTGCGATGTGCAATCGCTGAAATATCGCATCACAATAAAAAATTGGTGTGTGATCGGACTTCATACCGTAAGACAATGCGATGTGCGATAGCGATCTATCGCATCGCAATATTTCAGTTGGAAAGGGAATGGGCCTTGAGCATTGGAAACCTGCGATATGTGATGGGCGATGTGACCATTGACTATATCGCATCACAACGTTTCATATGTATGAACTGAGCCCTAAGCACTGCCATTGCGATTGCGATATAACGTGGACCGTCAGATCAAAGGTGAGGTGATCTACGGTGTACCACCAAGCGACTCTGTTAAATAAAGGAAAGATTTGTTGTCGGGCTTATATTAAGGAAATCAAAGCAGAGAAGTGGAAGGCCTGATTATAAAGGGAAAGGCAAATGCGGGGCCAATTGTTGATATTTCTCAAAACAATTGATTCTTGCGTCAGCATACCAGATCAATCCCCTCCATCACATATGCTTGGGGCCAGTGTCCTGTGCTTGGGGGCATGATGACCCACCCTAGCCAGCTTCTCACTTGATCAACAGAAGTCTCGACCTAGACCCTAATGATCTAGGTATGGTCTATTATCCTTTCATTCATTTGATAGTTTGTTCTAATAGTCCCTCTGGCGAGCCGTATACACATCGCATATCATAGATGTTTGATACCATATCTTCAAATATTCTACTCGATGTCATACCACATTTACCATCCAGTCGCCATGATTGACTTGGTGGGTGAGGATGATTCTATACCTTCTCTAGTAGTTCATTCCTCTATCCATTTCTTCCCTTGATTCTTCACCAGGAACCACTCTTCCAAGAAGCATTAAGGGCATCCTTAGACAAGTAAGGCCACCTACCTAAAAGTTGCAGATCCTGATTTTGACGGTCAGTTTGTCCGCTATGATCACCACAAGATTTAGGGCCTTCTCATCATCTCCAAATTCTCCACAACTCACTATGCAAATGAATTGGATTTGGAGGCAAAAATTCATTTTATAGGAAAATCCCTAGATTTTTCCATCACCCATTGCGACCAAACCGTAGCTCTACCTGATGAACCGTTAGCACCGTTAGAAATCTCTCATCGAGTTCAATAATGGTCTCCCTTTGTTTTTGGTAATTTGAAACTTCACGTGGAAGCCATTTTTTCCATCGGATCTCACTTTGCCGCCTCTTAAAACCGAATCTCTTCATCTGAGCTACTCGTACTCTGGTACCACTATACCTTTGTATTGGTTGACTCACGTGTTGATTTTCTTCATGGGTAACCATTAGTTACTCATGCTTTCATGGTCCCCATCGGGCCTCTCTCACATGGCAGCATCACCGAGTCACCCTTGTTCAGAGCAACCGAGTTGTGTCACCCTTGTACTTATGGAGTCTGTTATGAGTCTCCATTGCATCTCGTTACAATGTTTCATTCATCGTCATGCCGCATTTCTTGCATTTGTGTCCTCTAGTCCTTCTGCTCCATCTTTGTCAAACCCTCATTCAAGTCATCGACCATCCCCTTTGGAATTGATTCAATCACTGCTAGGTCAAACACTTTTTATTATGATATGACAAGGGAAGTTGTCAGTTCACCATCCACCTTATTTCCTTCCATCATTATCCCTAGTGTTAGTCCATCAGTCACCCTACTATGTTCCCTCGTGCCTTTGTTGAGGATTCCTCATTGCCTTAACTTTGGCAAGCTCTCTTTTGTTGACCTTAGCACATTTATTCCAAAAAAGTAGTCTGGAGGGTGGTGTACCTTTCTTTTAGCTTCCATATTTTTTCGGTGCCTCGCATCAGGAAAAGGGTCTCATTATTTCCCTTTGACTTGGTTGTTTCTCACGTGCTCGACATCATCTCCTTATTGCATGATTGGGATTCGTACACTTGAAGGTTCGGTGATCCATACGATTGTCCCAGTGATTCTCGGGTGTGCGTGAGATGTTTTCAAGCCTCATGAGGGGGTGGCCCTTCGGGTAGCTCCCCACATGGTCGAATGACCACAGACATTGATCTAGCCTTTGATGCAATTCTGCAGATTTGATAGGTTTGGTTTCCGCCGCTTACAGTGCCCATAGCATGCATGACTCCTCCAGATGATCCATTTAGATCTTCAAAGCCTTTTCCTATTCAACAAGGCTTCCTTGGTTGTGATCCCCCTTCCCTATGTCAGTTTGAGGGGCATTATATCTCATGTACTCAGATGTTATTGTATTCAGTCCTGGCCTATGTTTTTTCCAGGTGCATTATGTATATGGGATCCATTGTATTATTTTATGGCCCATTGATGCCAATGTATCATATATCATGTACTTTGTAGCTCAGTCCCACATTGTTGGGCTCACCATTATTATTTGTACTCAGTTATCTCGATGGGTATGGGTATGCATCCCCCTCCTTATTTGAGATCATGTACTACCACATAAAAACTTCTATCAGTATTGTAGGTCGCACCCCCTCCATTATTTGTCCATCCTTGGCTTGCTTCAGATCTCTCTCTCTCTCTCTGAATCCCCTTTTGACGTCTCGTGGAAGTGTAATTTACTACGTATTTTGGTCATACAATTTGCTCCTAACACTCATACGTGTGGGGGAAATCTGTTATCACCAAAAAATGATTACCTGGCCATTTCTAACTAGGTGGATCGAAATACATAATGTAGATTTAATTTTACCACAGTAAAATCACTTTCACTGTGGAAAATAATTTAATAAACCACTATTATTAAATTATTTTCTTATTTAAATTTAAAAACCCCATGAGAATAATTAGATAAATCATTATTTATTTAATTTTCTCATTGTCACATTTGACTAAATCCCTTAGGAATATTTAAATAAATCATTATTTATTTGAATTTCCTTATTTATGTTATTAGAATAATCATTAAATCACTATTTAATAATTATTTTGATTTCACACTTTTCTTGTTTCTTGCGAAATAATTAATAAATCATTTTATTTGTTAATTATTTCTAAATAAAGGTATTTAGCCATTTTAAATTCCTTTTCACTCTCCAATAAATATAATAAAGTATTCCAAGTGGTTAGATCTGAATTTGGTTAATAATATTTTATTATTATCCATTTTCGAGATTAACTCCATACTCTGCTATATAAAGGAAGGGTTTTCGTTCATTTTTCACCATGATCATTATCATCGTTAACATTATCGTCATTTTTCTTGAGCTTCCATTTGCGTTCTTCACTTTTGTTTAGGTTTTTCACATTAAGGGAGAAGATCAATTTTTTGAAGTGTCAAGGATATCCAAGGACCCATCCCATGGAGGGGGACTGTAGACCAATTTGTAGATCTCCTTCACTAGGTGTTATCAATAAAATATTAATTCATTTAAAATTGTCTTTCCAATTGGGTTATTATACTGGATTCTTTATATTGTTGCTTTCTGTTTTGGCTTATATCTTCTTTTAATGCAGGTTTTCTGTTTGTGTTTTAGATCTAAGACAACAATAGCCATCAACTTATTTTTAGGGTCACTTGTCACCTAGTGACTTAAGTGAAGTATTTTTGGTACACCTTCCAAGAATTTTCACACTAACATAAATATTCTTATATAATCTCTTATCATCATAATAGAAGCTTTGTCAGAAGTCTAAATACTTGTATCATAATATTTTGATATACCAAAGGTCTGTGTCATCATAATATTCTATTATACCAAAGGTCGTGTCAAATACTTGAAAAATGAAAATACATTAGAGGAGTGTGTCAATGATCTACAAATTGTATACAATTATAATAAAATCCTTTAAAAACCCTTCAAAAGTAGTTGTTGATGTGTAGCATATTAACCATCATGGTATATGGTATGAGAAACTTGTGTGAGTGTAAAAAGAAATGATTAGAAGATGCAAAGTTTGTAATTCCATATACTACAATGATATGTCTTGCATTAACAAGATAAGTTCAGATCTCTTAGAGGATTATCATGACACTTAAGCTCGGTCATCCTTGTGGCACCCCTTTGGTTATTTCTATGGTTAGTTCAAGGTAGTTCGAAACCTTATAATAACACAATTTGGAATCTAATAGTGGCACATATCGGAACCTTATTAATCTCAGTTAGGAGTATAGTTCAGATCACCATCATGGTACTATCTTAACACAGCTCGAAATATTGTTATTTTATACTACTATGGTTATAATATGTCATAGTCTCTAAATAACATGAGGACTACTACTTGTAATCCTCTCTATTGGAATCTCAAAAGTATAAGCATACTATGTAACTGGTGTTGACATTCGAACCTCTATATGACTGGATTGTCTAATATGGAAAAGAAGAATTTGATTGTTGCTAGGACGAAGGATGTTTGGATTACTCTAGTGTGCAGAATTTGTAGACCTCCTTACACTAAAAAATTATAGTCATTAACATGCTCAAAAGTTACAGTATGGTCTGGATAGTTGACTGGATCACTATGTTATTGTTAGTTGATGAACTGAGATAGTGTATATAGTGTGATCTTGCATTGAATGGAACAAAAAGTACACTACAGAGATGAACTGGTTCAAATTTTCATTGGGAAGGATGCATTTGAAGTCTCCTTGATTGATTAAGAAGCTTTAGAGGGAAGATAAGATCCTTGCATGAATTGTTGATGTTTATAATTAAGCACATATTGTGAATCTACCTTCGGGTACTGAAGAAGATGAGTAGGAGTCATGATCACAAATAGAAGAACATTTTATCTCATTAGTCTCAGAGGGAGTTGTCTATTGAACCCTCCCTATAATTATAGCAAAGGAATTCCCTATGGAAGTGAACTCACATAAGCATGGCATGCTTATTGGTAATTCTTCAGGTTATAGGATCCCATGATGAGTAGGCTGCTAGGTGGATCCTTTGTATTACAACATGCACCTTAAACTAGGAAGAGTGTAGAACAAGCACTGGGGCACCTTCATGAATTAGGAAAGCTTAAGCTTGTGGTCTCCTTGAGTGAGAGGGTGTAAGGCTAGTTAAACATTTTCTTTAATTATGATTTGGTATCCTGGATATATAGGAAATAGAGGATTGCTAAAATCACTGCTGCTAGAATGGCTAGTTGTAAGATAATGTGTTTTGAAGAAGCTCTTTAGTGAGCTGTGTGGCATCATTTATATGCTAATGGGAGCAATGAAAATCCCATGGACAAATGGTCAAGTTTTTTATATCCTCACAAATCCTTTGGGAAGGCAAAGTTTTGAGCCTTTAGAGAGAAGTATTCCCTACATGGAGGGTTATTTATTGGGTTGAACATTTGAGTTCTGGGAGCTCATGGGGGCCTAGGATACTACTTGGAGTTACATAAGAACAGGGTGAGTGGTTCGCCTTCCCTTGTGGACTTAACATGTGAACACAGGGTGAGTTGTTCACCTTCCTTTGTGGGGTACCCACCCTAGTATGTGAACATAGGGTGAGTGTTTCATCTTCCCTTAGGGAGTACACTATATGAGAACAAGGTGAGTGGTTCACCTTCCCCTCAGGATACCCCAGCATACATCCTACCCTTGCAGTATGGGACTCTTGGGAAATACCTCTCATCTCGCCAATGAGTTGGTAAAAGTGGTTAGGGTTAATTGGTACTATCGACCGACCATCATGTACTACAATATTCCCTATGATTAGGATGCATGATGCTAAACAACTTGATCACTAATGGATCAAGCATGGTAGGGGTTCTATCCTTGGACATGAAGACTTGCCTCTATCATTTTGGCGAGAATGGAAAGGTATTGTGACCCACCCTCTTTCAATAATTTCTTAGTGGACTATGGTTTCAATCTTCAACAAAGATGAGACAAATTGTAGATATGGCACATGATGGACACAATGGCATAACAATGGATATATGCTGACATGTGGAATTCCTCTTTAGTTGAGAGGGAGTGTTAACGAGTGAAACTAGGGGCTAACTTCGCGTCCTAGAGGCCTGTTATCTCTCTCTCTCTCTCTCTCTCTATATATATATATATATATATATATATATATAGATATATATCATTCATAAACAATGAATAATTAACTAATAATTAGTGTTGAAGATTCATGTCTCCAAGGACATGACCATTCATGAATGGGTACCTACCAAGGTATATAATTGGGACCCTCAGTTGTAATCAAATCATCTCATATCTTCTTGTATGCATTATTGATGTTCTATCTACAATTATTGTCAATGATGATAAGACATTGAAGTAATTGTTGCAAGCATAGAACATACCATAAAAATTAACACCTCTAAAATGAGGTGGCATCGCCAATGCCTCTCCCACAATTGGCCAAGGACATGCTCTGATACCACTGTAGTATTCCTAAGTGGAAATTAAGAGTAAATAACAAGTAATGAACTAGGAACAAAAAGATAAATTAAAAACCATGATCACAAATCATAACACCAAGATATATAGCAGAATAAACTGAGCCATTTTATTAATAACTAGGTATGAGTACATAGAGCTGAAATGATAGAACATGGGATTTCTACGCAAGATATGCAAAAACCATAAGAGAAATATTTGATCCAGATGAGGAATGGCCCAAAATGGAAAATGTGCATTTCCCATAAGTAACCTATTGTTGGTTTCCAATTGAAATGGAGGATTATGCTCATAATACTGCTTAGAATGCTTTGAAACTCTAGCCTTGAAATTTTGTCCTAAAACCCATAAAAACGCGGAAAGGGTTTGGATCAATTCCACATTGAGAGAGAATCCACAAAGTGGTGTGAGTTGCCTAACTAGTCGTACTATTGTGTTCTGTTGTAGGAATTATTTGTTGGAGGAATCAACAACCTCCTCCATTGAGGAATCCACTCTCCAATCAAAATCTACCTCACGGAATGCCAAATCCTCTTATTCCCTAGACTCTTCCTATCTGCTCCTCTCCTATGCTTGCACAAGCTCTACTCAGAATGGCCCATGAACTACCAAAAATAAGTGAATTCGACCCTCAAAAATGGCACAACACGAGCCTTGCAAAATGTCACCAAAATTCTCGACTCCAAGGTAGGAAATCTACTTGCAATTTCTGGCTCACCCAAATCACAATAGCTGTCCCGAATTTTGCTAACTCGAGTTGCCTCTACACCTTGGTAATACACACTACTGGAAATTTTGTTGCAAATATATCCCTGTGGAAGTCCAAGATGGTCTCCCCAAATTCCCCAGCTAGAGAGACACTCAAAGTTCTTCGAAACTAGGCTAGATTTTGCTTGAAATCCTAGTGATCAACAACACTCTATTCTCCTGTGTTGAACAACTCCAAGAGGTCTATAATTCTGAAGTATAATAGTCAAAAGATAAGCTCAAATGCTTCCTTGTTGCCTTCTATACTCATGGGCTCCTCTCCCCTTTGTGGCCCCTATAACCCACAAAATTGTCCCCCTTTCTTGAGGTTTGAATTTCCTCCTTTGGTGGCTCCCACATTCCACTAAGAGTTTGATTTCCCCTCTTGGGCATATAGTGCCTCCCTTTCATAGAGCATAGGACCCATCTATCCACTTTTCCTAAGTCCAAAAAGGTCCAAAATTGTCTCCAACACCAAAATTACAAAATTGTGCTACACTTTAGTAATTTATGAAATTGAGGATATCATAGTCCGATGTACAAGTCTCTTCATAAGGAAAGATTAATAACATCAATTTCATCCTGTTATCACAAAATCATGTACTGATGGCTGCTAATCAATTAGACTCTATGTAACTATTTCAGACCAGACTCTTGACTAAGGATTAGCCTCCCTAGCCTGAGAGGGCTCTCTCAAACAAACTATTGATCATGATTAACACTAAGAGGGCTAACTCTTGAAATGAAAACTTAATAAACATGCTGGTTGGACAGACAACATAAGATTTCTTCCATTGGGCTCATGGAGTCAAACACCATTTCAGTAAACCATAAAACTACTCATTCATGGAAATCAGGGCATGTAATGTTTAAACACTCAAAACATTTCTCAAATGAACCTCAACTCATAAATACACACAGGAAGTCTGAGCAGCTAGGTGAATTCAGAGTGATTGTGTATCTATAAAGCTGTAAAACATAAAGGGTAAGACAAAGCCACATACATCTTGAGCATCTGAACAAAGTATGAATCCTGAGAAGAAAAAAGTAGTCTTTTATATTACTGTAACAAGTCTTTACATAAGCCAATATAAACTCTGTTTTTTCCAAAAAACATCCAACCTCTATTACATCCCAGTTTGATTCATATATAGGACTACATGCTTAACCACCTCGAGCTTCCTCCTCCAGCATGAGGGGAGCATCGAAGGTTGCTATTCACTATCCTTATCTACTGTATAACTAATTCATTAATTACATGATTGCTGAACTGTAATTACAAATGGTCTTAATTTACTCAAAACCCAAAATCTGTCCTCCTCGTAGCATGATGCTTTTCTGAGTCTTGACACATGTCCTCTATCTGCTTTGGTTGAGGTATCTTGGAGGAGAATACACTGAACGAGCTGGCTTTGGATTCTTGTTGCGCAGATGGCTCATTAATTAACCAAGAGAAGTGCTCTGTTTTTACGGTCCCTGTCTCCCAACATTCTTCATCTCTTAAAGAACATGTCCCCTGCTCTCTAATTCTTCATAAACAACGCATATCACCATACTCTCCAATGAGCTGGAAGCTTTGTGAGCTGAACAAGTGTACAAACAAAAATCTCCGATAACCTTAACAGGAACCCTAACAATTCGGTCATAAAGTACCTTTAACGAGACTTGAGCTAGAAACAAAATATTTCACCTTTTCAAAATGCACATCTGTCATTCTCTGAATAGCTAGGAGAGTCTTTTATGGTTTCCCTTATGTCCTTGAGGCTTTTCCTTCAAAAATTTGCTGACCTCATCATTAAACTCCTTGTTTTTCTTATAAAACAGCACCTACAGTAGTTTCGTAGCGTGCTACGAAACTGCTGTTTTTACTAAAACAGAATGCATTTTCACTAAAGCTTCCTTTGCTTGAACCTTTGACTTTTCAAACTTCCTCTACAGGTGCCAAAGACTTAGATGACTTCAAAATAGTGGAACTCAAACAAAATTGACCAAAACTGAAAATATCACCTTTTCCTCAAATCAATGAGCTAGCTGACCTAGCCGCATCTTCAAATTTGAAATCTCCTTCTTTAAAGCTTTGTTTTTAGCTCTCAGGGTCAGGTTCATTTGTCTGAGGAGTTTAGCTTGCTTGAGGGCTGGGACCGTCCAGGTATATACATCAGCCACGGAATCTGTCTGAGCCATTAGGTTTTTGCTGCCCTTTAACACAACTCTTTTATAGTTGGCATAACTAACTGCACGCTCCTTAATCACATTTTTGGCTTTGACAATTTCTTCTTTGGTTGCTCCCACCTGATCCTTTATGGTTGTTTTCACTTGACTCTTTATGGCAATCACATTTCCTCATTGGGTGATGATGACCTTGTTATTCTTGTCTTTATGTTTGACTGCCTCCACTGTTTTTTTCAATACTTCAATTACCTCTGTTCTGGGTGACTTTACAGCTTTCTTTGCTTTATGCACTTTCTCCTTAACAACTTCTTCTTCTTTATTCACTTTCTCAGCTTCTTTAATTTGTTTCCTTGTAACTGGCCTTCTTGGCTTGAACATAAACACCTCACTAGGCTCATCAAACCTTAATCTTTTCGAAGCTTTTGACTTCTTAGTGCTCTCAGGAGAAGATTGGGTCAAATCAATATGCATGGGTTCAAGATGCACTGGTTCTCCCTGCTCAAATTCAATAGCCTCAAGTAGGTCACTTAGACTGGCCTTTGAAATTGGACTTTCTTCCACAGCTACTGATTTACCTTTCTCCTTGCTTAGTTGACCCCTAGTTTTAACTCTTGATGCTTTTTCAGATTCAGCTGATCCATGAACATCCTTCTTTTGCTTGACCTTTTCCTTTGATGATGACTGAGGTGGCTGAGGTGGTTCTTTAATAACCAAGGGTTTGACTGGTTTGTTCAACTGAGATTTAACCTTCTTTTTCTCCCTAGCCTCCTTCCTAAGCTCAGCAATAGTAGGTTCCTCCATTAATTCTTCTCTTTCTCTAAGTGGTTGTGGGGTGAGGCCTGTCTTACTCTGGAAACCGGCCATATAGATGAAAGAATCCCAATCCCTACCAATCTTCTGCAAGCCATCCATCACTAACAGTTTAACTAGGCCATGATGAAACAGTGATGACTCACAATCATCCTTCCTCAATTGAATTTTATCACACATCTTACTGAGGCTTCGAAACAAGTAAAATGGGAGATCTATAGATGCTTTACCCGTGAAATGCAGCAACAACTTGAAATGATATGAATAAACTTTGTTATATCTGCCCTCACAAGTTAAATATTTTTGAATACAAGTAAGAAGCATAGCATAACTCTCCTTAACATAACTTCTAGGTACAGCCTTGGTTAAATCTTCATTCACATAGGCTTCCTTCAAGAATACTTTACAGGGGCTCATATCAAATTTGAAATTTTTGAACCACTCCTGCCCTCCTCTAGGAATCTCAGTTACCCTAGCAATAGCCTCTGGAGATATTGGGAATTCTAACATAGATACCTTGGAACTCAAGCCTGTAAAATTCAAGGCAAATTCTTTTGTTACCTGAGTGTGTCCTCCCTTCAGCTTTTCACAAAAACTCCAGCAACCAGCGTCTTTGAAGGCCTTTTTAACACCTTCCTCCCTCAATGTCAAGTCTAATCCTTCGGGTTCTGCCCTTTGACACCTTCCTGACCGATGCTCCTTCTTCTCCATTACGCCTTGAAAACTTTTGCACACAGTAACACCGGCAGCTTCAACTCGAAAAGCAACTTCAAACTTTAGAACACAGGCTCGCTTGCAATGCAGCTCTCTTGAAGAAGAAACTCGGGCTCATTTCAATTCAAATAACTTAACATATAAGATGGCCACTTCAAGTAATAATAACAGAACATCATGACACAACCATGCATGACAAAAACATTTGAATGAACTTAATGTGCATGACTCTGAACCTATTGGTGGAATGATGCCTCGTAAGTGCTTGGAAGGTACACTAACTGACAACAATCCGACCGGACACAATGACTCATCCCCGGACATGACATTTCAAGAATGTGCGCTGCAAGATCCCCGAATCCGTGATTTCGTAGCGCAGACAGTTATAATTTAGCGACATGTGCTGCGAAATGGCTGGCGCTACAAAAAGGCTAAAACATTACTATGCTTCAAAATCAGCCAATCAAACGGTGCTGCGAAACTGCGAAAAGGACAAATGACATATACGAGACAAGACATGTCTTAATCAATCATGATGGAGGATGACTAACGGTTTTGAAAATGATTCTCAACAATATCATTGAAAAACATGACCCCTAAGTGGTAAACATAGGAGAACAACCATTTAACCTTCATTTTTACCCATGAAATTTTGGACTTAACTTATATACATGCAACTACAGTCCTCAGTGATAACACATCCCATAAGGAAAAATCAATGGCATCAATTTCAAAACCCAACTGACCATGGGATCAATTAATATGAGGCCAAATTCTCCAACGATATGAAATGGTTTCTCAGCCAAAGACAATGACCCAAGAGAGTACTCAAAATCAACCTTCCCTACCAAACCCATTGGTCTCTTAGTGAAACACAATGACTTAAGGAACATAATTCAAAATCAGTGTCCCCGACCAAACACACTAGTCTCTCAGTGAAACACAATGACCTAAAGGATCACACCAAGCATCAGAATCAAACTCTCCAACCATATTGGTTTCTCAGTCAATATCAATGACCCAAGGGAGTAACCAGGACAATCTTCTCAACCATAAACCATGGTCTCTCAGCTACCCCGAAGGAATATTGTCAGTCTCATGACGCTATATAATCAATGTTCCCTCTCTCCAAGAGAGTAATTCTCAGCCACTCCATTTTTTTTCTTCTAAAATAAGAAAATTCATCTAGGACAGTGGCTTTATCAAAACATCAACAACCTGCTCATCAGTAGGGATGTATTTGAGCCTCACAACTCCTCTATGGACAATATTCCGAATGTAATGATACTTGATCTCAATGTGCTTCGACTTGTCATGAAATGTTGGATTCTCATAAAGCTTTACACAACATTGATTGTCACAATATACCACGGTCGATTCCAACACTTGATCAAATAGACCAATAGACAACTTTCGAAGCCATGCTACTTCACAACGCATTGAACAATTAGTTATATACTCAACTTCAAGCATAATAAGAGCAAGAAAAGTTTGCTTCCTACTTATCCATGATATCATAGCAGAGCCCAAGCTAAAACAAAAACCAGAAGTGCTCTTTCTATATTCAGTGCATCCATCCCAATCAACATCTATGAAACAATACAATTGCAATTATCCATTAGAAACAATTATGAGCCAATCAATTTGTGATGCATAGAGGGATCAACCAGATCAGAATCAGAGTCTCACTGCTTCTTCAAATTTGTCACCATGGGAGTAGCCATAGACTTACAATCCATCATGCCAAATTTCTAAAGGATCTAAATGATGTACTTTCCTTGTCCAACAAAGATTTCACTAGGCTTTTTCCATATTTCCAATCCAGAAAAGTAATGCATAAGACTAAGATTCTCAATCTCAAATTCAGAGATTAGCTCCCTCTTACACTAGACATGGAGATTCTCAGGCCCTATCAAAAATAGATTATCGACATACAATAACAAAATCAAGGGCTCACCTTCAACAACTTTGAAGTACAAATTTGGATCTGCATCTCTTTGTTAAACCAAAACTCAACAAATAGCCATCAATTCGAGAGTACCATGCACGAGGAGCTTGCTTAAGCCCATACAAGGCTTTCTTTAATTTACAAACATGTGTATCTCTATTATGTATCTCAAATCCTTAAGGCTATTCAACATATACTTCCTCTTCAATGATTCCATTGAGAAAACTGATTTTAACATCCATTTGATGTAGTTTTCAACCTGTAATAGAAGAAAGAGAAATAATAGATCTAATAGAAGAGTACCTCGCAACAAGAGAAAATGTGTCTTCATAATCTTCTCCCTATTTCTTGGAGGATCCACAGACCACAAAGCTTTCCTTGTACTTCTCAATGCTTCCATCAGTTGCATGCTTGATTTTCTAGATCGATTTGGAACACACATTACATTTCGCTTCAGGTCTTGCATGATTTCCCATACATCATTCTTTAATATTGTTATAGACATTTTTGTGCCTTACAGCTCTAAGCATGAAATGTCCATAATCCAAGGGATCCAAAGTCCCTAAAAGTGTTGTTTCTACCCCTAGAGGAACAAGGTCAACCAATTACATCTTCTCCCGGAAGTTCTCCACCAGAAACTACTCAGAATCAGTCAAATCAGGATCATTTCAGCTGCTCCACTAGCTACCTGCGTTGCATAGCACCCTAGTACACTAGCTAGGTGCGTTGCAACGCACCTAAATGCACTACCAGGGTGCGCTGAGCGGGAAATGCCAAATGGCAGTGTCATTCCGCGAGGTGGACAGACAATGGAAGCTTCCAGAATATTTCTCAATGACACTTGCCTCACTGAGTTCGACCAAGGATGAGTAAGAGGCTCTCAGTCTCCAAGTGGAAGCAAGAACTGACAGAGAGAAGCCACAAGTCAAAACATAAGTTGAGTCATCCTCTCTTCTTACATCTATATATGGATCCCTCATCCCAGAGATCCAGAGGCTAGAATTTTGTACTTTGCAGAGAATCGCTGTTGGTTTTGAGATTGAGATTAGTGCATTGGGTGATTTATGCTTTGTTGGAGGTGAGGAAGGGATTCCTTTGCTGGGAGGTAGACGCTGGATCGGGACTGACTTGGTTGTATCTCCTCTTGGATCTTCTTATTATATCAATAAAACTATTTGAGTTTCTCCTACATGCTTGTGTATCAGTGATGTTTTGTTATATTTGCATGTTTAGCTTAAATTTGATCCTAAGCTATTTATGAATGTAAATCTATGTCTTTGTGTGGTTTTCTTCTTATGTGATCTTGCAGGAACTTGGTGTAGCTGGGTAAGTAAGGGAGCAGGTAGCTGGAAGCTGTCGAAGAGGAGAGCAATTGGATCAACAAACTAGCGCAAGACACAGGTTAATTTATCCTTCCTCTTCGTTTACATTTCATAAAAAAGAATACGAAAGTAGTTTTCCTTGTTTGTTGCTAAGGCACTGTCACACCTTAGAGTGGGATAGGGGCGTTCTGAGTAGATACTTTTCCCAACAACAAAATGGCGACTCCGCTGGGGACCGTGTCTAGTTAGGTTATTTGTATTTCTCTTGTTGTTTGCTTCATAAACACAGAAGTAGCAATCGAACTGCATTTGCCATTATCAAATGCAAAGTAGCTGCTGCTTCAATCCTCTCACTGGATTTGCTTATGATTTGAACAACTGATCCACAAATGCTCTAATTGCCCTTTGTGATAGCTCTTAGTCCTCCTTTAAATCATCCCTCTAATTGTACCTTACTGATTGCTTTTACTCGGCCAAAATCCATAGATTAAATTGCAAACCGTGACCCAGAACCCGGATAGAAGTCTCGTTTCTGCCCCAACGCAGGCTCTGTGAAGAGGTTATGCATTTCAACGCAGGTCCCGAGAGGGATACCTGCGCTGCAATTCAGTTTCTCTGTGCAACAGGTGCGCTGATTAGCCCTTGCCCTGTGCAACTAAGGTTCTTTGCTTCATTTTGTTTAGTTTTATCTCTGTTTTTTGCAGCCTGTTATCAGTGTGTGTACTTATCTGAAAACCCCTTTTCTTTGCCTTAATTCCGCCTCCTTTGTACAAAAAGACTGTAGGTGTTCTTTGTGTATTTGTTACATCATTTACAGTTTTCCATTGAAAAGTAAAATAGTCATACTGTCGTCTTTAGATTTAGATCTGTCGTAAGTGTCGATTTTGATCTTAGGAGAAAGTTTCTTTACTGTTGACAGTTGATTATACTTTTTACTTTTACCTTTGGTTTGAATTTGTCTCTTTCTAGTGTCGAAACAAGTGTTTATTTCAAAGTCATAAAGTGTCGTAATCTTCTCTACCTTTTTGATTTCGAAAAAGAAGCTTGTTTGTGTTTTTTACTTGAAAGCAAATTCAAATTTGTACATCAACTTTCTTTTTAGGCATCAATATTAAGAAAGTGAAAACAAATACATGCATTGTGCATTTGCTTATTGATAGTTTGTATGGTTTGATTTAGGAAAAGTGCATTTACAGTGTGCTCTTTGCTCTTTGAGAAAAGATTGTGTCTTTCTTTTCCCCTTGTAGCTAGGATTTTCATTGTTAAAAAGAGATAAAAGCTTATTTATCATCTTTATATTGCATTTAGGAATTACATCTACATCTCATGGTGATCCAAAAAGGCAAACTTCTAAGAAAGATCAACTTAAAATAAATTGAATGAATCTAACAACGCATTGGAACTTAATGCACAACATAGAGGTCTAGGCTAGAGACGTGTTCCGGCGTCGTAAAGTGTTGTAGCTCTGATACCAATTGTTGTAGATCTAACCCAGAAATATATGATAATAGAAATAAACCCAGAAACAATAAGAGATAAATAGATAGAAATGATTCACTTTATTGATATCAAGACCCTTAAGGTAGGGCAACACCATACATTCACTCCTTAAGGAAGGAGAACACTCCACAAGAATACTTCACTTCATCTTCCATGTGGAGTCTCTAGCCTCTATATAGGCCTCATACATACAATACCATGCATTATTACCATGGTTTCCTCATACCATCAACTAATACCATGGGCCCATTACATTATTATTAACTACTTGTGGTCCCTTACATGACATGGGTTAACCACCTTATTTATTACTATGGCCCATCCCATTATTACATTATTACCTTGGGTACCTCCCTTGGTACCCCATATTACCCCCCTAGGTATATAACATTCCACCCCCCTAAGCATGTTTCGTCCCCGAAACATGGGAAGATCACAAATAATAAGATCTACTCAAAAGAGTAGTCCACTGATACCATGCACGTGCATCTAGCCATCCAAGAGAAAGGTGAACCCTCGATCTCGCTGGTGCGTCGCTCGCTTGAGATGGAAGTTGACCGTGGCAGTTCTTCTGTGTTGATGTGTAGTAGGTGGATCGTCTCTCCTTTCTATCCATCATGTGACTACTTGGTTTCCATCTTGATGGTTGTCTTGAGGGGTGATGTGGGTGATGATATATTGAAGTTTTAACCCAAGATGGCTTTTTCTTGACTTCACCCTGCTGTGGTGCCTATTGTGGTGTCTTCTTTTTCAATATAACTTCAACCATTGAGCCATCCTCTGATGTATCAACACCTGTAGCCTTTTCTGCTTCAGCCTCTGTTTGTGTTTGATTATCTATCATTATTAACTCATCATCCGACTCTGGAACATCTTCTGCTTCAGCCTCCTTGGACTCTACCTGTTTATGGATGGAAATATCCTGTAATGTAATTTTCTTCTTTTTATACCATAGCTTCAGGAATTTCTTCTGCACATTAATATTGATAGTACCCAAGGATTCCATCCAAGGATATCCCAAAACAACATCCCTATTATCCATCTCTGAGGCATAAAAATCACCATGCAACACATATTTATCCATAGAAATCTTCAAATCCTTGTACACTTGAACATCCTCATTATCAACCTGTGTATGTTCAATTTGTTTTGCTGGGACTTGCAATTTTTTTGCCAAATTAACACTGATAAAATTATGTTTACAACTAGGATTGATAGAAACAATGATTTTCTCCTTTTGAATCAATCCATGAACCTGCAATACAGAGATACCCGCCAAAAATAACCCTTTTGGTTCCTTGGTTTCCTTCTTTCCTGTAAAAATAAAAGCTTTGCTAGGCTGTGTGTCTGTCTGTGTGAGCTTATCCACAAGATTAGATTTACGGTCAAAGCGCTCTATAAGAGCTTTTTTGAAGGAATCCCAAGTCAAAAACCTTCCATTGGAACGTTGTAGCTCTTGCCACCATTTGCATCTTTCAAGGTCCAAATACATTTCTTCCCTGCTCAACTGAGTATGATAATCATAGATGTATTCCGATTTGAAATATTTCTCCATTTGTTCTAGCCATTTAACTGGATGAGAGCCATCAAATTTATATAAACTCCGATCTAGGCCCGCCATCACAAAAATATTGGTGAAAAATTGAAATGGTTACAGATCCGTCAATATTGCTCAGAATCTCTATTATAACCTGTTTTTGGAAATGGAACAACCATTCTGCATCTGCCCATGTGATAGAAATCCTGATTTAGACACTGGAATTTCAGATCTGCGCTGCTACTCTCCCGCCATCACCCAAAATTTCTGCAAAAAGAGCTGATTTTAAATCAACGATATCTCCCTCATCCGGACTCCGATTCGACTGATTTTTTTTTTGAAATTATGTGTTTTTTCACAAAGATTCCAGATCTACAATTAGATCTGGCAGATCTTGCACCAGGACTTCTAGATCTGCGCCGCAAAACTCGCTGCCCTGAAAATTGTCTGCAACCCTACTGATTTTAAATCAGCGATATCTCCTTCATCCGGACTCCGATTCAACTGATTTTTTTTTTGAATTTGGGTATTTTTTCACAAGGAATATAGATCTGTAATTAGATTCTGCAGATCTGGCATCAAAACGTACAGATCTGATCTGCAAATTCGCCACCCAAAAAATCCCTGCAAAAATAAAAAAAATTCTCCACGGTTTGCCCAAGAAAGTGCTCTGATACCAATTGTTGTAGATCTGATCCAAAGATATTATGATAATAGAAATAACCCAAGAATAACAAGATCAAATATAGATAAAAGTTTCTTTATTAATCTCAAGACCCTTAGGGTAGGGTAACACCATACATTCACTCCTTAAGGAAGGAGAACACTCCACAAGCCATATGCCTGTTCATACAATAATTCTTCACTTCATATCTCTCCATGTGGAGTCTCTAGCCTCTATATAGGCCTCATACATACAATACCATGCATTATTACCATGGTTTCCTCATACCATCAACTAATACCATGGGCCCATTACATTATTATTAACTACTTGTGGTCCCTTACATGACATGGGTTAACCACCTTATTTATTACTATGGCCCATCCCATTATTACATTATTACCTTGGGTACCTCCCTTGGTACCCATATTACCCCCCCTAGGTATATAACATAAAGCCTGGTAACTATTATCCTCACTGATGGTTGGGTGATTCCTCCACTGTGAGATGATAAGTGCCAATACGGATTGTGCTCCCATGTACCGTCGAGTATATATTGGGAGACCCCTATAGGCTTAAAACCTTTTATCCATAGGAAGCCGTGTCGGCCGCCCTACTGATCGCAATGCATCGAACACAACATTCGGGAAGATTGACTGCCGTACCGTAAAACGTATTCTGCAGTTTTGTGATTGGTTTGGCACACCCTCTACCTAGACCTCCAGAGCAGTCCCTTTTGTTCCTTTTCAGACTCCTTAACGGAAAAGGTCCATCTGAGCACTTGTCACTTCAGGCTCATTAAAAATTGAAGGAGGCTAGAGTCATCTTTTGTTTTTTTTCGACTCTTTAAAATTGAAAAAACAAGTTGTGTCCAAGCGTCGTAAAATTTATTTTAAACGGAATATTTATACCCTTTTCCTACGTTGATCTTAGGTTGAGAAAATGGATTCTACCAACCAAGGAATTCCCCTTGGTGGAAATCCTAGTCCCTTCTCCTCTTGGGGAGATGTTGGTGCACCCCATATGGCCACATTGTCGCTTCCAGGACTAACAATTGGCTCGCCAGTCTGGCTCTTCTCAACCAATGTCATTCAGAACACCACTATTCCTGAACAATCGAATCAGCAGTTAGACTAGTCCAAAGTTACCCACCAACCTTCTACTTCTCCTAATTCTTCCTCTCCTCCTTCCTCTTCGCTTGATGGGGCTGGCAAAGCCAAAAGTCAAGTTCCTAAGGAGAAGAAGGAAAAGAAGAAGAAAGAGAAGAAGAAGAAGGAGCCAAAAGCGAATGGGGGCAAACGAGTGTCGTCTAACGAAAATTCACACACTGCACTGACCAGGCCTAAATCGCCATGTGTCATTTGCAAGGGAGACCACTTTCACAGAGATTGTCCCTGCATCCCTCGGATACTAAGGGACTGGTCTCCCCGTTTGCACAATCTGGTGTCGTCAACCTCTGATGGCCATGTTGAAAGCACACCGTCAACTAGCGAAAGTGAAGTCCCAAGACAAAAAGGGAGAGCTAGATCTCCCTGTAAACTGTGCGAAGGCGATCACGCCATCCACCATTGTCCCTTCTTAGATGAAGCTAAAAGAGTTTTGGATGATCGCCCGGTTTCACCATTACGACTTCCTCCTGGATATAAAAAACTCTTGCCGAGTCCTTCATTAGTTGAGAATCCAGCTAGCTCGCTCAAGTGGTCAGCTGAAGCGCCGGTCATTGAAGATGAACCAGCTGAATCCATACCCGACGAAAGTCAAAAGGTCGAGGCGACAGTCGACCCGGTCTTGCCTTCAGAGGTTTTATCTTCGAATGACACAGTCACTGAAGAGAACAAGGATGACACCGTCCAAATTCTCTTCATCAACACAGACTCCGACGAACACAGGGGCAACCCACCCATTCCTTTACCGCAGGAAGGAAGTTCGTCAGAGCCATACCCGGCTGTCTACTCGGTCCCACCTCCAAGCAACCTAGTTGTCTCCTTTGACTGGAATCAACTAGGCAGACCCCGTTTACCAGCAAGCATACCATTCAGAATTATCGTCCAAATATATAGAATGGTCATGGCTGGTACCATCATAGATGAGGGGGCTTCTGTGAGTATCCTTTCCTCTACTGCTTGGAAAGCGCTTGGTTCGCCAACGCTTTCGCCTGAGATGAGAAATCTGACAGGTTTTGGTAAAGGAACCAGTCGACCTTTAGGGATCCTCCCCAATGTGCCCATAACATTGAAAGGGAAGATAGTTCAAATGAACGTAATGGTCGTTCAAGGACCCTTGGATTATAACCTACTCCTTGGACGAGACTATATTTATTGCATGGGAGCCATCGTCTCCTCACTCTTTAGAGTAATGTGTTTTCTGCACGAAGGAAGAGTGGTCAAGCTCGTGGACCAGCTTTCATTTCCCGGATCACGCATCGCAAATAGTCATATACCATTCCTAAATGGTCTCTTCACGAAAGAAATGTCTCAACCCACGGTCCGTCCTCCCGATGAGCGCGAGTGATTCAGAGGGATATGACTGGAACCCAGGGGGCATGCGTCCTGGTCTGCTTCGGCAGGAAAACTTCGGGTATAGGGTAGGTTTCCGCGGGAGAATATGACTAGTCTGTACCCCGTCCGTCAGTGGAAGAGGGGTTATTCTAGAATAAGATTCTCTTGTCAAAGTTATGTGTGTGGCGCTCGTTGTCACTCACCTGTGTTTATCTCGGTAGACATCGCCAGAGAAGTGTTTTGTTTACACCGTAAATAGAACAATCTTTAGGTAGCCTGTAAGAGGTAGTACCCTTCCTGATAAAACAAATGTTTTGTCAGCTCGAATAAAGGGTGACCCTTCCTGATAAAACGAATGTTTTGTCAGCTCGAATAGAGGGAGACCTCGAAACTCTGTTTTATACCTGGGGGCATGCAAACTTTTTGGAGTGCAAGTAAGGGACGGCTATTTATTTTTTAAATTTTTAGGTCCTCCCTTTAAACCCGTAGGCTAACCCTTTAAACTCGTAGGATTAGTCGTTTCCTAACTTGCATAAAGGAAGGATGTGGGGCGAAAATCTAAATGTTTCCGTTTTATATGAGACATTCTTATCATATGACTGGATTATCGAGCAATTTTAGCACATAGTTCATGCTCGTTAAAAAATAAACATAAGACCGAGCAAGTGTTTCAATCCGCGTTTAAGCTCGTTAAAAAATGAACTATCCTCCGGTAAATAACCACCGTGAATGTAACATTATCAGCCATTAAAGCCTTGGTCGTGTTTGCAACGTCACCTCCAATTTTCCATTGGCTGATCATTCACCTCCATTTGATTGTTTACCCATTTTGAAGAACAGCTGCGAAGAGTGATTTCACTAGCCATCCTTGTGACACTGCCGTGCTTGGAAAATTCCAACCCTTACCTGGAATCAGCTGCTACCCATTTTATCACTCGTTCCTCAAAAGACGAGTCTTCTTTAAGATCTTTTCATCTGACTCGTAAAATATGAAAAGATTGCCGAGTTTTGGCCTTCCAGCTCGTTAAAGCGACCGAAAGTGCTATCCCTCCTCTAGATTTTAATCTTTTTGGACCTGAGGGATTATTGCACAAAAATATCGAGCGCTTGTTTTGTTCGGCTCGTTAAAACTATCGAAAATTCATCCCTTCTGTATTGTTTTATACTTTTTCGGACTTAAGGGATTAGATGACGAAAAAGGAATTTCGGTGTTATCTTTACGTACCTTTTCAGACTCTCTAAAAATGAAAAGGTCCGAGTTATCTTTGTCGTTAAACTCGTTAAAAACATTAATAGCGACAAACTTGTCTTTAGACGAGAACGAGTTTCACTATCGCTAGGCTCGTTAAAACATAGCGATGGGTTTGCCCGAAGGGCAAATTATAGAACAAGCATATGTTATCCTCCTCAAGCTTGACAAAAATAAAGAGGTACTGGTCAGCAATGACTGGGGAAAAATTGGGAAGAAACTCAAAGAATCTTTATTGGTAGCAAGTCGCTCTTGAACATGACACTTCCACTCCGTGCCTAAGTCGGGTTGGGTTGTTTCATTCACCGGTCACATCACCATGGTCTCGCCATACCATCCACATTTGGGGTAAATGCTACCGATCCATCACATAAGTGTCGCTGACATGTTCAAGAGAAGTCATCCAGAGAAGACACGCGTGTCCCATCCACTTCCATACATTATACTTCATTCTTTCATGACCGCCACCCTGAACCATGTATCATCAGATTGTTTTCACCTCCATCAAAATCATTTGCTCCGTTCCGTGTCATTGATGTGGGATTCATCAAGGCCCTCCTTTGACGGATCGCTTCTTGTCGACATCAGCTCATTATCCAAGAAGTTGATCTAGGAATACCCCATTCAGTACTTGGAAGCTTGCATGCCTCAATGGCAAGTTTCTCACTTCCGGCGACAGGTATACATCAATGACCTTCGACCGAAAGATTTTGCGTGGTGTTCGACGCCAAGTCCTTTATTCACACCACGTGAATTGTACTGCAGTACCTTGAGGGTCATCATCCTTATCGGTGATTCCTCTCGCGCTTGTTAACAGTTTACATCATTGACTGGTAATAAAGCGATGTCTTTCCATGTTCGACTTCAAAACATTTCTCACATGGATCGACTTGTACTTCGAGTGAAGATCAGACGAGATTGAAGACCCCGGATCTAGTTTCATCCATTCGGGCTGCGATATATATTCAGGAAAAATAAAAACATTGACATGTACAACATTGCAGCACAGACGATCATCCTACCAAAAGGATGATGACTTCATCAGAATCATCAGTCTACCATCAGACGATTGTCTGTCCTATGTACATAAAAATGAATTTATAAAGCTGAGCATGGGAATGCTCGCCTCAACTAGATCATGAAAACAGTATGAAAATAATGTATTGTATTGTATATTATTACAGGTCTCCTCCCAACATTGAAAGGACTTCGGATCCTCCTAATAAAGCATTTCACCCGATAAACGACCTCATACTTTAGGGGGCAACTGTTATAGACATTTTTGTGCCTTACAGCTCTAAGCATGAAATGTCCATAATCCAAGGGATCCAAAGTCCCTAAAAGTGTTGTTCCTACCCCTAGAGGAACAAGGTCAACCAATTACAGCTTCTCCCGGAAGTTCTCCACCAGAAACTACTCAGAATCAGTCAAATCGGGATCATTTCAGCTGCTCCACTAGCTACCTGCGTTGCATAGCACCCTAGTACACTAGCTAGGTGCGTTGCAACGCACCTAAATGCATTACCAGGGTGCGCTGAGTGGGAAATGCCAAATGGCAGTGTCATTCTGCGAGGTAGACAGACAATGGAAGCTTCCAAAATCTTCCTCAATGACACTTGCCTCACTGAGTTCGACCAAGGATGAGTAAGAGGCTCTCAGTCTCCAAGTGGAAGCAAGAACTGACAGAGAGAAACCACAAGTCAAAACATAAGTTGAATCATCCTCTCTGCTTACATCTATATATGGATCCCTCATCCCAGAGATCCAGAGGCTGGAATTTTGTACTTTGCAGAGAATTACTGTTGGTTTTGAGATTGAGATTAGTGCATTGGGTGATTTATGCTTTGTTGGAGGTGAGGAAGGGATTCCTTTGCTGGGAGGTAGATGCTGGATCGGGACTCACTTGGTTGTATCTCCTCCTGGATCTTCTTATTATATCAATAAAACTATTTGAGTTTCTCTTACATGCTTGTGTATCAATGATGTTTTGTTATATTTGCATGTTTAGCTTAAATCTGATCCTAAGCTATTTATGAATGTAAATCTATGTCTTTGTGTAGTTTTCTTCTTCTGTGATCTTGCAGGAACTTGGTGAAGCTGGGCAAGTAAGGGAGCAGGTAGCTGGAAGCTGTCGAAAAGGAGAGCGATTGGATCAAAAAACTAGCGCAAGGCACAGGTTAGTTTATCCTTCCTCTTCGTTTACATTTCATAAAGAAGAATACGAAAGTAGTTTTCCTTGTTTGTTGCTAAGGCACTGTCACACCTTAGAGTGGGATAGGGGCGTTCTGAGTAGATACTTTTCCCAACAACAAATATGGTTTGGTACTTTTCAATCATAGCATATTTCCAAACTTGATGTTCACCTACCTCTTCATAGGTGGATGGCTTAGAGTCAATGATCTTACACATTAATGTTTGATCTGAAAACACAGGATTGACTAATTGCTCAATTTCACCAAATATTAACTAAGGTTGCTTTTATGTGAATGAATGAGAGAAATTGATTTTTTAAGTGCCTTTAAACATAAAATTGAAATCTGAACATAAGCATAAAAAATATAGAAAATAAGAAGAAAACTCAGATAATTGATGGTGGAGTTCATCCCTCCTGGACTGCATCTCCGGGTCCGCTTCCAAGTGGGTGTTCATTATATTAGGAATGATAAAAAAGTTTCTTTACATAAAATTTAGCCATTCTGAACTATGCACACATGCACCAATGGATACTGTTAGAATGAAGGCCTCAACCTTTGCTCTCCAACACAAATTTCCGTTCTCAAAAAGGTCCAAGAATGGCCAAGATATGCCCAAAAAAGAATTTACAGACTCAAATAAAACACAGCTCTGAAATTCATATTACAACCCTTTAGGCAATGGCGCATTGGTAATAATTTTTATAGACCCGCGAGAAGGTCTCGGGGTCAAACCGGCGAGCCTCCCGGGATCGGATTTGGAAAACATGGTAATATGTTATAACATAATTGCAATATATAGCAAACGAGCGCACTACATTTCAAATATTGTTTTAACAAAACTTTAATCATAGTATATGGTTGCACCCATCGGATATCTTGCGGACCCGTGGCATTGTTTGATATAACTGACAGATATAACATATATATAGTATGAAACTATATTATATAGTTTCAACTCCCCCGACAATGTTATAACTACCCGTGATCGTGGCATATAATATATGGTATGTGACCATATTCGGCGGTGAACTTCCGTGATTGTTAACACATGTTTGTCGCTGCAGCATTTTGGAGAGCTGATAACAAAACTTGGGTTTGGCGGAGCCACCATATATGGTGGGCTCCGCAAACCCTTCCCCCCATATACAACCAAACTTGTATTCAAATAAAAATTGGCACCATTGTGTAATCAAAGCATGAGTATGGTGCAATGGTAAAGATTTGCGGTGTGATAACAACGGTCATGGGTTCAATCCTCGACTTTGCCCATCTGACCTTTGCGTTGATTTTGACCATACGTGTCATGATGTGAGGTTGCCACTTGGCCTACAAAAGCCCATTTTTTTATTTGTTTGACATATATTTCACAATGTATTCATATAGAGGCCATTTTCGAAATCGAATATACTGTTGGAATCAACACGACGAGCTCTTCGACTTGGTGCTGGTTTTGCGAGCATATGAGACTTTTGAACTTTGAGCATTTCAAGGATCCTCTTGGATCATTCCTTTCCATTGGAAGCTTTTTGACCATCGAAAGTTTGGTTTTAAGCAGACATGAGGTGAGGGTACAACTCCCTCACCCTTTCAATCTCCATCCACCTTGCTTTGCTTGGATTCATGCCTTTGAGTCCCACTCGAAGATACTCAACATCTCCATCCTTGGAAGTGCAAACCTTTCTGTCTAAAATGGTATCTTCTTGTAACTCAGTAATACATTCAGGTGAAAAATCATCTACAGTTGGAATTTGAGAATTTTCGTCTGGATCCATGATCATAGGATGTTCATACAACTTCAAATTTTCAACATTGACAATTGAATATATGTGCATATATGGAGGAAAATTTAACCGGAATGCATTGTGCCCAATATTTTGAACAATCTTAAATGGACCATACCTGATAGGTTTCAACTTTTTACCTTCACCTTTCATCCTTTCTTTGCTGATGTGTAGCCATACTTTATCACCAACCTAGAAGTGATGATCCACCAAATGCTTATCATGGCACATTTTGTACTTGGATTGACATGGTTGTAGCAACGATACGAGAGCTCATACATGACCAATATATGACCATAACATGACCTTATGACTAATGACTAAATGCCCCAAAAGATAGTAAATATAAGTACATGTATCCATGAGCATATCACATTAATATATCAACGAAATGCATAGTTGCTACAATCATCTCCTATGGATCAATGACTCAAACACATGATACATCATGACTATTACATCATCACTAGCTCATACATGTGGCTGCAAAATGGACTCCATAAGCCTCCTCCAAATTACACCTAATACCATGATGACTCAACATACTATTGACTGGACTCTCAACTAATACATAATGATTAAATAATAGCATATACATGGTTGTAGTAATCATCATATGATAGCTCATACATCGCTGGTCCATGTCTCATGTCATCTCAATACATCCTGAAGTAATGATCACAATCTACTCATGGTTGCACATCTTTTCAACCAACTTTTAGAGGAAATCAAAAGCATATACATGGTTGAAAATGTGCTACTTTCACTCATGAAAAGACATACAAATATGCTACAAATAATTGAGTGAAAGCAATGAAGAATATGCTAAATAATCTAGGCAAACATCATCTCATGCATAACTCCTCCTTAGCTCAATATACCTCCAAGATCCAAGCTGATCCTATGGACCTGAATGTGGGTGAGGCTCATAAGAACTCATCAAGTGTTGTTTCCATAACTTGTACTCATCAAACTACCACACTGCTACCATGCACCCCTCCTGAGGTTATGCACCTCTCATGAATTCCGCAATCCTCTATAAGTATGCAAGAAATAATAATGGACTACAAGAGGGAATGCTCTTCACTACTTGAAGTGTTGTTGCTCATTTCTCCACACGGTTTTGGGCTACTTCTTATCCTCCTTCACTTGCTTCATTGGTTTTGTGCTAGATCCTCTTTGTTTTTGCTGCTTTTGACATTTTTGTCTTGAATAACAGGAAACAAATAATCTCTTGCCATATGGCCAAAATTATGGCATGTATAACACTCCACATGCCCAAGAGGATCAAATCTTCTTTTTCTCATGCTAGATCTAAATCTTGCATGAAATGTGCCTCTCCTCCATCGGTTAGACCTGCAATCTATTGACGTATGGAGAAATAGGTGACATGAGTAAAACTAACCATAAAAATCATAATTATACTTGTTGTCCAATCTCCTTGGCTGCTGATATTGTTGCAATCTCTATTGATTGGCTCCATACGTTCTGCTCCAGAAGTTAGTTGCAAGATGTCCATACTTGTGGCAGTTGTAGCATTGCATCTCATGCATCAAAGGAATAAAATGACTTTTCTTCCTTTGAAATCTAAGGGAGCTATCACAACCATATCTAGGAGAAAAAGGTATTCTGAATGTAGGTGCTCCTTGATATTTTATTCTTTGCTATGAGTTCTCCTTGTTTTTCTATTGTTGTTTCTTTTGTTTGCTACTCAACTGTTGGATCTTCTTCTTGTTTACTTTGTTCTCACTTTTGTTGTTGGTATTGTTTGCTACAAGTTTCTTGGGTTCTTCTTTGTTATTTTTTCCTGCATGCAAACCAGACACACCCTTTTGAAATCCAAGACCAGATTTATCCAATGGTGATATTTGGATCTCAAGCAAACTATCCAAGGCCGCAATGTAAGGACCACGATTCAGAGTAATTACATTTTTTTTTTTTTTTAGTTAACAACAAATACAACCAGAAAGAAACGCATTGAAATTTCAAATTTATTTAGCACACACATTCCTGACACTCATTTCAGGAAAACATATCATAACATTTACATATGTTTAACTAAGATCAATAGCAATGAAATACATGTGTACCGTTCACCAGAAGGCGAGACTCCGCTTGCTCTGTTGTTGCTGGTATTCCCTTGTAGCTAGTCATCTCCGCGAGTGAATGATGACGCGCTTGATCCGAATGCGAAGACTCACCGGTTAACCTCCCAGCCTACTCCTTGGGTACTCTTCTTCCCCGTGGACCCCCGAGCTGCAATGGGGTTGTACAATGGAGACAAGCACTAGCTAGTAGAGGAGAGCACACCTTGGCTCAAGAGTCCCCTCTCTAAATCCTCTACCTCACCAAACTCACTATAGCTTCGTAATCACTGCTCTCACAACATCTCATCCATCCAACAATTGGGTTCCCCCAAAAAAGGTCCTTTCTTCCATGGCTTGCCCCTTCTTTTATAGGAGTCCTCATAGTTGACACTTGTCATGTCATGCATAATTAATTATTTTTTTTTATAATTCAATAGCTTGATTATTCACCCACCCATGTGTCATTCTCACATCAAGGGTCTCCCAAAATTATTTACTTAAATTTTTATTTAAAACTAATATTTTCCTCACCTCCACAAGATTCCTATTTCTGCTCCTAGTTGTCTCTTTATTCCCTCCTTTTATTCCTTAATTTATGTTCATTACTTGAAGTCAATTAATGAGTCAAGATTTTATCCCCAATCTACTCCCTAATTTAACTCAGGTTATCTCCTAGATGGATATTCTTATGTTGGTTGTTGACACATGGAGCTTCTCTACATTTCTCTAAATTTAATTTATTATTCTCATTTTAATTCACCTTCACCTTTTCTTAATTAGGTTTAAATTAGTTTAGGATTAATCTTTATCCTTACCATTATGTTTGTCTTTCCCCTTTTTCCTAATTAAACCACATAATCTTCGTAGTATTTTCCAAAATGGGAAGGGTAGAGTTTTTAAGGTACTCTATTTTAATTCTTCCTATGATCCTCCTTATTCCAAGTTTTATTTTTGATTTAATTACATTGTTCTCTAATCATCATTTACCCTTGATGTAAATTTACCTAGTTTTCATTCCTTACTTATATTTATTTATTATTATTTATTTTTAATGATTCCAAGGATGCCAAGTTTGGTTGTGCCCTTCAAGAACTTCCCTAGAAGTTCCAAGGGTGCCACACCTAATAGCTTATTTGTGATGTCAAGGGTGCCAGTTTGGTTGTGCCCTTCAAGAACTTCCCTAGAAGTTCCAAGGGTGCCACACCTAATAGTTTATTTGTGATGCCAAGGGTGCCAAGTTGGTCATGCCCTTCAAGAAATTCCCCTGAAGTTCCAAGGGTGCCACACCACTTGCCCTTCAAGCATCCAGTGATTACGAGGGGAAAATATAGTGCAATGTCATAGACCACTATCATCTCTTATGTTGCCTTCTATAGTGAGACTAATGGTGTCGGGGATCAAGGAATCCGCCTTGATGCGCGCCCCCCGGTAAAGTCCTCATGAGCGACCCAACTTTGGGACCTGCCCTCATGGAATCGTGATCTTCAAGGCAAAGGTGCTTCAACCCTTCCAACCCAAGTCACGGCGGGAGTGCTAGTGGTTGGGATCAGGGACTCTGTCCCACCCCTCCCATGTAGTTCCATCCACTTGTACAACCCCATCACCCATATGTGAGTCATTCGGTCAAGCAACTAATCTGTGCCTGCAACCATTAATATATCATCAGAATATGGTTAAACATATATGGCAGATTCTAAGATCGACTTAGACTTTCAAAGATAAAATAATATGAATTTTCGTCAAACCAGGTGTCATCAACTCGTCATATGCGAGTGCCTCTGATGGTTCCCTGCCATACTCAATAATAATCAGTAACACGGTTTCTCAATGTTAGTCAATTATCATAATAACATCATTAACAATTCTTGGTCATTCACATCATTGTCCATTGTAAGTCTGAACTAAAGGAAGTAGGTAACATAGGGGACACATCCCTCATGGCTATCATCAATAATCATCAATGGAGACATACATATTCATTAAGCTATCAACATTGTAACATCGTAGAAATATACCTATCCATAAAATTTATCCTCATTATGCTTTTAGTAGAGCGCATACATATTCTTTACTACCCTCATCATAATTTCAAATAGAGACCAACTTAACTATTAATATTGCAATCGTCAGAATACTGATAGATAAGATACATAACCATTCATGCTACCATAATATCAATGGAAAGCATTCATAAACATCACAACCATGAATATCTCAATCACTAATAATAGTGTCATGGGTCCAGATCCTCAATCTGAGGTCCTCGAAGAATAGAGTGTCTAAGATAATGTCGTATCAGGGTCAGGAAACTGGAGTGGGCACTACATACACCCCCTCTTAACAATGGAATTCGTCCCGAAGTCCTTAGAACATAAAGGAGAAACAACGACACCTAATCTCAGGAACCCTTCCTGAAACTCTTGCCAACCTTCTGGTGGCCGGTTAAAATTTTCCCAAGGTATCTATAACACGAATTCCATTATAACTGAAGGACTATATCTGGGGAACATTGCAACCCAATTTTTGTATAAATGTACAGAACATACATTATAGATATTATTAAAATTAATAGTTAAAGAAAGCGTGATACATAAACTTTTCCAACAAAATCATCATAATCAAAAGCACAACTAATTGAAGCAACAATTAATAACACCCACCTTCCTTCAATTTACAAAATTGACTAATTTAGGAGAAATCTCTCTAGTTCTATTCATTCAATCATGCAATTAAGATAGCAATAATTTTGTATTAACTCAAATTCATAGGGGATGCCTATGCCTTTTTCATCGGAGGAACTACCCACCTTAAGCTTGGACTTCAATATTTGTAATGGTAAAAAATAATTGTGTTAATTATTGTTTGATATTTCACCTATGACGTAATCCACCTTTGTTTACCATGTTCTAAATCTTCAATTTTGTTAGGAACTACAATCTGTACTTTGAAAATAACATATGCCACTGCTTGCTAGGGGGACCTAACAATGCCTACTACACCTTCTTAGAGACTTGATTTACCTTCATGATCCATGTTCTGAAAGTTCAATGTTGTACAACTACCATTAGCACTTAAAAATAAATACATACCACTCCTTTCTAGTGGATAACTAATGGTACACACTATCTAGAGATAAAAAAGATGTTAACTACATAGAACGTAATCATCACTTGCAATGAATGAGTAGTCCAAACCTTCATCCCTTCAAACCCAGCTACCCTACTTCCTAATCATATGCAAACTAGCAATTGCTCCTAAAGGTGCAAAGATACACAGAAGAAATGGAAATTTTGGGAAAATTTTTGAACTATTTTTCCCTATATCAAATGGAGTGGGAAAATTTTTCAAGATGTAGCATGGAAAAATGAAAAACAGATAGACAAATTGTTTTCCTCTATATACTCATTCATTGAATGGATGGGAGAACCTACAAAAAGGAAAGTGGATGCTGATATTGATCGAGGCATCTAAACATTGATGCTGATATTGATTGAAGCATCCAAGAATTTGTGATCCTGTATCTTATAAAATAAAAATCAAGATTTCCAGAAAGTGATGTCGAAACTGATATTGATAATGAGGATTTCGAGACATTGATATTGATATTGGACAAGGTATACAAGAGTATTTCGAGAACCTGATATTGATATTGGATGAGGTATACAACAAATTTGTAAGTATGTATTTTATAATACTATAATCAAGATTTCTAGACGCTGATATATGCAAGTAATTTCTAGAAACTGATGTACTACACAAGTTTGAGAGAAGTATAGAATTTGCATGACTTTGGCTAACACAAGAGTTTCTCAGTAGGGTACTCTTGTCATTCCAACATTTCATCACTGTTAGGACTCAGATTCATGGTAGGCATAATTCCCTTAATGTACAAGTAGTCATATGATTTTGTTTTCTAATTTCAGTATGAATACTTCACATTTTAGTAAAATATGTCTTAACATATCTTGTAATGTTTTTGCTTCATTGGGATGTCTTCATTCGGGGTTTGGAACTCTTGCAATAGGATTTTTTTCACAAAAGGTGAGATTACAAAAATAATGTTCACGACAAATACATTTTATAAGAAAATTCCATAATATTTGATGAGAAATTTCACAATGGTTTGTCTGCACTTGGAACATATTCCCTCTCACACAAGGAATTTCTTAACAATAATCTTAACCTTTATAACTGACTACTCTACGTCTTGTGGACCAAAATATTTAAATTTAAAGTATGACTTTAATTTCATTGTTCTCATTTCTTTAAAAACCTCTTTCAGGGCATTTATAACACTTGGCTTGCACCATATGTTAATGCCTTTATAAGCCATGCTAATAAGTGGTTCTCATTATAAGCTCACTTGGTAGATACACATAATTAATAAGTAAAAATCTATAACAAAGTATACATTGCAACTAAATAATTCATTACACTAGATGCTTTAAATAACATATTTCCTTTCATAACTTTTCATAATTTTTATTTTTATGTTGAAGCATTGCTATGTGTCTTACTAGTTTCACCACTATTTATTGATAAATCTCTTGCCAAATAAATATGAATCCTTTTATTTAACAAAAGCCAATTTTAAATCTATTATTTTCATGTAACAGAAGTCAATCTTAAATTAACTATATGCTCTTCAAATAAATCTACATACACATACTAAAATTCTTTAATAAACCGGATAAATTTCAACATTCCTTTTAAATATATTAAACCCACGTCATATTTTTATTTGCTTTTATAAAAGACACCCATTTTCAGTGTCTTTATATGTTTATAATATCTTTGATAATACCAGAGTAACTAATACTTTCTCTAAATCCTTATTTATAGATTATAACAAGTATTTATCAAAACATCAAATCAATCACTTAAAAAAATACCATAATAACTAATAAATAAATCACAATAATAAATACCAAATTTAATATTTAAAAAAAATACCATAATAACTAATAAATCACAATAATAAATACCAAATCTAATATTATTGGGTAACGTTCTTTTATATTAAAAATATATATAAAAGAAATACCATAATAAGTAATAAATAAATAACAATATTAAATACTAAATCTAATATTATTGCGTTCTTTTATATGTCGAAACTATTTAAGATAAACCTGTGAATACAAAATTGATTGGACCGAGTGATACGTCAGTTGGACAAGCAAGAGAGGGAGAGTGATACGTCAGTTAATTTATTTATTTATTTATTTTTTTTTATCATTGAAGCTGTAACATATTTGAACAATTATTGTGTGATACTTCATGAACAAAATCATCATATAACCCAGCTCATTTTACTGCTGGTGCGTATGCACAAACTTTTGGTTATTCTGGCTGACATTTGGGAACATTTAGCAATTTCTGAAGTCAGGAAACGACTATAACTGCTAAGGCCAGATTATAAATGCTAACATTTAATGATCTTGCTGTTTCAGCCATGATGGAACAGAAGACACCTTGACATAATGAATCGTCAAAATCCGATTCGAACAAAACAACTGGGTGTTTACTTTTGGTTAGCTAGTTTACTGGTAGGGGTAGACAAGTAGATTAGGCAGAGGAGGAAATGGCTGTAGTCAGGAGGACACAGGCCTAAGCAGAGCAGGTGGATATTGCTGGTGGTGCCAGAGTGCAAGGCTCTAATCTGAAATGATTTTGTCTCGGTCACTCTTTAGTGAATACATTGTATTTCTTCTTGTCCTTCTGGCCGCAAAAATACTGGAACAAAAGAGTTAAGAAGACGCCTCCAATTAAGGAAGAAAATGTATCTCCAGAAGTAAAACTCACTTGGATGGAAGCAAGTCTCAAGCCCTACAGCAGGGGCATGTGACTTGGTTTGAAAGACTCCTTCCAAACAAGTGTGGCTAAGTCTGTTTACAGTGGGGCAAAGCTCAAAATTCAGCAATTTGAGGGGAAAGTATAGGAAGAAAAACTGAATAATTGGTTAAAGGCAGCTTGAGGTTTATTTCAGCCAAAGAATATAATGATGTGCAAAAATTACCTTTGTGTGCCTTAAACTGTCTGTAGCATGCTCCCCTGTGGTGGGAGACCTACTGCCAACATTCGCAACAGCAAAGGAATGCAGCTGTAGAGTAACTTCAAACTTCAAAGATATGGTTTGCGAGAAATTTTCATCGGCTGTGCAACGATGTGTTAAAAAAAGAAAAAAAAAATCTGCTGATCCAGGAAATGTATCTGAACTATATCAATTGAATTGCCTATTGATAGCCATTGGCTTCTTTGACCGTGTGCAATTGATCTGAATTTGAGCGGGGAAAAGCCTCAGGGGTCGAACTTGGGCACCCACCCGTTCATGGAAATGTATCTGGACGACCTACCTCAATTGAATTGCCTGCAAATAGCTTACTCGATTTTGAGTTTGACCTGCGGATAGCCTTAGAATTTGACTACTTTGACCTTGCACAATTGGTTCTGAATTTCAGTTTGAAAACTCAAGACTCGAACGTAACTACATGATTATTTGATTACTTAGACCTTGTACTGTTGATTTTGAATTTAAGCTAGAAGCACCAACATTCAAACATAACTACATGCTTGTTCGGCAACCAAGTTTCCACAATGTAAATATCCAACAGTATTATTAAACTGAATCTTGTCATGTTTATTAGATGCATTGACATTTGTTACATTATTCGCTTTCAATTGACGTCCTCTTCCTAATTCAAACAGATTTTTCATTTAGGTATGTGGCCCACTAGGCAAGTTTTGTTGTCTTCAAGTCAGAGGAAGTGGAAGTTTCTCAAATCAACATCTGACAATTCTGACTGTTGTGGGACTGCTGCAGCAACTTCAGGTTCTATGGATGTTCCTCTGCCATTGGAAAAACTTTCTCGTCAGCTGAATACAAAATGCACAACAGATCCTTTGGAACAAAAACGAATGCAAGTGGTTCTTCTATTACCAGGCAGTTTCAATCCACCAACTTATATGCACTTGCGCATGTTTGAACTGGCTAGGGATCAATTGCTATCAGATGGATATGTGGTTCTTGGGGGTTACATATCCCCTGTCAATGATGCATATGGCAAAAAGGGCCTGGCATCTGCGGAGCATAGAATTAATTTATGTCAGCTTGCATCTGAAGATTCATCATTTATAATGGTGGACCCATGGGAGGCAAAGCAAAGCAGTTACCAACGGACTTTGGTAGTTCTTAGGAGAGTGGAGTCTTCCTTGCGTGCTAGAGGGCTTGTGAATACAGAGTCTTTAAGAGTCATGCTACTTTGTGGGGCAGATCTACTTGAATCTTTTGTGAATCCAGGAGTTTGGATCCCTGAGCAGGTGAGGGCTATTTGTCGAGATCATGGTATTGTTTGCATTTCTAGAGGAGGAAAGGACATTGCAAAGCTCATCTTTGAGAGTGATATTTCTCAAATGTGGTTTTCAAGTAATTCTGCAGTGAAGCTTGAACAGAAGAACAGTGTCCATGATCATTTATAGCCTTATAAAACATTCCTTTATTATGATCCTGATACAGTTAAATCCAGATATTATATTGTGGGAAACTGTTGCTCTATATCCAACCGAAAAGCTGATTGTTGAAACTCGAAAAAGCGTGGAGCATGCAGGCCAAATAGTGGAAAGAAGTACCTTCATTTTCCAACTCGAAAGATATGCATTGCATTTTAAATTTGCGGCATTAGATTCTAAAAGCTATACATTAACTCATGTTGGCCTTCATTGGAGAAGCTCATATACTCTGAATTCTCTGTGGCATCGTATTATTCCTGCAGACAGAAAAATCCAAAATAGTGAACCGTTGTCATGCATCTATCGAAATCTGATTTGTAGTTTTTTTTTTTTTTTTTTTTACTGTAAAATCATCTTATCAAGAGCTGCCGACGCAGATCATTGAATTTCAGCGTGTTTCTAGTTTTCCATAGAGGTAAAACAGTAATGACAGAAGAGGCAGTACTCCAGTCACGACTTTGTAATTTCGACACATGGTTAGACAGGAGTTTCAAGACCTTACGCCACCTAGGTATCGAATTTCAAACAAGATATTGACTCTCAGAGTTTGATGGAGACATTTGGTTCGCCGTTATATATTTTTTTGATCGGGAATGGAACCTATGTTATTAACAAGTTAAGATTCGGCAAGTTGAGATTCTAATAACGTTCACAGGTTGGCATGACCCCGGTTGGCATGATCCCGGACTAAACACGCCCCAGCTTTCAATTCTAAGTGATCAAGAACAGCCTTAGTCCGTGGAAACTTCTTTACCATTCACGATACAATAATCTATATATGAATCTCTGCGATTGTTGCAGAAGAAATTGACACGTAGACTGTGACGGAGATTCATCCGTTTAACTCGCGACAAACTACATTTGACTTATTCATGCCCAAATAAAAAATATTAGAGAATGCCAGACCATTTCAAACAATGTAGAAGCAGAGTCGAGTCGCATATCAATAGGAACAATTTTGTGTAATTAGCTTGGTAAAATTTTTTTTTTTTTTTTTGGAAGAGGCTTTTAAGTAAACCAGGGTCCAGTCACATATGTCTATTGTTGAAATCAGTGCAAATCCTAGCATATTGTAAGATGTGTCAACTAAACTGGGCTGGTGTTTCAGTTTTGAACTGCTATGGATAATGCTTGATGTCTCTATTTCTGATCTGTGACATGAATCCACTCCATTTCTGTCCATGAATTTGGATCATAATACACTATAGAGCTCTTAAAATGTTCCTAAATTGCAATTTTTTTTTTTTTTTTTAAACTTGAGTAATTTGATTTTAGAGAAATACCCACATAGCAAACAAAACTAGTTATGCATGCATGGGCCCATAGGCCTCAAGGGTTCAACTTGTGCTCTGATACCAAGTGTAAGGACCACGATTCAAGGGTTCAACTTGTGCTCTGATACCAAGTGTAAGGACCACGATTCAGACTAATTACATTTTTTTTTATCCTCATTATGCTTTTAGTAGAGCGCATACATATTCTTTACTACCCTCATCATAATTTCAAATAGAGACCAACTTAACTATTAATATTGCAATCGTCAGAATAATGATAGATAAGATACATAACCATTCATCCTACCATAATATCAATGGAAAGCATTCATAAACATCACAACCATGAATATCTCAATTGCTAATAATAGTGTCATGGGTCCAGATCCTCAATCTGAGGTCCTCGAAGAATAGAGTGTCTAAGATAATGTCGTATCAGGGTCAGGAAACTGGAGTGGGTACTACACACAATACTCCTCTCCATCTTCTACTTCTTTCTCAAGGAAGCCACTTCAGATTCTAAATTTTCACATTCATTTACCTTTTCTTGGTATTTCTTCCTCATGACTTCCTTTAATTTTTCCGATTTTTCCAATTTAACCTTTAAGCTAATGATCTCTTCCTTGAGTTTAGCCTCCTTATCACCACGAATTTGCAACAAATTTTCTTGATCCCCGCATGCAAATGTTAGTCTAGAAATCTCAACTCTAAGACCCTTAATAACATTCTCATATTCATTTTGTGCTTCAGCATGATCTAAATTTGAATCATCAAAATTATAAATCAAAAGAAAATCATATTTGTTTTTACCTTTGAGTTCATAATTTTCTAATCTCTTCTCATCATCTGCTAAATCATGTGCACTAGAAGGATGAGACTCTTGTGGCTGAGCTTCTTGTTTTTTGAAGGTCATTTTTCTTGTTTTTCTTGTTGTTCTTCTTCTTTTCCTTTTCAATATTGCCGTTGGCGCCATCTCAAGAAATGGATTCTAGGTTGTCCCACATATCTTTGGCACGTTTCAAACCCACTAGCCTCTTCATATCATCATCATGAATATTCTTGTAGATTATTTACCTTGCTTGTGCATCTTGTTGCAAAACTTCATCTGCAATTGGATCTTTGCCACAACCTATACATACTAATTTCCAAATGTTAGATCCACAAGATAATAATTGAGATTTTACATTCTTGTGCCATACCTTGTAATTTGGAATAGTGAGGACAATGATTATGAAATTTTTTTTATCAATTTCTGCCAAAAAACCCCAGATCTACTCTTGAGCGATCAAGTTACAACTAAGAGCCCCACTTTGATTCAAATTGTTGGAAACCTTTGAGAACTACTAAGAATGGTGGGGCGGGGGGGGGGGGGGGGGGGGGGGGGGTTGTGAATCAGTGGTTTGTCTTATTAACAATTTTCATCAATTTAAACTTCAATTATAGAATCACACATATGTTAACCAAAAACTAATAAACATCATAGCATGCACGTCACATAAACATAACTGAAAACCATAAGCAACTACAAAACAATAAAGATGCACAAAACATCAATCACACATGAGACATAAGATTTCAGGTGGAAACCCTTCCGAGAGAAAAACGACCCTTTTCGTTGTTGCTATACTCTAAATTTATATTATGTCAAGCAATTTATTTTTTACATAGATAGCTGACTCCCATCAGCATGGAGACTCAACCTCATATACAATATGCCAATGCATATTGGCTAGGAGAATCGATTCTACTGATAAGCTCTAAAGACTTTGTTCTCACACAGATCTACATAATACCATCCCCTAAAAACCACCATGATCAATCAATCCGTGCCCAACTCTGATTGGACTATCCAACTACATTGGATGGAGAAACTATTCCTTTCATTGAAACTTCTATATCACTACTCCTCTCTCATGAAGTCACTGCTCCTCTACACTATGCAGACCCCCTTTCATCAATTTTCAAACTGGATCTAGGACGTTCTGCTCAACAAGAAATCATCTCTTCATGCATGCTCTCAGCATCAATACATCATCATAAAATCAAATATAAAAAACCACAAACAATGTGCTCTCAACACTAGCAAAATAATTGCCACAACTATGCATCAAATATGAATACCAAATTTGAATAATATCAAAACCCTCACAACAATATAATGCTGCATAATACAAATAACATCATAAGACACTATGGCTATGTGCCAAATGCATCAACAACTCCTGCAAAAACATATGTGAGAGTCATAAACAAAAACACTATCCAACAACATACAAAATCTCTCCAATCAATCTCCATTACAACAACATCAAATATGATCTATTCTGCAACATTCTTTAGATCTGCTTTATTTTCTAATATTAGCACTCACTTAGTGAAGCATATATGGTGTCTCAATAGGTTTGAAACATAAACCCTTTATGCAACCTTCTCTTACACTATGTCTCACAACATATGTAACCACAAAGCTCCAATCTATAAAATATAAACCTGTAGGGTGAACTTGAGCTTGGGGCTAGGATCAAGGGTGCAAAAATTGGACAAAATCAACCCACTAAGACCACTAATTATGCACTAAATTCATTCACATCATTGGAGGACCTTTTCAAACCATTTCTGACCAGTACAACATTTTCTGGAATCCTCTAGGAATTTCTTTGCTAATTTTCTTCGGATTAGCGCGAGGAATGTAGAGAAAATCTTGTGAAATCCTTTAGTCACACCCATAACATAGGTTTAACTCCACTGGGACCTATATTCACTCCTATAGGCCTATCTGCAAATGACTGGAGCCTTTTAGTCGATCCCATAGGCTTGGCTCCATGCGAGTGTGGCTAAGGATGAGGAAAACCATCAATCCTTCAGCTTAGGACCTTTTCCAGTAGTTGGATAACCTTCTCCAACAACTGTACAAACCTATAAACCTCTAACATAACCTTTGACACATATGTAATTAGATCAAACGTGCCTCCCAAGTGTCACTTCCAAGTTGACCTAGAAGTGTCACTTCTAGGGATAACTAATTTTCTCATAGAAGGCATGTGCATATCGATAACTCAATTTAATTTAGAATTTATGTGAGCAATAAAATACTTCTAGCACATATAGTGCATATACACTTCATCACTTTACTAGTGCTAGTTGATAATTCATGTAGGTAATTTAAGGTCAATTAAGTTACCAAACATTTGGGCACTGTTGCCGGAGAAATGTATATAGGAGTCTTTTTCTTTTCCCTTTTAATTAAAAAAAATGATATGCATAGAGAAATAGATTCTAGAGGTAGATTTGTAGGTAGAGGTAGAAGTTTAATTCCAACATCATCACTCAACCCACCACGACCTCGTAGTGCCACACCATCCACCCAAACCCATATTCCATCTACTGTAGGCAAACAAAAACTTCCTGAGTTACTTAGATTTGAAATCCAACCTAGAGATTTACCAACTTCATCAACTGACGCTGTAATATAAGAAGAAGATCCTACATCCCCAATAGAAGGAGTAATTTTTCTATCTTCAACTTGAGAGCAACTTCTAGGACAAGAACTAGAAATCCCTAGTGAAGAAGAGGAGAAAGAAACTTATTTTAACCTACCATTGATAGAAGAACCATAAGAACTACAAGAGGAAGTAGAAAATCCAATTTTGGAACCATGTATTAGTTCTGAAGAATCTACAATGGTTGGAGAAGGGGAAGGAGAGGAACATAATATCAATGGTGAACAACCCAGGATTGGAGGTGGAAGAGGAGTAAATAGAGGAAGAGGAGGTGGTAGAGGATATATACAACCTTTTGGATTTCCTGTCCTCCATGAAGATACCACAACCACAATGAAAAATATCTCACCCTCCATCCTTCCAAATTTTCATGGATTAGGGAGTGAAGATCTTGGAACATTTCTCTTTGAATTTGAAGTCTTGTGTAGATCTTATGACTACTTTCTTGACACTTAAAAGTTGAAATTGTTTCTAGAAACTCTTAAGGGTGCAACATTAAAATGGTTCATGGGATTAGAAGCACATTCTATAAGAACATGGGAAAAAATGAAAACTATAATCTTAGAGAAATGTAAGGATTAATGTATGTCCCATAATATTAAGGATGAAGTCTTTAAAATGATGCAAAAATAAGATGAAAATCTTGAAGATTTCATGGAAAGATTTTCTTATAATGTTAAAAGGGCTAAAATGCATAATCTAGATGAAGGAAATTTGAAAGCTCTTTTATTAAGATCCATCAGGGATGAGTGGATTGATCTTCTCAATTTGATGCGTAAGGGAGATATTAAGAAATTGACATTTGGAGATATTTGTGAGTTATGCATACACACTTCAAGAGGTAAAGCAAGAATTGGGAAAAATCCAAGAGACCATGTCATGTCTAGGATTAATAAATCTACAGCTGGGACAGTAAGTAGGGCTAAATTAGGAAATTTGCTTGACAATTTTAAAACATATATTTTGGGGAGTCTTATTGAACAAATAGATACCTTTAAAATAAAAAACAAGAAAAAGGATGAAAATGCTGCATTATCTATCTTTTGTCCAAAATTTAAAAATAAGCATGCTTTGAGAGAATGCCCTCTTGACTTAAAAGGTGTATAAACCTATGTTGTATGTGCAGGAAATCATGATACAGAGGAATGTCCTTCAATACCAGGTCTTAAAGTTGTCTATCAAGAGGAAATAATACGAAATCAAGTACAACCCCTCTGTTTTATTGCTAAGAGACCATGGCAAAATTGGCAACCAAATATGACCTAAGGTTTTAACACTCAAACATTTGCACAACCATCACAGAGAAATTGGACTGCACCCATGCCTTGGAAATGTTGGCCTTAACCTTGGGAACAAGGATGGAAAAATCCTTATGGTAAATACCCTAAATATTCTCAATATCAACAACCTTAACCTGTTTTTCCACCACTATATTTTCCTCATCATGTTCAACCAACTCAACCTCAAAATCCAAATCCACAACTTCCATTACCATTTCCTCAAGGACCAAATCAATTTCCTACCCAACCACTTCCAAATCCAAATAATAATAAAAGTTCACAACCTATTTACAATATGGAATGACAAAATTTCCAAACCTACATGATAAATCCATTAGATCTAAGCAATGTCCAACTTAGATCTGGTAGAATATTGGAAAATATGTCACCATTAGTTGTTATTAAGGAATATGAAAAATAAAATATCTCTGAGGAAAATAAATCTCTTAATAAATAGGAAAAATCTAAAAAACAAACCACCCCTTCACATTCTAATTATATCCCAATAAACTCAACTCCCATCATAGAACAACCTTCAGTTTCTATTCAAACACCACCTTTTCCTGCAAGATTGAAAATTGATAAGGAGTTAGAAAAAAAATTTATATTTCTTGATTATGATATGATAGATGAATTGAAGAATGTTTGCATAAAAATTCCTTTGTTACAAGCTATCAAACAAATACCAACATTTGCTAAGACAATCAGGGAGTTAAGTATTAAAAGTCCAAGAAGAAAGAGGAAATAAGTCATAATAATTCAGTTGGTTGGAAAAATTGCATATATCATGATGGGAAAAATAACAATTCAGAAATATCTTGATCCAGGAAGTCCCATTTTGAAAACATACATCAATGTTATCGAAATTCTAAATACATTGATTGATTTAGGAGCAGCTATAAAAATCATGAGCAAACAAAGTATGAATCAATTGAAACTTCTTAATATTCAATATACACCTACATTATTGCAATTAGCAGATAGATTTGTTATCAAACCTGATGGTGTGTTAGAATATATATTTGTATCCTTAGATTTTTGGGAATATCTTGTTGACTTTATGATCTTAACACCCAAGAATAATTTAGGAGGACATCCATTGATTCGAGGAAGACCATGGTTAGCTACAATTGATGCTTTTATAAGTTGTAGATCGGGTGATATGCTTGTTTCTGATGGAAGTTCAACAAATAAATTCATAATATATCCTCCTACAAAAACAACAATAGAGGTAGAAAGTGAAGAATGGATAAATGATGATATTGATATACGACCAATCTTTGTTACTTCACAAATAGATGAAGAAGATCAGATTTTGAATTTAATGGAAAATAATGAGTCTTCCTCATATTTTGAATCTAATCAAAGTTTTCAAGAACAATGTAATATTGAATATTTATCATCTCATCATTTGTCTTTGCATTCTATGGAAAAATTTGGCAATTCTTTAATAAAAATATTTCCATAAAAAACTTTGAATATCAATAATAATCTAGAAGAATTTCAAAAGAAAAAATTAATAAAAATTCTACAAGAACATTCTTCTTCTTATGCATGAGAATACACTGGCATGAAAGGAATTGATCCTAATACTTGCATACATCATATCTACATTGACAAAAATGCGAAACCAACCCGACAACCTCAGAGAAGAATGAATCCAAATTTAAGGGAAATTGTTATGGAGGAACTACAAAAATTATTCAATGTGAATTTCATTTTTCCAATATCAGATAGCTAGTTGGTTTCATCATAGGTAGTTGTTCCTAAAAATAATGGAAAATGGAGAGTATGCATTGACTATAGGGAATTGAATAAAGCCACTTTAAAAGATCATTTTCCACTTCCTTTTATAGATCAAGTTTTAGATACATTGGCAGAAAAGAAATATTTCTCATTCTTGGATGGTTTTAGTGGATATAACCAGATCCAAGTAGCTCCAGAAGATCAAGATAAAACCACTTTTACCTATCCGTGAGGAACCTATGCCTATCGAGTACTTTGTTTTAGGTTATGTAATGCACCTACAACATTCCAAAGGGCAGGTTTAGGCCTTTTCTCTGATTTAATTCATGATTGTGTGGAAGTCTATATGGATGATTTTACTGTTTATGGAAATTCCTTTGAAAATTCTCTTAAAAATTTGGAAAAAATTCTCATTAGATGTAAAGAATCAAATCTCTCATTAAGCCATGAAAAATGTTTTATAATGTTTATTGAGGGAATTGTTTGAGGACACCATATTTCAAGAAATGGAATTATAGTGGATACATCTAAAGTAGAAGTTATTTCTAAATTATCAATTCCAACTTGTCAAAGAGATGTTAGAAGTTTTCTTGGCTTTACTAGTTACTATAGAAGATTCATAGAAAACTTTACAAAAATTTCCTCTCCACTTTTCAAATTGTTCACAAAAGATTGTGAATTCATTTGGAATTATGATTGCCAAAAATCTTTTGAAACATTGAAAGAAAAGATTTCTGAAGCACCCATTCTAAGAGGACCGAATTGGAAACTACCTTTTCACATTTCGACTGATGCCTCTATTACAGATTTAGGAGTTGTATTAGGACAAAAGGATTGAACTCATGCCATTTACTACACTAGTAAAAATTTGACTTCTTCAGAGTTAAATTACACTAAAATAGAAAAAGAGTTTTTAGCTGTTGTCCATGTCGTCAATAAATTCAGACATTACATCACTGGTTATGAAACCTTTGTACATACAAATCATTATGCAATTAGATATTCAATGAATAAAACAATCACTAATGGCAGAACTATAATATGCTTATTGTTGGTACAAGAATTCAATATTACTATTTTGGATCGAACTAGAAAAAAAGATACAGTTGCTAATTTTCTCTATAGGATTCAAAGTGATAATAATGATGTTCTTGTAGAAGATAATTTTTCTGATGAATATGTTTTTGCAGTATCTATTAAATCTCATTGATTTGTAGATATTGCTAATTATTTGGCTATAGGGTAGTTATCACCATATTTGTCTCCTCGAGAGAAAGGAAAGGTTATTCAAACTAGTGCATCCTATTCATGGATAAATGAAGAGTTATACAAAATATGACCATATTTAATCATTCATAGATGTGTCAGAGAAGATGAAGTATCAAAGATATTAAAGGCTTGTCACAATGAACCATGTTGAGGACATTTCACTGATAAAATAACTTCTTACAAAGTCCTTCTATTAGGATATTATTGATATTCCCTTTTTAAGTATTCCAAAGAATATGTTAAGAGATGTGATAGTTCTTAGAGAATGGGAAAACTTGTTCCTTCATATGAAATGCCTCTACAACCTCAGGTACTCATTGAACCTTTTGAGAAACGGGCTCTAGATTTTGTTGGTCCAATTAATCCACCATCATGACAAAAAAGGTACATTATTGTTTTCACTAATTATGTTACAAAAATAGTAGAAGCTAAAGCACTTCCTTTTTCTATTGAAAATGTTGTGGTTTCGTTTTTTTTCGAGGATATTTTTACCCATTTTGGTGTCCCAAGGGCAATTGCGACAAATCAAGGTACTTAATTTACATCCAAGCTAGTAAAAAAGATAATGGAAGAATACAAAATCAAGCATTGAAAGTCCACTCCATATCATCCACAAGAAAATGGTCTACTAATAAAGTAATTGAAGTAATTCTTACCAAGATTATGCATTTGCATATAAGAGATTGGGCAGAAAAGCTTCCAGAAGCTTTGTGGGCATATCTTACTACATGGAGAAATACAACTAGCCACACTCCTTATGAACTTGTTTATGGAAAAGAAGTCATATTTCCTATTGAAACTATCTTTGATAATGGTGCAGTTAGGATTAGAACCATTGATGAAGAAAAAGTGACCTTCCTTGTAAATGGTCATTTATTGAGAATTTATTAGAAACCATTGACAAAGGAGGAGTTTGTTAAATATTTGTAAGACAATATTGATTTGAAGGTGATTAGGAAGGATTCTCCTTCCTCTCCAACTTGACTTGCAAAAGTCTTTTGTTTTCTTAAGAATATATATATTGTATAAACATGAAAACCAAGTACTTTTGGCACCCTATATTTTCTTTTTAAACCTTGTTCTAATCCCATTTTATTTGTAACCCTCTTTTTCTTTTCAAAATAATTAGCTACAGAATTGTTGAGAATCTGCAGCTTTAACAAAATTTTGCAGCTGATATTGACAGGAATCAACTAGGACAATTGAAGATCTTGGCATAAGAAGAAGATGATCAAACTTGCAGTTGAAGGCATCCAAGGACAACCTACAAAATGTCAATCAAAACATCATAATCATGAATCTAAAGGTATGTAAATATTAGATTAAATAATAAAGGTAAGAAACATTAGATTATGAAATAAAATAGATGTTGCTACCGCCACTTAAAGTAATCATTACTATTCCAACTTCAGACTTAACCATAAATATTTTTTCTTGTCAATGAAGTTGGCCATAAGCCCATTCACTACTCATCATTGCGCAGATACTCCACTCTATAAACCTTGTTATATTGATAATTCCACCCTCATTCATATTTTGTTTTCTCGAAACCCCTTTCACTCCATTCCATTGTCAATTTCACCCTCATCCATACTGTGTTTTCCAAAGCCATTTTCTCTCCATAACCTTTTCAAAAGAAGAAGTTACGGGTTAAGACTTCTCCATCATGGGGGTTATTGTGAGGATAGAGTTGGATGGGAAGAAATTCATGGAGGGTTATCCACAAGTTAGACAGATGTTATAACAGGAACAATGGTTGGATTTTATAAAGAAACTTAACGACTATGACAAAGAAGTTACAAAGTCATTTTCCCAAGCATTTGATGGAATTGAGGCAGAAATTGGAGATGTGAAGATAGTATTGACAGAATCCTTCATAGCAGAAGTAACCAAGCTAGTTAGGGTTCATGAAAGATGGTTCAAGAACAGAGGAATTGAAGAAAGTGAATGGAAACCATTTCTCAAAAATCCAGTTATGGACACTTCAGTATTTAAGAAAGACAACCCAAGTATAACTCTTAAAAACAAATGGAGAAATTTATTGTTGGTCATTCAAAAATTTATTACTTGTGAAGGTAGATTTGGCAGTATGTTTTTTTATCATGTATGTTTGATGATGCATTTCCTTGAGGGGAATGAAATTAATTTTCCTTATTTCTTACTTAGTAGTCTGAAGGAAATGATCGGTAACACTCATAGAAAAATACAATATATTGAGAATGCCATGTATCATCACGGTCTAATAAAAACACTAATTGAAGCCCACCTAAAAAGTATGGGAGATGATTGGGTAAGTTTCTTAGTCAAAAACAACTTTAAAGAGGTAGAATAAGAAGAACCAAACAACAAAATAAAGAGAAGTAGAAGAAGGTTATCTATAAACCCTAATGATGACCTACCTCCACAACAAGAGTAACCCTTAGAAGATGAAACTCCCCTTGTAGATGTATTAGAGAATCTCAAAATTAAAAATGTTAGAATGAGGAAATCCAATGATACGGAAGAAAGCACACCTAAAAGAAAAACAAAGGAAACAAAGCAAGCAAAAGACATAACAAAGGAAAATTCAAAAGCAAATTCCCCTTACTGAGGCCTCATCCATTATAGGGAGTGCAAGACTCAATAAAACAATGAAGGAAGCATCTCAATAGTCCACAAAACTTGTCAATCTGGAGGAATAAGAAGAGCCAAGGACTCCGTTACCAACCATTTTTTCACCAGTTTCTAGTCTAGCAAGAAGAACACCCAAAATTTACCTGGTCCAACAAGAAATATATGATTATATAGAATCTTTGGAGAAGGGAGCTACAGAAAAGGCAACTGCATCCTCTTCAAATCAGGAAAAATAAATTCATTTTGATATTCCACAAGAACCTCCAATTATAAATACTCTCAAATAGGAAATTTATGAATTAGAGACACTAAACAGACACTTAAAACAGGAGCATGAAACATTGAAAGTGTAGAATGAAATATAGAGAACAAGAATGATAACATTCTCTTACATCTTGATCTATGGTATGAAAATAATAAGAAACTGAAAGGAAAGAACAAATCCCTTAAGAGAAATGTCATAAGTCTGAAGTATAAGATTTTCATGAAGAAATGTTTCCGGGAAAACCAGTGTCGATTCAAACTACTAGTCCCACTAAGATGGGTAGCTATCTTAGAGACAAACAATCAAAGCAATTCAAGATTTCCTTTGGGTGTAATAGATAAGAGGGAAGAAAAGAGGACCAACCTGGGTCTTTCGCTTTGATCCTTGCTTGATTTCTCTTTCCCTTGATAGAATTTGCCACTCCTCTCCTACTTGTCCTGCTTTAAAGAGTACCTGTAGAGTCAAAGTAACAGAAAACCATCAAATAATCTCTATCTAAAACATCATAAACAATGGAGAATCAGAAACACATTGACCATAAAATTGCATTCATAAACAATAAGATTCACAAACACACGTTTATATGGAGGAAAACTCAAAGAACTTTATTAATAGTATAAGAAAGGATTGCAACCCAGCTATCTGATCCAACATCATCCTCCCAGCATAGAAGCCCTCTTCACCTCATGAAAAACAAGATCACCCAACAATACAATGTACCTTCTCACAAATAAACCAACAACACTTCCTTACAAATTACAAAATTCCAGCCTTCAGATCTTTCAGATGAGGGATCCATTTATAGATGTCTTGCAAGGGTGTGAGTCAGCTTTGGGTTTTTGATTAGTGTCATTCCACTAATAGTTCTTGGTTCCACTTGGAGATTTCATTGATCTCTTACTCATCCCTGGGCGAATTCAGAGAGGCAAGTGTCATATAAGAAGTTTCTTGAAGATTCCATGATCTTCCACTTCGCAAACTATCTTTGAAATTTGTCTATTCTCGCTCATCGCACCCTACAAAAGGCCATTTCAGTATGCATCGCACTATGGCAGCCAGTATGCATCGCACTTTGACCATGGAGAAGTCAGTATGGTTTAGTTTTGGCCAGTTTTGAGTGGCTTTTCACGTGGAACTTCTGGGAAATGATGTAATCAGTTGACTATGATCCTTTAGGGTATGAAACAACACTTTTAGGGACTAAAGAGCCCTTGGTTTATGGACATATGAGTTTGGGGTTGCAGTGCCCAAATATGTCTATAATAGTTGCCCCCTAAAGCATGAGGTCATAAATCTTCTGATGTTGGGTGAAATGCTTTATCATGAGGATCCAAGGTATTCGAACTAGAAGGTGACTTGTATAAGATACAATACAATACATCATCATCATATTATTTTCATGATTTGGCTGAGGCGGGCATTCCCATGCTCAAATTTATAAATTAATTTTTGTTGATCCAAATTGGATCCGTGAAGAATTATCAGAAGGACCATCACTCTATCAGGTCAGGACAGACATCAAAGAATTAAGAAACAATGGCCAAAAACACCTTTGAATAGTGGCAGTTAGCAGCCAGCATGGAGCGATGAGGACCTCGGTCAAAGCACGCTGACCGAGGCCCATGGAGACTGCGCAGGAGGCAAAACTAGCCCTGGGAAGGCCCCGAGCACTCGATCGCATGAAGAGCCGAGAAAACCATGGGGAAAAGGCTAAAGGTCAAGGCAAGACCCGCGCTTTGAAAAATTGGTAGTATTAATCGGGGGCACCCTCAAGCGGTAAGCGGAATTGGCGAAAATGGAGCGATTCCACCCAGCGCCCAACGTGTGGCAAGTGGGGAGAGATAAAACCGCTGTTGATCGAGCGCTAATAGTCGAGCAAGTCAGCCGCGAGAAATGTGCAAATGGCGTTGGATCTGGAGGCCCCAAATCTAACGACTGAGATCGTGCCTGATGGGAAAGTGGAATCGACGGGGGAATAAGCTGCGATTTATAAGAATTTGACATCCAATTTGACTACCAACATGGCAGAAGACTCATTCCACAACGTAACGGAAGAACCGAACATATGAAGCTAGTTGGTGCAGCTGCAGGAGGACAAGCGGTGACTCCCTGTGAGCTTGATGATGACGCTAAACAGGGAACTCCAAGTGAAACTGTAGTAGGTGATCCGATGGGAAGTGGAAAGGGAATCGAACAACCATGAGCTCGAATGGTTTTAAAACCATGCACAACAAAAGCAGAAGACACCGAACACCAGACCTCGAGAGGAAGACAGGAAGGAAAAGGAGGAAGACAGAGAAAACAAAGGAATGACAGTGAAGCAAAGCAGAACGGAAGAAAGAGGGCCGAACTGACCCAAGGCAATATCGAGCACCAGAGAGCTTGAGAGATTCAAGCCATCCTAGAAAGGATCTATCGGGACTATGCACCACATTGGGCTCTCTCCATTAAAGACCAAAAGGTCACAGAGATGGTAAGGAAAAGAGTCTGTGTACTCTAGTGGCTTGGGGAATCCAAGAAACACCATGCCAAGCAAATTCTGTTTAGGAGACTCACATTGAGCTCCTTCATTGTAATTCTCTACTTTAAGACACAATAAAAGAAGGCCACCACTGATATCTAGACTGGATATGTAGCCCTGGAGGATAGGGTGAACTCCTTATTAAATTCTTGTGTTCTTATATTGCTTACTGTATTTCTCTGCTATCTTCCATTTCAAGTGTCTGTGTATTTGCAATATGATCAATCCATTGCCTAAATAACATAGACACACACCAGCACATGAGTCTGTAATACATTTATTCAATAAATCTTTAACTGAGGTCACTCATAGGGTGATTATCAGATCAAGTGGTATCAGAGCCCTAGGCTGTAAAGGTTATACAAGCTTGTGTTGGTTAGTTGTTGAATGTTCACTAGATCGAATCTCAAATTAGGAGAAGGAGAGTTGGTGGAAACTAATCCTGAAATAGGAAGAGTCTATCCTCGGAAGACAATGTGAGAAGAAGGTTCTGTAGGGCCAGACCCTCAATTCATAGAAAGCTTCCTAGCCATAAAGTCTATGGTAGAAGAAATGTATAGGGACTTTAGAAAACATAAGGCTGAAGATTCATCAGGTTCTAAACAAGATAAAGAAGAAGATGGGTCTCACTTCCAAGACCACTCCAAAGGAAAAGGGAAAGAGGAAAGCTTCCTCACACCTCCTAATAGCCCTGTACCCAACAAGAAGGCATATTTGATCAAGATAGATGTTAAATTTGATTTTCCTATATATGACAGAGAGTTAAACACTGAAAAGTTGGACAATTGGATTAGACAAATTGATGTTTATTGCAGGGTACAGAACATAGACTCAGACAAGGGCAAGATTCAACTGGAAAGCCTACGCCTAGGAGGCACTGCCTTGGTTTAGTGGAAAGGTAGAGCTCAAGCTGATATGAAAAGACATGGTAAGACTATCTTTTTCTGGAGTGAATTTGTTTCTGCAATAAAAAACAGTTCTATCCATTGGCCTACATGCAACAAGCCATGATGAGTTGGCAAACTCTTTAGAAATTGAAAGGGCAAAGTGTGCAAGGGCACACTCAAGAATTTAGGAAGAGAGCATTGATTCTAGGAATCTCACTAGACTCACCATAAACTTTTTTGAAGTACATTGGTGGTCTACACAACTACATGAGGCATACCATTCTCATGTTCAATCCCACTAGTATAGATGAGGTGTCTCTACAAGCTACTCATCTAGAAGTTAGAGGAAAGAATGGAAATTCAGAAGTTGGGGGACAATCCCAACCCACTGCAAGCTTGAACAAGGAGAAAAGAAAGCAGAAGTGGAAAGCAAGGAAGGCAAACACTGCATAGAAAAGAAAAGCTTCATGCACTCACTGTAAAAAGGATGGGCATGATGATGAGCATTGTTGGATTCTGCATCCAGAGCTGAGACCTAAGAAGTTCGAGGGTAAGATGAAGAAGACTGCTGCAGCGATTCAGAAATATTTGGGGTCAAACTCGGGAGATGAAACAACCATTGCAGCCACAAGTATAGAAGGTAAGAATTCTGAAGCATCTACCAGTTATTCTGCTCAATCTGTTATTGATGAAGAAAATGAGAGAAAAAGACATGAGTTTTTCCATTTTCGAGTTATTTCCAAACATCAAAAGATTGATACTCTGTTTGATAGTGGCTCACAAGTAAATTTAATTTCTGAAGCAATTGTAAAGAAATTGGATTAGCAACCACACCTCACAAGAAACCATACCCATTAGGATGGTTGAATGATAAAGCACAACTACAAGTGACTAGACAGTGCAAACTCAAGTTTTCTTTTGGGTCAGCATTTGTAGATGAGGTGGAGTTAAGCATAATTCCTTTGGATATATGTGGAATTGTTTTAGGAAGTCCTTACTTGTATGATAGAAAGGCTATTTTCTATAGAGCTGAGAAGAAGTATCTACTTGTTAAAGACAGAATCGAATACTTTGTAAGAAATCATAAGCTCAAGACTAATTATACTCTCATAAACTCAGGGCAGATGAAAAGAATGATAAACTCATGCAAACAATTCTTACTGATGGTTGTAAAGGAAAGGAAACCTGATAAAACCAATGTATTTGAGGGTTGTAATGCTAAACAACAAGCTGATATAGAAAAGGTTGTTTCAGAGTATGATGTCTTATTTCAAGAACCTAAAGGTCTACCACCCAAAAAGGAAATAGTACATGATATTATTTTGCAGCAAGATGTTCCATTGCCTAATATTGGGATGTACAGGTTGTCAGCTTTATAGAATGTTGAAATCAAGAAGCAGGTGCAGGAGTTGCTCGAGAAGGGGTTCATCAGGCCTAGCACATCACCATGCAAGTCACCAATCGTTTTGGTGAGAAAGAAATATGGCTCGTGGAGAATGTGGATTGATTACCGAGCACTGAATAAGATAACGATAAAAAATCGTTATCTCCTTCCTCGCATAGATGATATTTTGGATCAATTGAAGGAGGCTGTTTATTTCACCAAGCTAGACTTGAATAGTGGATACCATCAGGTCAGAGTTGCAGAACAAGATGCATGGAAGACTGCTTTCAAAACAAAGCAGGGATTATATGAGTGGCTGGTTATGCCTTTTGGCTTAACTAATGCTCCTACTACTTTCATGAGATTAATGAATGATGTGCTCAGACATTTTCTTGATGATTTTGTTATTTTGTATCTGGATGACATTCTGATTTTTAGTAAAACGTGGGAAGAACATTTAAAGTATGTTAAGCAGACACTATATGTTTTGAAAAGAGAAAAACTTTATGTTAAACTCTCAAAATGTGAATTTGGAAAAACATCTCTAAACTACTTGGGTCATATAGTAGGGGGTGGTGAATTGAAGATAGATCCCTCTAAAGTGGCAGTCATTGTAAACTGGCCTAAACCCAAGTCTGCTACAGAAGTAAGAAGCTTCTTAGGAGCAGGACAATATTGGAGGAAGTTCATTTCTAATTTCTCCTCAATTGTAGCTCCCTTACATGCTTTAATCAGATTTAACAAGGTGTTTCAGTGGGGAGGCAAACATCAGAAAGCCTTAGACACCCTGAAAAAAAAAGATTAGTACAAAACCTCTACTAGCACTGCCTAATCTGCAAAGACCATTTGAGATCCAAACTGATGCCAGTGACTATGCCATGGGAGCAGTGTTGACAAGCACGGTAAACCCATATGCTACCATTCTGAGACTTTTAATCCTGCAGTAGTTAACTATCATACATATGATAAAGAATTGTATGCATTAGTTCAGAGTGTGAAAAAGTGGAAACATTATTTAATGGGAAAAGAGATAGTAATACATATTTATCATCAACCACTTTAATATCTACACTCCCAAACTAAGTTACAATACTATAGGTGGATGGGTTTTCTGCAATAGTTTCATTTAGTCATTAGATATAAAAAGGGCATACATAACAAAGTTGCAGACATGTTATCTAGACCAATTATAAATGCATCTACTATACTTAAGCATAATTTTGTGCTACATGAAAGCTACATTGAAAAATATGCTCAAGATATAGACTTTAAAGATGTATATGCAACTTTGAGTCAAGGCAAAAGAGTAGAAGAATTGGATTATCATGTAAAAGACCGACTCTTATACCACTGTGGGAAACTCTACATTCCACAAACTAAGAGAGTAAAGATAATTAGAGAAGCACATAATTCCCTAATATCAGGTCACTTTGGAGTAAGTAAAACAGTTGCACAGCTGCAAAGATTTTGTTATTGGCCAAAAATGAATGAGACAGTTTCTAGATATGTAAGAGGATGTACTATGCGTGCTAAAAGCAAGCCCAGCAACAAAAAAATAGGCCTATACACTCCATTTCCAGTACCTTCTCATCCTTGGGAAAGTGTTTCCATGGATTTTATTGAAGGGCTGCCTAAATCCAGGAAAGGTCATGATTATCTATATGTTGTTGTGGATAGGTTCAACAAAATGTGTATTTTGATACCTTGTAATAAATAGATTATAGCTGAACAGACTGCAAAATTGTTCTTTGAACATGTATGGGTTCATTTTGGGTTACCCACTTCCATTGTATCTGATCAAGACACCCGATTTGTGGGGAAATTTTGGTCAAGTATGTGGGAGTTGATGGACACCAAACTAAAGAAAAGCACAGCTTTTCATCCACAAACTGATGGCTAGACAGAAGTAGTTAACAGGACAGTGATCCAGTTACTTAGTGGATATTGCAGCAAACATCCTAAAATTTGGGATGAACATTTATGTTATGTGCAACATGCTTACAACAAAGCAAAACATTCTTCTACACAGAGATCTCCTTTTGAGACTTGTTTTGGTTTCACACTAAGGTCTCCTTTGGACTTTGTCTTTGGTAAAGATACCATAGTTGATGGACACAGTGATGTGGACAAGGCAACTAGGTTCATTGAACAGATGCAGGAGATCCACCAGGCAGTACAGGAACACCTGGAAAAGAGCCAAGCCAAGTACAAGGCTAGGCATGACAAGCATCAGATGGAGCATAGTTTTCAAGTTGGTGACCAGGTCTAGCTGTATATCAGCAAGGATAGGATGCAAGGTGAAGGTGAAAAGCTAAAGCCTATTAGGTATGGACCCTTCAAGATACTTTAGAAGATTGGTGAAAATGCTTTTTGCCTTGATCTACCAGTGTTATGAAACCAACTCACAAAAAGATAGAAAAGATAGATCAACGCCTTAGAATTCAGCCTCTTCGAGGGGGAAACCTCCTTTACATTACATAAATGAACAATTCTTGGATGATTCAAATGACAAAAACTCATTTCTATATATAGGAGTATAAGGAGTCACAATATAACACAGCCGACCTAACAATAATAATATAAAGCCACAAAAATAACAATAGAGGGATTCTATGGGGCACAATAATAACAATATGGGGACAATAGGGGCACAACAATATTAATAAGGGATACAACTACAATAGTAATGGGGCAATCACTAGTATTATAGGGACCTAACATGCCCCTCTCCTTCAAAAAAGTGTTGTCCTCAATGCTTGAGTAGTTATGGATGCTTCTGTATAAAATTATCATCCTCCCATGTGGAATCTTTAGCGGATAAGTTCTTCCACATAATGAGATACTCTGAAATTGATCAATTTTGTAGCTATCGAGTTCTTGTTTCTGTGACTGCTTCTGGTTCCAATATAATTTTTCCTTCCTCGTCAAGTTCTGGCAATATTGTTTGAACTGGGAGCTTGTCACCTATAACCTTCTTTAAACATGAAACATGGAAAACTGGGTGCACTCGAGAAGCTGCAGGAAGCTCCAATTTGTATGCCATAGTACCAATCTTTTACAACACCTTGTACGGACCATAATACTTTCGTGATAATTTATTATCCTTCTTAGCTTGCTTGAGGGACATTTGTTTATATGGTTGTAGTTGTAGGAATACACAATCACCTACATCAAAACTTCTTTCGCTGTGATGTTGATCTGCCTGTTGTTTTATTCTATTCTATGCCAACACAAGGTTATCCTTTAAGAGTTGGAGGACTTGTTATTTATGTTCGATGTGATGTTCCACTACTTGAACCTTAGAATTTTCTCTTAAATATGATGTGATGGATGGTGGCTGATATCCATAAATAAATTGGGTCATTTTTGTTGCTGTTTGGAAGGAAGTGTTATACCACCATTCAGCCAGAGGCAACCATTTGACCTATTGTGTCTGTTTATCAGATACAAAGCAACGAAGATATCCTTCCAAACATTTGTTTTCTATCTCAGTTTTCCCATCAGATTGAGGATGATAAGATGAGCTATGAGCTAACTGAGTACCAAGACAAGAAAATAATTCTGTCCAAAAATTTCCAGTGAAAATGGGATCTCTGTCACTTACAATAATCTTTGGTTTCCATGTAGCTTTTGAATTGTTTCCATAAATGCAGTAGAAACTATACTGGCTTTAAATGGATGTGATAATGCACAAAAGTGTGCATACTTGGTAAGTCTGTCAACTACCACCATGATGACACTCTTTCCCTCAGACTTGGGTAAACCTGTGATAAAATCCATTGAAACCTCCTCCCAACATTAGCTTGGAATGGATAAAGGTTGTAATAGACCTAGGGTCTTAATTGTTTCAACTTTATTTTGTTGGCAAACCAAACATTCTGCCACAAACTTTTGAATATCCGATTTAAGGCCATCCCAAAAAATTCCTTCTTAACCCTGTGGTAAGTTTTTAAAAATCCTGAGTGCCCTCCTAAGGGAGAAGTTTGCAATTCCATAAGAATCTTTTGTTTGAGTTGGGAATTCTTACAGAGGTATAAGCAATCTTTGTACCATAACAAATCATTTTGCCAGCTAAATGTATCAGATGTACTGGAATCTTGTTGTAACTTTCGAATAAGTGCCCACACTTCTTCATCATTCTTCCATTCCTCCCTTGCTTTGTTTATCCAATCTGGTTGGATAATAGAAATGGCGCACAACAATGCTTCCACATCCTCATTGTTTCTTGAGAGTGCATCTGCCACCACATTTTTCTTCCCTTTTTTGTAGATGATTTCAAAGTCATAACCCAACATCTTTGTGACCCACTTTTGTTGCTCTTCAGAGGATAATCTTTGTTCTAAAAAGTATTTAAGGCTATCATGATCTGTTTTTACCTTGAAGTGTCTTCCCATTTGGTAGGGTCGCCATTTCTTAAGTGCATGTAGTATTGCCAACATTTCCTTCTCATAAATAGCTTTGTGTAAAAACTTTCCCTTGATTGGACGACTTTCAAAAGCAATGGGTCTTTCATCTTGCATTAAAACAACACCAATTCCATTTCCTGAAGCATCACATTCCACAATAAAGGTTTTTGTGAAGTCCGGTGTAGCTAAGACTGGTGCTTGGCACATTGCCTCTTTAAGATGTTCTAAGGCCTTTGTTGCTTCTGGAGTCCATGAAAATGCATCTTTCTTCAATAATGTTGTTAGAGGTGCTGCTATTCTCCCATAATTCTTATCAAACTTGCGATAATACCCTGTCAACCCGAGAAATCCTCGAAGATGCTTTATGGATGTGGGGATTTTCCATTCCTTAATGGCTTTAATTTTGCTAGGGTCTACCTTAACTCTTTCATGAGATACAATATGACCCAGATATTCCACCTCTTGTACTCCAAAGAAACATTTGGATCTTTTTGCATATAATTGTTTCTCCTCCAATAGTTGTAGCACCCTGTCAACATGTTCAACATGATCCTTCCAAGACTTGTTGTAGATTAGTATATCATCAAAAAATACTAACACAAATTTTCTAAGGAAGGTTTGAAAATGGAATTCATCAAACCTTGAAATGTAGAAGGTGCATTGGTAAGGCCAAAAGGCATGACCAAAAATTCATAATGACCCTCATGAGTTCTAAATGCTGTTTTCGGAATGTCTTCAGTCTTCATTCTGATTTGATGATATCCTGAACGAAGATCCAACTTGGTGAAGTAAATTTTTCCATGCAATTCATCCAGTAATTCATCAATGACAGGAATGGGAAACTTATCTTTAATAGTGAGCTTGTTGAGCTCCCTATAATCCAAACACATGCACCATGATCCATCCTTATTGTGCACCAATACTACTGGAGCAGAGAAAGAACTTTGACTAGGTTGAATTATACCAGCCTCTAGCATTTCTGCAACCATACATTCAATTTCACTCTTTTGGGCATAGGGATATCTGTATGGCCTGATGTTTGGAGAAACACTTCCTGGAATTAGATGAATAACATTATCATGATCACGGATAGGTGGGAGACCTTTGGGAGTCTCAAATACCTTGGAATGATTGTCCAAGGCTTTTTGGAGATTTGGAGAAATAAATGATTTCGATGTGGAAAAATCTAGCGAACATAATTGTGCAATTACACCTTTTGTTCCTTTTTAGAAGCTTTGTCATACTGTTAGAGCTGATTATCTTTTCTAGTTTCCCTGCAATACCCCTTAATTCAACTTCCTTTCCTTCTCCAGAAAATTTCATGAAAAGTTCTTGAAAATTAAAAGCTATTGTACCCAAGGATTGTAGCCATTGGACTCCTAGTACAACATCAGCACCTCCCATTGGAATGGAAAGCATTGGGCTAGTCAATACATATTCTCCCATGGATAGCTTGATATTATGGCACTTTCCAAAGCAATTTATCGTTCCTCCACTTGCAACCATCACTTGGCACTCTGGTGCTGGATATAGGAAGCAATTCAATTCTTTTGCTATCTTACAATGAATAAAATTGTGTGTACTTCCTCAATCAATCAACACTATTACCTTTTTCTTCTTGATTTGTCCTTCTATATTGATGGTTTGAGGAGTGGTAATTCCAGCCAATGCATTACAAGATATGGTCGGATTCATTTCTTCTTTATCTAGGCTTTGTTCCTGGAGTATATCCTCTTCTTTTGACCTTTCTTGCTCCTTTTCTTCTTCCTCTTCACAATCTATGTAGAATAATTTCTTCTCAGCACACTTATGACCTTTAGTGTATTTTCTATCACAAATGTAACAAAGCCCTTTTGCTCTTTTTTCTTCCAATTGTTGTGGTGTCAACCTTATAGGTTGTGGAAGACTAGGGGAAACAACACTTCCATCTTTATAGTTGTGAGTGGTATGCTTCCTGGTTGCCATAATTTTGCTTTCCATTTTTCTTGCTAACCTGAATGCCTTCTCTAATGAATTAAGTTCCCAAAGGCGAACATCATGTTGGATATTATCCTTTAAAGTCCCTATGAACACATCAATCTTATGCTCCTCTGGAATATTTCTTACCCTTATGTTCAATTTTTGGAACTCCTCAATGTGCTCCATTATTGAACCCTTTTGTTTGACTTATCAATTGGCTAAAAAAAGTGTTGCTTTTTGTATCCTCATAATGTGCTGTCAATTCTTCCGTAAAAATTGCCCAAGTGATAATTTTTTTACGAGAGCAAAGCCATTGATACCATACAAACTGATTTGGTTCCAAATATAAAGTTGCAATACGTACCTTTTGTGTGTTTTGCACATTATTGAGATCAAAAAATTGCTCCATCTGTAATATCCATGTTGTGGGATCCTTGCCATCAAACTTCCTCATATCTATTTATGGAATATGGTGGGTCTTCGATCCAACGTTAGATTCTATGAAATTATGATTAACGTTTCTTTTGTTCTCATCATGAGTTTCCTTTACTACCCTTTCACCATTAGTAAGAATTTCTTGTAGAAACTTTGTCAAATCTATCTTCAAATCTTCCATGCCTGTCTTCAAATCGATTATCTTAGCTTCCACGTCATTCATTTTAGTTTCTACGACTTTTTTTAAACAATCCATCTTAGCTTCTACGCCTTTCTTTAAACCATCCATCTTAGCTTCTATATATTTCTTTAAACCATCCATCTTAGATTCTGTTACTTTTTGTGTAAGTGACACTTGTTGCACTTGGTCTCGTAATTTTGATATATCATGTTGCATTTCTTCCTCTTCTTCATGAGTCATGCTATATATTTCAGGTTGCTTACTAGGTGTTTGAATTTTCTTTCCTCGGGGCATCAATTGCCGATAATAATGCTTTTCAAACCAAGCTTACGCAAAAATTTAAAAAAACTACACATCTTTTTTCACTTTGTAGGAGCTTGATATTGAATCTCATGTATATCTGTTATTTCGGATCATCCAGTTCTGAAATTGCAACCTGTGGTAGCCCTCTATGTCCTCTTTCCAATGCCACTAGTCTGATTCAAATTGGATTCTACAGGAAAGAGTTATGCCAAATCTCCCACAGTGACCTAATTATAGACTAGTTCAGTAGAGCGAACTTGTACGACGTGCCATGCATCACTGTTTCGACCTTTGGCTCTAAAAAAATATCTAATAGAAACTACATTCCGTCCTCTTTCTATACCTTCTTACGAATTTTCAATCTGATTCTGAGAGAGAAAGTTATGATGATTTTCCCTAGGTCACTTGTTTGGAATGTAATTTAGGAGTTTGCAAAAAGACCAACTTCCTCAGATCATATCTCCGTAAATATAGTGCAAAAAGATCTGAAATTCGGACTTGAGGTTCAATGCAATTTCATCTCAAATGTTTTTTTTTAGCTTCTGAAATTTCGTAGAAAAAAAGTTATAGCGAAAATGCCATGATGAGCTATTTGGAGCAGCGAAACCCTAGAATCCAAAGCTCTTATACCAAATGTTATGAAACCAGCTCACAAAAAAGATAGAAAAGGTAGATCAATGCCTTAGAATTCAGCCTCTTCAAGGGGCCAACGTCCATTACATTACATAAATGAACAATTATTGGATGATTCAAATGAAAAAACCTCCTTTCTATATATAGGAGTCTAAGGAGTCACAATATAACCTTGCCGACCTAACAATAATAATATAAAGCCACAAAAATAACAATAGAGGGATTCTATGGGGCATAGTAATAACAATATGGGGACAATAGGGGAACAAAAATATTAATAAGGGATACGACTACAATAGTAATGGGGTAATCACTAGTATTATAGGGACCTAACAACCAGCTTACATGCACATCTACTCGGTCGCAAATGTAGATTGCTTGAGATTGTTTGAACCTTCAATGATTGAGGATCCTGAAGAGAAGAGTTAGTTGCCTTCTATCGATGACCTACTACCTGAATATCTTAATGAATTGCAAGAAGACACAGTACTGGATAGGAAGGTGAGGACGACGCGCAGGGGAAATGTGGAGTACCTCAGGATTGGGCTCAAAGGTTCAAAGCCGAGCAGTGCAAAGTGGATTGAGATTGGACAAGTGAGAAACCAATTCCCTCACTTAGTCGATGCTTGAAAACCAACTTTTGGTGGTCCAAAAGATTTTCAGTGGGAAGGCCGTGATCCAAATTGGATCCATGAAGAATTGTCAGAAGGACCATGACTGTATCAGGTTAGGACAAACATCAAAGAATTAAGAAACAATGGTCAAAAACACCTCTGAACAGTGGAAGTTAGTAGCCAGCATGGAGCAATGAGGACCTCGGTCAAAGTGCATTGACTGAGGCCCATAGAGACTGTGTAGGAGGAAAAAATAACCCCTGGGTAGCCCGGAACGGGAAACAGAGGCAGTTTTTGATGCAAAATTAGTGCCTAGCGCTAATCGCACATCGCTGGGCAAAACCCCTTGAAATGGGAAGGCCCCGAGCACTCGATCGCATGAAGAGCCAGGAAAACCCTGGGGAAAAGGCTAAAGGTCAAGGCGGGACGCGCGCTCCGAAAAACTGGCAGTATTGATTTGGGGCACCCTCAAGCGGTAAGCAGAATTAGCGAAAACAGAGCGATTCCACTCAGCACCCGACGTGTGGAAAGTGGAGGAGAGAGAAAACCGCTGCTGATCACGCGCTAATGATCAAGCAAGTCAACCACGCGAAACATGCAAATGCATCAGATATGGAGGCCCCATATCTAATGGCTGAGATCGCGCCCGATGGGAAAGAAGAATCGACAGGGGATTAAGCTGTGATTTATAAGAATTTGACGTCCGATTTGACTACCAAGGTGGCAGAAGACTCATTCCACGATGTAACAGAAGAACCAAACCAACAAAGTGAGTTGGCGCAGCTGCAGGAGGACAAGTGGCCACTCCTTGTGAGCCTGATGATGACGCTGAACAGGGAACTCCAAGCAAAGCTGTAGCAGGCGATCCGATGAGAAGTGGAAGGGGAATCGAACAACCATGAGCTCGAATGGTTTTAAAAACATGCACAGAAAAAGCAGAAGACACCGAACACCGAACCCTGAGAGGAAGACGGGAAGGAAAAGGAAGAAGACAGAGAAAACAAAGTAAAGACAGTGAAGCAAAGCAGAACAGAAGACAGAGGGCTGAACTGACCCAAAGGCAGTATCGAGCACCAGAGAGCTTAAGAGATTCAAACCATCCCAGAGAGGATTTGTCCGGACTGAGCACCACATTGGGCTCTCTCCATTAAAGACCAAAAGGTCACAGAGTTGGTAAGGAAAAGAGTCTGTGTACTCTAGTGGCTTGGGGCATCCAAGAACCACCCTGCCAAGAAAATTCTATTCAGGAGACTCACATTGAGCTCCCTCATTGTAATTCTTTGCTTTAAGACACAATAAAAGAAGGCCACCATTGAGAGCTGGACCAAAGACGTAGCCCTGGAGGATAGGGTGAAATCCTTATTAAATTCTTATGTTCTTATATTGCTTACTGTATTTCTCTATTGTCTTCCATTTCAAGTGTCTATGTATTTGTAATCTGATTGATCCATTGCCTAAATAACATAGACACACGCCAACACATGAGTTTGTAATACCTTTATTCAATAAATCTTTAACTGAGGTCACTCATAAGGTGATTATCAGATCATTCATGTATATGGGACAGAGTGATTCTTCATATGAAGAGTCATCTTCTTTTGCTTAGATGACTATCTGTGTAGATTCTGTGCACGTTTGATGTCTTTATGTTCCTAAATATATCGAGCACTAGAGAGCTTGAGAGATTCAAGCCATCCCAGAGAGGATTTGTCCAGACTGAGCACCACATTGGGCTCTCTCCATTAAAGACCAAAAGGTCACAGAGTTGGTAAGGAAAAGAGTCTGTGTACTCTAGTGGCTTGGGGCATCCAAGTACCACCCTGCCAAGAAAATTCTATTCAGGAGACTCACATTGAGCTCCCTCATTGTAATTCTTTTCTTTAAGACACAATAAAAGAAGACCACCATTGAGAGCTGGACCGGAGACGTAGCCCTGGAGGATAGGGTGAACTCCTTATTAAATTCTTGTGTTCTTATATTGCTTACTGTATTTCTCTATTGTCTTCCATTTCAAGTTTCTGTGTATTTGCAATCTGATCGATCCGTTGCCTAAATAACATAGACACACATCAGCACATGAGTCTGTAATACCTTTACTCAATAAATCTTTAACTGAGGACACTCATAGGGTGATTATCAGATCATTCATGTACATAGGGCAGAGTGATTCTTCATATGAAGAGTCATCTTCTTTTGCTTAGATGACTATCTGTGTAGATTCTGTGCACATTTGATGTCTTTATGTTCCTGAATATATCGCAGCCCAGATGGATGAAACTAGATCTGGGGTCTTCAAACTCGTTCAATCTTCACCCGATGTACAATTTGATCCATGTGAAAAGATGTTTTGAAGTCAAACATGGAAAGACATCGCCTGATTACCAGCCAATAATGTAAGCTATTAAAAAGTGCAAGAGGAATCACCGATAATGATAATGACCCTCAAGGTACTATAGTGCAATTCACGTGGTGTGAATATATGAGCCGATGTCAAACACTACACAAAATCTTTCGGTCGAAGGTCATTGATGTAAACCTGTCGCCGGAAGTGAGAAACTTGCCATTAAGGCATGCAAGCTTCAAAGTACTGAAAGGGTTGTTTCTAAGTCAACTTCTTGGATAATGAGCTAATGTCGACAAGAAGTGAGTTATCGTAGGAGGGCCTTGATGTATCCCACATCTACGACACGAAACGAAGCAAATGATTTTTTTTGGAGGTGAAAACGATCTGACAATACAAGGTTCAAGAATGGCGGTCATGAAAAATGAAGGGTGAAAGTATTGCAGTGGATGAGGCGTTAGCTAGATGGTAAATTCTCTGAATGACTTCTCTTGAACATGTCAGCGGCACTGATATGGATTGATAGTGTTAACCCCATGGATGGTATGGAGGACCAATGGTGATATGAATGGTGAACAGAATAACCCAACTCGACTCAATCATGGTGATGGAGTGAAAGTGTCATGTCCAAGAGCGACCTGCTACCAATAAAATTCTTCAAGTTTTCTTCCGTTTTCTCCCAGTCATTACTCACCAGTACCTCTTTACTTTTGTCAAGATTGAGTAGGATAACATATGCTTGGTCTATAATTTTCCCTTCGGGCAAACCTGTCGCTATGTTTTAGAGAGCCTAGTGACAGTGAAACTCGTTCTTGTCTGGGTGGACAAGTTTGTCGCTATTGTTTTAACGAGTTTAACGACAAAAATAACTCGGCCCTTTTCATGTTTATAGAGTTTGAAAAGGGACGAAAAGGAAACTCCAACAATCCTTTTTTGTAGCATAATCCCTTAAGTCTAAAAAAGTATAAAATATTATGAAAGGGATGACTTTTTGATCGTTTTAACGAGCCGAAAAAGACAAGCACTCGATATTTTTGTTTGATAATCCCTCAGGTCCAAAAAGATTAAAATATATAGGAGGGATGGTGCTTCCCCTTACTTTAACGAGCTGGAAAGGTCAATAGCTCGACAATCTTTTTATATTTAACGAGTCTAAAAAGAGTTTAAAAGAGACACATTTTTTGAGGAATGAGTGGTATTTTAGGGTAGCAAATGGTTCTAGGTAAGTTTGGAACTTCTCAAAACATGGCAGTGTGAAGAGGATGGCTAACTAAATCACTCGTCGCAGCTATTCCTCAAAAGGGTAAACAATCAAGTGGAAGCGTATGATCGGCCAAAAGAATGGAGGTGATGGTAGGAACATAACCAAGGTTCAAAAAGACTGATAGTAGGGCAATCACAAAGGTTATTTACTAAAGGTGGATTCATTTTTTAATGAGCTTGAACCAGGAGAAACTATGCTCATAGGCGGGTTTATTTTTTAACGAGCTTGAACCTTGCGGAAACATTGCTCATTTTCATTTTTATGTAAGCTAGGAATGACCAAACTATAAAGCTAAAAAGCTAAAAACGCTAAAAAGCTAAAAAATGAAATTGATCGTTTTTGCTTGCATAAAAAGGTTTGCATGCCCCCAGCATAAAAAAAAAGTCTTCAGTAACCATATGGAAACTTATTGTGGTTAAGCAGGATGATTTCCTAACAATAATTAGACAAAACACTTCCTGCACTTTGTCTGCCAAATAGACAAAGGTGAAAGGTCACCCGGACCAATCACATAACTTACAAGGAAACTTATCTCTACAGCTGGGTTTGTCTACAAAATAGACAAGGGTGCATGCCCCCTAAGCTTCGTTACATTCACCGGACTACTTGCGGTAACTAGGTGGATGGAATGAAGGTTGAAGAGTCATACTTGACTCAAAGAGGCCATTTAGGGATGATGTTTGACTTGGAGCCGTGTTTGAAATGGGAAATGAAAGCTGGTCGATAAGCTAGACAACTTTTCCTTCATGTGGGAAACACATCACTCAAAAGAGTGTGGAAATAATAGCTTCCATGCTATAAACATAGTCATGTCCAAGGAGTAGATTATAACTTAATGGTCCTTGGACCACCATCACGTTCAAGTGAACGTTTTTATTTCTCAAAGTTATCGGAAACTTAGGAAGGATCCATAACGGTCGGCTTGTTCCTTTCTTAAAACCTAATAAATTTTTCGTACCAGGTGTAAGCGATGGCAAACCAAGCGCTTTCCAAGTAGTTGAGGAAAGGATACTCACTGAAGCCCCTTCATCTATGATAGTTCTAGACACGATCATTTTGTAAACTTGTACTATGATATGGAATGGTATGTTATAAGGAAGGCGATATCTTGCTAGTCGATTCCAATCACAGGAAGTGATTAGACTGCTCACAGGGGGTACTGAATAAACGGGTGAAATAACCCCTTGAGTAGTGGGAACTAGGGGATTCTCTTCCTGTTGTGAAGGATCGGACGGATTGCCCCTAAGTTCATCGGGCTCTGAATTTACAAAAAGAATTTGAACAGTATCGTTTTCACTCTCTTTGGGAATGATATCATCTAAAGGTGGATCTTCTGAAGGCAAGACTAGGTCAACTGCCATCTCGACCTGTGGACTCAAAAGATTTACTTTCAAATGATAGGTTTTTTGACCAAGGGTTCAGTTAAGTCAGTCGGATTTTCAACTATGAAAACCTCATGGTGATTCACACTATCAAAATGGTCAGAGTTCTTCTTAATCTTAGATGATGTAGAAGAGATCATATGACAAGTTTCCATTGTGGCCATTTCCGCCAGATTACTTGGAGGCTGGAGGGAAAAAGTACCCATTAAGGAAGGGTCTTTTAGGAGACCTACTTTGACATTTTGAAGCAATTGAGAACTTCCATGGATCAATGGAATGCTTCCAGTAGCTTGTGAACTGTTCGGGAAAAAGGTTAGTTGGTCAACGATTGTAATTCCACCTTGGAAGGGAAATGCAATATTTCTAAAATATGTTGACACAACGACGGCCATAGCGTAAATTTAGGGCCTTCCTAGTAAGATATTATAGTCAAGGTTTCCATCAATGACCTCGACTTCAATTTCTACTATCTTGCCCCCAAGTTCAACTTGCAAGTTACTTAATATCCCATATGGCGTGTATGTTCTTCCATTGAACCCTTTTAATGTCATTGATGATCAGGACAAGGGTGGTGAGCCTAAAGTTTTCCAGCAACTCAGTGACATAATATAGGTAGATGCCCCCTCATCAATGATTGTTCGATGAATAATTTTATTGAGGGCTTTTACCTATATAAGGAAAGCGAGTTGGGCCGGTAACTAAGGTTCATATACTTTATGGCTGAAGGCCACAAGATTGGAATCCGTTGGGTCAATCCCACCTATTGTTGATAACAAAGCCTGCTTTTGGGAGGGACAATTTTGCAGTACTTCTAGTGTTGACATAGCAGATGGCGATTGAGCCAAATCCTCCACTATATTATAATTCTGTGCTGCTCAAGAACGAGGATTAAATGTCGATTTATGTACTACTCCCTTTGTGATCTGATATTCACCCTATGAGTGACATCAATTAAAGACTTGTTAAAATAAAGGTATTACAGACTCATGTGCTGGTGTGTGTTCTATGTTATTTAAGCAAAGGATCAATCAGATTGCCAATACACAGACACTTAAATGGAAAGACAGTAGAGAAATATAGTAAGCAACAAAAGACACAAGAAATTTAATAAGGAGTTCACCCTATTCTCCAGGGCTACATCTTCGTCTATCTTTCAATGGTGGCCTTGTTTTATTGTGCCTTTAAGCAGAGAAATTACAATACAGGGACTCAATGTGAGTTCTCTTGAAGCAGGTTTTGCTTGGTAGGGTGGTTCTTGGATTCCCCAAACCACTTGAGTACATATAATTCTTTCTTCCTACTAGCTCTGTGACCTTCTGGTCTACAGGGTAGAGCCCAATGTGGTGCTCATCCTGGACAGATTCCTCTATGGGAAGGCTAAATCAAGCTCTTTGGTGCTCGATGCTGCCTTTCGTCAGCTCGGTCCTCTGTCTCTTCTACTTTGCTTTAATTTTCTCTGTGTTCAGTCCTCCTCTCTGGGTTCACTGTTCCACTTCTTCATCTCTTGACTCTGTCTTTCTTCTTTTCTTACTCTGATTTGACTGTCTCTGTTCATGGCTTTATCCATTCGAACTCTACGGCCATTCGGTTCCTCTTCTGCCTCTGTCTCTTCATCTTCTGCAGTTGTGCTTGGAGTTCCTGGTTCGGCGTCATCATGAACGCTCAGGGAGTGGCCACTTGTTCTCTTCTAAATGGCGCCAGCATACTTCGTCAATTCATTTCTTCAGTTACGTCGTGGATGAATCTTTCCTCCACCGTGGCGGTCACAACAGATTCCAAATCCCTTCTAAAATGTGATGTATTCCTTTGTCAATTCCGCTTCCTCTGTTGAGCGCGATCTCAACTGTCTGATCTGAGCCCTCCAGATCCGACACTATACGCACGTTTCGTGCGGTTGACTTGCTCGACCAATAACACGTGATCAATGGTGGTTTTCTCACCTCCGCTTGCCACGCGTCGATCGATGTATGGAATCGCTCCACTCTCGTCCAAAACCTCTTACCATTTAAGGGCACCCCGATCAAAACTGTCGGTTTTCTAGAGCACGGGTCTCGCCTTGTACATTTAGCAATTTTTCCTTTTCTGCCCATGGTCCTCTAGTTCCCAATGCAATCGAGTGCTCAGGATTCCTCCATTTTGGCCCTATTTGCCTAGCAATTCGTGATTAGCACTAGATCTGTTGAAAATGCAACAAGATGATGGATCTTAGTGAAAAGAAGTCGCCTTCACTAAGTGGGCCCGCAGGTTATTTTTTGGCACAAAGTATATTTTTAGACTATGTCTATTTTTAGACATATGGATCATGGTCTATGAGTTGCAGGATGCTATTTATGGATGATTGGTCATGTTGGTAAAAATATATGGACCTCTATTTTTAGACATATGGGCGGAGTCTATTTTTAGACTGCCAGTCTAAAAATAGAACAGTCGAATATTATTAGCTCTTAATAATATTTGGACTATAAACATTATCTTATCCTCTTGTAGCACTTCAGTTCAAGCTACGGATGTGGCACATGCAACTGCCAGAAGGAAATACGCTTTTCCTATGGGTTAGTTGAGCTATTGCATGATGTACTTCAGTTAGAACTCAAGTGATTGAGTTTGGTGGAGTTGATTGAGGAGTTGATGGAGTTGTTTCAGTTTGACTTAGTTGAACTAGTTGTATTTAGTCTAACTGCCAAATACACTAGTGATGAGTGATGTGAATTAATTATTAATTAATTCACTAATTATTAACTCATAAATCAACTAAAGAATAGATCAGTTAACTCAGTGCATGGACAGTTCAGCGGAAACAAGTGTTACAGGTGGGTGAAAGGGTAAGACTTCTATCAGTTGTGACTATAGTTGTGCATGAGATTTGCAGAATCATTTATTGAGATTTCCAATGAGGATTGCGCAGTACAAGCCAAGGGAATTTAACTTGGATCAGATCTATTCTCAACTTGGATTGCGCAGTAGAGGCAGGCAAACAGTGGAGGAGATTTGAACCCGTGACTTGTTCAGATCTGAGCTAGTTTGCGTGTAGCAGGTGGAGATAGTACTGAGTACTTGTGAGGAGTATTGTACTATGTATTGTTACATGTTCTCTATCATTATAATATACAGATAGTTGGGGGTTTTCAGCTGTATGCTTTCCCCATTACATACTGTGTTGATATGTCTGATTGATGTTTCAATGTGTGCATGCGATTGTTTCTTAATTCCGCAAATTGATGATCAGTGGTAGAGGAGGTTATGTATTATGCATGCATTCCGAAAATAGTGTATAATGAGGATAATATCTGTGAATAAGTGTTATATTATTCAAAATTTCTACATGGTATCAGAGCGAAGTTGATCATCAGATCTATTATTCAGAAAGTGATTACATTTTATTTCTTCAGGCAGAGTCTGTGATCGAGTTAGGTAGCCTCTGGATTCATCCTTCTTTTGGAAGGTGAGATATCCAGTAAATGCCCATACAGTCAATCTCTGTACAAGAAATACTTTGTTCTCACGAATTTTAGATCAGAAGAAATTGAGTTTTGAGCTGGTGGAATTCGAATTTGCAGCAGTGTTTTCTTGGTGTTGAAGTTGAAATGTCTTTCAACGGATTGCGATTGGAGTATGCCCTTGAAGGCATCTCGAATTATATTGCATGGAAAGATAGGATGGAGGTAGTGTTAGATGACAATGGGTTGAAGGAGTTGATAGATGCTGAGGTCCCAAAGCCTACTGATGTTGCTCATGTTGAGGCTTGGCAAAAGAAGATAGAAAAGTGTCGAAGGATCACATTGTATCCAGCCTGCATGGAAAGGCTTCTCCATACTTGATGTGGAAAGTGTTGATAGATTTATTCCAAAGCAAGAGCGACCAGAGGAAGTTGGCGCTCAAGGATAAACTCAGAAACATTAAGTGTGAGAAAGGAGACAGTATATCCAAGTATCTCACGAAGTTCACCCAATGCTGGGATGAGCTGGGAAGTGTGGGGGTGACTATTGATGATGAGGACTTGGTGAGCTTGGCTCTCCTTGGTCTTCTGAAGAGTTGGCATTCCTATTAGGACTCTGTCAATGGTCAGGAGAAATTGCCAGGATGGGAGAGACTTTGGTCTGATCTTGTGCAAGAGGAGATCAGGTGGAATACCAGGGACGGATCTTCATCAAAGGCATTTGATGAAGAAAATTGCGCTTTGGTTGCCAAAGAAAAGAAGGGGAAGAACAAGAAAGCTTCTCATTTCGGTGCAAAAGGCAAGAAGCAAGACATGTCCAAGGTGAAGTGCTTTCACTGTCACCAGCACGGACATTATGCAACAAATTGTCCGCAGAAGAAGAAAAATAAGAAAGTTGTTGGATCTACAGCGGGAGAGGCCTTAGCCTCACATTTTGAGCTGGATTTTTTGCTAATCGCATGCTTGGTATCAAGTGTGATGGGATCGGTATGGCTCTTGGACAGTGGTGCGTCTTTTCACATGACAGGAGATCGAGATTTGTTTTTTGATATGGATGAGAAAAATCTTGGAGTGCACATCGAGATGGGCGATGATGGTAGATACAGTGCGACCGATATTGATACCATTTCCTTTGAGAGGGAGTCTGGTAAACCCTTCGTATTGAAGGAAGTGATGCATGTTCCAGGATTGAAGAAGAATCTTATCTCTGTAGTGATTTTAGAAGACAAGGGATATGATGTTGTCTTCAGCGAGGGTAAGGCTTTCCTGCGCAGTAAGACAACTGGAGAAACCCGGAAGATAGGGGTTCGAGTCAAGAACCTTTATCAATTGCATGTAGATGGCTGCACAGCAATGGCATGCAACGCAGAAGGATTGGTGAGCCGAGATGATGGCGAGTTGTGGCACCGGAGATTGGGCCACCTTCACCATGGAGCCTTGAAGATACTGCATCAGATTTCTACTAGGCTTCTTAAAGGCACTCTTGCACAGTCAGATCAGTGCAAGGGGTGTACTTTGGGAAAATTTGTGAAATCCACCTTTCACGAGAAGGATAGTCGTGCCACGACGATCCTTGAGAGAATTCACACAGACGTGTGTGGACCTTTCTCAGTATCTTCGACAGCAAAGCACAAGTACTATGTGATCTTTGTTGATGATTTCTCTCGAAAGTGCTGGATCTTCTTCATGCGGAAGAAGAGCGAGACATACTCAAAGTTCTGTGAGTTCAAAGCACTACTCGAGAAGGAATCAGGGAAGAAGGTGAAGGCTCTTAGGAGCGAAAATGGTGGTGAATTCATCTCTAGCGAGTTCAAGGACTTCTGCAGTTCAGAAGGGATTTGAAGAAAGCTCATAGTTCCCCATAACCCACAGTAGAACGGGGTTGCTGAGCGGAAGAACAGAACGATTGTGGGTTCTGCACGGGCAATGTTGCATGATCAGGTCCTATCCCTTCACTTGTGGGTGGAGGCATGCAATACTATAGTATATGTGCAGAACCGTTGTCCTCACAAGATACTTGGCATGAGTACATGTTAAAATTGGCAACCAGGGAAAAACTTCATGTGGGTCATCTTATTCATGGATAATAATATTTTTATTATATTCCTCTCGTCGAGAGGTGTAATATTGATATAAAGATCATCCAATTCCGATAAGTATTCATGGAGATATGAATTTATTTTGATTATGGAATTATTATCAACCCGACCTACAACTCATGTAGGCTCAGAAGCCCAACAGTCGCATCTATTCACCCACCAATGTTGTGTATAAATATAAGAGGACTTTTCCTCATTTGGACTCACTCATCTCATCACATCTCTCTCTCTCTCTACTGCGCAGATATGAGTCTCTTCTCTACTGCGCTGAAATGGGTCTCTCTCTCTCACACATGTGAAGCCGGAAGCTGTTGAATTTGAAGCTGCAACTGTAGAAGTAAAGATTGAATTGCGTGGCCTAGAATATCTCCTCTTTGGAACTGTGTTGTAGGTTCATTTGAACCTCCTTTGAAAGCCACAACTTTTGGTGGTGGAATGAAGTCAATCCGACAAACGGTTTGCAAGATATCGACTGCCCTAGTTTGAAGCCGGAAACTGCTGAAACTGAAGCTGCAACTGCAGAAGTAAAGATTGACTTGCGTGGCCTATAATATCTCCTCATCTGAACTATGCTGTAGGTTCATCTAAACCTCCTCTGGAAGCAGAAACTTTTGGTGGTGGAATGAAGTCAATCCAACGAATGGTTTGCAAGATATCGACTGCCCTAATTTGAAGCAGGACACTGTTGAAACTGAAGCTACAACTGCAGAAGTAAAGATTGACTTGCGTGGCCTAGAAGATCTCCTCATCTGAACTACGCTATAGGTTCATCTGAACCTCCTCTAGAATCTGAAACTTTTGGTGGTGGAATGAAGTCAATCTGACTGTCGGTTTGTGAGATATGGTCTGCCCTAGTTTGATAATGAAGCTGCTAATGCTGATGCTACTGATCTAGGGTTTGCTACTGCTGATATGAATCATATTTATTGTACTATTTCTCTCTGCTGAATTATTGAAGATAAAAGAAGATTTGATCAAAGGGTTTCTCCACACATTGTGGGGTTTGTCCCTGGCTAGCCGCCACATCTTGTCTCCCTTGTCTTGGCTTGTTTTCTGTCGATCGTTTAATGTTCTATCTGCACTTTACTTTACGTACATGTGATTGCTAATTGGTGGAATATAATAAGAAAAAGAAGTAAATTGTTATAAGCATAGAACATACCATAACTTAACATGGTATCAGAGCTGAGGTGAAGACAAAGCCCGAGCAAGAGCAAGATCAATCACCAAAGAGAAGATTGGGAAGGCTATCCTAAAAGAACTATGGGGTCCTCAACACTCTTTTCTGCCGAAGACAAGCTCCGTGAGAAAGCTGACTATCACGAATGAAAGATGTCTATCGATCTAACCCTTGAAGATCAAGGAGTGCTAGACCATGTAAGAGGCAATATTGTTGAGCCTGCATCAAATGCATCTGCTGCTGCCTGGAACAAATGGAAAAATGGAGAAGTCAAAACAAAGAAGATCATCTGGGACTCTATCGACAAGCGCTTGGTGGCCTACATCTCTGATCTAGACACCTCCAAGGAAATCTACGACAGACTGGTGAGTTTATTTAAAGTTAATGATGCAAATCAAGTTTTGTTTCTTAGAAATAAGCTGAGGGAAATCAAGAAGGGTAAAGATGAAAGTATGCAAGCATACTTCTTAAGAATCACCAAGATCAAGAACGATCTCCTATCTATTGGGGAAACTATTACTGACAGAGAAATGGCACTCACAACTCTTGAAGGATTACCATCTGAATGGTATGTGTTCAGGACTACTCTTCTGAACTATAATGTAATTCCTGGTTTCGAGGAATTAATGGCTAGATACATTCAAGAAGAAACAAGGGAAGAAGTGTAAGAAATGCCCATGCCTAAAGGTCCTCCTGCTGCCTTTTCTTTTCATGCAAAGAAAAGAAATAATTTCGGGACTAAATCAAAAGGAAAGGCTAGACCTAAGGCTAGAAGAAAATGACGATGTTACATTTGCGATAAAGCAAGTCACTATGCAAGGGAGTGCCCTGATAGAAAGGACTCACTCTAGGACGATGATCAAAATCCCTCTGATGGCAATCAAAGGAATGACAAATTCAATAGCAAAGGTAAGAGGAGAGATGGGAATCAAGGAAGAGGACAAGCATTCAAGAAGGCTAGAATTCCAGGATGTATTAAATGCACTTGACCTCAAAAAGAACCTAGTGTCCATCTCGGGAACGGAAGACAAAGGCTACAAGGTAACCTTCAACGATGGCAAGGTATGTATATTGAAAAATAATGTTAAAGATGCCTTTACTCTTGGGTTTAGTGTTGATTCATTATATTAGGTCGATGGAAGTCCGCTAGGTGTCATGTCTTGTGACACAACTCTTTAGTCCGAACTTTGGCATCGGAGGTTTGCCCACCTTCATTATAAAGCTATACTCGATGTAAGACAAGTGGTAACAGGGATGCCCGAATTCCAAGTAGAGAAAGAAGGTGTATGTCCCGGATGTGCTGAAGGAAAGCTCAAAAGGGGACCATTCCCCTCAAGCCAAAGCAAGACCTCTGATATATTACAGTTGGTTCACTTAGGCACATCTGAGGCTAGCATTAAGAGGGAGACTACTACACCACATACTCCTGAGCAGAATGGTGTGGTGGGAAGGAAGAACCACACGATGATGGAAGTTTTCTGGACCATGCTACATGATCAAAGACTTCTGATGTTTCTATGGGCTGAAACTATAATCACCGTCGTATATGTACAAAATTGATGCCCTCATCAAGCATTGGGTTCCAAGACTCCTTAAGAAAAGTTCACCGCAAGGTGAACAATCTTTCGACTTTGAGGAGCTCTCAAGAAGACAACACCAGGGAACCGAAAGAAAAGGATGATGAATCAATGCCTGATGTAGAAGAACCCATGGATCTGATAGATTCTCATCCACATGAGCCTTCCTCTTCTAGGAAGAGGCCTTCATGGCTTAGGGCGATACTTGATGATGCTAAAGGACATGCTGCACCCTGAGGAACCTTCCGTCAAAGTAAGAAACTTAATAGGTATCAAGGATACCTGACCATCATGAGCACGATCATACAAAATGAGCCTTCGTCATTCTCAGATGCCTTCAAGCATCAAGTATGGAAGGATGCTATGACCGTAGAATATGATTCTATTATGGAGAATGATGTCTGGGAAGTAGTTCCCAGACCCTGGACAAGACAATTGTTACTTCAAAATGGCTTTACAAGATAAAGCATGCAGCAGATGGAAGCACGGAAAAGTATAAGGCTCGTTTTGTTGCTCGAGGTTTCTCCCAAAAGGAAGGTATAGACTATGATGAGATATTTGCACCTATTTCCAGATATATGACCATCCGCTCGATCATAGCCCTTGCCGCTTCAAAAGGATGGAACCTACATCAGATGGATGTCAAGACTGCGTTCTTGCACAGTTTGATCAAAGAAGAGGTCTACGTGGAGCAACCCGAAGGATTTGAGATTTATGATTGAAAATCTCATGTATGCAGGTTGAAGAAGGCTCTCTATGGGCTGAAGTAAGCACCCCGAGCATGGTATGAGAAGATTGATAGCTACTTGATGAAGTTGGGATTCACTAGGAGTGAAGCTGATCCTAACCTTTACTTTAAGGTTGAAGATGAAAAGCCTATCATACTGGTGTTGCATGTGGATGACCTCTTTCTACAGGTGCAAACCCTCTCATTCACAAATGTAAGAGGGAGATGGCTTCTGAATTTGAAATGAAGGACCAAGGACTTGAAGTGTGGCAAAAGCCAGGAGAAATTTTCCTATCTCAAGGAAAATATGTGGTGAAGATATTGGAAATATTCAGAATGGTGGACTGCAAGCCTGTGACTACCTCGAGGATCTTAACTTTTAGAAGTTATATGGTAGTGATGTCGGACCAGACTTGGGAAATGCCTCTGAGTTTCAAAAACTCATTCGCATTGATGTTCTTGGTGAACCTCCGTCCGAACATATGTTTTGCAGTTAACATTGTGAGCTCATATTTGGTTGAGCCCCACTGGATTGATGCCAGGAATATTCTGAGATGTCTTCAGGACACAATCTCTCATGGATTAAGATACACTGCCGGAGATGTGAGACTACTTGGATATACTGATGTTGATTGGGCAGGCAGTGTGGTGGACCGTAGGATCACTTTCAAGTGCTGTTTCACCTTGGGATCTGCTTCGATATCCTGGATGAGCAGGAAGCAGAAGTCGGTGACTTTGAGCACCGCTGAAGCTGGATATACTATTGCTAGCATAACCTCGTGTGAGGCAGTCTGGTTGCGAAAGCTCTTCAGTGAGCTGTTTGGATACCATTGTGATTCTCTATAACAACCAGAGGTGGGATTCGATTATTGAGGAATCCCGTATTCGTCAATTGCTCCAGCAGATAGACATCATCTTGGATATGGTAAGTTGATGAGCAAGGAGGCTCCACCGCATTAAGATGATGTACTGGTTGATACACCTTGTCAAAGCCCCGAGGAAAGATCTAATCTGTGATTTTCCCAAACGACTTGGAGTCGGTAAGAAACCCTTGTACAAGGGTCCTGCATGTTGCATACATTGAGCTCTAGGAGCTCTAAGGGCTTGCGGTTATTACTGGAGCAACATACGACCACAGGGTGACTCACCCTCCCCTGGTGGTGCACACTGGAACAAGATGATTTGCTCTCTTGTGGGACAAGATGATTGGCTCTCTTGTGGAACAGGATGATTCACTCTCCTGTGTAGCAGGATGACTAGTTCTCCTGTGAGGTCTGGATTGATGTGTTCTCCATGGCGATTGTAGTAGGATTGATGTGTTCTCCTGTGAGGCCTGGATTGATGTGTTCTCCATGGCGGCCTGGATTGATGTGTTCTCCATGGCAATTGTAGCAGGATTGATGTGTTCTCCATGGTGGGCTGGATTGATGTGTTCTCCATGGCAATTGTAGTAGGATTGATGTGTTCTCCTGTGAGGATGGGATTGATTAGTTCTCCTGTCGAGGCATCCTACCCATGCAGTCTGGGACTCATGGGAAGTACCTCTCATCTGATCAATGAGCAGGGAAATGAAGTTAGGGACCATAGTAGTACCGATGGATGCATCGTTGTAACTATCGTACTCCCTACGCTAGGATGACCTCCATTGATCTGGGATCAATGATACTGGTCTGGGACCAGTGGTAGGAGTTGTACCGTACTATGACGCTGACTTCGGGTCGGTTGAGACTGGTCTGGGATCAGTGGTACATGCTCTGAGACTGACTTTGAGTCAGTGGAGGATGATATTGGTCTAGGACCATTGGAGTTGTACTCACTATGACGCTGACTTTGGGTTGGTTGAGACTGGTCTGGGACCAGTGGTACATACTATGAGACTGACTTTGAGTCAGTATGATACATCCTTGATCATTTCTTCTTCTTCATAATTCGGACAAAAGCAGAGTAGAACAGAACAATGTAAGAGCAGAGTAGAACAGAACAAAACAGTACAGATCAGTGCAGGGCAGAACAAGACAAAGCAGAATAGGAAAAATAGAGCAGCAGGGCAAGGGTCAGGCTGTACAAGGTAGTGCATTTGATGGATGAATAGTAACGACCGATAGACAGATTGCAGATGAAGTTCTCCATGGTTGAGAGGGAGTGTTAAAATTGGAAACCAGGGAAAAACTTCATGTGGGTCATCTTATTCATGGCTAATAATATTTTTATTAGATTCCTCTCATCGAGAGGTGTAAGATTGATATAAAGATCATCCAATTCCGATAAGTATTCATGGAGATATGAATTTATTTTGATTATGGAATTATTATCAAGCCGACCTACAACTCATGTAGGCTCAGAAGCCCAACAGTCGCATCTATTCACCCACCAATTTTGTGTATAAATATAAGAGGAATTTTCCTCATTTGGACTCACTCATCTCATCACATCTCTCTCTCTCTACTGTGCAGATATGAGTCTCTTCTCTACTGCGCTGAAATGGGTCTCTCTCTCTCACACATGTGAAGTCGGAAGCTGTTGAATTTGAAGCTGCAACTGCAGAAGTAAAGATTGACTTGCGTGGCCTAGAAGATCTCCTCTTTGGAACTATGCTGTAGGTTCGTCTGAACCTCCTTTGAAAGCCGTAATTTTTGGTGGTGGAATGAAGTCAATGCGACGAACCGTTTGCAAGATATCGACTGCCCTAGTTTGAAGCCGAAAACTGCTGAAACTGAAGCTGCAACTGCAGAAGTAAAGATTGACTTGCGTGGCCTAGAATATCTCCTCATCTGAACTATGCTGTAGGTTCATCTGAACCTCCTCTGGAAGCCGAAACTTTTGGTGGTGGAATGAAGTCAATCCGACGAATGGTTTGCAAGATATCGAATGCCCTAGTTTGAAGCCAAAAACTGTTGAAACTGAAGCTGCAACTGCAGAAGTAAAGATTGACTTGCGTGGCCTAGAAGATCTCCTCATCTGAACTGCGCTGTAGGTTCATTTGAACCTCCTCTCGAAGCTGAAACTTTTGGTGGTGGAATGAAGTCAAACCGACTGTCGGTTTGTGAGATATGGTCTGCCCTAGTTTGATAATGAAGCCGCTAATGCTGATGCTACTGATCTAGGGTCTGCTACTGCTGATATGAATCAGATTTATTGTACTATTTCTCTCTGTTGAATTATTGAAGATAAAAGAAGATTTGATCAAAGGGTTTCCCCACACATTGTGGGGTTTGTCCCTGGCTAGCCGCCACATGTTGTGTCTCTTGTCTTGGCTTGTTTTCTGTCGATCGTTTAATGTTCTATCTGCACTTTACTTTACGTACATGTGATTGCTAATTGGTGGAATATAATAAGAAAAAGAAGTAAACTGTTATAAGCATAGAACATATCATAACTTAACAGTACACCCGAGGAGGCTTATTCTGGTAAGAGGCCTGATATTTCCCATTTGAGGATTTTTGGTTCTCCTGTTTACATGCATGTGATGAAGGATTCCAGGAAGAAGCTGGAGCCGACCGCAGAGGTTGGGATATTTGTGGGGTACACTGATATGCCCCACAACTATCGTGTGTATTTGCCAGATAGTCGCGAGATTGTTGTGCGACGGGATATCAAATTTCAGGAGGAGAAAGCCATGAAGTGTTCGCTTGAGAGGGAGCCACACTTGCATGCATATGAGGAGCTATTAGTTCCTAAGGATGAGATTCAGGATGTGGATCAGCCACAATATGAAGTTCATGGAGTGGAAGAGACCACTCATGCAACACCAACCATTAGAGGGTGAAAGCGCACTACAGAAGCTGAGGGACTGGCTCAAGATGCAGAGAAGGTTGTAGGACCACCTACAACACAATACAGATAGAGACAGTCACCTGATCGATACACTGGATACATGGCTCTTGTGAGCAAATGTGTCGTGACTGAGCCATCCTCTTTTGAGGAAGCTATGGAGGATTCCGCATGGGTAGATGCCATGGTGGAAGAGTATGATTCGATTGTCAAAAACAGTGCATGGGAGATTGTCCCAAGATCGGAAGGGAAATCAGTGGTGGGTTTGAGATGGATCTGCAAAGTGAAGCAGGCAGCTGACGGGAGTGTGGAGAAGTACAAGGCAAGATTTGTTGCCCAATGATTCTCACAGATAGAGGGGATCTATTATGAGTATACCTTTGCACCTGTCACAAGGTATTCTTCCATACGGATGATTCTTGCTCTCTCAGTGCAGATGGGGTGGCACATTCATCATATGGATGTGAAGATTGCGTTCCTCAACGGAGTCATTGAGGAGGAGGTGTACATAGAGCAGCCCGAGGGTTTCGAGATCTTCAGTAGGGAGTCGCATGTGTGCAGGCTCAAGAGAGCGTTGTATGGGTTGAAACAAGCACCTCGTGCTTGGTACACACGGATAGACAGTTATTTCACCGGACCTTGATTCTCCAAGAGTGAGGTGGATGCTAACCTATACCAAATTGTGGTGGAGGGTAAGTTGCTGATCATTGTACTTTATGTAGATGATTTGATTTTGATGGGAGATGAGCTGTTGATAATTTCATGCAAGGAGGATCTTGCTAGAGAGTTTGAGATGAAGGACTTGGGCCTCCTTCATTATTTTCTGGGATTGGAAATTTGGCAGCGCAGTGATGGACTATTTGTTTCTCAGGGTAAGTATGCCCGGGAGATACTGGAGAAGTTCAACATGCATGGCTGCAAGCCTGTTGATGCTCCTCTTCCTGGAGGTTGGAGGAAGGAGGATGCTACTTCAGCGGAGGTAGTGGATGCCACTGTTTATCGACAGTTGGTGGGGTCTCTTATGTATCTGGTCAATACATGACCCGATATATGCTATGCTGTTAACCAGCTTTCACAAGCTATGGTTAAGCCAAACAAGCTCTTTTGGAAGGCAGGCAAGCATGTATTGCGTTATCTCAGAGGCACATCGGGATATGGATTATGATACAGACAGGAGGATGAGGTGAAGCTATGTGGCTTCACGGATGCAGATTGGGCAGGGAGCCCAACGGACAGAAAGAGCACATCTGGATGGATCTTCAGTATTGGGTCGACAACAGTTTCTTGGTACAGCAAGAAGTAGAGATCCATGGCACTCAGTTCAGCAGAGGCCGAGTCTATGGCAGCAAGTTTGTCTACATGCAAGGCTATATGGATGAGGAAGATCCTGGTCGGGTTGTTTGGGTCACACTTGGAGCTTACTGTGATTTATTGTGATAACCAGAGTTGCATTAAACTCTCGGCTAATCCAGTATTTCATGATAGATCCAAGCACATCGACATCAGGTACCATCATATTAGAGATTGTGTGCAACAAAGAATCATGTTACTTTCATACATTCCCACGGAGGATTAGGATGCTGATATCTTGACGAAAGCGCTCACCAGGAGCAAATTCGAATACCACAGAGGCAGGATAGGGGTTGCAGATAATCCATATCTTGTTGAGAGGGAGTGTTGAAAATGCAACAAGATGATGGAGCTTAGTGACAAGAAGTCGCCTTCACTAAGTGGGCCCACATGCTATTTTTTGGCTCAAAGTCTATTTTTAGACATATGGATCATGGTCTATGAGTTGCAGGATGCTATTTATGGATTATTGGTCATGTTGGTAAAAATAGATGGACCTCTATTTTTAGACATATGGGCGGAGTCTATTTTTAGACTGCCCGTCTAAAAATAGAACAATCAAATATTATTAGCTATTAATAATATTTGGACTATAAACATTATCTTATCCTGTTGTAGCACTTCAGTTCGAGCTACAGATGTGGCACATGCAACTGCCAGAAGGAAATACGCTTTTCCCATGGGTTAGTTGAGCTATTGCATGATGGACTTCAGTTAGAACTCAAGTGATTGAGTTTGGTGGAGTTGATTGAGGAGTTGATGGAGTTGTGTCCAATTTGATTAGTTGAACTAGTTGTATTTAGTATAACTGCCAAATACACTAGTGATGAGTGATGTGAATTAATTATTAATTAATTCACTAATTATCAACTCATAAATCAACTAAAGAATATATCAGTTAACTCAGTGCATGGACAGTTCAGTGGAGACAAGTGTTAGAGGTGGGTGAAAGGGTGAGACTACTATCCATTGTGACTATAGCTGTGCATGAGATTTGCACAATCATTGATTGAGATTGCCAATGAGGATTGAGCAGTACAATCCAGGGGAATTCGAACTTGGATCAGATCTATTCTCAACTTGGATTGCGCAGTAGAAGCAGGCAAACAGTGGAGGAGATTTGAACCCGTGACTTGTTCAGATCTGAGCTAGTTTGTGTGTAGCAGGTGGAGATAGTACTGAGTACTTGTGAGGAGTATTATACTATGTATTGTTACATGGTCTCTATCATTATAATATACATATAGTTGGGGGTTTTCAGCTATATGCTTTCCCCATTACATATTGTGTTGATATGTGTGATTGATGTTTCAATGTGCGCATGTGATTGTTTCTTAATTCCGCAAATTGATGATAAATGGTAGAGGAGGTTATGTATTATGCATGCATTCCACAAATAGTGTATAATCAGGATAATCTCTGTGAATAAGTGTTATATTATTGAAAATTTCTACAAGATCCACCTCCATTTCTCGATCTGGGGCTCCCAGGGGCTACTTTGGCCTCTTGCGCGGTCTCCATGGGCCTCGGTCAGCACGCTTTGACTGAGGTCCTCATCATTCCACGTCGGCTGCCACTGCTACTGGTTTTGGGTGTCTTTGATCTCTGTTTTGGATTTCTTTAGAGATTTGTTCGACTTGATACAGTCATGGTTCTTTGACAGTCTTCTATGGATCCAATTCAGATCACAACCTTCCCACTGAAAATGCTTTTGGACCACCAAAAGTTGGTTTTCAAGCATCGACTAAGTGAGGCTACTTTATCTTTGCTTGTCCAATCTCAATCCACTTTGTGCTGCTCGGCTTTGAACCTTTGAGCCCAATCCTGAGGTACTTGACATTTCCCCTGCATGTCATCCTTACCTTCCTGTCCAGCACTATGTCTTCCTGCAACTCATTGAGATATTCAGGTGGCAGGTCGTCAATAGAAGGCAATTGACTCTGCTCTTCAGGGTCCTCAATCATTGAAGGTTCAAACAATCTCAAGCAATCTATGTTTACAACTGAGTAGATGTGCATGTAAGCTGGTAAATCAAGGCGAAAAGCATTTTTCCCAATCTTCTCAAGTATCCTAAAAGGTCCATCCCTGATAGGCTTTAGCTTTTTACCTTCACATTGCATCCTGTCCTTGCTGATATATAGCCAAACTTGGTCTCCAACTTGAAAACTATGCTCCATCTGATGCTTGTCATGCCTAGCCTTATACTTGGCCTGGCTCTTTTCCAACTGTTCTTGTACTGCTCGGTGGATCTCCTAGATCTGTTCAATGAACCTAGTTTCCTTGTCCACATCACTGTGTCCATTAACCATAGTATCTTTACTAAACACAAAATCCAAAGGAGACCTTGATGTGAAACCAAAATAGGTCTCAAAAGGAGATCTCTGTGTAGAAGTGTGTTTGGCTCTGTTGTAAGCATGCTGCACATAACAAAAGTGTTCATCCCAAAGCTTAGGATGTTTGCTGCAATAACCTCTCAATAACTGGATCATTGTCCTATTCACTACTTCTGTCTGGCCATCTGTTTGTGGATGAAAAGCTATGCTTTTCTTCAACTTGGTGTCCATCAGTTCCCACAGATTCGACCAAAACTTCCACACAAATCGAGTGTCTCGATCAGATACAATGGAAGTGGGTAATCCAAAATGAACCCATACATGTTCAAAGAACAATTTTGTATTTTGTTCAGCTGTTATCTGTTTACTACAAGGTATCAAAATACACATTTTTTTGAACCTATCCACAACAACATATAGATAGTCATGACCTTTCCTAGATTTAGGCAGTCCTCCAACAAAATCCATGGAAACACTTTCCCAAGGGTGAGAAGGAACTAGCAATGGACTGTACAAGCCTAGTTTTCTGTTGCTGGGCTTGCTTTTAGCACACATGGCACACCCTCTTACATATCTAGAAACTATCTCATTCATTTTTGGCCAATAGCAGAACCTTTGTAGCTGTGCAACTGTTTTACTTACCCCAAAGTGACTTGATATCGGAGAAGTGTGTGCTTCCCTAATTATCTTTATTCTCTTGGTTTGTGGAATGCAGTGTTTCCCACAATGGTACAAGAGTTGGTCCTTCATATGATAGTCCAATTCTTCTACTCTTTTGCCTTGACTCAAAGTTGCATATACATCTTTAAATTCCATATCCTAAGCATATTGTTCTATGTAGCTTTCATGTAGCACAAAATTATGCTTAAGTATGGTGGAAGCATTTATAATGGGTCTAGATAACATGTCTGCAACCTTGTTATGCATGCCCTTTTTATATCTGATGACCAAATGAAACTGTTGTAGAAAACCCATCCATCTATAATGTCTTGATTGCTGCAACTTAGTTTGGAGTGTATATATTGAAATGGTTGATGATCAGTATGTATTACTATCTCTTTGCCTATTAAATAATGTTTCCACTTTTTCACACTCTGAACTAAGACATACAATTCTTTATCATATGTAGGATAGTTAACTACTGCATGATTAAAAGTCTCAGAATGATAACATATGGGTTTACTGTGCTGTGTCAACATTGCTCCCATGGCATAGTCACTGGCATCAGTTTGGATCTCAAATGGTCTTTGTAAATCTGGTAGTGCTAGTATAGGTGCTGTACTAATTCTCTCTTTCAAGGTTTCGAAGGCTTTTTTATGTTTGCCTCCCCACTGAAACACCTTATTCAATCTTGTTAAAGCATGTAAGGGAGCTGTAATCGACGAGAAGTTAGAAATGAACTTCCTCCAATATTGTGCTACTCCTAAGAAGCTTCTCACTTCTGTAGCAGACCTGGGTTTAGGCCAGTTCACAATGATTGCCACTTTAGAGGGATCTATTTTTAATTCACCTCCTCCTACTATATGACCCAAGTAGTTTAGAGATGTTTTGACAAATTCACATTTTGATAGTTTAACATAAAGTTTTTCTCTTTTCAAAGCATCTAATGTCTGCTTAACATGCTTTAAATGTTCTTCCCATGTTTTACTAAAAATCAGAACGTCATCCAGATACACAATAACAAAATCATCAAGAAAAGGTCTGAGTACATGATTCATTAATCTCATGAAAGTAGCAGGAACATTAGTTAAGCCAAAAGGCATAACCAGCGATTCATACAATCCCTGCTTCGTTTTGAAAGCAGTCTTCCATGCATCTTGCTTTGCAACTCTGACCTGATGGTATCCACTATGTAAATTCAGCTTGGTGAAATAAACAGATTCCTTTAATTGATTTAGAAGATCATCTATGCGAGGAAGGGGATAACGATTTTTGATTGTTATCTTATTCAGTGCTCGATAATAAATGCACATTCTCCAAGAGCCATCTTTCTTTCTCACCAAAATGATTGGTGACCCACATGGTGATGTGATAGGCCTGATGAATCCCTTCTCGAGCAACTGCCACACCTGCTTCTTGATTTCAACATTCTCTAAAGCAGACAACCTATAAATCCCAATATTAGGCAAAGGAACATCTTGCTGCAAAATAATATCATGTACTATTCCCCTTTTGGGTGGTAGACCTTTAGGTTCTTGAAACAAGACATCATACTCTGAAACAACCTTTTCTATATCAGCTTGCTGTTCAACATTACAATCCTCAAATACATTGGTTTTATCAGGTTTCTTTTCCTTTACATCCATCAGTAAGAATTGTTTACATGAATTTATCATTCTTTTGATCTGTCTTGAGTTTATGAGAGTATACTTATTCTTGAGCTTATGAGCTCTTACAAAGTATTCGATTCCATCTTTAACAAGTAGATACTTGTTCTCAGCTCTATAGAAAATAGCCTTTCTATCATACAAGTAAGGACTTCATAAAACAATTCCACATATATCCAAAGGAATTATGTCTAACTCAACCTCATCTACGAATGCTGACCCAAAAGAAAACTTGAGTTTACACTGTCTAGTCACTTGTAGTTGTGCTTTATCATTCAACCATCCTAATGGGTATGGTTTCTTGTGAGGTGTAGTTGCTAATCCCAATTTCTTTACAATTGCTTCAGAAGTCAAATTTACTTGTAAGCCACTATCAAACAAAGTATAAATCTTTTGATTTTTGGAAATAACTCGAATATGGAAAAGCTCGTGCCTTTTTCTCTCATTTTCTTCATCAATAACAGATTGAGTAGAATTACTAGTAGATGCTTAAGAATTCTTACCTTTTATACCTGTGGCTACTATAGTTGTTTCATCTGACCCCAAATATTTCTGAATAGCTGCAGTTGTCTTCTTCTTCTTGCCCTCAGACTTCTTAGGTCTCAGCTCTGGATGTAGAATCCAACAATGCTCATCATCATGCCCCTCCTTTTTACAGTGAGTGCATGAAGCTTTGGCTTTTTGTGCAGTGTTAGCCTTGCTTTCCACTTATGTTTTCTTGTCTCCTTGCTCTTGCTTATAGTGGGTTGGGATGGTCCCCCAACTTCTGGATTTCCATTCTTTCCTCTAGCTTCTAGATGAGTAGCCTGTAAAAATACCTCATCTATACTAGTGGGATTAAACATGAGGATGGTATGTCTCATGTAGCTATGTAGACCACCAATGTACTTCAAAAGAGTCTCTAGTGAGTCTAATGAGATACCCAATATCAATGGTCTCTTTCTAAATTCTTGAGTATACCCTTGCACACTTTGCCCCTTCAACTGTCGAAGAGTTTTCCAACTCATCATGGCTTGTTGCATGTAGGCCAATGGATATAACTGCTTTTTGATCACAGAAACAAAGTCGCTCCAGACAAAGATGGTCTTACCATTCTTTTCATATCAGCTTGGGTTTTGCCTTCCCAGCAAACCAAGGCAGTGCCTCCTAGGCGTAGGCTTGCCAACTGAATCTTACTCTTGTCTGAGTTTATGTTATGTACCCTGTAATACACATCAATTTGTCTAATCTAATTGTCCAATTTTTCAGCATTTAGCTTTCCATCATATATAGGCAAATCAAATTTAACATCTAACTTAATCAAATATTCTTTCTTATTATGCATAGGGCTATTAGGAGGTGTGAGAAAGCTTTCCTCTTTCCCCTTTCCTTTGGAGTGGTCATGGCAGTGAGACTCATCTTCTTCTTTATCTTCTTTAGAACCTGATGAATCTTCAACCTTTTGCTTTCTAAAGTCTCTGTACATTTCTTCTACCATAGACTTTATAGTTAGGAAATTCTCTATGAATTGAGGGTCTGGCCCAACAGAACCTTCCTCTGACATTGTCTTTCGAGAATAGACTCTCCCAATTTTAGGATTAGTTTCCATCAACTCTCCTTCTCCTAATTTGAGTTTTGATCTTGTGAGCATTCACAGCTAAACCAACACAAGCTTGTCTAACCTTACAACCTAAAGCTCTGATACCACTTGATCTGATATCCACCCTATGAGTGACATCAGTTAAAGATTTGTTAAAATAAAGGTATTACAGACTCATGTGCTGGTGTGTATTATGTGTTATTTAAGCAACAGATTGATCAGATTGCCAATACACAGACACTTAAATGGAAAGACAGCAGAGAAATACAGTAAGCAACAAAAGACACAAGAAATTTAATAAGGATTTCACCCTATTCTCCAGGGCTACTTCTCCGTCCAAATTTCAATGGTGGCCTTGTTTTATTGTGCCTTTAAGCAAAGAAATTACAATACAGGGACTCAATGTGAGTTCTCTTGAAGCAGGTTTTGCTTGGCAGGGTGGTTATTGGATTCCCCAAGCCACTTGAGTACACAGACTTCTTTCTTCCTACCAACTCTATGACCTTCTGGTCTACAGGGGAGAGCCCAATGTGGTGCTCAGCCCGGAAAGATTCCTCAATGGGAAGGCTTGAATCTTCAATCTCTCTGGTGCTCGATGCTGCCTTTGGTCAGCTCAACCCTCTATCTCTTTTGCTTTGCTTTACTGTTCTCTGTGTTCAGTCCTCCTCTCTGGGTTCACTGTTCCACTTCTTCATCTCTTGACTCTGTCTTTCTTCTTTTCTTACTCTGATTCGATTGTCTCTGTTCATGGCTTCAGCCATTCGAACTCTATGCCCGTTCAGTTCCTCTTCCGCCTCTATCTCTTCATCTTCTGCAGCTACGCTTGGAGTTCCTGGTTCGGCGTCATCATGAATGCTCATGGAGTGGCCATTTGTCCTTTTCTAAATGGTGCCAGCATACTTCGTCAATTCATTTCTTCAGTACGTCGTGGATGAATCTTTCCTCCACTATGGTAGTCAAAACGGATTCCAAATCCCTTCTGAAACACTGTGTATTACCTTGTCGATTCTGCTTCCTTCATTGGGCGCGATCTCGGCCATCCGATCTGAGCCCTCCAGATTTGACGCCATACGCACGTTTTGTGTGGTTGAATTGCTCAACCGATAGCATGCGATCAACGATGGTTTTCTCTCACCTCCGCTTGCCACACGTTGATCGATGTATGGAATCGCTCCACTCTCGTCCAAAACCTCTTACCGTTTAAGGGCGCCCTGATCAAAACTGCCGGTTTTCCAAAGCGCGGGTCCCACCTTGTACGTTTAGTGCTTTTTCCTTTTCCACTTGCGGTCCTCCGGTTCCCAACACAACCGAGTGCTCGGGCTTCCTCCATTTTGGCCCTATTTGCCCAGCGATGCTATTCGCACATCAAAATCCACCTCCGTTTCTTGATCTGGGGCTCCCAAGGGCTACTTTGGCCTCCTGCGTGGTTTCCATGGGCCTTGGTCAGTGTGCTTTGACCGAGGTCCTCGTCGTTCCAGGTCAGCTGCCACTGCCACTAGTTTCAGGTGTCTTTGATCGTTGTTTTGGATTTCTTTAGAGATTTGTTCGACCTGATACAGTCATGGTTCTTTGACAGTCTTCTATGGATCCAATTCAGATCACTTTGGCGGCTTTATAGTTAGTTCAGGAATGATGGGCAGAACAACTTCAGGTGAAGTTGTTGTTGAACTACTAGGTTGATTTGTAGCCTTGCTGTTCTACGACTGTTGATTCCCATAATATTTATTCCTTGTTCATATCAAAGCATCATTTTGCTATTTTGAGATGGATAGCATAAGTTCTTGGGATGGGGAAGCACAATCAGTAGCAACCAGATTAGTTTCTGAGTTTGGAAATGGATCAGTCAATACAGCTGAGGTACTTGAAGTCTTTAAAAACTTCGTGACCTCAGCTTGATGTGGACAATCTCTCATGTAATGGTCCTCATCACATATGAAACATGGTTGATTAGGTTTCTTTTGTCCAGTAGGGTTTCTAGAAGATTTCTCAGGAGTCGAATCTTCCTGTTTCTTCTTTTTGTTTGTCCCTTTCTTTTTTCCCCCTCGTTGCTTTGGGTTTTTTCCCTTGTCGGTTGACACAACATTAATCTCCAAGGAAAGAGGTTCTTCATCTACTTTTTGACTAGAAACTGCATGGGCTTTTTTAGATGTAACCTTTGCAGTTTTCGTGCTTGTGGTACCGATCACACCATCGCCGGCATGAGAGTCCTTGCTTTATTTAGGAGGGGGAGGAACAGAAAATTATGGTCTAGGAGTGTCATGAATTTTGTCGTAGAGCATGCCAGACTGAGTATAGATCAAGTCTAAATATTGTGCACAAGCAATGACTTGCTCTTCAGTGACAACTCCTCCCTTAGCCACATCCTCTGTAATAGAGGGCAATAATGACTTTATAAACCATTCAGCTAAAAACTGATTAGGAACATACATCTTTATCATTCAATGACGACGCCTCCACTCATGAATATGATCAGATATGTGAGTGGCTGTCATTTGTTTAAAGTTGGTAAGGAGTTCTGTCCCCGTTTCGTACCTTATGGGTAACTGAAAATGGGTTAAAACGGTAGTGGCAAGGGTGCTGAAATTATCGAACGAAGCTCTAGGCAATTCAATATACCATTTTGCTGCTGGACCAGTTAGCATTCGTTGAAAAAGGTGAAGCCTAATCGAATCATCATTCAGGGTGTTAGATGAGCACCACAAATGGAAGGTCATTACATGATTCGATGGATCTTTACCTAGATTTCCATTGAATTTAGGAATATCAGAGGGAAGTTTATGAGGAATCGTTGGCCACCAAGGGGCATAAGAAATTGGATCATTCGTCAGAGAGTTTATATTTGGTAATTCTAGAGTTGCTATAAAAGGCCACTATTGATTCAGGTTAGGCGAAGCATACGCAAGATAAGATGGAATTTCCTGAGCAGTAGGTCTTTGCATACTAGCATAATGTATTTGATGCTGGTAACTTTGATAAGGTTGACGGGCATAACCATTATAGTATGGCTGTTGATAACCGTTTTGAAAATGTGGTTGCCCATTACTTACAAAGCCTTGTTGCTTAGGTCCTTGGTAAGATTGTTGGAATTGTGGTTGTTGTAATTGTACCAACCATGGTTGTTGGACCATTTGTTGTTGCCCAATACCGGATGATTGACCAAGATGTGGAGTGATAGTACCTGTTTGAGCTTGAGTCGTTCCAGGTAAGGAGGCACTAACTTGAGGTTGTGATTGAACTGCGGAGACAAGAGGCTGTTGCATTGCAACCTGAGAGACTTGAGGTTGACACACAATAGGTAGTGCTTGTACTTGTGATATAGTCACAATAGTAGGTGTAGTGGGAATATTCGACACAGGTTGGACTGGTTGCATTGAATATACAACCCTTGGTTGTTGAGGCAGTATTGGTACCCAACCGCTGGATGTAATTCCAGTTTGACCTGAATTTTGTTGTAAACTCTCATATGGTTGTTCTCCAGGAGGGAACAATGAAAAGGCATACCGCCCCACATATGGTGGAAATCCATTGCTTAAAGGATAAATCGGCCTTTGAAGACATATAGGATCAATTTGTTGAGTTTCAACATAAGAAATACCAGATGAGACCCCAGATGAAGAAATAGGAACAGACCATGTCATCGAAATAGTCCCTGAATGGACTCCAGCTAGCTGTTGATAACTAGCCGGGACAGATGGTATACCAGCAAACATTGTAGGAATGGCAGCAGGAAGCTCTGCCGTAGTCGTGTCAGTTGACATAGTCCTAGATGTTGATGGTTGCTCAAACATATTTAGTCTATCCAAAATATTTCCTAGCGATTCGACATGAACTTGCGATGAAGAATGATTAAAAGAACTAACTTCTGTAGTAGAAGGATATAAGTGGATCCCAGTTCCAAAATGCAATGGAGTATTGGATGGAAGATCCTCTACTATCTCTTCTATGGCAATCAGTCTAGGTGGAAGAGGTAGACCGTCAGGTCCGTAAAATATTTCTGGAGCCGAAGAAGGTATAGCTTCTGTAGTAACAGATACTGGAGGAGTGACACCTTCTGAATTCTGGAATTCAACTTCCAGATGTTCAGGTAAGTGAACTTCAGTCTCTGGTTCAACTCTAGATGGAGTTGTCTCAGGTATAAAAGTGCCTATTGTTACACTAGGATCAGTTCTAATGTCCTCTTGTAATCGTGGAGTTTCTTCTATAAAGGCAGATGTACCAGAAATGATCGGAGTAATCGTAGTCTCTGACGATGTTGAAACACAAGTTTCAAGTACATAAGGTGAATTGGACTCAGTTAAATAAAAAGTTTTTTCCAAAAATGGTTTCGTCTCTGGAGTCAAAGACAGTTGACTCACTAGTCTCCATGAACGATGGGGTTTTGATTGACTTTCTTCCACAATTGCGGATTACTTGATCAACTCAAAATTGAAAGGGAAAAGGTTATTCTGATTTAAATAAATTTTAAGACATTTTGATGCAAATTTGCTTTTTTAATTTTTAAGAGTTGAGAAAAAGTTAAAGGTGACTCTAGTCGCCTTCGATTTTTAATGAGCCTGAAGTGACAAGTGCTCATATGGACCTTTTCTTTTAAGGAGTCAAAAAGGAGCGAAAGTGAATACTCTGGAAATGTAGACAGAGGGATTACCAAACCAATCAAAAAACTGCAAAATACACCTTGGTGATAAATGATAGAGAAATTACCAAGGACTTATGTATGACAATCAATTTTCTTGAATGATATGTTTAATGCATTGCGATCAATAGGGCGGCAGACACGACTTCCTAAGGATAAAGGGTATCAGCCTATTATGGTCTCCCAATATATACTCGATGGTACGGGGAGCACAAGTCTGTACTGGCACTTTTCGTATCAAAGAGGAGGAATCACCCAACCTTCTATGAAAATGATAGTTACCAGGTTTTACGACGCCAGAACACGTTTCTAGCCTAGACTTCTGGATGTGTTGTGTTAGGTTCCAAAGCGATTTTATGTTCATTGAGATTTATTTTAGAGTTGATCTTGCTTAGAAGTTTGTCTTTCAAGGTTCACCGTGTGATGTAGATGTAAAATTCCTAAATATGCAATCTAAAATGATAAACAGTCATTTATTTCGTTTTAGCAATGAAAATCCTAGCTACTAAGGAAAGAAGAATACAATTCTTTCAACATAGAGCAAAGAGCACACACTAAATTCACTTTTCCTAAATCATCTTTCGCACACAGTCTAAATGAAAATGCAAATGCATGTATTTGTTTTTCATTTCCTTAATGTGAGAATGCTCAAAAGGAAAACTAAGTACAGATCTGAACTATTTTCTTCAAAGCGACATTTCGACAATTTCTTTTCAAAAAATGAAAGGAAGACTAAAACGACACTTTTCGATTTTGAATGGAAAATTGCTTTTGACACTTCAAATATTAACAATCCAAATCAAATACAACGGAAAAAGTATAATCGACTATCTAGAGGAGGAAGACTTTACGACACTCTTCTTTTTGACTCAAAATGATAGTTATGACACTTTTTGCATCAAAAACGACAGTTCGATTAAGCTACTTTCGACAAAGGAGGACAGTAAATGATTGACAAATACATAAAAACATTTACAAATCCTAATCAATGGAGGCTGAAATATGTGAAGGAAATAGGCTTCAAAAATGAGATACTGATCATGAACAACAAAACTACTGAATAAAGCTGAAAATAAGGAGGAAAAACCAACTTCCAAAGAGAGACATTATCACTCAATCATCGCACCTGTCCTTAAGGGAAATAGGGATGCATCTAACCTGCAACACACAGGAGGTGCGATGCATATAGGCTGCCTTTCACAGACAGTGCGATGGTCCAGGGAGCGAAACTGAGTTTGGTTTTTGCTCAAAATTTGCATCTAAGTTTAGTGATTTAGGCTGAGTTATGATGGGAAGTAAAAACAAAGTATATGGGTATGATATTATGAGGTTATGAGCTACCACAAGGGTGCTTAGGATGCTTGTAAGTCAGATGTTCAGTTCATAAACCAACTCGGAGATTGACTAAAGCAGCATTCATCTACTTCACAATTTTATAGCAAAGGTGGTTCGAAGGTTAGCTGGCTAACTTCAGGCTCCATTTGTAGTTTATAAAGCAAACAACAATAACAAACAAACAAACTATTCTGTTAGGTCCCTATACTACTAGTGTAACCCCTTATTGTTATTAGTACAACCCACTTATTATATTGATGTACCCATGTAGTGCCCATATTGTTACTAATGTGCCCCATAGAAGCCCACTATTGTTATTATTGTGGCCTTACATTATTATTGTTATGTCGGCTCTGATTATGTTATGACCCCTTAGACTCCTATATATAGGAAGGAGGTCTTTTCATTTGTATCATCCAAGAATTGTTCATTTATGTAATGTAAAGGAGGTTGCCCCCTCGAAGAGGCTGAATTCTAAGGCGTTGATCTATCTTTTCTATCTTTTCTTGAGCTGGTTTCATAACATTTGGTATCAGAGCTTTGGGTTCTAGGGTTCCGCTGCTCCAAACAGGTCATCGTGGAATTTTCGCTATAACTTTTTTTCTGTGACGTTTCAGAAGTCGCAAAAACAACCCATTTGAGAAGATATCGTGCTGAACCTTGGGTCCGAATTTCAGAGATTTTCGCATGATATTTGCGGAGATATGATCTGAGGAAGTTGGTCTTTTTGCAGACTCCTGAATTACATTCAAAACAGGTGACCTGGAGAAAATCGTCATAACTTTCTCTCTGGGGATCAGATTGAAATTTCATAAGAAGGTACAAAAAGAGGACGGACTGTAGTTTCTTGTATATCGTTTTCAGAGCAAAAGGTTGAAAAATTGACACGTGGTACGTCATACAAGTTCACTCTTCTGGAAAGGTCTATAATCAGGTCATCTTGGGAGATTGTGCATAATTCTCTTTTGGAGAATCCAATTTGGATCAGACTGGTGGCATTGGAAAGAGGAAACAGAGGGCTACTACAGGTATCAATTTCAAAACTTAAATATCCGCAAGTACAGAGTTACAGTTGTTTCAAGATCGAGGTCCTAAAATCAAGAAAAAGGAAGGTGAGGAAGTTTGATGGCAAGGATCCGGTAAATTGGATACTTCAGATGGAGCAATATTTTGATCTACATGGTGTACCACTGTTACAAAAGGTATGTATTGCATCTTCATATTTAGAACCGGATCAATTTTTATGGTATAAAGGGCTTTGTTCTCGTAAACAACTTGTTATGTGGTCAATTATCATGGAGGAAATGATAGCACATTATGAGGATACAAAGAGCAACACCTTCTTTAGAGCAACACCACAACAATTGGAAAGAGTAAAAGGGATTTGTGACATATTTGAAAGTAAAATTATGCCAACAAGGAAGTCTACCCCTCACAACTTTAAAGATGGACGTGTTGTTTCTCCTAGCCTTCCAAAACCTACAAGGGTTACACCACAACAATTGGAAGAAAAAAGAGAAAAAGGGCTTTGTTACAATTGTGACAGCAAATGCACTAAAGGTCATAAGTGTGCTGAGAAGAAATTATTTTACATAGAGTATGAAGAGGAGGAAGAAAAGGATCAAGAAACATCAAAAGAAGAGGATATATGCCAGGACCCGACCCCAGAGAAAAAAGAAATAAATCAAAACATATCTTGTAAACTATTGGCAAGAATGACCACTCCTAAAACTCTCAAGATAGAAGGACATATCAAGAAGAAAAAGGTGCAAGAAGTGAAAGATCACATCAAGAAAGAAGAAATGAATCCAGCCATATCTTGTAATTTACTGGTCGGAATTACCACTCCTCAAACTATCAAGATAGAAGGACATATCAAGAAGAAAAATGTTCAAGAAGTGAAAGATCACATCGAGCGTCAAGAAATGAATCCGACCATATCTTGTAAAGGATTGGAAGAAATTACCACTCCTCAAACTCTAAAGATAGAAGGACATATCAAGAAGAAAAAGGTTCAAGCAGTGAAAGATCACATCGAGCATCAACAACAAGTTCTCCAACTTTTAAAGGATAACGCCACTTCGGTGCAAAATCAAATGAAACAACAGGCAGATCAACATCATAGTGAAAAATGTTTTGATGTAGGCGACTGGGTATTTTTACTGCTACATCTAAAGCAAGTTATTTATGAGAAGGAAATGTTGGCAATACTACATGCACTTAAAAAATGGCAACCTTACCGAATGGGAAGACTCTTCAAGGATGAGGATGTGGAAGCATTGTTTTGTGCTATTTCTATTATCCAACCAGATTGGATAAACAAAGCAAGGGATGAATGGAAGAAGGACAAAGAAGTATGGCCACTTATTCAAAAGTTGCAAAAGATCCCAATGCAAACAATATTGCCAGATATTGAAAAGGAAGGAAAAATCATATTGGAACCTGGAGCAGTCACAGAAACAAGAACCTGACAGCTACGAAATCGATCAATTTCAGAGTATCTCATCAAGTGGAAGAACTTACCCGCTGAAGATTCCACATCGGAGGACAAGAATTTTATACAAAAGCATCAAGAACTACTCAAGCGTTGAGGACAACACTTTTTGAAGGAGAGGGGTATGTTAAGCCCCTATACTACTAGTGTAACCCCTTATTGTTATTAGTACAACCCACTTATTATATTGATGTACCCATGTAGTGCCCATATTGTTACTAATGTGCCCCATAGAAGCCCACTATTGTTATTATTGTGGCCTTACATTATTATTGTTATGTCGGCTCTGATTATGTTATGACCCCTTAGACTCCTATATATAGAAAGGAGGTCTTTTCATTTGTATCATCCAAGAATTGTTCATTTATGTAATGTAAAGGAGGTTTCCCCCTCGAAGAGGCTGAATTCTAAGGCATTGATCTATCTTTTCTATCTTTTCTTGAGCTGGTTTCATAACATATTCGCTCCACAGTGGAGTCGCCATTTTGTTTCCGGGTGTTATCACTCAGGTTGTCCCTTGGCTCCTTAATGGATACGGCCGAGGTAACCACAAACCAATCTTTGGACTGCAGGTCCTAGCCTACATGCAATCAGAGAGGGCTCTCTCTTTCTGATTTAACTTTGTTTTTGGGTTGATTTTAGGCTAGTTATGGACTTCTTTGGATTTTGTTTAAGTTTTGGTGGGATGATTGATGTTTTTAAGTAGGGAGGCATGCATAGTGTGAGAGGTTCAAACCATTGGGCATGGAGTCATGGAGTTGGGCTGCTGGTGCGTTTTCTTTGTCACAAGAGGAATATAGAGCAGGATAGCTACACATGAAACAATCTTTCAAGTTAAAAGGATGAAATGAAGGCTAAGGAATGAAAGCAAACTAAAAATATCTCATTCAGCTTAACAGAGGGAAGGTGAGTGAACTATATCTAGGAGCAATCAAGAATTCCTAAATAATAGTCATACATGAATGAAATAGAGCAAATACGAGCCATGAGGAATTCATATTTATGCCTAAATCAGAAGAAAACATATAGAAATCATAGAAACTGAGCATAGAGTGCAGCCACCCAAATTCTAAGCTAATCTTTCTTTCTGTAACTTAGACGGTGATATATGTATGATATAAACATATATGAATTGAAAACAGAGGTAAGAAACACTTATTGGGCCATGTAGCAGTGCAAGAATTCTATATTTCACTCTTCAGCCATTAATAACACAACAGACAGTCCATCCTCCAAGCTTTTCAGCAGTCTTTGATTATAGAAATTCTCAAAACATACAGCGCAAGTCCAGCATGAGGATTATCAACTAACCAACCCTTTAAACAATGAATTAGGGTCGTTTACATAGGGAAAATATCTAAAATATCTATTACAGCAGATCTTAAACAGATATGAGGGAAATGAGTTTTTTAATCTAATCTTGTCCTGAAATTAATGCATAAACTATCTCCGTTCTGCGCTGGGGCAACCGCCTTAAAAATGAGTTGAAAATCTGTCCTTATGGCTCTGTGCTGTTCATTTAGCCATAACTGTGCTTTGGGCTTTGATCCCCTGCTCTCGAGTGGTTTTGATGTGTATTAACTGTGATCTAAGAGCCTTAAATGGCTTCACCGTTTTCTTTGACTTTGCTTGGGGGCCATTAATGTTCACCTGCTTCGATCTGATACTCTTTGATTGAATTTGGACTTTATCTTTCCTCTGATACTCTTTAACACTTGAATCGGGCCACTTTCTCTCCCTTGACGTGTTTGGAACTATCAAATCGCCCCTTTACTGCCCTTTGAAGGCAAAAATGGCTCCTGCAAATGATTTCCGTGGCCTCTGGAATGCTATCGGCGCTTGCTGATTTGAATAGGAATCATAAATGAAGAGTTTCTGTCAAACTGCGAGTTTTCGGGCCCGCTGATAGCCGAGTAACAGGCGGCCTTCCATTTTGGTCATTTTTTCTTAGCGATGCGCATCGAAAACTACCTTTGTTTTACATTCCCGGCTCTCTTTGCTGCGATTTTCGCCCTTCGCGCCTTCTTTTAGTGATGATGTCAGCATGATGTCAGTATGATGCCAACAGTGGGTCCCAGTACGGTAGTGACGTTGCAGGGTGACGTGGAAGTACGGTGGGGATTAAATCGGCGATCGACAATCGGCGGGACAGGGGGTGATGGCTTTTATATGTGCGAGGCGATGGGAGCAATCGCCGATATCAGAAAAGCAATAAGGCATGCGGCTGTGCGAAAATGGGAAATATTGCGGAAATAAGTGGATCGCGATGCGATATGCTTTCGGGTGCGATAGCAATATCGCATAGGCGGATGAGAGGGGGGATATATATGCGGGTACAGAACCTTGCGACTGCCGATCGCAATATTGCGATCAGAGAAATGATATCGGGGAGTTATAAAAGGGGGCCGATGAATGAATGCTGCGACCTCCGACAACGATATCGCATCGGAGGGGAGGAAAACTCATCGGAGGAGGAAACGCCCAATCGGAAGAGGGTAAATGCGATCAGAAAATGATTTATGTGATCGGAAAAGGCTTTGTAAAGCTTTGGAAGGGTCCTTAATACATTGGAAGGAGTCCGATAGCATTTGAAGGGGGTTTTTGTGTTTTGGAAGGAGTCCAAACACCTTAGGAAGATGGTTTTTGAGAAAAATGAGGGTTCTTACTAAGTTTCAAGTAAACTTAGTAATTCCCAAGCGATATTTATGGTTATATTTCAACCAGAGGAGGGGATATGTAAATAATGGGGATTTTTACCATATATTTTTAGTATGGGAAGGGGAAAATAAGGAGGGATTTACATAATAGAGTTAGGAGTTAATATGAATTTTGTGAAAAAAGTGCTAAGGATAGAAATCTTAGGCTATTAAGGGGGAAAAATGACTCATAGAGGAAGTATGAACATTCCTTGAGTAAAGTAGAACTTTACCAAGGCAAATAGTATGGAAAATGATGAAACTAAGAGGTATCAAGCAGATCTTGACCTCTTTAGGGAAATTAGTGAGTGATTTGGGGCAAGAGGAAGAAGGGGAAGTTAGACATGCCTCGCTTGAAGTCCTTCAAATGAAAAACTGCCTCAAACTTGTGATATGAATACATATGACCCTTGAAAAGATGAAATGGATCACAAGCCATGATTCTGCAACCACAAAACTACCTACCTGGCCTACTCACCTAGCATTTTCTCTTCTTTTGGTTTGGGTGCACTTAAACTAGCATACCCAGCTTTTCATTCTTTTCTTCTTGCTGTCCTCCTATCTACATCTACACTTATTTCATCCAGGGGCTCAGATTAAGCTGTTGAGCACCCTTGTTTCTCTACCTATCTACAAATCTGCCAAGATTAAGTTGTTTGGACAGATAATGATTCTCTATATTCTACAACGAGAAATTGAAACCTAGGGAGACCAAGATTAAGCTGTTTGGCCCTCCCTTAACTGAAAACTCATAAAAAATGGATCAACTCATAAAAAATGGAACATAGCAGTGACACTTAGACTAGCACACTCTCATGGACACCTCTTTGGCCTCTGTAGCAAATATGGAACGTTGCAGCATGCAAAGTATGACATATTTGGCATGTAAAAATGTCGATCATGAAAGATGAATACCTGCTGCAGCAGGAGGCTAACAGTGGCTCCACTTGGGGATGGCTTTTCCTTGTGAAAAGCCAAGAATAGCAGGTCAGACTGCCTTGATCTTCTATTGTTGCTGTGGACTAGAAACACTTCTTTGTGATGATTGTTAGATAATTGAAACTTCGGAATAAGAACAACACTTTCCCTCAACTGAATCACCGTGAATATGAAGCACTGCCTACTTTCTTCTGCGTGCTTGATATTACATACAATTTTGCTTGAGAACTGCCTTTTGAAATAAACACAAAAAGGGAACAAACTGGAGCAACTCCTCTTAATATTGTCTTTGAACAGGTTGTATATGGAACACTAAAACGCTCCTCTGTTTTGATACTATTGACTGAAGAGCTGGAAGCCTGAGTGCAACATATTTAATTGAATTTGCTGTTATAAATAACAGCGCTGCCCCTTGCCATTGAGTGCATTTAAAATATATCTAAACCTGCCTTGCGCACCCTTTGAAGTAACTTCATAACCGGGAGCAAAATTGAGGTGCTTCTTTTTGAAATTAACTTCAAAAGAATAGAGGCTTCGAATGTTGCGCTCCTTTGGCTCTTCTCTTCAGAACTGCGCTCTTTTTCCAAAATCAACGCAAAGACAGAGCTTTGAAATGGAGGATTCGCGTGGGCTGCGCCTTCAAACTTTGCTGCACTGTTCTGTCTCCATACTATGTTGCGTGGCTACTAGCAATCGAATTGCTTATAAAGAATAAAAGGAAAGATCTGATATATACAAACACTAATGTACAGATATATACACAGGAACATTGTATCCCTTAAAAGGGATCTCGATAATGTTTCAACATTCGGCCATTCACAAGGCCTTCTTCAATTGCGCTGCCATCTTCAGGTTTGAGAAAATAGGTGTTATTGCCTTGCACAACGGTGATGACAAATGGGCCTTTCCAAAGAAAATCAAACTTGGCATGCTTTCCCTTGTCTTCTCTTCGTGAGTCCCACCTTAACACTTTATCGCCAATAAAGAAATCCTCAGCCTTAGTCCTTTTGTCAAATGCTTTCTTTAGCCTCTCTTGCACAATTTGAGCTCTGTCATACACTTGCTCTCTGGTTTGCTGGAGATGAATGGTCTGATTTATTCTTCTTTGAACATCATTTGGTTCAGCTTGGATCTCTTGTAACAGCTTGATGATAGGAATACCCAAGGAAGATGGAAATCTGGCCTCCATACCATATACTAGCTCATAAGGGCTCATCCCAATGGATCTCTTTGTTGAAAGTCTGTCTGCCCAAAGGGCATTTGTGAGCTTTCTATGCCAGTTCTTCTTGTTTTCTTCTAAGATCTTCTTGATAATATTAATCAGGCTCTTGTTGGATGATTCGACCAAGCCATTACCTTGAGGGTAATAGGTTGTAGAGTGGCCTAAAGTGATATGGAATTTATGGCAAAAATTGATCATCTTTTTGGATTTGAAGGCATCAACATTGCCAGTGATGATCTTCTCAGGGCAGCCAAATCTAGAAAGGATGTTGCATTCGAGGAATTGGATAATGGTGGTGTCATTAGCTTGCCTACATGGGATGGCCTCAATCCACTTGGTGAAATAGTCGGTGGCTGTTAAAATCCACTTATGTTGGCCTAAAGAAGAGGGACGGATTTCTCCAATGAAGTCAAGACCCCATTGTTGAAAATGATTTTTGGTTGAAATAGGCTTAAGGGGCAAGGGCATAAGCTTTCTTTTGCCTTCAAAGATTTGGCATTTGTGACATGAGATAGTAAACTTCTTTACATATGCAAACAGAGAGGGCCAATAGAAACAAACCCTTAAAATTTTATCAGCAGTGGACTTCCAATATAGATGTCCTCCACAGTCTCCTGCATGGAATTCTTTCATGACATTGTTAGTTTCATTCATGGTTAAACAATTAAGCAATATTCCTTCATGATTTTTCCAAAATAGTGCACCATCTAAGACACAAAACTTTAAAGCCTTCATTTTTAAAAATATTTTTTTGGTTCTGGACAATTCTGGGGGAGCAAACAGGTTTAACAATACAAAACAAATATCAGCATACCATGGGGATTGCAAGAAGGTTTCACTGATCCTTGGAGTCGCCAGCTCCTGTTCATTGTCCAGCTGGTTAATGTCTAAGGCTTGAAAGTTTGTTTTAGACATCAGTTTGGCTAAACCTTGTCCCTTTGTCAGCTTGGTTGGCTTTATCTCAATGTCATACTCAAGGATATTAGCAATCCACTTGCCTCTTTTGCCTTCTAATCCCTCTTCGGTTAATATGTCTTTTACAACAACATTTGGGACATAGGAAATCACATGTGAATATAAAATGTAAACTCGGAAATCTTTGATTGCTTTAACAAGGGCATAGGCCTGCTTTTCCATGATTTGGTACTTCAGGGGTGCATCTCTTAAGGCTCAGCTGAAAAATGCAATTGGCTTTTCAGCTCCTTGATCATCCTTTTGGAAAAGGATAGCAACTATGGTGTGATCAGATGCAAAAGAAAAAATGATAAAATCTTTGTCAAATTGTGGACTGGTGAGGACAGGGGCTTGGGTTAAGGCAACTTTTATACTCTCAAAGGCTTGCTTGGTTTCAAGAGACCATTTTACCTTGGCATCCTTCTTTAACATGTCGCTTAGCATTCTTATTAGTTCAGCTAAGTTTGGGATGAATCTCCTAAGAAAATTGATCTTTCCAAGGAATGCTTGCAACTCTTTTATGTTTCTTGGATACGAGATTTGAAGGATGGCTTGAATTCTTTCAGGATCAATTCTAATCCCCTCTTTTGAAATGATATGGCCTAGTAATTTTCCTTCTTCAAGGCCAAATAAAGACTTCCTAGGGTTCAAGGAAATGCCATATTTCCTACATGTTAGGAACACTTGTCTCAAATGTTTTAGGTGCTCTTGATCAGATTTGGAGAAAGGGGTGAGGTCATCAAGATAGACAACCAGGAAATCATGGATTTACTTGGCAAAGGCAATGTCCATTGCCCTTTGAAAGGTTTCACCTGCATTCTTTAGTCCGAAAGGCATCTTCACATACTTAAATGTTCCCCACGGTGTGGTAAAGGCTGTCTTGTCTTGGTCATCCGGGTGAACAAGTATTTGATTAAAACTTGAAAAGCCATCAAGCAGTGAAATTCTTGATGACCCCACTACTCTTTGTAGAATGTGATCCATTTTTGGCAATGGGTAGTGGTCTTTTAGGGAGACTTGGTTTAAGTTTCTTAGGTCCACACATAGCCTAATCTCACTTGTCTTCTTTCTTGTGGGAACAAGATTCGACACCCATTCAGAAAATCTAATGAGTGCTATGATACCTACTTCAAACATCCTCTTGACTTCCTTCTCAACCAAGGGAAGGAGCATGGGATTGATTCTTCTAAGTTTTTGTTTGAAGGGCTTTTGGTTTGGTTTTAAGGGAATGGTGTGTTGGATCATTGAGGTGTCATAGGACTTCAAGTCCTCATAACTCCAAGCAAACACATCTTGAAACTCTTTGAACAAATCCACATACTTTGGTTTTTGATCAGGTGGCAGATTTTTGGACAATTTAATCATTTTGGGCTTCTCTGCTATCCCAATGTTGTGTTCTTCTATAGCAGCGTTTAAGGGCTGTATCTTTGGCTTTTTGGGAACATCATTTGCATCAAACATATCTTGTAATGGAGTGAGGCCAGCAGAGAGAAAGTTATCCTTTAGATCAATGATCTCGACCTTTGTTTTGGCTATTTTCTCCAAATGCATTTGTTTCAACTCTTCTATGTTTGCATTGTCAAAAACCGCTGGGTTTAGGATTTGTTTGTCTGTTACAGCCTGCTGATTTTCACTTGTTTGCTGTTGGGAGTTGTTCATGGCATCCATGTCAATGTTTATATTTGAAAACTCATGCTCAAGAGTGAGGAAATTGTTAATTTGTTCATCTCTTTCAAACACTTGCCAATCTTTAACGTTATTTGGAACAACAGGCCTATGTTTTATTTCAGCAGTGAAATGGTGATTTGGCTCAAAGGGAACCTTGCATGTGCTAGCAAAGGTGGCTAGACTGTGAGCATGAATGTTAATTTCTTGAAATCTTGGCAAGCTTGGATTCAGAGAATATATTGAGTATATTAGTGGCAGCTGTCCTATAGGCCCTCATTCTATTGTCATCAGTAACAAAGTTACCTTTCATTTTTTGGATTACTAGGTCAGAGTCACCTAGAATAGACACTTTGGCAGCTCCTAAAGCTTTGAGCAGCTTAAGGCCTAAGAGGAGTGCCTCATACTCGGCCATGTTGTTGGTGCATTTGAAATTCAGTCTATATGCATGACCTTGTGCATGATTGTTATGTGTGTTGTGGATCCATATTCCAGCCCCTGCTCCTAACTTATTAACTGAACCATCAAACTCTAAATACCATGTGATTTCTTGCTTGTGGTTAGTATTAAGAGTTTCAGTCATTTTAGGATTGGGCTGACCTCAGTCTTGTGTTTCGGGAGGTTCTTCTTGTGTGCTGGTTGCATTGGTTGTTTTGACAATTTCATAGGTTTGGGCAACCGATTCTTGATTTATGCACGTTTCTTGTTCTAAAGGCAAAGGCACCTCATCAGTGAGAGGGCAACTATTATCATTGAACAATATAAAGGAATCCATATCAAAATGGACTGAGTAAATGGGAAAGTTTGGGGTTTTTCCTCACTACTTACCACATACTTCATCAATGTTTCTCTGTACAGTCTCTTTGGTTGTCCAAAGACTGAAATAGTGGCATAGGAGAGGTCTAGCTGGAGAGATCCTTGGAGTTTTGCTCCCCAAGATCTTGATAAGAGCATGCCATACTTTGGTGGAATGTCAGCAACCACCACGTCCATTAGGATCGTTTTGTTGGGAAATTGGACTAAAGACACACAAAGGTCTTTGATTAAGCCTAAAGACTTGACCTGACTAGAATCAAATGAGAACAAGTCTTTGTAGGGTCTAGTGACATCAAGGTTTAGCTTCTCCATTACAGCTCTAGGCATCAGATTGTGTGAAGAACCTAAATCAAACATAGCATTGTGTAACACTTTATCATGAATGTGCAAACTAACATAAAAGGGTAGAACAGCTCCATGTCCTGATTTACCATTGACTTCAGGACCAAAAAGTAATTCAGGTTGATTATCTAAGACATTAACATCATCCTTGGTCTCTGGCATTTGAAGTGATATTTGGATTTGTTTCCTATATACATCATGCTTAGCAAGTTCAGATAGAGGGATGGATATCTTAAGTTTACCTATTTCTGCCTCTAAATCAAATATTTTCTCTGATTGGGTTTTAGTGTTGTGATAGGCAGTCTTCCCTTTTTCCATGGGAATATCAGCGATTCGCTCTTGTTCTTCATTGATTTCTTGAACTATTTCTGATTTGGAAAGGCTTTTATGAGTGCTGTTTATGTTTTCCTTTAAGGGAAAAGATACAAAAGGATGATTCTCAGAGGGCTGAACATCTGTGATATCCTCTATGGTTATGTGCTGTGGGTTTGGGACAGATTGTTCAACGTGTTCTATTATAACAGCCTTGCCTTTGATTTTATCAGGTTGTTGTTTTTCCTTTGGTTTGATGGGCTTGGGCACATCAATCATTCTGGTTCTTAGCTTATATTGCTTGTTTAGCTCATAAACGGCTGGGTCATAGGCTTTTTCAAAGTCGACAGACTCTTGGGTTTGGGTTTGGAATTGATGCATATTATCGTTATTTTGGTCTTCTTTAGTTAAGAAGACATGTTGCTCGTTCTTCAAACCCATTAGGTTTACGTGAGTGTCTTCTATGGGATCATTAGCTGTTGATGTCTCAGCGTAATTTTCTTGAAAAGGAGGCCTTATTTCACAGTCTGGGCTCGATCTTCCAGCATTTGGGTTTTGATTCCTTCTGAACTTCGGGTTCCTAACAACATTGGTTTGCTGCCCGTCCCATGATGATTTTTTCTCAATGTTGTCCACTCTGTCTACCAGCCTATGCATGCCACTAATAAGGTCATCCAGATTTTGGTCTATGGCTGAGGGTTCTTCCTTAAAGGTTGTTCTCCTCTCTATTCTTGCTCTGTTTCTTTTGGAAATTAAATTTGCCTCCACAGTGACAGCCACATTTTTCATTTCGGCAAGGCTGTTAGGGGCTCTTTCTTTTAACTAGTAGGCCATATCTGGGTCGAATCCATCAGGGAATTTATACAAGGCAAGGTCAGGTGGAGGCCTTAAGTTCTGTGGTATTGTATTATAGACATTATTGAATCTTGCACAATAGTCCAAAACAGTTTCTTGAGGGCCTCTTTTAATTGTATCGTATTCAGCTAGTATGTGCAAGGGGTCTTTCTTTTTCTCCCATCTGTTGGTAAATGGCTGGTATAAGGCTTCTGGGTCTGCTATGGAATTAGCTAAGAGTGCTCTAAACCAAGTCCTAACATCGCCTGTCAAACTGTGGACAAAAATCTTCATTCTCACCCCATCATCGTCAATCTCATAGCTTTCAAAGTAATCCTGCATTTTCTTTGTATGCTGAAGGGCTGTGCAGGCACTTGTGCCATCAAAATAAGTTATTTTAGTTTGCTAATCCTGAGGCATAGCCCCGAGATTAGCAGGTAGCTGTAAGGGTGCATATCTATTAGCCATATTTACAGGGATAAGTGGAACGACTGAAATAGCTGGGACAACTGTAATAACAGTGGTGGTTGTGGTAGTCTGCACAGTGAATGGAGGTGTGGAAGAGGTGCTTGGAGAAGTGGATGATGAACAAGGGGAAGTGGGGTTTGAACGAAACAAAACTTTAACCGGGGTTGGAAAACAGCTTGGCTGAACTGTTTTAGGACTGGAATCAACAAGCTCTCCTTGTTTTTGCTTGCTGAGGTTTCTAGAGATTAAATTGGGATTTTCAAAAACAGCTGGTGGATTTGGGTCTGGGTTTGACCTGGTATTATGTGTTTTCTTCTTAGGAGCCAGCTTCTAACTTGTTTTTTGGAATTTTCTGAATAAGTTCCCCAGCGGAGTCGCCAATGATGTTATCACTCAGGTTGTCCCTTGGTTCCTTAAGGGATACGACCGAGGTAACCACAAACCAATCTTTGGACTGCACGTCCTAGCCTACATGCAATCAGAGAGGGCTCTCTCTTTCTGATTTAACTTTGTTTCTGGGTTGATTTTAGGCTAGTTATGGACTTCTTTGGATTTTGTTTAATTTTTGGTTGTATGATTGATGTTTTCAAGTAGGGAGGCATGCATAGTGTGAGAGGTTCAAACCATTGGGCATGGAGTCATGGAGTTGGGCTGCTGGTGCGTTTTCTTGGTCACAAGAGGAATATAGAGCAGGATAGCTACACATGAAAGAATATTTCAAGTTAAAAGGATGAAATGAAGGCTAAGGAATGAAAGACAACTAAGAATCTCTCATTCAGCTTAACAGAGGGAAGGTGAGTGAACTATATCTAGGAGCAGTCAAGAATTCCTAAATAACAATCATACATGAATGAAATAGAGCAAATACGAGCCATGAGGAATTCATATTTATGCATAAATTAGAAGAAAACATATAGAAGTCACAGAAACTGAGCATAGGGTGCAGCCACGCAAATTCTAAACTAATCTTTCTTTCTGTAACTTAGATGGTGATATATGTATAATATAAACATATATGAATTGAAAACAGAGGTAAGAAACACTTATTGGGCCATGTAGCAGCGTAAGAATTCTATATTTCACTCTTCAACCATTAATAACACAACAGACAGTCCATCCTCCAAGCTTTTCAGCAGTCTTTGATTATAGAAATTCTCAAAACATACAGTGCGAGTCCAGCATGAGGATTATCAACCAACCAACCCTTTAAACAATGAATTAAGGTCGTTTATATAGGGAAAATATATAAAATATCTATTACATCAGATCTTAAACAGATATGAGGGAAATGGGTTCTTTAATCTAATCTTGTCTTGAAATTAATGCATAAAATATCTTCGTGCTGCGCTGGGGCAACCGCCTTAAAAATGAGTCGAAAATATGTCCTTATGGCTCTGTGTTGTTCATTTAGCCATAACTGTGCTTTGAGCTTTGATCCCTTGCTCTCGAGTGGTTTTGATGTGTATTAACTGTGATCTAAGAGCCTTAAATGGCTTCACCGTTCTTTGACTTTGCTTGGGGGTCATTAATGTTCACCTGCTTCGATCTGATACTCTTTGATTGAATTTGGGCTTTATCTTTCCTCTGATACTCTTTAACACTTGAATCGGGCCACTTTCTCTCCCTTGACGTGTTTGAAACTGTCAAATCGCCCCTTTACTGCCCTTTCAAGGCAAAAATGGCTGCTGCAAATGATTTCCGTGGCCTCTGGAATGCTATCGGAGTTGGCTGATTTGAATAGGAATCATAAATGAAGAGTTTCTATCAAACTGCGAGTTTTCGGGCCCGCTGATAGCCGAGTAACAGGCGGCCTTCCATTTTGGTCATTTTTTCTTAGCGATGCGTGATTAGCGCTAAGCGCTAATCGCCCATCGAAAACTGCCTCTGTTTTATATTCCAGGTTCTCTTTGCTCTGATTTTCGCCCTTCACGCCTTATTTTAGTGATGATGTCAGCATGGCATCAGTGTGATGCCAGCAGTGGGTCCCAGTATGGCAGTGACGTGGCAGTATGGCGGGGATTAAATTGGCGATCGACAATCCGCAGGACAGGGGGTGATGGCTTTTATATGTGCGAGGCGATGGGAGCGATCGACGATATCGGAAAAGTGATAAGGCATGCCGCTGTGCGAAAATGGGAAATATTGCGGAAATGAGTGGATCGCGATGCGATAGCAATATTGCGTCGGTGGATGAGAGGGGGGATATATATGCAGGTACAGAACCTTGCGACTGCCGATCGCGATATTGCGATCAATGAAATGATATCGGGGAGTTATAAAAGGGGGGCGATGAATGAATGCTGCGACCTCCGACAGGGATATCGCGTTGGAGGGGAGGAAAACTCATCGGAGGAGGAAACACCCAATCGGAAGAGGGTAAATGCGATCAGAAAATGATTTATGTGATCGGAAAAGGCTTTGTAAAGCTTTGGAAGGGTCCTTAATGGATCGGAAGGAGTCCGATAGCATTTGAAGGGGGTTTTTGTTTTTTGGAAGGAGTCCAAACACCTTAGGAAGATGGTTTTTGAGAAAAATGAGGGTTCTTACTAAGTTTCAAGTAAACTTAGTAATTCCCAATCGATATTTATGGTTATATTTCAACCAGAGGAGGGGATATGTAAATAATTAGGATTTTTACCATATATTTTTTGGTATGGGAAGGGGAAAATAAGGAGGGATTTACATAATAGAGTTAGGAGTTAATATGAATTTTGTGAAGAAAGCGCTAAGGATAGAAATCTTAGGCTATTAAGGGGGAAAATGACTCATAGAGGAAGTATGAACATTCCTTGAGTAAAGTAGATCTTTACCAAGGCAAATGGTATGGAAAATGATGAAACTAAGAGGTATCAAGCAGATCTTGACCTCTTTAGGGAAATTAGTGAGTGATTTGGGGAAAGAGGAAGAAGGGGAAGTTAGACATGCCTCGCTTGAAGTCCTTCAAATGAAAAACTGCCTCAAACTTGTGATATGAATAGATATGACACTTGAAAAGATGAAATGGATCACAAGCCATGATTCTGCAACCACAAAACTACCTACCCGGCCTACTCACCTAGCATTTTCTCTTCTTTTGGTTTGGGTGCACTTGAACTAGCATACCCAACTTTTCATTATTTTCTTCTTGTTGTCCTCCTATCTACATCTACACTTATTTCATCTAGGGGCTCAGATTAAGCTGTTGAGCACCCTTGTTTCTCTACCTATCTACAAATCTACCAAGATTACGTTGTTTGGACAGATAATGATTCTCTATATTCTACAACGGGAAACTGAAACCTAGGGAGACCAAGATTAAGCTGTTTGGTCCTCCCTTAACTGAAAACTCATCAAAAATGGATCAACTCATAAAAAATGGAACATAGCAGTGGCACTTAGACTAGCACACTCTCATGGACACCTCTTTGGCCTCTGTAGCAAATATGGAACATTGCAGCATGCAAAGTATGAAATATTTGGCATATAAAAATGTCGATCATGAAAGATGAATACCTGCTGTAGCAGGACGCTAACACTAGGAAAACTAGTGTCGATTCGAACTTCTAGTCCCACTAAGATGGGTAGCTATCTTAGAAACAAACAATCAAAGCAATTCAAGATTTCTTGTAGGTGTAATAGTTAAGAGGGAAGAAGTGAGGACCAACCTGGATCTTCCGCTTTGATCCTTGCTTGATTTCTCTTTCCCTTGATAGAATTTTCCACTTCTCTCCTACTTGTCCCACTTTAAAGAGTACCTGTAGAGTCAAAGTAACAAAAAACCATCAAAACATCTCTATCTAAAACATCATAAACAATGCAGAATCAGAAACACATTGACCATACAATTGCATTCATAAACAATAAGATTCACAAACACACGATTATATGGAGGAAAACTAAAAGAACTTTATTAATAGTAGAAGATAGGATTACAACCTAGCTGTCTGATCCAGCATCATCCTCCCAGTATAGAAGCCCTCTTCACCTCATGAAAAGCAAGATCACCCAACAATACAATGGCCCTTATCACAGATAAACCAACAACACTTCCTTACAAATCAAAAAATTCTAGCCTCCAGATTTCTCAGATGAGGGATCCATTTATAGATGTCTTGCAAGGGTGTGAGTCAGCTTTGGGTTTTTGATTAGTGTCATTCCACTGATAGTTCTTGGTTCCACTTGGAGATTTCGTTGATCTCTTACTCATCCCTGGACGAATTCAGAGAGGCAAGTGTCATATGAGAAGTTTCTGGAAAATTCCATGATCTTCCACTTAGCAAATTGTCTCTACCATTTGTCTATTCTCACTCATCACACCCTACAGAAGGTCATTTTAGTATGCATCACACCTAGCTAGTGTGGAAGCCAATATGCATCACACCTAGCTAGTGTGGAAGCCAATATGCATCGCACTTTGACCATGGTATGGTCCAGTTTTGGCCAGTTCTGAGTGGTTTTTCAGGTGAAACTTTTGGGAAATGATGTAATCAGTTGACCATGATCCTTTAGGGTATGAAACAACACTTTTAGGGACTAAATAGACCTTGGTTTATGGACATATGAGTTTGGGGTTCCAGTGCCCAAATATGTCTATAACAAGAAACCAAGAATGGCAATCACCAAGAAGAAAGAAAAGATGACAAATCTAGATGTTTTGGCTCAAGTATCTGAAGAAGTTCAATAACAAGAACGTTTCATTGATTTTGAAATTTTACATGAGGACATGCAATGACCTCCATGTGGGGGAATGTTGAACCTTAAAATTACTTCTTTTTACATCTTTTTGATCTTCATAATAACACATTAGGCATCAAGTTACAAGAATTATGACATGAAATGTATACAATTGTCTTTTATTTCATAAAATGATAATGTTCTTTATTATTTAGTTTAATGTTCACTTCATCTATCAAATTACAATGATTCCACAACTAATACATGATTCTGTAGCTAAGTCCATGGTTTGACAGGTTCCAAGGTGCCAACTGGGAAGAAAAATATATGGTTAGGTGGAAATTGATGCACTCAATGATTTCCTCCTACTCTCATGAGCCAGAACAATGGGAACATGTCCTAGTAATTCAGTGAAAGGTGAAGTCAACCTTCGTAGTCGACAACAACCAAGTGAGAAGGAGATTTGTGCCTCATGATTTGCTTCGATGATAGAAAATAATGAGTGAATTATATGATAATATATTTTCAAGTTAAATTTAGTTTTTGTTGATAGGGATTAGGTGTATAGCTCTGAATAATTAATTTCCATGAGCTCTATAAATATACCTCTCGATAGAAATGAAAATGGTAGTAATGACATGACAACAAGACTGAAATTATGTTATTGATACTCTATTTTTAAGAATCATTTCGTTTTCTCAGTAAGCATTCATGCGTGGTTAATTGCTGGATTGATAGCGTAGTGATTTCCTACTTCTTGTGGGGGTCCCCCTCAAGACAGTAAGGATTTCCATTTTTGCAGTTAGCTTCATCGATTTCTGTTTATTCAATTGAGTAGTTGTGTTTTCAATTTCTTTTTGATTTGAGTGAAGATCATTTTGCTAATCCTTTCTACTATTCATATTTAGAATGCACATGGATAAAGCATAGCAGTAGTGACATAACTTTGTATTTCAGTCAAATACACAAAATTTCATCTTCCTTATAGGAAATAGATTCATTCACAAAATTAATTGTTGAATTCAAACATGTGTGATATTTAATTTAAGCAGACGTGAGTGTGTTAACACACGAGTTTGTTTCATTTTATTTTCATGCAAGTGGGTTATGAAGATGTGTGATTTTATTTAATTATCAGATTAAGAGTAATTTTCATTTATGCAAATGAGTGTGTATAATTTTCATTTATGAAAAGTGTGGGATTGATTTATATCTATGCAGAAGTGTGAGATTTTATTTCAAAGAAAAGTGTGGAATTTTATAAGAAAAAATAGTTTTATTTGAAAGAAAGAGAATGTGATCATCATTGTAGATTTAATCTTATTTTCTAGGAATAACTAATTTGCTCATAGAAGACATGTGAATCTCGATAACTCAATTTAATTTAGAATTTGTGTGAGTAATAAAAGACTTATAGCACATATAGTGCACATACACTTCATCATTTTACTAGCCCTGGTTGATAATTCATGTAAGTAATTTAAGGTCAATTAAGTTACCAAAGAGTTGGCAAGAGTGCCAACAAGTCCTCCACTCTCCATAAAAAATCTAAACATGTTGCAACACCTTTGAAAAACCTCTATAGAACCTATGCAACATCAACATCATTTTGATGCAAAACCATCATGCAACAAGTGATCTCCATGAGCATAAGTATGATAACCTTGTGCCAACAAATCATCATGACATGTCTATCAAAGCACATGCCAACACATGACAACTCCTCCATGACCATCATGCTAACATAAAGCTATATTACAAAGGCTGTCATCAAGAGTTGGCATCAATTCCAGCATTACCAATGTCAACATAGCCAGTTGTAGCCATGCTACAATGAATGACATATACACATAAGATTGGCTACAATGGGTTCACATCAATGAAAACATGAGCTTTCTACCATCATGAACAAATGCCAACATCAACTAGCTAGATCCATGCACACCATAATTCCAACAAAACCTCCAAGGAAAAAATGACACAAGGAGCTTGGGATAAATCCTTGACAATATTGTAGTGTTGGGTATCCTGTGCAGATGGATTATGTGTTGACTTGTGAACAACACCTTTAGGTGGGTGATAAACTAGCTCCACAGGTTTATCTAGCATGAGAGGTCCAGTGGTTGAGAGGTCTATCATGTTGAGGTTATGTAGTGAATGGACGAGTTAACACAACTATATGGTGAGTAGCAGGTGGTGACAATGGTAGAAAGAAAAAACCACAGATTTTGTGAAATTAAAGATTTTGGGTTCGATCCCAATGGACTTGCTAGATCCGTTATGGGAAAATTTGACTTAAGCAAGTAGGCTACTTTTAACCTAATATATCATAGGATGATCTACCTAGATGTGAGTATGTGATCATAAGAAGATCAAGAGTTCAAGCCCTTTTGTTCCTATCCATGCAAAAAGATACATTCAACACTCATGTAATATGCTAGAAAATAATGGTTGAAGAATTAATACTCGTACCGCTCATAGGTTGATGTAGTCTCTTAAGTCTGATCCTAAGAAAAATATACTTCCACTTGAATATCTCACTTCCTATTTCGATAAGAAGGACCCTTGTTAAAATTGGAAACTAGGGACAAAATCCATGTGGGTCTTATTATTCATAGAAACTGATATTTTTCTTGGATTCCTCTCATTGAGAGGTGTAGGATTGATCTAAAGATCATCCAATTCTGACAAGTATTCATGGGGATATGAATTTATTTGTGTTATGTGACAACCTGTCAAGGTCAGCCAACAACCAAATTACCCCCACTTGTCCTCCACGTTTTAGTATAAATAGAAGAGGACTTTAAGTCATTTGTCTCACACACTTTGTGATCTCTCTTCATTTTGTTTTGGGTTTAATGAAGAAGAGATATAGAGGGAGTACTCTAGGATATATGCTGGCTCAATGATGCCCTAACACTACCATGAAGTGCCCTAGCCGTGGAAGAAAAAGGGTCTTCTTGGAGATCCTATGCTGTGCTACTTTTCAGTTAATGAAGCAAGTCCTTAACGAAGTCAATGGAGGAGTCTTGCAAGCAGTCATGGAAGAATATAATATGCTATCATGGAAGGATGCCATGGAACCTAATACGCTTCCCTAGAGGATGCCCTAGACTCTTACGTAGTCATGGAAGAAGCCTAACACAGTCATGAAGATAGGCTTCTAATGATGTCCTAATAAAGCCTTAACGTTGCTTAATGAAGAAGCCTCCTAACATAGTCATGGAGCAAGGGTTCTAACACTGTCATGCCCTAAATGCAAATATCCTAAGATGCAGTTCAAAAGTAACCTAAACATTGTCCCAGTGGTGTTATAACTGCAGAGAAAGAAAGGATCTAAGACTAATTTTCTAAATGTCCTAATGCTATCATAAGAGATGACCCTAATGCTATCATGGATATAATCAAGGAGATGAACTTAACGCTGTCAATGAAAAGGCTTAATGCAGTCCATCGAGAGGTCTTGACACAGGCAAGAACACACCCTAGTCTCAGCCACAAATGATGAAGCTAAAGAGGCCCATAAATCTGTAAGGAAGGAACCCTTAGATGCTATAAGGAAAGGTGACTATGCAGTAATAAGGTTGATTGGAAGACATTGTTGTTCAAGGGTAAAGATAGTTGGGCATTGTATGTCAACCTTACTTGCTACTGGGCTAGGTCGTAGGCGATAGTCAGCAACATAGATTGTGTTACGAGCTGCACAAGTTAGTCTTGAACCTCAACTTAGATCATGACGGTATCAAGGATAAGGATTGAAGTTTGATGTGACTGCTTATATTGATAGCAAGTTTAGATGCAACATAGTTGTATGCAGCATGGTGTCATAGGTGACAACATGATGGGGGCAACATGGTGCAATATGGTGCAACACAATGGATGCAGTATGGTGCAACATAATGGTACAACATGGTGATGATGGGCATGGATGTATAGCAATAGGATGATGCATCGCAGCAGCCCGATGATGATGGGTGCAACAACATGAAGTGAATAGTGTAGCAATAAAAATGTATTGTAAAAGCATGATGATGATGCATCACAATATACATAGTGCAATGAAGGGTAAAAAAATGCAGCATGAAGGATGCAACATAGTGATTGGGTGCAACACATTAGATACAACATGATGATGAGGTGTTGCACAATGATATGTTCAACATGGTGATGGAGTCACTTTGAAGGATCAGTTGAAGCAGTATGCCTTCACCTGAGTTAAGATCAACTACCTCATGTGCTATCTTCATAGAGAAGATCTATGCTCTTATTTTGATAAGTCGAAATTTTCACTTTTGATGTATATGTACTATCTATCTCTCTCTCTGTTGAAATATTGAAGAATATATAAGAAGAATTAATCAAGGGTTTCCCCACATTGGGGTTTGTCCCTGGATGGCGCCACATCTTGTGTCCTCTTGTCTTGGCTTCAGGGAAAATTTTAAGGATGGAAATTTGTCTTAAAGTTTAGAAACTTTAGCGAATCCCACTAGTCCATAATATGAAATCTATAAAATGTTTGGAGATATTTTTGTAAAAATATTCAAATTTATAATATTTTTATATAGTCTATATATAATTTTTTGGAAATTTTTAGGTTAAAACAATTTCATTCTATAAAATTTGGGCAAATCATTTTTACAAAAAAATGGAAATTAGTGAATCCTTTTTTGGAAAATGTATACAAAATTAGCCCATGGGCGAATAAGCCACTGAAATTTTCCTTGCTTGGCTTGTTTTCTGCGATTTATGTTTGTGTTCTATTTGCATTTTACTATCATGCTACATGTGGTTGCTAATCTGGAATAGATATTGAGCTAATATGGAAAATTGAAGTAAATTTGCTATCAGCATAGAACATACCTAAAATTAACATGGTATCAGAAGTGAGGTGAAGACAAAACCCAAGCAAGAGTGTAAGAGAAATCATCGAAGATAGTTGGAAAAGGTTAAAAGGCTCAATAGGTTCCTCATCCCACTTCAAATTCACCAAGGGTGATGTTGAAGCAAAGAAGATTATCTCAGTGGCACAGTGGAAGCATCTGGTGGCCTACCTATAGGTCGCTTCAATGGGATGCCCGGATCTAAGAATGGAAGGAAAGGGAGATGCCTTGCTTGCAACAATTTTGGCCATTATGCGAGGAAGTGTCCAAATAGAAGGACTCATCTCTTGATGATGATAACAATCATTCCAGGGGCACCTTCAACGATTAAAGGAATGACAGGTACAATGGAAAAGGAATAAAAGGAATACATGTCATCAAGGAAATGGTCGTCTCTTCAAGAAAGCAAGGATCTCAAGGTATGAAGAATCTAATGTTGTTTTAGATAAGAAAGAGGAGATAAACCCTCTTCACTACCTCTCCTCCAGACACTTTGAAAAAGTGGTATATTGATAGTTGTGCTTCAAGGCACTTCATCAGATACAGGGAAACTCTCTCTAATTTGATAGATAAGGAGACAATCGTGGAGATTATTCTTGGATACAATGCCACCTATCCCAGAAAGGGTGTAGGGAATGCTACCCTTCAATTGAATGAGAGTAGCATGATTCATTTACAAGAAGTTCTTTATGTACCTGATCTCAAGAAGGACCTGGTGTCCATTTCGGAAGTCAAAGGTTTTAAGGTGGCATTCATTGATGGAAAGGTACGTGTGTGGATAAGGAACATTTAAAGATGATTTTGAGTTCAGGGTTGGCAATTTCTATCAAGTTGCAAGAAGTCCATTGGGGACGATTTCAGTTGACACATCTCTTCTACAACACTGAAGGTCTTCTTAATTATGGGGCACTACTAGATGTGAGTCAGATGGTAACAAGAATGCTTGAATTCAAAGAAAAGCATGGAGGTACATGTCTGAGATGTATTGAAGGAATTTTTACAAAGGGGACCATTCCCCTCATGTAATAGCAAGACCTCATATGTGGAACAACCCAAGGGGTTTGAGATTGATGATCGGAAATCTCATGTATGCAAGTGGAAGAAAGCCCTCTATGGCTTGAAGTAGGCACCTCGAGCTTGGTATGAAGGGATAAACAACTATCTGATGATGCTGAGATTCACTAGGAGTGAAGTCGATCCAAACCATTGCTTTAAGGTTGTGGATGATAGATCTCTCATGCTAACACCTTATGAGGACGATCTCTTTCTAACAGGTGTAGACCCTCTCATTTGTAAAAGTAAGAGGGAGTTGTATTGCATATTTGGAATGGTGAAATGCAAGCCTGTAACTAACTCGATGGAACTTAAATTTCAGAAGTTATGTGGTAATGATGCCAAACCTAATTTGGGAAATGCCTCTGAGTTTCATAAACTCATACTAGCATTGATGTTCTTGGTGAACTCGTGTCCAGGTATATGTTTTGTAGTTAGCATGTTGAGCTCATATATGGTTGAGCTTCACTGGATTGGTGCCAAGAATCATTTTAAGATATCGCCAGGGCACAAATTCTCATGGATTGAGATAGACTACCAAAAATGTGAAGCTACAGGATTATTCTGATGCAGACTGGGCAGGTAGTGTGGAGGATCGCAAGAGCACTTCTGGGTGCCAGTTCTCTTTGGGTTCCGATTTCATATCCTGGATGAGAAGGAAGCATAAATTGATTACTTTGAGCATCACTTAGGCCAAATACATAGTTACAATTATGACCTCGTGTGAAGCTTCCTGGTTGAGGAAGCTCTTCAGTGAGTTTTTTGGACACGTGCTGGATACCATCTTGATCTTCTGTGACAACCAGAGGTGGATTTGATTGTTGAGGAATCCTGTGTTCTATGATCACTCCAAGCATATAGACATCAGGTGCCAATTTATCTGGGATATGGTATATCAAAGAGCAAGAAAGATCCATCGCATTGGGATTGATGTGCAGGTCACCGATATTCTGTCGAATCTCCTGGGAAAGGTCAAATTCTTGACTTTCTGAGAACAAGTAGGAGTAGTGGAGAGACTGTCTCCTAAGGGTCCTGTATGATATCGACATTGAACTTTGGGAGCTTCGAGGGGGCTTTGGGGTACATCTTGGAGCAATGGGCAACTATAGGATGAGTGTTTCAACCTTCCCCTAGTGATTTGTTGTGTACAGGGTGAGTGGTTCAACCTTCCCTTGGGATACCCCTACCGACATGTAAACAAGATGAGTGGTTCATCCTTCTCATGATGAGACATCCTACCCATCCAGTTTGGGACTCATGGGAAGTACCTCTCATCTGGCCAATGAGTAGGGAAATGAGGATAGGGACCATAGTAGTACCAATGGATGCATCATGTTACTAATGTACTCCCTATGCTAGGATGATATTGATATGGTATCAATTGGAAATTACTTTGGGTCAGTAAGAGTGATATAACTCACTCTCTTTTGGAACTGATTTCAGATTTGTAATAGTGGTATGATACACTCTCTTTATTTGAACTGATTTCAGATCAGTAAGAGTGGTATGATACACTCTCTTTATTTGGATCCAATTTTGGATAAGTAAGAGTGGTATGACACACTCTCTTTATTGGAACCGGCTTTAGGTCAGTAAGAGTGGTATGAGACACTCTCATTTATATGAGACTAACTTTGGGTTAGTAGAGGATGGTATGATACATTCTCGACCACTTCTTCTTCTTCATAGTTCATCAGAGCAGAGTAGGGCATAGAAATCGAGGGAACTGATGGCAGAGATAGTATAGTCTGGCAGATGGATTAGAAGATGGAGTTCTCCCTAGTTGAGAGGGAGTGTTAAAGTTGGAAACTAGGGCCAAACTCCATGTGGGTCTTCTTATTCATGGCAGATGATATTTTTCTTGGATTCCTCTTGTTGAGAGGTGTAGGATTGATCTAAAGATCATCTGATTCCGACGAGTATTCATGGAGGTATGAATTTATTTGTGTTATGTGACAATTCGTCAAGGTCAGCCAACAACCAAATTACCCCTACTTGTCCTCCACGTTTTAGTATAAATAGAAGAGGACTTTAAGTCATTTGTCACACACACTCTTGTGATCTCTCTTCATTCTGTTTTGGGTTTAATGAAGAAGAGATATAGAGGGAGTACTCTAGGATATATGATGGCTCAATGATGCCCTAACACTACCATGAAGTGCCCTAGTCATGGAATAAAAAGGGTCTTCTTGGAGATCCTACGCTGTGCTACTTTTCAGTTAATGAAGCAAGTCCTTAATGAAGTCAATGGAGGGGTCTTCCAAGCAGTCATGGAAGAATATAATATGCTATCATGGAAGGATGCCATGGAACCTAATACGCTTCCCTATAGGATGCCCTAGACTCTTACGTAGTCATGGAAGAAGCCTAACACAGTCATGAAGATAGGATTCTAACGTTGTCCTAATGAAGCCCTAACATTGCTTAATGAAGAAGCCTCCTAATTCAGTCATGGAGCAAGGGTTCTAACATTGTCATGCCCTAAACGTAGAGACCCTAAGACATTTTTCAAAAGTAACCTAAACACTATCCTAGTGGTGTCATAACTATAGAGAAAGAAGGGATCTAAGCCGCAGTCTATAAAGGCCCTAACACTGTCATAAGAGATGACCCTAATGATATCATGGATATAATCAAGGAGATGACCTTAACACTGTCATTGTAAAGGCTTAATGCAGTCCATGGAAAGGCCTTGACGTAGGCAAGAAGACACCAGAATTCTTAGCCCTCAAGGAGGCTATCTTGGCTGCAGTTGCAGACGACCCTATCAGCCATAAATGATGAAGCTAAAGAGGCCCATATATTTGTAAGGAAGCAACCCTTAGACGTTGTAAGGAAAGGTGATTGTGTAGTAATAAGGTTGATTGGAAGACATTGTTGTTTAAGGGTAAATATAGTTGGGTATTATATGTCAACCTTACTTGCTACTAGGCTAAGCTGCAGGCCATAACGAGCAACATAGATTGTGTTAAGGGTTGCACAAGTGAGTCTTGAACTCTGAACTTGGATCATGACGGTATCAAGGATAAGGATTGAAGTTTGATGTGACTTCTTGTATCGACAATATGTTTATATGCAACATAGTTGGATGCAGCATGGTGTGATAGGTGACAACATGGTGGGGGCATCATGGCGTAATATGGTGTAGCATAATGGATGCAACAGGGTGCAATACATTGGTACAACATGGTGATGATGGGCATGGATGTATAGGAGTAGGATGATGCATTGCAACAACTCGATGATGATGGGTGCAACAACATGACGTGAGTAGTGTAGCAGCAAGAATGTATTGCAACAACATGATGATGATGCATTGTTGTATGCATAGTGCAATGAAGGGTACAATAGTGCAACATGAAGGATGCAACATATTGATTGGGTGAAACACATCGAGTGCAACATGATGATGAGGTGTTGCACAATGATAGGTGCAGCATGGTGATGGAGTCACTTTGAAGGATCATTTGAAGAAATATTCCTTCACCTAAGTTCAGATCAGCTACCTCATGTGCTATCTTCATATAGAAGATCTCTGCTTTTATTTTGATAAGTCAAAATGTTGACTTCTGATGTATATTTACTATCTCTCTCTCTCTCTATTGAACTATTGAATAATATATAAGGAGAATTGATCAAAGGGTTTCCCCACATTGGGGTTTGTCCCTGGTTGGCGCCACATATTGTGTCCTCTTGTCTTGGTTTGTTTTCTATGATTTATGTTTATTTTCTATTTGAATTTTACTATCATGCTAAATGTGATTGCTAATATGGAATTGATATTGAGCTAATATGGAAAATTGAAGTAAATTTTCTATCAGCATAAAACACAGCTAAAATTAACATGGTATGAGAGGTGAGGTGAAGACAAAGACCAAGAAAGAGTGAAAGAGCAGTCACCGAAGACAGTTTGACAAGGTCAAAAGGCTCAATAGGTTAATCATACCACTTCAAATTCACCAAGGGTGAAGTCGGAGCAAAGAAGATTGTCAAAGTGGTGCAGTGGAAGCATCTAGTGGCCTACCTACAGGTCACTTCAATGGGATGTCTGGATCTAAGAATGGAAGGAAAGGTAGATTCCTTGCTTGCAATAAGTTCGGCCATTATGTGAGGAAGTGTCCAAATAGAAGGGAGACATCTCTTAATGATGATAACAATAATTCCAGGGGCATCTTCAATGATCAAAGGAATGACAGGTACAATGGAAAAGGAATAAAAGGAATGCAAATCATCAAGAAAATGGTTGTCTCTTCAAGATAGCAAGGATCTACAGGTATGAAGATTCTAACGCTATTTCAAATAAGTAAGAGGAGATCATCTCTCTTCACTACCTCTCCTTCGAACACTTTAAAAAGTTGTATATTGATAGTGGTGCTTCAAGGCACTTCATCAGATAAAAGGAAGCTCTCTCTAACTTGATAGAGAAGGAGACAATCATGGAGATTATTGGAGACAATGCCACCTATCCGGAAAGGGTGTAGGGAATGCTACCCTTCAATTGAGTCAGAGTAGAATAATTCATTTACAAAAAGTTCTTTATGTACCTGATCTCAAGAAGAACTTGGTGTCCATTTCGGCAATGGAAGTCAAAGGTTTCAAGGTGGCATTCATCAATTGAAAGGTACGTGTGTGGATAAGGAACCTTTAAATATGCTTTTGAGTTTAGGGTTGGCAATTTGTATCAAGTTGCAGGAAGTCCATTGGGGACCATGTCAGTTGAGACATCTCTTCTATGGCACTGATGGTCTGCTTAATTATGGGGTACTACCAGATATGAGTCAGATGGTGACAAGAATGCCTGAATTCAAAGAAGAGCATGAAGGTACGTGTCCGAGATGTATCGGAGGAAATATTATAAAGGGGACCATTCTCCTCATGTAATAACAAGACCTCAGATGCAGAAGAACTCGAGGGTTTTGAGATTCATGATCGGGAATCTCATATATGCAGGTGGAAGAAATCCCACTATGGCTTGAAGTAAGCACCCAGGTTTTGGTACGAAAGGATAAAAAACTATCTGATGAAGTTGAGATTCACTAGGAGTGAAGTCGATCCAAACCATTGCTTTAAGGTTGTGGATGATATATCTCTCATACTGGCACCTGTTGTCAGTGTTGGACCCGCCAACATGTTAGGGTATCTCCCCGGTAAGAGGTCCCAATTAGACCTCAGACCATTTGGTGTAGGAGTCCAAATAGTGGGTCATATGGTAATGCCTTGATCGTGATTTTGCGTAGAGGAAAGTAAGATAACTCTGTTGGTAGCAAGGGTGTGACAGCTGCAATGAGCCAAGGAAGGTGCATGAGAGGTTCTAACACATGAGGGTTGAGATGAGTGCGCCCCTTGGAAACTTGTGATAACACACAGTTAAGAAGGGAACACATGAGAAAAGATACATCACAACATGGAAGGCAAGTTAGTAAGAAATCCAAAGTGATGGTTAAGCCAACAAACATTTCAGAAAGAATCATACATACATACATAGATACCTATACACGCATGCACAAGTAAACAAATACATATATAATTTAGAGTAAACCATATTACATAGAACACAATACAACATATGCATGAAACATTCTAGATCTTGTTATATTAAGAAGTGTAAGTTCCAGTCATACAATACATCCATGTCCAACCACTAGTTCTGATAGCGGAACATTACAGCCACAATCCCCTGCTCCTCTAAAGAGATGTACTAGCTATGTGTAGTGGATAAGCCAAGGTTCAATACAATACAATCCAAGCTCTTTCCAAGATAGTCTTATCGGAAGCTTGGCTGAACAAAATCCTATACAATGAGTTATGAGGGACTATTATAGAAAAGGGTGGGGTGACCCTTGACATTCCCCTTTGTGACAGTCCACTACCCTCATGACTCTTCATCTACGCTATGACTATTACAACCAACTATTAACACTTGACAAGACATTACATTACAATGCACATGTACCCATGTGAGAGAAATGGCTTGAGCAAGCCATGCTATACATCACTATGACTTAGACAACCATGGAATTCCAACTCCTCAACATCCTTGTGCTGATCAACAGTAACATATTGATGCCAAGATCCGTAGTCCATGATTGTGTCTGTGTGCTCGAAGGTGACATCTTTTGGGAACTTGACTATTGCCTCCATAGCATCCAGGTACATTGCTCGGGCTCCTCTAAGCACGCACATCATTGTCTTTAATGCGACTGGACCAAAAACATACTTGTGCATGATGTTTGCACTGATTCGCAAGTCTAGGTTAGTAGCAATGCACATCAACTCATCAAAGTACGAGTCAAGCTCTAGTCAATGCCTTTGTCTTCACCTGGGTGAGAGTCATAGATGGGATCACATGTTCCTGCACCACAACATCCATACTCTTGAACGCACATGCATGGGAAGCTTGTATACAAGTGATGAGCTATGGGAGCTCTTCATAGTTCCGGATCTGACTCCAGATATGTGCCTTCAGCTCAAATGCACAAGCCTTCATCATCTTAGGCAAGTGAAGAAGGGCTCCCTTGTATCTGATCATCCATGTTTTCATGTAATCAATAGCAACATGCATGTTTACCAAGATATGTGCTCTTCTAGCACATCGCTACTGCCATCCATTAAGATGGACAACTACCTTATTTATGGTGCTAAACTTAGAGTACAATGCTCACATAATTGTGTCAAGGGACAATACTTCATCCAGTATTTCCTTCTTCAGTTCAGCTTGGGCGGACGCTGTGACCAACTCCCCTCCTTGCTTGGTTGTTTGAAGTTCTTTAGCCATTCGCTCATTCTCAACTATTAGAAAGCAAACACTTGAGCTACTGGATTTGACATACACTCTAGTTATATCGACCAAGGCTGCTGGATGTTTGCGCATGTCAGACATGATCACTCATTCCTCAACTTACACAAGAGATGTATGATCATTTGGAGTCGACACTCTATGAGACTGCAAAACTCTATGTTGAGACTCGTCGAATGAGATGTTGTGCATCTCTCTTTCTAGTTGATCTCTGAGGATCTCAGTGCCTCCTTAGTCGCTTGAGACTTGCTCATCATTTGGATGCGGTGAAGCAGGTAAGTCAACCTCTTGGTGATGAGGCATAAGGTCAATGTCCTGTTCCGATTCCCATTGCTCCATATCTGTATCCAACTGTTGAAGTTCTTTCTCTATCTAACGAGCGAAGTCTTGCTCCTGCAATGGTTCACCCTATCTACCTGATGCCACTTGTTCTGATGAATCCACTACTAGTACGGTCACTGTTTCATCTGTTTGCACATGTTCCGCCCTTTGTTGTACCTATTGTTGATGTGCTTCCCTCTCTCGCTTACACAAATTTTGTTCCTTTTGGAGTTGGTCCTTCAACTCATGAAACTCATTCTCTTCTTCCTTTATTATTCTCTTCTCCCTCTGCCTTTGCGTGATTCGCTTGTTGTGTTGTTACTTCTTCGCCTCTATAGCCATAGTTTCCTTCTCTACCAATGGATCTGCTCAGAACTTGCAACTTTTCTCTTCCTCCATTTGATCAAAAATCTTCCTCTTTCCCTTGTTGCACACTGGTATGCTTGCCTCTACTGCTACTGCTGCTGGTGTTGGTGCTCTCTGGGATGTTGCTTCAAGTAGCTTTGCTAACCACTCCACAACAAAGTCATCTGGTTCATTGAGTTTGGAGGAGTTGTAACAATATCTCCATGGGTCCTCCTTCACCAAATGACATGGCCCTTGGATCTAGTTGAACTATACTCACAAGACAATGCGGGTCATGTGAATTGTAACTTCAGAGGTCGAATGGATACTTCTTCATCTATTCTGTGTCAACATCTGCTTGCTTGAAACTCTAAATCTTGTATAACCCAATTGTTGGCTACGTGGGGCCTAACCCAGGTTCAACATTGAGTTTAGCTAAGAAAATCCTGGTAATACTGGCCCTTTTGGCAACACTCCACGGAGCACAGATCGAGGTCTCACCTGAAGTTGTATGGTAGGGTGTTGGAACCGAGTTTCCACAACCTAGGGATGTCTTGATGAGGGTTCTAAAGGTTTGCGATCCTAATCTGTGTGTTGTGTTGCTCCGCCCAACATTCTATTCTTCGCAACCCGTGCACACCTTTGTGAATACTGTATTATTCTGATCCGATCCTTACTATGCTATTATATTAATGCTTAACTTAGTTTGTGTGGGCCCAATATTCTTTATTACTTGTTCAATATTTCAGATTAGCGCGCATACTCGAAAACAATATAAATGCATAAAGATAACCAGAACATAGAAATACAGATTTACAACCAGACGCACAATATTATGAATCAATCTTATCTTTATTAATACTCAAGTTTAGTTACAGACCCCATTCCACCCTACACACTTAGCTGCAGGGGTCTACGCACTCAGCTGTAGAATCTACTAGGCCTCTACGCACTCAGCTGCAGAGCCTCTACTTACCACTATGGGATTCAATGATATTCCATACCTTTGGTATCTTTCGAATATCTGTTTCAGGTGATAAATATGATCCCTTCTGTGATATGAAGACACAATGATGTCATCAACGTAAAACATTATTGATCTGTTAATCAACCCTCAGAAAGCTATGTCCATAGCTCTCTGGAATGTGGCACCCGCATTAATAAGTCCAAAAGGCATTTTACGATATGCGTAGGTGCCCCATTTAGTGTTGAAGGTTGTCTTAATCCGATCCCCATTAGATACCAACACTTGATTATATCCTGAAAACCCATCTAATAGGGACAACATTTCAAACCCATAAATGCACTGAAGAATGTGTTCCATAGAAGGGAAAGGGTAGTTATCCTTTTGTGATGCTTTGTTCAGGTCTCTGAAATCGATACACATCCTTATGTCTCCATTTTTCTTTCTTACAGGCACGAGATTGGCTACCCAGCGGGTGTGTTTGACCGAAAAGATGATTTTAGCATTCATCATTTTGTTTAATTCTTTCTTCACCAACGGTTCCAGACATGGATGCATCTTATGGAGCTTTTGTTGGTAGGGCCTAGCCCCCTTTTCCAAAGGAATTACATGTTTCATAACACTGGTATCAAAGGTTTTTAGGTCTACATATGTCCATGCAAACACATCCTTGTATTCTTTAAATAGCTTGACAAATGCAGCCTTTTCTTGTGGAGAGAACCCTAAGCCCAAATTGACATTTTTTAGGTCTTCTTGGGTTCCAAGGTTGACCAATTCATACTTCATGGATGAGCTATGCATTTTGTAGTTAGTTGGCTTTTTGAATTTATCATGCAAGTCATACAAGTTCTCCATCTTGACAACTGACTTGGAAATCATATTGGAATGATCCTTTTCCTCATCTTCCCTCTCATTCATAAGCCTGTCATGCTATTTTTCATCAATGACTGCACTCTTGAATGCCTTCTCTCAGTGAAAGAACTCCAAGATTTTCTCGTCATCTTCAAACACCTTCCAGTTTAAGATGTTATTAGGCACGAATGGTCTGAAAATCAATTCAACATAACATTTATTCTTCTTTAATCTAAAATCACGCAAAAGTTTTGCAACCATACCAGTCATCAGATCGACATCTTGGTTTTGCCCTTGAGGTATTATGTGATATTAAAAGAATCAAAATTTTCAATTAAGCTCCATACCTCACGTTGGTACCTTACCAGGTGTGGCGAATTGCAATGTATCCTTTTCCTTACCTGGTCCAAAATTATCTGTGAGTCACCAAAAACTTTCAGATTTTTTACCTTCATATCAATGGCCTTTTTTAGGCCCTGCAGCAAGCCTTCATATTGTGCTGTGTTGCCTGTGCATGCGAACTCCAGCCGGTTGGCCATCAGATGTTGGTTCCCTTGCGGGTCAATGAGAATGCTCCCAGCACCTACACCTTCAAGGTAGTTAGAGCCATCAAAATAGAGTGTCCAAAATATAGAGTCTAATGTTACATCAATTGAATTGCTTCCTACGAAATTAGTTCCATCATCTATTATATTAGAGGGTGGTTCATCAGTTGGACTACAGGGGAGAGCTTCCAACTGTGTGTTTATTGCAGTTTCTTCAATTGTTTCTGCATGGAATTCTCCAAAACAGGTTTCTGTGGCACAAACATTGAAACTATAATTCCCAAGGATAGAGTTGGTAAACATTACAGGTTCATTGGGACCATTTAGCTCTGTCACTACATACTTCATGTATCTTTCTCGATCAACTCTTAGCATATCACCTTTTCCCTTCTGAGGCAGCAAGAGATGGGACCAATCAGTTGAGAAATATCCATTCAATTTTACTGACCAATCCCTACTAAGCAGCATTCCATAGGCCTTGGGTATGTCGACTACAACTATATCAATGACTTGTGTGTACTGTGGTTTAGTAGTCATCTGAATCATTACATCTTTCAATTCCCCAATTACTTTCACATTTGTCCTATCTAATTGCATGATTCAAGTTCCAATTTTCTCAGGTATCGCATGAAGTATTTTAGCAACAACGTAAGGCATCACAGTGGACAAGGCACCTGAGTCTACCAAGCAATTGTGTATGTTCATGTTGAAGGTTTCAAATGTGATAAGGAAAGGGGGAGTCATGGATTTTTATTTCCTTCCTATCATGGCCGCACTAACATCTTGGGGGGTTCAATTCATTTTTGACATAGTGGCTTCCATGGCTGGTGGCTTTTGGGATGTCCTGGAGGTACTAACAGGTCTAGATGTCGACTTGTAGGTTTGACTACTTGGAATGGTGGGAGGTTTGAAATTTTGTTCATTCATAGCTTTTAAGAGCAGATCCCTCTACTGCTTTAACTTTAACAAATCAAAATATGTGATATTATCTTGAGATTTCTTAAGATCGTACACAATGTTGTAATCAATGTTATAAATAGGGTAGGGTAGAGTAAACATACCATTTTTTCCATTTTTAGGCGGGACTTTACCATTGTGAGTCACCTTCGTTGCATTTGGAGATGCATTTTCTTTTTGAGGATAGCTCACGACTGGTGTACTTTTGGAATCACCACTAGGTTTATTCCTCTCAACAGGAACCTTGGGAGTGGATACCTTCAAAGGGAAAACATCTTTCTTTGTCTAGCCTACAGGCTTCATCACACCCGCAAGTGGCCCTTTACTTTGTGTATGGATTTCATTAGTGTGGATTTCTGCCATACTATCTCCTTTGTCATCATCTTTCTCATTTGTGTAGAAAGCCCACAATGCATTGATTTGAGATTCTTCATCCAAGGGCTCTTCTACTTGATATTCTTCCTCATTTTCTTGTTCTGGCTCTAGCTCCACTATAGGTTCTTCTTGGTTAAGGAGCGATTTGATAAGAGCCAGCTCTTCTGTCTTTAAATTCCCTTCATCGAGTGGAGCAGGTAGTGCAAGTTGACCATGACCACCTTTTGTCTTCTTACGATAGAAAGGTTTGAAAGATTTTATGTTGTTATACTCGCCTCCCCTCCCGCTTGTACTCTCTCCAGAATTCTTTTTCATATCGATGACTTGGTTTGTCAACTTCTTAATGATTAGATGCAAACCTTCTACATCTATGGTATCCTTTTCTTTGATTTCAGCCCCTCTGTTATCGCTCCCATTATTCTTCTTGGATGCTTGAGAGGCTTTCTTTTCTCCAGTTGTATGATGACATGTTGTGAGACTGATCATTTCATTCTCGACTTTTACTACTTCATTGATAGCACCCTCTAAGGTTTGTGTGTTACTCCTTTTGACCCACATCGTAGTAGGGATAGGGAGAGAAGTGATGTAGAATTCCATGAGTACCTCCTCAGTAGTTCTAGCGTTAGCCGGAATTCTGTTGAACAAGGTATTGAACCAAATGTTAAAATCCTTGACCTTTTCTTTGGTTTCCATTTTCAAATGGGATAGTTCTAGAACTAAGGCCGCAGGTGTTTTTTCATCACCATACTTGTCTAAAAAGGCCTGTTGAAAGGCAACCCATGAGGTGACCGATCCTATTCTCAAGCTAAGGTACTATGTGGAAGCCGCACCAATCAGAGTAAAAGGGAATAGGCGACATACTATATCTTCATCAACTACCCCCAACATGCGCATGGCCAGGAAGAAAGAGCGAATATGGTTATCAGCAGTGTCTCCCCGCTCAGGGTGAAATTTAGGAAGTACTCTTTCTACATTCTTGGCCAGGGGATGTTGTTGCCCAGTTCCGTTACGGCATCCTGAGCGAGCCAGGGAGGGAGCGCTCCCGGAGGAGGTGGGAGTTGGTTCCCACCTGGAAGAGGAATGTTAGGCATATTGTGGATATGGATGTTCTAGTTGAAGGTTTCTTCGAGGCTTTCTTTACTAGGATTTCCCTAATCGGGCCAAGGATTACCTTCAGAGAGCGGATCTTCAGGAATTTCTTCCCAGGGAATGTCGATACTTTGCAAGGACTCTAGCACAATATCTTCAAGAGATAGGGCTGTAGATGTCTCTTCGTTTATAGAATAGATCCTTGGATTTCTTTTAGTTTTCAGAGGTAAAGAGTGAAATATGGGGAGCTGAGAGAGGGAACGAGCATAAGCCCAAGTAAGTATTTTGACTGGTTTTTCCTGAGTGACAGGATACTCCCACAGTGTCTCTTCTTCAAAATGAGGCTTTTCCAAATGAGGGGAAGGGTCTTTTCGACCTTCACAATCCATGCATTAATATTTTCAAGTCCATGCGCGACATTTATAGATGAAATCATAAAAAGTTGTGGACAGTGGTTCAGGCCCTCCTTCTAGCGCCAATTTGTTGACATGTTGAATTTTCGCTATACCAACAAGGGAAACTAACACGATCACAGACCCAAATTAGATCTGCTTTCGTTTGGGATGGCTAGCTCCAACGGGTTTTACAGGATCCCGTAAACTGTTAAAGGTGTTGAGAGATTGCTTCCTTGAGGAAGACTTCAATTGAATCAACAAAAGAAACAGTTAACCTATATGTATCAAATCCTATCTACACTACTTATCCTAATCTATCCTAATCTAAGCTAGTCCTAACTATCCTAATCTATCCTGCTGGAGCATAACAAAAAGAGGTTAAACATCATATATAGATTCCAAATCCAAATGAATCAATTACTGGTTCAATAAGAACAAGGCTGTATTAAATCCTAATTACAATCCAATTACTTATACAGGAATATACATTCCTTTCCTTACAAATAACACTTGCAATTGATGTTTAACAAAGTCTCGAATCAGCAACATTTCATGAATTAACAATGCTATTGAATTATGTTCAAATAACTAGGAATAACCATGAACTGCTTGTTATCAATATGCACAAAGCAAATCACATTTATCTTTATGCCAACAACAACACACTGATTCTAAACATATGAGAGAAAAGGAAAATAAATATGAAACAACAGGCTCCTTCTTGAACCAAACAGACTTCTTTATTCACAATAAATCAAAGCTATTCTCTCCAAACCAAAAAGCCCCCATCTCATCTCCGGAGGTAATACTTATGCAGTCGGGAATGACTTTTGGTCTTCCCATAACCTTTCATCTCCCCCTCTTCTTTTCAATACACAAATCAAAATATACATACGTAGAACAGTCGGTGTAACCACTGCCACATAGCAGGCATATCTGCTGGAGCACTTCGTTTCCTGGGGAATGAACAGATGTTGATTAAAAGAGGATAACTATGTGTCATCTCTTCATGATGAAACCCGGGACAACTTCTCTTTCAGAATATACAAGCAACGCGTGGAAACTGACTGAGAACGCCAAAGGCCAACTCTTTAAACAGAACACACCCGCATATATGAATTCTCCGGATCTGCTTATGCGTCTTTTACTCCTCGCCTGCAGAGATAATTCATATTAGCTATGATTATGAGAAATATGCCAAACATGCTTCTAAACAAACCTTGCATTCAACCACCATTTCTATTAATCTCACAATGCAAAGCAATCATGATTATTAAGCCATTGAACCTGTTATAACCTCTATTCCCATTGCCCATAATATTCATTATTATTCAAGAATCCCTTGACAATGCTTCAATAGGTAGACCATTCACTTTACCTGATTTTCTTTTAAAAATTGGGACCACAACATTTTATCGAATACACAGGAAAACATGAGAAAACCCGCGGTCGGGCCGTAAGGCTGGACTTCAAATCTTATATACCCGAGCCTATAATTATTGGTGGGTCCACCGTTTCACAAATCACTTTATGTATAAACAATGAACTCTTCCAATTGCGATAAGTGATTGTGGAGGCGGACCCAAAATACATATGAGTTGTGGTTAATAATCCTTTCGAGTCCACCGTATAAGACTCTCATTTGAAAATCGGGACCAAAACATTTTATCAAAAATACAAGGGAGTACATGGGAAAACTTGCGGTGACCATAAGGCCGGAGTTGAAGATTATGGACATAGGCATATAATTATTGTTGGGTCTAACATATCACTCCTTTGTATATTGCATAACCCCCGGGCTCCGCCGATTGCGATAAGCAACGGTGGACCCCTGGGATCAAACAGATCATTCAGGAAGGTGAAAGATCAAACTTCTAGGGGACCCATTCATAATTGCTACCATGGTTGGTTTTAATAGGGTGGTGGTTGTGGCCACAACAGGTGGCGAATTGCGACGCCTGGTCCTGAATGGAGTGGATGGAGTATCCGCACGACCTCTTTAGGAGACCATACTCTACCTTCATCTTATCTTCCAACTCTTTTTTGCCATTTTTATCTCCAAACTCTTTGGTAGGGTCCGCCCCTTTATAGGGAAGATTTGTAATCTGATGAATAAGCATATTCGTAATCGAGATGGGCTCCCTAAGACATAGGCACCCATCATGCACCAGCATGAGCAACTAGAACACACACAGTGTTAATGATTGATCTATGAAAATGTGGGATACAGAGCATGTCCAGCAACCCAACCTACTCAACACCTCTGACCCACTTCATGGGTTCGAACAGCGTAACTCTAGTTTCCTCATAGTAGATTTTCGTCATATATTTTCTAGTGGCCAAATGAGGGAATATCTCATGGTCTACAGGATCCCAATCCTCCATCTTTATAACCGGAATGCGTGCTAAGACCATGCCTTCAAATTCAACCTATTCTGGAAACATTGGTGTCAAGAGTGTAAACTTCCTAGAATAAGGGTCTTTTGTAACTTTTTCCTTCCCTTTCTGTGGAGGGATATACTCTGGGAGTCGTGTGATAGGATCGCCCTCCTCAGCAGCCAATTCCTCCATGCCTTGGAACTCTTCTTCCTCCATTTCCACAACCTTCTCTAGCTACTTATCCTTTTCCTCCTGCTACCACACTTCTGGGTTCTTCCTCATTGAATGTCTCACCACCATATGTTTCTTTTGTTTCTCTTTTGTAGCTAATTTCTTCAGCCTAGGTGACCTCGACACCGTAGGCACAGTGGGTGTAGATTTCATGCTCGATATTCTATGTGCCGCTACGTCAGAGACGCCAACTTCAGAACTAACAACTTCTACAATATTGGTGCCATTCATTCATTCTAAGAATATTTCACGGGCTTTTGAAGAAAAATTTGTAAACGAGGGTGGTGACACAAGCTATTCCTAATCTGCAGGCTTCATATACTAAAAATAGCAAGGCTCACAGAAAATTATTAGAATGAAAAATGTTCTTCGGCAGACCAACATGCCCAATTTATAGGGGTTTTTAAATTCAAATCTGACTATTCCCTCAAATTTTGGATCATAAATGTGTCTTTGGTGGCAAATATTGAAAGAGTTTTTCCATAAATGGTGCATATCTACTCCCCTTGATAGAATTGTTTCCATCAAATTATGAATAGTGACTCCAACAGCTAATTTCAGACCCTTCTACGTGGTATCATTCTCCATGGTACAACTCATCCAACGTAGCTTCACCTGCCACACTCATGTCTTCTGTCGCGCAACCTCCCTACTTCGTTTTTCTCCTTGTCGTGAAGAGTAGTTTATAGTCCCATAATCCCTTAGAAATTCGTGGATTACTAAGACTTTCATGCTACCATATAGTCATTACGTAGGGGCAGGATCCCCTATATACAGATTTGGCCTACTTCCATTCACTTTTCTAGGGAATGGTTACCCATTTAGCTTCGCGAGCTAAATTGCGCTACCATCCATGATCTCCTTAACAACATATGGCCCCAACCAGTGCATCTGAAATTTCCCTGGGAATTTGGTGAACTTGCTGTCATAGAGCAGCACTAAGTCATCTATCTTAAAATCGTGTAGCTCAATATGCCTGTTATTCCATGCTTTCTCGTGTTCCTTTTGCACTTGCTGGTGAAATCCTGCAAGAAAGCGGTCCTCTTCTAACTCCATGATCTACGCGAAATGTTCCTCCAAGGGCTCACGATCCTCCATCTCTGTCAAAGCTCCAAGACGTAAACTTTTCACAATATACTCCATGGGCATTATGCTTCAATTCCATAGACCAACATAAACTGTGTTTGACTTGTTAACTTCTTGCAGGTCATTCTGTTTGCCCATAACACTGCTGGTACATGCATATCCTAGTCATTCCTCTGTGCGTTGCAGACCTTGGTCAACGAATTCTCCAAAATTTTATTAAATTCTTCCATTGTTCCATTCGCCTATGGGTGATAGGATGTGCTCTTTTGATATTACACCTGGAATTCCTCAAGCATCGCATTGATCGTTTCATTCAAGAAATGTGTACCCCTATCACTCATCAATATCATAGGGCATCCAAACCACATTAAGACATATTCTAGCAAAAACTTCGCATCAGTGGCAGCTATACAATCCTTCGTTAGCTACATTTCCACCCACTTGGTTAAATACTTTGTTTCAGTAATGATATATCATGTGCCCATCTTCTTACCTAGTGGTTGTATTGGACCTATGAAGTCAATGGTCTGTTTCTCAAATACCTGCAACGAAACATGAGGATTTAGAGGCAACTCATCCCTTCGCAAAGGCTTCCCCGTCCTTTGGCAAGCATTGCACACCTTGTAGTATGCCTTAGAATCCTTGTGTAATGTCACACACCATAAGCCAACATGAAAAATATTATGTGCGGTCACTTTTCCTACATAGTGAGCTCTTGCCACTACTCCATATGCTTCAGTGTAGATACTAGCACGTTCAAACTATGGAACATACCTTTGCAATATCTCATATGTTACCATCTTATACAAATGACCCGCAATCACTGAAAATTATGCAACTTGAACTAATAATTCCTTATTTTTTGGAGTAGAATAACCTTCCGGATTTGTTCCTGTGGTTTAAAACTGAATGATATCCATGTAATGATCATCCGCGACACGTATCGCAAAGAGCTACACATTAGGCAGTCCTTCTTCCGAAATATTTGGTTCTTTGCCCATTTCAATCCTTGATAGATGGTCTGGTCCTGCATTCAACCTTCCAGGCTTCACAATCACTTTGAAGTCATATTCCTGAAACAATGGTAACTATCAACATATCTCCCCCAACATAGGCTTATTGACTAGGTATTTCAACATGGAGTGATGTATATACATTTTAAAGTGTCCACCCAATCAAAAATGCCTAAAATTTTGCAGCGCATAGACCATCATCGACCCTTTGTGCTCTATAGTGGAGTGATTCCTCTCAGCCTTGGATAAATTTCTGCTCATGAAGGATATCTAATGATCAATCTCTCCTTCTCATGCGTGTGTTAATATGACTCCTATCACGATACAAGAAAAATGTACATGAAGATGGAATTCCTTCTTCTAGTCATGAAATACCAAAATATGTGTAGTTACCATCTTTTCCTTCAAGACATCCAGGTTTCATTGACAGTCTTCATCCCAACAAAATATCACATCTTTCTTCAACAATTTTTCCATCGGTGTGGTTATCTAAGCATATGCCTTGATAAACTTCCTGTAATACCTAGTGTGCCCTAATGTCGCACATAGTTGTTTCACATTCCTAGGGGCTTCCAAATTCACAATTGCAGTGATTCGCAAGATCCACCATCAATCTCGGGTTACATACAACATCGCCGACAAAAATTCCAAAGGGCACACAAAATATACACTTCTTGAAGTTCAGTGTGATATGATACCTTTGTCACGTATCCAGCATCAGGCGTAGATTCGCAACATGGTGCTTCACCAAGCCAAACACAGTCCAATACTCAAAATACACCTACATAAATTTATGAATAAACTCATTGAATGTCGTCATAAAAAAACCGGAAAATATTGCAGGTGTGTTCTTCAATCCGAAGGGTATTACTGTATATTGAAGGCAACCCCATTTAGTCACAAAAGTTGTTTTGCTTCGATCTTCTGGTGCGATCTTTATTTTATGATATCCCGAAAAGCCATCCATAAATGAATACGCCTCTTGTCTACCAACATTATTTAATACTTCATTTGTAAATGGTGTTGGAAATAGATCATGCACGCATTCATCATTCAACTTTCTTAGATCCATGCATGTACAGATTTATCCTTTATGTTTCTTCTCTTGGACCACCATTGGGCTTACCCAATCTGATTCCTCTACTGGTTCAATAATACTGACATCCAACATCTTATCCAGTTTTTGGCACACTGAAGAGCGCCAGTATTGCAGCAAGAATGTTGTAACTCCTGGGCTACCAACTTTACTTTTATCAACCCGGTAGTTTGTAACAAACTTGGAAGCATCAGTGCTATATGCACAAGTACTAGATCTCACTGCAGGTTGTCATTTGGTCAACCGACACGAGATCACTAGGAGCTCAACCCAAATTCTATAGATTTCAGAAGAAGCTTTATGTGTGATGAAAGGAAAGAAAGATTACTCTACAGATGCTATTCTAACTGCAGAAAGGAGAAAGACTGGAATGTAAAGCAAAACCTAGTAAACCCTAATTAACAAACTAATTCTACTTTTTGCCAAAAACACTATGAAAACCATGAAATAAATGCCATTACCTACTCAAGGAAGTAAACAACATCTAACCATGCTATTTCGGGAAGTAAATAAGCAAAAAACATATTTTTGGTTTTTTATGTGAATTTAACATGCATCTAATTTATTGTGTGTGAGTGTGGCAGCGAACAGGTGGCGTTAGAGGGTGGTTTTGGATCTTTGGAGGATGTAGGATGGTGTGGATGGGTCCTAGGAGGTCTTAGGTGGCCTTTTGGAGGTTTTTCCCACACTCGGACTTCAAAAGAAAGCCTACAGGAAAAACTATAGGAGGACACAGGAAAACTACAGGAGGAAAACAGGGAAACTACAGGAGGCCTACAGGAGGAGGCTGAAAGCAATTTTCGCTATTTTGAGGGTGTGAGAATGGGTGGAAAAGGTGGATGAAGGTTGGAAAGAGGTGTTAGGGTGCCTAAGGTCTACCATGTATCACTGGGAGAGAGAGATGATTGGGTTTTCTCAAGGAGAGAGGAAGAAGTTCTATGAAAAATGAAGGAAACTAGGGCAGAATTGAGGTGAGGTTTGGGAGACCTATAGGGTAGGGATCAAATGGAGGGTGTGATTGCTGGAAATATTGCCTACTGCTGGAAGAGATCTGTTTCATAGAAACTGGCAGTCAACCAAGAAAATCAAGCAACCAATGAAATGAGTGCATCCTAGGAAAAATAGAGTTTTTCATTAAAATGGCCTAAACTATGATGTATAGAAGGAAATGCTGGGAAATGCTGTAAGAAAGGAAAGCATGAAAAAGGAATATTGCAAATAAGGAAGTGAACATGATAAAGAAGATCTAAATCATAGCAACACTGGACTATCAGCCTACTAGAGAGCTGCAAACACTAGAAGTCCTAGGAATGAGGAAAATCTATGTTTTTAGGGCAGCAAGAGAGTCTTTGCCTAAAATCATGGTCCTAGAGGGAGGAAGAGAGGCCAAGGCACTTTTGCTAGCCTTTTGAATCTTCTCTAATAACTGCTTAACCTATTACAGAAAGCATAAACGGAAGCAAGCTACTAAATCATCAAAAGAAACCTATTCTTAACCATAAGAAAAATACATCTAACAACAAACTAATCTACAAACTGAAGTAAAGCATACAAATACAGGTAAAGAGAAGCTTGCTACTTGGATTGGGCCCTAACCCAAGAGCTTCAGCCCTCTGAGGTAACTTAGTGCTAGCTCAAAAAGGGTTCCATCTTCATTATCAAAAAATAGCAAGATTACATAAAACTGTCATAAAATGGTAAGCTCAAAATTATAGCAGAGTTTACACAAGAAAAAAAAGTCGACCCTAGTGAGGCCCTAGGCCTCTCTACTCATACCTCTAAATCTACCAATAACTTCCTTAAAATCACGGAGGCTTGGATCCCAAAACTCGAGATAACTATCAATCATCTTCCACTTGCTCGACTGCCTTCTAGTGCATGATTCAGCTGCTTGTACTCTGAGCTGAATGAAAGGGAATTCGAAGTGAGGAGCAATAAATGAGGGAGATTCCCTCCTATAAGTCCTATCCTCTATCTACTTTGAGTTATTGCTACAGTTTTACCACTAGATCCTTGACATTTACCTCGAAATCCATCAATAATCTGCATTAAATACATGTTAGACCACATGGCATAATAACTAACTCAACTTACCCTATAAGCATAAATATAATCAGAAAATCATACAATAAGCTAAGAGAATGGTTCATTTGAATAGGTTAGGAGGTAAAATGAGCCCATATAATTACCCATTTATGAGGCTCATCACACATCTTCTCTTTATAGTTTGGATTTAGCTGATAAGGCCTCTGCTTAATAGGCTTCACATCTGGCTTCAGTGTAATCTTCATAACACCTAAATATCCGATGATCCATTTCAAATATGAGAACATTGGGGGGAATAAATCCTGGTACTCACATAGCAACTTAGCTACCTTATCAACCATAGCTTCATCCCAATAGATGCCCATATTCATAAACTTAGGTTCTACTTCAGACCCAATGTTTACGTGTTGACTTTTCGAAGGTTCTGTTATATTTGGGTTCGTCACCTTCGATCCTTCGACTTCGTATTGTCCTTCTATCTTAGGAATGGGATATTCTGTGTATCTTCTTCTTCTTCAGTAGTCACATTATAACATTCCAGTGCATGGCGTAGCTGCGTACTCCAAACCGGCTGAGCTCATTCGACCGGTTCCTTTGATGTTTTGAATATAGCTGCTTTTTCCCTTGGAGCACTTCACCAATGCTCTCAAACCCATCCTCAACACTGAAAGTTAACAAAAGACTCTCCCTTAAAATGTCCCGTTTATTTGTCCCATGGTGAAGCTATGTCTCCAGATACCAATTCATTGGAATTGTGTCTAGGGTATGGAAAAAAATGTGCACCCATTCTGGTTTTGGTTTTGTTCCCCATGTCTTAGTCTATCATGCTAAATGATTGTGTGGATCATCCATCCCACTGTATTTTTCTATCATCGAGGTATTAGCATATCCAAACCTTAATTTCATCATCCTTCTCTATTCCTTCCATCCAACAAAGTTCTCCTTGTGCGTACCCCACCATCGAGCAAGAGTAGCATGCATCGCCAACTCTAGTGCCTGGAAGCAATGTTCTTCCAGTACTTCCCCTTCAAATTCATCTAGAAACATATCCACATTAGTCAAACCATTATAATGCAGAAGGTTCCTTACTTAAGTCAAGACACATCGTAGTGATTTAGTCATCCTATTGTAATGGAGTGTAGATACTTCATGCAACATATTCTGCTTGTGTTCAAGCTCTTCATCCGAATTTGAGGTGCAAGAGCTATCCCTGTCCCATGAAACTCATCCATCAACTATAGGATTGATCTAATCCTCATCTCACTCTATTATTTTTTATATCTGATCCAGATCATAGTCACTTTCTACATAGTCGTGAACAGGTTCAATATAACACGCTCCTTCTACAAGGTCTAGTGGCACTACAACCCTGAGCGACTTCTTTTAAAAGGTCATATTACGCTTCTTTAACTTGATTACCACGTCCATTTCAAAAGCCCAATCAATTCCTAGGAGAATGGCGTAAGCGTTACTTTCATCCACTATTTCAATGACTTCAAAGTCAACCATCACGCTCGCACCATCAATATCAACTGTTACACCATATAAGAACCACATTGGAATAATATTATTTTGATTAGCCATCCGCAGTTGAAGAGGATACCATTGCAGCACAGGTCTCCCTATTCTTTCCCATGTCTTCTTAGGTAGGACATTCACATAAGACCCTAGATTCAAGATTACCTGGTCCATTTCGTATTCACCTATCTATGCAGTGAGCCTCATCTCATGCCCCGTGCACTTCTTATTCTTACCAATTTTCCTCACAGTATGTTGTTCAACAAGAGTCTTCTCTTTATTTGTGCATTTGTCTATTAGCTCTTGCAACCCTTCTATTTCTTACTGATTGCGCAGTAACTTCATACAGGTCTTCAAAAAAGTAGCTAATATTGAATGATCTACCTCTTACGTCGCACTAGTTTATAGAATTTTCTCCTAACTTCCTGAGGTGGAGGCCTCAATGAAGTTCTTCTTTGCTTCCATGAAGGTTTCATTAACACGATATGTCTACCTCCTTCTCAGCAGCCTTGCGCACCCACCCATCATCCTCAGGCTTCTTACATTTATCTGCACCAGTCGCCATACCACTTCTTGTCACTATATTTACACTGTGATGTTCTTCGTGGGCCTCAACCATCATCATTTGAATATTTTGCGTAGGCTGCTAGGGTTGCACCTTATTTTGTTGCATCTTTTCCATAAGGACCAGAGGTTCCTCTATCGCATGGTCAAACTATCAACAAAACTGACATGACGGATGCATGGGGTTTGTACAATCTCGCGCGAAGTGCCTTGCTTCGCCACAGTTATAGAAAATTACTTGCCCACGTCCTCGACCGGGTCCACCGCCTCTTCCTTGTCCTCGGCCTTGAAATCCTCTATGTGCTGCTCTTGCGCCATGATCTTGAGGCCGGTTTTTTGCTTGCATTTGGTAGGTAGGGGTTCTATTCATCATCGGCTCATAATTTCTACAATGTCATTCATCATGACCCAAAATTTACAGAAATTGCAGAACAACTACTGAGGGATTTGTACAAACTTCTGTAATAAATGGCAATAATTAGTTGCATGTTTCCCTATAACCTAGAAGATACCGCACCAGAGCACAACTCCCATGCTCGTCCCAATGTTGTTCTCTAGTTTCAGGGGAACAAGCCCTCCCCCCATAATATAGTTCTTGTACACAGGGCAATGGTGCTTATCATGTCCATGGATCTTACACTTCAAGCACTAGACCTCAGCGTGCACCTCTAGCTGGGCTTCCTTTCCTTTCTTCAGACTCTGCAAACTCCAAGTGCAGGCTTTTCAACTGTGAGTGAACCTGTTACACTCCAAGGTTTGTATCCTGTATGGGCAAAGAATCCAACCGCATCGTTATTTCCATAGCTTCTGCTTCTGTTGCTACCTTTTTCTCTGACAAAGTCACTCTCAAGTGCAGCAAGAATGACGCTATATACCATTCGTGATGCTGGGAATTTTTTATTATCATATTGGCCTGCCTAATCAAGAATTTCAACCTTTGATCTAAATCCCAAGGTGTCTTATCTACCTTCTATGGGATTTCCTTAAACTCAATTACTGAATGCACTTCTGACTTACCCTTGCTGAAGTCCTTATTCAAATCTTGCTAGGTTTCTTCCAATGTCATGTTGGGGTAATCAATGCAATACCTGATGTACCATGTTAACGCATGATCTTGTAAGCTTGTAACCAACTACACTTTCTTGATGTTATCATCTGTAATTTGTTGTGTGTCCATACATCTCTTGTGACAAACCAAAACTGTTCGGGATCTTCGCTCCCTACCCCTTTAAAAATTTGCATCTTCATCGTGTTCACCATGTTGAATGGTGGAAATGGATGTGGAGGGGCTGAAGGTGTATGTGGTGGAGGTGGAGTGGATGGATGAGGTATCCTTAGTATACCCTGTGTAATTAACTGAATTGCACTTTGGATTGTAGTCAGCACCGCCCCTTCACCATCACTTGAAGGGGGTTCAATTAGCGGACTATATTTTGGGCTTCATTCTTCGTTTCTTCTAAAGAATCTCCCACTTCGTGTAGCCCGAAACATCAAGGTAACTACATAACCCTCTTTTCACATAACAACATTTTAATCCCAGTTTTTAATGATTTCAAATACTTAGCTCGTGGTCCTTTAAAGAGACTTTGTTCCATGTCACTATAGCTAATATTTTGTCGATCATGAAATAAGTCACAAAGCTTCCAAACGTGTGGTCAATCTAGTTATCCAAAGCCCGCATGATACTGCTTTTTGATGCTTCCAGTCGTCACACCAGTTCATGAGTCTACACTATAGGACCGTCAAGCCTTGACGTCCCTTAAATATCAACCAATTTAGATAACCACTCGTGTAGTTCATTAGGGAAGAAACAAAAGAATGCGTCGGTCTCGTTTGTGTATAAAAATATCTATAACCACTATTCCCTGGATAATTTAGGGCTCTTGTTCTCTTGAGCTGCAAACGCATGCACATTTCGATCAATCCAATTTTCAATTTCCTTCTTCGTAGGAAACCATTTATCACACACCTCTTAGATAGATCCCGGTCCCAGAAATAGAACCATTTCTTGGCTTAAGGAGGCCTAACCCAGGTTCAAAGTTGTTCATGCCAACCAAGGAAGCCCTAACTATTGGCCCTTTCAGCAACAACTTGCATAGCGCAGGCTGCAATCTCACCCGAAGCAGTATTTGGGGATGCTAGAAATAGGTTTCTACATCTAGAGACGATTTGATAAGTGATCTTAAGCTTTTGTCGCTCAGATATGCCTCCACATAGATCTGTATCCTTTTGTGGCCCGTTGTTGCAACTTTAAGGAAATGGCTTCTAGACCATCGTGAAGGTTTGCTATTTTAGACTTTATAGACCCTAAAGAAGAAAAATGTTCACTTTCGCACAATAATTAGTAATCCTAGATCTTCCTTCGCACATATCTATCCAATTCATCAGAAATCATATCAGAATTAACCCTTATCTTCACGAAAATAGGTAATTACTTAATTCATGCATAAATATTAGAGATTCAATAGATTCACGCAGAATTTACACATTATTCCATGAAAACATATCATTGTGTGATACAACATAACATGAACATAAATAATAATAATACACATAAGCCATATAATTGTCCCAAAATAACTCTTTATTAAGCTCAGTGTTAAGTTTACAGACTTCTCCTACCCTGCGCACTCAACTACAGGGGTCCAGACACTAAGCTGTAGGGGTCTACGCACTCAGCTGCAGGAGCCTTCCCCTTTCACCTAAGTAGAGGAGACATAGCTTATCTACCTTAACACTGCCAAAAACAATCTCTATCTTGACATTGTTACCCTTAGACTCACTATGACTCAACTATATATAGAATTCCTTGTTATAATACCATGGTCTGCGACCTATGGGTGAGTCTCAAAATCGAGCTATCACTTACCCAACCAAGGGGTTAAACTAACCTTGGGGAACCTGTCCCAACACTTCATTGGCTCGAAACTTTCTCATTATCTTACCAGCCAAAATGTGCATGAAAAAATGTTGGATCACTAATAGAGCTAATGGCATATACCCAAGATTTCTTAACCAGACTGAACTCATTCTACCAATGTTTTCTCTTGAGACGTCTCTACAAATGTGTCAGCGATGTTTTCTCCTTGGAAAGGCAACACACTGATCCATCTAATTAACATATCATCAATGGGGATCTTCATCCTGAGCCACAGAACCCTATCATGCTCTAATGCTAACAACTGGTGCATACAACTTATGTTTATGTTACTACGCTCGAAGTGTGGAACATACAACATATTGAACAACTCAACGCATTGAATTCCTGCTACCCATGGTAGCGATTCAAATCTTGTGACTCCAACTTTTTCATAGTAAACTGAATTCAAATACTTGTTGGGCTCGAATTGGGGATACTTTCTTCAATCATTCAGATCCCAGTCCTCCATGAGCAGTTGTGGAACCCTTGCTAGTAAATTTCCCTCAATCGGTACCTCCTCTGGTAATAAGGATGTAAAGACCTTAAAGTTTATAGCATCAGGGTCCCTAGTCACCTTTGAGGTTGGCTTTTGCGACGGCATATAGGGTGGAAACCTGGAGATTGGTTCCACCTCGTCTACACTAATATCCTATATTCCTCTGGCCACTTCTTCCTCATCCAAATATTCTAGCTCCATCAGTTGTTTCAGCTTATCCATTCTCTCCTTAGATTGTTGTTTTGTGGGGATTTCCCTTAGTGATTGCCTAATTGGAGGCTTTTTTGAATTCTTCTACTTCTTGGTTTTTTTTGCTGCTGTGGTAGTAGGCTTTGTCCTCGATGATCCTGGTGAAGTGGCAGGTACTGGTAGTGTAGCAGTCATAATGGATCCTATCCCTTGCTTAAGAAACTTTTGGTCAATCTCCTCCCAACTCCAACTAGACATGCAACAGATTGCTCGACTCACGCTTAGGTGAAAAATCACACTTCAAATTATAACAGGAAAATTATCCAAATGTGGATCGGGCTGCCATATTTATAACCTTTTTCAAATTCAAACTCCTCAATCTCCTTAAATACGTTTCCCCCGCTCCTTTTAACAATAATTTCTCTGTCAAATCAAGTGTATCAACCCCAACAATCATATTGTAGATGAGCTACGTCATACCCTTCCCTTCACCGTAGTTCCCCCTTCGTCATCACAACTTCCTCTGTCTGCGCCATCCTCCTGAATACCACGCAACCCTTCCTCTTCGACAAAGTCCTTCTTTAGTAGAGTACTTTATAGTCCTGTTCTTCCTTCCAACTTCCTATAGCATTAAGACTTTCCTTTGTTCATATAGTCATTGCGCAGTCACAGGGATGGAGTCATACCTGTAGAGTTTCAACCTACTCCCATTTACTTATCCAACAAATAGTTCTCCATTTAGCTTCATGAGATGAACTACACCACCATCTGATATATCCCTCATAATATATGGTCCTAGCCAATGCATTTTGAAATTACCGAGGAACTTCGTGAACTTACTATTGTACAAAAAAACCAACTCTCCATTCTTAAAAGTTCTCTTCTTAATATTTCGATCGTGCCATGCATTTTCCCAGGCTTTCTATACATGTTGGCGAAATCCTGCAAGAAAATGATCTTCGTCCAGCGTGATAAGTTGTTGCAACCTCTCCTCCATAATATTGTTTTCCACCATATTTGTAACGGTCGCAATTCAAAGGTTGGGTATTATGTATTCCATAGGCATTACAGTTTCCTGTCCGTACACCAATCTAAACAGAGTTTTTCGAGTCAAGTTCTTGCAAGTAGTCCTATATGCTGATAAAACTGCTGGTATGTGCACATCCCAATCATTCCTATTGACATTTCATACTTTAGTTAAGGAATTCTCCAAAATATTATTAAAGGCCTCAACCATTCCATTCACCTGAGGATGATAAGGCATGCTCTTCTGATGATGCATATGAAATTCCTCTGTTAGTGCTTCAATAGTTCTTTTCAAGAAATGTGATCCTTTGTCGCTCATCAGGATCTTTGGGCACCCAAACAACGACATTATATACTCAAAGATGAACTGTGCAGCAGTGTTTGCACTAAAATCCTTTACCGGTTGCACTTCATCGCACTTGGTCAGATAATTCATCATAGTAATAATGTATCATGCATTAGTCTTCCTTCTCGGCAGATTGACTGGTCCAACAAATTCAATTGCCCACTTATCAAAGGAATTCAAGGTGGCTTGTAGATTTAACGATAACCCATCCCTTCTCGATAGTCTTCTGGTCCTCTAGTAGACATCACAAATACCACAATATTCTTTGGAATCCTTGTGCACCATGTGCCACCATAGTCCCGCTCTTAAAACATTCTGCATAGTATACTTTCTCGCATAGTGTCCTCCTACGACACCACCATGTGCTTCTGCCAAAATATTGCGTTTTTCGTGCTCAGTGACATATCTATAGAATATTTCATCAAGGCCCATTTTATACAAATGTCTGGTAATCAACGAGAAATCGACAGCACGACATATGAGTTATTTCTTTTATTGAGTTGTATACTCCACAGGGGCTACTCTGTTAGATAAAAAGTAGATGATATCAGCAAAATGATCATAAAAAATTTGTACTACAAAAAAATACGCATGAGGCAGTCCTTCTTCAATATTTGTTGGTTCTTCATCATTCTCAATTCTAGACAAGTGATATGGCCTAGCATTCAATCATCCTAGCTTAACTATTACCTCAAAATTATACTCTTCGAACAACAATAGCCACCTACAGATCTTCCCCCCTATTGACGTTGCTGGACCCACCAACATGTAAGGGGATCTCCCTGGTAAGAAGTCCCAATTAGACCTCAGCGTTTGCTGTAGGAGTCCCAGCAGTGGGTTGTATGGTAATTCCTTAACCATGATTTGTACAATGGAAAGTAATATTTCTCTATTTGTCGCAAGGGTGGAACAATTGTGGCAAGCCAAGGAAGGTGCACAAGAGGTTCTAACACATGGGTGTTGAGATGAGTGTGCCCCTTGGAAACCTATGATAGCATAGAGTTAAGAATGGAACACACGAGAAGAGATGCATCACAACATGGAAGGCAAGTTAGTTATCAATCCAAAGTGATGGTTAAACCAACAACATGTTTTAGAAATATTCATACATACATACACAAAAATATCTATGCATGCATGTGTAAGAAAACATATACATATATCATTTAGAGTAAATAGATAGATGGAATACGATATAGCATATGCATGAAACGTGTTGGCTGTTATTATATTAACAAGAGTAAGTTCTAGTCATACAATACATCCATGTCCAACCACTAGTTCTGACAGTGGAATGTTGCATCCACAGCCACCTGCTCCTCCAAAGAGATGTACTAGCTCTCCGCAGTGGAGAACCAAGGCTCGTTACAATAATGTCGAAAATCTCTCTAAATATTCCTATCAGAAGCTTGGCTAACTAAAAGCATTTATAATGAGTTATGAGGTTCTATTTATAGCAAAGGTTGGGGTGACCCTTGACATTCCCCTTTGTGACAGTTCATCTACCCTCATGACTCTTCATCTACTCTATGACTGTTAAATCCAACTATCGACACTTGAACTTCCACTTGACAAGACGTTACAGTACAATGCACACGCACCCATGTGAGACAAAATGGCTTAAGCAAGCCATGTGAGACATCATTGACAGTCGGTCCGTTGTGGTGAGACCAACTCTTTGACATGCTTATGATGGTGTAGGTGGTGAGTTTATGCCAAGCTTGGTCATCTGTGATGTGTGCATGTGCTCCATGGTGACATCTTGTTGAAGTGAACTCTTGCCTTCGTTGAATCTGGGTGCATTGGTATGGCCCCTCCATCTAAATCGTCTACTAGCATGCACATGGTATTCTTGGGTGCGGCCGAACCAGAAACACACTGATGCATAATGTCCGTACTGATCTTCTAGTGTGTGCGAGTGCTCATGCACTTCAACTGTCAGCTGCATGTTTAGCTCTAGTCAGGTTTGTTTCTCATTCCCTTACATTCGATCAAAAACACTGCTCACCTTGTATGCTTTGTGCCAGCTGTTGGGATGGATCTATAACTTGTACAGGAGTAGTTTCATCCGTGTGTGCATGTTGCGCCCACTGTTGTACATGTTCTTGCTGCAACTCATTATCTTGTCTATGTAGCTCCTATTCTTCCTTGAGTTGCTACTTCAACACATGCAACTCCTTCTCTGTTCCATTCTCTACCTTCGTGCGATCTTCATGCCACACCGTCACCTCATAGCCTGATTCTCCAAAGTCTCTTTCATCACATTTGGATCTCCTTAAGCTTGCAACTTTGTTTCGCCTCTGTGTTGTCAACAACCTTCCTCTTGTGTTTGTTGCTTCCAGTATGCTACCTTCAACTGCTATTGATGGTGTTGCTTGCTGTGATGTTGTTGCCATCATATCTTGTTGTCCTTGTCTATGAACAACTTGATGTCCTCATGGGTAGGAAATTTCATAGACACTTCATCGAATACATCCCTAAGTTTGCTCTGAATGATGTCTTCGACTCTGCTCTCCTAGAAACCATTGTACCTGTGCTGCTGAGAGGCAGATAAACACCTGCTATACTTGGAGACATGGAAACACTCATGGCAAGCAATCTATTAGCCGAAAACCAAAATGAAATTGAGAATTGACGTTGGGCGCGGGATCCCCCAAGGGAAGTTTTGGGGCTTAGAACCCAGATTTTGGTCAAAATTTGTAACTGCGATGTAAAGACTCCACATTTTGTGGGTGCGAAGCACGTAGTTTGTAAAAGAGTCATAGGGTTGTATACCCTCAATTTTATAATGTAATGTCGACTGTAGAGATTTACCCATGGTGCTCAGACCATGGGATTGTAAGTGAGGCTCTAAGTAGACAAAGACATCATCATTAGATCAAGGAATAATAAGGATAAGGATGAAGAGTTGAGTCATATCTGAAGTGTAAAGTCGAGTTTTGGGTCGTAGAGTAGGAGAAGGCTCTGCAGCTGAGTGTGCAGAGGTCTAGTAGTCCGCAGCCGAGTGCGCGGACCCCTGCAGCTGCATGCGCAGGGCGAGTCGAGTCTGTAACAATTGGAGCATTAATAAAAAGAAGTTTCATATCCATTATGCGTATTTATTTCCTGTTGTATACATCTGTTACATTGAATATACATTTCAATTTTAATTCTTATATGATGCATGAATATGTATGAATGTGTTGAATCAGTGAATGCAAGATAGAATATCTATTTACACGAAGTTGACTAAGATCTTTAAGAAGATAAGTAAGATATGAAGTGTAATTTGGGGAAATAGCGTAGGACACTACCATAGCAGCACAAAATCATCTCATCCCCTAGTTAGGGCTGCACGAAAGGATATTATAAAAGATCACGAGGGTATTGAAGGTTAGGTGTGGAGTCCTAAAAAGGTATGTTTTTAATGATCATTTCAATGGCTTTTCAGTGGGACTTGTGAATATTTTACATCATGAATGTGGAAAAAAATAAAGAATTATGACAAAATATGTGGAATTAGTATGCAAGACTTAACCACTGATAGTTGTCATTCTCCTGTGCAGGAAAGGGTAAAGACAAGGAACTGCTGTTCCAAAGAGAAAGACAAGAACAGGGTAACTGCTGTCCCTTTGACAAAGGACCGAGTGCAAACGAGGCTAAGCAGGTTGAAGCAAACCGGTCCGGAAAAGGAGGAGAAGGCACCAGCTCGGCGGAGGAGAAAAGAAGTGATTAAGGATTAACAGTTTGGCGAATCCCTCAGGATCTTCGATCCTGAGGGATTGCTGCTTTATTTATCTTATTGCTTAGACATCTCCGCCGTCACCCTTATATAAAGGGACGAAACTGTTAGCTTTGGGGATTATGCTTTTATGTAACTTTCTGTAGATTGAACTTTGATCATCAAGTCTCGTTGAACTTGGCTCATTGTACTTTCTGTTTCATGAATTAATATAAACTTGGTGATTATCTTATCTCTACGTCTGGATTAACTTAAAGCGGTGTACCCTTGAGGCTAAGGGTCCGGCCCCGGGGGACACTTGCTTCTGTATCACTACGATTTGATTTCTGTGTGGTTTGCTTATCGTCATTAGTTGGTAATCTGATATGCTTTATAAGTTACATCATATGCTCTGTTAAGATTCGTTCATTAAGGTTCTTTATATTGACTCTGCATTATATCACCAATACCTTCAGAGTTGATTGAATATTATTAGACTTAATTGAACATTGTTATTATTTTGTTATGGAGCTCTTATGCTGTGTATTTGTGTTGAGGAAATTATCTGAAAGATGTGTTCTTTATGATTCAGGATTAATGCTGTTCCATTTTGAAACACAGTTGTAATTCCTGTTGATAAATCAGATTACTTTTCAAGGGTGTTGTGTGTGTATGATTTCCAAATGCTGTTCCATAATTAGTAATTAGTGCTGTTCCATTAGCGCGTGTTGCGTGATTTTCTTGGAGAATGAAAGATTGGAGTTTTGATTACAATGAGTGCATTTGAGTTGATAGGATAAAGCTTGATTACTGCTCGCGAGGTTTAGTTATTCGATTGTTGTTCCATTTTAAGCATTGCTGTTCCATTCTAGATTTGCTGTTCAATTTCTTATTTGTCGTTCCATTTTTACCTGCTGTTTCATTTACTCGCATTTGGTGTGAGAGACGATCTGTGGCTGTAGTGAGCCTCGGTATTTACTGCCTTGCTCCCAGACCCGTGGTCCATGCTCTAATTTCCTTTCCATCAGTTTCCAAAAGGATGGGCTATTGCTGTTGAACCCTTGACTGATAAAGTTTCCTAGCTTTAAGAGTGTGTGCTTTAGTCATTTGAAGTAACTCAGTCATAGACAAGCATCAGTTTACTCTTGTATTTTTGTAGAACGCTGTACTACTATCATTACTCTGACAAATAGCCTCAGATTGAGTCACTATTTGAAATAAACAAACGCTCCCGGATTGACATATTAATGTGAGGTAATTAGAGGTGAAAGAGACCCTTTTTATAGCTTTACATTTTGGCGCCATTGCCAGGGAAATTATAAATTGTCAAATGCAGGATAGGGGGTCTCATCAAGAGCCAGCCTACCATGATCATGAGGATGGAAGTGAAGTGGCATTCCAACTATGGCCACCACACCAGGGATATGGTCCAAAAGGTATATCAAATAAACAAACCTTGGAACAGGAGGTCTCATCACGAGTCGGCCTGCCCACTCTTCGCCCCTCCTCGTGAATGGCATTATGGCTTACTGGTTACCAAGCCAACATAATGGCCTACACTTTGACATTACATTCCTTAATATGCACATAAAGGATGATGGTTCCAGGGGTGAAATAAACAACTCTGCCAAGGTTATGGACACCTGTCGGCAGCAGAGCTCTGTTAATGGTATCGAAGTTAAATTGATTACACCAATAGGTAGGATACTAATACTCTTTTGTTTCTTATATCCTAGGCACTAATCATACATTATTTCCCGACTTATATATCGCATGAACATTTATTACACCAATCATGGCAAAAGAGGTGACAATGACCACTTAAGATTTGGCAAGTACGACAGACGTCCTATCCCCCGGCCTCGCATCATATCACAACAGCCTCTTACGTAATACGCGATCCAACTTTACGCCTCGATTTCGGTAATCCGTTGTTTTTCTAAACATGGCATATTTTCATATGTTGTTCCTTTATGACTTGGTTACAGATTGGGTGTCGCTCCTTTCTTTGATGGCTGGGACAGCCTATTGCATTGTGGGGGGGAGGTTAACCTCATTATTCCCCGGGTTATGTGTCAGCTCACTATTCAGGAAAGATAGTGTACGAGGAAATGGCACAGTTTAACGACATGATATTTCTTTTTTTTTCTACACTAGTTGCTGTTCATAAGTCATTTCTGTTGCATACTCTGTGTTTTTTATAAATCCGACGATTATTACCTTCTCTATGTTTCAAACAGCACAAGCAGTTGTTATTCCATTGAGAATCCACAGTGAAACCATGGGAGGCAGGGCAATTCGAAGCGAACCACAGGAGTTGACAGTCTCCGCTGCTGCTCGGAAGATCCTGGAAAGAGCAGGATGGTTGACTTATCTCAGTCGCCTGCAGGATTCCAATGAAACAGTGGCGATGGAATTTCTGCAGAACCTGCAGGAGGATCACTCCGTAGTGAGGGGGAAACGAATAGCGGTCACCGACGATATAATCGCAGAAGTCTCGGGACTACCAGCCACCGGACCTGTATGGACACTAAAGAAGGAAAGACTACAGAAGATCATGGAAATTTTCTAGGACGAAGGCCAGAGCTTGACGATTAAGGGGAAGGGAGTTCTGCTGGCAACGCTAGGAGAACCCTGGGCAGAATTAGCAAGAACAGTGCAAAGCTACATCACCTGCGAGGGGAGAAAAGACGTGGTAAGGCCACGACATCTTAAACTCTTAGCTGTTCTAAAGCAGAAATGCTCTATAAACCTTCCTGCACTTTTGAATTCTTTACTTCATGACATCGCATGAAGCCTAAAAAAGGCACAGCATGTAGAGTCAGTTGTCAGCCACCATGGATTAATCCGACTAATAGTTAGTCATAGCCTCACCCAGCAGCAAAGTAGATGGGAAGAACTAATTGCAATAATTGAGGGGAGAGTGACAACACCTTCCCCAAAACGTAAACATACTACAAGCACACCAGAACGTCTGGAAAAATGCAGAGAATTAGGAAAACAAAAACATGCTGCGAGCACATCTGAACAACCAGAAACATGCCAGGAATCAGCAAAGCATAAACATGACACTGACACACCGGAACAACCAGAGAAACACAGAAAATCAGTCCAATTAGCCCGGATAAGAGGAAGGCTGGAAAAAATCCAGGAAAGCACCAGCCAGCCAGTGGTAATTGAGGACGAGCAACCCTCACAGCCAGAAGTAGAAGAAGAACAAGTTGAAGGAGAAAAGGAAGGAAAGGCCGAGGAGGCCGAGCAATCCGAAGAGGAAAATGAAGAAGTAGCTGAGCATTCGGAAACAGAAGCTGAGCCTCCCAAGACAGAAGCTGAGCCTCCTGAAACAGAAGTTGAGCATCCTGAAATGAAAGCTGAGCATTCTGAGGCAGAAGCTGGACAATCCAGGCAGGAGGAGGCAATGGGACAGCAGGTAGGTAGCCCACCACATGACCTAGTGAGAGAAGATGAATTGGCCGCAATCTTGGCCAATATGGCTGAGTATGGCCAACCTTCCACTCCATCGTACCTCCTCGACAAACCCTAGGAAGAAGATACACCCGAAAAACCACATACAGAAGAGGCAGAAGAAGGAAATCTGTCTGTTCATGATGAAAAGGAGATAGGAGATGTTGAACGGGAACAATCTGTTCCCAAGGCACTAGAGGAAATTCCGGAGGAAGTAGGGATAGAAAAGGAAGTCACAGAACCAGTTAGGGTTCCTACCCCAGAACAACCAGCACAAAACAGTGAAGAAGCACCCCAAGAGAAGGATCCAGGGACTAGTCACAGCCCAGAACGCAGCAGAAAGCCTGCTGTTCCTTCTAATAAAACATTGGAAATTATGGAATTACGAAAGGAACAGCGGAGGTTATTGAGCATAATAGCCCAGCTCCACCAGCAGATCAGGATCCTGAAAGTGAGGCAGAGGGTAAGGAAGACCGCCGGGAAGAAAAAGATGACCACTGCAGTAAAAATCCGCAGGATAAAAAGGCGGAGGACCAAAAATCACCCTGCTGATCAAAACCCTGCTGAAGATCCAGATGTTGTTCCAAATGAGGCTAAAGGTCCAGCTGCTATTCCAAATGACGCTGAGGGACAGACTGCTGTTCCATTTGAAAAGGAACAGTAGCAAGCTGGTATTCGTGTTAAAAAAGAAATGGACAACAAGAAAATTCAAACAGAGGCACTACCCTCAGGGGTGATAAGAGTTCTGAACTCGAAACAACGCAATAAGAAAATTCAGGTAAAACTCCCAGCCTCCACTGATGCATGGAGAAGAGATCCAAAGATGAGGAACTTGCACAAGGGATTGAAACATGCTCAGCAAGAAATGGAGAGGCTTAGAGAGCAAACAGTTCCTCACGAGAAGTATGAAGAACTACAACAGCAACTAAGGAACGTCAAGCAATCCGAAAGCCAGGCCTTTGAAGGGTGGCGAAAGGAACAAGAGAAAGTTGTAAAGGTAACCCGTAGGCTAGATACTATTATCAAACTGATGGATACCTTGTGTTCTTTATACAATGATGTTTTAGCATGTAGGGTCCCTGCCAAAAACTATGCTCTGTTTTTATTGGAACGGTACTTACAATTAAAAATAAAAGCTGTTAAATTAGGCGCCCCGATACAAATTAACACTGTCAATGACTTTATAGATTGTTGTAAACATTATGGGGTGAAGGTCCAGAGATTGCTATGTGAATTTTATCTGCATAACCTCGTGCTAGATCAGGAGACTGAGTTGAACCCTGGCCCTTTTGTTGGGGACATTCGATTGCAAGCATTCATCTCATTCGGGGTTAATTAGATCAAATGGCTCAAAGCCTATAACACTTTCCAGAGGCAGGAAAATGGCCTAGACTTGTGGGTAAGGTCTGAGTCTAGGGACCCAGTACGGTTGTGGAAAGCACATAGAAACCTCATGAGAACTCCGGGTGTCATCAAAATGTTAGGACCCATGCACGAGGCACTCATTCGACAAAGTTTAGAATATTTTCTTTCTATCAAAGACCTCACTATTGATGTAGCCAAATTCTGGTACCGAATCTCTAATCCAAACATCCAGCTCAGGGAGCCATTTAAGTATGAGAATTTTCAATTAGCTGCCAACCGTTTGAACCTCTATGGCGAAAGCATTTTGAGGGCAGGGCCATCCTGGTTAGGATATAGATTTCGCAGTCCAATTATCTGGCACCCTGCACCCGAATATCAAGCCCTATGTGAGATGCCTGAGGGTCAAACAAGCCAGTTCTTTGACTACCTAGTCACTCACCATGGTTGTAGGCCTCCGCATGAGATTCCTTCTCTAGCCTATTCTCTCACTGCTTTACATGTCAACTACAACGTTTTCATGAGGGCATGAAACAGGGTAAGCAGCGGGGTGTGTGGAGTCCTAAAAAGGTATGTTTTTAATGATCATTTCAATGGATTTTTAGTGGGACTTGTGAATCTTTTACATCATGAATGTGGAAAACAATAAAGAATTATGAAAAAATATGTGGAATTAGTATGCAAGACTTAACCGCTGATAGTTGTCATTCTCCTGTGCAGGAAAGGGTAAAGACGAGGAGCTGCTGTTCCAAAGAAAAAGACAAGAACAGGGTATCTGCTATCCCTTTGACGAAGGACTGAGTGCAAACAAGGCTAAGAAGGTTGAAGCAAACTGGTCCAGAAAAGGAGGAGAAGGCACCAGCTCGGCGGAGGAGAAAAGAAGTGATTAAGGATTAACAGTTTGGCAAATCCCTCAGGATCTTCGATCCTGAGGGGCAAATCCCTCTGGATCTTCGATCTTGAGGGATCGTTGCTTTATTTATCTTATTGCTTAGACATCTCCGCCATCACCCTTATATAAAGGGACGACACTGCTAGCTTTGGGGATTATGCTTTTATGTAACTTTCTGTTAAACATTGAACTTTGATCATCGAGTCTCGTTGAACTTGGCTCATTGTACTTTCTGTTTCATGAATTAATATAAACTTGGTGATTATCTTATCTCTGTGTCTGGATTAACTTAAAGCGGTGTACCCTTGAGGCTAAGGGCCCGGCCCCGGAGGACACTTGCTTCTGTATCATTATGATTTGATTTCTGCGTGGTTTGCTTATCGTCATTAGTTGGTAATCTGATATGTTTTATAAGTTACATCATATGCTCTATTAAGATTCGTTCATTAAGGTTCTTTATATTGACTCTGCATTATATCACCAATACCTTCAGAGTTGATTGAATATTATTAGACTTAATTGAACATTGTTATTATTTTGTTACGGAGCTCTTATGCTGTGTATTTGTGTTGAGGAAATTATCTGAAAGATGTGTTCTTTATGATTCAGGATTAATGTTGTTCCATTTTGAAACACAGTTGTAATTCCTGTTGATAAATCAGATTACTTTTCAAGGGTGTTGTGTGTGTATGATTTCCAAATGTTGTTCCATAATTAGTAATTAGTGCTGTTCCATTAGCGTGTGTTGCGTGATTTGCTTGGAGAATGAAAGATTGGAGTTTTGATTACAATGAGTGCATTTGAGTTGATAGGATAAAGCTTGATTACTGCTCGTGAGGTTTAGTTATTTGATTGTTGTTCCATTTTAAGCATTGTTGTTCCATTCTAGATTTGCTTTTGAATTTCTTATTTGCCATTCCATTTTTACCTGCTATTTTATTTACTCTCATTTGGTGTGAGAGATGATCTGTGGCTGTAGTGAACCTCGGTATTTATTGCCTTGCTCCCTGACCCGTGGTCCATGCTCTAATTTCCTTTCCATCAATTCCAAAGGGATGGGCTATTGCTGTCGAACCCTTGACTGATAAAGTTGGCTAGCTTTAAGTGTGTGTGCTTTAGTCATTTGAAGTAACTTAGTCATAGACAAGCATCAGTTTACTCTTGTATTTTTGTAGAATGTTGTACTACTAGCATTACTCTAACAAATAGCCTCAGATTGAGTCACTCTTTGAAATAACCAAACGCTCCCAGATTGACATATAAATGTGAGGTAATTAGAGGTGAAAGAGACCCTTTTTATAGCTCTACATCAGAAAAGTGCATGAAGTGACCTGCATGAAGGTAGGCACAGTTGGACTAAATTGGCACGTCAGACATCTCAAGGGTGCAAAAACTTGGTTCCAGCATCCCCCCATATTGCTTCGAGTGAGAATTCAGTCCTTGCTTTGTGGGTTGATGCCAAAAGGGCCAGTAGTGTAGGGATTTATTCTGCTAATTAACTCTGAACCTGGGTCAGGTCCCCGCAAGCCAACAAATGGTTCCATTGTCGGGACCTATAAAACCTTTGAAAAGTGGGAAATCGACTTTGTAGGACCTATCAAACCTAAAAGAAAGACAAGCGCGAGATATATTATTACTGCGACAGAGTAACTCACTCGTTGGGAAGAAGCACAACCGCTAAAGGATTGTATAGCCGTGACGGTCGCGGAGGTTCTATTTGAACATGTATTGACGCGATTCGGATGTATGAAGATCTTGATGAGCGATCAAAATAAACATTTCCGGAACGAGATGATTAGCGCGCTGACGGAAGAGTTTCAGGTGTATCATCAGAAAAGCACATCGTATCACCCACAGGCTAATGGGACAGTAGAAGCATTTAAAAAAGTACTAGAGATTGTGTTGACCAAGGTATGCAATGCGCAACGAAGTGATTGAGACCTCCGTGTACCCGTAGTATTATGAGCTTATAGGATGACATGCAAGAAACTGATGGTACAAACACCGTTTAAGCTTGTCTATGGAGTGGAAGTTGTAGTGCCTATGGAATACATCGTTCCTAGTCTATTCATAGAAGCACTCAAAGGTATGACGGATCATGGAGCCCTAGAGGAGAGGCTCGCGCAGTTGGAGGAGCTCAAGGAAGAACGATTTTTGGCTGGATTTGACCAGCAGGTCCAAAAGCAACGCAAAAAGGCTTGGCACAATCGACCTATTAAGTTGTGCACCTTCAAGGTGAATGATTTGGTGTTGTTTTATGATATTAAGTTCAATAAATTCCCTGGGAAGCTCAAAATGCATTGGCTGGGACTGTATGTTATTAAGGAGATCACAGATGGTGGCGTGGTACAATTGGTAAAGTTAAATGGAGAATTGTTCCCAGGAAAAGTCAATGGCAGTCATTTGAAGGCATACACAGGCGGCCCGACCATCTAACTAGCTGACAAAAGGATAGTCTTAGCACTCCAAGCAGCTGAAAGGAGGCGTGGGACTACAAACTACTTTGCCCAAGAGCTACGTGATGTCAGGTCTGCGTGTAGATGGAAATGTCATAGGGTCTGTGACAGCGTGAGGGTAGCTGCGCTGCTGCGAGGGTTAGCTATAAAGTGGCCGTTACAATCACTATTTATGATGTGATACTTGGTTTGAGGCCAAATGGAGCAGACGGTAGGAATTAAAGGCAAATTTTATGGGCTAGATTCTTGAAAATCTGCCGCCAAGTGAGCATTAGTGAACCGAATGTGGGGGGAACAGTCGAATTCAAATTCAAAAGATGCTATAAATTAGAATTGGGTGTGCAGCAAACAACACTTGGAAATTTGAGAACTAAGTTGTTGCGCACCCAAACATTCATGAACCCAGATTTGTTCGATCTGTTGAAGGTGAATTCGTTGTTTGAGAGCTTACCTGAACCATTGAGAGAATTGTGGAATAACACTATGGTTGCGCTTGAGGAAGCCATGGATATAGGAGAAATTACTGTCAAGGAGGCCGTGCAAGCCATGACAATAGGATAAGCCCCATAAAGTGCCGGGATAGTCATAGAAATCCCTAAATCACTGCGCGTGCTGAGACCCAAGAAAGGAAAGCAGCTTATGGTACTTGTGCGCAAGTCTCCTAGAAATCCATTAAGGACTAAGCTTACCATGGAAGAAAAGGGGAAGGCGATCAATTTGGAGGCCAAGAAGGAAGAAAAATTTGAAGAAATCTTGGTAGAGGAAGAGGAGGATGTAGAGATGGAGATAGAAGCCCACAGTGTGGACCCTCTAACCAGGCTGCTCGTATATTTTCCTCCGCGGAAGGGAAAAGAAAAGGTGCCAAAAGACATAGATGAGAGAAAAATCTCTCTACAGACTCCACTACTCCCTGACGACAACATTTTCGACGGAGCACACATAGGGCAAGTGCCTGTGCAAAAATTTGAATACTCGGATCTCGTGGACCACGTGAAGTTTCCACATTTGGAAATGGCACATCTCATGTGCTAGAAGAAATATGTGCTGACGGGAGTTATAGAGTTGGAGCTGCGTAAGTGGCTGAGAGGTGTAGAAAAGGCAAGATTGTTAAACCTACTCTGGGTGTCACATTACCATCGCGCCCTAATGACTATTTTCGTCAGGCAGCTGCTCTGCCTGGTGCATGATGGGTTCTTATGGTTGGAGGAGCCCATCCCCATCATAGACCACTTAATTCACAAAATTTACCATCTCTGTAGCAAAGGGGAGGACCCAAAAAACATCTCGGAGGGTAAAAGTGGTGATTTGGCCATCGTGGAGGCCATGAAGAAAAAGTTAAAGCTAGAGAAGAATAAGAGAGGATACATAATTTCTAGCATCAACAACTTTGCGTCAAGGTCACGATGCAAATATTGGCTGGAAAGGTTTTTCATAAGTGCTACATGGATGAGGTTCCCACACTGGTGGTTGCACTTGCAGCACAATGCCCAGAAGGGGTCCAGTTTAACTGGGTGGACTACTTATGCAGAGAGTTCCTTGAGAACTACTGCAAGGCACAAGAGTAGGGGAAGACTTTTCATTATGTATGGTTGTTCTTGTCCATCATGTTGGTGGCATGGGAATTGCCTGAGGATAGCCAATTCTTGACGATTGCGCAAGACCTTCTAGAGGCAGCGAAGTATGCTTCACTGTGGGAAACTAAAGATGCACAGAGAATCAGGGACAATAAGATATTCTGGGTGTTCATGGAGATGAAGATCAGAATGGGGATTAATCGCAAGTCACGGTTATCGCAGAGCTTCACGGAGTTCAAGGCAGATTTCCACCACGTGTAGATTAGGGCGAGGAAGGTCCCCACAAAGACTTGGCATGAGCTCCCTTATCTGGCGACAGACAATGTCATATTTGTCATCCTTGAGTCATGGTCACTAGAGTGGAGTGCTCCAACTATCTTCGCGGTGGAAGCAGAGAAGTCCGCTGCGTAGAGGAAAAAGGATGAGGCAAAACTATGGATGGCATAGTTGGTAGAGAAGCGAAGGAATGACACAGCAGCAACCAAGGCTTAGGAGGCGCGTGATGCTGTGAAGGTGGCGAAAAAGCAACAGAAGGCAGCAAAGGATGAGCGTGAAGGCCAGAAGTCACCTTCACCTGAACAGGAAATAGATATAGAGCAAGGTGGTGCGGACCTGCAGACAGTTTCCACATAGTTGAAATGACAGCACCCAAGAGAGCAGGTAGGGCCACGGAAGAAGTCGAAGGCTTCAAAAAATTCTTTCGACTCGATCACCCTCACTGAGGGGGATCTACATGACATTAGGGAGACGGTGAGGGATGTCACCATGGAGACCCTCCAGTAGTTTGTGGAGGAAAGCTAGATGGTGTTAGGGGCCCTCCAAGCACAGATACAGGAGTTGCAGGTGCACAATCCACAGGCTCGCACTCTGTCAACTAGCCTCGCAGTAGGCACATCCACGGCTGAGGAAATGTTGCGTGCCAGAATGACCAACACTATAGTGCTACCAGAGGGAGCACTCATTACAGAAAATGAGGCCGACAGGCCTATGGTCAGTGGGCTGAAGGGGATCGGGATAAATATGGTTGCGCTCCCTCAGGAGATGCTCTATGTTTTGCAAGATGGAGTTACTGCAGAACTGCAAGCCAAGGAGGGTCACGCACTCCAGGTCATGAGCAAGCAGTGCATCAACATTAAATAGTTGAGCTTGTAGCACAACGAGGTAGTGGCACAGAACCGATAGCTAGTGCAGGTGGTTGAGGAATCCTACTAGTTGGTCCTAGAGCTCGCCATCCAAGCAGAGGAACCAGTGGAGGCGCGCATCCGGAAACTAGGAATAGGGGTGCATGAGGCAAAGGAAGAGATGGCTAAGGTTCAGTTGGAGCTGAACCTTCAGATAGCTGAACTACAATTGAAGACGTAGCCTTCAACTCTGTCAGCGGTTAAGGAACAACGTGTCAGCATGATTATAGCAACAATAGCAGAGGTCAATAGTGAAGTGAAAGACTGCACAAATCTGTTCGAGGAGTTGTTCAACGTTCTCACCACGTTGCAGGAGGACCCAAACATACAATGCCTAGAAATAGAGGCACGTGAGCTACAACAAAAATATGATGAAGTAAAAGGGACCGTGCAAATGGTTTCCCTTGCACATAGGCTAGCATGGATGCAGTAGGCAAAAGCGCTCAAGGAGCAGGTGCATGCATCTCAACATAAGGAAATAGTTTTGAAGGCATGCTTACAGTCGTTGATTGATGAGGCATATATCATTACAGCCTTTATTGAAGTAAAGTGCGCACAGATGCAAGGAACACATGAACGTGTTTAGGGAGGTAGTTTAGCTATAGTGGTCTCTGAAAAGCACATCCAAGAACTGTAGCAGGCAGCTGCTCAGTGCGCTGCCGATCTTGCAGCGATCTAGGAAGATTTGGGAGGTCTTCGCGCAAAGATCTCTGCACCAAAAGAGTGACTTGAAGGTGAGTCATGATGTTTGTGTTGGGGGCCTGTTGGGCGCAGGATCCCCCAAGGGAAGTTTCGGGGCTTAGAGCCTAGATTTTGGTCAAAAGTTGTAACCCCAATGTAAAGACTCTATAATTTGTGGGCATGGAGCGCATAGTTTGTAAAAGAGTCAAATGGTTGTCCACCCTTAATTTTGTAATGTAATGTCAGCTGTAGAGATCTACCCATGGTCCGTGGACCATGGGATTGTATAAACAGAGTGAGGTTGTAAGTAGATAAAGACATCATCATCAGATCATGGAATAATAAGGATAAGGATGAAGAGTTGAGTCATATCTGAAGTGTAAAGTCTAGTTTTGGGTCGTAGAGTAGGAGAAGGCTCTTCAACTAATTGCACAAAGGCCTACTAGTGCACAGACCCCTGTAGTTGAGTGCGCAGGGCGAGTCAAGTTTGTAATGATTAGAGCATTAATAAAGAGAAGTTTCATATCCATTCTACATATTTACTTCCTGTTTTATACATCTGTTACATTGAAATTTTAATGCTTATATGATGCACGAATATGTATGAATATGTTGAATAAGTGAATCTAAGATATAATATCTGATTATGTGAAGTTAACTAAGATATTTAAGAATATAAGTAAGATACACAGTGTAATTTGGGGAAATAGTGCAGGACACTGCCATAACATCACAAAAGCATCTCAGCCCCTCGTTAGGGCTACACGAAAGGTGATTATAACAAATCACGAGGGTATTGAAGGTCAGGACAGTGCGCAAAGTGACCTACATGAAGGTAGGAATAGTTGGGCTAAATCGGCATCTCAAACATCTCAAGGGTGCGGAAACTTGGTTCCAGCATCCCCCCATATTGATTCGAGTGAGACTTCAGTCCATGCTCCGTGGGCTGATGCCGAAAGGGCCAGTAGTGTAGGGATTTGTTTGCCTAATTAACTTCGAACTTAGGTTAGGCCCCCTCAAGCCAACAACTGACTTGCAACATACTTGCGTGACTGATCATGAAGGTCACACAATTTCCGCTGGGATGTCGGGAGACTAACTACCAAAACTGTGCAAGGCATAGTCCGGGTTGTAAGGACGTTGAATGACTGCTGGAACTATGCAATGCATAGTCCATCTTGGCCTGCTGAGGACTGAAAGTGCACAATGCACAATTTCAGTATGCAGTGACATGCAACCAACGAACTGCATTGCGCAGTTTCTGGGGACCAACATGACACTGCCTCCAAGAATTGCACAATGCAAGCCTAGAGGTTAGTGCCTATCTAGGCTTGTACAATTTCTAGAGGGAAGGTAGAGCCTTTGCTTCCTAGAATGGATAGTGCTAGCCGGCCAAGGCACGGTTCGGGCCAAGGCAGCCCAGTCCAGTCGATGGTCGACTGAAAGCATGAGAAGTTTGAATGCATGGTGAGATGAGTGAAAACAAGAGTGAATGACCATTCATGAAAATAGCATGTGCATGATTTGGAAAATGGGAAATATGTGTGTGAAGTGAGTCACCGCTACAATGATTGTCCATGCCAAACAATGTTGTGCATGCGACAATAGTGAGATGCAAACGAAAACTAAAACGATGCTACTACAAGCTAGTATCGATGAAAATGACAACAATCACTCATTGAAATAAATAAGACAACACTCACAAAGAAAAACACAAAAAGTGACAGAGACATAGTGCAAGTCATGAGCAACGGGCTTACCCCAAGACAGTTGAGCTGAATGTGCCGAACGAATCCTAGATGCAATGTGGGATGCTAGAGCTACAATTTCGATGTGAGGAATGAGCTCTACAGTATCCAGTGGATGAGTTTTGATAAGATTAAGGTTGTGACGCGGATGCCACAAATCTAGGAAAAGCAACACTTGGTGGGAGGTTTCTGAGATGATTCTTGCATGTAACCTCCAACGACTAAAAATAGATCCTTGAATCAAGGGATGCCTTTGCATGTTGCGTTTGGAGGAGCAACCCGTGAATACAAATCAATTTTTCTCCGTTCTGGAGGTAGCTGGTCAGCTCAATTGCACATGCAATATTCAGCTCAGCTGGGAGGAAAAAATGGGCATTTCTAGGAGGGAGCTAGGCTGGCTGCCTAGGGGGATTGCACAATTTTTGGGCAGAGAAGCTCACTATTGCCCAGAATTGAGCAATTTCTGGGCTAGGCAGCCCTACTAGGAGGAATTGCGCAATTTTCTCAGTGAAAGTAACAAGAACATTTGCACAATTATGGAGCCCAGTAGTCTGCCAGACATAATTGCGTAATTCCTAGAGGAAAGGCTGGTTTCCCTCCAGAATTGCGCAATTTCTTGAGGGAGTTTCTCAACCTGCAGCTGGACCAAGTCTAGTGAAGCAGCTTATGAGGGGGATGCAACAATATTTGATGGACATGCTATCATTCTGTAAGAAAATCATTGAAGCTTATGTACTTGGCAACGCACTCGTAGAATTCCATCTCTTTGAATGGACCTTGTTTGTGGAAATCAAGTCTAATACCTCCAGATCTATTGTTCAATTCTCAGTTCATCTTGGTTTCCACATTGTTTGATTGTAAGATGTAGCATCTACCAAGCCAAGCCAACACAGTTTTTTCGATTGGGGTTGAGGAGTAAATGATGCACAAGAAGTATTGTCGTCAGAGTCTTAGGTTCATCTCTTGTGTTCCTCCACTACTAACATGCCTGTATAGTACCCTAGCAGAGTCATGCCACAATACAAGCATGGCTCCACTACCAATGAGCCTTGTTAGTACCCAGACATAGTTACTTGCATGACCTCTCTATGAAGGAAGCCTTTCTCTTCTTTCACCTTATTCATTTTTCATTTTTTTTGATTTTTCACTTTTCATTTTTTTTCTTTTTTTCATAACTATGCATAGCACTTATTCATTTCAGAGGCAGAAAAGGGATCTTGACTAATTGAGAGCAAAAGAGGTTGTTCCTTCAGAGAAGTAGTTTATTATATACCTCTTATGTGTTTGTTAAGGTTTTTTCCATCACCTTACCCTACTTGACTGAGCTGACAAGGGTTAACCCAAAATAGACCAAATAGAGTAGGTGACACTAGTTAGTGTGCAAGCGTTGTGTTTTCACCAAGGTTCACTTTGAACAGTATTAAGGACTAAAAGTAACAACTTATTCATACAGAGGTAGGATGATAGATAACCAAGTAGGGATAGTTGCACAAGTCCTATTGTACTTTACCTAGCTTGTTTCAAGAGTCACACACGTATAATGGACTAAAAGTAACAAATTCTTCATACGGAGGCCAGATGACAGATAACCAAGTAGCAATAGCTGCACAAGCCTCTTGTACTTTACACAACTTATCTAAAGAGTCACACACAGTCCATGCGAAACTAACCTACAGAAAATAACAAGCAAACAAACCAAAAACAAAAGCAAGAAGTAGAAGCAAATGTGGAAGAAAAGCGAAAAAACAAACAAACAAGAAAGCAAACAAACACACAAAGAAAGAAGCAAGCAAGAATGCAAGAAAAAAAGTCAGAAGAAACACTACTCCTACTCCTAAGATAACAATGCATGGCTCATCTCATGTGAAGTGATACTTCCAATGCAGCCATCGGTGCATTGGTTAACCCATGTTGGTGAAGGCACGGTTTGTGAACATCGCAGTTGCGCAAACCAGCAAGAATGAAAGATGTAACGATGAAGACAGACACACTCCGAGCTTACAAGTGACCATAGAACAAAGATGAGTGAAAGTGCATGACATGCACTCTGTGGAGCTTCCATGGTGTTGTGCTACACTACATGCAAATGTCGAGCGTGTGCATTCTCTTGATTGTGACATCAAGCAAACATGAGAAAGGTAGACCACTTACGTTGTGCATGTGTGCTTCTTGTGTAATATTCCTCTAATGCATGAGTGATCGGATCATGTAGTTTGAGTGGAGGAAGTGAAATCTGGGTGTTTGTTTGATCTTCAACGCAAAGTAGAGAGTGATGAGGCCCCTTGACCGTTTCAACAATTTCCTGACCGAAAGTGAAACCAACCTCAGGACAGTAAGGGCCTGACATAACCATCAGCTAGAGCTGAAGTGCATTGACAGTCTGTGGGGTTTTGACTTCGTAGACAGATAGATCATCGAAGACCAGTGTCTTAGACATATTAACAATGATTAAATAAACATTCTGATCAGATGAAGAAGTAGAGAGATCATGACAACCAAGATTAGAAAATTCAAGATGTTTGTCGGCATCCTCATCATTTGATGAATCGAGCAGAGGGGTAGATGAGAACCAAATATGTTCATTCTCTATGTTTTCAGAAATGGTGGATGATAGATTGGAGTGACTTTCGAAGGAAGATGTGTCCTCTCTGCACTGTGATGACAGACTAACATCCGACGTGTCCTGTGAATGATTGAAAGTAGAAATATCTAGAAATGGGTTTTCACAGGGGAAATTAGTAGTGGTAGAATCACAAGGGATGTCAGGATAAAGCGGATGAGGCGTGGCTGGAAGGGAGTCATTCTTCATTACATGTTATTCTTTAGATTCCCACACACACTCATCATGAATGATGGCACAGGTTGGCTACATAACACCAACTCCATCGACAACTTGATCCTCGTTCATAGCATGTGAGGAGCCCAGAATGGAAGAACACAAGAAAATACAATCCGAAGGATCAATAGAACTTGGGGACAGAGGTTGAGGGAATGAATCCATGTGACGACCAACAAGCTTGCAAGCCAAATCTGCACAGATATCAAGAGCAAGTGGGGTGGGAGGATGTGACAGTTCAGCATATGTGTTTGTATGATCTCCCACATAACTCCATGGTGGTGGAGTTGTTTGATGAGGTGAAGGCGAAAAGTCACTTTTGACAGCAACTGTTCTTGCCTGTTATTGCATAACCCCATCACCGAAGTGTGCTGAGTGGGGTTCGGATATGCGGAGAAGATACTCAAATCTTCCATAAAGAAATTCCCAGTTAATTTCATCTTCGGGAAATCGGTATGCAAGATTACAAAAGTGTGTGTAAAACTAATCAACCGATTCATCGGTTGCTTTTCATAATTTCATAATTTCTTGATTGAGTGCTTTATGGTTAAAGGGATTGAAAGCATGGTCTTTCTCTGCAACCAGATGACCAAGAAAATGAATAAAATTTTTGGGCAACGTTGCACATGAGTGAATTGGGTGCCCTCAAAGTGTGTAGATGAAAAACACGTAGGTCATGTATTATTCAAATATTCCATGTCTTTCACATGAGCCTACAAAGCCGACTACGTGCCTAACCAAGGCTACATGGCCTCCACCATCATATGTTTTATGTGACAAGTTATCCGAGAGCTCTTTTGAGATAATGAAGTCATTTCCATAAGACATACAATTCGGAAGAGGAACTTGGTATTTAGTCATGATAGATATGTGGATATTCAAAATTGACATGAGGACTCATCTTGTCATCTAGCCCTCCTTATGGCACCAAAATGTTGATGGTGCTAGACCCGCCAACATGTAAGGGGATCTCCCTGGTAAGAAGTCCCAATTAGACCTTAGAGTATTTCATGTAGGAGTCCCGAAAGTGGGTCGTACGATAATGCCTTGACCGCAATTTCACACAAAGGCAAGTAAGATGTCTCTGTTGGTAGCAAGGGTGTGTCAGCTGCGGCAAGCCAAGGAAGGTGCATGAGAGGTGCTAACACATGGGGGTTGAGATGAGTACGCTACTTGGAAACCTGTGATAGCACGGATTTAAGAAGGGAACACACGAGAAAAGATGCATCACAACATGGAAGGCAAGCTAGCTAGCAATCCAAAGTGATGGTTAAACCAACAACACATTTCAGAAGGATTCATACATACATACACAGAAATAGCTATACATGCATGCGTAATAAAACAGATACATATTTCATTTAGAGTAAACAAATAGCTGAAATAAAATACAACATATGCATGAAACATGTTTGCTCTTGTTATATAAAGAAGTGTAAGTTCTAGTCATACAATACATCCATGTCCAACCACTAGTTCCGACAGTAGAACGTTACAACCACAACTGCCTGCTCCTCCAAAGAGATGTACTAGCTATGTGCAGTGGAGAAGCCAAGGCTCGTTACAATATTGTCCAAGCTCTCTCTAAGATAGTCCTATCGGAAGATTGCTCGACCAAAAGCCTTTACAATGAGTTATGAGGTTCTATTTATAGGAAAGGGTAGGGTGACCCTTGACATTCCCCTTTATGACAGTTCATCTACCCTCATGAATCTTCATCTACTCTATGAATGTTACATTAAACTATCAACACTTGAACTTCCACTTGACAAGACGTTACAGTACAAAGCACATGTGCCCATGTGAGACAAAATGGATTAAACAAGACATACAAGACATCACTGACACTCGGTCCATTGTGGTGTGACCAATGTTGAAAATAGCAACAAGAAATGCTAAAAATAGAAGTGCTAAAAATAGAAGTGCTAAAAATAGCACTGCTATAAATAGCAGTTTGGGTACTAGTGCTGGATTGAGCAACAGGGAATGAAAAATGGAAGTGCTAAAAATAGCATTCTATTTTTAGCAATTTGGGATGGATTCTTGTTTTTTAGTCAATCCCTGGACTAAAATAGGAAGTAAAATTCTAATTTGATCTTAGTAGCTGTTTGTAAAATAATTAATTAATTCACCATGAGTTAATTAGTTGTGAAAAATCAAACATGAAGTCTATGTAGGGACATGCAACAATTTCTCCATTAATTGAGGAATTTATCCATCAGTTAAAGAGATAAGGATAAGTTCTAATTTGAGTTGTAATTAGTTGGCTTAGTTAACTAAGTCAAGTCCAGTCAGATTGATTTAAATAGTTTTTTTAAATTAATGTGAGTTATGTTAGTTAATGCATGCTTGCATATAACTGCTGCACTTCAGATAACTGAATATTCTCTCATGAATAACTCATGCATGTCAGTTCAAACAGACACCCAGTTGATATCAGAGGAGGGATAATGTACTACCAATTGGATGGATTTTTCCTACAAAGGAAACTCATCCATGGAGAAGGATTTATCTCCTTCAAGATTGCGCAGTTAGATCAAAGGTTAGTGAGTGTGTGAAGAGGCCAATTCACACAAGTGGTTGCACTAGACCCCAAGGAAAATTGCGCAAAGAATTAGGAGGCTTGGAGGGCATAGGAGAAGGATTGAGAGAGGCGTTTGACTATCTATGAGTAGCAGAGGGATTGCAGAGAGAACAGGATAGCTTGTGAGCTGATTCTTTTTGTAATCTGGACTATATTTCCACTTGTATGATAATACAGAGTTGGGGTTTTAGGCTGAGGATTTTCCTGGGTTATTTCTTCTTTGTTATGTGTGATTGATTTCTCATTCTCAGTTACATGTGTTCTCTTGATCTTGCTCAATTCGATTAAGCTTCCGCAAAGTGTTGTAGAAGTAGATCTTGTATTTTGTTTTAGTGTATTGCATAATTTGTTGATCTACAGTGGGAAATTCTACATGCTATCAGAGAAAAGGTGATCAAGGCGAAGAAAAGCATACAAGAAGGGAGAAGTTCAAAGTTTGTGATTCCTGATTATAGAAATCGAGTTCTTATCACATCTCTATTTCACCTATGGAATTCAATGGTTTAAGACTCGAATATGCCCTTGATGGCAGTTCGAATTATATAGCCTAGAAGGATCACATGGAGGCAGTGTTAGAGGATAACGGTCTAAAGGACTTCATTGATCAAGAAGTCCCCAAGTTGACTAATGCTACTCAACTAGCGAAATGGAAGAAATGTGTGGCTATAGCAAGGAGAATCCTCCTGGAGGGAGTTCGAGACCACATTGTCTCGAGCCTCCATGGGAAGGAGACATCGTTTTCAATGTGGAAAACATTGAAAGATCTATATCAAAATAGCAGTGATCGGAAGAAGCTGGCGCTGAAGGACAAGCTTTGGAAGATCAAGTGTGAAAAGGGCGACATGATCTCTATGTATCTGAAAAAGCTCACCACATGCAGGGATGAGCTTGGAAGTGTAGGTATCACGACAATTGATGATGACATGGTGAATCTTGCACTCCTCGGTCTTCCTAAGAGCTGGCATAGCTACCAGGACTCGGTTAATGGAAGAGAGAAAATGCCAGATTTGGAATAACTTTGGTCGGATCTGATGTAGGAGGAGATAAGAAGAAGCACCAGAGATGGTTCTTCATCCATGGAGGATGAAGAAAACTGCACCTTAGCGAGTAAGGCGAAGAAGGGGAAGGAGAAGCATTCTCTCTCCCAATCCAGTTCTTCCCAAGGTGGGAAGGAGTTTGACAAATTGAAAGTGCGATGCTTCCATTGTCATGAGGTGGGCCATTTTTCTACAAATTGTCCACTGAGGAAATCCAAGAAAGGATCCATGGAAGGATCAGAAGGTGAGGCACTGGCCTCACAGTTCGAGTTGGATTTCACACTTTTCGCATGCATTGTTTCATCCATGGTGGGAAGTGATTGGTTCCTGACAATGAAGCTTCTTTCCACATGACCGGCGGTAAGAGTTTGTTTAGTACCTTGGAGGAGAAACATCTCCAGATACTCATAGCGATGGGTACTGATGAAAAATATAGTGTCTTAGGTGTAGGCACGGTTTTTTTTTAGAGGGAGCATGGAGGTTGCATTACCTTGACCGATGTCAAGTATGTATAAGGGCTGAAGAGAAATTTGGTGTTGATTGCGATGTTGGAAGATAGAGGATATGATGTAGTCTTCAGTAAGGGAAAGGTTTTCCTTAGACACATCATCATGAGACAGATGAAGCAGATCAGTTCATGAGTCAAGAACCTATATTCTTTTGAGGTTCAAGATGCATGTAAAGCCTTGAAGAGCAGCAACTGATGGTGACTTGGTGGTTGAGAGGGATAGTACATTACCTCTCAACATGCAGCGCCAGAAAAAGTCTCAGACGATTGTGGAGGAGCCGTGATTGGTGAAGCAACTTCAAGAGGTTGTGGAGCAGCCACAACTAGAGAAGTTGAAAGGAGATTGAGTACAGACATCTACTCATGTAGAGACCTCCAATAGGGGTAAATTTCAAGCAAGGTTGGTAGAGGGATCAGATGCATCCATACCTACAAGTAGGAGGTGGGGCGATGTGGAGTGATCGTCCCAAGAAGGCTAAAATAGGGGCAAGATACTTGAGGTACCCAACCTCTTTGATTCAAATTTGCTACAGGAGCTCTGACGAGGAGTAGCAGGACTGGCTGATTGGGTAGAGACAGATGCAAATGGAGTGGTAGAGAGAGCTACAGTGCAGGAGTCCCAAGATTGTGTAGAGCTAGTAGGCTACAACAATGCGAGAGACATAGGAGTGTTGCACCATTGCAGGATGGCATATACAGGTGTGCAACGGTGCGAGATGCATGGAGTGTTGCAGCATCTCAAAGGTTAGAGAGGGAGCACTTGTCAGCAGCAGGTAGAGCTTCAACATTAGAGTATGTTTCTAGCCCAACAGAGAGATCAGTGGGGAGTTTTATTGTTTCTAGAGTTGTTGGAGCAACCACACTTGGTAGAAGTATTGCATGCAGAAAATTCCAAAGGTATAGGATCTAGTTTGAGTTGAATGCCTTTCTTGTTGAGAGGGAGTGTTGAAAATAACAACAAGAAATGCCAAAAATAGAAGTGCTAAAAATAGCACTGCTATAAATAGCAGTTTGGGTACCAGTGCTAGATTGAGCAACATGGAATGAAAAATGGAAGTGCTAAAAATAGCATTTTATTTTTAGCAGTTCGGGATGGATTCCTATTTTTTAGTCAGTCCCTGGACTAAAATAGGAAGTAAAATTCGAATTTGATCTTAGCAGTTGTTTGTAAAATAATTAATTAATTCACCATGATTTAATTAGTTGTGAAAAATTAAACATGAAGTCTATGTGGGGACATGCAACAGTTTCTCCATTAATTGAGGAATTTATCCATCAGTTAAAGAGATAAGGATGAGTTCTAATTTGAGTTGTAGTTAGTTAGCTTAGTTAACTCAGTCAAGTCCAGTTAGATTGATTTAAATAATTTGTTTAAATTAATGTGAGTTCAGTTAGTTAATGCATGCTTGCATATAACTGCTGCACTTTAGATAACTGAATATTCTCTCATGAGTAACTCAAGCATGTCAGTTCAGACAGAGACCCAGTTGATATTAGAGGAGGGACAATGTACTATCAGTGGTATGGATTTTTCCTATAAAGGAAACTCATCCATGGAGAAGGATTTATCTCCTTCAGGATTGCACAGTTAGATCAGAGGTTAGTGAGTGTGTGAAGAGGCCAATTCATACAAGTGGCTACACTGGACCCAAAGGAAAATTGCACAAAGAAATAGGAGGCTTGGAGGGCATAGAAGAAGGTTTGAGAGAGGGCTTTGACTGTCTATGAGTAGTAGAGGGATTGCAGAGAGAACAAGATAGCTTGTGAGCTAATTCTTTTTGTAATCCGGACTATATTTCCACTTGTATGATAATACAGAGTTGGGGTTTTAGGCTGAGGCTTTCCCCGGGTTATTTCTTCTTTGTTATGTGTGATTGATTTCTCATTCTCAGTTATATGTGTTCTCTTGATCTTGCTCAATTCGATTAAGCTTCCGAAAAGTGTTGTAGAGGTAGATCTTGTATTGTGTTTTAGTATATTACATCATCTGTTGATCTACAGTGGGAAATTTTAAAACCAAATCTTTAACATGCTTGTGATTGTGAAGGTGGTGAGATGATGCCAAGCTTGGTCATCTGTGATGTTGTGCATGCACTCCATGGTGACATCTTGTTGAAGTGAAATCTTGCCTCCGTTCCATCTGGGTGCATTAGTATGGCTCCTCCATCCAACTCGTCTACTAGCATGCACATGGTCTTCTTGGGTGCGGTCAAATTGAAAACACATTGATGCATAGTGTCCATGTTGATCTTCTAGTGTGTGCAGGTGGCCATGCACATCAACTGTCAACTGTGTGTTCAACTCCAATTGGACTTGCTTCTCATCTTTGCCTCAGTGAATGTGCCAAATGGGTTAGATCACATGCATGCGCATAATAACAGGCATGTTTCTTCATTCCCTTGCATGCGATCAACAACACTGCTCACATTTTCTACTCCGTGCCAGCTGCTGGGATGGATCTATAACTTGTACGAGTGCAGTTTTATCCATGAGTGCATGTTTCAGCCCCTCTTGTACCTGTTCATGCTACAACTCATTCTCTTGTCTATGCAGCTCCTATTCTTTCTTGAGTTGTTGCTTCAGCACATGCAACTCCTTCTCTCTTCCATTCTCCGCCTTCATGCAATCTTCATGTCACACTGTCACCTCATAGGCTGAGTCTCCAAAGTTGCTTCCATCACAAGTGGATCTGCTTGAGCTTACAACTTTGTTCCACCTCTAAGTTGTCAACAACCTTCCTCTTGTGTTCGTTGCTTCTAGTATGCTACCTTCAGCTGTTGTTGATGGTGTTTCTTGCTGTGATGTTGTTGTCATCATATCTTGATGTCATTTTCTAGGAACAACTTGATCTCCTCATGGGTATGCAAGTTCATAGACACTTGATCAACTTCATCCCCAAGTGGGCTCTAAATGGTGTCTTCGACTCTTCTCTCTTGGAAACCATTGTACCTGTGCTACTGAGAGGTAGATGAACACCTAGTATACCTGGAGATGTGGCAACACTCATGGAAAGTAATCTACCAGTCGAAAACCAAAACAAACTTGAGAACTAACTTGCAACATACATGTGTGACTGATCATGAAGGTCACACAATTTTCACCGGGAGGTCGGGAGATGAACTTCCAAAACTGTGAAAGGCACAGTCCGGATTGTCAGGAGGCTGACTGGCTACTGGAACTGTACAATGCACAGTCTATCCTGGCCTACTGAGGAGTGAAACTGTGCAATGTGCAATTTTAGTCAACAATGATAGGAAACCACCAAAGTGCATTACAGTTTCTTGAGCCAACAAGACATTGCCTCCAAGAATTGCGTAATGCAAGTTTGGAGGTCAGTGCTTGGCTAGGCTTGCACAATTTTTGGAGGGAAGGTAGAGCCTTCGCTTTTAGAAATGCATAGTGCTAGCCAGCCAAGGCAGCCCAGTCTGGCTGAAAGGTGATTGAAGACATGAGAAGTTTGAATGCATGGTGAGATGAGTGCAAACAAGAGTGAATGATCATTCATGCAAACAACAAGTGCAGGATTTGGAAAATAGGAAAGCATGCATGTGTGTGAAGCGAGTCGCTGCAATGACAACCATCTGTGCAAAACAATGTCATGCATGTGATAAGAGCGACATGCAAATGAAAACTGAAACAGGGCTAGTACAAGCTAGTTTGCATGCAAACGACAATAAGTGCTCACTAAAATCAAGCAGACAAGACTCACACATAGTGAAACACAAAAAGCGACAGAAATGCAGCGCAAGTCATGAGCAGTAGGATTACCCCAAGAAAACTGAGCTAAATTCACCGACAACTTCCAGATGTAATGTGGGATGCGAGAGCTACAAGGTCAATGTGAGGAATGAGCTTTGCAGTGTCCAGTTGATGAGTTTTGATAAGATCGAGGTTGTGACACACATGCCACAAACCTAGGAAAAACAACACTTGGCGGGAGGTTTCTGAGATGATGTTTGCATGCAACCTCCAGCTGCCTTGGGAGGAACAACCCATGCATGAAAATGATTTTTTATCGGTTCTAGAGGGAACTAGTCAACTCAACTACACATGCAATAGTCGGCTCAGCTGAGAGGAAAAAATACGCATTTATGGGAGGGAGCTCAGCTAGTTTCCTAGAATGTTATAGGTCTATTTGGGCACATCAATCCCGTCATTCAGATTAGTACTATTAGGGCTCATCAAACCCTAATTCAGTTGCTACATTCCCTAGAAAAGTCATCACATTGAATGCCATCATTCCTGAGAGTTTCCTGGCCTATATACATCCTGAAATGACTCCTTGAGGGACCAACGCAACCTTGGTTGGGAGTAAATGTGCTACAGAGCACTTAGGCCCATTCAAGCCTACTCTATAGAGCACCTAGGCCCACTTTGACCTACGCTGGGCGAGATTGAGTGAAATCTTCATAAGGTTTTGGGAATATTCCTTCATTCTAGATCATTATAGAAGATTCCCACCTCTTATCCTCTCCTATGAGATCGAAATTGGATAGGGAATGAATCAAATAACCTCATATCCTCTCATCCCTTTCTCCATGGAAACTAACTCCCAAATTGGAAAGCCATTCAATGCCCAATTTATGACAAAACGACCTTCATTTCCATATAAATTGAGCACTCACATAGTGATCAGGGGTTGGACTTTGAATAATTGTAAGGAGATACTATTGGTTTGAGGTTTGAGATTATAAGCAAGTATTGTTATGCTGTCAGAGTGTTGTGCTTTTGGTGTGATGAAGGATGGAACTTAAGCTGGATGAGTGACATGGAATCCAACTTCTTTGGTTGAAACTCTTCCTTATACTTAATAAATTGTTTACACATTTTCCCATATTCTTGTCTTTATGTATGATGATTATATCTGTAAATGCTTTCGATTCCATTTTCTTATAGTAGATAGATCTCTTGCTTTGATTGGTTTTTTTCCTCTGTTTATGATTGTAGGTACTGATCAAGTGGTTTCAGTTCGAGAGAGAGTGATGGGAGCCATACAAAGGAGACAAAGAGAAGTGAAATATAACAAGTAGGTCCCTTGTCTTATTTATCTTCTATAGGAAAAGGTTAAACTCTATAGTTTTTTGTTCTAAGTGTAGCTACGCACTTAGGGAAGCTGTGTTTTTCCGTAGATGCAAAATTCCACATAACAAATTGGCGACTCCACTAGGGAATGATCATTGTTCCGGTTAGTTTATATTCATCCTAGTATACCATAGTAGAATTTACTTGCCTCCATTGATCTTATTTCAACCCTTTTGAAGTGTGATTTGGTAAAAAATGGTGCTGGAATATCCCTTGAATGGCCTCTCTGGCACCAACGCAAGCTTGTTCAGGACACAATGCACTACAGAGCACCCTTGGCTTGAAGACAGTGCTCTGAAGTGCATTGTCTCCCATTCAAGGCTACGCTAATCCTCCTTAGGTCAAAAATCCCACCTTTCGCTTGGTTTTTTCCAAATTTCCTTCTATTTTTTCTTGCTGAAAGATCAATGATTGTTGTGTCTCTGAAATCAATTTGTATTTCCTTTCCTAACCCTACTTTGGCCTTGATTGTTTAGTGTTTCTTAAATTATTTCTTTATCATTATCAATTCATTGTCAAATTTAGCTTATAGTGGATTAATCTTTTCTCAAAAGAAAGTGTCGTAAAAATATTCATTTATTTCGAAAAGGAACTGTCGTAAAGTCTTCATTCTTGCAAAAAGATTGATTGATTGTATGTGTATTAGTTTCCTTTTGTTCATCTCAACATTAAGGGAATTGAAAAGAAAAACTTGCATCGTGCATTGAAAAAGTTTGTGTGTGATTATAAGAATAGTTTAGGGAAATTGCATTAGATGTGCTCTTTGTTCTTTGATCAAACATTCTAATTGCTCTATCCCTTGTAGCTAAAGTTTTCATTGTTCAAAATCAAATGGAAAGAATGTTTATCATTATATTTTCATTCTTGGAATTTAAAAGACATCATGTGGTGAACCGTGAAATAAAAACTCTTAATCAAGATCAACTTAAAATTAATCTCAATTAACCTAATGGAGCATTGTCACCTAATGCAAAACATTTAGAGGTTCTAGGCTAGACACATGTTCCGACATTGTAGAACATAGCAGTTGTCGCTAACTTGTCTGCGATACATTCTGAGTGTGATACCTTATTCCATGTATGTGAGTATATCGTAGCTCATCCACGTACCTTCGGGTATATAGGGCGGTGTTATAGTACGTAAAGTATAAAGGAATTCTCTCACTATGTGGTTTCACATTAGATAGCGCTAACATAGATTGGGCCTCCATGTACTTTCGGGTATATATGGGAGGAATACATTAGGTTTCTATCCATCCTTAGCTAACTGAGTCGGCTGCCTTGTACACTATGATACACCGAGCACAGCATTCGGGGAGATTTCCTGATTGTACTTCTCGGTTCATCGGGAGGTATTCTGCAGTTCACAATTCCTTGGTAATCCTTTTTCTTAGCTTACCCCTTTTTGTTTATTTCTTTTTGGTAATAAAATAAATCAGTAATCATGGAGGAACTTCAACCCATACCCCTTCGTTCATTGAGGACAGTGAGTAAACCGCCTTTACTGCCTGAAGCTACACCTGTCTGGTCAAAGCGATCTCGTTTGACTGAATCTAGTACTTCACAAACTTCTCATTTTTCATCTGAATTACCATAAACACCTATACCAGTAAGTATTGTGACCCTAGTTACTCCTACAATTATTGGTACATCTGTTACTGAAGTGGAATCTCCAAAATTACCTGAGGACACTAGAAGTAAACCTAGTGAAATAGTAACCCAAGTTGTCCAACAAGAAGTTGATTCTCAACCCAAAGTTGTTCAATAAGAAATTACTTCTGAACCTGAATCTGTTCAACCAGAACATGATCTTGAACCTATCACCGTTCAATTAGAAGTTACTTCTAAAATAGAAGTTGTTCAAGAAGCCCAAGCTGAACTTGTTGTTATTTTACCAGAACCCTTGGTTCTTGAAGTTCAACAATCAGAAGTTGTTACCATACCAGAATAAGATCGACTGGTTCATCCTCAGACATCCATAATTGTTGAGACTTCCCCTTTATCTCAAGAAAAAATACTGGAAATCTATTACGGACCTGACGATGAAATCCTTCCACCTGGTTTGATTTCGATAGAAGAGGAACCCGAGGAAGAAACACCCAGAACTCCATTTCATTTTGGAACTGGACTTTATCTGTATACGCATACTCCTCATTTTACTGCTCCTTTTGAGCCTGATTACTTTCAGGCACTCGTTGATTCATTAGGAAATTTATTAGGACATTTGACTATGGCAAAGTAAACATCCCAGACTGTACCATCTGTTACAGCTACGGAAAAATCTTCTATCGCTACCTCTTCGATGTTCACTACGATGCCTGAGTCACATGTGTATGGTGTTTCATCTGTCCCACTAGGTTACCAATCTTTATATGGAACCCACTCAGGTGTTTCTTCTAGTCCATGGTCTTCACCCATGTCCTCTAAAGGAATTTTATCTGGTTCTTCATTAATAGATACTGAACATCTTGACCCACAGGTCAATATCAAGCTGGCTCATTTGGTTACCATCCAATGTATCCACTTTACACTAGATTATCCCCATACAGAGAACAATATGCACTATCTCCTTATCCTCCATTTTCTGGGGGGGGGGGGAACCATATGTCAGTATGCCATTGTCTTTAGGTCAGCCTGGAATGACTATTTTTCAATGGCAGCCAACAATGCCCGTTCAACCAAGGCTTGTGTATCCATCGCAATCTATGCAATCTATCTCATCCATACCTACTACACCTGTTGTTAGAGCTTTACTGCAATTACAAGATCAGTTAGTTGTATCTCAAACTTTGCAAACTGGTCCTCCAACCTCAAACCCCCAAGTTTTAGGTTTACATATTTAGCCTTCTTAAGAAATTTTACAACAACCATTTGTGCCTGGAGTCCAACAACCTCAGGCCAGTTTACCTTTTACTAGAATGACTCAGACTTGCACTAGTTTAGTGTATTCACAACCTGGTCAAGCTTACATTGGTGGGCAACAATCGTTTAATCAACAATTTTTGTATCAAAAACAAATGCTCCAACAGCCTTGGTAGCCCTAATATCAACAACAACAATTCCAGTAGTACCAACCTCATCATAGACTTGGTCAACAAGCATATGCTGGGTTTGGTCAACAACAAGCTTACCCAGGTCTTGGTCAGCAAACCTATGTTGGGTTTGGACAATAGCAAATGTATCCTGGTGCTCAACAACCACCTTATACCGGATTTTCTCAACAAACTTACCCCTATCAAGGTTATCAAGGTTACCAATAGTAGATGCCTTATGCTGGTATGAAAAGGCCTATTGCCTAGGCAATCCCATATTACCCTAGTTATGCTCAACTTGACCTCAATAGACAGTTGCCTTTTGTTACAACACTTGAATTACCAGATCTAAATCGGCTCACCAATGACCCAATTCTTTATGCACCTTGGTGGTCGGTGATTCTTCATAAATTAACTTCTTATATTCTAAAATGCAATGGAAACCCTAGAGAAGACCTGTCCAATCATGTCAGGATCTTTCATTTATTGTTTTCATCAAACTCCCTGAATGATGATTCAGTTAGACTACGTCTTTTCCATAGAACACTTACTGGTCCAGCTGTGAAGTGGTATATTGAGTTAACACGAGCTTCTTTTGATAACTTTACATCCTTAGCTACCACGTTTTTAACCCACTTCTGGTTACCCATATGATATGAAACTGGAACTGAACTATTGACCAACTTTAAACAGACTACTGCTACTCATATCTTTGATCATATTCATGAGTGGTGTCGTCATCATCGAATGGTCAAAACTTATGCACCTGGTTAGCTTTTATCTAAGTGGTTTATAAAAGCCTTTTTTCCATCTATCATTGAGGATGTGGTGAAAGGTGTGTTATCAATTTGATAATTCTTTTGAAGTAAGAAGAAAGAAAAACCAAAGGTAATGACAAACCACTTTTGGAGATCAGGACCTAGCCTTCTTGATGCTTAGACAGGGCTCTCTCTTCAAGATTTGACTTTGTTTTAGTTAAGATTATTTTAGGCTAGTTATTGCTTGTACTTGGGTTTTGTTTCGGAAATTTGGTGGTGGGATCACTTTACTTATTTTGAAAGAGGATTGGCTTCTACCATTGGGCTATGGAGTCGGATGTCTGACAAACAAGACTAGATTGAGTTCTAAAAACAGTGTCTACATGGCAAGGTAGATAAGTTAATGCACATCTCAGAGGCTAAATGGTGAATGGATTCAAATCGGATCCAGGGAGTAATTAAGGGTTCCCTAGGGTGGACTTTCGAAGGAATGAAAGAATTCAACCGAGATGGGAGAAAAATCAAGGATTCTCAGATTCGGGTATCAGAAGAAAACATGTAAATAAATTACTGTGAAAAATAGAGTGTAATTAAACAATTTCTATATGATATTTCCAGTTTATTCATTTATATTTTAGAACACATTTAAGATTATGAAAACTCAAAAGAAAAGTAACATAATAACACAAAGAAAATACTTCATTGCAAATGGCTCATCTCATGAATCTTGTAGTGAAATGCTTTTATTACTTGCTCCAGTCTGTTGACTTGAAAATAGTACAATCACCCTTAGGTTCAAAATCACCATAACTCTACAAATGTAAAATAATCCCCCGTAATACTTCGAATTTTGAAGTATCTATACAAAATGTTTATTACAAAATATCTCAAACTAATTTGGGAATTAATCTAGGAAAAGGAAAATATCTTCTTGCAAGAAGATATAGACAACTATTGAACTGTTTCATGCTGTCCCTTTTATTTTGATTCTACTGGCTGTTATGCTTTGATATTTAGCCCTTTATGTCGGCAGGCTATTTGGCTTTCATGTTGGATATTATGTTTGACTTTAATATTTCATCTGATACTCTTTCACCTGATACACCTTGACTATGCTGACTTGTCTTCATCCTTTTATCATGCTCATTTACTTTTTACTGTACACTTATGATTTACAGTTTATAATTTACTGTGTTTTTACTACATTAAATCATTCATTTTTTGCCATGTTTCTTCATCTAGTAACTAGATGTTGAGATTTTTCTTATATATCTCATCAGCCTCTAAATATTTGGCAAAAGTAGCCTGTTAAGTTATGGTATGTTCTATGCTTATAACAGTTTACTTCTTTTTCTTATAATATTCCACCGATTAGCAATCACATGTACATAAAGTAAAGTGCAGATAGAACATTAAACGATTGACAGAAAACAAGCCAAGACAAAAGACACAAGATGTTGCGGCTAGCTAGGGACAAACCCCACAATGTGTGGGGAAACCCTTTCATCAAATCTTCTTTTATCTTCAATAATTCAGAAAAGAGAAATAGTACAATAAATCTGATTCATATCAGCAGTAGCAAACCCTAGATCAGCATTAGCGGCTTCATTATCAAACTAGGGCAGACCATATCTCACAAACTGACAGTCGGATTGACTTCATTCCACCACCAGAAGTTTCAGCTTCCAGAGGAGGTTCATATGAACCTACAACGTAGTTCAGATGAGGAGATATTCTAGGCCACGCAAGTCAATATTTACTTCTGCAGTTGCAGCTTCAGTTTCAGCAGTTTCCTTCTTCAAACTAGGGCAGTCGATATCTTGCAAACCGTTCGTTGGATTGACTTCATTCCACCACCAAAAGTTGTGGCTTTCAAAGGAGGTTCAAATGAACCTACAACACAGTTCCAAAGAGGATATCTTCTAGGCCACGCAAGTCAATCTTTACTTCTGCAGTTGTAGCTTCAGTTTCAGCAGTTTCCGACTTCAAACTAGGGCAGTCGATATCTTGCAAACCGTTCGTCGGATTGACTTCATTCCACCACCAAAAGTTGTGGCTTTCAAAGGAGGTTCATATGAACCTACAATTCAGTTCCAAAGAGGAGATCTTCTAGGCCATGCAAGTCAATCTTTACTTCTGTAGTTGCAGCTTCAAATTCAACAGCTTCTGGCTTCACATGTGTGAGAGAGAGAGACCCATTTCAGCGCAGTAGAGAAGAGACTCATATCTGCGCAGTAGAGAGAGAGAGATGTGATGATATGAGTGAGTCCAAATGAGGAAAAGTCCTCTTATATTTATACACAACGTTGGTGGGTGAATAGATGCGACTGTTGGGCTTCTGAGCCTACATGAATTGTAGGTCGGCTTGATAATAATTCCATAATCAAAATAAATTCATATCTCCATGAATACTTATCGGAATCGGATGATCTTTATATCAATCCTACACCTCTCGACGAGAGTAATCTAATAAAAATATTATCGGCCATGAATAAGATGACCCACATGAAGTTTTACCCTGGTTTCCAATTTTAACACTCCCTCTCAACCATGGAGAACTTCATCTACAATCTGTCTATCGGTCATTACTATTCATCCATCAAATGCACTACCCTGTAAAGCTTGACCCTTGCCCTGCTTTGCTCTATTCAGTCTGTTCTGCTTTGTCTTGTTCTACCCTACACTGATCTGTATTGTTTTGCTATGTTCTGCTCTGCTCTTGTATTGTTCTGTTCTGCTCTACTTTTGTCCGAATTATGAAGAAGAAGAAATGATCGAGGATGTATCATACTGACTCAAAGTCAGTATCATAGTATGTACCACTGGTCCCAGACTAGTCTCAACCAACACGAAGTCAGCATCATAGTGAGTACAACTCCACTGGTCCTAGACCAGTATCATCCTCCACTGACTCAAAGTCAGTCTCAGAGTGCGTACCACTGGTCCCAGACCAGTCTCAGCCAACCCGAAGTCAGCTTCATAGTAAGTACCACTCCTACCACTGGTCCCAGACCAGTATCACAGTCTCAGAGAGTGTACCACTGGTCCCAGACCAGTCTCAGCCGACCCAAAGTCAGCGTCATAGTATGTACCACTCTCACTGGTCCCAGACCAGTACTGCACTGACACAAAGTCAGTCTCGGAGTATGTACTACTGGTCCGAGACCAGTCTCAACCGACCCGAAGTCAGCGTCATAGTATGGTACAACTCCTACCACTGGTCCCAGACCAGTATCATTGATCCTAGATCAATGGAGGTCATCCTAGCGTAGGGAGTACGGTAGTTACAACGATGCGTCCATCGGTACTACTATGGTCCCTAACTTCATTTCCCTGCTCATTGATCAGATGAGAGGTACTTCCCATGAGTCCCAGACTGCATGGGTAGGATGCCTCGACAGGAGAACTAAGCAATCCTGTCCTCATAGGAGAACACATCAATCCTGCTACAATTGCCATGGAGAACACATCAATCCAGGCCTCACAGGAGAACACATCAATCCTGCTACAATTTCCATGGAGAACACATCAATCCAGGCTGCCATGGAGAACACATCAATCCAGGCCTCACAGGAGAACACATCAATCCTGCTACAATCGCCATGGAGAACACATCAATCCAGGCCTCACAGGAGAACACATCAATCCTGCTACAATCGCCATGGAGAACACATCAATCCAGGCCTCATAGGAGAAATAATCATCCTGCTACACAAGAGAGCGAATCATCCTGTTCCACAAGAGAGCGAATCATCTTGTTCCAGTGTGCACTACCAGGGGAGGGTGAGTCACCCTGTTGTCGTATGTTGCTCCAGTAATAATCGCAAGCCCTCAGAGCTCCCAGAGCTCAATGTATGCAACATGCAGGACCCTTGTACAACCTGATCATCTGTTGAACAATATTGCACTTCAAGAACATGGTCATGAATGAGATTTCTAATGAAGTGCATGTTTAGTTCAATGTGTTTGCTGCGCTGATGCTGGACTGGATCTTTGCATAGTTGAATGGCACTTTGATTATCACACCAAAGTGTGGTTGGATGCTGCTGCTCAAAGCCAAAATCTGATAGGATCTGATGAAGCCACAAGGCTTCCTTACTGGCTTCCACGACACCACAATACTCTGCTTCTGCTGACGAAAGAGAAATGGCAACCTGTTTCTTACAAGCCCATGTAATAGGTCCTGAACTAAGAGTGAAGACATAATCGACAGTAGACTTCCGATCATCAGGGTCACCAGCCCAATCAGAATCAGTGAAACCAACTAATAGAGGAGCTGCTTTGGCATTGCAATGAATCCCAAACTGTATTGTACCTTGAACATAACGAAGTATTCTTTTGGCTGCTTTCCAATGACTTTCACAGGGGTTTTGCATAAAACGAGCAACAAGGCCAACAGCAAAGGAAAGGTCAGGACGAGTATGGGTTAAATACAAGAGTTTTCCTACAAGTTGACGGTATAAGGTAGCATCAACTTCAGGAGAAGTAAAAGAGACTGAAAGTTTGACTCCAGACTGAAAGGGAGAAGGGGCTGGCTTACAGTCTTCCATGTGAAAATGACAAAAAATATCACAAGCATACTTGGACTGGGAGAGGGAAATACCCTCCTTGGATTGCAAGACTTGAAGACCGAGAAAATAGTGTAAGTGTCCTAAGTCTGTCATTTCAAATTTCTTTTTAAGGCTGGACTTCACATGGTTTATAAGGTTGGGATCACTACCAGTAAGAATAAGATCATCAACATAAAGAACAAGGATGATAAGAGAGTTGCCCACTTGTTATAGACATTTTTGTGCCTTACAGCATGAACCATGAAATGTCAATAATCTGAGGGATCCAAAGTCCCTAAACATGTTGTTCCTACCCCTAGAAGAACAAGGTCAGCAAACCACAGCACTAAATATCAGTTCTCCACCTGAAAGCACTCAAAAACAAGCTAATTCTGGATCATTTCAACTGCTCCACTGAGCATCTGCGCTGAATGTCAACTGCTCCACTCTGTACCTGCGCTGAATGTCAAAATAAATGAAGGCTACCTGCGCTGGGCGAGATTGGCCAAGTGGCACAGTCATTCTGCAAGGTGTCAAGTTCCCAGGAAGCTTCCAAAGTGACACTTGGATCAGGGAATTCGCCTTGTGATGAGTAAGAGGATCTAGATCTCCAAGTGGAAGCTAGAAACTCCAAGTGGACTCAAGAATTGAAGTATAACTGAAGTGGGAGAGGACACTAGTCAGCTTCATGCCAGCCTCAAGCTGACTCATCCTTTCTCCAAATCTCCTATATATAGATCTCTCTCATGAGGTCTAAGGAGGCTGGAATTTTGTGACTGTAAGGAAGTGCTGTTGGTTTGAGTATAGAACTATTGGGTGATTTGCTTGAAGGAGGTGAAGAGGAGATTTCTTTCTGCTGGGAGGTGTTGCTGGATTGGGCCTCTTATGGTTGTAACACTCTCAGAACTTTACTTCTTCCATTAATAAAGCATTTGAGGTTCTTCTATATGCATGTGTCTCAATGGCGTATTGATGCTTGTATATTTGATTTATTCTAATCCTTGAATCAATTATGGATGTATGCTTCTTGTAGTTTCCTTTTCTTGTGCTTTTGCAGGATCTTTGTGTAGCTGGGCCAGTGAAAGAGCAAGGAGCTGAGAGCAAGTAGCAAAGAGGGAAGATTGGATCAATCATTTGCGGAAGATAACGGTTAGTGGATCTCTTTCTCCTCTCTCTTACATCTCATAAAGAAGTAATCTTGAATAGCTTTGCATTCGGTTGTTGCTGAGGTACTATCACCCTTAGAGTGGGATAGGGTCATTCCGTATTGGATACTTTTCCCAACAACAAATTGGCGACCATACTGGGGATCATATCTTGTTGGTTGTTTGTGTTTTTGCTATTCATTTCATAAACAAAGGGAATACCGAATCGAACTGCATTTGGATCTTTCAAATGCAAAGTAGAGGGCAGCTACTCTAGCTCAGTTGCTGGGCAAGTTTATGATTTGAAGAGCTGATCCACAAGGACTCTAATAAGCTCTTAGTGATAGCTTTTCATCCTCCTTTTCATCCCTTAGTGTGTACTTGACTGATAGCTTCTGATTTGGCCAAAAACTGTGAATTTTTTAGCAATCTGTGACCCGGAAACCAAGAGAAACGAAAGTTTCGTTCTTCAGTGCAGGTTGTGTGAAGGCTGTCTGCATTTCAGCGCAGTTCCCGAAGGGGCTACCTGCGCTGAAGGTCAAACTGCCTGTGTACTACCTGCGCTGGACCAGTTTTGCCTAGTGCTACTGGGGTTTCCTGCTGTTTCTTGCCCTGTTTTCACTCTTGTTTTTGCAGCCTGTTACCAGTCTATGTACCTATCTGAAACCAACTTTCCTTGCCACTATTCCGCCTCGGTTGTATAAAGAAACTGTGTTTGTTATTTTTGTATTTCTTGTATCATTTACAGTTTCCCATAACGAAAGTGAACTAGTCTTGCTGTGGCCTCTTAGATCTAGACCTGTGATTAAGTGTCGTTTTGATCTTAAGAGTTAGTTTATTTGCTGTTCATAGCTGATTGAGCTTTTGCTTTCGTCATATGGTTTGAATTGATATATTTCTAGTGTCGAAACAAGTAAACCTTAAGGTGTCTTTTGATTTTGGACAAGCTTGTTTGCTTTCACTTGAAATTGAATTCGAAATTATACAACATCTTTCTTTGTGTGTCGCACAAACATTAAGAAAGAGAAAAGAAATACTTGCATTGTGCATGTGCATTATGACAGTTTGCATGTTGATTTAGGGAAAAATGCATTAGTGTGTGCTCTATGATTTGTGTGAGAAGATGTTATCTTTCTTTTCCCTCAGTAGTTAAGATTTTCAAAGTTGAGAGATTGAAAAGCTTGCTTATCATCTTAGACTGCATTTAGGAGTGTTACTATACATCTCGTGGTGATCCATAAAGGAAAACTGCTAAACAAGATCAACCTTAAAATAAATTGAATTTACATAACAACGCATTGAAACATAACACAAACACATAGAGGTCTAAGCTAGAGACGTGTTCCGACGTCGTTAAACGTGATATCTTAGCATTGAGTGGTTGGGTGATTCCTCCACGGTGAAGCGATAAGTATCAATACGGACTTGTGATCCCACGTACCGTCACGTATATATTGGGAGACCCCTATAGGAACAAAGCCTTTATCCATAGGAAACTGTGTCGGCCGCCCTACTGATCGCAATGCAATGAACACAGCATTCACGAAGATCGACCACTTGTACCGTAAAACGTATTCTGTGGTTTTGCGAAAAGTCTGGCACACCCTCTGCCTAGAACTCTAGAGCAGTTTCTTTTGGCCTTTTTCAAACTCTATAACTGAAAAATTCCATCCGAGCATTTGTCACTTCGGGCTCGTTAAAACATCGAAGGAGACTAGAGTCATCTTTAGCTTTTTCTCGACTCTTAAAAAGTGAAAAAGCAAGTTGTGTCTAAAGCGTCGTTATAAAATTTATTTTAAACGGAACATAATCACCTCCTATTCCTGCGTTGATCTTTAGGTTGAGAACATGGAACGCCCCAACCAAGGAATTCCACATGATGGAAATCCTAGTCCTTTCTCCTCTTGGGGAGAAGTTGGTGCACCCCACATGGCTACATTGTCGCTTCCAGGATTGACAATTGGCCTGCCAATTTGGCTATTCTCAACCAATGTAGTTCAGACCACCATGGTTCCTGAACAGTCGAGTCAACAGTTAGATGAGTCTAGAGCTGCCCACCAGCCTTCAACTTCCTATAACTCTTCCTCCAATCTTTCATCTTCACAAGGTAGAGCCGGCAAAAGCCAAGCTCCCATGAAGAAGAAGGAGAAGAAGGAGAGAGAGAGAAGAAGAAGAAGGAGCCTAAGGCGACTAGGGGCAAGCAAAAGACATCTGAAAAAAATCCACACACAGAACAGACCGAGCCTAAATCGCCATGTGTCATATGTAGAGGAGACCACTTCCATAGAGATTGTCCCTGTATTCCCCGGATACTAAGGGACTGGTCACCTCGTTTGCACAATTCGGGAACATCAACCTCTGATAGCCATGTTGAATGCTTACCGTCAACCAGCGAAAGTGAAGGTTCAAGACAAAGAGGGGGAGTAAGGTCCCCCTGCAAACTGTGTAAAGGCGATCACGCCATCCACCGTTGTCCCTTCTTAGACAAAGCGAAGAGAGTTTTGGAAGATCGCCCGGTTTCACCGTTGAGACTTCCTCCTGGATACAAAAAACTCGTGCCAAGTCCTTCGTTAGTTGAAAATACAGCTGGCCCACTCAAATGGTCAGCTGAAGAGTCAGTCATTGAAAATGAACCTACTGAATCCAGACCAGACGAGATTCTAAAGGTCGAAACGGCAGTTGACCCAGTTCCACCTTCAGAGGTTTCATCTTCAAATGACACCGTCACTGAAGATTCATCTTCAAATGACACCGTCACTGAAGAGAATAAGGATGACACCATCCAGATTCTTTTCATCAACACATATTCTGATGAGCATCAGGGCAATGCGCCCATTCCTTTATCGCAGGAAGGAACATCGTCAGGGTCGTATCCGGCCGTGTATTCGGTCCCACCACCAAGCAACCTGGTTGTGTCCTTTGATTGGAACCAACTAGGCAGACCCCGGTTGCCAGCCAGTATACCATTCAGAATCGTAGTCCAAATCTACAGAATGGTAATGGCTGGAACTATCATTGATGAAGGGGCATCTGTGAGTATCCTTTCCTCTATTGCTTGGAAAGCACTGGGTTCCCCCGAGCTTTTACCTGAGATAAGAAATATCTCGGGTTTTGCCAAAGGAACCAGTCGACCATTAGGGATCCTCCCCAATGTACCTGTTACATTGAAAGGGAAGACTGTTCAGATGAACGTGATGGTTGTTCAAGGACCTTTGGATTATAACCTACTCCTTGGACGAGACTATATATATTGCATGGGAGCTATAGTCTCCTCACTCTTTAGAGTAATGTGTTTTCCACACGAAGGAAGAATGGTCAAGCTCGTAGACCAACTTTCATTTCTGGGATCACGCATCGCAAATAGTCACATACCAACCCTCAATGGTCTATTTACTCAAGAAATGTCTCCACCCCCAGTCCTCCTTCCCGATGAGTGTGAGTGATTCGGAAAGATGGGACTGGAACCCAGGGGGAATGCATCTTGGTCTGCTTCGGGCAGAGGAAACCTTGGGTATAAAGTAGAATTTTCACGAAGGAATATGACTAGTCCGTACCCCGTCCGTGGATGGAGGAGGGGTTGTTCTAGAACAAGATTCTTTTGATAAGGTTACTTGTTTGACGAGGGTCATTCACCATTGTCTACTTCGGTAGACAGTGCCGAGGAAGTGTTTTCGTTTGATGGTGTTAACAAAACAATCTTTGGGTAACCAGAAAGAGGCAAGCCTCACCATTTAAAACAAATGTTTTATAGGATAAGTAGGGGCAGCCTTGAAATTGTACTTTATACCTGGGGGCATGCAAACCTTTTGGGGTGCAAGCTAGGAGCGGTTATTTATCTATTTTTGGGATTAGCCGTTTCTGAACTTGCATAAAGAAAGGATGAGAGGGAGCATAGCTTATGTGAGGCGCAAGCTCTATAAAAATTGGAGTCTCACAGGAGACATTTCTTATCTTACGACTGGTATATCGAGCAGTTTTACCGCGGAATTTATGCTCGTTAAAAAATAGAAAATCGAGATCCGAGCAGTTTTAGCACATAGTTCATGCTCGTTAAAAAATAAACATAAGATCGAGCAGTTTTACCGTGGAATTTATGCTCGTTAAAAAATAGAAAAGTGTGAACAAGAGTTTCCTCCAGAGTTTAAGCTCATTAAAAAATGAACCTATTCCTGTAAATAACCATTGTGATCGTAAATTTATTAGCCATAAAAAGCCTTGGTCGTGTTTGCACCTGCCACCTCCATTCCATTTGGCCGATCGTTCACCCCCATATGATTGTTTACCCATTTTGAGGAACAGCTGCGAAGAGTGATTTCACTTAGCCATCCTTGTGACACTGCCGTGATTGGAAAATTCCAACCTGTACTTGGAATCTGCTGCTATCCCTGTTTATCACTCGTTCCTCAAAAGACGAGTCTTCTTTGAGCTCTTTTCATCTGACTCGTAAAATATGAAAAGTTTGCCGAGTTTTGGCCTTCCAACTCGTTAAAGTGACCGGAAGAGCTATCCCTCCTCTAGATTTTAATCTTTTTGGACCTGAGGGATTATTGCACAAAAAGGTCGAGCGCTTGTGTTATTCGGCTCGTTAAAGTTATCGAAAACTCATCCCTTCTGTATTGATTTATACTTTTTCGGACTTAAGGGATTAGATGACGAAAAAGGAATTTTGGAGTTAAATTTCTGTACCTTTTCAGACTCTCTAAAAATGAAAAGGACCGAGTTTTCCTTATCGTTAGACTCGTTAAAATGATTAAATAGCGACAAAATTGTCTTTAGACGAGAACGAGTTTCCCTATCGCTAAGCTCATTAAAACATAGCGATGGGCTTGCCCGAAGGGCAGGTTATAGAACAAGCATATGTTATCCTCCTCAAGCTTGACAAAAATAAAGAGGTACTGGTCAGAAATGACTGGGGAAAAATTGGGAGAACCTCAAAGCTTTAATGGTAGCAAGTCGCTCTTGAACATGACACTTTGTCCTCCGTATCACATCGGGTTGGGTTGTTTCATTCACCGGTCTCATCACCATGGTCCTCACCAAACCATCCACATTTGGGGTAATGCTACCGATCCATCACATCAGTGTCGTTATATGTTCAATAGATGTTGTTCAGAAAGAGTCAACCGTGTCCCATCCACTGCCATACATTATCCTTCATCCACCCATGATCGCCACCCTGAATCATATTTCACAGAATGTTTTCACCTCCACTAGAATCATTAGCTCCGTTCCGTGTCACTGATGTGGGATTCATTAAGGCCCTCCTTTGACGGATCGCTTCTTGTCGACTTCAGCTCATTATCCAAGAAGTTGATCTAGGAACACCCCCCTCAGTACTTTGAAGCTTGCATGCCTCAATGGCAAGTTTCTCACTTCTGGCGACAGGTATACATCAATGACCTTCGACCAGAAGATTTTGCGTGGTGTTTGACGCCAAGTCCTTTATTCACACCACGTGAATTGTACTGCAGTACCTTGAGGGTCATTATCATTATCGGTGATTCCTCTCGCGCTTGTTAACGGTTTACATTATTGACCGGTAATCAAGCGATGTCTTTCCATGCTCGAATTCAGCGCAATTCTCACATGGATCGACTTGTACTTAGAGTGAAGATCGAACGAGTTTGAAGACCCCGGATCTAGTTTCATCCATCCGGGCTGCGATATATATTCAGGAAATATAAAGACATTTGATATGTACATTATTACAGCAGATGATCATCCTACTCAAAGGATGATAATTTCAGCAGAGAATTATCAGTCTACCATCAGACGGTCGTCTGTTATATGTACCAAAATGAATTTATAAAGCTGAGCATGGGAATGACCGCCTCAGCTAGATCATGAAAGCAGAATGAAAAATAATGTATTGTATTGTATTTATTACAGGTCACCTCTCAGCGATTGAATGAACTTCGGATCCTCCTGATAAAGCATTTCACCCGATAAACGACCTCATACTTTAGGGGGCAACTGTTATAGACATTTTTGTGCCTTACAGCATGAAGCATGAAATGTCAATAATCTGAGGGATCCAAAGTCCCTAAACATGTTGTTCCTACCCCTAAAAGAACAAGGTCAGCAAACCACAGCACTAAATATCAGTTCTCCACCTGAAAACACTCAAAAACAAGCTAATTCTGGATCATGTCAACTGCTCCACTGAGCATCTGCGCTGAATGTCAACTGCTCCACTCTGTACCTGCGCTGAATGTCAAAAGCAATGAAGGCTACCTGCGCTGGGCGAGATTGGCCAAGTGGCACAGTCATTCTGCAAGGTGTCAAGTGCCCAGGAAGCTTCCAAAGTGACACTTGGATCAGGGAATTCACCTTGTGATGAGTAAGAGGATCTAGATCTCCAAGTGGAAACAAGAAACTCCAAGTGGACTCAAGAACTGAAGTATAACTGAAGTGGGAGAGGACACTAGTCAGCTTCATGCCAGCCTCAAGCTGACTCATCCTTTCTCCAAATCTCCTATATATAGAGCTCTCTCATGAGGTCTAAGGAGGCTGGAATTTTGTAACTGTAAGGAAGTGCTGTTGGTTTGAGTATAGAACTATTGGGTGATTTGCTTGAAGGAGGTGAAGAGGAGATTTCTTTCTGCTGGGAGGTGTTACTAGATTGGGCCTCTTATGGTTGTAACACTCTCAGAACTTTACTTCTTCCATTAATTAAGCATTTGAGGTTCTTCTATATGCATGTGTCTCAATAGCGTATTGATGCTTGTATATTTGATTTATTCTAATCCTTGAATCAATTATGGATGTATGCTTCTTGTAGTTTCCTTTTCTTGTGCTTTTGCAGGATCTTTGTGTAGCTGGGCCAGTGAAAGAGCAAGGAGTTGGGAGCAAGCAACAAAGAGGGAAGATTGGATCAATCATTAGCGGAAGATAACGGTTAGTGGATCTCTTTCTCCTCTCTCTTACATCTCATAAAGAAGTAATCTTGAATAGCTTTGCATTCGGTTGTTGCTGAGGTACTATCACCCTTAGAGTGGGATAGGGTCATTCTGTATTGGATACTTTTCCCAACAACACCACTTTCTTGGTGTAGACAGTATTGTCAGAATAACACCCAGAAAAGCCAGATTCTAAAAGAAAGCTATCCATTTTGGCATACCAAGCCCGAGGAGCTTGCTTGAGACCATAAAGAGATTTCTTAAGTCGACATACAAGGCTGGAGTCTGTTTGGATGAAGACAATGGGTTGTTCCATATAGATTTCTTCATGCAAGTCCCCATGCAAGAAGGCAGATTTAACATCCATCTGATGGACTTCCCATTTTAAAGAGGCAGCAAGGGAAAGAACAAGGCGGATAGAGTTCATTTTGGCAACAGGGGAGAAGGTTTCAGTGTAGTCAATGCCTTCAACCTGTGAAAAGCCCTTAGCAACAAGACGAGCTTTATGTTTATCAACTTTCCCATCTGGTCCATACTTGGTTCTGTAAACCCATTTACATCTAACAAGTTTGCGTCCCTTTGGTAGAGGAACAAGATCCCTTGTATCATTTGCCAACAATGAATGATATTCTTCATTCATAGCTACTTCCCAATGTGGATGGCCTGAAGCTTCTGCAAAAGTGTCAGGATCATGATTTATTGGAGCTTGAGCCAGTAAAGAAGAGGCTCTTTCAAACTGAGAACGTGTACGTCGTTGATCTGTAGGATCACCGACAAGATCACCTGCTGCATCCCAAGTAGCACGGACCCATCTTGGAAGTTGAGGATCCTGAGAAGGTGGGGGAGGATTGTCATCCTCACTTTCATCATCTGAAGAAGAAATGTTTTCAAAAGTAGAAGAGATAGGAAGAGGTGGCACATCCGCCGGACTAGGCTCGCAGGCTGATTTATTTTCATCAAATTTTACATCTCTTCTAATGATAACATTTTTGGACTTAAATGGAATAAGTCTATAACCTTTTACATCTTCCGAATATCCAACAAAAGTGCATTTCTCACTCTTAGGTTCTAAAGCTTTATGCTTTTCATCTGGAATATGGGCCCATGCTTCACTTCCAAAAACACGAAAGTGACTTACATCTGGTTTAATGGAACTCCAAGCTTCTTCTGGAGTGATATTCTTTAGAACCTTAGTAGGAGTGCGATTTATTATATAATTTGCACAATTAATTGCTTCGGCCCAAAAACTAAGACTGAGTCCTTTAGATTGCAACATACAATTAGCCATTTCCTTTAAGGTGCGATTTTTCCTTTCAGCTACACCATTTTGTTGTGGAGTATATGGAACAGTATGTTGCATTTGAATTCCATTTTCGGTGCAAAAGTTGATGAATGTGTTTTTAACATATTCTCCACCATTATCAGTTCTTAGCTTAAGAATTTGATGTCCAGATTGTTTTTCAACAAAGGCTTTGAAGGCCAAAAATGTGTTAAATACTTCGCTCTTGAGTTTTAAGAAGTATACCCAAGTGCGTCTGGAGAAATCATCAGTGAAAGTTAAGAAATACTTGCAGCCAGAGAGTGAAGCAACAGGAAGTGGACCACATAAATCACTGTGCACAAGCTGTAAAGGGGCTGAGGCGTGCCAAGAGGCACGTTTTTCAAAACTGTCCCGATGATGTTTTTCGAGTACACATCCGGATCAAACACCATCTTTGCAAGATACCATAGGAAGACCTGTCACCATATTTTCTTTACATAGATGCTGAAGGGAGCGATAGTTTATGTGACCAAATCGCTCATGCCAAAGTTTGCTCACTTCATCATTATGAGCAACAAATACTGAGGGAAGATTTGATGACCCAAAGTTGTGAAACTTATACAACCTTGTGGAATCATCAGCAATACCAGTAGCCAGAATCTGTTTAGGATCTCTCAGATCCTTGATTACAACATCATGAGGTGAAAATTCAACAATTTTACCTTCACCTGAATGAGTTATCTGATATACATATAGAAGGTTGCAGGATAAGGTTGGAACACATAATACATCATTAAACTGACCATTGTCTAGATGAACAGTTCCAGTCCCTACAACATTAAGAGATCTATCATCACCAACATATATATTTTTGGTGTTACAATCATTTAAAGAAGAAAACATGGCTTGGTTTTTGGCCATGTGATAAGAGGCTCCAGAATCAATGAGCCACTCATGAGAATGAGAAGAAGAAGATACATTTAATGCATAACCAGACTGAGATGATTGACAGCGACATGCAGAAAGTGCCATTCCTGAAGATGAAGTTGAAGAATGCTCCACATGGATGTTATGTTTCTTCATTGCGGCTTCCAAGGCTTCCATCTTCTTAAAGCATTTAGATTCTAAGTGGCCATCTCGATTACAAAAGTTACAATGTCTATCAGTCTTCTTCCATTTGTTTTTATTGGTCTTATCATTTTGCTGAAATGATCTTTCATTTTGAGGCTGAGTTTGCTTAGGACCCTTGTTTGGTTTAGGACCATTCTTTTTAGGATATGACTTCTTAGGATTCTTTGAATTTGGTTGCTGCTGGGCGGCTAACGCTTTCTTGGAAGAGTTTCCAAGATTAAGAAGACCAAGGTGTAAGAGTTTTTCTTGTTCTCTTATTAAAGAATCACAAAAAGAGTCAAAGGAAGGGGCCTTGTAGTCTTTTCCTTGACAAATGAAATCTTCCCTTGTAGAATGGAAGGTGGAAACAAATACAGAGTAGGCTAGTCCCAACTTAGTAAGGATGGAATAAATAAGGTTACTATCTTCTTTCTTAACCTTAACACCTTCCAAGAGATATCTAAGGGTCTTGAATTTGGACAAGAAATCTTCAATGCAAGAAAAATTATTAGAATCCAATGTAAGCAACTCATTTTCAAGTTGATGGGCTCTAATTTCATTTTTAATCCCAAAAACTTTAGTGATTTGTTCCAATGCTTCATGAGGAGTTTCAAGTTCTACAATATGGAATCTAAGATCAGGAGAAATAGACATCCCTATCAAACCACGTGCTTGATCTTGTCTTTTTTCCCATTTTGCAGCCTTGTCTTCATCTTTTGGTTTCTTCTCTTGGTCTGTGGCTATTCGGTAGAGACCTTTACTTCTAAGTAAATCTTCCATGTAGGATATCCATTGGAAGTAGTTAGTGTTGTCAAGAATGACTTGGCATGGACTTTCCATTTTAAAAAAAAATATGAAGCTGAAGATGCTGAAAGTAAGTGTTCCAATGGATAGATCTCGAAACATTAGGCTATTTTAAAAAAAACGGCTCTGAAAAAGGCTTCCGGATGAAGAAGTTATGGTTTTTTGAAAAACAATTGTTGAAGTTGCCGGCAAAGTGCGCGAATGTGCGGGAATGAAATAATCCACCCCCACAAAATGGAGACTTGAACCCAAGACCTCTACTCTCTTAAAATAGCTTTGAACCAATTGATCTATACAAAAAATTTGAGAGAGAGAGAGAGAGGGGGGGGGGGCTTGGTTTGCGTGCTTGCCTTGAGAAAGCTCTTTTTCCCTACAAAACACAAAACACAAAACCCAACACGAACATGCAAAGAAAACGAACCTTATGGCTCGAAGTTAGCTTTAGCCAAAAAACTAGATATTTTCAAAAATGAACCTTGCGGCTCAAAGTTACCTTTAGCCGAAAAACTAAATATTTTTCTCAATGTTTCTGATTTTCCGAGATCACACTAAGGTGCGGGGAAAAGAGCATACGCATGAGAAAAATCCTTCCTTTCTGTTTCTGATTTGCCCAGATCGCACAGAGTCGCAGGGCAAAGAGCATACGCAGAAACGAAAGGTATAGATCCGGTTAAAAAAAAAGCTAAATAAACCGAAACCGAAATAAGCAGAGAGAAAATAACAGTAAACTGCAAATAAAGACTGTATACCTCCAGATCTTAAAAATGACACAGCTAGGGCTACCGGAAACCTTTTCGCGTGAAACGAAAGGGGTTCCTCACTGGAACAGATGCTTCGAACACAATAGAGCAGTCCTCTCGGCCCGAAAGCAGTCAGAAACAACAGATCTAGGAAACGGCAGTCGGATGCAGTTCTACCGGCTTCAGATTTGGATCACCAACGGACGCGGCCCTCAAATAGCTCTGATACCATGTAGGAATTTACAGGGTAAGTTCCTCAGAAAGAACACCAAAAGGACACCGCTCACAACCAGATCACAGATCAATACACCAGTATTTTTGACGTGGTTAAAACCCTCAAAGAGGGAAACAGTCCACGGCCTGCGCCAACGTGGCTACTACAGGCAATTTATTAATCAAAGAATGAAAATTTACATAAGCTTCTCTCATGCACGGATTACCCGAACAATGACCCTCCATGTGCTTTAAATAGAACTCATGGACCAATCGGGTGTCAAGCCATGGATCAAGTGTCGGTAATACTGAGGAGAGAGTGAACCGTCGGATCACTACATATTGTGACCGTCGGATTGTAAGTTACAAAAACGTACAACGGTAAAGCAACACACTTTACCTAACTCTATACTGGACCAAGTTGAACTTAACTATTTCCTATGTGTCGGAATATCCTAACATCCAAGTCGTTTGGGAAAATCATAGATTATATCTTTCCTCGGGGCTTTGACAAGGTGTATCAACCTGTACATCATATTTTATTATCATTCTTTAGCCCTGATGATGGATCCCACTTGGGATTTGAAACGTTGGTGTAAAAATGTTCATACTGTGGATTCTCCGGTCTCTGATTCAAAAGGTGTATCAACCTGTACATCATCTTAATGTGATGGAGCTTCCTTGCTCATCGACTTACCATATCCTAGATGATGTCTATCTGCTGGAGCAATTGACGAATACGGGATTCCTCAATAATCGAATCCCACCTCTGGTTGTTACAAAGAATCACAGTGGTATCCAATGTAAATCCAAACAGGTTACTGAAGAGCTTTCGCAACCAAACTGCCTCACACGAGGTTATGCTAGCAACAATATATCCTGCTTCAGCAGTGCTCAAAGCCACCGACTTCTGCTTCTTGCTCATCCAAGATATCGAAGCAGATCCCAAGGTGAAACAGTACCTGGAAGTGCTCTTACGATCCACCACACTGCCTGCGCAATCAACATTAGTATATCCAACTAGTCTCACATCTTCGGCAGTGTATCTTAATCCATGAGAGATTGTGTCCTGAAGACATCTCAGAAGATTCCAAGCATCAATCCAGTGAGGCTCAACCAAATATGAGCTCACAATGCTAACTGTAAAACATATGTTCGAACAGAGGTTCACCAAGAACATCAATGTGAATGAGTTTTTGAAACTCAGAGGCATTTCCCAAGTCTGGTCCGACATCATTACCATATAACTTCTAAAATTTAAGATCCTCAAGGTAGTCACAGGCTTGCAGTCCATCATACCGAATCTTTCTAATACCTTTACTACATATTTTCCTTGAGATAGGAAAATTTCCCTTGGCTTCTGCCACACTTCAAGTCCTTGGTCCTTCATTTCAAATTCAGAAGCCATCTCCCTCTTACATTTGAGAATGAGAGGGTTTGCACCTGTTAGAAAGAGGTCATCCACATACAACACCAGTATGAGAGGCTTGTCATCTTCAACCTTAAAGTAAAGGTTAGGATCAGCTTCACTCCTAGTGAATCCCAACTTCATCAAGTAGCTATCGATCCTCTCATACCATGCTCGGGGTTCTTGCTTCAGCCCATAGAGAGCCTTCTTCAACCTGCATACATGAGATTTTCGATCATAAATCTCAAATCCTTCGGCTTGCTCCACGTAGACCTCTTCTTTGATCGAGCCATGCAAGAATGCAGTATTGACATCCATCTGATGTAGGTTCCATCCTTGTGAAGCGGCAAGGGCTATGATCGAGCGGATGGTCGTATATCTGGCAACAGGTGCAAATATCTCATCATAGTCTATACCTTCCTTTTAGGAGAAACCTCGAGCAACAAAACGAGCCTTATACTTTTCCGTGCTTCCATCTGCTGCATGCTTTATCTTGTAAAGCCATTTTGAAGTAACAATTGTCTTGTCTAGGGTCTGGGAACTACTTCCCAGACATCATTCTCCATAATAGACTCATATTCTATGGTCATAGCATCCTTCCATACTTGATGCTTGACGGCATATGAGAATGACGAAGGCTCATTTTGTATGATCGTGCTCATGATGGTCAGGTATCCTTGATACCTATTAAGTTTCTTACTTTGATGGAAGGTTCCTCAGGGTGCAGCATGTCCTTTAACATCATCAAGTATCCCCCTAAGCCATGAAGGCCTCTTCCTAGAAGAGGAAGGCTCATGTGGATGAGAATCTATCAGATCCATGGGTTCTTCTACATCAGGCATTGATTCATCATCCTTTTCTTTCGGTTCCCTGGTGTTGGCTTCTTGAGAGCTCCTCAAAGTCGAAAGATTGTTCACCTTGAGTGAACTTTTCTTTAGGAGTCTTGGAACCCAATGCTTGATGAGGGCATCAATTTTGTACATATGCGACGGTGATTGTAGTTTCAGCCCATAGAAACATCAGAAGTCTTTGATCATGCAGCATGGCCAAGACAGCTTCCATCATCGTGCAGTTCTTCCTTCCCACCACACCATTCTCTCAGGAGTATGTGGTGTAGTAGTCTCCCTCTTAATGCCAACCTCAGGTTTTCCTGAGTAAATCAATTGTAATATATCAGAGGTCTTGCTTTGGCTTGAGGGGAATGGTCCCCTTTTGAGCTTTCCTTTGGCACATTCCATACATACACCTTCTTTCTCTACTTGGAATTCGGGCATCCTTGTTACCATCTGTCTTACATCAGGTAGAGCTTTGTAATGAAGGTGGGAAAACCTCCGATGCCAAAGCTCGGACTAAAGAGTTGTGTCACAAGACATGACACCTAGCGGACCTCCATCGACCTGATATAATGAATCAACACTAAACCCAAGAGTAAAGGCATATTTAACATTATTTTTCCATATACATACCTTACCATCGCTGAAGGTTACCTTGTAGCCTTTGTCTTCCGTTCCCGAGATGGACACTAGGTTCTTTTTCAGGTCAGATGCATTTAATACATCTTGGAATTTCTGGCCTTCTTGAATGCTTGTCCTCTTCCTTGATTCCCATCTCTCCTCTTACCTTTGCTGTTGAAGTTGTCATTCCTTTGATTGCCATCAGAGGGATTTTGATCATCGTCCTAATGTGAGTCCTTTCTATTAGGGCACTCCCTTGCATCGTGACTTGCTTCATCGCATGTGAAACATCGTCCTTTTCTTCCACCCTTAGATCCAGCCTTTCCTTTAGACCCAGAATTATTTCTTCTCCTAGCATGAGAAGAAAAAGCAGCAGGAGGACCTTTAGGCATGCTCTTCTTCCCTTGTTTCTTCTTGAATGCATCTAGCCATTAATTCCTCGAAACTAGGAATTACATTATAGTTTAGAAGAGTAGTCCTGAACACATACCATTCGGATGGTAATCCTCCAAGAGTCGTGAGTTCCATTTCCTTGTTAGTAATGGCCTTCCCAATAGATAGGAGATCATTCTTGATCTCGGTGATTCTTAAGAAGTATGCTTGCATACTTTCATCTTTACCCTTCTTGATTTCCCTCAGCTTATTTCTAAGAAACAAAACTTGATTTGTATCATTAACTTTAAATAAACTCACCAGTCTATCGTAGATTTCCTTGGAGGTGTCTAGATCAGAGATGTAGGCCACAAAACGCTTGTCGATAGAGTCCCAGATGATCTTCTTTGTTTTGACTTCTCCATTTTTCATTTGTTCTAGGCAGCAGTAGATGCATTTGATGAAGGCTCAACAATATTGCCTCTTACATGGTCTAGCACTCCTTGATCTTGAAGGGTTAGATCGATAGACATCTTCCATCCATGATAGTCAGCTTTCTCATGGAGCTTGTCTTCGGCAGGAAAGAGTGTTGAGGACCCCATAGTTCTTTTAGGATAACCTTGCCAATCTTCTTTTCAATGATTGCTCTTGCTCTTGCTCGGGCTTTGTCTTCACCTTGGCTCTGGTACCATGTTAAGTTATGGTGTGTTCTATGCTTATAACAGTTTACTTCTTTTTCTTATTATATTCCACCGATTAGCAATTACATGTACATAAAGTAAAGTGCAGATAGAACATTAAACGATCGACAGAAAACAAGCCAAGACAAGAGACACAAGATGTGACAGCTAGCCAGGGAAAAACCCCACAATGTGTGGGGAAACCCTTTGATCAAATCTTCTTTTATCTTCAATAATTCAGCAGAGAGAAATAGTACAATAAATCTGATTCATATCAGCAGTAGCAAACCCTAGATCAGCATTAGCGGCTTCATTATCAAACTAAGGCATACCATATCTCACAAACCGATAGTCGGATTGACTTCATTCCACCACCAAAAGTTTCGGCTTCCAGAGGAGGTTCAAATGAACCTACAACGCAGTTCCGATGAGGAGATCTTCTAGGCCACGCAAGTCAATATTTACTTCTGCAGTTGCAGCTTCAGTTTCAGCAGTTTCCGGCTTCAAACTAGGGCAGTCGATATCTTGCAAACTGTTCGTCAGATTAACTTCATTCCACCACCAAAAGTTGCGGCTTTCAAAGGAGGTTCAGATGAACCTACAGCGTAGTTCCAAAGAGGAGATATTCTAGGCCATGCAAGTCAATCTTTACTTCTGCAGTTGCAGCTTCAGTTTCAGCAGTTTCCGGCTTCAAACTAGGGCAGTCGATATCTTGCAAACCGTTCGTCGGATTGACTTCATTCCACCACCAAAAGTTGTGGCTTTCATAGGAGGTTCAGATGAACCTACAACACAGTTCCAAAGAGGAGATCTTCTAGGCCACGCAAGTCAATCTTTACTTCTGTAGTTGCAGCTTCAAATTCAACAGCTTCCGGCTTCACATGTGTGAGAGAGAGAGACCCATTTCAGCGCAGTAGAGAAGAGACTCATATCTGTGCAGTAGAGAGAGAGAGATGTGATGAGATGAGTGAGTCCAAATGAGGAAAATTCCTCTTATATTTATACACAACGTTGGTGGGTGAATAGATGCGACTGTTGGGCTTCTGAGCCTACATGAATTGTAGGTCGGCTTGATAATAATTCCATAATCAAAATAAATTCATATCTCCACGAATACTTATCAGAATTGGATGATCTTTATATCAATCCTACACCTCTCGATGAGAGTAATCTAATAAAAATATTATCAGCCATGAATAAGATGACCCACATGAAGTTTTGCCCTGGTTGCCAATTTTAACATAGGCTTATTAATAAATAAGTGTTTCACATCATGGTGGAGATAAATTCAAAAGTCTAGTATAATACTCTGCCAGTTGGTATACCACTCATTGATGAGGTACTTTCTTGTTCTTTGGCAACTTCACTGATTTTCTTGTTGTAGTCCTCCTGTGTCATGAGTTTATGATTTATGACTAAGGGATTAGGTAGTACCTTTTCCCTCAAAAGCTCAAACTTGGTCATAAACCTATCAACGACTAGTTGCATGGTTTGACACTTATTTTTTAAATTTAACATTAAATTTCTCTTAGCTAGGACCCTCTTGACTTCCAAAATGGTAGCTATCCTGTCAGGTATGTCAAGTTCTTGTAGCTCATATTTGTTCTTGGAGTTGAGGAATTGGATATTATTACTGCTTCCTTTGGCATTTCTCCAAGTTCTTCTTTGACCTTCTGGATGGCTTCTGTAGCCTGTTTGATTAAGCCTATCTACTAAAAAATGACCTAGATAGATGGAAAAATATCATTGACAGAGTCAATGATATTGGCCCATAATAATTTCTTGACCTTTCCCAAACGCCCACTTAGTGTTAACTCTTTCTCGAGACTTTTCACTCTCTCATTCATTGTGGTAGCCTTCTATTGTTCTTCCTTATGCATGATTTGGGCTAACCTACAATCTGTCTCTAGGCTGGTAATTTTCTCTTTTAACTTATTCATTTCGCTGGTCTGAATGGAAATTTCTTCCATTGTCTTAACCAACCTGTTTGCTTCATCACCTGTGGTACCTGTTGTTGTTGATGTCGTTGTTGATGTAGTTGTTGTTGCTGCTGGTAATGCAGTGGCCATTGGACCAGTGGGAGCTAATGCTTCTGCCAATGTGGAAGGCACAACTGTGGTCACTGTAGGAATGACAGTTGGAGGAGCACTGTCTAGACTAGCTTGTTTGAGCTAGATCAAGCTATCTAGTTCCTTTTCCATTTCCTTCAACTGGTCATTGAGTTGCAGCACCAAGTCCATCATCTCTTCATGATTTGTTTGGCTTTCTAGGACTTCTTTCGTTTGAGGGTGCTATGACTGAGGCAACTTGAGCTGTTTCTTAAGGGCTGCAATGTCTTCATTTTTCTTCTTAATTAACTGTTCAACAGCCTTGATGTCCTTTGGGTCATGGCCCAGCTCAATGATCAGGTCTTCTAAGGATTTTATCCTTGTGTCTTTGGCATTGGAAGATGCTTTTTCCAGTTTGTACTGGGCTGTCACATTGTCTAATGAGTCCCTGAGCTTGAATGTTGTCATTGCTTTTGTTGTGAGGGTGGAGTACATCAACTCTCCAACCTGCTTGTGAAATTCTATTTTATCTATGGGATGCACATCCCCGGCTAAGACCTCAAAGTTGGTCTTCTTGTAGTCTGTTGTGGTTTTAGGTTGCTATACATTAGGCTCTAAGAAAGACACCTACATTTTATCTTCTTTGATGTCAAAGGTTGACATCAATATGTTGTATTTTGGTGGTGTCATCTGCATGTACTTGGCATAAGTGTATGCCTTTAGCTTTTCATTCCTCATTTTAATCTCCTTGAACCTTTCCTTGATATCTGCTTCCTTGTCAGCTGGCCTGACAAAGGAAGACACCTCCACACTTTTCTGTCTCTATATAATCTGGGTGTTTGAAGAGGAGGGTTTTTGTGTTTCTGATGATGCAACAATCTCAGTTGTTTGTCTACTCCTTTGCCCTATTGCATTAGTATCAATCATTTCTGTTGATGCAATGTTTCCTCCTGTTCAGACACTGGAGTCAATTTGGGCCTTTTGTTTAGTTGGAACTGTTGATCAGTGGTCTCCATAGCAGAGCTTGATGATTCCTCCATGTTTCTTTTGGGATTCTTTTCCTGATTGATAGGAGTCTGAATGATGAGAGGGATATTCATTTGCTCTTCCAACACAAAGACCTACAAGAAAGAGTTTTGGTGAAATTGTTTCACCAGGTCAACCATTTTGTTTTCCACATCCACCACTGTGCTATCCATATGTATCAATATGTCCTCTACCCATTCTGATTGATTAGCATACTGTTCAATGTCAGGTATTGGGTAGTGGATGTAAGGTCCTAGCTTGACCTTTGGCCTTAGTTTGTTTATAACCCCATGAGGGTCATAATTCCAGTTGAAACTATTCTTGAATTTGAATTTCTGGAGTATCTTATCAGCTTCAGGCCCAACCTCTCTGGTGTTGCAGATGAAAGGGCCCATTTGGTTTTTCATCTTAAACTATGTTTTCTTCCTAGAAGCTAAGAATTTGATCTCATCCACACCTATCATTTTATTCCAGGGAAAATATTCTCATTGGGAGATGCTTAGGCAATTTGTAGGGGGCAATATACAACCATAGATCCTAATTTCAATATGATTCTAGTAGAGGTACCCATCTCTTACTATGTTATTCTTTTCTAGTTGAAATACTCTCTTGATCTCAGTACTGATTCTAGGTTGAGTGCTAGAAGTCAGCACATTCATGACAAGGTGCACAAAACAATCTATGAAGTCTTTGTATGTGAATGTTGTGTTATACCTCTGGACCAAGGGTGTCTAGTAGATGACTGATCTTTAATTTCCCTTGGTATATTTTTTCTGAATCTTGACTGGGAACTTATCTGTTTGATAATATAGGAACATATGAAACAACACTGAAGAGTATTTGAAGACTCTTTCATTGGGAAATCTAGTGAACTGTTCATGCATTTTGTTTGCAATGAACTGGGCATAATCATACAAAATGGCAGGAGGCTGGCCTAGAGTGAATATGGACAATAAGGCCATGATTATTTCATCCAAAAACTTGTTTGATGTGAATCCTAGAATGCTTGAGATAATGGTGATTATTCTCCTGCTAGTCTTTGAATAAATAGCAAAAACATAGGGTGGAATGTCTTTAGGAGTATGGCGCTCCACAATGATGAAATTCTGAAATATTTGTTTGATCTTAGCTGGGTTCAATGTAGTGTATAGGTCAAACAGGTTTGCAATGGACAAAGGAGTCAAATTGTGGCTAGGATGGATTTGAAGCATCTGGTTAATAGACTCAACAATGATTGAAAACATGAAGTCCTGGTTTGGGGCAATTATAGACCTTTGGCTAGGTATGTAACTTGCATGGTAGAAATGTACAATGTCTAGGAATGGATGGAATTTTTGGAATGTATAATTGGGCAAACTTGATTCCCAAAGGTTTATGTCATTAGCATGGTTTAGGAACCTATCCTTGGCCCAGCAATGGATTCTCAGAAGGTTGTCTTTGGTGACTCTGTCTTTGATTTGAAAATCCTTATCTACCAGGGCCAAATGGTCAATGTATAAATGAGGGGTTATCATTGGTCTGACATCCAGAGAGGTTGGGGTAGTCATTTCTGAGATAAAAATGTGGAAAATTGGGCTTTATATGGATTTGGGAGTGAAATTTGAGTAATTTAATAACCAGGGCAGGGTATGAGCTGGTAGCAAGTTGGGGATCTGGTACTTTGGGAATGGTAGACTCTTAATTTAAATTTAAATTAATCAAATTCATTAGTTATTTTAAGAATACAATGTTCTTTCATTAGAGAGATGAAAATTCTGGTTTTATACTGAAATACCTGGAATTTACAGTTGGGGCTGCAATTGGTTTTCAATTGGGGTTTGCAGAGGGCTTTGGCAGCTAGGATGGTGTGCAGTGGTGGCGTCGAAAGGATTTGATGGTTGGAATCTGGTTGGAGGAGTTTGTAATGCGCAAGTGCTTTAGAGGTTCAGTAGTGTGATTAGAGCAAAAAAGGGTGAAAATGGCGGTCGGGAGGCTTTTAACCGCAACCGGTTGGATAAATGGCGGGGAATGAAAGTTTTATGAATAATGTTCGTTTTCATTTTGGTGGGGAGGTGGTTTTGGAGGCCATCGCATTGCTTATGGAGGTCAGGCGGTATTTTGTCGGGTGATCACGATCTACGCCAGAGGCCGACACGTAGGCAAATGGGCCCTGAGCAAAACTGCCCATATCACATGCTCTCGGGCCATTAAAGGTCGGACATCGCATGAGCGCGATATGGGTGATGGCCGTTGGATCTGGGGGTGGATGATCAAATAGCCATCGTGTGGGAAAGTTGCGCGGTTGGGCGATGGGGCAGAGGTTAGCGGGACCCATGGGTTTTAATTATGGTTTAGAGTAATTATCCCATGTTTAAGTGGGGATTAATTTAAACTGTGGAGTTTTAGGGGTAGCGGGGTTAGTTTACCTCACCAGGGTGGCAGGTTAACTCGAGTTTAGTTGGGGAAATGGTTAAGTGGTGGATTTAGTGAGGCGAGGGGGTTTTAGAGTTAGGATAAAGGGTTTGGAAGGGTTTTTATGGTAATTATTAAAGGGAAAACATGATTCTAAAAGGGGGTAATGGGTCTCACACTTAGGGGAATGGATTTTAGGAGTATTTGACTAGGGAAATGTGTGAAACCAAGGGGTAGGAGTAAAAATGAGGGGGAAGGGGTTTTCATAAGCCATGAAGGGGTAAAAGGGAAATTAGTGACTATATTGTCGGGGTGAAATGCAATGAAGGGGGAGTTAGGAAAGTTAGCTTATGAGCATGCTTTTTTCATTGATAACTACTCCTGCACACTTGAAACACATAGTTAAGCATGATAGTAGTGCTTATGCTCCAAATGACTTGTATTTCTGCAACCTTTCTTTACTTAACCTTTTCCTTACCCTGACATTTTTTATCCACTTTGGTGGGTGCACTTAAGCTAGAAAACCCTTTTCTTTCATTTTCTTTTATAAAACAAACTATCTACTTCTAACCTTATATCTTCCAAGGGCTCAGACTAAACTGATAAGCTCCTTTTATTTCTCTACCTATCTACTAATTTGCCAAGATTAAACTATTTGGTCATATTTTATTCTCTAACTATAAACATGAAATTCAGAGCATGAAATAGTCAATATTGAACAGTTTGACTATCATGGGTTGTGGCATATAAGATAAGCTGCATACAACCATTATTTAAGATAGTAAAGTAAAGAGTAGTGGCACTTGGACTTGCACACTTTCATGATCTGTTTTTTGTTTAGGGTTCATATTTTTTCATTTTTTGTATTTTTTTATCTTTTCTTATTTTTATTGTCCTTTGATATTTATTTTAGGACATACCCTCTTTACATTTTTTAATTTTAATATGGAAAACATTTGTAGAAGGCAAAGGTATGTACAATATTACAAGACTTAACCACAACCAATTCAAATTTATGAATCCTGTCACTATAGGACTCTAACAATGGTTCCACATGGGGATGGAATTTTTTGGTGAAATGTCAAGAACTATGAAAATCAATAGCTTTTAAATTGTGACTGTAGTTACCTTGTGAGTTGTCCTTTTGTGATTCTGCTTTATTGATACTTATGATAGTGAATCCTCCAAAGCTGAGGGCCTTCCCTTCGAGCTTCAACTTCAAAGGATTACCATCCAATCTAATCTACACTCTGCAATGTTATGTACAATGATGCTAAGTAAAGTGAACTATTGTGAGTCAGTGGAAAAATAACGCTTCAGCAGTCTACCATTAACAGGTCCTCATGGGAGATCTAATACATCTATGTTTGTCAAGAAAAAGGCATTGTTGCCTCTGTAGCCATAAATGACATAAGGCCCCTGCCACAAAAAATCAAATTTTCCATGCTTGCCTTTGTCTTCTCTCCTTGAATCCCACTTAAGGACTTTGTATCCTATGTAAAAACCATCTGCTTTAGTCTTTTTATCAAAGACTTTGTTGATCTTTTCCTCTCTGGTCTGCTGCAGGTGTATGGTCTGATTGATTCTTCTCTGAATATCATTTGGTTCCACCTATAATTCCTAGATGATCTTTATCACTGGCACTCCCAAGGATGATGGGAAAACTGCAGCCATCGCATAAACCAGCTGATAGGGTGATGTTCCAATGGAATTCTTAGTAGTTAGCCTATCTACCCATAAGGCATTGACTAACTTCTTGTTCCATGTCTTTTTGTTATCTTCCAGTAATTTTTTAATAATATTGACTAGGCTTTTGTTGGATGACTCTGCTAGTCCATTACCTTGAGTGTAATAGGTTATGGAATGGCCAAGGGTGATTTGGTATTTGTTACATAAATCTATCATTCTTTTGGATTTAAAGGCAACTGCATTATCAATAATGAGCTTTTGGGGACATCCAAATCTTAACAGGATATTACTCTCTAGGAAGGATATTATGACAATGTATGGCTTGCCTAGAAGGTATGGCCTCTATCCATTTGGTAAAATAGTCTGTGGCTATTAGAATCCACTTCTGCTGAGCTGAGGAGGCTGGGTGTATTTCTCCAATGAAGCCTAAACCCCATTATTAAAATGGCATCTCAGTGGAAATTGGTTTAAGAGGCAAGGGTAAAAGTTTTCTCTTTCCCTCAAAAACCTAGCATTTATGATAGGAGGTCTCATGTTTTTTAACATATGCAAACAAATTAGGCCAATAGAAACCAGCCCTTAGAATTTTTTCAGCAGTACTCTTCCAGTACAAGTGTCCTCCACAATCCCCTGCATGAAACTCTTGTAAAATGTTGTCAGCTTCATCTTTCAATAAACAAGTTAAAAGAATACCATTATTTTCCTTCCAAAACAATGCATTATCTATAACACAATATCTTAATGACTTCATTTTTAAGAATCTATCTTTAGTTCTTGTCAATCCAGGGGGAGGTTGTAGGTTTAGTAATAAAAATGTAATATCTACATACCAAGGTGAATCAGTAAAAAGTTTACTAATATGTGGAGCCACCATCTCCTCCTGATCATCAAGAGCACTAATGAAGTTTATATCAGGGGCCTGACAGTTCGATTCAGCCATGAGTTTGGCTAAACCTTAGCCTTTGATGAGCTTGGTGGGATTTATCTCTATGTCATATTCTGATATTGTGGCAATCCATTTTCCTCTTTTACCTTCAGGCCCATTTTGAGTTAAAATGTCCTTGACTACAAAGTTTGGAACATAAGAAATAATGTGAGAGTACAGAATGTACACTCTGAAGTCTTTGATTGCCTTAACTAAAGCTAATGCCTATTTTTCCATGATATTGTATTTAAGTGAGGCATCTCTTAAGGATTTACTAAAGAATGCTATTGGTTGTTCATATCCTTGGTTGTTCTTTTGCAGCAAGACTGCTGCAATGGTGTGTTCTAAAGCAAAAGAAAAAATAATAAAATCTTTGTTAAAGTCAGGACTTATCAGGACTGGAGTTTTGGTTAAAGCTTCTTTAATAGCTTCAAAGGATTGTTTGGCCTCCACTGTCCATTTAATTGTTGAGTCCTTTCTTAGCATGTTATTTAACTCCCTAATTAATTTTGCTAGATTTGAGATGAATCTCCTAAGAAAATTAATCTTACCTAGAAATGATTGTAGCTCTTTAATGTTTCAGGGATGGAAAATGGTCAAAATGGCTTATATTCTAGCAGGGTCTATCCTAATACCATCTTTAGATATGATGGGTCCTAACAAATTTCCCTCTTCTAGACCAAAGAGTGTTTTCTTGGGATTTAAAGAAAACCCAAATTTCTTGCATTTGATAAATACTCTTCTCAAGTGGTCTAAGTGTTCATTGTCAATTTTAGAGAAGACTGTGATGTCATCCCAATATACTACTAAGAAATCATGGATCTCCTTAGAAAAAGCTATATCCATAGCTCTTTGAAATGTGGCACCTGCATTCATTAATCCAAAGGGCATCTTAAAATACATGAAGGTACCCCAAGGAGTAGTAAACGCAGTTTTGGCTTGGTCCTCAGGTTGGACTAAGACCTGGTTATACCCAGAGAATCCATCAAGTAGGGAGATTCTGGAAGAGCCCACTACCCTATGAAGGATATGGTCCATTTTTGGTAAGGGGTAGTTTTCTTTTAACGACACCTTGTTTAAGTTTCTAAAATCTACACAAAGTCTAATTTCACCTGTCTTTTTCCTATTTGTAACTAAGTTTGAAATCTAGTTTGAGTATCTAATGGGGGCTATTATTTGGGCATCAAACATTATTTTAACCTCTTTCTCTATGGATGGCATAAGAACTGGGTTTATCCTCCTAAGTTTCTGTTTGAAAGGTTTATGATCTTCTTTTAGAGGTATTTTGTGTTGGATTATGCTTGTGTCATAAGATTTTAAGTCTTCATAACTCCAGGCAAATACATCCTGGAACTCCTTAAACAGATTGATGTATTTTACCATTTCCTCCAAAGGTAAGGCTTTTGATATTTTGATGAGTTTTGGTTTATCCTTAGTCCCTATGTTGACCTCTTCTATGTCAACTCTCAGAGGTTCCATCTTGGGTTTCCTATCTACATCATTAGAGTCAAACAAATCTTCCAAAGGTACTAATACTTTAGGTAAGAAATTATTTTTCAAATTAAGGATCTCAAGATCATCATCCATTATTTCCTCAATCTCTATATTCTCTAAACTATCTATTTCTACTCTAGTAAATTTAGTTGGTTTAGTTACATAAAAAATATTTACATCTATGCTACTTTCTATATTATTGTCTACTGTAGAGTCAGTTTCTATCTTGCAATTATGAAATTCACCTTCATTGTTCGTGAAATCATAGATCTGAGAGTCCTGGGAGAAAATCTGCCAATACTTTAGGTTGTCTGGTATAACAGACCTATGTCTAACTTATGCAGTGTACTGATGGTTGGGTTGAAATGACAATTTACAAATACTGGCAAAGGTGGCCAGACTGTGAGCCTGCATGTTTTTTTTTCTAGGAATAGTAGCAAAGTTTGATTTCAGGAGGTCTTTGATCAAGTCTAACATAGTATCCCTATATCGACCAAGCCTAGGGTTGTTGACAGAGTATTCATCACTAATCTGTTTAATAATCAGCTCTGAGTCTCCCATGATGGAAACTCTTTTGGCTCCCATTTTCCTAACCAATTATAACCCTAGAATTAGGGCTTCATATTCGGTCATGTTATTGGTACATTTGAAGTTCAATCTAAAAGCATGTCCCTCAGCATGATTATTCTCCATATTATGGGTCCACATTCTTGCACTAGCCCCTAATCTTTTAACAGACCCATCAAAGTCTAGATGCCATAGTGATTCATGAAATATGTTCTCACTGTCAACCATTTTGTATTTTAGGTCTTTGGCTGTGATTTCCCCTTTACCATTTTCTGCATTGTATAGGATGAAAGAGTCCATATCTAAATGCATGGAGTATATGGGAAAGTTTTGTGGCTTTTCCTCACTATTGACCATGTATTTCATCAAGGTTTCCCTATATAATTTTCTTGGTTGGCCAAAAACTGATATGGTGGCATAAGACATATCCAACTGCAAGGATCCTTGCAGTTTTGCTCCCCATGAGCGAGATAGCAGCATTCCATATTTTGGTGGGATGTCTGCAACTACAATGTCCATTAGAATGCTCTTTGCAGGGCACTGGACAAGAGTCACACATAAGTCCTTGATTAGACCAAGGCATTTAACTTAACTGGAGTCAAAAGAAAACAAATCCTTATAAGGCATGGTAATGTCTAGGTTCAGTCTCTCCATTATTTCCTTTGGCATCAGATTGTGGGATTTCCCTGAGTCCAACATAGTGTTATGCAATATTTTATCATGAATGTTTAGGCTGATGTAAAAAGGAGGAACTCCCCCTTGCTGATGAATACCATTGGCCTCAGGGCCAAACAATAATTTAGACTGGTCATCATTCAAATTAACAGAATCCTCCCCCTCTCCTATGTTCAAAGTCTTAGTTATCTGTGACCTATAAGATTCATTCTTTACTATTTCGGTCAAAGGAGCTAATATCTTTAATTTTTCTATTTCATTTTTGATGTTGAAAGGGAGTTGACGTTTGTTCGTTTGATTTAGATCTTCCTTAGTATGTGAAGTTTTGAGTGTTCTTATTTTGTTTCTCAGTGGTAGGCATTTCAGTCTATGTTTCTACTGTTTTGCCTTGATTTCTCTTATTTTGATTGTTTTTAGTAATTGTCTCTATTTGGGTTTCAGTGGAGGTTATATCTACAATCCTAGGGGTTGAAGTCTCTAGTGTTCCCCTAGGGAGGATTTGTAGCACTTTGTTAACTGGAGCTTCTTTTATTATCTTAGTCTTGGTTTGGATGGATATTTTAATGGGAGTCTCATTATTCTTCTTACTTCTCAAGCTATATTGTTTATGTACCTCATATATAGTTGACTCATATCCCTGTTTAAAATCAAAAGATTCACCAGATTCTAACTGCAACTGTTGCAACATATATAACTTGTGTTCTTTGTGAGTAAGGAAAACAATGTCTTCCTCTTTGGTTTATAGTAAATTAATCTAGGTATCATCCTTTGCTTCTTGATTCTATGAATCCTAAACATAGTTTTCTTGGAAGAGGGGCCTAATCTGTTGGTCTAGTGTAACATTATTTCCAGCATTAGGGTTCTTCCTAAAATTTTGGTTTCTTATTGGGGGTTCTTGTTGTTGATTCTCCCATTTTCTCTCCATGTTTTCTAACCTATCCATGATTCTTTCTAAAATTTTAGCTAAACATCTACTTTTCCGTCTGAAGCTGAAGCTTCCTCTTTAAATAAAACTTTCTTTTCATTCCTCATTCGTGCTTTCTTAGCTAACAGGTTGGCCTCTACACTAACAACATTGCTCTGCATTTGTTCAAGTGTTTCAAGGTTTCCTTCCCTTAGCTGGTATGACATGTCAACTTCAAAACCATAAGGGAACTTAATTAATGCTAGGTCAGGTGGAGGCTTAATGTTGGCTGGAATTCCATTGTAGATATTATTAAACCTAGTGCAATAGTCATGAACTGACTCATTAGAAGCTCTTCTAATATTGTCATATTCAGAATGTATTTGTAAAGGGTTTTTCTTTCTCTCCCATCTATCAATGAATAAAATTTGAAAATTGGAAAAGTTTGCAATATGGTTGGTAGGAAAGGCTTTGAACCATTTCTTGACATCCCCAGTTAAATTTTGGGCAAACAACCTCATTTGGACGTCTGCTTCATCTATTTCATGCAACTCAAAAAAGTCAGACATATTGTTTACATGCTATTGGGCAGTGTAATAACCAGTAGCATCAAACAGGAAAGTCTTACTCTGATAATTTGCAGGCATGGCATGGAGTTGTGTAGATAAAACAAGAGGAGCATATCGATTTTCCATTGTTATGATTCTGGTTTAACTAGGGGGTAAATTTGTGGTGCTTGAGGAAGGGCTTGAAATCGATGGAGGTGAACTAGATGATGATGAAGATGGTTGATTCATAACTGGCTTAGGTGATTGGATTGTGGTAGATACAATTGGTGAAGTTGTGATAAAAGAAGGGGTATTTACAGTGAATGAAGACTATGCAAAAATTTGAGAGGCAATAGCACTAAGAGTAGCTAGCTCAACATATTGCTGAAGGTAAGCACTATCTATATTATTGATCAACGTAGAGGTCAAGCCTTCTAACTTTTCAAAAGCGTCCAAGACAAATTTATCTAAATCTGGATGGAATTCTCAGATTTAGTTTTAAATAATGAGAGGCCAAATGAAAAATCAAAAGGGATTTCCTCTAAAGTTGAAAACTCCTCAGGGAGTGAATTGGCTCTGGCTAGCTGGCTACTACTTCCCCGAGTTTCTTGGGTTTTTGGTTTTCTTAGAATTCTATCTGGGTCATCGACTATAGTTGCAGGATTTGGATCTGGGTTTGCCCTGATATAGTGAATCTTCTTAGGAGCCAGAATTTTAAGTTTTTAAACTGTTTTTATGAAATTTTTGAAAATTTACTTCAGATAATGACCTTAAGGGGCTCAAGATTTAATTTAAGGTTTCCTTAAAGTTTTATGAGACTGAGGATCAAAGTCCCCAGTATGGTCACCAGAAATGTTATCAAAGTCCCTAGTGGAGTCACCAGAAATGGTATCACTCTGATAATTCTTTTGAAGTAAGAAGAAAGAAAAACCAAAGGTAACCACAAACCACTTTTGGAGATCAGGAACTAGACTTCCTGATGCTTAGAGAGGGCTCTCTGTTTAAGATTTAACTTTTTTTAGTTAAGATGATTTTAGGCTAGTTATTGCTTGTACTTGGTCTTTGTTTTGAAAATTTGGTGGTGGGATCACTTTACATAGTTTTAAAGAGGATTGGCTTCTACCATTGGGCTATGGAATCGGATGTCTGACAAACAAGATTGGATTCAGTTCTAAAAACAATGTCTACAGGGTAAGGTAGATAAGTTAATGCAGATCTAAGAGGCTAAATGGTGAATGGCTTCAAATCGGATCCAGGGAGCAATTAAGGGTTCCCTAGGTTGGACTTTGGAAGGAATGAAAGAAGTCAACTAGGATGGGAGAGCAATCAAGGGTTCTCAGGTCCGGGTATCAGAATAAAACATGTAAATAAATTACTGTGCAAAACAGAGTGTAATTAAACAAATTCTGTATGATATTTCTAGTTAATTCATTTAGATTTTAGAACACATTTAAGATTATGAAAAAAAAAAAGAAAATGTAACACAATAACACAAAGAAAGTACTTCACTGCAAATGGATTATCTCATGAATCCTGTAGCAAAATTCTTTTATTACTTGCTCCAGTATGTTGAATTGAAAATAGTACAATCACCCTTAGGTTCAAAATCACAATAACTCTACAAATGTAAAATAATCCCCCATAATACTTTGAATTTTGAAGTATTTATACAAAAAGTTTATTACAAAATATCTCAAACTAATTTGAGAATTAATCTAGGAAAAGGAAAATATCTTCTTGCAAGAAGATAGAGACAACTATTGAGCTGTTTCATGTTGTCCCTTTTATTTTGGTTCTGCTGGCTATTATGCTTTGATTTTTAGCCCTTTATGCTGGCAGGCTATTTGGCTTTCACGCTGGATAGTCTGTTTGACTTTCATCTTTCATTTGATACTCTTTCACCTGATACACTTTGACTGTGCTGACCTGTCTTCATCCTTTTACCATGCTCATTTACTTTTTACTGTACACTTATAATTTACAGTTTATAATTTACTATGTTTTTACTACAGTAAATCATTCATTTTTTTCCATGTTTCTTCATCTAGTAACTGGATGTTGAGAATTTTCCTATATATCTCATCAACCTTTCTATATTTGGAAAAAGTAGGCTTATTAATAAATAAGTGTTTCACCTCATGCTGGAGATAAAACAGATTTTCAAAAGTCTGGTATAATACTCTACCAGTTGGTATACCACTCATTGATGAGGTATTTTCCTGTTCTTTGGCCACTTCCCTGATTTTCTTGTTGTAGTCCTCCTGTATCATCAGTTTATCATTTATTACTAAGGGATTAGGCAGTCCCTTTTCTCTCAGAAACTCAAACTTTGTCATAAACCTGCTAACGGCTAGTTGCATGGTTTGACACTTATCTTCTAAATTTAACATTAAATTTCTCTTAGTTAAGACCGTCTTGACTTCCAAAATGGTACTTTTCATATCAGGTATGTCAAGTTCTTGTAGCTCATATTTGTTCTTGGAGTTGAGGAATTGGATAATTCTTATTGCTTCCTCTGGCATTTCTCCAAGTTCTTCTTTGACCTTGTGGATGGATTCTATAGCATGTTTTATCAAGTCTATCTGTTAAAAAATGACCTGGATAGATGGCCAAATATCATTGACAGAGTCAACGATATTGGCCCATAATATTTGCTTGGCCTTTCCCAAAGGCTCACTTAGTGTCAATTCCTTCTCCAGGATTTTCCCTCTCTCATTCATTCTGGCAGCCTTCTGTTGTTCATCCTTGTGCATTATCTGGGCTAACCTACAATCTGTCTCTAGGCTGGTAAGTTTCTCTTTTAATTTGTTCATTTCACTGGTCTGAATGAACATTTATTCCATTGCCTTGACCAACCTATTTGTTTCATCACCAGTGGTACCTGTTGTTATTGATTTCAATGTTGATGTAGTTGTTGTTGTTGTTGGTAATGCAGTGGACACTAGACAAGTGGGAGCTAATGCTTCTGCCAATGTGGAAGGCACAACTGTGTTCATTGTAGGAATGACAGTTGGAGGAGCACTGTCTAGACTAGCTTGTTTGAGCTGGATCAAGCTATCTAGTTCTTTTTCCATTTCCTTCAACTGGTCGTTGAGTTGCAACACCAAGTCCATCACATCTTCATGATTTGTTTGGATTTCTAGGATTTCTTTCGTTTGAGGGTGCCATGACTGAGGCAGCTTGAGCTGTTTCTTAAGGGTTGCAATGTCTTCATTTTTCTTCTTAATTAACTGTTCAGCAGCCTTGATGTCCTTTGGGTCATGGCCCAGCTCAATGATCAAGTCTTCTAAGGATTTGATCCTTGTGTCTTTGGTGCTGGAAGATGCTTTTTCCAGTTTGTACTGGACTGTCACATTGTCTAATGAGTCCTTGAGCTTGAATGCTGCCATTGATTTTGTTGTGAGGGTGGAGTAGATCATCTCTCCAACCTACAAGTGAAATTATATTTTATCTATGGGATGCACATCCTTGGCTAAGACCTCAAAGTTGGTCTTCTTGTAGTATATTGTGGTTTTAGGCTGTTGTACATTAGGCTGTAAGAAAGACACCTTCATTTTACCTTCTTTGATGTCAAAGGATGACATCAATCTGCTCTGGTTTGGTGGTGTCATCTGCATGTACTTGGCATAAGTGTCTGCCTTGAGCTTTTCATTCCTCATTTTAATCTCCTTGAATCTTTCCTTGATATCTGCTTCCTTGTCAACTGGCCTGACAAAGGAATACACCTCCACACTTTTCTATCTCTGTATAATCTGGCTATTTGAAGAGGAGGGTTGCTGTGTTTCTACTGATGCAGTAGTCTCAGTTGTTTGTCTACTTCTTTTCCCTATTTAATCAGTATAAATCATTTCTTCTAATGAAATTTTTTCCTCCTATTCAGACACTAGAGTCAATTTGAGCCTTTTGTTCAGTTGGAACTACTGATCAGTGGTCTCCATAGTAGACCTTGATGCTTCCTTCCTATTTCCTTTGGGATTCTTCTCCTCATTGACAAGAGTCTGAATGATGGGAGGGATATTCATTGGCTCTTCCAACTCTGGGACCTGCAAGAAAGAGCTTTGGTCAAATTGTTTCTCTAGGTCAATCATGGTGTTCTCCACATCCACCATTGTGCTGTCCATATCTATCAATGTGTTCTCTGCCCATTATGACTGATTAGCATAATGTTCAATGTCACGTCTTGGGTAGTGGATGTAAGGTCCCAGCTTGAACTTTTTCCTGAGTCTGTTTATAACCCCATGAGGGTCATAATGCTAGATGAAACTATTCCCGAATTTGAATTGCTAGAGTATCTTATCAGCTTTAGGTCCAACCTCTCTTGTGTTGCAGATGAAAGGCCCCATTTGGTTTTTCATCTTAAACTATTTTCTTCCTAGCAGCTAGGAAGTTGAACTCATCCACACCTATCATTTGCCTGAAGTATTCCAGGGCAAATATTCTCATTGGGAGATACTTAGGCAATTTATAGGGGGTAATTCACAACCATAGATCCTAATTTTAGTATGATTTTGGTAGAGGTACCAGTATCCTACTCTGCTATTCTTTTCTAGTTGCAATACTCTCTTGATCTCAGTACTAATTCTAGGTTGAGTGCTAGAAGTCAGCATGTTCATGACAGGGTGCACAAAACAATCTATGAAGTCTTTGTATGTGAATTTTGTGTTATACCTCTGGACCAAGGGTTTCCAGTAGATGACTGATCTTTCCTTTCCCCTGGTATCTGTTTTATGAATCTTGACTGGGAACTTATCTGTTTGATAATATAGGAACATATGAAACAACACTGAAGAGTATTTGAAGACTCTTTCAGTGGGAAATCTAGTGAACTGTTCATGCATTTTGTCTGCAATGAACTGGGCATAATCATACAAAATGGTAGGAGGCTGGCCTGGAGTGAATATGGAAAAGAAGGGCATGATTATTTCATCCACAAACTCATCTGATGCGAATCCTAGGATGCTTAAGATCATGGTGCTTATTCTCCTGTCAGTCTCTGAAAAAATAGCAAAAACACAGGTTGGAATGTCTTTAGGAGTATGGCGCTCGTCAACGATGAAATTTTGAAATATTTGTTTGATCTTAGTTGGGTCCAATGTGGTGTATAGGTCCAAGAAGTGTGCAATGGACAAGGGATTCAAATTGTGGCTAGGCTGGATTTGAAGCATCTAGTTAATAGACTCAACAGTACTTGAAAACAAGAAGTCCTGGTTTGGGGCAATTATAGCCCTTTGGCTAGGTATGTAACATGCATGGCAAAGATGTACAATTTTTTGGAATGGATGGGCTTTTGGGAATGTATAATTGGGCAATCTTGATTCCCAAAGGTTTATGTCATCAACATGGTTTAGGAACCTATCCTTGGCCCAGCAATGGATTCTCAAAAGGTTGTCTTGGGTGACTGTGTCTTTGATTTGAAAATTCCTATCTATCAGGGCCAAATGGTTAATGTCTAAACGTGGGGTTGTCACTAGTCTGACATCCAGAGAGGTTGAGGTAGACATTTCTATGATAAAATGTGGAAATTTTAGCTTTATATGCCTTTGGGAGTGAAATTTGAGTAATTGAATAACCCGGGTAGGGTACGAGTTGGTTGCAAGTTGGGGTTCTGGTACTTTGGGAATGGTAGACTCTCAATTTAAATTGAAATTAATAAAATTCTTTTAGTTATTTTAAGAATTTAATGTTATTTCATTAGAGAGATGAAAATTCTGGTTTTATGCTTAAATCCCTGGAATTTGCAGTCGGGGCTGCAACTGGTTTTCAATTGGGGTTTGCATAGGGCTTTGGCAGCTAGGATTGTGTGTAGTGGTGGCATTAGAAGCATCTGATGGTTGACAGCTAGTCGCAGGAGCTCGTAATGCAAAGGTGCTTAAGAGGTTGAGCAATGTGATAAGAGAGAAAAAGGGTGAAAATGGGGGTTAGAAGGCTTTTAACCGCAATTGGTTGGAAAAATGGTGGGGAATGAATGTTTTATGAAAAATGTTGGTTTTCATTTTGGTGGGGAGGTGGTTTTGGAGGCCATCGCACTGCTTATGGGGGTTGGGCGGTATTTTTCTGGGGGAATGCGATCTATGCTAGAGGCCGACACATAGGAAAATGGGCCCCAAGCAAAACCGCACATATCGTGTGCTCTCGGGCCGTTAAAGGTCAGACATCACGCGAGCGTGATATGGGTGATGGCCATTGGATCTAGCAGTGGATGATTGGATGACCATCACATGGGAAAGTTGCACAGTCGGGCAATGGGAGGAGGTTAGTGGGACCCATGGGTTTTAATTACTGTTTAGAGTAATTATCCCATGTTTAAGTGGGGATTAATTTAAACTGTGGAGTTATAGGGGTAGCAGGGTTAGTTTACCTCACCAGGATGGAAGGTTAAACTCGAGTTTAGTGGGAGAAATGGTTAAGTGGTACAATTAGTGAGGCGGGGGTTTTTTAGAGTTAGGATAAAGGGTTTAGAGAGGTTTTGGGTAAATATTAAAGGGAAAAAATGATTTTAAAAGGGGGAAAGGGGTTTCACACTTAGGGGAATGGATTTTAGGAGTATTTGACTAGGGAAATGTGTGAAACTAAGGGGTAGGAGTAAAAATGAGGGGGAAGGGGTTTTCATAAGCCATGAAGGGGTAAATGGGAAATTAGTGAGTAAATAGTGCGGGTGAAATGCAATGAAGGGGGAGTTAGGAAAATCAGCTTATGAGCATGCTTTTTTCATTGATAACTACTCTTGCACACTTGAAACACATAGTTAAGTATGATATAGCACTTATGCTCCAAATGACTTGTATTTCTACGACCTTTCTTTACTTAACCTTTTCCCTACCCTATCATTTTTTCTTCACTTTGGCAAGTGCACCTAAGCTAGAAAACCCTTTTCTTTCCTTTGCTTTTATAAAACAAACTATCTACTTCTAACCTTATATCTTCCAAGGGCTCAAATTAAACTAATGAGCTCCTTTTGTTTCTCTACCTATCTACTAATCTTCCAAGATTGAACTATTTGGTCAGATTTTATTCTCTAACTATAAACATGAAATTCAAAGTATGAAATAGTCAAGATTGAAAAGTTTGACTATCATGGGTTGTGGCTTATATGAAAGCTGGACACAACCATTATTTAAGACAGTAAAGTAAAGAGTAGTGGCACTTGGACTTGCATACATTCATGATCTGTTTTTTTTTGGGGTTCATATTTTTTTTATTTTTTTTTACTTTTTGATATTTTCTTATTTTTCTTGTCCTTTGATATTTATTTTAGGACATACCCTCTTTACATTTTTTTATTTTAATATGGAAAACATTTGCAGAAAGCAAAGGTATGTACAATATTACAAGACCTAACCTTAGCCAATTCAAATTTATGAATCCTATGACTATAGGACTCTAACAAGGTGGAGTTGTTACTGAAGAGAAAGTAATTGCTTGTGCCCAATATTTGGACTTGATTTATACACATTAAGGCACACTCTATGACAAGATCTCGAATGCACCTGGACCAGCTTATAGTGTTCCTCCACCACCATCGAGTAAGGACTCTCATGCCGGTGACGATGTGACTGGTTCTTCAAACACACAAACGACAGGTAGACCGTCTGGTCAAACACTTGCCATTTCCATTCAAACTTCAAATGCATCAAATAAAACTCTTGCTTCCAAAATTGATGGTATGTCATCTGATAAAGGCATGAATGAAAAGCATCAAGGAAGAGAGATAAAGGGGAAAAATAAGAAGAAACAAAATAATCCCCCTCAAAAGAAATCATCTGATTCCTCTCCTTCGGCTAGGAAACCTCGTTACCCATGTTTAATCTGTAATGATGAGCACTTTACGCGAGAGTTTCCTCACTGCTTTGAAGTCTCAAAGCTTCTTAAGACTTCTAGTACATCCACAATGTTGACTAATCCTTTTCTGAACCTGGAGACACATATGGTTGCTATAGATCATGCTTCCACTTCCCAAGTGCTTATGTTATCCACCTCTAAGCCTAAAATTGATGTTTTGGTGTCAACACAAAGTAAAGATTATGGTAATCCATCGTCATTGTCAAATAACTAGGCCACTGATCAACCTAATCATTCGACTTTGACTTCGTCTGATCCTATTTCACCACGTATTGCACCAGAGTTAACAATAAAACCGCCTAAGGGAGTTTCACATAACCGTCAAGCTCGAGTAGCACAGAACTATAACATACTAGAAGATTTGGCTCAGTCACCTTCTGGTATGTCAATTCCTGAGGTGCTTTAAAATTGTCCCTCCCAGAAGAAGGATTTTTTGTCAGCAATTGTTGGAATCGATCCAACGGATTCCAATCTTGTGGTTTTCAACCATGCGGGTTATACGCCATAGTTACTAGCGCAATTAGCATTCCTAATTCAAGTAAATGCCTTGAATAAAATTTTTCACTGAACCATTATTGATGTGGGGGCATCTAATTGTATTATGTCAATGAATTGCTGGAAAACACTTGGCTCACCACCTTTGTCACGTTCATCAACAATGTTAAAATATTTTGATGGTCGCACAGATATGCCTTGCCAAATTTTGAGTAATCTACAAATTGAACTAGTGGGGAAAACAATAACTGTTGAAGTTGAGGTTGTTGAGAGACACCTTGACTACAACATTTTGCTAGGAAGACCATGGGTATATGCTATGGCTGTTGTGGTTTCAACATACTTTCATATGATTGCATTCCATCATAAAGGCGGAATCACAATTATCAATCAACTTGCTTTCTTCGCCTCTAGTTCACAGGCTACTGGAAGCATTCCGTTAGTTCAGGGACACCCACTATCTCTTCAAAACATTGATGTAGGTCTCTTCAAGGATTCTTCCCTAATGGGTACTTTTTCACTACCGTCACCATCAAACATGGCGGGAGTGGAAAAATTTGAGACTTGCAACATGATATCTTCCACTTCATCTGATTTAAGGAAGATTACCAATAGTACTGAAGTTGATAGTAGTAATGAAATCATGCCACTAAGCCCCATTGAGCTTGTATAACAATCAATATTTCTAGCTTTCATGGCGAACCCAAATCCATATTCACCAATTGTATGGGTAGATCGTTCATTAGAATATGGTACTTCTTCTGATCCTTTTTCACGTATATTTTCTACTGATGAAGGAATCATCCAATCAATGATGACAGAAGAAGAACCATGGGAAGATTATCATCATCGTTCCCATCTTCCAGATCACATGGAATATTTTTCAAATGAAATTAATCACCCTTTAGTCATTTATTTTCTTTCGAATTATGTTGTTATAAATATAGTAGATTCCAAGCGAAACTTGTCAAATATCAAAGAAACTATTTTTATCAATATTTTGACCAAACCTAAAGTTGTAGAAAGCATTCATGTTGGCAAAACTTATTCTCCATCAGAACTTTATATTTATCGTGCTATCTTTCATGAATTTTGACATATATATGCATGGTCATACGAGGAGATGCTAGGTATTGACTCTAGTATAGTTGAACATGAAATTAAAATGAATCCTGATGTCAAACCAGTACGACAATGCCTCCGTCCTGTTCATCCAAAGGAGGCTTCTGCCATTATAACAGAAGTTGAAAAACTTTTGCATGCTGCTTTCATATACCATGTTCCTCTTACTGATTGGGTTTCCAATATTGTTCTTGTCATGAAGAAACAAGGGACAATACGAGTGTGCGTCGATTATAGGGATGTTAATCAGGCTTGTCCAAAAGACAATTATCCTTCTCCCTTTATCGACCAGATTATTGTTGAATGTGTCGGATTTGAAATATTTTCATTTATGGATGGCTTTTCTGGCTATAATTAGATCAATATCCACCCAGAGGAGCAATGTCCATGGGGCACATTCCTTATAGGAAACTCCCTTTTGGTTTGACTAACGTTGGGGCCACTTTTCAGAGTGTAATGAACTATGCTTTCCATGACATCAAACACATTGTTCAACCATACCTTGATGATTTACCTGCTCATTCACGAAAGCGGACTGATCACCCACAACATTTGAGAGCTATATTTTTACGGTGCCTACACTACAAAATACGACTCAATCCACACAAATATGTGTTTTTTTTTGTTCTGGTCATTTGCTTGGTTTCATAGTGTTTATGGAAGGAATTTGACTCGACTCTCTTAAGGTTCAGGCAATTCTTGACTTGCCTCCACCTTCCAATCTACTATAGTTACAGAGACTCTAGGGGAAGGCTAACTTTTTAAGGAGGTTCATTCCCAATTATGCTGAAATGGCCAAAGGATTTACTTATCTTTTGAAAAAGGGGATACCCTTCCATTGGGATCAGGTTGTGCAAGCTTCCTTTGATTATCTTAAAGATACATTAATTAGAGAATCATTAATGTATTCCCCGAATTATCAAAACGACTACTTCCTGTATCTCGCCGCTTCAGATACAACCATTGAGATGGTTTTATTCAAAGAAGAAGATGGGATTGAACATCTGATATATTATTTGAGTTACAATCTTAATGATATATAAGTTAAGTATTCTTACGTTGAAAATTTAGCTCTGGCTGCTGTTCAAGCTGTACAAATATTTCGCCACTATATCCTGCTCTGAAAGACCACTTTCGTTTCATATTACAACCCTATCACATATATTTTGTCACATCAATTGCTCGGGGGAAAATACTCAAAATGGATTGTCATTTTGCAGGAATTTGATTTCGAATACATCAAATCCAAATTAGAGAAGTCTCTAGTTTTTGTCGAGCTTCTTTGTGACCTTCCCTCGAATGCCATTGATTCAACATCAGACCCATCAATTCTGGATGAGTCTCTGTTCCTGATTTCATCATCTAACCCGTGGTATGGAGATATACTAATTTATCTCCAAACCCAAACTTTCCAGCCCGATACCTCTCACTGGCAACAACGACATATCTGATACCAAGCGAAAGATTATCTGATCATTGGCAACACTATTTATCATCATGGTATCGATACGATTTTACAGAGGTGCCTCACACATGTGGAAGCTGAGAAAGTTTTGAATGATTTTCATTTAGGTGCTTGTGGTGGACACTTATTTGGTTATGCTACTGCACTGAGGTTCTTTGTGTTGGTTACTTCTGGCCTACCATATTCAAATATTTCATTATTGCTATCAAAAGCTGTCATCCATTTCAGATCTATGACCATAAAGCTAGATTACCACCTACACCATTGCATCCTGTCATTGTTGTTGGACCATTTTTCAAATGGGGCATTGACTTCATGAAATGTAACCCTCACTCGGCTGGGGGGAATGGGTACATTATAGTTGTCGTTGACTATTTCACAAAATGGGCCGAGGCGATGCCTACATTAAACAACAGTGGCAAGACAACTACACTTTTCTTTTTCAACCACCTGGTTGCCCAGTTTAGTGTACCACAAGCTATAGTTGCAGATCATTGGTCACATTTTCGCAATCACATGATGACTAAGTTAACTACCAAGTTAGGAATTTCACATGATAATTCTACTCCTTATTATCCATAAGCTAATGGAAAAGTTGAGGCCATCAAAAAAGTCCTTAAGTGAATGATTCAAAGAATGATAGGGGTTCATAAACGAAACTGGAATTTAATCATGTACTCTGCTTTGTGGGAATATCAAACCTTGGTAAGGAATGCAACTGGATTCACACCCTTTTAATTGGTGTACGGTTTGGAGGCAATCTTGCAAATATAATGTGAAATTTCATCCCTTAAACTCACAATTGACCTATTAACTGACACTTCTGATGAAGAAGCGTGTTTCTTAGAACTCATCCATCTAGATGAAACTCGTCGTGAAGCCGCATCAGCTAACGAAGCACATAAGAAACAAATCAAGGCGCAATACGACCAAAATGTCATGCTTGCATTTTCTGAGAAGGAGACCTGGTCTTGCTTTATGATTAGGAAGTTGATAAACTAGGAGCAGAAAAATTTGAATCAATATGGATGGGCCCTTACATTTTCAAGCGTGTTTTGGCAAAAGGTGCCTACGCGTTGGTGGATTATGATGGAATTCCATTATCGCAGCCCCGAAATGGGCTATATCTTAAACGTTACTATGCTTAATCAAGTGTAGTAAAATCACTGTATATATGCTTTAATTGCATGGGTGTGTGTCAATGTCTTTTAGAGTTTTTATGTGGTTAGTAGTCTGCTTTGCATTTGTTGCAGATGTCAGAATCTTTGGAACCATTTGTTGGTTATGCCGATGGTGCTAGTCGTAGTACACATAACCTATCTTCTATAGCATGGGCCATTTTCACTCCAAGTGGCAAGTTAGTGAGTTTTCAAGGGATTTGTATTGGTCGTTCTACAAACAATATCACTGAGTATAGCACATTGATCAAACATCTCTCTGATTCCATTTCACTTGGCATTCACCGAATCATCATTAGGCTAGACTCACAACTCATTGTACTACAACTTACAAGTGTTTATACCGTCCGAAACCCAACTATTCTTCATATGTTCCTTAGAGTTCATATTTTGGAAAGACATTTTGAGTACATTCAATATCAACATATTTCCATAAACATTAACACATTAACTGATTCTTTACTGAACAATGTGTTAAATAGACATTTGTGACATATGTAAAAGAAAATTTTCAATTCATATCATTAGCTGAATAGGGTTGCACATAACCATATATAAAAACTTTGAAAGTAAAAATAGATAGATGTTTTAAAAGTTTCTACAAAATTTGTGTCCAAGACATGTTTGGTCATCTGACCTAAAAACTCAAAATGCATACAAAAGTTATGCTAAGTAGACCTAGTGATGCTCATGATAACAGGTCACAACCTAATCTATCATGCACAATAGCCTCATCCAACGGCTAGGAACACCAGTAGTATGGTGCTGAAGCCTCATAGGTAACTCCTCGATCCGAACATCTAGAATACTGAGGGTTAACCCCTCTACATGATCCTACAGCTCTGCCTGTGTCTTAGTCAAATACAAATCCTGGAGAACTGCACCCCCCCCCCCCCCCCAACATTTCTCTGTGCTAATCCACTTGCCTCCTGTTGATGTCACATAGGTTGAATAGTACCAACATATGTATGCATGAGAACAATTTTAGTTTAGTCTTGGAAACATAAAAAACACAAAAACATGTAGAAACTTAAAAATAAAAAAATATTTGGTCAAAAACAATTTACCTATAGCACCCCATTGAGCACCTACTAGTAAACTCAAATCTAGATCTCTATGAAAATCCATCCCTGTGTATGGATGCTCCTTGATGACAATGTGTTTTCGATCAAGCCAACTGAATAATGCAGTAGAAACTGTGATTGATGATGGACCAACATGTCTAGCCATCAATTCGACCCACCTCTGCATTCGTGGATCTCTAGGACTAGCGACACCCAGTGTTACATGATGAGGTTGCATCAATGCAATTATCTCTAAGTTAAAAGAAATTAATATCGATCCATAGCTAAAATTTTTCGTCTTTCTCTTTACCTTTATCAGCCACTCTTTCATTGAAGAAAGTATAGCCTCACACTAGTTGAACACAGTTGGCTCAAGACACTCAAGTGCATACTGTATGTATGATCTATTTGCCAGGTGAAGTGTCACACTGCCTACCAACTTTGCAATAGTGAAAAGGATTGTTCTCAAAGGAAAATCACATACATCCCTGAAGTTTATTTTCCCATCCTTGTTAGGCTATGTACCTGGGCGACAAAACTATCAAATGTAGTCCCTCACCAATTCACCCCCATGGGCAAATCCTGAAAGAGAAATGGGGGCACCACATCTCAAGAACCCGGTAGGAAAATAAACATCATCGATCATAATAAGGACCAATTTTTCCCTTATGTGAAAAGCCTGATCCGTTGGATCCCATGCATGAACTAAGAACTACAATAGTTCTAATTGTTGCCTCATCTCGGACAACCTAAAGTATTTGAGCAACCCACAGTGTTTGAAGGCCCCAACAGTACCCGGATCATTTAGGGCAACCATGTCTTATTCTTCATGCTCTCTTTCTTGCCAAGTAATGGACATTCTAATTTGATCAAAGCCTGAAATCAAACCATAAGCTTAGGTAGGATCCATTTCATGCAAAAAACTAGAGAAATTTTGGGCCAAACATGTGAAACAAATTTGTGAAACTTGCCCAATGTAGCGCAAGTAAGGAGATAGTGTGCTACAGAGTAGGTATTATTTTTTTTGGGTGCTCTGCAGTGCAGTTTTCAATGTGGAAGGTTGTGTTGATCCTATGGTGAAATATACTAACCCCAGCGGCCCTAAAAACCTAATTTTTTTTCCTGAAACTGCAAAATAATGACATGAAAAGAAAGAGAAGGGGTAGATCTTCTACCTAGTCTAGATGGCATGAGAAATGATCCACATAATCTCTCACAATGCGCTACTGAAGTTCAAGGTAAAAAACTAGTTCAGAGCACAAAACTAAATGGTAAATATCAAATGGTGAAAATGACATGGTAAATTCTTGTTTTATGTTTATTTCATGATCATTAAATGAATAAACTATAGTATTTACCTATTTTTACCAATGAAACATGTATGTTTGATCCATTTGTTGTTGTTTGGAAAAGATTTACATCTAATACAGTGAATTTGACATGCACGATCGTGAATCGTACTTTGACCACAAAGCATACTTTTATTTCTTTTTCGATCTCTATTAAACATCAAAAAAGGAACCCCCTTGGAGTTCTCTTTAAGCTCTTTTCAGACTCTCAAAAAATGAAAATATTGCCGAGCGCTTGTCCTTTTTAGCTCGTTAATAGATTGGAAACGACATCTACTAAGTATAAGTTTAACCCTTTTCCGAACTAAGATAGATTATTTACAAAAAAGGAATACATTGATCAAACATGGTCAATAGGTTCTCTCTCATATTATTTTACAATTTTTTGGACTTGAGACACAAATATATGAAAAAGAACTTGTGGAGTTTTCTTTCTGTCCCTTTTCAAACTCTCTAAACATGAAAAGGACCGAGTTCTCATTGTCGTTAAACTTGTTAAAACATCAAATAGCAACAAACATATCCATCATGACAAGACTGAATTTCACATTTGCTAGACTCGTTAAAACATCACATAGCAATGGATTTGCCTGAAAGGTGGAATTATACAACAAACATATGTTATCCTCCTCAAGCTTGATAAAAGATAAAAAGGTACTGGTTAGCAATGACTGGGGAAAATGGGAAAGGGGTAAACCACTTTATGGTAGTAGGTCGCTCTTGAACATGACACTTTCACTTCACCTCTGTGACTACTTGGGTTGGGTTATCTGCTTGATGGTTATCATACCTATGGTCTATCATACCATCCATTACTTTGATTTTGGGTCAATGCTGCCAATTCATTCAGTGTCACCGACATGTTCAAGAGAAGTCACTAAGTTAAATTCATCCTTTGCAATACTCATAAACCTTCATTTTCATGACCTCCATTCCTGAACCTTGTGTCATCAGTCACATTCAGTCTCCAAAAATCATTACAGTCATTTCATGTTGTTGATGTGGGATACATAAAGGCCCCTTGCGATGAGTCACTTCTTGTCGACATCAGCACATTATCCAAGAAGTTGACTTAGAAACACCCTTTCAGTACCTTGGGGCTTGCATACATCAATGGAAAGTTTCTCACTTCCAGTGATAGGTTGACATCACTGGCCTTTAATCGAAAGTCTTTGTATTGTGTTTGACATCAAAACATCTATTCACACCATGCAAAATGTACTGCAGTACCTTGAGGATCATTATCATTATCAGTGATTTCTCTCGCGTCTGTTAACAACTTACATCATTGGCCGGTAATTAGACAGTGTCTTCCCATGTTCGACTTCAGATCACATATTCACATGGTTAGACTCATACTTGAGCGAATGATTGGAGGAGATAGAAGACCTTGTTAGATTCGGTTTGGTCAGTCCTCCGTCAGAGATCAAAACTCTTTATGCATTTCATTTTTTAGGAGTCCCGCTCCATTCACTCAGCTGCATTCCGCTAGGGGCATGCCATAATCTGACGGAAAAGGTCATTGCTAGTCATTTCCCCCCATGTCTGGCTCCTGCTGGCTTAGGTCTTTTGTCAATGATCACCAAAGTCCATGACAGTCAAGGTCTGGTCCATTAATGGAAAAAAGTCATTTTCGATCATTAGGTCTAGGGATTAATCAATTTGGTCTTTAAATATGTCCAGTAAAGCCATGCAAGCTAGAGTGAGGCCCTTACAAAGTAATGATTTAGAGAGTTTCATCATCATATTGATAAACTTCCACTGTTCTTCAAAACACTATTTTGAAGAAAAGTCAAACAGCGTCATTGGTGATAAAATTTTCAAAAAACTCGTTAGTTGATTTCTTCAGATGCAGGCATGCTTTCCGTGGCCAAATGTCCTGTCATGCAATCCTTGCAAAGAGTGCCGAAAATTTCATCATTTGAGCTAAAATTTCAAAGGGAAAGTGAAAATCAGTGTTGCTTTAAGTCAGTGAAAAAGTGTCAAAACATAACATTAGAAAAATGGGTTTTTGAAGAAGCAAAAAATTTAACCCATGACTTCCAAGTCTTTATATACAAGTTTCCACCAAAATCAAATCCATTGTGAAAATCAAGTGCATATGGAGATATTGCAAAGTGTTTGAGAGGCAAAGTGCGTGTTGGAGAGTGTTGGAGGCAGTTTCCAGGAGCGCGACGCATATACACAGGGGCGCGGCGCACATAGAGGGCGTGGCGCACACAGAGCCATCCCTCAGTGTATTTTCTCAATGGGCGCGGTGCACACCCAGGGTGTGGCGCACTGGGTTTTGCGCATGGCGCACACCCACAAAGGGCCAAAACCGTGTCAAATTTCCTCAAATTTCTTGTGATGCCCCTCAAATTGGCAGGTAGGCTCTATGACATGACTTTTTCATCAAAGTTTATAAATGATATGGCGGTTTATGACTATGTTTGAAATGCAACAAACCTCATAAAATCAACCACAAGAAAACACCAAAGGCCATTGTTGCTAGGGTTGCATAATTGTGGTATTGAGGCCAAGGTTCCATTTTACCCACCATGTTTCCCTCACCTACCATTTTTCCCTATCCTTCCTTTCTCATTTTTCCTATTATCCCTACCCTAAAATATTACCAAACCCCTATTCCTTATCCCTCCACTCTTTGGTTAAACATAAAACCACAAAACCCTACCTTATCAAATCCCCAAACCCCCCTACATATCCCTAAACAAAACTTCTCCCCATAACCCCTATTCCCATCATATTACTCCCTCCTAACACTCGCTTTTTTCATTGTTCCCCTTGGTGGCAGATCTCACAACAACACCTAGTTTCATACCATCATCAAAGGGCAGTCCAAGCATAGTACACATACAGCAGTCATGGCATCTGAGCATTCATCGGACTATGAGGTGGAAACCCAAAGTGACTCTCCCTTGGAAGAAAAGGGACCCCGGAGGCCTCATAAAAGTGGCAGACATGTGATAGAAGAACTGACCACCCTTATAGAATTGTAGGCCTACCCTCTTGCTATGTCGTGTTTTCAGTTTCAGTCATGCTATGAGTTTTGTGAAAAGGTTGCAAATGTTCAATTTCACCACGAGTTGGATTACCTATTTGTTCTACATTTTCATGGTGCTCAAGTTACTTTGGCAGGTGTTACTTTCACACTTACACCAGACTCTATTTTGTTAGCTACCGACACGCCTAATATTGGAGAACCAAATGGAATATGACATACCTAGAGTAGAGGAAAAAACAACTTGAGGACCAGCAAGCTGAGATAGAGTTGCAACTGATCAAGGAAAAATGGCAACACATCATGGTGGCACAAGGTAGACCTATGGAGCAAAGAGATGAGGACTGGGAGTATGTTTTAGAGAAAATGAACGTTCATTTGGAGCAGCTGCTGGACAAGGCTGACAAGGACCATGCATTGCTGATACACATGGCTTTCCACCACATGGCGTGAAACAAAGTGTGCAAGGCCCGAATCAGGAATTTGAAGGCGAAATTGAGGAAGGCAATCGAGAAGAAAAAGAGGCAAAGAGAGCTCGATCGACTTCAGATATTAGCCGAAGCCTCTTGGGCCTAGCATAACACTTGATAAGGAATCTCCAGCCCAAATTTCAAGAAATTTGGGGCAATTTTTGTCACATGGAAAATTTTTGGTCACAACACAGGTTTTTTCTCCCTGTGGCGCGACGCTTAGGATTGGGAGCTCCAAATCATAAATGGTTTGCATTTTTGGATTCAGCATGAAAAATCATGACTTCTAGTGCTTGGACAAGAAGTTTGGGCATGATTTGAGTCCCCAGGAGGTCAAAAACACTCAAAAAATGACCTCTCTACCCCTATTTTGACACACAGAAAGCAGTCTTGGGAGAATGATGTTGGGAGGGGAAAATGAGCACCAAATTTAGAAATTACACTTGGGTTGGAAAGTAGATAGGCCAGGCTTTCCAACAAGCACACTTGGGCACAATTTTGACTCCTGCAGGTACCTCAAAATCGCCTCCAAAGTGGTGCGGCGCGTATAGATTTGGGCACGACGCATATAGAGAAAAAGGCCAAAATCGTGCCCGCTTCGCGAAATTTTGATTCGCGACTTTCTCCAAGTGGGCCTGCTCATTTACACTATATTTTTCTCAGCAACTAAGGCAATGTTTAAAAATTATTTTCACTAAAGGTGGGCTCCTATCCAAGTGGCAAAGGAAGGGGAGCGGTCACCCAAGCCATGTGTCATTTTTGTAACGCTGCACCTGTAACTAATGGTTGGCTTTCCACTTCCACTTTGTAATGATTTGAAAAACTCCCCAACTCTTGTTCGTTCTATTTCCTCATGGCATAGTCTATTTATTGTATGCAAACCATTTGCAAAGGGTTGGTTGGCTTGTAATTTCTGGGAGACTGTGGGAGAGAAACTCAGTTCTTCGTTGTATATTTTGACAGAGGATTAATGAAAGGCAGCGACTCTGTTTCATGAGATTCATGTGGTTGTGAGTGTAGCAAATGTGTCTCTTATGTTTCATATGTATTTCATAATGTTTCACAGTTCATTTCATATTCATTTCCAATGAATTTTTCTAAGTTAGATAAGGTAGAATTCATTTTTATTGCTCTTCATGTGGGAAAATTTCATGTTCAGTGTTCTTCTTCTGTTGAAAAGGATTCATGTACTTATGCCCTTTTCAACCTCCTAAGCAATTCCTCCATTCCGCGTTATTTCAAACTAAATTGCTAGACTTTCTGCCTGTCTTGCCTCACGAAGTAATTTGTGCCTTTGTATTAAATTCCGTGCTCATTGCTGTCCGTTGTTCCCATACCATCCCAAAAACTCAGTAATTTATAAAAAATTGCTTCTTGTATCCATATTTACTTACTAGCCTAAGATCAATGTTTCACTGTTAGTCATCTCAGACCATTCCATTTACTTATTCGCCGAGCGTGACTCGGAGAGAGCCCTCTCCTATTCTGGTAGGGCTAGCTACCAGACTGAGCGTGGTTTGTGGTTACCCTGAATTTTGCCTTCCTTCATCCTAAGGCAGATTTAGGTGCTAACAGACCCCAGATCTAGTTTCATCCATCCAGGCTATGATTTCAGGAAAGTACTAAATCATTTGTACAATGGCTTTACACTGATGGTCATCCCATCATGGGTTTATATCTGTAGAAGACTATCTATGTACATGTAATGAAAGTTTATATGCTGAGCATGGGTATGACTTCCCTCAGTGATCCATGAAAAATCCAAAATATCATGATATTATGTATTGTAATTGATGCAGGTCACCATCCACTTCAAAACCTCCTCATCACATCGTAAAGCATATCACTCGACATTATCATTTTCGACTTCACGCTTTAGGGGGCATCTATTACAGTTCTATTTGGGCACATCAATTCCATCATTCAGATCATTACTATTAGGGCTCATCAAACCCTAATTCAGTTGCTACATGCCCTAGAAAAGTCATCACATTGAATGCCATCATTCCTGAGAGTTTCCTAGCCTGTAGACATCCTGAAATGACTCCTTGAGGGACTAGCACAACCTTGGTCAGGGGTTAATACGTTGCAGATCACTTAGGCCAATTCAAGCCTACTCTACAGAGCACCTAGGCCCACTTTGACTTGTGCTAGACGAGATTGAGTGAAATATTCATAGGGTTCTGGGAACATTCTTTCATTTTAGATCATTCTAGAAGATTCCCACCTCTTATCCTCTCCTATGAGCTCAAAATTGGATAGGAAATGAATCAAATAACATCGTATTCTCTCATCCCTTCCTCCATGGAAACTAAATCCCAAATTGGAAAGCCATTCAATGCCTAATTTGTGACAAAACCACCTCCATTTCCCTATAAATTGAGCACTCATCATAGTGATCAGGGGCTGGACTTTGAAGAATTGTAAGGAGATATTGTTGGTTTGAGGTTTGAGATTATAATAAATTATTGTTATGCTACCAGAGTGTTGTGCTTTTGGTTTGATGAAGGATGGAACTCAAGATGGATGAGTGACATGGAATCATACTTCTTTGGTTGTAACTCTTCCTTCTACTTAATAAATCTATTTACACCTTTTCCCATATTCTTGTCTTTATGTATGATGATTATATGTGTAAATGCTTTTGATTCCATTTGCTTATAGTAGATAGATCTCTTTCTTTGATTGGTTTTTGTCCTCTGTTTATGATTGCAGGTACTGATCGAGCGGTTTCAGTTCAAGAGGGAGCAACATGAGCCATACAAAGGAGACAAAGGGAAGTGAAAGATAACAAGTAAGTCCCTTGTCTTATTTATCTTTTATAGGAAAAGGTTAAACTCTTTAATTCTGTTGTTCTAAGTGTAGCTACCCACTTAGGTAAGTTGTGTTTATCCGTAGATACAAAATTCCATATAACACAGCGGGATTGTGTAATTTCTGGGCAGAGTAGCTGACTACTACCCACAATTATGCAAATTCTGGGCTGAGCAGCCCTCCTCAGAGGAATTGCACAATTTTCTCAGTGAACAGTGATAGGAAGATTTGTGCAGTTCTAGAGCCCAACAGGTTGCCACACAAAATTGCACAATTTCTAAAGGGAACACTGGTTCCCCTCCAGAATTGCACAATTTCTTGAGGGAGATTCTCAGGTTGCAGCTGGACCAAGTTAGGTGAAGTAGCCTATGAGGGGGATGCAACAAGATTTGATGGATAGGCTTTCATTTTGCAAGAAAATCATTGAAGCTTGTGTAGTTGACAAGAAAAGACATGCTATTGTGAAAGGTTGGTAGGGAGGCTCCAAAACAAAGCTAAGGAAAATTTTGGAGGGTTGTTGTAGCCGCTACAACATCCCCCAACACAAGATTATTCACCAAGTACTTTAGCATAGAATGGTATGTGAACATCTTGAAGTGCGTGCCCAATAAGTAATGTCTAAATTTTTATAGTGCGTACAGCATAGCCAATCCTTCACACTATTGTGGAGTAATTCCTTTCAACCTTAGATAGCTTTTGACTCACAAATGAAATGGGGTGATCAAGATCCCCTTCTCCTAGCTACACTAAGACAACACCCAAAGCTATGCACGACACATCTACATGGACACGGAATTCCTTCTTCCAATCCGGAAACACTAGAATCAATGCAATAACCATTTTTTCCTTTAAGATGTTAAGGCTCATCTAAGATTCATCATCCCAACAAAAGGTAGCATATTTCTTTAGTAAATTTTCCATCGATGCAATGATCTGTGCGTAAGCCTTTATGAACTTTTGATAATAACCAGTATGTCCTAGAGTTACTTGTAGTTTCTTTTTGTTCCTCAACGGATCAAAATTGATAATAAAAACAATTTTGGTAGGGTCCACTATCAACCCTTGTTTTCAAACAACATGTCCCAATAATATTCCATACAGTACACCAAAAATTAACCTTTCAGGTTCCATGAAATATGATAATTTTTGCAAGTATCTAACATCAAGTGTAGACTTGAAACATGCTTCTTTACCAGTCCAAAGATTGTCTAGTCATCAAAGTAAACCTCCAGAAATTTGTGGATGATTTCCTTAAACGCTATAATGACCACCCTGGAGAATATCGCAGGGGCATTCTTCAGCCAAAATGGCATGACCGTATACTAAAATGATCTCCATTCAGTAGAAAAAGTGGTCTTACTCCTATCCTCTACCGCGATATTGATCTTAAGGTACCCTACAAACCCATCTATGAAGGAGTAGGCCTCCCATCCTCCAACATACTCTAAAAATTCATTAGTAAATGGTCTTGGGAATGGGTCATGCACACATGCATCATTCAACTTTCTTAAATCAACACAAATCTATATTTCTCCCTTAATTTTTTTCTCCTACACTACCATTAGGCTTATCCATTGTGGTTCTTCCATAGGTTCAATTATTCTAACTGAGAGCATCTTGTCAAGCTGTTGCTTCACCTTTTCTTTCTATTTTGGGTTTAGCCTATATGGTCACTATTTTATAGGTTTCTCATCTGGCTTCAAAGTGACCTTCATTATGCCCAAATCACCTATAATGCCCTTCAAATCCAAAAAATTTGTCTGAAGTAGTGTTAGGCCCCTATACTACTAGTGTAACCCCTTATTGTTATTAGTACAACCCACTTATTATATTGATGTACCCATGTTGTGCCCATATTCTTACTCTTGTGCCCCATATAAGCCCACTATTGTTATTATTGTGCCCTTACATTATTATTGTTATGTCGGCTTTGATTATGTTATGACCCCTTAGACTCCTATATATAGAAAGGAGGTATTTTCATTTGTATCATCCAAGAATTGTTCATTTATGTAATGTAAAGGAGGTTTCCCCCTCGAAGAGGCTGAATTCTAAGGTGTTGATCTATCTTTTCTATCTTTTCTTGAGCTGGTTTCATAACATTTGGTATTAGAGCTTTGGATTCTAGGGTTTCGCTGCTCCAAACAGGTCATCGTGGAATTTTCGCTATAACTTTTTTTCTATGATGTTTCAGAAGTCTCAAAACAAACCCATTTGAGAAGAATTCGTGCTGAACCTTGGGACCGAATTTCAGATCGTTTTGCGCTATATTCACGGAGATATGATCTGAGGAAGTTGGTCTTTTTGAAGACTCCTGAATTACATTCCAAACAAGTGACCTGGGGAAAATAGTCATAACTTTCTCTCTGAGCATTGGATTGAAATTTCGTAAGAAGGTACAGAAATAGGACGGACTGTAGTTTATTGTATAACTTTTTTAGAGCCAAACGTCGAAAAATTGACATGTGGTACTTCATACAATTTCGCTCTTCTGGAAAGGTATATAATTAGGTCATCTTGGGAGATCGTGCATAACGCTTTCTTGGAGAATCCAATTTGGATCAGACTTGTGGCATTGGAAAGAGGACACAGAGGGATACTACAGGTAGCAATTTCAGGACTTAAATTGTCGAAAGTACAGAGTTACAGTCATTTTAAGATCGAGGTCCTAAAATCAAGAAAAAGCAAGAAGAGGAAGTTTGATGGCAAGGATCTGGTAAATTGGATACTTCAGATGGAGCAATATTTTGATCTACATGATGTACCACTGTTACAAAAGGTATGTATTGCATCTTCATATTTAGAACCGGATCACTTTTTATGGTATAAAGGGCTTTGTTCTCGTAAACAACTTGTTACGTGGTCAATTCTCACGGAGGAAATGATAGCACATTATGAGGATACAAAGAGCAACACCTTCTTTAGAGCAACACCACAACAATTGGAAAGAGTAAAAAGGCTTTGTGACATATTTGAAAGTAAAATTATGGCAACAAGGAAGTCTACCCCTCACAACTATAAAGATGGACATGTTGTTTCTCCTAGCCTTCCACAACCTACAAGGGTTACACCACAACAATTGGAAGAAAAAAGAGAAAAAGGGCTTTGTTACAATTGTGATAGAAAATGCACTAAAGGTCATAAGTGTGCTGAGAAGAAATTATTTTACATAGAGTATGAAGAGGAGGAAGAAAAGGATAAAAAAACATCAAAAGAATAAGACATATGCCAGGACCCGACCCCAGATAAAGAAGAAATGAATTAGAACATATCTTGTAAACTATTGGCAAGAATGACCACTCCTCAAACTCTCAAGATAGAAGGACATATCAAGAAGAAAAAGGTGCAAGAACTGAAAGATCACATCAAGAAAGAAGAAATGAATCCAACCATATCTTGTAATTCACTGGTCGGAATTACCACTCCTCAAACTATCAAGATAGAAGGACATATCAAGAAGAAAAATGTTCAAGAAGTGAAAGATCACATCGAGCGTCAAGAAATGAATATGACCATATCTTGTAAAGGATTGGAAGAAATTACCACGCCTCAAACTCTAGAGATAGAAGGACATATCAAGAAGAAAAAGGTTCAAGCAGTGAAAGATCACTTTGAGCATCAACAACAAGTTCTCCAACTTTTAAAGGATAATGCCACTTCGGTGCAAAATCAAATGAAACAACAGGTAGACCAACATCATAGTGAAAAATGTTTTGATGTAGGCGATTGGGTATTTTTACTGCTACATCTAAAGCAAGCTATTTATGAGAATGAAATGTTGGCAATACTACATGCACTTAGAAAATGGCGACCTTACCAAATGGGAAGAATCTTCAAGGGTGAGGATATGGAAGCATTGTTTTGTGCTATTTCTATTATCCAACCAGATTGGATAAACGAAGCAAGGGATGAATGGAAGAAGGAAAAAGAAGTATGGCCACTTATTCAAAAGTTGCAAAAAATCCCAATTCAAACAATATTTCCCGAAATTGAAGAGGAAGGAAAAATCATATTGGAACCTGGAGTAGTCACGAAAACAAGAACCCGACAGCTATGAAATCGATCAATTTCAGAGTATCTCATCAAGTGGAAGAACCTACCTGCTGAAGATTCCACATGGGAGGACAAGAATTTTCTACAGAAGCATCAAGAACTACTCAAATGTTGAGGACAATGCTTTTTGAAGGAGAGGGGCATGTTATGCCCCTATACTACTAGTGTAACCCCTTATTGTTATTAGTACAACCCACTTATTATATTGATGTACCCATGTTGTGCCCATATTCTTACTCTTGTGCCCCATAGAAGCCCACTATTGTTATTATTGTGCCCTTACATTATTATTGTTATGTCGACTCTGATTATGTTATGACCCCTTAGACTCCTATATATAGAAAGGAGGTATTTTCATTTGTGTCATCCAAGAATTGTTCATTTATGTAATGTAAAGGAGGTTGCCCCCTCAAAGAGGCAGAATTCTAAGGCGTTGATCTATCTTTTCTATCTTTTCTTGAGCTGGTTTCATAACAAGTAGATCCTGGTACTCATGCAGTAATTCAAAAAACTTTCCTACTATATCCTCATCGCATTAGTCACAGATTCATGCAAACTTGGGCTCCACTTCTGAACCTATATTAACTTGCTTCATCTTAATAGGTTGCAATATGTCAGGTACATCAACATTTGGTCCCGCAACCTTGCATTTTACTTCTGATTCAAGGAAGTTGATATTGCATGGATCATACTTTCCTTCTTCTGTGGTTCTATTATAGCATTCTAAAGCATGTTGCAATTGGTCATTCCAATTAGGTTGCACCCAAGTCGTAGGCTCTTTTAGTGTCTGAAAAATTGCTTCTTTGATCTCCTGCAGTGCATCATCTATACACTGAAATCCATCTTCGAAACTAAAAGTTATTAGGAAGCTTTCCTTCATATCATAGTAGTTAGCGGTGCCATGGCGCAACTCCGTTTCAAGATACCAATTCATTGGTATTACATCCAAGGTATGAGAAAATATGTGTGCCTAGTCTGGTTGAGGTTCTTCACCCCACACATTATCCCAATGAGCCAAATTTTCTCAAGGATCATCCCTACCATTATACTTCTATGCGAGCCTTGTGTTTTCATAACTAAACCTCAAACTCGTCAATTCGCGGTACTCCCTCCAATCTACTATATTATCTTTATGTGTGCCCCACCATCGGGAAATTGTAGCAATCAAAGCTATATCCAAGGCATGGAATCACTGTTATTTCAGTACATCCATTTTAAAATCACCAAGAAATAAAATGACATCTCCTATCCCATCATAATATGGGAAATTACATACCTCAGTAGATATGCAACAAAGCTATTTCGTCAATCTATTACAGCGTATACTAGAAACTTCGTGCAACTAGTTCTACCAATTCTCCAATTCTTAATTTGAGTCTCAATGACATGAACTAGCATTCTCCCAGCTTATCCTCCCATCTGCAGTGGGGTTGATCCAATCCTCGTATTGCACAATTAACTTATAGATGTGGTCAATATCTTCATTACTGTATTCTTTGCAGACGAGTTTTGTATATCATGCTCATTCGAAGGGATCTAAAGGAACAACGACCCTAGTACCATTCTTTTCAAACATCATACTCCTTATCTCTGAACTGATTATTGCATCCATATCGAAATCCCAATCAAGTCCAAGTAACGCTAGATACAAATTATTGTCATCCACAATCTCAATAACTTCAAATTATGCTACTGCACTAGCTCCTCAACATCCACAACAACTCAATGCAATTGACCCATTGGGATGATATTCTATTGATTGGCCATGCGTAGTTGAATCGGTGACCATTGTGACTTGGGTTGTCCCATTTCCTCCTATGTTTTCTTCAAAAATACTTTTTTATCAGATCCCAAGTCAAGAATTACCTGATCCATTCTGAACTCACCGATCTACATAGTCAATCATATCTCTCGGCCAATTGTTTTCTTATTTTTGTTTACCTTGTTTACTATGTGTTGTTCAGGATGTGACTTTTCTTTACCAGTGGAGTTATCAATTAGCTCTTTTCTACTTCTTTCTTATCCCTTAGAAAATTCATAAAGGTCTGCAGAAAATACTTGAGAACAGTTGGATTAGAATCCTCTGTTAGGGTAGCGACTTCATAATTATTCCTTCATGGCGCTAATTGCATCTGTGTCCTTGATGTCGAAGTTCCCTGGTCTATGAAAAATCTTCTTTTCTTCCATGAAATTTTCTTTCTCCCTTTCCATATTGAACCCAATACTCTTCTCTCTCGCCTTCCTAATCCATGCATCCTCCACATGATTTTTACCATCTACTTTGTCTTCTCATGTAGCCACACCACTTCGTGTCACTATATTAATGCTTAGATCATCCTCGAATGGTTCATATCTCATCATTTGTAAATTCCACAGAGGCTGATGATTCTTATTTTCCTCCATCTTAACCATTAAAATAGGGCAATCTTCTATCACATGGTCAAAATGTCAACAATACTAATAGGAATGGTGAGTGGGGTTCTGACAATCCCACACAAAATTTCCAGCTTCGCCATAGTTATAGCATATGATTTGACCCTAACCTTGTCTTGCGCCTCCTCCTCGACCACGTCCTTGACCTTGAAATCCTCCACGGGCCACAACTGAACCATGATATTCCTAAGTATGGCCTTTAACTTGCATCCTATATGCCATATTTCAATCCATCATCAAATCATAGTTGCAAAAATCCTTCTTGTCACGTCCTACTAATCAATATAAGTTACAAAATAGTTTCCTTGGTGACTACACATATTTTTGTAACAAATAACAATGATCAGTCGGGTGCTGGCCCGTAACTCGGTAAATATTGCATCAAACATTCAGTCTGGTACTTGGTCTAGCACTAGACTTTAGCTTCAAAGGATTGGGACCTATGGCAGCAACATAATCATGATAAACAAGGCACTGGTGCTTATAGTGATCCTCCACTTTACACTTTGTACACCAAACTTCTGAGCACAGCTTAGACCGAGCTTCCTTTCATTTCTTCAAATATTACACCTCCATATAAAAGCTTGTTAATTGGGACTATATTTTTTGAACTCCCATGTGAGTATCTTGTACCCACAAAACTTCTAACTTCATCGTGATTTCCAATGCTTCTGTTTGTGTCCCAATATTTTGCTACGATAATGGTAATTTGGGATGTGGTAATAACACAACTATATACCATTCTTTGTGATGTTCGTGAGAGATCTGGAAGTTGACTTGTACCAACAAGCATTTTAACCTCTGATCTACATCCCAGGTAGTCTCATTGACTGCTTTCTTAATTTATTTTATTTCTGTAATGCACTCTGACTGCGACTTGGGCTTCTTAAACTTTGTGTTCAGTGCACTCTTTATTGCATTTATTGAAGCAACTAGGTTTTCCGTACAGTACGTGATATACCATGATAGTGGTGTGTCCTACAATGCTATGACAAGTTGCATTTTTTCATATCATCGACATTGAATTTTTGTGCTTTCCACACGTCTTATGAGACAAACAAAAATTGATTAGGATCCTTTGATCTCTGACCCTTAAAAATAGGCATCTTCACTATGTTATCCACGTTAAAGGGTGAAGGTGGAGGTGGAGGTGAAAGTGGAGATGGAGTGGTCAGATGGGGAATCCCACAAGTTCCTTGATTATCTGACTTTGACACACCTCTAGGTCTACTAGGGTTACTTCTTTCATGTTCACTTTTTGATCCACCCAATAATGGACTGTACTCACCCTCAACAAATTTATCAGTCTATTCTAAACCTTTGAATGCTTTGTGTATTTCTAGTATAGCTTCTTTTAACCATCAATTCATAGGAAGTACACCCTTTTCGCATAACAACATCTTAATCTAGAGCTTTAAATAATTCAGATACTTACCTCGTGGTACTTTAAAAAATTGTTTCTCAGCTCCGCTATAGGATACTGATGTGTCAATCATGAATTCAGTTATAAAGCATCCAAGAATACGACTGATCCAATAGTCAACAACTCTTGCAACCTTATTTTCAATCTCCTTAAGTCACTTAATCAACTCTGGGGTCCACACAGTAGGATCGTCGTGTTTCCAACAAGGTTTGTTTGTAGTTATCTTGAAAGCCACTCATGCAACTCATTAGAAAACAATGCAAAAAGGATCTCGTTTTGTTCTATATAGATATACCTATGTAACCACCTCTATGTCGACTGACGCAGATTTCTATTTTCTTGTGCTACAAATTAGTGCAACTTCAAATCTACATAATCTTGGATCTCTTTTTTAGTCGGTTCCCATATCACACATCCCTCAGATAGATTTTGGTCCCAGCAACAGAACCCTTTTTTGGCTTCAGTGGCTTAGACCTAGGTTTAGAGTTAGTGTGCACTAACCAACAAAACAATATACTATCGTCCCTTTAGGCAATGATCCATGTAGCGCAGGCTGCAGTCTCACCCGAGGCATTATTGTAGGGAGTTAGAACCAAGTTTCTACATCTAGAGGAGCTATGCATTGTGGTTGTAAGGTTTCTTTAAGTTTAGGGGTTAATCTGACCTTTGTGAACTGTTAACCTTAGTGCTACAGTCTGTTGTGGTCACCAACAACCCCCCTTTCTTCACTTAACATTAGCAATAACGTCAAGCGAAGAGGGGACCCTGAACGAAAATCCCAAAAAAATATTTTTTCTAAAGTTTTTGTATTTCTCTCTCTAAGGCTCAAAATCACATCGCAAAGAAAGGCCGAAGCATAACTCGAGCGCAAAAAAAAAATACTGCGAAATTGCGATGCGAAGTTCATCGCATCGCATACTTCACACGTGCCCCTTAAAAGAAAAACCTTCGAGCAATGCGATCGCCGATATGCGATATCGCAAATCGCAAGCATTACGCTATACGACGTAACCATTAAACGAGAACTTGCGATATTTGCGATTTGCGATTTGCGATCTGCGATGGTGGCGATCTGCGATCTGCGACCTGCGATCTGAAAAGACTTACCACACGATAGACCCATGCATTAAGCGCGCGCCTTGAAAGAATTTAATGACCGCATGCTTAAGTATCTAGGAATGATTGCGTTACATTTATCGAAGAGTCAAGTGATGATGGATGTCAGAATTATGCGTTCATTAGAGATTAATGCTTTCACGTCAAGTCTTTTCATTTCACTTCTCCTTTGCGTAGACTGCAAGACACGCAACTGATATAAGTTTATATGCAGGAAACATCTGAAGGAAAGAGGAAAGCGCCAATCAGCAAAGAGAGAATGCTTTCGCAAAATGGATGCCGCATGCAGCAGAACCGCGGATTCCAGGCTATCAGCCAACCGGCACTGGTGAAATTAGACTATCCAGGACTCAGAGTCAAAGGCGCACAAAAGCAGCGTATTCAGAAAAGATCCTGAAGCTAAGACTTAGTGAAGCAGAGAAAGAAGCGCATGAGAAGGAGAACGCTTCAGGAAAACCTGGAACAAAGAACGGAAGAAATTCTCGAAACAGGGAGTTGCCCATGCAGCACGACTCTTAACCCACTCAATCATTCGCACGACCGAAAACCGAAAACGGCAACAGCAAAATCAGTTCGAGAAGAAACTGGGACACGCTAAGTATACACGCGGCGAATACACCCAGCTAGAGAAAGGTTTTCGAAAATATCTTCTGGTTTGCCGGAAGGAAGTGCTAGCTCCTGCTATTTCCACTTTTATCTCCCGAGTGAAACAAGAAGGCGGCTAGCCGACTCTTCCCAGGAAAGCATTACACTGTTGACAGCACTAAAGAGAATATACAGAAATGGTCAGAAATTAGATTTTAAGTTTAGAAATAAAGTTGCTTTTAGTAAAAGGGCGGTCATTTGAGGCCGATTCCCTAATTTCATGTAATTAATATTGATTAGTTAGTAGTATTTAACCCTTCTCATGGTTTTTGGAGAAGGGTCCGGAAATCTGTCAAAAAACTTATCCTCAGAACATGCACTTCTGCACCCTCAGAGGAGGTTTTTGATGAATGGATGGATCGAGATTTATTTATGTTTGCATTTTAATATCTGTTACTGATGTTGCACTTCTGTACTCTTAGCAGATGTTAGAACAAGTAGAAATAAATCATTGTTACTTGAAGTTTATTAGTGAACTTAGTCATAAATGGTACTTTTATCTCTTGGCTAGATTCTGCTAGTATTCCTAAAGTGATATGTGGCTGAGTTCTTTGTATGTTATTGCATGAATGTCTGTATTACCATTTGGCACTTCTGTACGGTGGGGTCATTTATTTATGTTTAACATATAGAAAACTGATTATGCGATATGCTGTTCACAACTACTCTGCCTAACTTCTTATGCAGAATGGTTTATCTTTATTGATTTATATTCTGATATTAGTTGAATGATCTTTATTACCGGCTGCTGTTAGAAATCTTTCTAGATCGCATAACAAAAGAAAAAACACCCCGGGTTAGCGTAGATTAGATGTATTTTTCTTCATTAGATTACATTAGCATAGAGTTAATTTAGCAGTTAGAATTAAGACTAGTTTAGAAGAATCCCTCCCCCTTTTTAGACTATTACCATTAGACTCTACGCACACACACACACCCATCACATTGGGAAACTGGTCCCATTATCCCCAGTCGGACCCGCTACTCCAAACGTGCAAGGAGCCGCCAACCAGGTTCCGGACCGGGTGGGTATCCCCCTTGTTGTTGACCCGACCTCGGGGCCCTCAATATTTCTGGCGCTAGAAGGAGGGCCACAACTATGAATGGCACATAATTCAAAACCCAAATACCATTCTAAGAGCAAATCACCCTCACCAACTTCCCCGACTTCCCCAATACGACTAAACTCGGAACTGGAAGTCGCTCGGACATCCACCGCTGCTATACATCCCGATACATCAGAACAACTTATTGTCGATCCCCCTGAAGTTCAAACCTTGATCCGTAAACTCCAGGGATTCTCTATTTTTAACCAGAAATCTGATAAATCTAAAGGCAGCTTGACTTCGCAATACAACCCTGCTCATCCCCTAACCCGATTGAAGAGTGAAAAGTTTGGCATTCAGCCAACTGAAATCCCTCTCCCCACTAGGAAAAGAGCAAGGAAAACATTTCAAGAGTCTGACAGAGAGACTCTTTCATCCACCTCATCCATTTCAACTCCCTCTCCGCGAAGTCGACCACCCACATCTCCACCTCAAATCACTCATCCATCTTCCGCAACCCTTCCTCCACAATCGTCAAAGATCATAACATCTCTATCTTCTCAACCTCAAAGATCATCTTCTACACTTTTACTAACCAATAACTCAGCGATGGCACAATCTCCATGGAACAACCCTGGGGCGGTTTTAATGCCTCCACCCCTGAGTCCAATACCTGCCCATCCTGAGAAGTGGTTACGAAAGTTCAATCTAGAAACTGGAATGCTAGCTGAAGAACATATCAATAATTTCATGCTTTTTGTTAATCTCAACGGAGTTACCAATGAAGACGCCGTGGTCCGACTCTTCCCCTATACGATGCAAGGGACGGCCGGGTCATGGTACTTCTCGCTACCCTCCGGATCTATCACCAGCTGGGATATTTTTCAAAATCAATTTCTCACTAAATTCGGTGATGATAGATCGACAGCGACACTGATCAACGATCTATCCAATCTTAAAGCTGAGGCTCGGGAACCCATTAAAGATTTTAACTTACGGTTCAACAAGATCCTCAATAAAATCCCCGCTGCTTCCCAACCCAGCGAGGAAGTAAGATGCGAATGGTACATCACCGCCTTACCTTCAAACTTGGCCATCTTTGTAGATAGGGCAAGCAAGACAACCTTAGTCGAAAATTTGGCTGAGGCATTAGCAGTCGAAAGACGCGTAGTAGCCCTAGAAAAGAGATCTACAATCGAAGAGCGTAAATCTAAGAAAATCTCTTTCAAAGAAGAAACCAAGAAGAAGCAAACGAAGGATCCTTTCGACATGGAAGGATTACAAAAGGTATTAAAGGCCATGTCAAATGAGATGATTGATATCAGGAAACAAGTAGCAGAATCGTCCCCAAGAAATCCTTTTAGGAGTTTTAAGAGAAATCCTCCTATGGAGACGAAGCCACCTAGCGTGGTCTCTAACGTGGAATCTGAAGAAGAAGAAGAAGAGAACACCGTTGAAACGCATACCGATGATGAGGAAGTGGTGGAACTGCAAGGAATGTGGGATTTCATCCTCCCACAAGAGGAAGATCAAGAAGCACTTCCGGTTAGCACAAGAAGCAGAAATCAACTTGATCCTCCCCAGACTACCCCAAAACAGAAGGGCGCAAGCCCTCCAGCAAAAGAAAAGGCCGCAACAAAGAAGACAACCCCTAAAGCGACCTCATTTAGCCCAGTCCAATCAGAGCAATCGCCTCCATCAAAGACACTAATAGTGTCGGATGAAATGGAATATAACATCATAGACGACATGAAGAAGACTAGGGCTAATATCACCCTGTACGAGCTGAGAAAATTGAAACACCAACAGAAGATCATGATGAAAGAGTTACACGCTGTACCTACTGCGCCTATACCTATAGCCATAGCTTCCCATAATATAGGAAGACCCCCAATCAACGCGATCAATAAAATCGATCCAAATGACATCGCCTTGATTGGAGGGAGGTCTAGATCTCACACTCCCCCTTTCCTCCTCACTTACGAGATCTTTAACAGAAACGTGCATAACTACTTGGTTGATTCTGGTGCTTCAACCAATATTCTACCCAAGTCAATATGTGCCAAACTTAATGTTCAACCGCAAAAATCCGTAGTACGCATAGTTCAACTTGATCGATCACAAGTTGAAGTGATAGGTGAATTTAATCAAGTGAACATAAGACTATCGTCCAACCCCAAGGTGTGCCAGGTCATCGATATTCTAGTTGCTGACATCCCTGAATTTTATGGTCTAATTCTTAGCAGGGATTGGTCCGAAAAGCTACACGGATATTTTTTGACTGACTAGTCGCACATGTGGTTACCCTTCAACGGGAAGCCAAATCAAATAAAGGTTGAACGAGAACTGTACCAAAAGTACATAGTGACGGACCTGGAGGGAGAGAACGAAGCCATAGCATACAACAGCAGCATCATAGGCAACTATTCGGTAGACTCTTTCCTTGGAAATTTCAATGCTCACATATCACCATATTTAGAAAACTCAGTCGTGTCCCAAGTAGAAAACTTTTCCTAGACTGATGATTCAAAATGTGTTAGTTTCTTAGATAACCCTGTAAATACTTCTTTATTTTGGAAATTATATTTTGATGGCTCTAAGTCCAACGAGGGAGCGGGAGCAGGATGCGTCTTGATTAGCCCAGACGGAAATAAGACCATGCTCACATGCAGACTGGAGTTCGATTGCACGAACAACACAGCGGAATACGAAGCCTTGGTGCAAGGCCTATATAAAGCAATCGGCTCCAACGTCAAATATCTTCAAGTCTTTGGAGATTCCGAGATCGTCGTCAAACAGGTACGTAACACCATACATTGCCTGTCTAGTCATTTAAAGCACTACCAATCTTTAGTGCAAGATCTCACTGCGCATTTTACAGCATTTAATATTTCATCAATCCCAAGACTTCACAATGCAAGCGTAGCCCTGCTAGCAAACGTAGCCTCCAGACTCATTCCCTCCAAAGACTTTAGTCCAGATAGGTTTTCGATAGAATTAATTTTTAAACCGTCTATCCCTGATAACATCACCAACTGGAGAGTATTCAACGACGACCCAGACATCGTAAGTTTCCTTACCTCCGAAGGATCCTACTCAAACCAGATAATCGACGAGGACTGTCATGACCACCAAACACAACAAAGTGGCACTGATAACGCTATACCCAAATTAGTGGTCAAATTAGAAGATTTGTATGACTTAAAAAGTCGGTTCAAAAGGTCAGCTAACGCCAAACTTTACAGTTCAACTCTGAACTACGAATCAGTGAACTTAGGAACCGACGAGAAACCCCAAAACGTCAATCTAGGCCAAGGCCTAGCTCCTGAAGAAAAATCAGCATACATCCGTCTTCTACGACAGTACAAAAACGTCTTTGCCTGGAACTACGATGAGCTGAAAACTTATAACACTTCTATCATTCAGCACACTATCCCTATGATCGATAACGAGAAACCCGTCCAACAAAAGCTCAGAAAAATCCACCACAACCTGGAAAATCAGATAAAAACTGAGCTGAATAAGTTGTTGAGAGCCAGAATAATTTTCCCGGTCAGACATTCCAAATGGGTATCCAATATGGTACCTGTTAGGAAGAAAAACAGAGATATTAGAATCTGCATTGACTTCCGGAATCTCAACAAAGCCTGTCAGAAGGACAATTTTCCCCTCCCACCTATGGAGCAAATATTACAGGCTGTAGCAGGCTCAGAATTGATTTCTTTCCTAGATGGATTTTCAGGATATAATCAAGTGCTGGTACACCCAGAAGATCAGCTAAAAACCACCTTCCGAACTAAATGGGGTACCTACGCGTATCGAAAGATGTTGTTCGGTCTGATCAACGCTGGCACTACTTTTCAAAGAGCTATGGATATTGCGTTCAAAGGGTTAATCAATAAATCAGTAGTGATTTACCTGGATGATATAACTGTGTACTCCAAAAAACAAAGCGACCATCTCAAAGATTTGAAGCAAATCTTTCAAAGATGTTTAAGGTATGGAATCTCGCTTAACCCGAAGAAATCTTTTTTCGCGTTGAGTGAAGGAAAATTGCTAGGATTCATAGTGTCCAAATCGGGCATTCACATCGAATCTGCCAGAATAAAAGAAATTTTCGAGATATCCATGCCCCATAACAAAAAGACCATGCAATCTTTCCTAGGACAGATCAATTTTGTGAAACGATTTGTCCCCGATTTTTCACGTATTATTTCTCCTTTACAAAAAATGATAAAAAAGAATTCAAGCTTTAAATGGGGTCTAGACGAGCACGAAGCGTTTAACTTAATCAAACAAGCCATCATCGACGCTCCATCCCTAGCAACCCCAAATTTTTCAGAACCATTTGTCTTATACAGTTTTGCCTCAGAGCATTCTTATGCTGCGATCTTGACCCAGGCAAACAAAGAAAAGGCAGAAGCCCCAATCGCATTCTTTAGCTCAAACTTACAAGGTGCTGAGCTGAAATATTCAGACGTAGAAAAACAGGCATATGCCGTCTTTAAAGCAGTCAAATATTTCAGACCCTTCTTGCTAAAGGCCCATACCAAGGTCATAGTACCATTCCCGGCGGTAAGAAACCTCCTAATTCAGAAAGACGTGGGCGAAAAGAGAGCGAATTGGATCACCGCCTTGCAAGAATACGACCTGGAAATCAAGCCGGCACACATCGTAAGAGGCCAAGGCTTCTGCAAGATGTTAGCTGGAGCATCGCAAATCCCCGAAGAGTCACCTGAAGAGGCACACACGTATGAGGTAAGCCTAAACGACGCAGAATTATTTTATGCCGACATCATTTATTTCCTAAAGAACGGATATGCTCCATTTCACCTGGATCACGTAAAAAAGAGAGCTCTGAGGTTAAAAGCTAAACAATACCAGCTCGTAAATGATGTCTTATTTAAAAGAAACTATGATTCTGTGCTTCTTAGATGTCTTGAGAAAACTGAAGCCGAAAAGGTTTTGCAGGAACTCCACGATGGACCAGCAGGTGGACACTATGCTGGAGAAGCCACTGCACACAAGATCTTACGTACAGGATACTACTGGCCCACGCTGTTCAAAGACTCGTACAATCACGTGAGAAAATGCCAAGTCTGCCAAACTGCTGCAGGAAAACAAAAGAAGTCATCCATGCCACTGCAGTCGGTTAACATCGAACAGCCGTTCAGCCAATGGGGCCTGGACATAATAGGTGAGATCGTTCCTCACTCCTCTAAACAACATAGGTATATCCTCACTGCAACTGACTATTTTACTAAATGGGTAGAGGCGGTTCTGCTCAAGACAGCTAATTCTGAAAACATTGTTGAATTCATAAATCAGTTTATCATTACTAGGTTTGGATTGCCAACGGCCTTAATATTTGATAACGCTTCATATTTTTCTGGAAATACCATGACTGAGTTCGCACTCAAAAGAGGGTTCAAACTGAAGTATTCTGCCAACTACTATCCGCAAGGTAATGGGTTGGCTGAATCAACGAACAAGAACCTAATCAGGATTATCAAAAAGACAGTTGACCAAAACCAAAAGAATTGGCACAAAGTGCTGGTAAACGCCTTATGGGCAGACATAATTACCAAGAAAGCCTCTATCGGGACTTCTCCCTTTAATTTGGTTTACGGGAGAGAAGCATTTCTTCCTACTCACTCACTCATCCCCTCTTTGTCCTTAGTACAATACATTGATGAAGTACCTACTTCTCCCTTACAACTAAGGCAAATGGAGGTAATCAAGTTAGAAGAACGACGAGAACAGGCCAAGAAAACCCATGCTCACCACCAAGCGCTGATAAAATCCTCTTTTGACTCGAACATAAAGACCAGAGAAAACTTCCAGATGGGTGATCTAGTTTTGAAGTGGGATAAGGCTCACGAAGAAAAGGGCAAACACACGAAATTCCAGAAGCTATGGCTTGGTCCTTTTCAAATCGTAGAAGTCATAGGCCCGTCGACTTTTGTGTTGCAGGACTTGACAGGCAGGAGAGATTCTCTGCCTGTAAACGGACAAATCCTCAAAATGTATTTCCCATAGAAGGTCATCCTTCTGTTTTTGTAGGATAGTTTTAAATTTTTATGTTAGTTTTCATTTTTTCATAGATAGGGCTAGTTGTGAATGATCATAAATAGTATTCATGAAGAAACATACCATTTCTGTATCAGATTTTGATTTCACTTGTATAAATAGCAAAACTTTTCGAAAATTCTGACTTTTATTATTGACAAATAGAGTTGACTTTAACCTGAATATGATGTTAGTTTCAAACTTCACAAAGAAACCTGGGATGAGAGTAACTTTTGGCAAAAATTGTTTTATGCCAATACTATGAAAGGTATCATCGATAGCAAAATAGGTATTCTCTGCAAAACTGCTGTTCTTAAAACTCTATTATTGTCGTCCAGAGCTTTCTTAAGGAAAAACAATGACTTCCTCCCTGCTAAGGAAAATCGCAGCATCCAGAGAGACAATCCAAGAAAACACTATATCTCAAAGAATAAGAGGTCTCATCACGAGCCGGCTTATCATGATCACAGATATTATAACTTGCTGACTTTGCCACTACTGTCTACCAAAAAGGGCAACGACTCAAGAGGGATGAGAGTAACTTTTGGCAAAAATTGTTTTATGCCAATACTATGAAAGGTATCATCGATAGCAAAATAGGTATTCTCTGCAAAACTGCTGTTCTTAAAACTCTATTATTGTCGTCCAGAGCTTTCTTAAGGAAAAACAATGACTTCCTCCCTGCTAAGGAAAATCGCAACATCCAGAGAGACAATCCAAGAAAACACTATATCTCAAAGAATAAGAGGTCTCATCACGAGCCGGCTTATCATGATCACAGATATTATAACTTGCTGACTTTGCCACTACTGTCTACCAAAATAGGGCAACGACTCAAGATTGTGCAATCGAAAGACATGGGGTCTCATCACGAGCCAGCTTGTTCAGCAAAAAGTATAAATCAAGTGATTGACTGTGTCATAACTTGGCCACCAAACCAAGACATTGTTCTTTAGAGAATAAAAAATCAAAAAAGAAAGAAAAAGTGTCAAAAGGATTTTTCTCTGGAATGTTGTAAATAACCTCAAGCAGGAAAAAGGATCATTGCTGGATAACATGGTAACCCTGTCGAGGCTATGGACGCTTGCGGGCAGCAGAGGCTCTACCTGCGACAAATGAGCATACTTTACAAAGCCAGTACGCAGAGAAGACCTTATTTTGTCTTTGAGGAGACTGAGTAATGACTAGGCATGAATACAAAAAAAAAATAACCCAGGGGAAACAAACAATCAGAATCAAATAAGAAGTTGTGACGAAGCATCATTGACAGGATAAACGGTAATACTCTATCTGTCCATAACAAAATTTAGGCATAAGAAAACTTTTTCTGTTTTGGAAGTGAAAATGCAATAGAACAAGCAGAGATAACTGGTTCTTCACAGTGAATTGCCATTGTTGTGGTCACCAACAACCCCCCTTTCTTCACTTAACATTAGCAATAACGCCAAGCGAAGAGGGGACCCTGAACGAAAATCCCAAAAAAATATTTTTTCTAAAGTTTTTGCATTTCTCTCTCTAAGGCTCAAAATCGCATCGCAAAGAAAGGCCGAAGCATAACTCGAGCGCAAAAAACAAATACTGCGAAATTGCGATGCGAAGTTCATCGCATCGCATACTTCACACGCGCCCCTTAAAAGAAAAACCTTCGAGCAATGCGATCGCCGATATGCGATATCGCAAATCGCAAGCATTACGCTATACGACGTAACCATTAAACGAGAACTTGCGATATTTGCGACTTGCGATTTGTGATCTGCGATGGCGGTGATCTGCGATCTGCGACCTGCGATCCGAAAAGACTTACCACATGATAGACCCATGCATTAAGCGCGCGCCTTGAAAGAATTTAATGACCGCATGCTTAAGTATCTAGGAATGATTGCGTTACATTTATCGAAGAGTCAAGTGATGATGGATGTCAGAATTATGCGTTCATTAGAGATTAATGCTTTCACGTCAAGTCTTTTCATTTCACTTCTCCTTTGTGTAGACTGCAAGACACGCAACTGATATAAGTTTATATGCAGGAAACATCTGAAGGAAAGAGGAAAGCGCCAATCAGCAAAGAGAGAATGCTTTCGCAAAATGGATGTCGCATGCAGCAGAACTGCGGATTCCAGGCTATCAGCCAATTGGCACTGGTGAAATTAGACTATCCAGGACTCAGAGTCAAAGGCACACAAAAGCAGCGTATTCAGAAAAGATCCTGAAGCTAAGACTTAGTGAAGCAGAGAAAGAAGCGCATGAGAAGGAGAACGCTTCAGGAAAACCTGGAACAAAGAACGGAAGAAATTCTCGAAACAGGGAGTTGCCCATGTAGCACGACTCTTAACCCACTCAGTCATTCACACGACCGGAAACCAAAAACGGCAACAGCAAAATCAGTTCGAGAAGAAACTGGGACACGCTAAGTATACACACGGCGAATACACCCAGCTAGAGAAAGGTTTTCGAAAATATCTTCTGGTCCGCCGGAAGGAAGTGCCAACTCCTGCTATTTCCACTTTTATCTCCCGAGCGAAACAAGAAGGCGGCTAGCCGACTCTTCCCAGGAAAGCATTACACTGTTGACATCACTAAAGAGAATATACAGAAACGGTCAGAAATTAGATTTTAAGTTTAGAAATAAAGTTGCTTTTAGTAAAAGGGCGGTCATTTGAGGCCGATTCCCTAATTTCATGTAATTAATATTGATTAGTTAGTAGTATTTAACCCTTCTCATGGTTTTTGGAGAAGGGTCTGGAAATCTGTCAAAAAAATTATCCTCAGAACATGCACTTCTGCACCCTCAGAGGAGGTTTTTGATGAATGGATGGATCGAGATTTATTTATGTTTGCATTTTAATATCTGTTACTGATGTTGCACTTCTGTACTCTTAGCAGATGTTAGAACAAGTAGAAATAAATCATTGTTACTTGAAGTTTATTAGTGAACTTAGTCATAAATGGTACTTTTATCTCTTGGCTAGATTCTGCTAGTATTCCTAAAGTGATATGTGGCTGAGTTCTTTGTATGTTATTGCATGAATGTCTGTATTACCATTTGGCACTTCTGTACGGTGGGGTCATTTATTTATGTTTAACATATATAAAACTGATTATGCGATATGTTGTTCACAACTACTCTGCCTAACTTCTTATGCAGCATGGTTTATCTTTATTGATTTATATTCTGATATCAGTTGAATGATCTTTATTACCGGCTGTTGTTAGAAATCTTTCTAGATCGCATAACAAAAGAAAAAACACCCCGGGTTAGCGTAGATTAGATGTATTTTTCTTCATTAGATTACATTAGCATAGAGTTAATTTAGCAGTTAGAATTAAGACTAGTTTAGAAGAATCCCTCCCCCTTTTTAGACTATTACCATCAGACTCTACGCACACACACACACCCATCACATTGGGAAACTGGTCCCATTATCCCCAGTCGGACCCGCTACTCCAAACGGGCAAGGAGCCGCCAACCAGGTTCCGGACCGGGTGGGTATCCCCCTTGTTGTTGACCCGACCTCGGGGCCCTCAACACAGTCATAGAGATTTTTCCTACTTAATAGTCTTACGAGCTATGTGTAACTAGTCCAAAATGCATTATTCATCATATAAAATAATATTTGAACCTTTTTGATGTAATTATAGAAGAAATATACAAAATAAAACCATAATCTAGAAAAAACAAAGAAACTACGCGAACATATAAAAATACCTAGATATGTTCCAAACTTTTCTTTATTTTTCAATTCTTAACTGATAAAATACTTTTGACCCTGCGCATGTAGCTGGAGGAGCCTACGCACACAGCTGCAGACATATCAAGGTAACCACACACATAACTGCAGGAGCCTTTCCCTTCACCTGAATACAAAAATATTTTGCAATTACAGACTCAGATCATATCATAACACAAAAATTGTTGCCTTTGACTCACCAAGATAACCCTTTATATATCCTTTTCCCTTACAATAGCATGGTATGCAACCCATGGGCGGAGCTCAATATAACTGAATTTATCCCATCCATTTACAAAATAAGGGGCTTTGACCCACCCTAAAGCCCCTTTGACTCATATAACTCTCCGTGAATCACATTATGCTCCTCAAAATGTGGAGACTTTACATGACTTAGACAAAACTTGGACCTAGGGGACCCCTACCCAACACCTCTGTGACCTACATGTAGGTTGTGATCCACTGATAACATGGTTTTGAGAAGTGGAAGGGATGCTCGAGGAAGCATTTGACTAGATGAGTTAGTTATAACACCCATTTGTATATTATAATGGTTAGTGCTCCAAGGGGGGATTCCCATGCAAGAAAAATGATTCCTAAAAGGTTGTTAACTTCCAAGACCAAAGAGTTCCAATAAGAGATCCTCCTAGATTATAAGGTCGACCAAAAAGGTCAGTACCCCAAGGATTGAATGTAGTACTAGGGAGGGATGCTTGAAAAAATGGTTTGACTAGAGGTGTTAGCTCTAGCACCGAATTGTATATTGTAAGGTTAGCAGTCCATGGGAGAATTCCCATGCAAGAAAAGTGATTCCTAAAAGGTTATTAAATTCCAATACCAAAGAGTTTGCTAAGAGGAGATCGTCTTGGACTAAAAGGTTGGTACCTAAAGGATTAAATGCACTACTAGGGATAATTCCCCTCGCCTCTTAGACATTATAAAGAAATGGAAAGTTTCCTCAAAAATTGGATCACCCTAATGACTGATTACCCCAAGGAAATGTGAACCCACTAGAAACATAAGTTCCCCCATTTTTGTTAGGGAATGACATGGACTTAGTATAATTATTCCAACCAAATGGAAATCCACCATTAAGTATAAAAAAACTACTTAATCATATGTCAAAACTGATAGTAGGCCTTGTAGGTGTAGATGTGAATGTGGAGTTCAAACCTATAACATGAAACTTAGGTATGGTACTCATACTAGAGTTAAAGCCTTTTCAAAAAATGAAAAGAGGGGGCATGGTTGATGATGTGGACGTGATAAATTGAGGGAGATGGGATATTGGAATGTTCTTCTAGAAAAATAAGATATTCTCAATAGAGGTGGTGTGGATAGGATTTTTGGTATTAGAAAAGGGTATAGAAGTTGTCATAGGTAGACTATTAATGAAAATAGGAGTGGACACAATAGGTTCTACCATTGAAGTGACATTTGTTGCAATGAACTCTTGGAAAAGACCAAGTGACTCGGAAAATCTAGTCAAGTAAACATCTCCACCTAAGAACATGGGTGATAAGATATGTCATTGGGGGGGAAATAATGAGGTGGAGCAGATTCATCCCCCAAAATTGTTATGTCTAAAGTAGTGAAAGGGTCAAGCTTACATCTATCGGAAAGTTGACCCTCTTCATTGGAAGAAATACCCTCAAGAAAATGAGGATGATTCGAACTAGACTCATCCATTATGGAAGCAAAGGATGTGTATAAAAGTTTAAAGCAAATAAAAGCTAAGGTTAGTAGACATAACCAAACTTTATAAAACTATCAAATCTGAGGAGAATGTATGAAAACCAATAGATCAAAGTTATCTTGTTGCTATTGGAGCTTGGTTGAATATGGTCCAAGTCAATTATGTTGATATGGTTAGGAAATTTACATTAGCTTCCTTCATAACATCTCAACGCTTGGAAAAATTACCCTTAATTATGTGCAAGCACCCTCTGGGGGATATGAGTGAGTAATCACTAACATTTTCCATAGGTACAACAAGGACACCCCCTCCCCGGTCATAACCTTTGTAAGGTCTCTAATACTATGGCCACTATGGTTACCACAGACAACCACCCTACATGGTGGTATAGTCATTAGCCACATACACATGCAAACACATGGTATCTAGCCCACAACCTCCCTAAAGAGACCCCCTAATTATGTTTATACCTTGTCACCAAGAACAAGTGAACTGTGGAAAACCACTCTCATGGCCCCAATGTTACCTCGTTTTTGAGCCATTTATTAGAAGGGCTTCCTAGGAAATGTGTTAACTTTAGTGGTTGTTCTTTAATGTCAAGGGTAAATGGCCTAAAAAATAGATGGTGTTATGTATTTTTTCAAATAAACATGTGTAAAATATGAGCATGCAACTTTTGCTTTAATGAAAATTGAATGATTTCTAGCATCATGAGGGAGAGATGGTGATTGTTTTGCATTTTAGGGTTTTGAATGCAAGAGTCCACTAGATCTTTCCAAGCATGGATATGGGCTATGCTCTTGTAATAGGCAATAGACCCTTTCTATAGAATAGAGATGACAAACACAAAACCTTATAAGGAAAAGATCAATGATAGAGTGTGTTGGGGATATTTTTGGCTTGCAATCTCCCCAATTTTCTACAATCCTTTTGCATCCTTACTTAGCAAGGCAACGAGGTTGGAGAAGAAGGTCAAAGTTGGATCACTTGATCCTTTTCTCTTTTCTTAGAGCTGGTAACATGAAGGGTATTGTTTTGTCTGGCAAGGGACAACCTTATGATGATTTAGGATGGATAGGTTCTGCCTACGATCTGGTAATAATTAATTGTGAGCCCATATGCACTATGAACACAGAGCATGCCAAGACAATCATATTTCTCCATCCCTTGCAAGCCTAGATCTATGCACATTCATTCTAGGAAGCTTTCCATATGGTATATATTTACAAAAATTCCCCGTAGTGCTAACTATTTTACGTGAGATGGAGGAAAAGAAAAGTTGAGTCAGGAAGATTTGCAGATTTTTATAAAGACCTTAAATGGGATTTATTCCATTTTTGTGTTAAGGGTTTCGATTTAGTGGAAATATGAAGTAGAGAATAGAGAACCAACTAGGTTATCTTGTAAATATACAACACATTCTTTACAAAGGTAAGTTGATCCAAGATCTATCTTATTTGCAAAACAATTTATTTCGAGGAGCTTCATGATAATTTTGAATGCATGACTGTAAGGGGTTTCCTTAGGATCCAGGAACCCTAGAGGTTTTGTATCCTATAAGGATGTGCTATAAGGGAAGAACTCAAGGCTATCAGATCCACCATAGTACAACCATGGACCTTACATTATGGAACAATTGCAACAATAACTTGCCATGGAGTTAAATATAAAAGAGGTAAACCACCTTCTTTCTATTCTCCAATCAAGGGTAGTGATTTGTAGATTCAATGGGTTTTGACCCATGTTTTATGCTTCACACCATGTTTTCACAACATGGGCCAATAATAATTATATATACCTATGCTCCAAAGGTTTGTTTATTTTTTAGTTCGATACTTAGAAAGATTTGGCAAGAGTATTGAAAGATGGGGTCTATTTTTGGGCAAGATATGGGCTCTTCATTACCCCTTCGTTCTGAGAGTTTGAATCCACAACAATGGAGGTAACAAAAATGGCAGTATGGGTGAGGATTCTTCATCTCCCCTTTTGTTTTTGGCATCATAAGGTTCTTGATGACATTGGAAACACTTCAGGGTCATTTAAAACGTTGGTCTCCCAAAAAATGGAGAAACAATTATTTACCTTTGATAGGATCTGTATTGAAATAAACTTAAGAAAAGGTCTTTCTAATTGCATTCAGTTTAAGCATAAATCGTTGAAGTGGAACTAAATGTTGGATTATGAAAATACAACATTTAGATGTTGCTCACGTTACCAAGTAGGACACCTACACAAAACATGCCCCTAGGAAAAAAACACCCAAAAGTAAAAATGGGGCATACTCATAAAACAAAAGGATGACATCCTTTTGATCCCCTCATCATAAAGGATGAAGAAGGGGAATCAACAAAGAACCTAACTAAGCAAGAAGAATGGATAATTCAGGTATAAGTTGGGAGTTAAACCCATCCACAGTTTAATACAAAATCAGAAGTGACTCATGAACAAGAACAACAAAAAAGTATGGCACACAAAGAGGACAGGAAAGTGGGCTCAAGAGATTTTATGTGCCAAAAAGTTTTGATTAAGATCAATATCCCTCACCAAAGACAACAGTGACCACTATGGAAATGGTACAAGTTGACCCTCAACTAGATGGATGGCAAGAGGTACAAAGAAATAAAGGGAAGAATGAGAAGTTAACTGATTACTATAATACTTAACATCTCTTGGTATTTTTGTATTATTTTATTTTTCAACTTTTCATATGCACAAAATATGAAGGGCTACCTCAAATCAATGTGAATAACATCTAAAAATGTAATTTGTTTCTTTTTCAAAAGTTGAATAAAATTATGGATTTTCTACCTTTGGGAAAAGGAATTTTACCTACAATGGAATCTATCAACAAGAGACTTAGATATTTCAAAATGAAACATCAAAACAATTCTTACATCCCTCTCTTTTGACAATCTTATATGCACTAAAGATCATAATAAAAAATGTAAGAAAATAGTGAAATAAGGAAAATCAACACATTGAAACCCAAAATCCTAATTGTAAGTAAGCATGCATTCAAATATTAAACCACACTTACAGGTACACAAAAATGTGAAGGGTTACAAGAAAATGGTTGTAGAGAGATATATAGTCCCCAATGCTCTACAAGGTATCAAATCCATGATGACGCAAAACCATAAAAAGGGATTAAAAACGTACCTATTTGAAGTGGAATTGAAAGAAGGCAAAGGAAACTAGATATAAAGATGACCCAACCATAGGCTTCGATCCATGTAAGAAAATTGTAAATTTTTTAGAGAAAACTTAGTAAAAAATCCTTTATTAGCAATTCAATGTTATTCCTATGAGAAAACAAATAATTGAAATTGAAAATAACGATGATAGAAAGAAAAACAAAGTGGTAATATAGGCAATGACACTTTTCTAAGCCCACAAAGGAGAGATCAAGTGGTTTCCTTATCCATATCTGAAGTTTTCAAACATAGGGCTTTAGAAAAAATATTGTAGGACTCCTAATGAACATTCAAAATAGAGAAAAGAAAAAAAAATTACATTGGATTAACAAAACCAATACGAGAAAATATCCAGTGGGACTTCATGGAAATTTAAACCCACATATTTCCCCAAGGCCTATCATAGAAATCAAGTTCCCAACTCACTTAACTCCATGACCCACATGCACTGTGAGAAACAAACAAGAGGAGTAGATTAAATTATGAACCTTTTTCTGCAAGGTTGTATTTGGTGAAGTTGGCTAGGGTTTCTAGAGATATTTTCTTCTGATCTCCCTATGCCTCTTCCTTGAACACAAACAATATAACACACAAAATATATCCACCTACAACACCCTTTAGCATTAATGCATTAAACCTGAATACAAACACTTTAATCATTAAATAAAAATAATTTGTTAGGGGCAAGCGAGGAGATAATATTGTTTATATTATACCATAATCAAGTAAAAAGTTTCTCCTCTACAATCCTTATCCCATGTCCCTCCTCTCAATATAGATCACTGTTAAGGCACACAATACCTATAGCTTACCACAAGAAGGTACACAAATCTCCAATCCAATGACACGTAGTTGTATTGAACTTTTCTTTCTTTGTTCAATGGAGGGAATTTCTTTGATAGATGGCTTTAAGGAGTGATCACAATGTATCTAAGAACTTTCTTGATTGTATTTTATATGGTCCTTTCACCATTATCCTTTAAAAGTGATCAACTTTGACCTTTTTTTATCTTATCCATTCGCACTTCTGCTTCAACTCTCTTTTGTTGAGTAACTAGAGATTTCTTTAGCGCTTCAACTCTCCATGTCAAGTCATCAAGAGTATTTCTAGGCTTAACAACACTGTCTACTAGTGGTTTAGCTGAGTTGTAGGAGAAAACCATAGCCTTTGTGGAGTTTCCATGGACCATTTTCTACACTCAAGTTTTCAAATTGATGTCCTTCCCTAATGAACCCAAGGTGGTGGAACATTGAGCTATGGAGTGCCCAAATGGTGAGATTTTAAGCTATAAGAATTTCTATATTTTAAATCTCTTCTTGAACTCACATATACCCCTTCCAATTAAAGAGGGAAATTTTGAAAACATAATCCTTTGGGGTTGTGTAAATTTGGCATACTCACTTGAGAGGAAGGTGAAAAGCCTTAAGTGAATGCCAATAATCATGAGAAGTCCAAGAGACCTATTGGAACATGCAACCAAAGGTTATAAAAAATTATATTTATATGTATTTTTGTGAATAATAAGCAACACATCATTATCTAATTCTTTTACATTTAAGTTTGCATTCTAACATACTGTTATAGTTTATTTAAGAAAGTGGAAAGTAAAAGATATGGGACATCATTTTTATTCAAATAAATAGATATACAAGATCATATTATCTTTCAAAGATAATACTTAGAAGTAGTTCCATAGTAATTCATTTGGTCAAGTATATAAAATGTTATGTGAAATATTATGAAGTTCTTGATTCAATCTTGAATAATCCATGTCCAAGGAATGGAAGATATTTATAGATTATGATGTTCAACAAGATATATGAAAAGACAATAGATTGAGAAGTTGTGCAACCATATAAATCAAAAGGTTAATAAACACCAATAGACATAAAAAAAACTTAGTGGATGATACATTTTGCATTGTTAAAATTTCAAAATATCATAAAAATAAGATAAATTATGACAACATTTTAAATTATTATTAGTATTAATTATAAAAAGAATTAATATATGGGTTAAACATATATACATTAAAAAAATGCAATATACATTTAAAAAGGAAACAATTCTTAATCATGGAGATTCAGCCCCACTTTACCATGAAGATTCTTAATGTGTAAATATTTATATTATTATTACAATACTATGGGCCAATGCCATGGTTTATCAATACCACATTTTCTCAATACAACATGCCACAAAAAATCATAACTTATTTTTTAAACTTTTTGAATATTCCATAAGGGTTAAATTACCATCTACCTATTAAGTATTGATAATTAAATTAAAATTCTGAAAGCCTTGTTTCAAAATAGATACTCCAAGAGGTGAGTTTATCTTTTAATGGACTTCCAAAGCTATAATTTAATTATTAATAATTATGTCAGACTTGTTTATTTTGGCATATGGATTCCATAATTTTAGTTTAATTATCAACAATTATTTTGGTTGATGGTAGGAATTAAATTTAAACATATTATTCTAAAATATTTTTAGCAATAAACATAGATCAAAATATGAATCTCTCTTTCTAACATCTAAGTTGTGGGAAACACATTTTTTTTTAATTATAAAATGGTCAAGTGTGAGAAACACATAACTTTTTTAATTAATTTGAAATGGTCACTTACAAGTGGTGAACTTCTTATATTATATTATTTTCTTTTGGGTAAAGCTTTTATTTTCACTAAAAGGGTTGTAACCAAAATAAGATACTTCCATTACATAATATAATTGATATATATTTTAATAATTGACTTTATTTTTGTAAATTAAATTTTAGAATATTCCACAAAATTTAACATTATATTAAATAATTTTAATTGGTTCTGCCTAAATCAATGAATTGAATGAAAGGCCATTGAAAAGAAGGAGGTGTTGAATTTTGGTTTTTGTTTGTGATCTCTGAGCGCTCCATCTACGGCGCCGACAACACCTCAGGCAAGCACAGTTTGAAGCAAAGAGATTGCAGAAGCGGTACTCAGCAGCAGCGCATCAGGGCCTCTCTATGGCTCATCCGCAGGGGGGGCGTCAGAGCCCTCCCCGTCGCAGCAAGATCCTGTGCAAAGCGTCGTCTTTGGGTCAGTTGACAGAGTGATTTTGAACAAGGGGAAGATACCCCAGAACGACAACAAGGGAACTGGAAAGCGTAAGGAGGAAAACAGTAATCCCCAGAAAGGAACGGAAAAGCCTGAAGAAGGTCCGAAGATAACTTCAACCACATGCAGGCCAGTTGCCAAGGAAAGACCGCATATCGAGCTGCCAGGAGACAAGATTGACAGAAGGATTGAGTTCATGAGAGATCACGCTCTCATCGGAAAGTTCATAGGGTTCTGGCCTACTGAGAGAGCCCTTAATGGTTGGATAGCGGCGAAATGGAAACCAAAAGGGGATGTCACGCTACAGCTAGGACCGAAAGGTTTTTTCACAGCAATATTCTACTGCTTGGAGGACAAATACAGAATATTAGTAGGAGGGCCTTACTTTTTCAATTCGGCTGGTCTATACCTGAGGGATTGGATCCCCAGATTTAACCCAGACAAGGAAGATTTAACCTGGGCGCCGGTCTGGATTAGGTTATATTCTCTCCCGGATGAATATTGGGAGGAGGACATTCTCAAAGGGATTGGAAATGGGGTAGGAGAATACATCAGAACGGTGGAGGAAACCTTGTCTCGTAAGTATATCTCCTATGCCCGAATTTGTGTTTTCATTCGCCTCAATGAAGCCCTTCCTGAGTCAGTCACTCTTGCCCATCGAGATGAGGAATGGATCCAACCGCTCGATTATGAGCATGTTCCTTTTCGATGCCGAAATTCCATGCCCTAGGTCATCTCTTTAGGGATTGTCCTCAAAATGCCCAAAACAGCTTCCCCGACTCTCCTGATTCCCCTGCCCAGGAAGGCTTCACTAAAGTCACTAGGAGGAAGCGTTCCCACAAAAAGCCCCAAAATGGGTCCAAACCCTAGCCCTTCAAGTCCCATGGCCCAGTAACCAAGAACAACTTTGGCATTCTAGGCCAAGTCTCTGAGGATCTCCCACCCCTCGATGAAGACAACCCTGATCACCCGACCTCCTCGTCGCCTCCCTCTTCATCTCAACCCCCTCCCAAATCTCCGACCCCCATTATCTCTCCCTCCATCCTCAAGCGGGATCAGAAAGACACTCCAGAGATCATCAAAGAAATGGAAGTCGATGGAAAATCAGAGCGTCCCCAGAATCCGGAGATCAGTACTGAAGACAGCGATCAAGTGCAAATCATGGAGGAAGAGCCCGAGAGTATCGACCTGAATGGCTTAGACATCCTAGAGCTGGAGCTGGCCTGTAAAAAGAAAGCATATGATTCAATTCCAGCATTCCAACTCAACAAGCTCGAAATGGTCATCTCTCGGGCTTACTATCAGAACCAACTTGGAATACAGCCAGGCAGCCAATGGGACGGAAGCCTGCGCACAAAAGACACAAAAAAAAGAGGCAGAAAGACAGATCTGCAAAGAACAATAGAGATTGGGAAAATCCTGGTGGATTCAGGCAGATACGCAACGTTGACAAAGTACTTCAAGCCCTCCATCAACGGTTAATGATGAAGCTGGTATCATGGAATATAAGAGGGCTTAACAGCCCCGGAAAACTCAGGATGTTAAAACATATGATAAAAAAGGAAAAGCCACAAGTGTGCTTTCTCCAAGAAACAAAGTGTAATAGTACTACGCTAGGTAGCATACTTTCGAAAGCCTAGCCTGGTTGCAGCTCGGTAGCAGTGGATGCCTCCGGAGCCTCAGGGGGTTTGGCGATAGTTTGGAATACCTAAGTGGTATCCCTTTCTAATTTTCATGCGGCGCATCACCTTATTCAGGCGACCTTTCACATCTTGGGCATCAACATTTACGGTAATCTGTCAAATGTCTACTTCCCTCAAGATTCTGGAAGTAAGATAGTGCTCCTCGACACGATTGAAGCACTAAGCAACAGCAGAAGATACCCACTCTGGATCGCTGCCGGGGATTTCAACATGATAACTAAAACTGAAGAGAAGCTGGGAGGTAGGCGCAGAATGGAGCATGAGGACAGCCGCTTCAAGGACTTCATCCAATCTACCTCTCTTATTGACATGCCGTTATGTAATGGCACCTATACTTGGAGTAACCGCAGGTCTGGAAAGCACCAAATCGCCTCAAAACTGGATCGCTTCCTCATCTCTGACAACGCGGTCCACTTAGGAGGAGACTTCTCAGCAGCCATTCTTTCTCATACAGGATCGGACCACTGGCCAATAGCACTTCAATGGCAAAGACCAGGTAACTTAATCAAACGGCCCTTCCGATTTGAAGGATTTTGGCTCACACATCCCACTTTCAAGGAGTTTGTGTTGGCATTATGATTCAGGTGTTGTCCTTGATGGCAAACCCATTCAGGGGATAAATCAAGAAGGACGCAGGAAATATGTTCAGCACGTGCGTCCCCGCAGGTATACCATACAGAACCCGCGTCTAGGGACGCAGGCCAGCCGTTCAGGAGGTGCGTCCGCCCAGTGCACACATTTCAAGGCAGAGAAATGCACGTGGGGGTTTCTTGTGTGGTATCTAGCCGACGGTTTTGTGTTTCTATGATGTCGGCTCGTGGTATTGTTCCATGTTTTGAGGAGAAGCTTGCCTATATAAAGCAGAGGAATTCATTTGGATTAGGTATCATCTTGGTTGATCATCTCTTGGTGTGATCTAGTCCATATCTTTAAGGGTAAATCTTCTAATGGACTACGATCTATATGGCGCATGATCAGATCTGTGGATCTGAGTGTTTGGGTTGGTTCTGAAGTCCTCTTATCTTCTATATCTAAAGGGACGCAGATTCAGTGAAGGGAAAGTGCGCCGGGACGCAGTACAGTAAAGGATCAGGTGCGTCTCTGAAGCGAAGGACGCGGCGCGACTGTGGTATTAGGTGCGTCTCTGAAGCGAAGGACGCGGCGCGACTGTGGTATTGGGTGCGTCTCTGAAGCAAAAGACGCGGCGCGATAGTGTTGATGTGTGCGTCGGTCGCAGACAAGCAAAAGTAACAGTGCGTCTGCACGCAGAACAGCATAAGGTATACTGCGTCCAGTCGCAGGCCACAGAAAGAAAATATGCGTCCCTGTCTCAAGATGATCTGTTAACTGTATATTTCTGTTCATAAGGTGTTCTGGGTTGTTTCTGTAATTACTGATCTGATATCTGTAGTAGACTGTATCTGTTGTATACTTGTTGATCATTTTGAAAAAGAAGTAGGGGGTTGTAGCTCCCTTCCAGGAGAAGTCTGGAAAACGAGAAAGAGTTGTAGCTCTTTGCAGGTTGCAGCCTGCGTGCTGGTAAAGGACTGCACCAGTACAAAATCATTGTAAAAAGAATTTCTTGAAAGAAGATAGAGACATTATTGCAGCAGGTGGTTTTTCTCCCGCATTGGGTTTCCACCTTACATCTTGTGTTCTTTGGTGTGACTGTCTATTTTCTTTATTCATGCTCATTGTTTTATGGTACTGATATGCAAGAATATTTCAAAAGATCAAATAAGGAAGATTTGGTAAATTGCTAGATAATACTGATTCCCCCCCCCCTCAGTATTATTTTCAACAATTGGTATCAGAGCAGGTCCTTCAAAACAGCTTGATCGCTTGAAGGTAGATCGTTCATCATGAGCAACTACGAGAGAGAAGCATCAATCAGGCCACCCGTCTTCGATGGGACAAACTTCAATTATTGGAAGGTAAGAGTTACTGCATATCTTCAATCTCTTGGTACAGAAGTTTGGAACATTGTAGAATCAGGCTATGCCTTTCCTTCAGTTACTCCTACAGATCCAGCTGAGAAAAAACAGTATGAAACAAATGCAAAAGCAGTCAGTACTCTATTAGGAAGTATATCTCAAACAGAGTTCATGAAGGTCATGCACTTCAAATCAGCAAAAGAGATATGGGACAAAATGATCACTAGCTATGAAGGAGATGAACAGGTAAAAGAAGCTAAACTTCAAACTCTCAGGACTCAATATGAGACTCTCAAGATGTATAATGATGAAAGTGTGGCTAATTATTTTCTTCGAGTAGATGAGATTGTTAATTGTATGAAAAATTTGGGTGAAGAAATAAAAGAGACTATAGTAGTTCAAAAGATTCTAAGATCTTTATCTCCCAAATTTGAATCTAAAGTATCTGCAGTAGAAGAAAAGGAAAATCTCCGTGTTCTCACTATGTCTCAGCTGCATGGAATTCTAACTGCTTATGAAATGAGAAAGGGAGGTCCATCAGACAGAAGGGAAGCTGCTTTTAAAGCATCAGGCAAAGAAGATCACTATGAAGCATGTCATGAAGAAGAGGAAGAAGAATCAAACTTTGTTAGAAATCTTCAAAGGGGTTCTGGAAGGTTCAGAGGTAAGCTACCTTTCAAATGTTTTGCTTGTGGAAGAGTAGGTCATTATGCTGCAAAATGCTCTTATAAGGATAAAGGAAAGGAACCAGTTAGATGGAACAAGAAACAGGGTACAAATAAGAAAAGCTACTACACCCATGAAGATAGCGATGGCTTATCAAACAGTGATGAAGATGAACAAGGTAACAAATATAGATTGTTAATGGCATTTGAAGATGATAATTATGAGGATGCTATAGATGTGGATAACCTTTATGATGAAATTACTAGACTCAAGAGATGTATAGAAGAAAAGAACATGATTATTGATACTCTACAATTTCAGATTGATGAAAAGGAAAAACATCTTGAAAAATTAGAAGGTGAAATTGTTGGTCTTAGAAAAGAAATTGAGAAAACAAAAACTATTAATCTCAAGTTTGTCAAAGGATCTGAAACGTTGAATGAGATTATCAGTGTGCAGCGATCTCCTCTAAATAAGACAGGTCTGGGCTACAATGGAGAAACTTCTCAAGCTTCCACTTCAAAAAGTTATCTTGATGCAGCAAGAAGAAATGAGCAAGAACACAAGGAAGATCATCAGGTAAAGCAGGGACAAACTTCAAACTATCAGGGGCAATCCAGCTTAAAGGTGAACAAAAGCCACAACCAGCCACAGGTAAAACCTTCTCAATTTGGTTCAAGAATAGATGAAAATAGAAATTACAATCAGTCGGCTGGTAGATTCAATAATCGCAGAAACTTCTTCAATGGACAATGCTTTTCTTGCCATAACTTTGGTCACAAAGCAGCCCAATGTGTTGCGTATAAAACAATCATGACTAGGGAAGCTCAAAAACAAAGAAGCATGACAGGGAATACAAAAAGGACCTATAACAATTTTTCAGCTCTTGAAAATGAAGTTGAATGCTCTATTTGCAATAATTTTGGACATGAAGATGTTGAATGTAGAAACAGGTTTCCGGAAAGAAAGATACAAGAACAAAAAAGGGAACAAACCTCAGGCACCAAAACATGGAAAATAAAGGAACCTCAAACAGAAAGATGTGGGATAGCATTCTATGCAGAAGGACAAGAAAATCTATGGTACATTGACAGTGGATGTTCAAAGCACATGACAGGTGATAAAGAAAAACTTGAATCTTATTCTAATTTAGAGAAGGGAAAGAAAGTCTCTTTTGGAAATGATACTCCTGCAACTATAAAAGGAAAAGGTATTGCTCCTTTAAAAGAAGATGTTAAGGCTGGAAATGTTTTGTTTGTTGATGGACTAAAGCATAATCTTCTAAGTGTAAGCCAGATGTGTGATCAAAGAACCGAGGTTATATTCAGATCAAATGGATGTCTTGTTCGTGATCTTGATACAGGTAAAACAGTTCTCAAAGGAAAAAGAACTTCAAATAATCTATACATTTTTGATGAAGAACAACAACAATGCTATTTAAGCAAGGATGAAGAGCACTGGTTATGGCATCGAAGATTGGGACATCTAAGCTTCTCACAAATAAGGAAAGCTTGCAAATATCAGGCAGTTCGCGATCTTCCAGATATCAAAATTCCTGACAACACCATGTGCAGATCATGTCAGTTTGGAAAACAGACTAGAACTAACTTTCCAGAGAAAGAAGGATCAGCCAGTATGCCTCTTGAGCTAGTACATACAGATGTATGTGGACCATTCAGAAAAAGAACACCTAGAGGAGAGGAATACTTGATATTATTTATTGACGATTTCTCCAGGTTTGTTTGGTTAGGACTTATGAAGCACAAAGATGAAGCTTTCGAAAAATTCAAATCCTTCAAAGCCTTGGCTGAAAATGAATCAGGTCACAAGATTAAGTGCCTCAGATCCGACAGAGGTGGAGAATTTACTTCAAATGAATTTTTCGATTTCTGTGATGAACATGGAATAAGGAGAGAATTTTCTACAGCTAGAACTCCTCAGCAAAATGGAGTAGTGGAAAGAATGAACAGAACAGTCCAGCAAATGGCTCGTGCTATGCTTGATGAATCAGGAACTCCTGCAACCTTCTGGGGTGAAGCTGCACATGCGGCAGTTATTATTCTCAACAAGACAAATGTCCGAGTGAACAGCACTCAAACTCCTCATGAGCTCTGGAGTGGTAAAACTCCTTCAGTAAAGCACTTCAAAATCTTTGGGAGCAAATGCTATATCAAAAATACTGAGGAGCAGCTTGGCAAACTTGATCCTAGAGCAGATGAAGGAATTCTTCTTGGCTACTCTCCACATAGCAAAGCATACAAATGCTACAATAAAAGACTTGGCAGAATTGTTGAAAGCATTGATGTAGTGGTTGATGAGAAAGGATACATTCCTAGGCAAATACATCGTGAAGACATTGAAGAAGATGAAAGCTACCCTCAAAGACAGAATGATGAAGAAGAAGAACCGCAAGAACAATTTCAAGACGGACCTCACGAAGAAGCAGTAGAAAGAACAAGAATAGAAGAAAAGACTCCATCCAGATATGTTCAAAAGAACCATCCAGAATCTCAGATCATGGGACAAAAGGAAGCAGGTATACAAACTAGAAGAACAGTTGCAGAAGCTTCAAGTTATTTGGCATTACTCTCCTCTACTGAACCACAAAATGTGAAAGAAGCATGCAAAGATGAATGTTGGGTGAAAGCAATGGATGAAGAACTTGAGCAAATCGAAAAGAACAATACTTGGGAGCTGGTTCCTAGACCAAAGGATAAGAATGTTATCGGAACAAAATGGGTTTTCAAAAATAAATTGAATGAAAATGGAGAAGTAATTAGAAACAAAGCCAGACTTGTTTGTAAAGGGTATGCACAACAAGAAGGGATAGACTTTGAAGAAACTTTTGCTCCTGTTGCAAGACTTGAGGCCATCCGAATGTTTCTTGCTCTCTCAAGTTGTCAAAACTTCAAAGTATTTCAAATGGATGTGAAATCAGCTTTTCTGAATGGAGACTTGGATGAAGAAGTGTACATTGAACAGCCAGATGGTTTCATTCTTGGAAACGATCCAAATCTTGTATGCCGATTAAAAAAGGCTCTCTATGGTCTCAAACAAGCTCCAAGGGCTTGGTACTACCGGTTGGACAAATATCTTCATCAACAAGGTTTTTCAAAAGGTTCAGCAGATAGCAATCTTTATATAAAAGTTGAAAATGACAAATTACTAATACTTGTTGTGTATGTAGATGACATTATTTTTGGCAGTAATGAAGAAGCTATGAGTCAAAGCTTTGCCTCAGTCATGCAGAAAGAATTTGAGATGTCCTTGCTAGGAGAACTGACATACTTTCTTGGTTTGCAAATCCAACAAAAGAAAGGAGGAATCCTTTTATCTCAAACCAAGTATCTCAAGCAGATTTTGAAGAAATATGGCATGGAAGATGCAAAACCAGTATGTACACCCATGGTTACAGGATGTAGTCTCAGTGCAAATGACGAATCTGCAGCAGTTCATCAACCAACCTACAGATCTATGATTGGAAGTTTACTATATTTGACAGGTACCCGACCAGACATCATGCATGCAGTTGGAATAGTTGGAAGGTTTCAGGCAAATCCAAAGGAGACTCATCTTCAAGCAGTAAAGAGAATCTTCAAATATCTTCAAGGGACTCAAAATTATGGCCTATGGTATCCTAGAGATACAGATCTCACTCTTCATGCTTATACAGATGCAGATTGGGCCGGAAGCGTGGATGACAGGAAAAGCACAAGTGGTGGTGCATTCTTTATGGGTTCTAGACTGGTATCTTGGTTCAGCAAGAAACAGAGTTCAATTGCCTTGTCTACAGCTGAAGCAGAATATGTTGCGGCTGCATCTTGTTGCACCCAACTTCTTTGGATGATGCAGACTTTGCAGGATTATCAAATCACTTGTACACCTCCTATTCCTATCTTATGTGACAACACAAGTGCAATCAGCATCTCAAAGAATCCGGTTATGCATTCAAAAACCAAGCACATACCAATCAAGTACCATTTTCTCCGGGAACAAGTACTTGAACAGAAGGTCAAGTTGGAGTATGTTCCTTCTAAGGAACAAGTTGCTGATATTTTCACCAAACCGTTGCCCAGGGACACTTTTGAATACCTCAGGCAAAAGCTGGGGGTTGTTGATGCATCATCTTACTGTTGATCATCTTCCTATTGGTGGTATAGGCTCAGGGGGAGCACATAATGCATTGTTGGCATTATGGAGAAGGAGATCTTGGAAATAGCTGCAATATGTCTCTATCTCCTTCATGATGGATTTCTGGTTACAAATCTGGAGATGCATGAGCATAGGGGGAGCATACCCTTTGCCCTTGATGTCAAAGGGGGAGAATGAAGCTGAAGATTATGTGGTTGCCATCAAGTCCAAAGGGGGAGATTGTTGGCATTATGATTCAGGTGTTGTCCTTGATGGCAAACCCATTCAGGGGATAAATCAAGAAGGACGCAGGAAATATGTTCAGCACGTGCGTCCCCGCAGGTATACCATACAGAACCCGCGTCTAGGGACGCAGGCCAGCCGTTCAGGAGGTGCGTCCGCCCAGTGCACACATTTCAAGGCAGAGAAATGCACGTGGGGGTTTCTTGTGTGGTATCTAGCCGACGGTTTTGTGTTTCTATGATGTCGGCTCGTGGTATTGTTCCATGTTTTGAGGAGAAGCTTGCCTATATAAAGCAGAGGAATTCATTTGGATTAGGTATCATCTTGGTTGATCATCTCTTGGTGTGATCTAGTCCATATCTTTAAGGGTAAATCTTCTAATGGACTACGATCTATATGGCGCATGATCAGATCTGTGGATCTGAGTGTTTGGGTTGGTTCTGAAGTCCTCTTATCTTCTATATCTAAAGGGACGCAGACTCAGTGAAGGGAAAGTGCGCCGGGACGCAGTACAGTAAAGGATCAGGTGCGTCTCTGAAGCGAAGGACGCGGCGCGACTGTGGTATCAGGTGCGTCTCTGAAGCGAAGGACGCGGCGCGACTGTGGTATTGGGTGCGTCTCTGAAGCAAAAGACGCGGCGCGATAGTGTTGATGTGTGCGTCGGTCGCAGACAAGCAAAAGTAACAGTGCGTCTGCACGCAGAACAGCATAAGGTATACTGCGTCCAGTCGCAGGCCACAGAAAGAAAATATGCGTCCCTGTCTCAAGATGATCTGTTAACTGTATATTTCTGTTCATAAGGTGTTCTGGGTTGTTTCTGTAATTACTGATCTGATATCTGTAGTAGACTGTATCTGTTGTATACTTGTTGATCATTTTGAAAAAGAAGTAGGGGGTTGTAGCTCCCTTCCAGGAGAAGTCTGGAAAACGAGAAAGAGTTGTAGCTCTTTGCAGGTTGCAGCCTGCGTGCTGGTAAAGGACTGCACCAGTACAAAATCATTGTAAAAAGAATTTCTTGAAAGAAGATAGAGACATTATTGCAGCAGGTGGTTTTTCTCCCGCATTGGGTTTCCACCTTACATCTTGTGTTCTTTGGTGTGACTGTCTATTTTCTTTATTCATGCTCATTGTTTTATGGTACTGATATGCAAGAATATTTCAAAAGATCAAATAAGGAAGATTTGGTAAATTGCTAGATAATACTGATTCCCCCCCCCCTCAGTATTATTTTCAACAGTTTGTGAAGGCTATGTGGGCCTCATTTATTCCCCGAGAAGGATCAAAGATGTATCAATTCCAGCAAAAGTTAAGATTTCTCAAAGATCATCTAAAAAGGTGGAATAGGGAAACCTTTGGTAACATCTTCAAGGAGCAGCATAAACTTACTCAGGACCTGGAAATCCTTCACCAAAGGGTTATCATGGAGGGGCACTCGGAAACCACCCTGGAGCAGGAGAGACTCATCCACAGTCAAATGGAGGACAGGAGAAAGCAGGAGGAAATCTATTGGAGGCAGAAGTCAAGGGTCAGATGGCTGAAGGAGGGTGAGCGTAACACAAAATTCTTCCACAGAACTACAGTTCAGAGAAGAATGCATAACTACATTCCCTTCATTCAAAAACAGACAGGGGCAAGAGTAGAGACACATGAGGAAATTGAAGAGGAACTCCTCAACCACTTCCAACAGATCCATAAAGAGCAGAGAGAAGGGAGGAGACAGGCCATTCGCAAAATCACTAGAAACATCCCTAAGATCATTACGGAGGAACAAAATGACCTCCTAATGCGCCCTATTCACCCACAGGAAGTGGATGAAGCAATGAAGCAGCTCAAAGAAGGTAAAGCCCCGGGGCCAGATGGGTTTTCCACCACCTTCTTTCACTCTTTTTGGGACATGCTAAAGGAGGAAGTCTGGCAGGTAGTTGAAGAATCCAAGGCTACGCGTTGGCTCCTTCCCTCTCTCAACGCCACCTTCATAACTCTCATCCCCAAATAGGAGGACTCCATTACCCCGGACAAGTTCAGGCCTATTGCGCTTTGCAATGTCATTTACAAAGTTATATCAAAATTCATAGCAAATCGTCTCAAACCTCTGTTACCTGGACTCATCTCCCCGGAACAGTCAGGGTACGTGGAAGGATGACACATAATGGATGGCATCCTGCTCTCTCACGAAATCATTCATTCCCTCAATCACTCAAAGCAATCAGGTATGCTTCTCAAATTAGACCTTTCCAAGGCATTTGACAAACTAAGCTGGACTTATATTCATGACATGCTAACAGCTTTTGGCTTCTGCTCTCCTTGGATCCGTTGGATCATGAACCTGATCTCTTCCACTCATTTCTCAATTCTCGTCAATGGCATCCCCTCCCGCCCCTTCAACCCCTCCAGGGGTATTCGGCAAGGGGACCCCCTCTCTCCCTTTCTCTTCGTCATTATGGCAGAAGGGTTAGGGAGGCAAATCAAACAAGCCCTCCTCTCTCATCAGATCAAAGGCATCTCTGTGCATAACTCCCCAGCCACCTCCCACCAGCAGTTCGTCGACGACACGATGCTTTATGGTTATCCTTCTGCTCAAGAAGCCCGCCGTCTAAAATCTCTCCTACAGGACTTCTCGGAGGCCTCTGGAATGCACATCAATTGCTCCAAATCCCAGATTTTTTTCTTCCATACTCCGCCCTCTGTCAAATCTGTTGTTTCTCGAATCTTGGGGTTCACCGCGGCTTCTCTACCCTCCAAATACCTGGGTGCTCCCCTCTCGGCTTCAATTCTTAAACAACCCGCTTGGTGTTCCTTGCTTGAGAAACTGGAAAACCGTCTTAATCTCTGGACATATAGATCTCTCAATCTAGCCAGTCGAATCGTTCTCATCAAATCGGTTTTGCAGGCAATGCCTCTGTACTTGTTTTCAATTTTAGCTGCGCCTAAATGGGTTTTAAGAAGCATAAGAAACCTTCAGCACAATTTTCTGTGGAGCAGTGCGGCTACCAATCGCAAATGGGCCCTGGTAAAGTGGACTAATGTATGTATGCCCAAGGAAAAGGGAGGCATTGGATTAAGAGATCCTGAACACAACAATTCCATCATGAACGCCAAGATCTGGTGGCAATGGATCACTAGCCCAGAAAAGCCTTGGGGAAAAATATGGACAGCCAAGTATGCCGGAAATCGACCTCAAGAGGAACTCATCAGATTCATTCCCACTAAAAAGGGATCCACAATATGGAATGCGTCCAAACAACACTATCAGATAATACAGAAGCACAGCTTCTAGGAAATAAGGAACGGACGCACCGCAAGATTTTGGACCGATGCCTGGAACCAACTGCCTAAACTCCAAAATATTCTTCACCCTTCCGTTCTTCCAGAAAGGCCAGAACATCAGCAGGAAAAAGTTAACCAATTCTGGTCATCGGAGATGGAGCATGGCTTCAGGATTTGGAAACGGAGCAATCTAATACTCAATCATGCAAATGAGCAGCAACAAGAGGAGCTAATGATCGAGCTAAAGAAAAGAAGTATCAGGCAGGATAATAGAGGGGATATTCTCAGATGGGGGTACCTACCCAAGGGATCCTACACAACCTCAGAGGCTTATAAGTTGTTATGCAGCTTCCCTTCTCCCCCAGACCCTTTATGGAGCAGAATTTGGGAGCTTGGTCCATGGCCAAAAATTGCCTACTTTCTCTGGCTGGTGGGTCATAAAAAAATCTTCACCTGGGATAAGCTCAGAAAGCGAAGCTTTCATGGCCCCTCGATCTGTCTTAATTGTTCTCAAAATGAAGAAACTCTCCATCATCTCCTTGATACCTGCCCTCTAGCCAGTCAACTTTGGGACAAGGTCAGTTTCAGGTGTCAAAAAAATTGCAGAGGGGAGGGAGACATAATCAACTCCTTAAGACTTTGGCCAAAGTTTCCTTACAAGAGCAAGATCCTCAACCATTTATGGAGTATTCTTCCAGGGATCGTCCTCTGGAACATCTGGAAGGAACGTAATCAACGCATTTTCAAAAACAATCGCTCTCCCTTAGAAGAAACCTGGAGCAAGATTCACAAGAACATACAAGAGACAATGGCACTTCAGGTATGGACAGCGGATGATCTCCCTTCTACTGATAACGAGCACAACATTCTAAATAATTGGCAGCTGTAGTTACCCCCGGATTCTCTTAAGAGCAGTGTTCCTAATATCAATTGCAAGAACCTCTGTCAATGGAAAGCCCCTCCCCAAAACTCATACAAGCTGAATTTTGATGGGGCTTCCAAAGGAAATCCTGGCGCAGCTCGTTATGGAGGCATATTGAGGGACTCTGAAGGAACTCCCATACTAATTTATTTTGGGAACTTAGGGTGGGACACCAACAACTCCGCAGAGCTGGAAGGTCTATGGAAAGGCCTTTTGCTAGCTTGGAATCTCAACCTTCAACCAGTGATAGTAGAAGGGGACTCCCAGATTCTTATCAACATGGCAACCCGTCTTCAGAATGGCTCGAATGCAAGGAAAGTAGCACCCATTTGGAGGCTTGAAGCTAGGTTAAATGATTTGGCTCAGAAGCTCAGCAATTCTAGAGCCCTCTCCTTCACTCACACTAAACAGGAAGGCAACAAAATTGCGGACCTCCTAGCCAACATTGGGACAGAGACTGATCACTCTCTGCTTTCTGGAGACACAAATATCATTCCCAATAGGCAACAGCTCCAGGATTGTCAAAGACTGATCCAAGAAGAGGCTGTCGCCCTGGATGCGGGTGTCATCGAGCCTGTCCACGGGAGGCCACATGCCTGGCATGGGCTGACACTTGATGAACATGAGCCTTTATTGCCTCAAGCCGCTGATCCTTCAAGACGCGAGAGGCATAAGGGCGATCTTAATGGAGCTGCGGGAGGTGATGGCAATCCTGCAAGACGCATTTAATGAAGGTCATTTTAGAGGGAATGTTCAGGAGCTTAAATATGCTGAATCGGTGGGTAAGAGAGCTCAGAGCGATAGGAAGAATTCTCAGAATTTTGAGTGCCAATACCATGATCTGGTTATTGAAAGATTGGGTGAGGTCCGCGCCATTCTTGTGTTTTCTGGGCTCTGTCTTCGCTCAGTTAAATTTGATTCATACCCATTTTGGATGCAGCAAGCTACGGGAAGGGACCATAGCCACTGTCGGCCCTCCACTGCTCTGGTTCAGGAAAAGGAATTGGAGGATACCATGGTGCGTCCGCGTGAGAGGATGCCTAGCAGAAGAGGCTCAGGATGTGGAGAATCCTCTCGTCCTCCTGCAGCTGACGTTCATCATCATTGCTGCTGTTGCTACTGTTATCAAAGGGCGGGAGTCACCCCACTCTCAGCTGGTCAATTTCTGGAAGTGGGCAGCTCTATTGAGGGTGAGACCATACTCCCAGCATTTGGCTCAGTCACCTTTACGCTGGGTAGCTCCAGAGACAATGTAGGTGTTAATGCCCACATCTCTGTGCTTTTTACCAAAATCCCTGAGGAAAATGAAGAAAGTTCTTCATTGGTTCCTGCGGAGGATAGTTCAGCAAGCAAGAGGGGAAAGCGCCCAATGGGGGAGCCCTCCAATGCAACGAGCAATTCAGGAAGAGAGTTGCCTCAACCCCCCTCCCAACTTCAAGAATCCGAGCTGCCAGCTCCCGCGCAGAATCCCATGGCTATGTGGGAAGAAGAACCAGAGGAGTAGTTCCCAGTGGCACTCCTTCGTTTTTGCTTCCTTCTCTCAGGCTGGGGTCAGGGTGCTGGCTAAGTTCAAGTTTTCGTTCTGCATCATAATCTATTTCCTTTATGTCCTTAAGTCTGGCTCGCGGCTTCCACAGTTGCACTGGGTCCGGAGTCTAATTTCTGGTCTAAGCTTTATGTCTTTGCCTGTTTCTTGTCAGTTCTCGGTAATGTTATCAGTCTCTATAGTTTGTTTGGGCTATGGGTCTTTTTGGAATGCCCCTGCGTGGGCTGTTTTGAAGTCATTCTGGAAAATCTCAGAGTCATGTTTTTCAAGCTATCTGGAACTAGTGCCCTGCGAGGCAAAAAATATAAGTTTGATATCGCCACCCAAGGAGCCACAGTTGGCCCTGGGCAGCTAGTCTGTTTGATGTAAAAGTTTACCTGTACATATTAATACAAAGTAGTTAGTATTGCCGAGAAAAAAAAAAATTAACATTATATTATATTTAACAATATTAAAACACTAAAATCTAATATAGCTAAGTAAAAATTATATTAAAGAATATGATTCTCAAAAAAAAATGAAATTCATCCCTTTCATAATATTAAAATCTAGTTTTACTCAGTAAGCATCAGATAAAACCAGAAAATGTAAATGCAATTTTGAAAATGTGATGATTCATGACTGTGAAATAATGAATAAATACTTATATTTATATTTATTGTTTATGTGAATATAATATTAAAAAAAATGATTACCAAAACAAAACAAAATACATCTATTTGATAATACTAAAATCTAGTCACTTAGCTAAGGATTGGATGAAAGGAGAGAATGTAAAGACAATTTTGAAAATGTCGTTCATGCATGTTGAGAATGTCATGGTTCATGCGTGTGGAGTAATGAATGGTGGCCAGTATTTCTATTTGACAATTTCTCTTGGAGTTATGATGATGGATCTAGCAAGCTCTTCTTTGGTTTTGTAAAATTTCATATTGAATTTTAGTTCTAGTCTTCTAGTGGTTCAAGAAATTTCTTCCCTCATTGTTCTTGGGGATGAGGGAGCTATCAGTTGTGATTTTTTTTGGGAGCAAGGTTTGGTGTGTAGGTTTAATGGGTTCTAGCTGGGGATAGATTAATTACAGATCTCTGAGGTATGGAAGCCCCATTTGATTTTTGAATTAAATATTTACCATTTTGGATCTTGGTTTTTTTGTTGTGGTTTTTGATAATATAGATGTTAAGAAGGGCATTTATGAAGCTAGGCCATGGTTTTAGGGTGGTTTTGGTCTCTTCATGTAACCTTAGACTCTCACTTTTGATCCAGAAATGGAATTAATCTCTACCACTCCAATTTGGGTAAGGCTTCTGAAGCTTTCCTTGCAATTTTGGAATCTTCCATAACTTTCCTCTACTGGGAATGTGTTGGGAAAGTTTTATAATATTTGTCTTAATTTTTTTTTTTCAAGACTACTTATGCCCAAATATGTGTGGAGATCGACTTCAATAAGGATTTTCTAATGGAAATTAATCTGGCCTCTCCAAACTTTGTTTGGGTCCAAAATCTGGACTATGAGAAAATTTATTTATAGTGTAGAGCATGCCATGCAACAAGAAACATAATTAAAAACTTCCTAAGATGTTTACATAATAGCAAAGATAGGAAAAGACCCCAAGGATCCAAATGCTAGGAAGAAGCTCAAGGTATTTACTATATGATATTTAAATAGGATTTTCTTTAGGATAATAAAGAAAAAGAAGACAAGAATGAAGTAGATACATCCAAAGAAATTGCATTAGTGACAAGAGAATTAAATAAGGAAATAATGAATTCTAATGAGGATCCTCGAGACTCAACAAAATTAGAAAAATAACAAATTCTCATGGAAAACATATCCCCTCCTAAATCCACAAGGATAATGTTATGAAACTAGTTCAAGAAAAGATAGATCAACGCCTTAGAATTTAGCCTCTTCGAGGGGGCAACCTCCTTTACATTACATAAATGAAAAATTCTTAGATGATACAAATGAAAAGACCTCCTTTCTATATATAGGAGTCTAAGGGGTCATAACATAATCAGAGCCGACATAACAATAATAATGTAAGGGCACAATAATAACAATAGTGGGCTTCTATGGTGCACAATAGTAACAATATGGGCACTACATGAGTACATCAATATAATAAGTGGGTTGTACTAATAACAATAACGGGTTACACTAGTAGTATAGGGGCCTAACATGCCCCTCTCCTTCAAAAAGCATTGTCCTCAACACTTGAGTAGTTCTTGATGCTTCTGTATAAAATTCTTGTCCTCCCATGTGGAATCTTCAGCGGTTAAGTTCTTCCACTTGATGAGATACTCTGAAATTGATTGATTTCGTAGCTGTCTGGTTCTTGTTTCTATGACTGCTCTAGGTTCCAATATGATTTTTCGTTCCTCTTCAATTTCTGGCAATATTGTTTGAATTGGGATCTTTTGCAACTTTTGAATAAGTGGCCATACTTCTTCGTCCTTCTTCCATTCATCCCTTGCTTTGTTTATCCAATCTAGTTGGATAATAGAAATAGCACAAAACAATGCTTCCACATCCTCATCCTTGAAGAGTCTTCCCATTCGGTAAGATTGCCATTTTTTAAGTGCATGTAGTATTGCCAACATTTCCTTCTCATAAATAGCTTGCTTGAGATGTAGTGGTAAAAATAACCAATCACCTACATCAAAACATTTTTCACTACGATGTTGATCTACCTGTTGTTTCGTTTGATTTTGCACCGCAGTGGCGTTATCCTTTAAAAGTTGGAGAACTTGTTGTTGATGCTCGATGTGATCTTTCACTGCTTGAACCTTTTTCTTCTTGATATGTCCTTCTATCTCTAGAGGTTGAGGAGTGGTAATTTCTTCCAATCCTTTACAAGATATGGTCGGATTCAATTCTTGATGCTCGATGTGATCTTTCACTTCTTAAACATTTTTATTCTTGATATGTCCTTCTATCTTGATAGTTTGAGGAGTGGTAATTTCGAACAATGAATTACAAGATATGGTTGGATTCATTTCTTCTTTCTCGATGTGATCTTTCGCTTCTTGCACCTCTTTATTCTTGATAAGTCCTTCTATCTTGAGAGTTTGAGGAGTGGTAATTCTTGCCAATGCTTTACAAGATATGGTCTGATTCGTTTCTTCTTTCTTTGGGGTGGGGTCCTGGCGTATATATTCTTATTTTGATGTTTCTTGATCCTTTTCTTCCTCCTCTTCATATTCTATGTAAAATAATTTCTTCTCAGCACACTTATGACCTTTAGTGCATTTGCTATCACAATTGTAACAAAGCCCTTTTTCTCTTTTTTCATCCAATTGTTGTGGTGTAACCTTGTAGGTTGTGGAAGGCTAGGAGAAACAACACTTCCATATTTATAGTTGTGAGGAGTATGCTTCCTGGTTTCCATAATTTTGCTTTCCGCTATGTCACAGAGCCCTTTTACTCTTTCCAATTGTTGTGGTGTTGCTCTAAAGAAGGTGTTGCTCTTTGTATCCTCATAATGTGCTATCATTTCCTCCGTGAAAATTGACCACGTAACAAGTTGTTTACGAGAACAAAGCCCTGTGTACTATAAAAATTAATCTGGTTCTAAATATGAAGACGCAATACATACCTTTTGTAACAGTTATACACCATGTAGATCAAAATATTGCTCCATCTGAAGTATCCAATTTACCGGATCCTTGCCATCAAACTTCCTCATCTTGCTTTTTCTTGATTTTAGGAGCTCGACCTTGAAACGACTGTAAATCTGCACTTTTGGATCTTTAAGTTCTAAAATTGCAACCTGTAGTAGCCTTCTATGTCCTCTTTCCAATGCCACTAGTCTGATCCAAATTGGATTCTCCACAAAGGAGTTATGCACAATCTCCCGCAGTGACCTGATTGTAGACTAGTTCAGTAGAGCGAACTTGTATGAAGTTCCACGCGTCACTGTTTCAAGATTTGACTCTAAAAAATATATACAATAAAACTACAGTCCGTCCTCTTTCTGTACCTTCTTACAAAATTTCAATCTGATCCCCAGAGAGAAAGTTATGACGATTTTCCCCAGGTCACCTGTTTTGAATGTAATTCAGGAGTCTGCAAAAAGACCAACTTCCTCAGATCATATCTCCACAAATATCCCATGAAAAGCTCTGAAATACAGACCCAAGGTTCATCGAAAGGTCTTCTCAAATGGGTTTTTTTTGCGACTTTTGAAACATCACAGAAAAAAAGTTATAGCGAAAATTCCACAATGACCTGTTTGGAGCAGCGAAACCCTAGAATCCAAAGCTCTGATACCAAATGTTATGAAACCAGCTCAAGAAAAGATAGAAAAGATAGATCAACGCCTTATAATTCAGCCTCTTCGAGGGGGCAACCTCCTTTACATTACATAAATGAACAATTCTTAGATGATACAAATGAAAAGACCTCCTTTCTATATATAGGAGTCTAAGGGGTCATAACATAATCAGAGCCGACATAACAATAATAATGTAAGGGCACAATAATAACAATTGTGGGCTTCTATGGTGCACAATAGTAACAATATGGGCACTACATGGGTACATCAATATAATAAGTGGGTTGTACTAATAACAATAAGGGGTTACACTAGTAGTATAGGGGCCTAACAGATAATTAATAGGAAAGCATCTTCTTGGGGAGATCAAGAAGATGACGAAAAATCCAAATTTTACATGCGGAAGAATGATAAGTTAGAAATAGAACATAACAGGGGTTGGACTCAAGTTGGGAAGAAAGAAAAATACATTTCTGTAAGAGAAACAATAAGTTAGACGAAGTCAAAACAAAAGTGATGAATAATGGAATGTAAGTGTATTTGGATATTGGGAGTTTTTTGGAGAATTTTTAGTTGGAAAGGGTCTGAAATTTTTGTGTCATAGGGAACTAGTTTGAGGGTTTTGATTGAGCCCCTATGCTCAATTTCAAATCTCCATGGAAGATTGGAATATGTAAAGGTTCTGGTCTAATAGCCAATTTTTTTTATAATAAAAATTCCTGCATATTTATTTGAAGAAAAAGAATATATGTCTCCCTTATATTGAGAAGTATTTCCCTATATGTATTGATATTTTAAGCGCTCTCTTTCTCCTTCTAGTTGATATTGAAGTATTTTACTTAATGTTTATACATAAAAGTTTTATTTATATCCCACATTGAAATATTGTGTAAAAGTTTATTTCCTACTCCATATTAAGAATTGAATGAATTACATATCACCCTTATTAGGAAGTAATTGAATTTGTTGACATTCAATTACATCTTATTTCAAATGGGTATTGAAATATTTTATTTATGATCAACTTTGAATATATTAATATAGATGAAATTGATATTAAAATATATTTGTTACCATGGAAATTCAAATATTTTATTTAATAATAACATTAAAATATTAAAAATAAAATAAAATTATACAGCTTATATTAAATATTAGATATAATAGTTCTATCATGATCTAAACTATTTATTTTACATCTAACTAGGAGTGGATACAATGGTCTTTCTAGTGACTAGATGGACATATCTAGAGGTTCTATGCCTCTGCTCCTACCCATGCTCTCTATAGAGTTGCTTTTAACCCATTGGTTGCAAATGGCCTATGATTCTAGAAGGAAAATATTTCTCTTTTTATCAAGAAGTTGGAAGAATTTCCAAAAATGAGGTTTTAGTGCCATAGTCAAGAGCACAATCCCTACAACTTGATGAACATGGCTTAGTAGGAAAATTCATGAGGATCTGGCCATCCCTACATTTTGTGAGTTTCTAGGTGTTAGATACCTTAATCCTCAGATATTATCGTGAATGCTATTAGTTGTAAATATGTAATGTAAAAGTCATTTGGAAAACTAACAACCTATGTAGTTAGAGAACTATTTTTCCTTATAATAAATATGTATCTCTCATTAATCAATAATACATTGGAGTTTTTTATAGCACAATCCTCAGTCAAACATGGTGTTAGAGTTGGGTGCTACTTTTCCCTCCTCTTGCTTCAACGCTCCTCCTGCATACTTATTTTCTCTTTTATTCTACGTAGATATTTGTGTGTGATTTCAATTATAATTTGTGCATGAACGAAGATAATATATTATTGATCGGTCCGCTTACTGTCGTTGGAGAAAACAAAGGTGGATTTTTGTAATTGTTAGAGGCATAAGCAATAATGAATATTTCTTTCTTGGATCCTTCATTCACCTGTCCAAGAAAAATGATGGCATGTGGATAATGTCATCTAAATGTGTGTAGTGACAAATAAAATGAGTACATCATGGTTGGAAGAACGTTAGTTGTGCTTCATTTCTCTCTCATAGAATGATAGGTGAGTGTCATTTTAAGAAATGACAATTCAACTTGCATTGGTCCATTGTTTCTTGGTTTCACTGGAGATGCATGAGTTTCGGTGATTATTGAAATCTACATGTCATTAGCCTGAATCTGAAGGATACCAATAGTTTAGTGGTTGGAAGAGTCCTTTATGAATATATTTGTAGAATATGAAATGACTTCTTTAAGCCAACTGTAAGCCAACATAACTATGAAGAAAAATACATATAAAGAAAATTAAAAAAATAAAACACAGTTACTGTGTGAGCTAAAAACTATTGTAAATATCATATATTAATTGAACCATTAACTGCATTTTTATATAGTAAAATTATTACAAAAATGATTATCAATCAACTTTGAAACAAATCTACTGACACTACAACTAATTTCTAGCACTGCCCACCCTAACAATTTTCTTCCCTAATTTTGCAGAGAACACAAAATATGCTGACTAATTTGTTAGAAATTTACATAACTAGTTAAGCATTATTCCCAACACTCCCCCTTAATGATTAATGAGGATTTACTATCTTATCTCATAGTGCAAAAAATTGAGTTTTTGTAACTACTTTGGTGAATATATCTGCTAGATGATGCTGAGTATCTATATGCTTCAATTCAATATCCTTCTTTTGCACCAAATCTCTGATGAAGTGATATTTCATGTCAAAATTCTTTGTCTTTCTGTGCTGAATTAGATTCTTTGCTAAATTGATGGCACTTACATTATCACAAAAAATCACTCTAGGCTAAATTTGTTTTTCTCCAATTTCTTCCAAATTTTTTCCGAGCCAAAGAGCTTGTGTACCTGTTGAGGTAACTGCAACATACTCCATTTCTATGGATGAGAGGGAAACAATGCTTTTTTTTTTAGCTCCATGTAATTAAACTAGAACCAAAAGAGATAAAATTTCCTGATGTGGACTTGCAGTCATCAATACTACCTCCCCAATCTGAATCACTAAATCCAACAAGATTGAACTTTTTAGAAGAGTAGTAATGAATACTAAAATTTAGAGTGCCTTTCACATACCTTAAAATCCTCTTGGCTGCTTTCATATGTATTTCAGATGGATTTGTCATATACCTTGAAACAAGTGAAACTGAATATGTAATATCAATTCTTGTGTGGGTTAGAAATATCAAGCTCCCCACAATACTTCTGTAAGTTTTCTCATCAACTAAATGAGCATCATCATCTCTACATAACACCTCTCCATGAGTACCTGGAGTCAGGGATGGATTGCGATCATGCATATCAAATTTATTTAGCATATCTTATGCATACTTTGTCTAACAAATGAAAATTTCATCCTTACTTTGATAAACCTCCATTCCTAGAAAATATTTCATGATTCCTAGATCTTTCATCTAAAATTCATTCATCATAGAAACTTTGAATTTATCATTCATCTTAGAACTACTACCCATATACAATAGATCATGAACATACAAACTTATGAGTAGAATATCAATACCCTCTTGTTTGTAGTAAAGGGTAGGATAACTCTTACTTCTCTAGAAACCATTTTCCTGAAAGTATCCATCAAGCCTAGCATACCACGCTCTTGGCTCTTGCTTGAGGCCATATAAATCCTTCTTCAACTTGTAGACATTATTCTCATTTCCTTCCACTTCAAAACCTTGTGGCTTCTCCACATATACTTCCTCTTCTAAATACACATTCAAGAAGGCACCTTTCACGTCCATATGATGTATACTCCACTTTTTCTGAGCTGCTAATGAAATCAACATTCTAATGGTCTCCTGTCTTGCTACTGGTGCAAATGTCTCTCTATAATAAATTCCATACTTCTATGTGAATCCTTTAGCAACTAATCTTGCTTTGTGTCTTTCAACACTCCCATCACTATTAAATTTAGTCTTATAGACCCATTTGGTTCCAATCTTTTTCCTGTCATGTGGAAGCTCTGTCAACTTCCAAGTGTCATTCCTTTGAATGGAATTCATCTCTTCTTTCATGGCTTGCATCCAAACCTCATTAGTACATGCATATCCAAAACATGATGGTTCAAAATCATCCTTGGCTAATAAAGAAAAATTGACTATCTCACCTATTGGGCTTGCTTCATGTGCTTGATTTGCACTCCTCTGATAAATATCACTCAATCTTCTTACCTTTCTTGTAAAATTTGGAGAAGAAGTTGGACTTGAACTTGATGTTGAAGAAATTGATGACGGGATGCTTGGTGGATTCAACCCACTAGTTATAGAAGCATTAGTTGGCTGCTCATGATCAATATTAATAATTATATCATCATTCAAAATAGATTTTGTCTTCTCAACATGGCCTTTTTGATGACCATAAACTCCCCCTTCATAAAAAATTACATCTCTTGAGACAATAAGCTTCTTAGTTAGAGGATTATACAATTTATAAGCCTTGCTTGTCTCAGTATACCCAATAAAAATACATAACTCACTCTTTGCATCTAAATTTTTTCTATTTTGATCAGGTACATGCACATAAGCTTAACAGCCAAAAAAATTGAAATGACTAACATTAGGCCTTTTTCCATACCAAGCTTCATAAGGAGTCATCTTTTCTAGTGCACTAGTGGGGCTACGGTTGAGGATGTACACTGTTGTAGCAACTACATCTCCCCAATAAGAATTGCTCAACCCCTTAGTTTGTAACATACATCTTGCCATTTCAACCACAGTATGATTCTTTCTTTCAGCTATGCCATTCTGTTGGGGTGTGTATGTTGTAGTATGATACCTCCTGATGCCATTCATATCACAATAACTCTGGAAAGCTTTTGAGTAGAATTCTCCTCCACGGTCAATCTGCAAACATTTGATCTTGCACCGTTTCTCATTTTCTACAAGGGCTTTGAACTTCTTGAATGTATTGATGGCTTCAATTTTGGCCTTCAGAAAATATACCCAACAATTTCGTTAGTAATCATCAATAAAAGTGATGAAATATGGTAACTTATCTAAACTCTTAGTCTGCATAGCACCACATATGTCTGAATGAACAAGCTGAAGTGGGTGATGAGCCCTCCATGCAGCTCCCTTGGAAACATTTCGCTTGCATGCTTTCCTTTAGCACATCCTTCACAAACCTCCTTATGCTCTTTTACCTTGGGCAGACCAGAAACTAATTCATGTGAGGTTAGAAACTTCAAACTGTGAAAATTTAAATGCCCATACCTGAGATGCTATAACCAAATTGAATCCTAATAAGCCATATTTTCAAGATTATTTTTATGTTCATCAAACCTCAAGGGAAACATCCTATTTCTTTTCATAGGTATAGTAGTGATCACCCTATTTCCCTTATTCTTATCATAGATAGTACATGTCTTATTTTCAAATATTACTTTATATTTTTTCTCACATAGCTACCCAATGCTCAAGAAATTATGCTTCAATTGTGGAGTATAATAAATGTCATAAATACTCTTTATACCTTATTTTGTTTGGACCTCCATAGCTCCTTTCGCAGTAACCTCCAATGATTTATCATCACCAAGATGGATCTTGGATTTGAAACTTCCATCCTTTGCTGAAAACAACTTCTCATTCCCTGTCATATTGTTAGAGCATCCAGAATCTAGGTACCAAACATCTTAACTAGTATTTTCACATTTGGCATAAGATAAAAATAAATTATTTGGAGGATACTCACCACTTTCTTGAGCATAATTAGCATTTTTACCTTCTTTCAATCTACATTCTCTTTCAAAGTGGCCATACCTATTACAATAGTAACATTGAACATTTCTCTTATGAAAGCCACCTCTACCTCTTCCTATGAAACTACCTCTTCCACTTGAGCCACCTCTTCCTCTACCTCTTGAAGAATTTTGGCTTTCCCATTTACCGTAACCTTGATTGATTTTGGCACTGCTGCTGCTTGCATATTCATTCTTTGTAATTTGTAATTTAGAAGAAAAACCTTTCTCTACACCTTCAGAAGTGTCCTTCATTCTTTCTTCATGAGACATCAAAGATCCAACCAATTGATCAAACTGTAGTTTTGTCAAATCCTTACTTTCTTCCATGATTATGGAAACATGATGCCATCTATGTGTTAAAGATCTCAATACTTTTTTAATTAAAACTTCATTACTTACAGTTTCTCCAAGTGTAGCCATTTTATTGACCACATCTTTGACTCTCACACAATAGTCACTCACACTTTCAACTTCTTGTATCTTCAAATTCTCGAAATCTCGCTTCAACGTCTGAAGCTTGACCACCTTAACTTGATCACTACCTTGGTAATCTTCTTGTAGAGTATCCCATGTATCTTTGGTAGTTTTTGCTCTTGATATTCTTGGAAATAAGCTCTTATCAAGAGCTATCTGAATGTGAAACAAAATTTTAGCATTCTTATTCCTTGCTTCCTTTCTTGTTGTTCTTTCATTGGCTGTAAGGGCATTCCAATCAACTAGCTCCTAATATCCTGATTCAACAAACTCCCACAAATCTTTTCCAATAAAAAATGTTAGCATCTTAATGCACCAATAATCATAATCGTTCCCATCAAATTCTGGAACTGGCGTCTGGTTAGAATTCAACATGATTAACTTTGGCGAAATTCCAGCAATAAAAATTTAACTCAAAACAATTTTACTTGCTCTGATACTACTTGTAGAATATGAAATGGCTTCTTTAAGCCAGTTGTTAAGCCAACATAACTATGAAGAAAAATACATATAAAAATAAATAAACAAATAAAACATAGTTCCTGTGTGAGCTAAAAACTATTGTAAATCTCATATATTAATTGAACCATTAACTACATTCTTATATAGTAAAATTATTACCAAAATGATTATCAATCAACTTTGAAACAAATCTATTGACACTACAGCTAATTTCCAGCACTGCCCACACTAACAATTTGCTGCCCTTATTTTGCAGAGAACACAAAATATGCTAACTAATTTGTCAGCAATTTACATAACTAATTAAGCATTATTCCCAACAATATTTATGTTATATTCCTCAAGACCAGTGGACTTGAATAAGTGTTGTACCTGGACCAGGTCATCGATGGAATGATCTAGATAGTTCTTTTCTAGACAAATCATATTGCCAAACATGATTACGCAACGAATAAAGGGATAGATAGAGGGAATAGAGGGGATATATTTTTTGATGTTAATTTCTCCAATTTCTTTGGAGATGACTTCGATGACTCTAATATAGCTGTATGGAATTATGCTGATCCAATTACAGACAGAAATACAACTCTAAGTCCTTTTTTTATATGGTTATTTATTATTCATTAACTACGAGCATATTCCCTACAACCTGACATTATCAGTTGATTTTTTATTTGGTTGGTATGTAGACTTTTGCACTACTATTGTTTTATTTCACAATTTATATTAAGGGAAAATTCAGAAGCGGTTGTGGTTGTTATAATCCTTCCACTAGGGACGTCGTTAGTGATGGTATATGGGGCTATGGCACCCCTTACATTCAGTGGGTTCATAATGTAATTTATATGTACTAATATATCAACCAAGTAGCTACACCATTTGGCTTTATTTGTTGCCTTCGACACGGCGCTTCGCATTGAATCTAAAGACTTTTTTTTTTTATATATAATGGGATAAAGAAGACACAAAAAAATTGGACACTAAGGAGGTTCTTGGATCTCCTTAATCTCAAATATCTTTGTCAAGTCTCCCTCCTTAGTTATGAATAATTCACTAGGACCTTTGTCACCATAGATTAGCTTAATAAAAGCCAAATATCAAGTTCTTGAATTCTAGATCTTTGCTCTATTATTTTTTTGATCCTTGACTGAATGAATTGTTGATTATTTTATGATACATCAAAATAAATATATATAGAGTAGAACTTTTACACTTTTGATGCAAAAAGCATTCACTAAATTTCATAGATGGCCTATTTTTGACTTTGAAATAAAACTACACATAGTGTCTTAGAAACATAAAGAGCAAACTCATTTTTAATGATCTAGGGGAAGGATTTTGTGAAGATGAAGCCAAAGAAAATACTAATGAGGAAGAATTTGAATCAAAAGTGAAGCTGAAGGATGAAGAACCAGCCAAGCCTACATCCACAAGAGAACATTCCATTTGGAAGAGCAAGGACATGAAATCTTTTTTCCTCATCAATTCTATAGCAAGCAAGGAGATAAGCAAATAAATTTTATTAGTCACTAATTCATATCGTGTTGTTAAGAAATTAATATCTGTATGATTCTCATTCAGAATTAGAACTCTTATAGCTGATTTTGAATCTTTTTAACCTTGAACCGAAAGATGATCACCCCATGGCACTAGCCTCACAAATCAAACCTATCATGCATGACATAAATGTCATTGGAGTTAAGATATATCTTGCTCTCACAACCTTCATAAAGGCCATCTAGCCTACCTACTCTCACTACCTTGAATCTTTGCAAGAAAGTGGCAAAATGAAAAACATAATATTTGACTCTGTGGTTGAGAAGGTTGCAGAAAGAGAAAAACGTTTGGAAAAACAAAGTAAGCATCAAAGTCCACTGAAGACACTATATATATTTCTAAAAAAGGAAATATTGATTATTCTAGAGGAGACAACAACAAAAGAGGACATGCCAAAAATAAATTTGGATGAAGGGGGCTAGATAAAATCAGATAGAGAGATGTGAAACGCATTTGGTCCATTATGGAAGAAAATGACATGAAGCCAAAACATGCAAAAATCCATGGGACAAGATCAAAGAACAAGAACAAAAATAAAATTCTCTAGAAAAACAAAATGGTAACATACCAAAATCAACTCATTACATTGTTGCTCACTATAATATTGGTTTGCATCAGGATGTATTTAACATGACATCTACTTATTGGATAGACATATGGTTGCTTGACATGGGTGCCACTTGCCACATGACTTTTCAAAGAGAAGCATTTGAGTAGTTTGCTGAAAAACATGGTTGGCATTTTATACTTTTCTCACAAGTCGAGTCTCAAACCTTCAGAGGGTACAAACAGACTGAAGCTACCTATACTATCTTTTTTTGTCCCTGATGATGTTCACTATCTTCATTAGTTATAGAGGAACTTGATATCCCTTGTGTACATTCACCAAGGACACTTCATTCATATTTTTGGTGGAAAGGTTGAGATAAGGAGGAATTTTGAAAACAAGATCATGATGATTATATAGGAAAAGTATATGGTATTAAAGATAAAGGGGACATACACATCTTCTGCACAAAATTCTTCCCATCTCACTCAATATAATGAAGGTACAATGTCTTAAAGCGCTGTATGGCATGCTAGATTTGGACATATTGATTATAAAAGTATTTTTCTAATGAAAATGAATGGTATTTCTAGCCTTCCAATTATTCCTAGAAAGCTAAAGGAATATTCTTCCTGCATTCTTGGAAAACATTGAAAAAACCATTCCATGACTCCATTTTTTTAACAGTAATGAGTACATTCCACTAGGAAAAATCAGTAACTTCGTAGAAATCGTTGCCACTATTCCAAAATTAGTATAGCTATTTTATAAATTCCACATGGGCCAACATGTCTTTGGAGACTTGAACCCACACTACTTGGGACATAAATAGTGAACCATAATGCTTGAGATAAGTTCTTTTGAACCATGACTCCAATTCTAGAGCATGTAGAAAACTTGGTTTGATTCATTAATATTTTTGTGGTCCTATTCCTGTAGCTTCTATAAATGGAAATAAATATATCATGGCATTTATTGATGATTATACTAGAATGTGTTTTGTATATTTGTTGAAATCCAAGTATAAATAGTTTGAAACATTTAAAAACTTTAATGTGTGGATTGAAAATTAAGCACAAACTAAGATTGGTGCCCTTCGTACTAATAATGTAAAAGAATATATTAGTAATGGTTTTGAATACTAACGTCAACAACATGGGATCTAGAATAAAAAAGAAGTTCCATACAGTCCTCAACAAATTGTTTTTCTAAGAGAATGAATATCTCATTGTTGAATATAGTTCATTCCATCATGTTCTTTAAGAATGTAAAATTGATTTTTTGGGTTAAATCAATTTTTTGTGTAGTCTATGTAAAGAAAATATGTCCATCACCTTCTCTACAAAAAAATATTCCTTACGAAATGTGGACTATTTCCACACACCCTCCATCGTTCATCTTAGGGATTTAGGCCACCTATTGTGCCTTGATTCCAAAAAAACTGAGAAATAAACTTGATGCAATAAGTCGTAAATGAATTTTGTTGGGGTACTCAAATACCACCAAGGCCTATCATCTTTATTATGAGGCAAATAAGAAATTCACTTTCTAGAGATGACATATTCCTTTAGTCTAGTAAAAGTGATGAATATCTTGATTGACAACTTGATCATATAGAAAGGATTTTTCCGATGAAGACATATCATGAATTTGACAATGAGATTCCAAATGTCGAAAGGGAGAACCCCATTCTAGTTTAATATTTGGAATCTCCCTCTACAAAACAAAATCCTCCTCATGAAGAAGTTCCAGATACCCCATTAAATTTGGAGGATGTTATAGGGAGAGTTGAGAAATTGAACAGTGATGATGCTACACCCTTACAGGAGCTATTTAGTCCTTCTCCAAAACAACCAAAGTGGTTGATCAAGAGATATGAAAGTGTCCATCCTTATGAGATTGGAAATACTAGAACAAGGAGTTCTAAAAGAGATGAAAATGGAGGTTCAAATTAAGGTGATGTGGATGACACAAATATTTTGTTTAATTGTGAACTAAATTTGTCTACTCACTTTGAATCCACTTCATTCAAAGAATTTTCTTCTCACAATGAATGGAAAGAAGCAATGTAGAAGGAATATGATCCACTCATTAAAAATGGGCTTGGATGTTGGAAGGCTCTCGATACAAAACCAAACCAAATCGCTACATGTGGGTCTTCAAAAGTAAGTATAAATCACAACTCACTTGGAAACCTTCACTTCCATGACAAAATGGTCGATTATTGTGTGGGAGGTTATTTTTGCATTTTTGGTTGTGCGCGCGCAAATAAACAAGATGGAAGTAGTGTGTTGGAGCTTCACACAAATGGGATAGAGTGTGCAACAAAAAAACCTATGGAGAATTACCTAGTCAGCTATGGCGTAGTTGCAAAGGAGATTCTTAGTAGGACAAGGCCTATTTTAAACAAAGAATCTTGTAGTAAATCATGGGAAACTAAAATTTATCTGTAGGCAATAGGTTTTCACTCAAAAATATTTCATGTAATTTTGCTAATATAATTCGATATAAATTAGAGATATTTGAGTCAACTAGGATATTTTTGTTATGTTAGCTTTTATTTAGCATTGTTGGACTGGTGAGTTAGGAGGGATTACATTACAGCATAGGGTAGTTATATGTGCTAGAATATCATCAAGATCTAGTAGACAAAGAATAATAACAAATACTCTGAAGCTTCCAATGTTTCATGGTGTTCTGAATGAAGATCCCAAGAAAAACATATTTTCCTCTGAGTCAATTTTGGATGCTAATAGTGCAAGATGAAAATGATAAGATTGTATAGTTGGGTACTACCTTTAGGGACCATGCGTTGGCATGGTATATGAAATACAAGAGAAATGTTCTTCCTACACAACTGAGAAAACTACACAAGATTAAACAAGTGATGTTGAAGGAGTTTCGAGACTTAAGTCTTGTTCCCAATGTATGATTGAGGTAAAGCAGATTAAGAAGATACTAGATGATTCTATTTGGGACTACGATCAGTGATTCAAAGTGTTTTTGGGTAAGATGGAATTTGAGATTGTTGGAGCCCATGGTTTTATTAGAAGATTAAAGGAAAAATCTAAATCTAAATGTGAATGATATGTAGAATTAAATTCACATGTAATGGAATTGAAATGTCATATAGTGCATTTTCCATGGAGTGAAATGTTTTAAAGAAATATTTTGAAGAAAATATTAAAATATTCCCTCTTGGGTTTTAAGGTTAGGGATTTTGAGGAGTTTGTAAGGGAGATTTGAGGGTAGTATTTTTGGTCTCGCAAGGAGCTACAAAGCTTTTGGGGATTGTGTGAGAGAATATTGAGAGGCGAGGTAGCCTCCCTTCCATGGCGCCAAGGAGGTCTGCATATTTTCTAACTCATGTTCATGTTAATGAAAGAATTCAAATTCTAGTTATGTATTTCATTTGTAGTGTTATGACATAATGCAATAATCCTCAGTGTGTAAATTAATGGTCTTTGATTGTTTCTCATTAATTTTTTTATGCATAGTCTCTATGATTGTGTATGTGTAATTTTTAGAAACTTTGTGTGTGATGAATATTATTTTCAGTTTATTTTTATTTTTGTTTTGTTGGTCCTCTTAGCCAAAGGTGACAACAAATTGCACTAGCAAGGAACAACTTGGTACCCCTCACCAGCCAGATGGAAGTAACGGTGGAGAGGAGCCAAAGTGAATGAATCTGTAGTTGGATGAAGGAGATAGCCCTCAAAAGCTTGTAGGTTTAGGAGGAACACAAAACCATTAACTTTGTGGTCGGAAACATTCTTGGCTCATGGCAGTTTCTCATGTTCTCAAAAACACCAATGCTTTCTACAATGAGCACATCAACTTGATGAGGAATGTTTGGGCCTGGTGAAGACGACGGAGATGAATTTTGTTAGAGGTTTAATGCCCAAATTGGATGATCATTCCTAAATTTTGATGGTAGCTATTTTTCATTTCCAACAAGGAGATTAAATGTTGTTTAGAGGTGTGAAATCATCATATATTCTCTTAGTTTCAGGGAAAAGGAAGATTAATGAGAATAGAGAAATGAATGTGCCAAATATAACTAAAATCATGGTGAACAACGATGGTTTCGTTGATGACTACAGAGGGCGCTGATAAATTCCTGGAAGATCTCAGTAGAACAAAGCTACTAGAGGTCCACAACTCCTCTTTTATCGATTAAAAGGTGTTTTCATGCGACCCTAAGTGCCATGGTTTGCATTGGCATTGCATTCTACTAGTTAGTATGTCTATTCAAACACAATTAACCTAATGAAGTCAGTTATATTGATCGTACCTCTATTACTAGAATTTGGTTCTTGTGAAAGGAGGAGGTTTTTTTCCATAGAAAGGTCACCTGGTAAAAGCAAGTGACACATTGGTTTGTTCATTAAGTGCAGTTATTAAAGAGATGAATGTTGGAAGCGTTGCTGGATGAGGCTCTGATTGGGTATGTGTTGTAGCAAGTGACACAAAGCCTTGATGATTTTTGTCACCTAAAGACACTTTAGCCACTGACAAGAGGGTATCCAAAACTACGTGTGCTTTTGATCCTAAGCATGGAGAAAATTTTGAAAAAGACAATGGAATCTACATAGAACACGACATCAATGGGGATTCTTCTTGGCCCAACCTTAGTAGCACTCTGAGAATGGGTATTTTATAGAAACGTATGATTCAAAAGTTATATTGTACAATAATGAGAAGTACTGAGAAATCGAACAGTTGCACAAAATGAGGAGGATAGGAAGTGAAATGATGTGTTGGGTTGCATTGTAGTAGAGTGATTGCATTGTGGACAAGAGTGCACAAGACAATGCTATGAAAATGCATGTAGTGTAACACGACTATGCCACAAGGGTGTTCTCCATAGAACTGCACAAAGGTAGAGGAGGTGTAGAAAAAGAATGGGGTTGCACGGGGGCTGATGAGATGCATTTTCTTGATACACTACAAGAAAACATGACATTGGTGAGGGTTTAAAATTTCACCATAAGCTCATTAGTGATGGTCAAAAGAGCCTCTGTCACCAAAAAATGAACATCACCAAAAGTATAGGTTTTCTGGTGACATTCTAATCTAGGTGGCCCCAGACACAGGCAAAAGTCCCAAAGGACTAAGAAAGGGCCAAAATTCAAAGTGATCAGATTTGTTCCAAACTAGCACCAGATCAAAGTGCTCATCACCCTGATTCCAGTTATATGAATGACACTCAAATCCAAGCTCGTATGAGGGAGAATGATCTAGTCAAAGTTTTGGTCAAAGTTGGGTTGTGGGTCAGGTTTAAGTGTCCTACAATTTGACTGACCTCGGGGCATGAAACCTAGATCCCGAAAGTGGGCGAATTTGTTGGATCGTTAATTTTTCTAATATCCCCTATATTAGACAAAATAAAAAATTTATTTATGGTTATAAAAAATTAAAAAAAATATATTAATTTGGGTGGCGAGCCATGACCCCCACCACCCCCATCGGACCCAACACTATATCATATATCAATTTTTATTTAAATATGACTGACGGGCCATGAACCCCATTGGCCCCTCCCAAACAAGCTCTGTAACTATTGTAACCAACAACAAATATTTGGGGTGGGCGGGCCACCTCCGATGGACCCGGCCCACGCCCCCACCCATTAAAAAAAACAACGACCATGTGTTACAGAGGCCGGTGGGTTTCAAACCTGCACTAGCTACGTGGGCTAACCCGCCACCATGCAATGGCCCCATTCAACCAACCACACCAAAACATTCCATTGTATTCAATGGACCACCAACCCAAACCATTAATACAACATGCCATATTTTGCAATATGCCAACGCAAATATAAACACATCACATCACCCAACATATCTGATCAGCGGAGGTTAAGGGGTGGGCTGCTGAATGCAGACCCAACCCCAAAAATATTAATGCAGTTTCAAAACAAAATGAAATGGGTGTTAATATTGAGGGGTCAGTGTTTGACCACCCGACCTCCTCCTTATAATTCAATTTTTTTTACCAATCCATCTAAAACCACTTCATTGTAATATCAACGCACAAAAACATGATATAAACCCTAATTTTCTCAGTGCACGGGTTGCCAAGTCGTGGCATGGAAATTGAGACAAAGTTTTTTTAATTAATTTATTGCAAGTGGAACCATGAACCTGGGAAAAGCACATGCATAACCATGATTGAGCCAAATTCTCAGGAGGGCGAAATTTTGCCAGTGTCCAAATTGAGCAAATTTGATTTCTATCCTACACCTCTCAGTGGCACCAACCTGATGGAGTAGTCAGAATTTTGATCTGAGCAATAGATCTTCAAATGACCTGGAGGAGGGAATGTTTGAGGAATCTAGGGTAATCTAAAAGATTTATTAAGCCTGAGATTTTCACTTTGTCAGAATTAAGAAGTTTGACAGTAGATTTTACACTACTCGATGCCACGAATCTGATGGTGCAATCACATTTTCCATTTGATCATTCCATTTTTCGGCCACTTTTCAAAGTGGAGTGCAGGTGTTAGCATTCAACGTGCGAGAAGTCATTCCATGAGATTCAACGCCGTGATATTGATGGTATGGCTAGCTTTAGTAGTTTAACATCCTTTTCTTCAGATGGCCCTAGGATGTGAGGTATATGCAGTGCGTTCATGTACTTCCTTTTGCTATGAGATGCATTGTGCTGCACAGATCCCTGTTTGATGTTTGATGTGGGATCTTGTTTTCTTACTTGTTTCATGATTTCCGCTTGATGTGATGTGGAATCATCTATGGGATGTACTTGTTGTCATGATTCATCATGTTTTGTTTGAGATCCCTTTGTCATCATGTTGATGGGATACTCATGTTGTCACCATGTATGTCTGAATTGAGATCCCTTCAATGCCATGTTGACGAGATACTCATTATTTTCATATGTGAAATTATGGCATACTGGTATGAGTCCTTTTTGAATGAGAGTCCATGTAGCGGAACATCTCTTGGAGCCACTCCTGTGTGAGGGCATATTCCTTGTATGATAGAGAAAACAGATGCATGTATATCATCACTCTTTCCAACACTTAATGTGGTGGCCCACACCATCTTGACACCAAGGCCTGGAGATGTAGTCCCTTCAGGACGAACTCCATTATCACCATCTTGTGTTTTATGTTGTTGATGATTGTCATGTTCCTTCTTTTTTAAAACATTCATATATGTTCCTTTATACTATTTTAAATGCAATTCTAACAACATCACGAAAGTAAAAGATATTGGTTAAATCTAGGAGTTGGGTCAACTCGGATCACATTCGAGGTACATCACCAATAATAATTTATAATGATGGATAGTGACTATGACCATTTCATATGAGAATTGGTGATAGACCTTAATCCTTCATCACCAGAAAACTAAAGACCAGAAAAGGTGGTGTCGCCAAAAGTATAGGTGTTGTGGTTACATTCAAGGTCGATCACAAGTAATGATTATAATAATGGATAATGACCATCACCATTTGAAATGAGTAATAGTGATTTATGGTGATGCACCTTTCATGGTCATCACTATTGATGCATATATATGGTTGAATTTGACCGTCACCATTTCATATTTTGGTGAGGGTGGAAAAATGCCACCATAAGGTCATTGGTGATGGTGAAAAGAGCCTCTTTCACTAAAAACAGATTGTATCCATTCCATATGAATATCAACGCATGATGGAATTGAACCACCAATCTCTTGCTTGTAAAGGAAGTGCTCTTCCATTGAGCTAACACCCTTTAAATAATTATAATTTAAATATTTAGACCTTATAACTTTATAAATTGCAAATTTTACAACTTTTAATAAACTATAAAACTATAAGAAAGCATCAAAGTCCACTATGTACACTATGTGCATTTCTAAAAAAAGTGTATGAACTATTTTGTATGCAATTGTATGAATCTTGTTGAAGACGTGTTGTTGTATTAACTTATGACTTCGGATTTTGGACTATCCCGCTTCCAACTTGTGATGTCATTCCGCTCGCGTTTCTTTCATGCTATGTACTATTACATGCTTCTAAGGGAGACACTTCCTTTTCCCCTCTGTGTGTTAGAACCCCCATGCATCTGACTTGACTTGTTGCAAGGTCGCACACTTGCTTCTGACAAAGTTATCATACTTACCTCTGTGCGCTACTGCGATCAAGGCACCAATTTACTACCCACTGCTGGAAATACTACTCATAAAAGTTTGAGGTCTAGTTGGGACTTCTTACCGGGGAGATCCATGACATGTTGGCAGGTCCAACATCATCAACATACTATCAGCAGGTAAAACAAAAGTGTAAGCATCCAGGTGGTTTACTATAACCAATTACTATTCTAGAGTGGAAATGGAATGTCATATCCATGAACTTCATTATAGGCTTGCCGAGGACATTGAGACAACATGATTCGATTATGGTTGTGGTTGATAGGTTAAAGTAAGGTAGCTTACTTCATTGTAGTTAAATCTACAAATTCAGCTAGTGAGATAGCTCAGATTTTCATTAAGGAGATAGTGAGGTCGCATGGTGTTCCTAAGAAGATTTTATCTAATAGAGATTCCAAGTTTACTTCTAGGTTTTGGAAAGAGTTGTTTGTTGGTTTGGGGACAAATTTGGCTTTCAGTACAACTTATCATCCACAAGTAGATAGACAGATAGAGAGGGTCACCATGATTCTTGAGGACATTTTGAGGATTTATGTATGCATAAAAAACAGATGTGGGAAGAGTATCTTATACTGGTTGAGTTTGCATATAATAATGGGTATGAGTAGTCCTTGAAGGTGAGTCTCTTTGAGGCACTTTATGGGCAGAAGTGTAATACTCCTATCAGTTGGAGCGATCTAGAGAACAAAGTGTTGATTAGATTAGATATTTCAGAAGAGATGGAACATGAAATGAAACTTATTAAAAGAAATTTGAAGGCCTGACATGATAGGTGGAAGAGTTATGCAGACCAATAAAAGGTATTTAAGGAGTTTCAGGTTGGGGAACATGTGTACTTATGCATCAAGCCCAAGAGGAGCTCCTTTAGGATTGGATCATGTGTCACGCTGGAACCTCGATATTGTGGGCCTTCCAAGATCCTTGAGAGGATTGGACTGGTGGCCTACTGGCTTGAACTACCTTTGAAAGTGAAATTCCGTGATGTTTTCTGTGTTTCATTGCTTAAGAAGTATGTACATGATTTTGATCATGTGATTGACTAGTTTGTATTGTAGGTGGAATCTGAGGGATAATTCAAGATATAATCACAATTTTATTGCAGTGGAAACAACTCATGCTTAGAACAAAGAAATGGAGCACCTTAAAGTGCAGTGGAAGTAATTTGGGCCCAATGAAGCTACATGGGAGATCACCAATCAAATGTGAGATATGCATCCTTCATTATTTTTTGGGTTGAGCAAATCCGTTTTTGGTATATACATATGTATATGTGTATGACTGTATATACTTTAACAATCTATGTTATAAATCTCCAATAAGTAGTATGATTGTCATGTTTGTTATGATGGTCATGGTTTGCAGTAGTTGTTCATTGTAAATACTACATCAGGCTATGTTATAAAGCTCCATGGTATCTTCAGCAGTTTACTGGTCATGGGTGTCATAGAACACCAAGGATGGTGTTCCCCCAAGGGGGAGAGGTTTGTAACAAACCCTAGTTGATTTTCTATATAAATAAAATAAGACCAAGATCATGGGACATGTATTCCAAGTTGAATGTTGGGAAAATCATAGTGATGGGTATCACTAGTGATTAATTAATGTCTATGGAAATTGGCAAAGGCATTGGAAAAGTCAAAGTGGAAATAATTGGCATTTTATTTATGAAATAAAGGAAAATAGGAGAAAAGGAAGGTGAAGAGACACAAATTTGCATGAGAGGGAAATTGAAGGAAAAAGGAAGGAAATTAAAGAAAATAAAGGCTTCAATGATAAAAAGGCTTATGAGGACCAATTGCTAGCCATTTGGCATTTTTTGGGTAGATCTCTCATCTATTCTTTCATTCCCTCATGCTCTTGCACACTTAAAATATTCTTGGAGCATTCTTGGAGCACTTTGGCATACATTGGATTAGAGAAAGTAGGAAAAAGAAAAATAGGAAAGCGCAAGGGAACATGTGGATTAGCAACTATAACTGGATTGCTTTGTAGGTAATAGGTTGAATGTGTGATTTCGTTATTGATTTATATATGAATGGTATATGCATATGATTTTTTGGTTATGTGTTGTCATTTTCATGGAGATTTTCCTAGATCGACAAACGTTTTAGCCTTGCTTTGCCATTTCCTAGATAGCCATGGCGTTGTAGGTTTTTTCACTTGATTGTTTTCTGATTGGTGCTCATAATTCCTTATGGTTGTGGATTGGAAAAAACGCTTTGGAACCGTTATAGCATTCAGTTACTAGACCTTGGAGCCAAGTTGGACAAATGTTCTAGAGCCTTGAAAGATTGTGGGTTGAGCTACTAGTTTTTGGAGCCCTAGACAACTTGGGTAGAGACAAATCTAGTTGTTGTTAGTGATATTTGACTGTGGAAGTGGAATCACTATGGCTGAGGGTTGAGGTTGTTTGGCCTCTGGAATCCATGGGTTGGTTTTATTTTGTCTTATTCCATGAGATATCACATTCATGCTTGGAATATGGTGTGGGGGTGATTGGGTGAAAGAGAGATTTGGTTTAGCCCAATCTATGGTCGGGTGGTACATGGAAGTCCCTAAGTTGGTTGGGATTATCAGATGTTAACATGATACATTTCCTTACTATGATATATGAGTATTTATAGTGATTATGTTGGTGATATTATGGCTAAGTTTCCATGATCTCTATCATGGTTATTTTCTAGTTATACGTTGGTTATATCATGTGCATTGTCTATGGCTCTTATCATGAATCGTTTAGTCATCAATTGGTTGATCGATGTATGGACTAATAGTGTTGTTACATCTATGTGGAGTGGGAATAGGGCCTTATTGGTGATTCTCAGAAGAATCTTAAACTATATGATCAGATATGCACTCATGACCTATAGCTTACATGTTTTCCATTTGTTTGATGAAATGTCTAGTGTGTTCTAATAATTCTAGTTCAAGTTTTTCCTCCATGTTTGAATGTTTAGCCTTTTTTTCATGTGATATATAATTATAGAAAGTATTAGACAATTCATTGGCAGTGGTTTGGAGGTTGATCTAGTATTGTGATTCAGATCTTGGAACCACACCCTCTGAACTAGGCTAGTTGGGTAACAACCACATGGAGGCAATGTTGTGCATGCAATTGGAGCCCTTCAACTATACCCAAGCCTTGTCATGCATGTGTCTGGGGGTCTATGTGAGTGAAAACGAGCCCCAACTTAGTTTTGGTCACTTGGGGTGGTTCTTTGGCCTCTGAGAATCCTATAGCCCTAAGGGATGTTGTGAGTTATCAGTTAATTGTCAGTTTATAGGCCCCACTTCCTTAACTAGATCTAGGAGGTTAGGTAATGTCATAGTAACTCTACATCTCATATTTACGTTGGCAAGTTGGTGAAAATAGGTAAATGTGGGAGGGGTGGTTATAGGATATGCCTAATTAAGATTCCTATAATTCACACAATCATGAATAGTACCCTAATTTTTGGTGACGAGAATGATGTTAGAAACCTATTATATCAAGGGAACTAGATTGATGAACTTAAATTTGAGCCTCTTTTCGAATTCCACCTTGATGGAAGCATCTTTGTGAGGATTGACTAGTTAAATGCTTTGTTAAACTAGATTAGCATATTCATAAGTGATTATTTCATGCTCTACAATTTGAGGATCGATGACAATAATTTCTTCATGGGACCGAGTGAAAACAATGTAAAATGCTCTTAAACGAGTGGTGTAGGTAGAAATCTTATCTATAATGCATTCCTCCCTTATAATAATTTTTTACACAACCCTAGGTTTCATGGAGATGTTTATGGAAATGTCAAGAGGAATGCTTTCTATGTTACCTTCATAGAACATATCGTTTGGCATGATATTAACTTGCACCCAATTAACATTTCAAGATGAAATGAGGATGTCTAATTTGTCATAAAATGTTCCATACAAGGTAAGAAAGGTGATTTATGGTGATATTCTTCCAAAGATAAATCAAATATTTCCATAACTTTAAATATGTTTGCATTAGATGGCATTGTAGTATCAAGGAAGTCATGGGAACTACAATGAGAAACAAACCATGTGAGCAAGCAATAAGCATCAAGCTCCATCATGTGAAAAACTTGGCTCATGGTTAATAGTCACAATTTGCATAGCTTGATAATCCCACTCAGTAGGGCTCAAAGGAATATGATAGCTATACATGTCAATATCTAAAGGAGAATAAATTATCCATGGGTCATTAGAGCCATCAAAATCATAAGTCATGAACATGATCATGTTAATGGTATTGGCCAACTCAGAATTTTTACAAGGAAGCAAGGGAAAAGTGCCCATAAACAAAGAGTCATTGAACATCATTTCTCCAATTATTTTAGAAGTAGAAGGGGAATCTCCTACAAATGAAACCAATTGACTTTCACAGAAATTAATTTCAAGCTTGCAAAATATCAACTAGTCTATGATGACTATTTTACCTTGATGTTGAAACATGGAGACATGGAAGACTACACATGAAAAAAAAACAATCAAGCTGTAAACCCATATTTTCTCAAGAAATATGTTTAGTCTAATCGAGAATTGATGAATTTGAGTTTGATTGATATTGTTTTAACACCAAGGTTGACAGAAAAAATAGGAAAAACCTCTTGAGGTTGTAAGGTATGCCAATTAAAGGCCTTGAACATAGACTTAAGTAGTAACAAAATCAGTGAACCAAGAGCTTTCCAACACTTCGATGACATGGTATGGTTGTATGACACTCCATACAAGACTATTTGATGAACGTGTCATCCAAATGTGTGGACTATAATCTAGAAGCCCATATGACATGGAAGATAGGGTTTCTAGGAGGATGGAATTAAGGTGATGAGATTTGAACATGATTTATCTACCCCACCAATGGTAGTTATAAGTGATTTGAATCGCATGGGACAACTTCGCAAACAATTGAGTGCAGACATAGAAACAGGTACTTGGGCTAGATCCTTAATAACATTCTAGTTGTGAATGGCCCTTTCCTTGGGATTATGTGTAGTCTGGAAAAGTATTCCTTTAGGAGGATGCAACATAGTGCTCAACAGTATCGAAATGGAGAAGAAAATTAGGTTAGGTAGGGATCAAAAGTTTCAATGTGGAAACACCACTCTCAATATTCTAATAAGTATGTGCTATGGTCATGACATGGATTGGTTGCTCCACCATAAAGATATTTTGTGTGTATGATACGACATTAGTAGAATAATTTCCCAAACTTCCCCCATGACAAGGAGGTGAAGAGTTCAAAACCATATGTTGTTACTGGACTAAAAATGGGTTCGTCAAGACACCAAGTTGACGAGCAATGTTTTTTTGTGAGAATTAATGGTGGATCTCATCCATCTAGAGACACTCTCAAGCAAGATGGGTCCTCCTCACAAGCCTTGCAAGGAAAAAAATATTTTTCTTTTTCTCTTTTGTTCAACCTTAAGTGGTCTCTTAGGTTTGGGATTCTCCTTGTTTGGTGTTTGTAATTTTATTGGAATTTTATTCTCTTTTTGCCTCCAGGTTGTTGAGGTTTCTTGGAAGGTGTTTATTGCGTGAAATTTACCTCATATGTTTGAAGAGGAGCACTAGTATTTTGAGTAGTAGGATTAAAGGAGAGGCACTAGAAGAGATGTTCATTTGGCCCATCTGAGTGGCTAGCTAGTGTATTTTTCCTGAGACATACCCCACCTCACCATTGGCATGGGAGATGGACTTTATTTTCAATATGTCATTTGAAGATGGAGGAGCATTGGGAATACTTTCACATAGAGTACATACTCTAGAATATATCAAGTCCAATTGATGGGCACACATGATGCCTTGTTCCTCGATTTGGACTCCTATCTTAGTCACATCTACAATAATCCTACAAAATAGAGACTTAGTAAACAAAACGCATACTAACTCATTGGGAAACTTAGTTTGGAATAGGCTTCATCTCTACCTCCACTCATGGATATGATCAGATATGTGGGTGTCGTTATCTTGATGAAAGTCAGTGAGTATATTTGTTATAGTTTTTGTACCTAAAAGGAAGCTAGTATTGGTTAACAAAGGCCTATGGTAAAGACATAAAGTTATCATAAGTGACACATTGTAGAATGATGTACGATTTGGTAGCACCACTAATAAGAGACCCCTGGAAAAGAGATAGTATGATGCTATCTTACATGGGAGAGTTGGAAGAGAACCATAATTGGTAAGTCTTAATGTGAGATGTAGGGTCCTCGCCACATTTACCATCAAATTTAGAAATTTTAGTTGGTATTTTGAGTGGGACCACTAACCGTGCATGGTTATGCTTGATGGAATCATTCATTAACTTTGGAAGATCATGTAACACAAGGGTTTCTAAGAAAACATAGTTGAACAATGCTTAGGGGGTGGTTGGTTCCCCCTTGTTGCCTTCAGGGATTTAGAACAAGGTTAAGAGTTATTATGTGCTAACCAAAAAAACCCTATTCTACTGGCCCTTTTGGCAACGATCCTTGTAGCGTAGACCACAGTCTCACCCAAGGAAATATTGGCGGATTCTAGAACCAAGTTTCTACATCTAGAGGGGCTATGTAGTGTGGTTGTAAGGTTTCTTTCAATTTAGGGTTTAATCCGACCTTTGCGAACCGTTAACCTTAGTGTCACAATCATAGAGAGTTTTCCTACTTAACAGTGTTTTGAGCTACACGTAACTAGTCTAACATGCATTATTCATCATATAAAATAGTATTTGAATATTCGCGATGTAATTATAGAAGGAATATACATAAGCGAACCATAATCAGGAAAAAATATAGAAACTATGCGAACGTATAAAAATACCTAGATATGTTCCAAATTTTTCTTTATTATTTCAAATCTTCACTCATACAATCTTTCTGACCCTGCGCACATAGCTGCAGGGGCCTGTGGACACAATTGTAGACTTACCAATGTCTTCGTGCACACAACTCTAGTAGCTTTCCCCTTTACCCAAATATAGAAATATTTCGCAATTAAATACTCATATCATATCATAACATCAAAATTGTTGCCTTTGACTCACTAAAACAACCCTTTATATATCCTTTTCCCATACAATACCATTTTCCCCAACCCATGGTTGAATCTCAATATAGCCAAATTTATCCCATCCCTTTTAAAAATAAGGGGCTTTGACTCACCCTAAATCCCATTTGACTCTTAGAACTCTATGTGAATCCCTCTCGACTCCTGAAAATGCAGATACTTTACATCGCTTAGAGAAAACATGGACCCAGGGGACCCCTACCCAAGAGGCCCCCAACAAAAATATGTGACTCGTACTCAAGTCACTTAGCTGGTATGTCCTAAACCTTTTCTTTGATGCCAATGTATGCCAACTTCAATGGATGAAGTGTGTTTGTGCATTGTGCTGTGCCCTGTCGAGCTTCCTCTATGAGCTTCTCTATCGTTGACCATTCCGTCACTAGACTGATGTTTCTTTGAGTCTGCTCCATGCTCTTCAAAATGCTCTCCACTATTTTTGAGAGTTGACTGGCCTCCTCTTCCCAAGGCTTCGTCCATGTGGATATTATCTATGTCTTCAACTGTAGCTCATCAAGTTCTCCATGCAGAAGTGTTCCCTCCTTAAGACAGGAAAACCATTACATAGGTGCTTAGGTCCGTGTTGTTGCTTTGACCTTATCAAACTACAATTTCTTGTCTCATATTTCTTCCTCAGTCTTCTGCACATGTGGGTCCTCCTATAGCGAGGCCCATATCTCCATCGTATCCTCAAAAATCTGACTACATTCCTTGACTATAGTGGTGATCTTATCCATGTCGTCTTTTATTGCAGCTTCGTGCTACTCTGGAACTTCAGATGGTGTGGTAGGCCGAAGCTTCATCTGGAGTTCCATAATCTACATCTACATCTCAAATATGACATTATACACCTCTGCCTTTGAATCCTTGACTACTGCTACAAGCTTATGAAGCTTCTCTTCGTAGGTTTCCTCTGTCTCGATCTATAGCTCTGGAAGCTCACTGCAAGCCTTAGTAATAGCCTCTTCCAGTTATTGTCTGCGTGCAGTTGCCTCATCACAATCTTGGAGTGCTTTATTCTTCTCGTCGAACATCTGTTGGTTATCACTTTTCACTTATTTTATGACCAATAGAGCTCGCTTCTCCCATATCTTCATTTCATCATAGACTCCTTGGTGTAAATCATGCAATGTCTAAATGCGGAGCACCACAAGGTTGAGACTTGGATTTATCTAGTGTTGCGCATGATCCTAGCACTTAATTGTCGCAAAATGTATAGATCCCTGTGGTAATTGCACAACGCAAAGCTCGGATGTGATTTCTATAGTGATACTAAATTTTTCCACACTCGCTTGACCCATGTCGCTTAAGTCAAGCTCTCTTGAACAACACTCACTTCAACTTCCAGCTTCTTGAGGCCCTATTGGACCTTTGTCAACATTGCTTTGTACTGGTCTTCAATGTTTCCCTAGAAGTCCTCCATCACAACCTGGACTATGTCTCCTATCTCATCAATGTCCCCCTCAGTGAGGACCATCGGCTCTATGCCAACGGATCTGTCTGACTTCTACTTCTTCTTCATGCCTCCAACACTTTGCTTCTTTCACCTTTTTACTATAAATGGGGAATCAAAGACCTCTATGTCCACAAAAGGGTTGTCACCTCCATGATCTCCCTCACCAGTGGCTGGTTCCTCCTATTCAACTTCACGCTCTATCTCCTATGCGGTGTTCTTCTCAAGCTCAATTGTGACCTTTTCAGGCACCTTCTACTTTCCCGCTAGATTTTCAGTTTATGCACCTGCAGTGGCTTGCTTTGTCTTACTTGTGCCTCCCTGATTTTCCTCTTCTTCAGTTCGGGTGAGCCAATTACTAGACCACTTACTTATGATCAACAATATGTCCTCCTCACTAACTAAGAAGGGTGTCTCATATCATATCACCTTCAAATATTTCTTCACACAGATATACACATGGTGAAAATCTGCTTTACTTTAAAGTTGGCAATGCTACGATATTCTTGAAACAAACTTGGTGATAGATGTTGAAAATGCAACAAGATGATGGAGCTTAGTGGAAAGGAGGTGCCTTCACTAAGTGGGCCCGCAGGCTATTTTTGGCGCAAAGTCTATTTTTAGACATATGGATCATGGTCTATGAGTTGCAGGTTGTTGTTTATGGATGATTGATCATGTTGGGAAAAATAGATGGACTTCTATTTCTGGTTCACAGCAGAGTGATCAAAGTCTATTTTTAGACTGACAGGCTAAAAATAGAAAAGTAAAATATTATTGTCTCATAATAATATTTAGACTATAAACATTATCTTATCCTCTTGGAGTACTTCAGTTCGAGCTATGGATCTGGCACACGCAGCTAACAAAAGGAATCACTTGGTTTCTTATGTGTTAGTTGAGCTATTGCATGGAGGACTTCAGTTAGAACTCATGGATGTGAGTTCTATGGAGTTGGATGTGGAGTTGATGGAGTTGTGTTCAATTTGACTTGGTTAAACTAGTTGTAATTAGTCTAACTACAAATAGACTAGTGACTAGTGATGCGAATTAATTGATTAAATTAATTCACTAATTATTAACTCATAATGCAACTGAAGAACACATTCGTTAACTCAGTGCATGTACAGTTCAGTGGAGACATGTGTTAGAGGTTGAGATTGTTATCAGTTGTGACTATAGTTGTGCATGAGATCTTGCACAATCAATGGATTGAGTATGCCCATGAGGATTGCTCAGTATATGCCCAGTGAAATAGCTTGTGCTCACGTGATTTATAGGGTGAGTGATTTTCACATGGTATTGTGTGCAATAGAGGCAGGCAAAGTAGTGGAGAAGATTTGAACCTGTGACTTGTTCGGATCTGAGCTAGGTTTGTGTGTAATAGGTGGAGATAATGCTGGATACTTGTGAGGAGTATTGTACTATGTATTGTTACGTGTTCTCAATCATTAATATACAGATATTGTGGGGTTTTTAGCTGTAAGCTTTCCCCGGGTTACATACTGTGTTAATGTGTGCATGTGATTGATGTTTCATTGTTTTTTGATGCTGCTAAATTGATGATCAACGTAGAGGAGATTATGTATTGTGCATGTATTCCGCAATAGTGTATAATCATGATAATCTCCGTGAATAAGTTTTTATTATTCAAAATTTCTACATGGTATCAGAGCTGTTGATCATCAGATCTACTATTCAGGAAGTGTTTACATTCTATTTCTTCAGGCAGAGTTTGTAATCGGGCCAGGTAGCCTCTGGATTCATCCTTCCTTTGGAAGGTGAGATATCCGGTAAAAGCCCATACAGTCAATCTCTGTATGAGAAATACCTTGTTCTCACGAATCTTAGATTAGAGGCGGTTGAGTTTGGAGCTGGTGGAATTCGAATTTGCAGCAGTGTTTTCTTGGTATCAACGTGGTAATGTCTTTCAACGGATTGCGATTGGAGTATGCGCTTGAGGGCAGCTCAAACTATATTTCATGGAAGGACAGGATGGAGGTAGTGTTGGATGATAATGGGCTAAAGGATTTCATAGAGGCTGATGTCCTAAAGCCTATTGATGCTACGTAGGTTGATGCTTGGCAAAAGAAAATAGCAAAGTGTCGAAAGATTCTGTTGGAGGCCGTGAAGGATCACATTGTGTCCAGCCTGCATGGAAAGGCTTCTCCATACTTGATGTGGAAAGTGTTGACATATCTATTCCAAAGCAATAGCGATCAGAGGAAGCTAGCGCTCAAAGATAAACTCAGAAACATCAAATGTGAGAAGGGAGACAATATGCCCAAGTATCTCACGAAGTTCACTCAGTGCAGGGATGAGCTGGGAAGTGTGGGGGTGAATGTCGATGATGAGGACTTGGTGAGCTTGGCTCTCCTCGGTCTTCCGAAGAGTTGGCATTCCTATCAGGACTCTGTCAATGGTCGGGAGAAATTTCCAGGATGGGAGAGACTTTGGTCAGATCTTGTGCAGGAGGCGATCAGGTGGAATACCAGGGACAGATCTTCATCAAAGGGACCTGATGAAGAAAATTGCGCTTTGGCTGCGAAAGCAAAGAAGGGGAAGAAGAAGAAAGCTTCTCAGTCTGGTGCGAAAGGAAAGAAGCAAGACATGTCCAAGGTGAAGTGTTTTCACTGTCACCAGCACGAACACTATGCTACTAATTGTCCGCAGAAGAAGAAGAACAAGCAAGCTGTTGGATCTGTAGCAGGAGAGGCTCTAGCCTCGCAGTTTGAGCTTGATTTTTCATTGATTGCATGCTTGGTTTCAAGTGTGATGGGATCGGTGTGGTTCTTGGACAGTGGTGCATCTTTTCACATGACGGGAGATCGAGATTTGTTTTCTGATCTGGATGAGAAAGATCTTGGAGTGCACATCGAGATGAGCAATGATGGTAGATACAGTGCGACCGGTATCGATACCATTTCCTTTGAGAGGGAGTCTGGTAAACCCTTCAGATTGAAGGAAGTGATGCATGTTCTAGGATTGAAGAAGAATCTTATCTCTGTGGTGATGTTAGAAGACAAGGGATATGATGTTGCCTTCAGCGAGGGAAAGGCTTTCCTGCGCAGCAAGATAACTGGAGAAACCTGGAAGATAGGGGTTCGAGTCAGGAACCTTTATCAGTTGCATGTAGATTCATGCAAAGCCTTGAGCAGCGAGGCAACTGATGGAGACTTGGTGGTTGAGAGGGAGCGTATATTACCTCTCAACATGCACAGCCAGAAGAAGTCTCAGACGATTGTGGAGGAGCCACGATTGGTGCAGTAGCTTCAGGAGGTTGTGGAGCAGCCACAACAAGGGAAGTTGAGAGGAGATCGAGTAGAGACATCTACTCATGCAGAGACCTCCAGTAGGGGGAAACTTCTAGCTAGGCGGGCAGAGGGATCGCATGTAGCCATACCTCTAGGTAGGAGGTGGGCTGATGTGGATTGATCGTCCCAAGGAGGAGGGGTAGGATCCTTGAGGTACCCAACCTCTTGGATGAGACCTTGCTATGGGAGCCCCGATGTGGAGTAGTAGGAACTGATTGATTGGGTAGAGATAGATGCAGATGGAGTGGCAAAGAGAGCGACAGTGTAGGGAATCCCAGGACAACGCATAGCTAGCAGGTTGTAGCAATGCGAGAGGCACAAGTGTTTTGCACAGTGCTAGGTGGTACAGAGAAGTGTGCAATGGTTCGAGATGCATGGAGATGTTGTAGTAGTGCAGATGTCAGAGAGGGAGCACTTGTCAGCAGCAGGTAGAGCTTCAACATCAAAGTATGTTCCTAGCCCAACGGAGTGGTCAGTTGGAAGTGTTTTTGTTCCAAGTGTTGTTGGAGCAAGTGGACCGGGCAAATGTGTTGCATGTAGAACATTCCAGAGTTGCAGGATAGGGGTTGCAGATAATCCATATCTTGTTGAGAGGGAGTGTTGAAAATGCAACAAGATGATGGAGCTTAGTGGAAAGGAGTCACCTTCACTATGTGGGCCCGCATGCTTTTTTTGGCGCAAAGTCTATTTTTAGACTATGTCTATTTTTAGACATATGGATCATGGTATATGAGTTGCAGGATGCTATTTATGGATGATTGGTCATGTTGGAAAAAATATATGGACTTCTATTTTTGGTTCACAGCGGAGTGATCAAAGTCTATTTTTAGATTGCCAGGCTAAAAATAGAAAAGTCAAATATTATTGTCTTATAATAATATTTAGACTATAAACATTATCTTATCCTCTTGGAGCACTTCAGTTCAAGCTACGAATGTGGCACATGCAGCTGAAAAAAGGAATCACGTGGTTTCTTATGTGTTAGTTGAGCTATTGCATGGAGGAATTCAGTTAGAACTCATGCATGTGAGTTTTGTGGAGTTGGATGTGGAGTTGACGGAGTTGTGTTCAGTTTGACTTGGTTAAACTAGTTGTAATTAGTCTAACTGCAAATATACTAGTGATGAGTGATGTGAATTAATTGATTAAATTAATTCACTAACTATTAACTCATAATGAAACTGAAGAACACATCAGTTAACTCAGTGCATGTACAGTTCAATGGAGACAGGTGTTAGAGGTTGAGATTGCTATCAGTTGTGACTATAGTTGTGCATGAGATCTTGCACAATCAATGGATTGAGTATGCCCATGAGGATTGCTCAGTATATGCCCAGTGAAATAGCATGTGCTCACGTGATTTCCAGGGTGAGTGATTTTCACATGGTATTGTGTGCAATAGAGGCAGGCAAAGCAGTGGAGAAGACTTGAACCTGTGACTTGTTCGGATCTGAGCTAGTTTTATGTGTAACATGTGGAGATAATGCTGGATACTTGTGAGGAGTATTGTGCTATGTATTGTTACATGTTCTCAATCATTAATATACATATAGTGTGGGGTTTTCAGCTCTAAGCTTTCCTCAGGTTACATACTGTGCTAATGTGTGCATGCGATTGATGTTTCATTTTTTTTTATGCTGCTAAATTGGTGATCAACGTAGAGGAGATTATGTATTGTGCATGTATTCCGAAATAGTGTATAATTAGGATAATCTATGTGAATAAGTGTTTATTATTCAAAATTTCTACAATAGACGCGACTTTTGGCTAATCGCCATGTGCAAATCCATCTCAAATAAGACACAAAACAATTTATTCTCTGTAACCCGAGTCGGCTCCTTAGGTGCCCACGACGAGGCATGCTTTGCAGCCTTGCACACATCAGGGTCCATAGTGGGGAACTATCACTCCTATGGCATTCTCTATGTTGTTAGTGCAATTAAGAGAAATAACCATGCGTAGTGGAATTTCTTCCCGTCTTCTTTCATTTCTCAAAAGTCATCCAAAAATTCCTAACATAAGTACCCTACCTAGTTAAAATGAACCTTATTTCTCCATTGGCATTCAAAGATACAACTGGGGCTAACACTTCGTGTTGGCTTAAGGGGGTCTGGCCCAAGTTCAAAGTTGTTCGCTCCAACCAAAAAATCCCTAACTATTGTCCCTTTCAGCAACAACCTGCATAACACATGTTGTAGTCTCACTCGAAGCAATATTGGGGGATTCTAGAACCTGGTTTCTGCATCCAGAGATGCTGTGATAAATGATCTTAAGCCCTTTTCGCTCAGATATGCCTTCACGTAGATTTGTATCCTTCTATGGCCCGCTACTATAACTCTAAGGAAATGGCTTCTAGACCTTCGCTAAGGTTTGCGATCAGACTTTATAAACCCTAAAGAATAAAACTGTCCACTTTCGCGCATTAATTAGTAATCCTAGATCTTCCTTCGTGCAGATCTATCCAATTCATGAAAAATCATAACATAATTAACAATTATCTTCGTGAAAATAGGTAATTATTTAATTCATGCATAAATATTAGAGACTTAATAGATTCACGTAGCATTTACACATTATTCCATAGAAAACATATCATTGGGTGATACAAATTACATGAACAAAAATAAGAATAACACTCATAAGCCATATAATTATACCAAAATCAATATTTATTAAGCATAGTGTTCATGTAACAGTCCAAAATAAATATCTAATTAACTTATTAACATTAAACTTAAATTAGAGTGGCCCTTACCTAGCCAAATAAACATGTAATTAATTAACTAAATTCAAACTATGAACAGTGCTTCCCTGAGCTTACCTATGGTAGAAGTAGGCTTACTGCAACAAGGTTTTGGGGATGACTCTCCACCCAACCATAGGCTCAATTGTGCAAGGATTTGCTACAACTGGCCACCCCCGAGCCCTCAATCAACGTACTACTGCTAGTGACTCCTAAGTCTTAGTACACCATTCTCCCAAGAGAATGAAAGATAGAATCTCGGAATGATGGAATGCAGGAATGCCTCTCATCTTCCTCACCATCTATTAAATAGAACAACATTGGAAGGGGAACCACATGAAGGGGAACCACATGCACACACTCCATGTGTCTACATGCGACTTTCTTTTGATTTTTAGCTTTCTTGTTTTATTTCTTTACTTTTCTTTTGATTTTTAGCTTTCTTGTTTTATTTCCTTCTTTTTGATAGTTTTCTTGTTTTATTTCTATTTATTCTTATTTAAAGCTTTAGTATGGTTATTACTATTTTTATTTTTTTTGTATATATTTTTAATATCATTTATTATTTAACATTTATTATTTATTATTTTTATTATTAAGTGATTTATTTATTATTATTTATTATTTCTATTATTAATTATTATTTTTGTATTATTTATTATTTTTATTATTTATTATTTATTATTAAGGGGAGGGATATTACATACTCTCCCACTTTAAGGAACTTCGTCTTGAAGTTAAGTTGAATTATTTATTATTTATTAGTTTATTTACTTCATGTTGCCAACACCCTCTGCTGAACTAGTATAACCAGCAGGCATCGAAAGTCCCCAACACCCTGAGAAATCTCAAAGAATCTTTGTCCTTTTTCCCACTTTCGGCACCAGGCATAAGCCTGACTTGGTCTGTATCCTAGTCCAAGGCTGGCTCCAAGGCTCACGCCTGACTCAGACCTCATCTGCCCCAAGGCAGACATCCGGTCCGGTACTCAATGACCCCAGGCATCTCGCAAGGCTGGCCCACTCCCTCCACAACTACTAAGGCGCACAGCCCCAGGCATCGAAGTCCTTTACATCCCTTCCAGACTTCGGCATCCAAATCCAATAACAGGCACCTAGCCTAGAACATCAGGCACTTGGCTTCCTCAAGATGGTCCCATAGCTCTTCAAGAGCTATCCATCAAGAGCTATACATAAGACAAAGGAACCACTGGCATATGTAGTGTTGATTGAGTTTTGTCCCCAGCCCATATGGTGTTACTTATTCTCCCTCATAAGTATGGGCTCGCACGGGATTATCAAATAAACTGGCCCTCTCAACCCATTTGTGGATTTCTGTGAATCATCACACCCAACATGCAACCAATGCATTAACCATACCATCATAGTATCATAGGAAATAATCCACCTGCCAAGTCTTGCAGATACATGTAATCTAAATGGCAATTACAATGCAAAATTAAATTTATGAGAAGATCATATTGAGAGAGTCGTGTTCTTGCAATAATAGACCAGAGAAATGCCAAGCAACTGCTATCGCTAAAGGAAATGAGAACAACAATCCAACCCAATTAGTGAATAGTATGATCAACATTCAAGGAATGTTATCTCTATGTTTTTAGATCAAATTGAACAGTAAAATAATGAAAAGATTGGTAGTGAACCATGATCATCTAAAGATACTAAGATATCAGAGTTTATCCATTGTAAATTGGAAAATATTTCACTATTTTAGAGCACTTTAATTGGTGACAAATTTCAACTTCAATTATCCAAATACTTCAAAAACTGTGTTGTAAAATGAACTAGTGGTGAGTAGTTACACCAGCATTAAATATTTGTTACAAAAAACATGCCAGTATACCATATCAATAGTACAATCTTTCAGAGAATTATACATCGTCAATTATGGGTAGATTATCACCATCCAAGATTACAAGATTATATACTTTTCCAATGAATCAATGAGTCATAACAAAACTATATACTTTTAATTAGGTGACTCATTTAGAATTTCGCTTTATTATATGGTTGTAATGGAGAGAACCATTGTAGATGATTATAGCACTTTTTATGTTTAGAAAATGATAAGAGGATGCAAGCACAATCAACTCAAGAAAATGAGATAGTGGTTTTACCATGTAATGAGATTCTAATGCGAATAGAGAACCAAAGAATCTGCTGCATGAGAAAACCAATGAGGAACTAATGAATGCACCAAAATTTCAGTTATACCAACGTTATTCTGCTACCAAGAATCCGATTGTTGTAGCTTATTGCCAAGAATATATCAGTCCTTAGATACCAAATTAGATAGCTAATTAAAGCAAAACTGCAATGTGATGTGAGTCACTAGATGATCCAATCAATCCACTAATTCACTTTTCAAATGATCATTGAATGCAAGATAAGGAGTACTAATGATCTAGATTCAAGCTTAGTGCCAAATGCAAAGGTAATATATCATGGTAATGTCAATATCAGACCTATATCCAACCTATAAAAATATCAGATTTCTAACAATGAATTCAAGTCACCCACATATGCATGCAATGATAGCCAAACACTGTAATCAGTCACTCAATATCAAGATTTATCACTGAAGAAGCATAAAATAAGATCCAAAATACTTAAATTATTGTTGTGATAATTATGAAGTGAATTTTTAATCAGATATGTATTAAACATGCCAAATTTATTCAACAAAGTTTTGAAGATCCTTGATTCATTTCAATCTACTGTTTTGTATATTTTTCCCCTATTACACGGCATGCAATCAGACCATTGCCAAATTTGAAACTGTGTGATTGATCATGCAAATTATCAACAATCCCTAATTTTGTAGTATTAAAACTTAGAGAATTGTCTCAACATAAAATCAAAATTCCAATGAGTAAGGCTTAAGAATATTAGTGGCAGTATTTTTTAAGAAGGTACTTGAATTCTGAAAGAAAATTCACCATGACTTTTGAAATTTTATGTCACACCAATATTAAATCTACAGATTCATGACCTTATGTACTAGGATAAATTGAAATCATGTGCTGTAGAGTGAAATATTTTGAGTCTCTGTTTAAGCAATCATAACTTATGTTAGAAGAATTAAATGGACTGCTTTTAACAAAATAAATCGTTGAAACAAAGTTATTGAATATATCTTGAGATTCTAATGGCTATTAGATGATTTCTCTAAGGAAATTGAAGAAATCAAACAATCAAAGAAATATTTCACACCATAAAGAAGAGACACCACCACCCAACCCAGAACTGGATCGGATCAGTGGGGAGGTTATTCCTCCCCAACACAGAATAAAATCATTTTATTAATTATATGGCCTGCTTACAAGCGCACCCGCAAAGGCAACACCATCCCTCAAATTACAATACATTTTAGCCATAATAATTTCCCGGATAAGACCTAAAATTGCCTATATAAGACATAAGATTGTAAGCTTGCGACCATGGCTATGTGTGTTCCTGCAAATTCCATTGTTCTTTTCGACAACAATTTCGTGAAATATGCACACACTATAAGGTCAATAGTACCATTTACACAATCAATAGTACCATTTTCTCATGCAAGGAATAATCATAGCCCGATCCCATAATTTCCACCCACTCAAATAGCCAACTGCATACTTGGTGGCTCTCTAGCTCACAATGCAAAAGTTGTTGGCGCTTGGACCATGGTGTTTAACAACTAGCAGCAATCATTGCAAAAGGGCAAGCAATTATTTTCGTTCATATCAGAAGGAATGCAAATAGATTAGCGGACCTCCTTGCCAATAAAGGGGTGGAAGATAATCTGGCTTTGTGTTAGCTCACACAGAGTTCTCTCTCAACTGTCACCTGGTTCTCTCAATGTCAACCCTCATCTCTCAAAAGAAACCTCCGAGGGAGTCCTCAACCATTGACATGTATCAAGATAAAAACAAGCCTCATGGAGATAGCTCCGGTGGTCCACCCAAGCTTACAAAAAATCTCATGCCTATAACATTTTTGTTAATAAATGAAAGCTTTTTATAATAAATTTAAATAAATTTTCAAAAAATATCTTTGACATTTAAATTTAAAAATGATTACAATGATACGTTAAAAAAAAATACTAATTTATTAACTCCAAATTTCAATAATAAAATAAAGAAATTTGGAAATAACTAAATACATTTTCTGGAGAAAAAAAATAAAAAAATAAAATGAGAAATCCATATAATGATATACCCAAAACTATCAATGATTAACTCCAAATCTCAATAATACAATGGATTATGGTAAACTCCAAATCTCAGTAATACAATAGATTATAGTTAACTTCAAATCTGAGTAATAAAATAAGAAACTAAGTCCCTGGCTCAATAAAAATAAATAAAATAAAAAGTGATTTTATATATAAATAAACGTAACATCTATCCTTTGATACTTTTGGCATGAAGTTAAACTGGGAATTATGGAGAGCCAAGAACAGAAATATATTTGATGGTATTCCCCTAAACGCTCATGAGATTTGCACCAACATTGTGACGTGGATGGGCACACAAGATATAAGTCTGCATAAGGATAAAGACCTAAGTTATGGATATATACATCCATGCATTGAATTTCATGCAAGTTATTTTGATCAAGTTATTTTGACGACCATGTGGAGCTTGATTTTGGATATGTCACAGGAAACAATGCAAAATACATTGCCACGGTAGCTAAAACATGAGGGCAAAGATACTGTTATTATAAGGTTTATTTTGGTTTACAAAGAAACTTTCTATGGACAATCTCTTATAAATACTGTTTTTTTTCTCCACCAAATCTTGAAAGTTGAATTAACTACATACACAATCTCAAACAATCCTTTGGGTACCTCACTCTCCAACACATATTAAAGGATTCTAACACTGGTTGATTCTCTATGAAAAAGGGGTCTTTCTATGGTGGCTGCCACAATGCACTTCCAATTCTTGGTGTAGAACACTCTTGTATAAAATGACTCCATTCCACTTCCATAATATTTATTTTGTCTATGTCTATTCAATTTACAGAATATTTGAATATACTTGACTCCATACTAAGACAAATAATCATTATGACAGTAGGTCTATGATTTGGTACTCTTTTTGAACTTTCATGCCTAAGATTTTTTATTTTTTTTCCTTATAGATATTGGACATGGAGATTTCTATCTCAAATCGGATTGACTAGTTGTAATGTATATTTTAAGATTGACTAGATATAATGTATATTTGTTTGAATATGTACTAGTACTATATATAAACCAGTGGTTTTTCTTTCCTTTTGCTTTTCTGAAAAACAAATATCCGCCGCAAAGAACTGAAGGAACAGAAATCCTCATAATAACAATTTGAACCCGCCATTCCAATGGGTTTTTCTGTACAAATAGATCAGTTTAAATCCAAACTATATCGTGACAGGCTCCAAGTTAATGCATTTAAAACAAACTAAATTTATTTAAGTGGATTTTTCATACACATCATAAATTTTAAGTGGATTTTTCATACACATCATAAACTGAGACGAGCATATAGGAGATAGAATAGAAATCTAAATACCAAATTCTAAAAGCATTTGTTTTTTTTCTACTGTTGGTACACATAATCCTTGCTATGTTATCTTCAAATAAAATGCAAATACATGACGAAAGAACTCTTCAAATAAAACGCAAATTCATGACGAAAGAACTGTATGAAGCCTTATTACCAACGTCCGGAATATGTGTTTAAGGAGTTTGGTTATAATAACCGTTGTCGGCAACATATTATACGTTTAAGCGACAACCCTTTATTGAATAGAAAATTTCAAATGTTTTCCACAGTAAACCATAACAATAGAAATATTCCAACCTACCTGTAAAAAGTTTTTATAGTTGTAAAGCTCAAATGGAGTCCTCTATTACAACTGTGTACCATGCTCAAACTTAATGCGTAGGAACGAGGCACATAAAATATATATTTGCAGATAGTTTTAGGCAGAATTTATTCGTCTAACAAAAAAATGAGTCTTTCACTATATGAAAAGGTTTTGAATGCATTTTCTCACTGGACAGGCTACATAGCAGGCTTCCCTCCCATCTAGATACTAAAATTGTTGAAATAAATTAACAGATTCCTGTTTCATTATAATCTATCCATATATATAATTTGTTCTTAATATATATTTTGCAAGTGCTAATTTCAATTTTTCAAAACATATCCAACGCATGGGAATCTCGTTTTCTTGTGCTAGTAGATGGTTTATTTCCAGAATTAGCACAAACATTACCATCTTCCAAATTACATATTCATTCCCATTTGATATAAAAAATTGTTTTGATAAAAGCATTGAATTGGAATTGATATAAACATGGCAAGTGGGCATCGATTATGGAACGCCGGAAGAATGGAGGAAATTGCAACGTACTGTAAAATCAGATATCATATTTTCCCTTCAGTAACCAATCCGTGATACAGGGTACTCATTAAAAATAGTTACTTCTCTAATAAAATGAGATTAATATTGAAATCCTCCATAAAAAGTGATTACCAGGCATCAAATTAAATATTTTCGACTACAGTGTGATTGGTGCCGAAGAATCAAGCTTTCCAAGTTGTTACCTCCTAGAAAATGCGGCCCTTAAATAAACATAAACTTTTTCTGGAGATAGAAGTAATTTTGGTCTTTATCTGAACTAGAAGGTGGGTGGAGAAAAAATGAAAAATGCAAGTATTGACAAGTGATTCTTGTTAAATGTAATTAAAAAAAAATTACAAGACCTTTGCTTAACACTGTAAAGACTCAAATCAAAGCGTGTTCGGTCTTTCACGCCTCCAAACAAAATTTTACTCACAATCCGCTGCCTAACAATGAAACCCACCGCAGCACACGCAGCAACAGATAATACCAAGATTGCTCGCGCGACAGCTTTGCCCATTTTTTCTCACACAATAATCAATAACTTTTCACCGAAATTTCACTGAGAAAATTACTCGTGGGCATCAATAACTATTGCAGGGTAGCAAACTACCTGAAAATACCTTATGTGAATAAACATATATTCGAAATAATTCTGATTGAAGGGCTTAGAAGAGGCCTTTGGAAGCTCGAGTACTTCCAATAAAATCAAATTAACAAAAGATCTGAGGCGAGACGGGGATTGAGAAGACAATCAGAATATGCTCTACCACATGTATAAAAGGGGGAAAATGATATTCTGTATGATCGCCAGCAAACAAGTGGCCATGAAATATTGTTGGACCTAGGCTCTATGATTCAGGTATCAGATGTTACATACATGCACGCCTCGCGAAGCTAAAAATATTGCGACAGTTCATTTTGCGGGAGACAGGGTACAATAGAAAAGTTCTTAGGACGTGTCAATTATTAGAGGGAGAAGAGGAATTTTTTTTTCTCGCAGATTCTCTGGCATGGAAGACTGGTTAGTCTCGTGGTTGTTCTAAGTGCAGAATAATGCAGTGTGTAATAGTGGGGGGATTTTAGCTCTTTGGGGAATGAAGATTCTGTAGCGACATTTGGATGTCAACCAGGACTTTTTATCTCCCTACATTCCTCCGCTCTACCAACTGAGCTAAGGTCGGAATTTGACAACAGGTCAAACAATGTAACGAGTACAGAAATTTACAAAATGAGAAACAAAAATAGTTTGTAGCCGAGAAATTGGAAATTACAACCTATGCAGAGAAGAATGATCATATTTCAGGTTGTAGAGGAACAAATAGCATGCCAGATTTTATTAAATAGGGATCGAAGAGGGGAACCTAACTTACATTTCCACATTTAATTAAAAACTTATATTTCTCATATTTAATTAAAAACATTCCAGATGCATCTTACTGCTTTCTAAATCCTCTGGACACCATTCCAGCAAATGAAAACAAAAATCTGCTAATATTGGAAATTACTCATAAGAATGACTTTAAAAATGAACACCATCAAAATATAACTACGCAGTCAGTATGCACTGAATAAAAAACAAAACAAATCGTGTATAGGGAGGGTTTGTAGAACATGCGGCTTTCCTGGAAGTAACCATCTTGTAACTTTCAAACCAAGTCAAGTTAAAAATCCCAACAATTTTTTTTTTTTTTCTAAGATGCCCATAGGCCCTAAGGGTTGAGCCAAAGCTCTGATACCACATGTAACAGTCCAAAATAAATATCTAATTAACTTATTAACATTAAACTTAAATCAGAGTGGCCCTTACCTAGCCAAAAATACATGTAATTAATTAACTAAATTCAAACTATGAATAGTGCTTCCCTGAGCTTACCTATGGTAGAAGTAGGCTTACTGGAACAAGGTTTTGGGGACGACTCTCCACCCAACCGTAGGCTCAATTGCGCAAGGATTTGCTACAACTAGCCACCCCTGAGCCCTCAATCAACGTACTACTGCCAGTGGCTCCTAAGCCTTAGTACACCATTCTCCCAAGAGAATGAAAGATGGAATCTCGGAATGATGGAATACAAGAATGCCTCTCATCTTCCTCACCATCTATTAAATAGAACAACATTGGAAGGGGAACCACATGCACACACTCCATGTGTCTACATGCGACTTTCTTTTGATTTTTAGCTTGCTTGTTTTATTTCCTTCTTTTTGATAGTTTTCTTGTTTTATTTCTATTTATTCTTATTTAAAGTTTTAGTATGATTATTACTATTTTTATTTTTATTATTTTTATTTATTTTTTTGTATATATTTTTAATATCATTTATTATTTAACATTTATGATTTATTATTTTTATTATTAAGTGATTTATTTATTATTTTTATTATTTATTATTTATTATTAAGGGGAGGGACATTACAGTTTAGTTTACAGACTTCTTCTGCCCTACGCACTCAGCTGCGAACATACCAAGGCCTCATGCACACTTAGTTGAAAGATCATTCCCATTTCGCCTAAGTACATGAAACAGAGCTTTCCTGCCTTAGCACTACCCAAAACAATCTCTATCTTGACTTCATTACCCTTTGACTCGCTATGACTCAACTATATATAGCATTCCTTATTACAATACCATGGCTCGCGGCCTATGGGTGAGTCTCAAAACCAAGCTATCACTTCCCAACCAAGGGGATAAATCACCTTTGAATATTATCTAGATACGAGATTTGCTTCCACATTTCACAAATACTTTACAATATTTACAAAACTTGGTTAAACTAACTCCAAAACGGACCTTGGGGACCCTATCCCAACAAACCCCCAACACAAATATGTTGACTCGCTCTCAAGTCACTTGGATGGCACCTCTATCTTGCTGCGGAGCCACCTAGCTCGACCAGCAATGCTGCTATGTCAACAGAACTTTGTACTGTGGCCTACTACATTTCCTCCATTAGCTTTTCTACCGTCGGGCCTTCCACTGCTAGGCGCATTGTTCTCTATTTCTGCTACAGTGTCCTTAACTTTCCCTGAAGCGATAGAGTAAGCTGACAGACTTCCTCTATCCATGGCTGGAGTCTGGCCTTGAGAAGGTCCTCTTTCCTCTATAGTTCTTCTATCTGTGATTGCAACTGCTTGCCTTCCTGCAATCATGCGAGGCATTGGGCTTGTGCCAAAGTGCGCGTAGTCGCTCGGACTTCATCATACTTGCATTGTGTCTCCTTGATATCTTTGTTAAGCCTTTACAAGTTTGGGTCCTCCTGCAATTTTGTGAATAGCTTGATGGCCTGATCAAACATCACCATGCAATGTGTGACTATTGTATCCAATGTGCTCGTGTGTTCCCTGATTGCTACTCCACATTTCTCCTGGACCTCTCGCGGAGTGGTTGGTTGTAACCCCAGCTGAAGCTCTGAGATCTTTATCTAAACATCAAATGTAACTTTATTGATCTCATCCTTTTATGCGTAGACTGCAACTGCCAATTTTTGGACTTTTGTTGTAGCTGCATGCCTGCTCTATTGCTGTCTCTAGGCTCTAACTTCGTGCTTGTTGGTGGGCTCCAGTATTGTAGCAATAATGCTACAACTCCTGGAGCTTCCTATATCTAATTTTATCAACCCGGTAGTTCGTACAAACTTGGAAGCGACGGTGTTGTATGCACAAGTACTAGCTCTTGTCGCAGCTGTCACTTGGTCAGCTAGCACAAGTCCGCTAGGGCTCAAGCCAACTTCTATATGCTCACAGAAGAAGCTTTATGAATGATGGACGAAAGATAACTCAAAGGAGACTAGTCCAATTGCAGAAAGAAACTGAAAGCCAATAAAGCATGAAAACCCTAGTAAACCATAATTTGACTAGCTAGACCCTTACAATGCAAAACTGTGAATGAAACTACTAACACTAATGCCATTACTTGTAGTGAGCTGAAATACATGCATCTGAAAAGACATGCTTTTGTATTTTTTCATTAAGTGGTTGGATTTGTTGTGATGATGCTTTTGATTAGGGTTTGGTTGTGCAGGAGCGGTTGGAATGGAAGGAAAGCATGGGCAAGGTCAGGATGGCTAAGGGAGGTCCCAGAGGATCTCCAGCATCAGTCCACAGAAGCCTACCACGTTCGGATGCTCAGCAACCGAGTTTGCAGGTTTCTACAGGAAGTCTGCAGGGGATCCTACAGGAAACTCAGGGGTTTCTACAGGAAGTTTGTGCAATTCTACAGGATGTTTGGCCGTGGAAGTTTTGGGAGATGGTGGAGCGTTGGTGTGGTGTGGGAGGATAGGTGAGATGGAGATGGAGCTGGTGATGGCTCAGGAGCAGAGAAATCAGATGGAGGAAGAGTGCATGCAGTGGGTTGATAGTTGGAAGGATGGGATCAACAAAAGTTTAAGTAGATGGAGCTATGTGAGAAATGGGAGAGCTAGAAGGTAAATGAGCTGGACAGAGGCCGAGTAGGGCTTGAGGAGAGATCAAGAAGAAGAAGAAGGAAGTGGATTGATAAGGAGTAGCGTAAATGAAACAAATGACTTATGCACCAAAAACGAGAAATTCATTAACCTATGATAACTGTGCCATGAAACCTATGAGCAGCAATGGAAAACCAAGAAATGAAACTTATGCGTGGAAGTGGAATGTAGAAGTATGGTTCAATGTAAAAAATGCATGGATGGATCTTCACGAGAATGTCTATGTTGCAGCTTGCATTGAAGTGAGAAGAACTGCGTTTCTTTTTGGTGGTTGGTTATGGACTGCACCCCAATCCCTAAGAGAGATGGCAGTGAGCCTTAGCAACCTTTTGCTGGAGCTCCAATAAATTATAACTATCCTCCTATCGAATCTAAGCAACTGAAACAAATTCACCATAAACTAATCCTATCTAAGCTCATGAAAAAGACTAAATTAACAAACTGTAAATTCGAATTGCATGTTAAAGTAAAAACTCAAAGTGCTGGAACGAAATGCAACAACATTACAACACCGAGGAGATCTATTGCTCTTAGGTTGGGCCCTAACCTGAGAGCTATAGCTCCCTTAGAAACTCAGAATGAGATCAAAATCTGCCTGCCTTTATTCATAAACAAAAGTCTGATGACATGCCAAAACTGGCTTACAAAAGGAACAAACACCGAGCCGTAGCTCGTACTTTCCAATTACAAGAGCAATACAAAAGTTCAAAAAGCTTCTATCCAAGGCTACGGCCTTAGTATTTATGAAAAATGATCATCCAACAGGTGTCCTTGATTTGAGGAGCTCGGCTGTCCAACTGAAGTTTAAACTGCTGATCTTGTAGGACAGTCATAACTGCTGTTCCTGTAGAACAGTTATAACTGTTGTTCCTGTAGAACAGTTCGCTGCCTCTAAGCTCGGTGGGGAGATGGATTGGAGCTCGGAGCTATGGTGGGAATCACGAGGAAGGTCCCCAAGACCGTGGACATCCTCTCCTAAAAACCAGCAGTGCCACCTCATTGTCTCCTTGTCTCCTTTTTCGTGATCTTTGCTCCCTTTTTAATGCCAAAAACCTGAAATTATCATGTATTAGTCACGTAGATAAAATGCCTACCCTTCTTCCTACAAACAACACGAATAAACCAAGAAATGAATGCATAAGCAATAAAAAATGAATGGTTTGAGCAGAGCAAGTAGGCCAAATGAGCCCAAATTGTACCAAAAATTGGGGCTCATCATCACCCCCCAGCTAAACTATTTGCTCATCCTTGAGCAACTTTGCCCTGGCTCCTCGTCTTTGGCCGAGAACTAGAGCCCGGAGCATGCTTTTCCTTTCCTGTTTTTGGTGGCCTTGCCTTTTCTACCGAGGGTGGCGCTTCTTCCTTTCCCGTTTTTGGCGGCCCTGCCTTTGCTGCCCCTGGTGGTGACGAAGGTGATGCTTCTTCCCCCTTTCCTATTTCCTTGAGCCGGGCTTCGGAAGGCGATTGGCCTATTTTTCGTGTCCAGGAAGTTATTTTTGGGCTCCCCTTCTCGGGGGTGGCTGATGTTTTAGAGGGGGTTCTTGCACTGGGTGAAGTAGGGACATCCCCTAAAGTGGTTTGGCTGCCGGGTGGAGGCTGTGGCTTGCCCGTGGTTATCCGCTTGCTTCTCCTGGCCTCAGATGGTAGAGGGGTCTCCCTCTCTCTCTTCTCCTTCGGCTTTGGAGGTGTACTGAGGGCGGCCAACGCCGCTGCTGCCTCCTTTTCTAGAATACCAGCCTTCTCTTTCTTGCGTTTTGCTCTCTCAGAGCTCCTTGTAGAGGGCCCCTCTTCAGTTTTCGGGCTTCCTGTAGAAGACCCTGCTTTTCCCACTTCCGGGCCTCCTATAGAAGATTCTTTCTTTCCCGCTTTTGGGCTCCATGTAGAAGACCCGGCTTTAGCACTCCCAGGCTTCCTGTAGAAGGCCCTCTCTCTTCTTCAGACTTCCTGTAGGAGGCTGTTTCTCAATTACTTTCGGGCTTCTTGTAGAAGCCCCTTTTTCCAATTTCGGGCTTCCTGTAGAAGCCCTTATCTCTGTCTTCGGGCTTCCTGTAGAAGCCTGTTTTGCAATTTCAGGCTTCCTGTAGAAGCCTGTGTCTCCGTTTTTGGGCTTCCTGTAGAAGCCTATTTCCCAACGATTTTCGAGCATCCTGTAGAAGCCTTGGTCTTTGCTTTTGGGCTTCCTGTAGAAGCCTGCTTCTCAATGATCTTCGGGCTTCCTGTAGAAGCCTTTGTTTTTGTTTTTGAGCTTCCTGTAGAAGCCTGTTTTTGCTTTCCTGTAGACACAGGTGTCTCCACCTCTGCTTGCTTTCCTGCCTGAGTTTTGCTTTTTGCTTTGGTTGCAGGTGCTGTTGAGGTACTTGGGCTGACATGGACCACCTCAGCTTTGTCCATTCTGCTCTTCATCCTCTTTTCCCTTGCTGACAAGATAGGTGTGCCACCTTTTTCTTGGTCCTCCTTTTCCTCATGCTTCTTCCGTTGTTCTTTCTTCTGTACTATTGTCGGGGTCTCTTGGCCTTCTTCCTTCTGTTCCTCGGCCACTGCTTCGTGTTCCTCACTGTTGGAGGAACCCGTTTCTTCAATCAACATTTTAATGTCCCCATCTTTTGTCAAATTCCGGAAGGATTCCCATGAGAGGGGAACCTTATATGAATGCAATGCATCTTCCACAAGAAGCTTGATCAACCCATGGTGGGATATCTGATCTGGTATTCCCTCTTTCAGCTTTGTAGCACACTCCATTAGAGACTGCAGGAGGTAATAAGGGATGCTCAGTTTTTGTTCTACAGGAAGGTCAATTCGGTGCCTTAATTCAGTGAGCAGCCGAAAGTGATATGCATACACGATGCTGAAACAGCCTTCACAAGTAATATATTTCATGATTTGCAAACTGACTTCATTCCAAGGTGGCAACAGGCTCAGCTTTCTTTCTTCCTTATCCCACGGCAAATCCATAGGAAGTTCTGTGATCTGACTGATATGTTCTGGGGTGAGCTTGAGGCTTAGACCTCTGAAGTTCACTGTGGCCAGTGTCTGGGATTTAGGCTTCAGAGCCTGCAAGAATTCTTCGGCCACTTCATCATCGTAACCCTGCAGCTTATCACAAAAAGGCATCCATTGTGCTCTGGTGAAGAGCTCTACCACTGCCGGGTTTTCCCTCAATTTGGTTGAATCAGTGGGTTCCCGTCTTATAAACCCACCCGGCATGATGAACACGATCGTTTTAATTAAAGGTGGCAAATGCAAAAGAGACTTGGTCTATTAAGACAGAGCATGCACATAATCCACAAAATTCAACACAGTCTACTTATACCGACATCCTGTAGAACGATAGCATAGGCACAACAAACAACAATTCCACCACTATCTTTATGACCCGACTGTGGACGATGGTCTTGCCACTTCTACTAACCAGTTGCATGAAGAGTTCAGGGTTACCTCTTTAATTGGCCACCTTTTTTCGTGAGGCACCTGCTTCCCTGTAGATGACTGTGTTCCTGTAGACTGCGTTCCTGTAGAACTGCGTTCCTGTAGACTGCGCTCCTGTAGAACTGCGTTCCTGTAGAACTGCGTTCCTGTAGAAGCAGTGCGCAATTCTCGGGGAGGACTGTAGTTGGCCCGCGCTCGAGGTGTGCTTTACCGGCGTTCTGGTAGCCAACAGCTCGGCGTATCAAAGTGCAGAGGAGATCAGAATAGCCACCCGAGTTTGAAGTGTTGGATGATAAATGCATGCGCATGATCTAGCCGATTAGATTTTGAATCGGCGCAATCCGTGGCGCGGGGGATAAGCTGTCCCCGCCGGACCATTGGGCGACGTCATCCATCATTCGCCTGCGTATTCACTTGCTGCTGCATTCATTCCCACAGATTTGCCGCCGCCTTTTCCTGTTAAACTCATGCTTTTGACGAGAGTGTTCTCACGTGCGTGCAGTTCATTCTCTTTGTCGTGGCCGCTACCCAAACATCCAATTACACTTTAACTAGCTGACGTGGCCAGTCAACTGGCCATACGGCCGCTCAACCATTCAATTTTACGCTTTGCAAACAATTTCAAAGTAAGATTCATGCGATTTGATGGAAGGAAGGGTTGAGACACTTACCTGCGTGGCTGCACACGATTTTTCCAGTCCTTGGACGATGGTGAGTGGATCTACCTGCTGCATGCGACTTACACAGACCCGGAGGCTCGTGGTTACAGGCTGCCAACGATGGAGTGGATGTTTTGCTTGCATGCGCCCGCGTTTCATTTCAGATGGCGGTGCTATGAAGGGTATCCACTCGAGCAGGTTGGACTGTTACAGGATTCCCGCGAGGTGTCTCGTAACAGTCCTTTCTCCTTGGCTGCATGTTGCACGATGGAGGTTCTGGCCTTTCAATCACGTTCCCGGAGCTCTTGATGCCTGCGGTATGAGATCCCAGCATTTGTTTAACTTTGAAAATGACTTTTCTCGCGAGAGCTCATCGATCTTCTTTGTTGGTGCAGGGAACTTGGTCGCATGTCGACAAGGATGGTGGAGCAAGGGGACAACAATGTGCAAGGGTGCCAACAGAGGCTTGCATGCATCCAAACCAATCCATAGTCGCTAAATCTCCTTTTAAGATGAATTATGGCTGTCCAAAACTCCTACAGGAAGTTTCCTGTAGAACACAGAGCTTCCTGTAGAAAGTTCGACCTTCCTGTAGAAAGTCTGTACTTTCCTGTAGAAAATCCGCGCCTTCCTATAGAAAGACTGCATCTTCCTGTAGAAAGACAACATCTTTCTGTAGAAGATTCAAACCATGATGAAATTGCACATACCTTGAAAAGCATGGGTACCCTTGGAGGAGGTGTTGGTGAGGTTCCTTGACAGCATGATAAGGACCCTTGGCTCTGAGTTGAAGGGCTTCCTCTCCTCCATAGGACATCTGCAACCTGCATGCAATTTTACCATATTTTGCTTATTGTTTTTTTTTCTCTTTTTTTTTTTGAAAGATAACAGGGGCGCCTCAAAGAGGTTTTCACCCGTGCCATCTGCCCTGAGCGCCTCAGAGAGGTTTTCACTCAAGGATCTTTTTCAAACCTTTTCTCCTTTTTTTTTTGAAAGACAATAGGGGCGCCTCAATGAGGTTTTCACCCCTACTACCTGCCTTGGGCGCCTCAGAGAGGTTTTCACCCAAGGATCTTTATTTATTTTTTCTTTTTTTTTTCTCTTTTTTTTTTTTCATTTTTTTTTTTTATCCTTCAGGGTATGCCAGAGGCAGAGGCAGAACCCTTCTCTATGACCAATACAGATTTCTCTATAGTTTTGATGAACTCTTGTCTTGAGAGAGGTCTCCTGTAGATCTTCAAACGATGCCCATTGACAAACATGGGAATGGCTTCCTCATCAATGGTTCGAATGAGGATAGATCCATTGTCATGGCATTTCTCCACTGCATATGGTCCTAGCCATCTGGTTCTTAGCTTCCCCTTGAAATATTTGTATCTGGAGTCATACAACAAAGCCCAATCTCCCGGCTAAAATTCCTTGTCATAGAGATGTTGGTCATGCCACACCTTTCTCTGAAGTTGAACCACTTCTGAGTGAAGGAGGGCCTGCATTCGGTGCTCATCCAAGCCATTCAGCTGCAGTAGCCTTTCCTGTTGTGCATGGCTGAGATCTAGGTCCAGCTGAGCTGCCATCCTCAAAGTGTTGTATTCAAACTCAATGGACAGCAAAGCTCTCTTCCCATAGACCAGCTCATACGGTGTGAAGCCGGTGGTGGTCTTCCAAGTGGTGTTGTAAGCCCATGTGGCTTCAACCAGGCGATCTGCCCAATCCTTTCTGCTGCTGCTCACCACTTTAGTCAATATCCCTTCTAATGCTCTATTGGTGACTTCCACCTGCCCATTGGCTTGAGGGTGATAAGGGGTGGAAGTCCTATGCTTGATCTTGTGATGAGCCAGGAGATCTTCAACCAGGTTGGAGGTGAACTAGCTCCCTTGATCGGTGACCAGCTCTCTTGGATAGCCAAACTTATAGAAGATGTTCTCTCTTAGGAACTCGGCCACCTTTTCTTCTGTTGCTTCTTTGATTGCTTTGGTCTCTGCCCACTTTGTCAAATAGTCAGTACACACAATGATGTAAGTCCTTTGCCTCGAAGAGGGGTTGATTGGGCCCACAAAGTCCATGCCCCACTTCTCAAATGGCTCAAGAGTCACTTGAGGTTGGAGAGGCATCTCATCCCTTTGGGTTGGTTTCCCCATTCTTTGGCATTGGTCACACTGACTGACATATCTTCTGACATCTTGATGAAGTGTGGGCCAATAGTAGCCTGCCTGCAGGATTTTGAAGGCAGTTCTCTTTGCTGCAAAATGTCCTCCACAATGCCCATCATGACAAGTAAGGAGGATATCAAAGACTTCCTCCTCCCTCACACAACGCCTTAAGATCTGATCGGGGCCAAGCTTGAACAGATTGCCCCCGATCCAAGTAAATGAGGCACTTTTTTCTGATGATTCTGCTCTTCTCTCCGGAAGATAGGTGTGGAGGGAACTGTGCTGAAACAAGATAGTTTGCTATATCAGCAAACCATGGAGAGAGTACTGAAATAGCAAAAAGATGTTCATCAGGCATCTGGTCGTCCACTGTTCCATCCTCATCTGTAGACAAATCCAATCTAGAAAAAAAGTCAGCAACAACATTTTCTCTACCTGGTTTGTCAACAATGGTCAAATCAAACTGCTGCAATAAAAGTAACCATCTAATAATACGAGCATTCACATCTGATTTATTCATTAAATATCTAATAGCAGCATGGTCAGTATGTACAAAGGTCTGGTAACCAGTAATATAATGTCGGAACTTGTTCAATGCATGGACCACAACCAATAATTCTTTCTCAGTTACAGTGTAATTCAGCTCAGCTTTGGACAAGTTTTTGCTAACAAAGTAAATGGCATATGGAAGTTTTTTCTCAACTTGTCCTAAAGCTGCACCTATGGCTTTGTTCGAGGCATCAGTGTGGATGTGGAAAGGTAGGGCCCAGTTTGGACCTCTCAGGATTGGGGCTGACACCAACTTGTCCTTTAATTCATTTAAAGCCCTCTGATAATCGTCAGTCCAATTAAACTCCACATCTTTTGCCAACAGGCCAAACAATGGCGAGGCTAGCTTGCTGAAATCTTTAATGAATTTCCGGTAGTATCCTGCTAATCCCAAGAAACTCCGGACATCCCTTACCTTTTGAGGAGGTGGAACCCTTTTGATGAGAGCAATTTTGTTAGGATCCACCTGCAATCCTTGGCAAGAAATGGTATGGCCTAGCACGGTCCCTTCAGTCATTAGGAATTCACATTTTTCAGGACTAAGGGACAAGTTCATCTCGGTGCATTTGGTTAGGAATTTTCCCAGATTGAACAATGCTTCCTGGAAGTTGGCCCCATAGGGAGTAAAGTCATCCATATAGATTTCTACTGCATCATGGACCAGCTCTGAGAAGATGCTCAAGACAACTCTCTGAAAGGTAGCAGGAGCATTGCATAGCCCAAAGGGAAGGACTCGATAGGCAAAGTTACCCCAAGGGCAAGTGAAGGTGGTCTTATCTTAGTCTTCCGGGCTGATTTGGATTTGGTTGTACCCGCTAAACCCATCTAGGAAAGAGAAGAACTTCTTTCCTGCCAGTCCATCCAACACTTGATCTATGAAAGGTAGAGGGAAATGGTCCTTCTTGGTAGCTTTGTTCAGTTCTCGGTAGTCCACACAGATTCTCCATTTCCCATTTTTCTTGGGAACCAACACTAGAGGGGACACCCATTCACTATCTGAGATGGGGTAAATGAATTCGGCATCCAACAGTTGTTGCAATTCTTCCTTGACAATGTCCTTAAGGGCTGGATTCATTCTCCTCTGAGGTTGCCTAACCAGTTTACAATCCTCTTTGATGTATATATGATGGGTACAGACCGAAGGATGGACTCCTTTCATTTCCTTATAGCTCCAAGCAAAAGCATCAAGGTGGTTGGCCAACAGACTACACAGCTACTTTTCCTGGGAAGGAGATAGGGAGGAGCTGATCTTCAATGCTTTCTCAGGGCCGAACTCCACATTCTTGACTCTGGGAGTAACAGGGTTGGTTGTACAAAGATCCACTAAGGTGATGGCTTGGGCATCCTCCACCAATTTCTCTAAGGGTAGTGTACTGGAAGGTGGATTCTGGATCAAGGTCTCGATCAAGTCATCCTCGGTTGGGGGGTCTCTTCTAGTGGTATCTAAGGTGCACAGAGGTGCTGAGTACACCTCATCTTCCTCTCCTTCTTCCAACCAGAGTGGTAAGTCATGCTCTAAGGAGGGTTGGGCAGGAGGGTATAGGACTAGCTGCTTGGACATGGGACCATTTTTGATGGTCATGTTTCCTGCACGACAACTTATGTAAGCATCTGCAGTAGCTAACCAAGGCCTTCCTAAAATGAGAGGATATCCAGTAAGCTTGGCCTTTGGTTGCAGAACCAGGAAGTCTGCAGGGTATTCCCAAGAGTCAATGGAGACCAAGACATCCTCCACAATCCCTTCGAGAGTCACGGTGGAGCGATCTGCTAATTGTAGTACTGTTGAGGTCTTCCTCAAGGAACCCTGAAGATTAAGCTTAAGCATGGTATCCCTGATCATCACATTAATGGCAGCACCCAGATCAATCAAGGTGTGAGGTATAATGGTGCCATTGATGTGAACATCTACTACAGGACTTCCAGGATCTAGGTACTTTGGGCAGATGACTTGTCCTAACATAAGGTCAGACAGTTGTCCTATGACATTGATAGTTGAGGCATCTTTCTTTTGTCTGCCTGGGTGTTTGAAACACTTCTCCTTAACCAGTTTGTTGTATATTGGCACATCCTTGATGGCTTGGAGAAGTGGTATTTTTACACACAACTGTTTGAGCTCATCCAGAAGCTCTTCCTCCTCTGGGTTGGGTTGTGTGGTGGCTGTTAGTCTCTCAGGAAAGGGTGGAATAGCCTTTGGTTCACTTTCTTGTTTATCTTCCTCATCCTCTGGGGGAGGAGGTTGGCGATCTGGTAGAGTCTTTCCAGATCGAAGATTAATCTCCTGGATCTCCACAGCATAGGTAGGGCATGAGGTTTCCCCAGTGTATACCTGCTGGGCCTGTCTAGTGTTGGGGTTCGGGTTCGGTTGAGCAGGCATTTGAGGTTGCCTTGGAGGAGCAGGAGGTAATGGCTGAGGTTGAACTGGTGGTGGAGGCAAGATGGCAGGAGGAGTGTTGTATTGGGGCCTCCACCCCGACTGAGGTGCATTCCATTGAGGCTGTGGCTGGGCATGTGAGTGATATGAATGAGAAGTAGGTTGAGTGGGGTACTGAGGTGGATAAGACCATGGAGGAGGCATGGACCATGAAGGATGAGCAGGGGGACCCCAGGAAGGCATAGGAGTCGATTGGTTGGGGCTGTAATAAGCTTGAGATGCCCCTTGCATCCCCTGCTGATACGGTCTAGATCCCTGTGGCCTCCTTTGGTTGAGGTAATAGAGAGGCTCTGTGGGAGCTTCTGTCCCTTGGTACATGGCTTTAAACCCAGGTAAGGTTGGACACTGATTTGTGGGATGGTCCTCCTCACAAACGAAACCCACTTCAAGCAAATGCAATGGACATTCGTTCTTAGGGTGCCTCCTTGTGCACCTAGGGCAGAAGACAGCCAAGGCTCTCTCAGCCTCTTCTTTCTTTTGCTGAATCCTGAATGTGTCAAGCTGCATGGCAATGGTTTGTCTCACCTCACTCTTAGGATCTTTTAATTGATTTTCAAGCTCATGTTTGGAGAAAGGGACACTAGTTGAGAGGTGGTTTCCTCTACCTCGTTTCCGAGCTGCCCTGGAGTGGTTTCTAAACACAGTCTTGATGTCCTCATAAGGCAGTTGGTAAATGTCCCCCCCAGCTAACATGTGAAGGGTATCTAAGAGGTCTTCAGGGACTCCTCGGAGCAGGACCAACTTGAGGGATTCAGGGTCAAGTGTGCACCTGGCCCGCTTATAGCTTAGTTGGAACCTCTCCTCATAATCCTCTAAGGACTCATCATTTCCCATGGACATCCGAAAGATTTCCCCCTTTGTTTCCTTGGACCTACAGTAATCCCGGTACTTGGTATTGAAAGCTTGCTGCATCTGAGCCCAAGTAGTGATACTATTCCTAGGTAAGCCCATGAACCAGCGTAGTGCTGCATCCTTAAGAGTGGAAGGGAAAAGTTTCAACTTTTGCTCATCTTCAGTATAGTCATAGGTTCTACAAAGGACAGCAAACTCAAACAGGAAGGTATCCGGATCTTCAGTGGTTAGCCCATGGAAGTGAGGTAAGGCGGAGGGGCTAATGTTCTTCATTTTCATCTCTCCATTGGTCTCTCGGATGGGGAAGGCACCTTCTATTCTCTCATCTTCTCTTCTATTGTCAGCCATAGCTTCAGATGGAGTGTTCTCTAACTCTTCTTCTACTATAGGGTCTTTGGATATCTCAGGATGTTCACCTATAGGTTCTTCTGGGTCACTGTCACCAAAGAAGAGAGAAGGGTGACTAAGTGATGTGGTGGGGGTGTTTGGTAGGAATTTGCCTGATCTATCTCGGTTCCTACGAGGCATGAAATGGAAAAGACTTTATTTTCCTTTTGATTGCTTTTGGTTTGCTTTTCTTTTGGTACCTGCAAAACTGAGACAGATTGATCTACAACTAACTATGAAAGATGCAGAATTAAACTGAAAGCAGGAAAGAACTAATCTACTTTGCTCAAATGAAATTGCAAAAATGGAAATGCTAGTCTACGCTTGCAGAAAGGAAATGTTAATCTAGGAAAGCAGGAAATGCTAATCTATGAAAGCAGGAAATGCTAATCTATGAAAGCAAGAAATGCTATGCTACTTTTGCAGAATGGAAATGAAGTAAACTACTTAGCAGAAGGCAAGAGTAAGGAAGTAGAAGAAAATCAACAATTACTAATACTCTGACGCTTCCCCGGTAACGGCGCCAAAAAGATGGTGGGCTCCAGTTGTATCAATAATGCTACAACTCCTGGAGCTTCCTATCTCTAATTTTATCAACCCGGTAGTTCGTACAAACTTGGAAGCGACGGTGTTGTATGCACAAGTACTAGCTCTTGTCGCAGCTGTCACTTGGTCAGCTGGCACAAGTCCGCTAGGGCTCAAGCCAACTTCTATATGCTCACAGAAGAAGCTTTATGAATGATGGACGAAAGCTAACTCAAAGGAGACTAGTCTAATTGCAGAAAGAAACTGAAAGCCAATAAAGCATGAAAACCCTAGTAAACCCTAATTTGATTAGCTAGACCCTTACAATGCAAAACTGTGAATGAAACTACTACCACTAATGCCATTACTTGTAGTGAGCTGAAATAGATGCATCTGAAAAGACATGTTTTTGTATTTTTTCATTAAGTGGTTGGATTTGTTGTGATGATGCTTTTGATTAGGGTTTGGTTGTGCAGGAGTGGTTGGAATGGAAGGAAAGCATGGGCAAGGTCAGGATGGCTAAGGGAGGTCCCAGAGGATCTCCAACATCAGTCCACAGAAGCCTACCACGTTCGGATGCTCAGCAACCGAGTTTGCAGGTTTCTACAGGAAGTCTGTAGGGGATCCTACAGGAAACTCAGGGGTTTCTAGAGGAAGTCTGTGCAATTCTACAGGATGTTTGGCCGTGGAAGTTTTGGGAGATGGTGGAGTCTTGGAGTGGTGTGGGAGGATAGGTGAGATGGAGATGGAGCTGGTGATGGCTCAGGAGCAGAGAAATCAGATGGAGGAAGAGTGCATGCAGTGGGTTGATGGTTGGAAGGATGGGATCAACGAAAGTTTAAGTAGATGGAGCTATGTGAGAAATGGGAGAGCTGGAAGGTAAATGAGCTGGACAGAGGCCGAGTAGGGCTTGAGGAGAGATCAAGAAGAAGAAGAAGGAAGTGGATTGATAAGGAACAGCGTAAATGAAACAAATGACTTATGCACCAAAAACGAGAAATTCATTAACCTATGATAATTGTGCCATGAAACCTATGAGCAGTAATGGAAAACCAAGAAATGAAACTTATGTGTGGAAGTGGAATGTAGAAGTATGGTTCAATGTCAAAAATGCATGGATGGATCTTCACGAGAATGTCTATGTTGCAGCTTGCATGGAAGTGAGAAGAACTGCGTTTCTTTTTGGTGGTTGGTTATGGACTGCACCCCAATCCCTAAGAGAGATGGCAGTGAGCCTTAGCAACCTTTTGCTGGAGCTCCAATAAATTATAACTATCCTCCTATCGAATATAAGCAACTAAAACAAATTCACCATAAACTAATCCTATCTAAGCTCATGAAAAAGACTAAATTAACAAACTGTAAATTCAAATTGCATGTTAAAGTAAAAACTCAAAGTGCTGGAACGAAATGCAACAACATTACAACACCGAGGAGATCTATTGCTCTCAGGTTGGGCCCTAACTTGAGAGCTATAGCTCCCTTAGAAACTCAGAATGAGATCAAAATCTGCCTGCCTTTATTCATAAACGAAAGTCTGATGACATGCCAAAACTGGCTTACAAAAGGAACAAACACCGAGCCGTAGCTCGTACTTTCCAATTACAAGAGCAATACAAAAGTTCAAAAAGCTTCTATCCAAGGCTACGACCTCAGTATTTATGCAAAATGATCATCCAACAGGTGTCCTTGATTTGAGGAGCTCGGCTGTCCAACTGAAGTTTAAACTGCTGATCCTGTAGGACAGTCATAACTGTTGTTCCTGTAGAACAGTTATAACTGCTGTTCCTGTAGAAAAGTTGGCTACCTCTAAGCTCGGTGGGGAGATGGATTGGAGCTCGGAGCTATGGTGGGAATCACGAGGAAGGTCCCCAAGACCGTGGACATCCTCTCCTAAAAACCAGCAGTGCCACCTCATTGTCTCCTTGTCTCCTTTTTCGTGATCTTTGCTCCCTTTTTAATGCCAAAAACCTGAAATTATCATGTATTAGTCACGTAGATAGAATGCCTACCCTTATTCCTACAAACAACACGAATAAACCAAGAAATGAATGCATAAGTAATAAAAAATGAATGGTTTGAGCAGAGCAAGTAGGCCAAATGAGCCCAAATTGTACCAAAAATTGGGGCTCATCACTTGTAGCTCCTCCTTTTCTTCTAGTGCCCGAGCTTTCTCCATTAACATTTGCTCATTATTTACCTTGAATCCACTTATGACTACAAGGGTGTTCTACTCTCTGATCCTTAGCTCGTCTTAAGCGGAAATGTGTCCATGTTGACTCCCATGTCCTTCATTGTACTTAACACAATGCGGTCTTCCTCAAATTCCATGCAGATTAATCCTTCTAGTAAAGGTATGGCACTGAGGTCTAGAGGTTGCTCCAACTCTACTACTGTCCCCCTTCCTTGCACCAGGCTCTCTTGCAGCCCGCTCACTTAACCAACTCTCACCTGAATCCTACTGGTGTAGATATACAGCTTGCGCAAATCCTTCTGGATGCTCCCTAGTATCTCCATATATATTTTTTCAAATTGTTGCCATAACTCTATTATGGTATCTCTGACCTTGTTTCCAATCTCATCGAGATCCCCTTCTTTGAGAACCATCGGGTCAATGCACATCTTCTTGCCTGATTTATGTTTCTTTCATGGCCCAATAATTATCTACTGTCCACACTTCTTCAGTGTGAAGGGAGTGCTCTACTCCTCTCCACCACCTCCGTCCTGTCCTGATAGTGCCTACTCATCTGTATGCTGGGAAACTGATTGTTCAACTTCTTCTGTACCAGTGAGTTCTACCTCAAAATGCTCCTTTGTAACATGCTCCTTTGCCGTAGCTTCCTTAGCAACAACTTCTTTCTTCTTCTATTCGATCAGAGTGTGTGATGCCTTTTGTGCTACTTGTATTCACTTTTTCATAGTGGTCGACTGCGTAGTAGATCTCTAGGCACCCTTAATGGTACCTACACCAAGATTCATGGGTTCACACCACTCCACTGGCCATATCTGGACAATCTCCTGCACATCTATCTCTGATACTAAATATGGAAGCTTGTGATAGATATGCTATGGGTCCGTCCACCCCCTAATGGATATGTTCTGGAGATCAGCCTTGTATTACGCAAAGGCCCTCAACTATTCGAACAAGGTTGGGGACAACCTTGGCTGCTGACTAATTACAATCCTAGATTACTATCATAAGATCCATCTTGACTAGATCCACAAAATATTTGACTAGTTGATCCTCTCTGGATCCTTTATTTCCCATAGCAAAGAGAACTTTGCTACTTCTGATATGTCTTCCACCTGCGAAGGAAACAAGTTGTCTTCTGGCAATCTGTATGCTACTAAGACAATTGAAAATAATAGCCATGCATAATGGAAGGGCTTAATTACCTCCTGTGCTTCGCGACAGTTCACGAGGAACTCCTTCCACAAATACTTCGCTAGTGTACTCCCTTCACATAGTGGGAAGCCAATGATACTACAGGCATCAGAACTTCGTCGGCGCAACATTTCCTCATAATCTTCCCTGAAAGAATTTTGGTGGCAAACTACACTGCCTAGTCCTGAATGGAGCAGATGGAGTATCATTACGAAATCTTTACGAGACCATACTCTACCTTCATCTTATCTGCCAACTCTTTTTCACCAGTTTTCCCTCCAAACTCTTTGGCAGGGTCCACCCCTTTATAGGGAAACTTTTTAATCTGATGGATAAGCATATTCATAATGATGATGGGCTCCCCAACCATAGGAACCCATCATGCACCAGTGCGAGAATATGGCACACACACACAAAGTTAATGATTGACCTATGAAAATGTGGAATGTAGAGCATGTGCAACAACCTAGCCTCCTCAACACCTCTAACCAACTTCATGTTTTCCAACCACGTAACTCCAGTTTCCTCATGGTATATTTTCTTCATATATTTCCTAGTGGCCAAATGAGGCAATATATCCTGGTCTGCGAGATCCCAATCCTCCATCTTTAGCACTATAATGCATGTTAATACCACGCCTTCAAATTCAACCTGTTCTAGTAACAAGGTTGTCGAGACTATAAACTTCTCGAAATTAGGGTCTTTTGTAACTTTTTCCTTCCCTTTCCACAGAGGAATATACTCTAGGAGTCGTGTGATAGGCTCGCCCTCCTCAACATCCAATTCCTCCATGCCTTGGAACTCTTCTTCCTCTAGGTCCATAACTTTCTCCGACTGCTTATCCTTTTTCTCCTTCTGTCGCACCTCTAGGTTCTGCCTCGATGAATGTATCATCGACATAGGTTTCTTCTACTTCTCTTTTGCAGTTGATTGCTTCGGCCTAGGAGACATCAACACCATAGGCACAGTGTGTGTAGCTTCCATGCCCGATATTTTAGGTTTCGTCGTGTCGGAGATGAAAACTTCAGAACTAAGAACTTCTACAGGATTGGTGGCAGTCATTCGTTCTAAGAACAGTTCACGGGCTTCTGCATACAAATCTGCAAATAAGGGTCATGACACAAGTTCTTCCTAGTCTTTGTGCTTCATAAAATCAAAACAACAAGGCTCACAGACAATTCTTAGAATGAAAAATGTTCTTTGGCGAACCAACATGTCCAATTTATAGGGAGTTTTGAATTCAGATCCGACTGTTCCCTCCAATTTTGTATCATAAATGCGTCTTTGGCGGCATATCTTCAAACATTTTTGCCATAAATGGCACCTACCTGCTCCTCTTAATAGATTTTTTCCATAAAATCATGAATAGTGACTCGAATGACTACTTTCAGACCCTTCTACACAGTATCATTCTCAATGGCCCAGCTCATCTGGTACAACTTCACCTGTCACACTCCTATCTTCCATCGCGTAGCCTCATTACTTTGTTTTTCTCCTTGTCAGGTAGCATAGTTTATAGTCCCTTAATCCCTTACAACTGTGTGGATTATTAAGACTATCCTACTACCATACAATCATTGTATAGGGGCAGGATCCCCTATATACAGCTTCAACCTAATTCCATTCGCTTTTCCTTGGAATGGTTCCCCATTTAGCTTTGCACGATGAACTGCGCCACCATCTGTGATCTCCTTAACAACATATGGCCCTAACTAGTGCATTTGAAATTTCCCTGGAAATTTGGTGAACTTGTTGTCATAGAGAAGCACTAAGTCATCTATCTTAAAAGTGCATAGCTTAATATGCCTATCATGCAATGCTTTATCGTGTTCCTTTTGCACTTGCTGGTGAAATCCTGCTAGAAATCGATCCTCTTCTAACTCCATGATCTTCGGGAGTCGTTCCCCCAAAGGTTCCCGATTCGTAATCTTTGTCAAAGTTGAAATACGTAAACTTGGCACAATATGCTCCATAGGCATTACTGCTTCAATTCCATAGACCAGCCTAAACGGTGTTTGACCTGGAAACTTCTTGCAGGTCATCCTGTATGCCCATAACACTATTGGTACGCACATATCCCAGTCATTCCTCTGTCTGTTGCACACCTTTGTCAACACATTCTCCAAAATTTTATTAAATGCTTCCACCATTCCATTCACTCGCGAGTGATAGGGCATGCTCTTATGATGATACACTTAGAATTCCTCAAGGATCACATTGATCGTTTCATTCAAGAAATGTGTACCCCTATCACTCATCAATATATTAGGGCATCCAAACCGTGTTAAGACATATTCGAACAAAAACTTCGCAGCGGTGGTAGTTGTAAAATCCTTCACTGGCTGCACTTTCGCTCATTTGGTTAAATACTATGTTGCAGTAATGATATACCACACACCCACCTTCTTACCTAGTGGTTGTATTGGACCTATGAAGTCAATGACCCATTTATCAAATACCTGCAATGAAACATGAGGATTTAAAGGAAACTCACCCCTTATGCCTTCCAATATGCCTTAGAGTCCTTGTGTAATGTTAACCACCATAATCCAGTGTGCAAAATCTTTTGTGTGGTCGATTTTCCTGTGTAGTGACCTCCTACCACTCCTCCATCTTCTTCGGCGAGGATACTAGCACGTTCAAACTCTAGAACATACCTTTGCAGTATCTCATATGTTCCCATCTTATACAAATGACTTGCAATCATTGAAAAATCTACAACGTGAACTATTAACTCTATCTTTTGCTGAGTAGAATAACCTTCTGGATATGTTCCAGTGGTTAAAAATTGAATGCTATCTGTGAAATGGCCATCCACGATGTGTAGCGTAAAGATATTTGCATCATTCAGTCCTTCTTCCAAAGTATTTGGTTCTTCATCCATTTTAATCATTGACAAATGGTTTGGTCCTGCATTCAACCTTCCAATCTTCACAACCACTTTGAAGTTAGATTCCTGAAACAACAGTAACCATTGGCATATCTTCCCCCCCAACACAGGATTATTGACCAGGTATTTCAGCGCGGAGTGATTTGTATACATTTTAAAGTGTCCACCCAGTAGATAATACCTAAAATTTTGTATCACATAGACCATCTCCAACTCTTCACGCTCTGTAGTAGAGTAAATCCTCTCAGCCTTGGATAAATTTCAGCTCACGAAGGCTATTGGATGATGAATCTCTCCTTATCCTACCTTTGTTAATACGACTCCTAGCATGATACAAGAAGCACCTACATGCACATGGAATTCCTTCTTCCAGTCAGGGAATACCAAAATAAGCACAGTTACCATCTACTCCTTCAAGACATCCAAGCTGAACTAACAGTATTCATCCCAAAAAAACATCGCATCTTTCTTCAACAATTTTTCCATCAGCACAATTATCTAAGCATATGCCTTGATAAACTTCCTGTAATACCCAGTGTACCCCAATGTCGTGCGCAGTTGTTTCACATTCTTATGGGCTTCCAAATTCACAATTACAATGATCTTCACAGGATCCACCATCAATCCTTGCTTACATACAACATGGCTGAGAAAAATACTGGAAGGCACATAGAATATGCACTTCTTCAAGTTCAACGTGATGTGATACCTTCAACATGTATCCAGCATAAGGTGTAGACTCGCAACATGGTGCTTCACCAAGTCAAACATAGTCCAATCGTCAAAATACAACTCTAGAAAGTTATGAATAAATTCTTTGAACGTCGCAACCACAACCCGAGAAAAGATTGCAGGCACATTCTTCAATCCGAAGGGCATTACTGTATATTGAAAGGAACCCCATTCAATCACAAAGGTCATTTTTCTTCGATCTTCAGGTGTGATCTTTATTTGATGATATCTCGAAACCATCCATAAACGAGTACGCCTCCTACCTGCCAACATTCTCTAATACTTCATCAGTAAATGGTGTTGGAAACGGATCATGCAAGCATGCATCATTCAACTTTCTTAGATCCACACATATATAGATTTCACCTTCCTGTTTCTTCTCTTGGACCACCATTGGGCTTACCCAATCTGATTCCTCTACTGGTTCAAAATTACTAACATGCAACATCTTATGCAGTTCTTGGTGCACCTTCTCTTTATATTTTGGATTTAGCTGATAAGGCCTCTGCTTAAGAGGCTTCACTTCCGGCTTTAGTATAATCTTTGTAACACCTGAATCTCTGAAGATCCCTTTCAAATCTAAGAAATTTGTAGGGACTAAATCCTAGTACTAGAATCTCAGCTACCTTATCAACTGTAGCTTCATCCCAATAGTCGCATATCTTCGCTAACTTAGGTTCTTGTTCACACCCAATGCTTACTTGTCGAGTTTTCAAATGTTCTACTATATTTGGGTTTGCCACCTTTGGTTCTTCGACTTTGTGTTGTCCTTCTTTCTCAGGAATGGTGATATTTTGTGGATCTTCTTCTTCTTTAGCAGTCACATTATAACATTCCAGTGCATGGCGCAGTTGTGCACTCCAATCCAGATAAGCCCATTTGACCGGTTCTTTCGGTGTTCTGAATATAACTTCTTTTATCTCTTGGAGTGCTTCGTCAATGCTGTCAAACGCATCCTCAAAGCTGGAAGTTAATAAAAAACTCTCCCCTAAAATGCCCCATTTAGTTGTCCCATAGTGAAGCTCCATCTCCAGATACCAGTTCATTGGAATTGTGTCTAGGGTATGACATCAAATGTGCACCCATTCTAGTTGTGGTTTTGTTCCTAGGCCTTAGGCCATCCTGGAAAATGATTGCATAGATCATCCTTCCCACTGTATTTTTTTGTCATCCAGGTATTAGCATATCCAAACCTTAATTTCATCATCCTTTTTCATTCCTTCCATTTAGCGAAGTTCTCCTTGTGCGTACCCCACCAACGGGTAGGCATAACACGTAGCGCCAACTCTAGTGCCTCGAAGCGATGTTATTTCAGTACTTTTATTTCAAATTCATCTAGAAACATATCCACATCAGTCAAACCATCATAATGCAAAAGCTTCCGTACCTCAGTCGAGACACATCGTAGTGATTTCGTCATCTTATTGCAACAGAGTGTAGATACTTCATGCAACTGATTCTGCATGTGTTCAAGCTCCTCATCTGAATTTGAGGTGCAGGAGTTATCCCTATCCCATGCAATTTGTCCATCAACTGTAGGATTGATCCAATCTTCATCTCATTCTATCATTTTTTATATCTCATCCAGATCATTGTCACTTTCTACATAGTCATGAAAAGGTTCATTATAATACGCTCCTTCTGCAGGGTCTAGTGGCACTACAACTGTGAATGACTTCCTTTCAAAGGTCATCTTCCACTTCTTTAAGTTTATTACCATGTCCATATCAAAATCCAAATCAATTCCTAGGAGCGTAGGGTAAGGGTTATTGTCATCCAATATTTCAATGACTTCAAAGTCATCCAGCACGCTTGCACCCTAAATATCAATTGTTACACCATATAAGCACCCAATTGGAATAATCTTCTTTTAATTAGCCATGTGTAGCTAAATAGGAGACTACTGCAGCACAGGTATCCCCATTATTTCCCATGTCTTCTTAGGTAGGACATTTGCATTAGACCCCAAATACAAGATTACCTAATCCATTTCGTATTCGCCTATCTATGTAGTCAGCCTAATCTCATGCCCCATGCACTTCTTATGCTTATCGATTTTCCTCACAATGCATTGTTCAGTACGAGTCTTCTCTTTATTTTTGGATTTGTCAATTAGCTCTTACAACATTCTACAGCTTATTGATCACGTAGTAACTGCATATAGGTCTTCAGAAAAGTAGATAATACTGAAGGATCCACCTCTTGTGTCGCACTAGTTTCTGGCGTTTTCTCCTGACTTCCTGAGGTGGAGGCATTAGCGAAGTTATTCTTTGCTTCCATGAAGGTTTCTTTAGCATTATTAAGATCAAATTCTACTTCCTTCTCAGTAGCCTTGTGCACCCACCCCTCATCCTCAGGTTGCTTACCTTTATTTTCACCAGTCGCCATACCACTTCTTGTCACTATATTTGCGCTGTTATCTTCTTCATGGGGCTCATCCCTCATCATTTGAATGTTTTGTGTAGCCTACTGGGGTTGCGCCTTGTTTTCCTGCATATTTTCCATAAGGGTCAGACATTCCTCTATCGCATGGTCAAACTGTCGACAATACTGACACAATGGATGCATGGGGTTTGTACAATCTTGAGCTAAGTGCCCTGATTCGCCATAGTTAGAGCGGATTCCCTACCCACGCCCTTGACTCAGTCTGCTACCTCTTCCTCATCCTTGACCTTGCAATCCTTTGCACGCTACTTCTGTGCCCTGATCCTGACGCCGATTTTATGCCTGTATTTAGTAGGTAGGGGTTCTATCCATCATTAGCTCATAGCTTCTACAATGTCGGTCATCATGTCCCACAGATTTAAAGAAATTGTAGAACAACTGCTGAGGGGTCTGTATAAACTTCTGCAGTAAATGGAAATTATTAGTTGCATGCTTTCATGTAACTTGACAGATAGTGCACCATAGTGCAGTTCCCTCACTCGTCCCAATGTTATTCTATGGTTTCAGGGGAATAGGGCCTCCCCCCCATAATATAGTTCTTGTACACACGGAAATGGTACTTATCATGTCCATTGCTCTTAGACTTCAACCACTAGACCTCAGCATGCACCTCCAGTTGGGCTTCCTTTACTTTCTTCAAACTCTGCAACTCCAACGGCATGCTTTCCAGCTGTGAGTTAATTTGCTGCACTCCAAGGTTCGTACCCTGTATGGGAAAAGCATCCAACTGCATTGCTATTTTCAGAGATTCTGCTTGTGTTGTTATCTTTTGCTGTGACAAAGGAACTCTTAAGTGTGGAAAGAGTGACACTATATACTAGTCACGATGATGGGAATATGTGATTATCATATTGGCTTCACTGGTTAGGCATTTCAACCTTTGATTGAAATCCCACGGTGTCTCATCTACCTTATGTCAGATTTCCTTAAAATCAATTACTAAGTGCAACTCTGACTTAAGCTTGCTAAACTCCATATTCAAAGCTTGCTGGGTTTCTGCCAACGTCGCGTTGGGGTAATTAATGTAGTACTTTCTATACCATATTAATGCGTGATCTTGTAAGGTTGTAACCAACTGTGCTTTCTTAATGTTATCATCTGTAATCTTTGTGTCCTCCATACATCTCCTATGATAAACCAAAATTGTTTGGGATCTTCACTCCCTACCCCTTTAAAAATGTGCATATTCATCACATTTGGTGGGCTCCAGTATTGCAGCAATGATGCTACAACTCCTGGGACTCCCCTCTTTACTTTTATCAACCGAGTTGATCGTAACAAACTTGGAAGTGACGGTGCTATATGCACAAGTACTAGCTCTTGCCACATGTTGTCACTTGATCAGCTAGCACAAGTTCGCTAGGAGCTTAAGCCAAATTCTATGAGCTCTTAGAATAAGATTTTAACTATGATGGATGAAAGCTCAATCAAAAGAGGCTAGTCTAATTGCAAAAAGAAGATGAAAGCTGAAAGGAAATGCAAACCCTAGCAAACCCTAGTTTTATCGACTAATCCTACTGGTGCAAGAAAGAGATGAAAGCTATGGAAATGGATGCCATTGACTTTTGGAAAGGTAAAATTCATGTGACTAATCTACTTCTGAAATAAAATCTGGAAAAAAACATCTTCTGTATTTTTGAGTAATCTTGCAGAATTATTATGCATGTGCTTTAATTGTTTTTTACTATGCAGAGGTTGATTGGAAAAAGGAAATGGAGTGCGCGCCTGAAGGAGGTTGGGAAGGTGAGAAGAGGGCCTAAGGGGTCCCTAGTACCCTTCTATAGAGTTTCACAGTGATCCTATCTCGAAAAACTGCTCACGTGAACTTCTGCAGGAAGTTTGCAGGGGTTCCACAGGAAGTTGTACAGGAACGACCGAAAGAGGATTTTAGAGAATTGATGGAGGAAAAATGGTGGGGAAGTGGAAATGAGGGATGGATAAGGTTTTTAAGAGGTGTGGGGCCTGGTAAATGAAGCTCAGGAGTGATGAAGATGGTTGTATTTGTTCAAGGATGGAGAAAGCAATGTTACACAAAAATATAGAAATTAGGGCCAATTGGGAAAGTGTGGCGAATGAAGGGAAGGAATATTGGATTAGGGGCTGGAAAAGGTTAGGTGATGGAGGAAGGGTAGGTAGGAATGTATTACAAGAACTCTACACACTATTTTCCAAAACTGATTGAACAAAGACTAGAAAAACCAGAGATCTATCTATTTTGACCTAATCTGACCTAAAAACCAGAAACATGATGAACGAGAGTTTATAGATAGGAAATCACGCAAGATAGCTATGGAAACTAAGCAAGAACAGATCTAAACATGCAATTACAATTGATATCAACTTTTCCAACTCAAAATCTAACACTAACAATTGCATTGAAACACAAAAACAATGTTTTTTTGGCAGCAAGTATGCCTTGGTCTCAGCTCATGGTCCCAAGGAGGGAGAGATGAGATCAAGGATTACTTGATGGCCTTTTTGTAGATATTTTCTATTACCAAATTGTCAAATCAACCTGAAGCATGAAAACCTATTTTAATCATCAAAAACAACCTAAGTAACAAAGCAAGAACTTAACCTAAATAACAAAAATTATTCTATGAATGCAAGGAAAACAAATAAAAATACAAAAAGGAGGTAATTTCACTTGGGTTGGGCCCAACCCCAAGAGCTACAACCTCCTAGGAAAGATCAGAGTTGGTGCAAAGCAAAATTCATCTCCATTACTCAAAAAATAATAGTCATGTCACAAAACTGTTTACAGCAAGAGCTCAAAAATGAGCTGAAATGCAGAGCTGCACTAAAGTGCGAAAAAAAACTATTCAATAGCTAAACTACCAAGGCTTGAGGCCTTCCTATTTATGCAACATGAGGACCCCCAACAGTCCTCCTTAACTTTAGGAGCTTGGCTGCTCAAAGCTGCAGTTAATCAGCCACTTCACAAAAACTATTTGGCTGCCCCTTGAAATCATCTTTGGTGGGCTATTGAACTCCGAGCTGATGGTGGAGAACTCAAGGAAGGGGTTATTTAGTGCAGGAGACACCCTTCCTACAAATCCTCAGCCTTGTTCCTTCGTATTTGGCTGTCAACTTTCTCATAAATGCTTGACCTTGGTCCAAAAGATGTCTAAAAATCTGCAAGAAGCACATATTAGACTTTGTGGTCAAGTGACTATTCTCATTCATTCAATTAACATAAATATATTCAAAAGCATGCATAAAACTATGAAGAATGGTGGTTAATCGAGAATAATAGGAAAAACGAGCCCAATAAGTTACCCATTTTTGGGGCTCATCATCACCCCCCTGCTGAATGTGTTGCTCATCCTCTGAGCAACTACTCCAGCTCATCATCTTTGATTGCTTTGACTACCTATCTGACATCCCAGGCCTCCGAGGTGATGTCCTCTTCTTGGTCATGAAACCCTGCCTTTCTCTCTACTTCCTCCCATTGCATGTGTTCTTCTTCTTCTTTGACCCCTTCCAGTAGTCCTAAAAACAATGGAGGATTGAACATTAGGCCAATCTAGTTGGCCTGAAAATTTTGCAATGACTGTTTATAAAGTGGTACTCTTGCCAAAGCCTCCCTCATCCTTGTTGGGGAGTGGTACTCTCTTATTTTGAGACTGTGGGACAATGTGTTCCATCTGCTTGTGCAAGCATGAATGCAGTTATTACCAAGCATTTTTTCCATGTGTTCAAAGTGAGCAATGGCCTGAGCTTGCCTTTCAATGTAGTCTCGAACAACTTGGGGGTTGTTGGCAATTTGTTGATGGGCATATATTAAAGTTGAGGGATCTTCTGGTTCTGCCCTGATCATGAGTGGCTCACTTAGCTCTTTGTTCATAACTTTTCGAATTTCTGCTGCCCTCTTTTCCTCATGGTTTAACCAAGAGGCCATGGCCATGAGTTTCACATCTCCCAATGTAGCATTGGGGTCCCATAGATTCATGTTTGGAAGTGCCAAGTTGTGTAAATAGAATTCTGCTAACTTGGCCTTATCTTCAGCTGAGCTACTGTCACACAAATACATGAACTGATTGTAATTCTGGAATGGAATGGTGCCCCTTTGGGCCAATGTGTTAATTTGAAATTGCAACCATTGATCTTTAAGATATAATGCATATGACTTAGCAGGTTGCCTACATTGTAAGGCTTCTACTGCCCAGCTGGCCATGTAGGCCATTTGGGCTTCTTTCTCTTGCACCTGTTGTTTTAAAACCTGTATTTCTTCTGCTGCCTGTGACTCCTTTTCCTGTAGCAGTTTCGTCAGCATCTCAACAATAGCTTGTAGCTCTTCCTCTTTCTGTTGTTTCTCAGTTGTGTCCTTGTCTACTGGAGGTCCTTCTTGCTACTATTGCCCTCCCAGAATAGGTAGCATATCTTCCTTGTGGACTTCCTGTAGCTACAACTGTTTTTTCAGCAGCTCATTCTCCTCTTACAGCTAGGCTCTTTTACAGCTTTCTACATGCCTTACCATGGCCAGTTATCCCCTTAATTCTTTTAAATTCTCCTCCATGTGGCCTATGTCTACAACACCCTTGGGTTTGGTAATCCTCATCCAAGTGTGATTCCTAACCCGTTCTTGCTCCAATGCAAGGAAAAGTGGTGCAACAAACTTCTGTGGGATGATATTCCCACCTTCTAATAGGTTGTAATATGAGCCCAAGCTAGGCTGAGGGCTTGGTTCCAGTATCTCCTGGGTCTTTTCCTTTCTACTCTGTATCCTCTTTTCCCTTGCTGTTTTTTCTGTTGTCCCTTTCTCTGTTTTAGGCTCAGCAGTCTTGCCAAATTCTTCTTTTTCTTCTTGTTCTTCCTCTGTTTTTCACTCTGCTTGAATGTCCTATGCTCCCTCATCATTGTTCTTCTCAGTTTCTTCAGTTTGCTCCCCCTCCTCACTGTTGTATGGGGTGATGTTCTCAGCCAAAGTTCTAATGTTATCATCCTTGGACATATTTCTAAAGATTTCCCCAGCTATGGGGACAGTATAGGTGTGTAAAGCATCTTCCACCAATAGTTTGATGAGCCCCTGGTGGGCCAACTGATCTGGGATCTCTTCATTTAGCTTTGTACCATATTCAATTAAGGGCTGAAGGAGTAAATATGGGATGCTCAGCTTCTTGGCTAGAGGCAAGTCCATCCCATACCTTAATTCATGCAGCAACCTAAAATTGTATCCATAAATGATGCTAAACCTCCCTTCACATGTTATATACTTCATTATTTGATAACTAACTTCGCTCTAGAGAGGTGGCAAGCTTGTCCTTCTAAGCCCATTTTTATCTTCTACAAGATGCTCCTCAAGCAGAAAAAATGTTTTCTTAGCAACTTGTCCCAATCAATTCTCCTTTTTTCTCCAAGGGAGCCCCAATGGTAGATCAATAATTCTACTGATGAGCTCAGGGGTAAGTTCTAGGGTCAAACCCCTTAAAGTAATTGTGGCATGTGTCTTCGAATGTGGTCTCAGGGACATAAAAAATTCTTCAGTTATCTCTTCATCATAACCCTGAATTTTGTCAAAGAAGGATATCCAATTTGCCCGGGTGAAAAGGTCCACCACCTCGGGGTGCTCGTGCAACTTGCTAGAGTCTGAGGGTTCTTTCCTTATGAATCCTCCTGGCATGGTGTTGAGTGCTCTTTTTATGTTTTAACCAGAAAAGAAAATGCTCAGGCAAACAAACAGTCAATCACTGAAACAGAGGATAGCTGAATTCGGTTTCTTCTGAACCCAAGAAGGAATTTCTCGTGTGTTCCTTACAATATCAAATAGCAATAATTCTCCTGTTTTAAGACTACTGTCACCCAAAATTTGACTGTCTGATTATGAAAAGTAGAATTTTGTTTTTACAGAACTGAGCATAAGCACACAGGTTCTTTTCTCAACACATGGATAGATATGTACATTCAGCGTTTTTTTCACGCACACACGCTATCCTCTACTGCTGCATGTCTCTTCCTTCCAAGAGAATTCAAAAATGATGAGGAGATTTTGAGTGCAGAGAAAAATTGGGTAAACTCAGTGAAATATTCAGGCAGACTTTCACTTTTTCTCAATGCACATGCAAACTTTTACTCTCATTTTTGAATTTAATGTCGTCCAATTCACCACCTTGCACAAACAAATTATGCACAAAGAAGTTTTCTCGAGCCTACCTCGTTTGGAGCTTGAAATTCAATGAAAATTCTGGGTTTTCCTCCTGCAGAGCTGTTCTCTATCTTTCTTGTAGAACCCTTCCTATAGAAGGCTCCTGGTTCTTGTAGAATGAAACTGTCCTTCCGATAGAGCCCGATAGGCGGGAGATTTTCAAAAAAAGGTAGAAAAACTAGTGGAAGACGACTGGTTAACTATTCTGGATGTAGTGGATGCATACTCTAGTCGAGAACGTCGTGAGTGTAGAATGAACAGAGGGTGATGCATGTTTCAATTGAGTATTTTTTAACTGCGGTGTGATTCGTGGTGAGGGGATGAGGTGGCCGGACTAGACCGTTGATCCAATGTCATAGGCATAATGTTTCTGCATGTTTCTGTCCGCCATCACCTCCTTTCTCCCATTATCTGCCGCCACCACTACCAGTCCCGACGATTTCTCCTTGAATGGACACTCCACACATGTTGGTTGCACATCTAATCGGTAGTTTTGAATGTAATGGGGCTCATTTGGATTCCATGAGGATGTGTAACTAGCCGAGGGTGGCCAGTTTACTGGCCACTGATTCCACTCAATCTGAACCATTCCCATAGTCATGCAACTTTAAAATACAATTTATGCAATTGAAGAATGAGTTTAGGCACTTACCTGCGTGGACGCGGCCGTGTTATGTAGATTTCGGGTTTTGGAACCCATTCCTTCATTTGTTGTTGTTGCATGCACACTGCATGCTTGGCCTCAGCTGTTGCTGATGTTCACACGTTCAAGTAGAGATCCATGCATATTTCTTCTGCCATACTTTGTTGTCCCTGTTTCTAGAGTATGTCTCTCAAGGGGATCAACTGCTACAGGATTCCTGTAGGATGTCCTGTAGCTACTTCTCCTCCTGGAATGCAAGCTAAAATGAGCATGGCCATACTGCTGATGAGGGTCTCGGCTGATGAGGAGTCTAGATGGAGGGTAATAGGTATGGTGAGTGAAAAATTGCTGCTTTATTTGTCATTAAAAAAATTTTGTTGGCAGTATGAAGAAAACATGATTTCTGTGTGTGACTGTGCAGGAATGTAAAACAAAATGAGTGCAATGGAGGTGTACAGAGATGGAGAAAGGTGACATATGGCAATGGATGGAAACAACGCGGTTTACAGGCCTCATAGGCAGATTCCCAACCTTTGGGTCCTCTTCTGAGATCAATTTTCGCTTGTCTGTAGGTTCTACAGGATCTTTCTGTAGAAGACACGGAACTTCCTGTACAAAACACAGAACTTCCTGTAGAAGGTGAAATCTTAGTCCGAATGAGACCAAATATTAAGAAAGAGTAGTGGTCATGGAGGAATAGATTGTGAGGAATGCTTGCAGCCTGGTGCTGACCTCTGACTTTGTGCGATCCTCCTAACCTGCAATTTCCTTCCTACAACCTGCAATTTATTCAACGGAAATTAGGTTTATTTTTCTTTTTCATTTTTATTTTTTTTAGTCTGAGACAGCTGGGGTGCCTCAGGAGGTTTTCATCCTCACTATCTTCCCTAGGCGCCTCCCAGAGGTTTTCACCCAAGGATCTTTTATTCTTTTTTCTTTTTTTTTTTTCTGTTTTTTTTTCTCTTTTTTTTTTCAAGGTGTGGGTGGAGTGGAGAGGGTGGAGTGGAGAGGGTGGAGTGGAGATAGGGACCTGCTCCACTACCAACACTGATTTATCTAGAGTTTCAATGAACTCCTGCTTAGAAAGCGGCTTCCTGTAGATTTTCAATTGATGCCCATTGATGAGCATGGGAATGGCCTCTTCATCAATGGTCCTGATAAGGACTGAACCATTGTCGTTTCATTTCTCCACTGTATATGGTCCCAACCATCTTGTCCTTAGCTTTCCCTTGAAATCCTTGTATCTTGAATCATATAACAGCACCCATTCTTCTGGTTGAAGTTGATTTTATTTAAGGTGTTAGTCATGTCATATCTTTCTTTGGAGTTGGACCACCTCTGAGTGGAGAAGGGCCTACATTCTCTATTCATCTAGTCCATTCAGTTGAAGTAATCCTTCCTGCTGTGCATTGCTGAGATCTAGGTCCAGCTGAGCTTCCAACCTCAATGTGTTATATTCAAATTCTATGGACAACAAAGCCTTCTTCCTGTAGACCAGCTCATAAGGTGTGAAACCTGTTGTAGTTTTCCAAGTAGTGTTGTAGGCCTAGGTGGCCTCAACCAAGCGATCTGCCCAATCGTTTTTGCTGCTGCTCACGACTTTAGTCAAAATCTCTTCCAAAGCTCTGTTAGTGACTTCCACCTATCCATTTGCTTGCGGATGATAAGGGGTGGAAGTTCTGTGCTTAATCTTGTGATGAGCGAGCAGATCTTCAATCAGGTGAGAGTTAAATTGACTTCCTTGATCTGTGACTAATTCTCGTGGGTAGCCAAACTTGTAGAAGATATTTTCCCTCAAGAATTCAATTACTTTTTCTTTTGTTTCTGCCTTGATTGCTTTTGTTTCTACCCACTTGGTCAGGTAGTCCATACACACAATGATGTAAGACTTTTGTTTTGAAGGAGGGTTTATAGGACCCACAAAGTCCATGCCCCACTTCTCAAATGGCTCGAAAGTCACTTGAGGTTGTACGGGAATCTCATCCCTTGGAGCCGGTTTCCCCATCCTTTGACATCGGTCACATTGGCTAATGTATCTCCTGACATCTTGATGAAGAGTGGGCCAATAGTACCTTGCCTGTAGAATTTTGAAGGCGGTTCTTTTTTTTGTAGAGTGGCCTCCACAGGGCCCATCATGACAGTTTAGGAGGATGTCAAAAGTTTCCTCCTCCGTAACACAATGCCTCAAAATTTGATCTGGGCCAAGTTTAAACATGTTTCCCCCAATCCAAGTGAATGGGGCACTTTTCCTCATGATCTTGCTCTTCTCTTTTGAGGATAGGTGTGGCGGAAATTTTGTTGAAACTAAGTAATTTTCTATATCAGCAAACCATGGAGAGAGTACTGAAATAGCAAACAGGTGTTCATCTGGCATTTGATCATCCACCATCCCTTCTTTACTTGCAGGCAAATCTAGTCTAGACAGAAAATCAACAACAACATTTTCCTTACCTGGCTTATCAACAATGGTCAAATAAAATTGTTGCAATAAAAGTAACCATCTAATGATACGAGCATTTACATCAGGTTTATTCATCAAATACCTAATTGCAGCATGATCAGTGTGTATGAATGTTTGATAGCCAATGATGTAGTGTCTGAACTTGTTTAGGGAATGGACTACAGCTAGGAGCCCTTTCTTGGTTACAATATAGTTCAACTCTGCCTTGGACAGGTTTTTACTGACAAAATATATGGAATATGGTAGCTTCTCTTCAACTTGTCCTAAGGCTGATCCTATGGCTTTGTTCGAGGCATCTGTATGAATGTGGAAAGGTAGGGCCTAGTTTGGACCTCTCAAGATTGGGGCAGTTACCAGCTTACCTTTCAACACATCCAGATCCTCTTGATAGTTGTCAGTCCATATAAACTCAACATCTTTCCTCAAGAGACCAAACAATGGAGAGGCTAGCTTACTGAAATCTTTAATGAATCTTCTATAATATCCTGCTAAGCCTAGAAAACTCCGAACATCTCTTACCTTTTGAGGAGGTGGAACCCTCTGAATGATAGAAATCTTATTGGGATCCACCTATAATCCTTGCTGAGAAATTGTATGACCTAGCACAGTCCCTTCAGTCATCAGGAATTCACATTTTTCAAGACTGAGGGACATGTTCATTTCAATACACTTGGTTAAAAATTTTCCTAGGTTAGTCAATGCTTCTTGGAAGTTGGACCCATAAGGAGTAAAGTCATCCATATATATTTCAACCGAATCATGAACTAGCTCAACGAATATACTCAGTACTGCTCTTTGGAAAGTGGCAGGAGCGTTGCATAACCCAAAGCGAAGGACCTGGTAGGAAAAGGTATCCCATGGACGAGTGAAAGTGGTCTTATCTTGGTCTTTTGGGCTGATATGGATCTGATTATACCTGCTAAACCTATCTAGGAAGGAAAAGAACATCTTCCCTGCCAGGCCATCTAACACTTGATCTATGAAAAGCAAAGGGAAATGGTCCTTCTTGGTAGCTTTGTTAAGTTCTCGATAATCTACACAGATTCTCCACTTCTCATTTTTCTTGGGCACTGTTGAGCGATTTAGTTGTCCGCTAAATCCCCGTCATTTAATTTATCAATTCGGGGAATCGTAAACTTAGAAGCAAACCAATATATATGGGACCTTAGATGAAACAGGTGTAAGAAGTTTGTTTAGAATGGAAATGCATATTACAAATCTAAACTATCAGATCTATTCTATGAAAGCATAAAAATAATGTCTGATCAATGGAATTATTTTTCTTTAGAAGATAGAGAAGAGTCTCTTGTTCAAGAGTCCTGGTTGTCCTTCTACCATCTTTCTATAATAACATTGCCAAACACCTAAGAAAGCAGGAAAGAAAGCATGTAAATGAAAGCAAGTAAATATTGTTTCCAATTCAATTCTTAGCTTATGGAGAAGAGTCTCCTAACTTAGGAGGACTTGATCTCCAGATACTGAAAGGGAATCAATATTCACATAAATGTAATCTAGGAAAGCATATGAGAAAGTAAATCTTATTTCAATTTAATCTAGCTCATGAAGAAGGGACTCCTAACTTAGGAGTTCCTGGTTTTCCTTCTCACATCAAAACTAGCTATTGAAAGGAGATCAACCTTCACACAATAAAACATGGCCACAACATGAATTCATACTAAAAATATCTACAAGTATTTACAAGAAAGAAATAAGATGAACATCATAATTAAGATTAGTATATTCACAACATTACTTTACAACAAAATGCACTTATCTTAGTATGGGGATCCTTCCATTCCTCAATGAGCACACATGAGCAACTATCACACCTTAAGAATCAAACAACACTCATAACTCATGATTTGGAGAAAATGATATTATTCATGTTGAATGAACAATCATAAATTTGGTGCTAATGAATAACTGATAATTGTTTTCTCTCCCTCCTCCTCCTTCATTCCCTAATTTGGAGGATGCTCCTCTTATTTATACATGAATTAGGGATATCTACTCAATAAATGTAGATCCCTTAAATATCTACTAGACCCACACTTAACTCAACTTATCCCTAAATACTAGATACAAATCCCATGACACATCAAAATCTCCATGATCTTTCTCCTTGGAATATGGTCCACCTCTTGAGTTGAAATTCCAATTTAATCTTGGGAGGCCACATAAGGGTGCCTTGGAAGCTTCCAAATGATCTACACATGTCATCAAACTCAAGCCACTTTTAGGTATAAGCAAATACATGTTATTTCTCTAACATTTAATCATAAATTCACTCTAAATACATGAAATTAATAACTTTGGAAAATGAGAATATAAACTCATATGGTAATGGAAATATAGGGTTATGTAATGATAATATGGTGAAATGAGATGACATTATGAGGATAAAAGGTGAAAATGGAGTGAAAATTAAGGTTAATTTGGAGGCCCAACATAGCCCCCAACTTAAGTTATTGCATGTCCTCATGCAATCTATTGCATTGATCATGATTTGATCTTTTGAATTGTCTTGCTTTTACATGAACTTTGGCTGATATCGATTTTTTAACTTCACGTAATTTTCTTTTTGACAACTTTGTTCCTTTTTGCAAAGTCTTCTCTCTTAAAAACATTTTCTTGCAACATATTATTTTGGTTGGTTCTTGTGTGACAACCAAAATTTGTTTAGTATTGGTTCTTGTGTAACAATACCTTCATTGTTTTTGTGTTGCATCAAAAGACTTTGAAAACATTTAATCGAGTGCAACATATTAGTTTGGTTGGTTCTTGTGTAACAACCAAAATTTGCTTAGTATTGGTTCTTCTGTAACAATACTTTCATTGTTTTTGTGTTGCATCAAAATACTTTGAAAACATTTAATCAACCTTTCTTTCTTTGATCATTATTTGCAAAACATGTAACATTTGAATCATAATGCAATAGTAGTTGGTTGGAAAAAGTATGCTGGTTAGGATGATATGTGTAGAAAGGATATATATAACATATGGAAGGTGATAATGGAATATGGATGTGAATATGAACATGGTGAAACATTTTCCAAAAATTATAATTTTAGTATTAAAGGAATTGTATGATAAAAAGCTAGGAAAGAACATACATTTACTTACCTGAGTGGACAAACTGTGTATATGTAGAAATGTGTAGCTTCTGCTGTTGAATCATGGAATGAAGAATACAAGAATGTGATCTGTGTCTTGGCTGCATATATGATGGATGAAGTTGAGAATGTGGATCCTTTATTACTGCTATTGAATTTGTTCCAAAATAATCTGCTCTTGAATCATATAGTCTTCATCTCGTCCCATATCATGGCACAATTCTTTCCATGTGAATGAATGTGCCGATGTCGAACATGGAAAGAAGTCATTGGATTACCGACCATTGATGAATGTCGTTAACCAATGCGAGACAAACTCACCATTAATTTCAATGAGTGCCAAGGTACCCAAGTACATCTTGCGAAGTGCGAATGAATGAGCTGATGTCGAGCCACTTGCAAGATCCAACAAACAAGAGACATTAATGTATTCCCATTGTTCGTTGGCGAGAAGACTTACCATTAGGGCATACAAGCCTCAAGGTACTAATAATGACTCTAGTCTTTATCCCAGATAAGGTGCTGAGGTCGATGGGTCAAGACTTGTTGAAAGGTGGACCTTAAGGAATCCCACATCAGTCAACGCGAGTTCGCACAAATGATTGGTAGGACTATAGATATAAGATGTTATCGTCAAACAATTTTTATGGCAAGAAAAGCAAGGCAACGTAGAGATATGGATGGTTTATTCATGAGGGAAAAAGATGAATTGAATGGTAGGAAAAAATGTATGCGACTGAGAAAAGTAGACATGTATGAAGTCATGATGGATATGGCAATGAATCAATGGACTTTAACATGGATGACTGATGAGGCTTTGAAAGAGAAGTGTGGGAAACAAATCATGACAACAAAACATTTTTCTGTAGCCACAAATGTCACGACATTTGCAATTAACTCCTTCAAGCTTCAATAATGAATGTGATTTCGAGAAATCACATCTTCATGGACTTGGATCATCGCGCAACTGTCAAAGCTCAGTTCAAATCTTGCATGAAAATTGTTAGAGCTTTTTGAAGAACATAAAATACAAGTATAAATGCTAGCAACAAAATAAAATGAAATGAATTTTTTACCTGTTGCCTTTGTGCGCTAGTTCCTTACTCCAACAAGTCAAGTAGCATAAAATGTTTTCAGCTGTTCTGAAATGTCCATTTGCAATTTTTTTAATTATTTTTGAAATTTTTTATTTTTTAATTGTTTTTTTTTTAATGGCTTTGATTTTTTTTTTTATTTTTTTTATTTTTATGTTTATTTGTTTTTAAATTGTTTTTTTTTTAATATTTTTTTTTTTTTTAATTGTTTTGTGTTTTTTTTGTATTTTTTTTTAATTAACTTTTTTCTTTCTAAATCTAAAATTTTTATTGTTAAAATAAAATAAAATAAAAATAATAAAATCACAAATTTTGTGTTGATTTGATTTTTTTTTTTATTGTTTTGATTTTTTTTTTTTTGGATTGTTATTAAAATAAAAAATAAAAAAATGTTTTACATTTTTTTTTAATTATTGTTTTTTTTTTTACTAAAATAATTATTTATGAATCAAATCTACACATGAAAAAAAATGAAAATCTATAATGATCAAACTAAATTAATATTAACAATAAACTAAAAACTAACTCTAAATTGGAATAAAAGTAAAAGAAAATGAAGAGGGCCTTGCGGTGAAGAGTAAGTCATCTTCTTACAAGAGCTGATATCTAGGTGGGTTATGGTTGCCAGTTTTGGAGCCACTTGGATAGTTATTGTATCCTTTTCATATCAAATGTCACCCTGTCAAATAATCAAGCAAGGTAGTATATAACCAGCGCTGTGAAGCATTTATTGAGGCCTGGTATTTGAACGCACTGTTACAACTTGAAGAAACTTTGTAAACCCGTGAATATTTAGTTTCCCATCAGTGCTTCTGATCCAATCATGTAGAATCGTATGTGCAGTAGGTGCAAGGTTCATTTCCTGAGCTAATTCCTCAACTGAAATAACCTTATTTCCCTCCTGTTCAAAGAATTCATATGCAGTGCTTGCAATCTGCTCCCACCGTTCATGGGCTTCCAGCTGATATAAACTTATTGCAACAGCAAGTTTTTGTTAAGAAGCCTTTTCACAAAATCCTTTGCTTCAGGAGATACTGATGGCCACGGTGCATCATCAAAATTAGGATCTGCTCTTAAAACAGCGTGGAAAATTCCTGATTCGGTCCTTGCCCAAAAAGGTCGACTTCCACATAATAAAGTGTATGTTATGACACCAACACTCCATACATCAGCTTCCATATTATATGATCGATGTAGAACTTCCGGCGCAACATAATCTGCGCTGCCTACTATATCATTCCTGATTCGGTCCTTGCCCAAAAAGGTCGACTTCCACATAATAAAGTGTATGTTATGACACCAACACTCCATACATCAGCTTCCATATTATATGATCGATGTAGAACTTCCGGCGCAACATAATCTGCGCTGCCTACTATATCATTCAGTCTCTCATCTGGTCTGATGAAATCCGAGAGCCCAAAATCAATAGCCTTCGTAGGTGCATGTTCATCCTTAGTGGTGAATAGAAAATTCTCTGGCTTCAAATCATGGTGCACAACACCTTGAATGTGACAAAAAGCCACTATGCTCAAGATTTGTCTCACAATAGCTTTCGCATTTTTTCTGGATACAATTGGCCCAAAGCCAAATACTCTTTGCCGCTCCAATAAGAGGAGCAGATACATTATACATGTATCAATAAAGACCAAAGCAGACCACAAAAACATCTATTTAAAAAAAAAACAGCCACTATTTAAAAAACAAACAGCCATTAAACCCCGGCGAAAGTTTGGTTGCCCAGCGCCAATGCAGCAGATTCAACACGCTGGAGAAGAAAATCATATATTTTCCTCTTAGTGTGGCCAAGGTCTTGGCCCGTTCTGGATCTGCAATTTTTTCTTATCACTGTCAGGAAGGTCATTTTGAGACGCAGTCTCTTATAGCCAATCATTTACAAAGCATCCGAGCTCTCGAATTCACCGTGTCCTTCCATTAGGGGTTCCAACCCATAATGATTATTCGAACCATATCTAATGCTAAGATTTATGCAAGAAACGCCATGAGACTTGAAATTCCCCACCCTGCGGATTGGGAAATCATGATCCTGTGGAGAGAGATCACAGGAAATCCCATCAAGCTAGGATAGCAACGAATTAAAAACAGAAAGGCCGATTTTAGGAGGATTTTTCTCTAACCGAGCTTAACAGATGCGTAAAAATTGCGGGCAGTTGAAACCGCCACAAAGGATTTACATCGTTGATTGTTCTGGCGCTGGAGATTGCTCAGACTATTAAGGAATATGATTTTGGTTATTTGCTGGAATTAAATTGATAGCGGCTTGGATCATAGTGAAATCACGTTGACCTGTCGGATCAGCTCTGCATCAAGCTCAGATTCCTTGAGAAGCATGTCCCTCTCGCCATTCATCTTTAAAGTAAAGAATGCCAGCGCAGTTCTGGCATGGGAATCAAATCGGATTCCTGGGTCCATCACATTATTTTCCCTCAGAATGTCAACAAGCATGCGCCCAAACTCATCATCCCCATCCTTGCCAACAAATGCGGATCGGCCACCGAGCCTGGAAATGTCAACAGCCACATTAGCAGGTGCAACACCTGCATCCTTTTGGAATCCGGGCGCTTCAGCCAACGAAACTATCAGATCTTATGCCATCAATTAAATTGAATTTTTCTCAGTGAGCATATGTAAGGTCTTCCCACTTGAGTTCTATATACCTGCCTATCTTTCATTGTCGCTGATATAATCAATTTTTCATGTTGCACAGATTGGGCATAATGGTGGAAGAATTTTGCCCATTCCACCAGGATTTGATAGAATGGCCTGCAATACAGTTCCAGTTTTTGGTACCGAACATCATGTGATTTGCAAGAAGCATCAAAATAACTTGTGGAGTTATGAGAACTTCTCGGAAGGAAAACCCTTATTATGGATCCCTGTCGACTACATATAATGAATTGTATTCATCGTGTACCTAAGTTGTCTATGGACTACATGAATTGCATTCAGCTTGTATGCCAGAAGTGTTCAAATTTCTTCTGCTTTTTTTTTTTACTAAATTAAAATTATTTTGTTGAAACTAAAATGGTTTTATTTTGTTTTGTGTTAAAAAAAATTAAATCCTATACTAAAGTTTTTTATTTTTTTATTTTTTAACTTTTGAAAATTAAAATCTCAAAAAAAAAAAATTAATTTGATTTATTATTAAGAAAATGATTTTTTTTTTTTAATTTGATTTATTTCCTAATGTTTTTCTAACTTAGACAAAAATATTAAATTGATTTATTTATTTATTTTTTTTTTTAATTAGTAAATCAATTTTTTTTAAACTAAAAAAAAAAAATTCTATTCCTAGTTACTAAAAAAAAGGGAATTTATTCCTAAGAATTTTTATGTTAAAATCAAATTTTTATTTTTTATTTTTAATTTTTTTAATTTTTTTTTGTTTAAATTAAAAATGGAAACTATTTTGTTTCTAAATTTATTTTTATAAAAAAAAAAAATTAAATTTATTTCTAAAGAATTTTATTCTATTCTATTTTTTTTGTTAAAATCAATTCTTTTTTAAATAAAAGAAATTGAATTTTTTTTTAAATCAAATTTTCTAGAGAAAAATAAATAAATAAATAAAATTTTATTCTAACCCTAAAAAACCTTAGGATTTTTTATTGATTTAAGATGATTTTTTTAAGCAAATGGAGACAAGTATATTGCTACCCTGAAAACATTTATAAACATGCTACTTTCTGATCCTCGAGATCGTACAAAGATGCAGGAGGAGAGCATACTTATTCGAAACATAAAATATGATCCTACCTACTCTATGCTAATTGAAAATTACAAACTATTACGTGTAATTAAATTTCCAATGTAACTATTCACGCAATAGTAGTAAAAATATATTCATTTCCAATTTCCCAAATTTAAAATGAAAATATACAAGGATGATCGAATCTAGTTTTTGTGAGTATGATCTAATGAAATAAAAACAAAATCGATCTAACCTTGTACTTGTTTGAAACCATCGAAACCACTTGTCGATAAGGCTTTCATAGGTGTGATTTCCACTCTCATTCAGATCATGTTGCAACTTCTCTTCGTCCTTCTCATTCTCCTGTTCAAACAATTGTTCATCGTTAGATATACAGGATGATTCTTCAAATGTTAATTCATTGTTTTCTTCTAGAGGAGTAGTTAAGCTTTTGGCTGCTGTCAATATCTCTTCTTCCCAAGAAGAGGAGATCCTGACGCTTGCTAGGATCTGAGCGAGTTGTTCCAAACTTATACTCATCGTTTTTCCATATATACATATGGATCTTTATTGTGTTTTTGTTTTTTTTTTTTTTTAGTGACTGGGGGGTTTCTGATTTGTGTTCTATTTCTATGTTTTCTATATGAGAATAAACTTAAATGAAAATTTCTAAATGCAATTAACCCTAAATGATCCTAAATAAAAATTCTTCCTAAACAATCTTCTTAACTAGTTTACATCTAAGTTTGCTTCCTCGGCAACGGCACCAAAATGTTGGGCGATTTAGTTGTCCGCTAAATCCCTGTCATTTAATTTATCAATCCGGGGAATCGTAAACTTAGAAGCAAACCAATATATATGGGACCTTAGATGAAACAGGTGTAAGAAGTTTGTTTAGAATGGAAATGCATATTACAAATCTAAACTATCAGATCTATTCTATGAAAGCATAAAAATTATGTTTGATCAATGGAATTATTTTTCTTTAGAAGACAGAGAAGAGTCTCTTGTTCAAGAGTCCTGGTTGTCCTTCTACCATATTTCTATAATAACATTGCCAAACACCTAAGAAAGCAGGAAAGAAAGCATGTAAATGAAAGCAAGTAAATATTGTTTCCAATTCAATTCTTAGCTTATGGAGAAGAGTCTCCTAACTTAGGAGGACTTGATCTCCAGATACTGAAAGGGAATCAATATTCACATAAATGTAATCTAGGAAAGCATATGAGAAAGTAAATCTTATTTCAATTTAATCTAGGTCATGAAGAAGGGACTCCTAACTTAGGAGTTCCTGGTTTTCCTTCTCACATCAAAACTAGCTATTGAATGGAGATCAACCTTCACACAATAAAACATGGCCACAACATGAATTCATACTAAAAATATCTACAAGTATTTACAAGAAAGAAATAAGATGATCATCATAATTAAGATTAGTATATTCACAACATTACTTTACAACAAAGTGTACTTATCTTAGTATGGGGATCCTTCCATTCCTCAATGAGCACACATGAGCAACTATCACACGTTAAGAATCAAACAACACTCATAGGTCATGATTTGGAGAAAATGATATTATTCATGTTGAATGAACAATCATAAATTTGGTGCTGATGAATAACTGATAATTGTTCTCTCTCCCTCCTCCTCCTTCATTCCCTAATTTGGAGGATGCTCCTCTTATTTATACATGAATTAGGGATATCTACTCAATAAATGTAGATCCCTTAAATATCTACTAGACCCACACTTGACTCAACTTATCCCTAAATACTAGATACAAATCCCATGGCACATCAAAATCTCCATGATCTTTCTCCTTGGAATATGGTCCACCTCTTGAGTTGAAATTCGAATTTGATCTTGGGAGGCCACATAAGGGTGCCTTGGAAGCTTCCAAATGATCTACACATGTCATCAAACTCAAGCCACTTTTAGGTATAATCAAATACATGTTATTTCTCTAACTTTTAATCATAAATTCACTCTAAATACATGAAATTAATAACTTTGGAAAATGAGAATATAAACTCATATGGTAATGGAAATATAGGGTTATGTAATGATAATATGGTGAAATGAGATGACATAATGAGGATAAAAGGTGAAAATGGAGTGAAAATTAAGGTTAATTTGGAGGCCCAACACGCACAAGCACCAAAGGAGAAACCCACTAATAGTCAGAGATGGGGTAGATGAATCCTGCATCCAACAACTTTTGCAATTCTTCTTTGACAATGTCCTTGAGGGCTGGATTCATCCTCCTCTGAGGCTACCTGACTGTATTACAACCTTCTTTAATGTAAATGTGATGGGTACAAACTGAAGGGTGGACTCCTTTCATCTCCTTATAGCTACAAGAAAAAGCATCCAAATGGTGGTTCAATAAGCTACACAAATCCTTCTCCTAAGAGGGGGATAGGGATGAGTTGATCTTCAAGGTTCTTCCAGGGCCAAATTCCACATTCTTAACTTGGGGAGAGGTTGGATCAGCCACACAGAGATCCACTAAAGCACTGGCTTGGGTGTCTTCTACCAACTCTTCTAATGGCAGCACACTGGGAGGTGGATTTTGAATCAAATTTTCAATAAGGTCATCCGCAGTTTGATGACCTCCCCTGGTGGCTTCCATTATACATAAGGGTGCAGAGTAGATTTCATCCTCATCTTCCTCCTCCAACCATAGAGGTAAGTCATGTTCTAGCAGAGGTTGAGCTAGAGGATATAGGACAAGCTATTTGGACATAGGCCCATTCTTAATGGTCATGCTCCCAGCTCGACAACTGATGTAAGAATTTGCAGTAGCTAACCAAGGCCTTCTCAAAATGAGGGGGTATCCAGTGAGTTTTTCCTTTGGCTGAAGGACCAAGAAGTCTACAAGGTACTCCCATGAATCAACAGAGACCATGAAATCTTCCACAATCCCCTCGAGGGTCACGATGGAGCGGTCTGCTAACTGCAGTACTATCGAGGTCTTTCTTAGGGAACTCTGAAGGTTGAGTCTGAGCATAGTGTCCTTGGTCATCACATTAATGGCAGCCCCTAGATCAATCAGGGTGTGGGGGATTATGGTGCCATTGATGTGGACATCGACTACAGGACTCCTAGGGTCCAGGTATTTCGGATAGATTACTTGTCGCAACATTAGGTTGGACAGTTGTCCTATGACATTGATAGTTGGGGCATCACTCTTGCGCCTGCCTAGGTGCCTGAAACACTTCCCTTTGATCAATTTGTTGTAGATTGGTACATATTTTATGGCCTGGAGAAGTGGTATTCTTACACATAACTGTTTAAGTTCTCCCAGAAGTTCAGTCTCTTTTGGGTTTGGTTGCGTGGTTCCAGTTAGTCTCTCAAGAAAGGGTGGAATGGCTTTGGGTTCACTTTCCTGTTTTTCTTCCTCATCCTCCTTAGGAGGAGGTTGGCTATCTGGGAGGACCTTCCCAAATCATAGGTTGATCTCTTGAATCTCCACAGCATAGGTAGGGCATGTTGTCTCTCCAGTATATACCTATTGGGCCTGTCTGTTATTGGGGTTCAGGTTCGGTTGAGCAGGCATCTGTGGTTGTCTCGGAGGAGCAGGAGGTAATGGTTGTGGTTGAGCAAGTGGTGGAGGAAAAATGGCGGGAGGAGAGTTGTACTGGGACCTCCACCCCTATTGAGGTGCATTCCACTGAGGTTGTGGCTGAACATGAGAATGAAACAAATGAGCAGCAGGTTGAGTATGGTATTGAGATTGATATGACCAAGGAGGGGGTGCAGACCAAGAAGGATGAGAAGGGGGACCCCAAGAAGGTATGTGAGTGGATTGGTTGGGGTTGTAATAAGTCTGGGATGTCCCTTGTATCCCCTACTGGTAAGGTCTGGATCCATGTGGCCTCTTTTGGTTCAGGAAGTAGAGTGGTTCAGTGGCTCCTTTAGCCCCTTGGTACATTTCTTTAAGTCCGGGTAAGGTTGGGCACTAGTTTGTAAGGTGGTCTTCCTCACAAACGAAACATACCTCTATGGAGTGCAATGGACACTCGTTCCTAGGATGCTTCCTTGTACATCTAGGACAAAAGATGGCCAAAGCACTCTTAGCTTCCTCTTTCTTCTATTAGATCCGGAAGGTGTCCATTTGCATGACATTGGTCTGTCTCACCTCACTTTTAAGGTCTTCCATCTGATTTGCAAACTCATGTTTGGAAAAGGTGGCACTGGCTAAAAGTTGACTCCCCCTACCTCTTTTCCGGGCTGCCCTGGAATGGTTTCTAAACATAGTCTTTATGTCATCATAAGGTAGCTGGTAGATGTCTCCTCCAGCTAGAAAATGGAGGGTATCTAGAAGGTCTTCAGGGACTCCTTGGAGTAGAACCAGCTTCAGAGATTCGGGGTCAAGTGTGCACCTAACCCTTTTATAATTGAGTTGGAACCTTTCTTCATAGTCTTCTAAAGATTCATCACTTCCCATGGTCATCCGAAAGATTTCTCCCTTCGTTTCCTTTGACCTACAGTAATCCTGGTATTTGTTGTTAAATGCTTGCTGCATTTGAGCGCAAGTTGCGATACTCTTTCCAGGTAACCTAGTGAATCAACGTAGTGCTGCATCCTTGAGGGTAGAGGGAAAGAGTTTCAACTTTTGCTCGTCTTCTGCATAGTCATAAGTTTGACAAAGGACAACAAACTCAAACAAGAAGGTATGAGGGTCTTCAGTGATCAATCCATGGAAGTGAGGTAAAGATTCATCACTTCCCATGGTCATCCGAAAGATTTCTCCCTTCGTTTCCTTTGACCTACAGTAATCCTGGTATTTGTTGTTAAATGCTTGCTGCATTTGAGCGCAAGTTGCGATACTCTTTCCAGGTAACCTAGTGAATCAACGTAGTGCTGCATCCTTGAGGGTAGAGGGAAAGAGTTTCAACTTTTGCTCGTCTTCTGCATAGTCATAAGTTTGACAAAGGACAACAAACTCAAACAAGAAGGTATGAGGGTCTTCAGTGATCAATCCATGGAAGTGAGGTAAGGCAGAGGGACTTATGTTTTTCATTTTTGTGTCCTCATTGGTCTCTCGGATGGGAAAGGCACCTTCTATTCTCTCCTCATCTCCTATACCATTTCTATGTTCAGCCATGGTCTCAGGAGGAATGTTTTCTTGCTCTTCTTCTGTTAGAGGATCTTCGTATATCTCTGGAGGTTCACTACCACCGAAGAAGAGAGAAGGGTGACTCAGTGATGTGGTGGGGGTGTTGGGTAAGAATTTTCCTGAATTGTCTCTGTTCCTACGAGGCATGAAATGAAATATTTTTGGTTTATTTTTGTGTTTTTCTCTGCTTCTACCTGCAAAATTGAAATTGATTGAACAATAAATTGAAACTAACTAAAATAAACCTTGCTAGAATGAAAATTGCAGAATTGAAATGAAAGCAGGAAATGACTAATCTATACTGTTGAAATGAAATGCTATGCTATGCTTGCAGAATTGAAATGCTAATCTACACTTGCAGAATTAAAATTGCATAATTGAAATGTTAATCTACGCTTGCAAAATTGAAATGCTAATCTATGCTTGCAGAATTGAAATGCTAGTCTAGGAAAGCAGGAAATGTCTAATCTACTGTTGTGGAAATGCAATTGCAGAATGGAAATGAAACAACTACTCTACTCTTGCTGAAATAAACTACTTAGCAGAAGGTTGCAGTAGGAGATAGAAGAAAAAAAACAATCACAAATACTCTGACTCTTCCCTGGCAATGGCACCAAAAATATGGTGGGCTCTAGTATTGTAGCAATGATGTAGCAACTCCTGGGACTCCCTTCTTTACTTTTATCAACCCGGTTGTTGGTAACAAACTTGGAAGCGACAATGCTATATGCACAAGTACTAGCTCTTGCCGCAGGCTGTCACTTGATCAGTTGGCACAAATTCACTAGGAGCTTAAGCCAACTTCTATGAGCTCTTAGAAGAATATTTTAACTGTGATGGATGAAATCTAACTCAAAAGAGGCTAGTCTACTTGCAGAAAGAAGATGAAAGTTGAAAGGAAATGTAAACCCTAACAAACCCTAGTTTTACCCACTAATCCTACTGGTGCAAGAAAAGAGATCAAAGCTATGGAAATGGATGCCATTGACTTTTGGAAAGGTAAAATGCATGTGACGAAGCTACTTCTGAAGTAAAATTTGGAAATTTAAAAACATCTTTTTGTATTTTTGAGTAATCTTGCAGAATTATTATGCATGTGCTTTAATTATTTTTGACTGTGCAGAGGTTGATTGGAAAAAGGAAATGGAGTGGGAAATTGTAGAAGGTTGGGAAGGTGAGAAGAAGGCATAATGGGTCCCTAGCACCCTTCCAAAGAGTTTCACAGTGATCAGATCTCGAAAAACTGCTCACGTGAACTTCTACAAGAAGTCTGTAGGGGTTCTACAGGATGTTCTACAGGAAGTTCTACAGGAACGACCAAAAGAGGATTTTAGAGAATTCATGGAGGAAAAATGGTGGGGAAGTGGAAATGAAGGATGGATAAGGTTTTTAAGAGGTGTGGAACCTGGTAAATGAAGTTCAGGAGTGATGAAGATGGTTGGATTTGTTCAAGGATGGAGAAAGCAATGTTACACAACAATATAGAAATTAGGGAAAATTAGGAAAGTGTGGCGAATGAAGGGAAGGAATCTTGGATTAGGGGCTGGAACAGGTTGGGTGATGGAGGAAGGGTAGGTAGGAATGTATTATAGGAACTCTGAACACTATTTTCCAAAACTGATCGAACAAAAACTAGAAAAACCAGAGATTTATCTATTTTGACCTAATCTAACCTAAAAACCAGAAACATCATGAACATAATTTTATAGACAGGAAATCATCCAAGATAGCTATGGAAACTAAGTAAGAATAGATCTAAACATGCAAGTACAACTAGTATCAACTTTTCCAACTCAAAATCTAACACTAGCAATTGCATTGAAAGGCAAAAATAGTGTTTTTGTGGCAGCAAGTATGCCTTGGTCTCAGCTCATGGTCCAAAGGAGGGAGAGATGAGATAAAGGATTTATTTATGGCCTTTTTTTAGATCTTTTCTATTACCAAATTGTCAAATCAACCTGAAGCATGAAAACCTATTTTAATCATCAAAAACAACCTAAGTAACAAAGAAAGAACTTAACCTAAATAACAAAAACTATTCTATGAATGCGAGGAAAACACATAAAAGTACACAAAGAAGGTACTCACACTTGGGTTGGGCCCAACCCCAAGAGCTACAACCTCCTAGGAAAGATCAGAGTTGGTGCAAAGCGAAATTCATCTCCATTACTCAAAAAATAATAGACATGTCACAAAACTGTTTATAGCAAGAGCTCGAAAATGTGCTGAAATGAAGAGCTGCACTAAAGTGCGAAAAACAACTGTTCAATATCTAAAATACCAAGGCTTGAGGCCTTCCTACTTATGCAACACGAGGACCCCCAACAATCCTCCTTAAATTTAAGAGCTTGGCTGCTCAAAACTGTAGTTAATCAGCCACTTCACAAAACCTGCTCAACTGCCCCTTGAAATCATCTTTGGTGGGTTGTTGAACTGCGGGCTGATGGTCGAGAACTTGAGGAAGGGGTCATTTATTGCAGGAGACACCCTTCCTACAAATCCTCAGCCTTGTTCCTTCGTATTTGGCTGTCAACTTGCTCATAAATGCTTGACCTTGGTCCAAAAGATGTCAAAAAATTTGCAATAAGCACTAGACTTTGTGGTCAAGTGGCTATTCTCATTCATTCAATTAACATAAATATATTCAAAAGAATGCATAAAAATATGAAGAATGGTGGATTAATCGAGAATAATAGGCAAACTAAGCCAAATAAGTTAACCATTTTTGGGGCTCATCAATGTTCATGTTGAATAGCGGAAATGGAGGTGAAGAGGATAAAGGTGTAGGTGTATGATGCGAAGGTGGAGGTGGAGGTGGAGTGGATGGATGAGGTATCCTCGAGATACATTGTGTAATTAACTAAACTATACTTCAAAGTATAGTCAGCACCACCCGTTCATCATTACTTGAAGGGGGTTCAATGAGCAGACTCTTTTCTGGGCTAGATCCTTCATTTCTTCTAAAGAATCTCCTAATTCGCACAGCCACAAACATAAAGGTAACTGCATAACCCTCTTTTCACATAACAACATTTTAATCCTAGTTTTTAATGATTTCAAATACTTACCTTGTGGTCCTTTAAAGAGGCTTTGTTCCACTTCGCTATAGTTGATATTTCTGTCGATCGTGAAATAAGTCACAAAGCTTCCCATTGTGTGATCAATCCAGTGATCCAAAGCCCATGTGATACTACTTTTTGATGCTTCTAATCGTCACACTAGTTCAAGACTCCACACTATAGGACTGTCAAGCCTCCACGTCCCTTGACTATCAGCCAATTTAGATAATCGCTCGTGTAGTTCATCAGGGAAGAAACAAAAGAATACATCAGTCTCATTTGTGTATAAAAATATTTGTAACCATTGTTCCTTGGATAATTTCGGGCTCTTGTTCTCTTGAGCTGCGAATGCATTCACGTTTCAATCAATCCACTTGTCAAGTTCCTTCTTTGGAGGAAACCATTTATCACACATCTCTTAGATAGATCCCGGTCGCAGCAACAAAACCATTTGTTGGCTTAAGTGGGCTTGACCCAGATTTAGATTTGTTCACACCAATCAACAAAGCTCTAACTGCTAGCCCTTTCAGCAACAACTTACATAGCACGGGCTATAGTCTCACCCGAACCAGTATTAGGGGATGCTAGAACCACGTTTTTGCATCCAGATATGGTTTAATAAGTGATCTTAAGCCTTTGTTTCTAAGATTTTCCTTTAAGAAGATCTGTATCCTTCTATGGCCCACTACTACAACTCTAAGTAAATGGCTTCTAGACCATCGCGAAGGTCTGCTATGAGACTTTATAGACCCTAAAAAAGAAAATTTTCCACTTTCACGAACTAATTAGTAATCCTAGATTTTCCTACGTACAGATCTATCTAATTCATTAGAAATCATAACAGAATTAACCTTTATCTTCATGAAAACATGTAATTACTTAATTCATGCATAAATATTAGAGATTCAATAGATTCACTTAGCATTTATACATTATTCCATAGAAAACATATCATTGGGCGATACAACATAACATGAATATAAATAAGAATAATACTCATAAGCCATATAATTGTCCCAAAACCAGTCTTTATTAAGCTAATTGTTTAGTTTATAGACTTCTTCTACCCTGCGCACTCAGCTACAGGGGTCCACACACTCAGTTGCAGGAGCCTTCCCCTTTCGCCTAAGTACAGGAAACAAAGCTTTCCTGCCTTAGAACTGCCCAAAATAATCTTTATCTTGACTTCGTTACCCTTAGACTTGCTATGAATCAACTATATATAACATTCCCTTTTACAATATCATGGCCCAGGAGCTATGGGTGAGTCTCAAAACGAACCTATCACTTACCCAACCAAGGGGCTAAAGCCCCTTTGACTCTTATCTAGCTGTGCACTCTGCTTCCACATTTCATGGAGGCTTTACAATATTTACAAAAAATTACAAAAATTGGTTAAACTAACCCCAAAACTGACCCTGGGGAACCTATCCCAACACTTCGTCTGCACGACACTTTATCATGATATTACCAGCCAAAACGTGCACGAAAAAACACACAGCTGGATCACTAATAGAGCTAATGGCATATCCCCGAGATTTCTTAACTAGACAAAAGTCATTCTTCATCAAATCAACCAATTTTTTCTCGTGAGACTTCTTGACAAATGCATCGGCAGGGTTTTCTCCTTGGTAAGTCAACGCAATGATTCGTCTAATTAACATATCGTCAATGGTGATCTTCATCCCAAGCCACATACCCTTATCATGCACTAATGTTAACGGCTGCTACACACAAACTCTATTTATGTTACTGCATCCGAAGTGTGGAACATACAACATATTCAACAACCCAATGCATTGAATTCTTGCTGCCCATGGTAGCGGTTCGAACCTTGTGACTCTAGCTTCTTCATAGTAAACTTAATTGAGATACTTGCTGGGCTCAAATTCAGGTTACTTTCTTCAATCATTCAGATCCCAATCCTCCATGTGAAGTTGTGGCATCCTTACCAGAAAATCTCCCTCAATAGGTACCTCCTCCCGTAATAGGGGTGTAAAGACCTTAAATTTATCGAATCAAGGTCCCTGGTCACCTTTTAGGTTGGCTTCTGTGACGGAATATAGGGTGGAAACCTGGAGATTGGTTCCACCTCAGCTACACTAATATCCTCTATTCCGCCAGCCACTTCTTCCTCACCCAAATCTTCGGGGTCCATCGGTTGTTTCAACTTATTGATTCTCTCCTTAGACTGTTGTTCCATGGGGATTTTCCTTGGTGATTTCCTAATTGGAGGCTTTTGTGGCTTCTTCTACTTCTTGGTTTTTGCTGCTTCTACAATAGTAGGCTTTGTCCTCGACGATATTGGTGTAGTGGAAGGTATTGGCCGTGTAGAAGTGATAATGGATCCTAGCTCTTTCTTAAGAAACTCTTACTCAATCTCCTCCCAACTCCAACCAAACATGCAACAAAATGCTTAGCTCACACTTAGGTGAAAAATCACACTTCGAATTCTCAACAAGAAAATTCTTTGAATATGGATTGGGGTGCCATATTTATAACATTTTTCAAATTCAAACTCCTCGATCTCCTTCAGATCCTCCTCATAAATGCGAATTTGGTGGTAGATTTTCCCATATATGCTCCTTAAATGTGTTTCCCCCGCTCCTTTTAACAACAATTTCTCTATCAAAGCAATTGTAGCGACCCTAACAGTCATATTCTGGACAAGTTGTGTCATACCCTTCCCTACAGTGTATTTACCCCTTCTTCATCGCAGCTTCCTCTATCTACGCCATCCTCCTGAATACCACACAACACTCCCTCTTCGACAAAGTCCTTCTTTAGCAGAGTACTTTATATTCCCATGCCTCCTTCTAACTACCTATAGCACTAGGACTTTACTTCATTCATATAGTCATTGCGCAGTCCCAGGGATGGAATCATCTTTGTAGAGCCTCAACCTACTCCATTTACCTATCCAGCAAATAGTTCTCCATTCAGCTTCGTGAGTTGAGCTACGCCACCATCTGAGATATCCCTGATAATGTATGGTCCTAGAAAATGCATTTTAAAATTACCAGGGAACTTCACAAACTTACTATCATACAAAAAAACCAAGTCTCCATTCCTAAAAGTTCTCTTATTAATATGTCAATCGTGCCATGCATTTTCTCAGGCTTTATGTACTTGTTGGTGAAATCCTGCAAGAAAACAATCTTTGTCCAACGTGAGAAGTTGTTCCAACCTCTCCTCCATAATATCATTGTCCGCCATATTTGTAATGACCATAATCCAAAGACTGGGTACTATGTATTCCATAGGAATTACAGCTTCCTATCCATACACTAGTCTAAACGGAGTTTATCCTATCAAGTTCTTACAAGTAGTCATGTATTCCCATAAACCTGTTGGTATGTGCACATCCCAATCATGCCTATTGACGTTGCATACTTTAGTTAAGGCATTGTCCAAAATCTTATTTATGGGCCTTTACCATTCAATTCGCTTGAGGATGATAAGGCATGCTCTTCTGAACCACGACAATATATACTCAAATATGAACTACGCAGCAGTGTCTGCACTACAATCCTTTACTGGTTGCACTTCATCCCACTTGGTCAGATAATTCATCATAGTAATAATGTATCATGCATCAGTCTTCTTTCCGGGCAGATTGACTGGTCCAACAAAGTCAATCACCCACTTATCAAAGGCCTTGAAGGTGACTTGTGGATTTAACGACAACTCATCCCTTCTCGACAGTCTTCTGGTCCTCTAGTAGACATTGCAAACACTACAATATTCTTTAGAATCCTTGTGCACCGTGTTCCACCATAGTCCCACTTTTAAAATATTATGCAAAGTAGACTTTCCACCATAGTATCCTCCTACGACACCACCATGTGCTTCTACTAAAATACGCTGTCTTTCATGCTCAGGGACATATCTGCACAATATTTCATCAGGGACCATTTTATACGAATGCATGGTAATTAGCAAGAAATCAGTAGCATGACATATGATTTATTTCTTCTATTGAGTTGTATACTCCATGGGGCTACTCCGGCAGATAAAAAGTAGACGATATCAACAAAATGATCGTCAACAATTTGTACTACAAAAAGATGTGCATCGGGCAGTCCTTCTTCAATATTTGTTGGTTCTTCATCTTTCTCAATTCTAGACAAGTGATGTGGCTTAGCATTCAATCGTCTTGGCTTAACTATTACCTCAAAATCCTAATCTTGGAACAACAATAGCCACCTGCAGATCTCCCCCCGCAAGACAGGCTTGTTCACCAAGTACTTTAGTGTAGAATGGTTTGTGAACATCTTGAAGTGCGTGCCTAATAAGTAATGTTTGAATTTTTGTAGCGTGTACACAATAGCGAAGCCTTCACATTCTGTTGTGGAGTAATTCCTTTCCACCTTAGATAACTTTCGACTTTCAAATGCAATGGGGCAGTCAAGATCCCCTTTTATTAGATATGCTAAGACAACGCCCAAAGCTATGCACGACGCATCTACATGGACGTGAAATTCCTTCTTCCAATCCATAAACACTAGAATCAACGCAATAACCATTTTTTCCTTTAAGATTTCCAAGCTCACCTGACATTCATCGTCCCAAAAAAAGGTAGCATCTTTTTTTAGTAACTTTTCCATCGATGCAATGATCTATGCATAAGCCTTTATGAACTTTTGATAGCAACTAGTATGTCCTAGAGTTGCACGTAGTTTCCTTTCATTCCTCGACAAATCCAAATTGATAATAAAAAAGAATTTGGTAGGGTCCACTATCAACCCTTGTTTGCAAACAACATGTCCCAATAATATTCCATATAGTACACAAAAAATGTGCTTTTTAGGTTCAATGAAATATGATATTTTATGCAGGTATCTAACATCAATTGAAGACTCAAAACATGCTTCTTTACCAGTCCAAAGACTATCCAGTCATCAAAGTAAACCTCTATAAATTTCTGGATGAAATCCTTAAGCACTGCGACAACCACCCTCGATAATATCACAGGGGCATTCTTCAACCCGAACAGCATGACTATATACTAAAATGATCCCCATTCAGTAGAAAAAGTGGTCTTACTCCTATCCTCTGGTGTGATCTTGATCTAAAGGTACCCTGAAAACCCATCTACGAAGGGGTAGGCCTCCCGTCCTCCAACATTATCTAAAACTTCATTAGTAAATGGTGTTGGGAATGGGTCATGCACGCATGTATCATTCAAATTTATTAAATCAACACAAATTTCTATTTCTCCCTTAATAATTTTCTCCTACACTACCATTTGGCTTACCCATTTAGGTTCTTCTATAGGTTCAATTATTCCGACTAAGAGCATCTTGTTAAGATCCTACTTCACCTTTTCCTTTTATTTTTGGTTTAGCCTATATGGTCACTATTTTATAGGTTTCTCATCTAGCTTCAAAGTGATCTACATTATGCCTATATGACCTACAATGCCCTTCAGCTCTGAAAATTTCGTTAGAAATAGATCGTGGTACTCATTCAGTAATTCGACAACCTTTCCTACTATATCCTCATCTGAGTAATCATCGATGCATGCAAAATTGGGCTCCACTTCTGAACCTATATTAACTTGCTTCATCTTAATAGGTTGCAATATGTCAGGTACATCAATGTTTGGTCCCACAACCTCGTGTTGTACTTCTTATTTAGGTATGTTGATGTTGCGTGGATCCTCCTCGCCTTCTTCCGTGGTTATATTATAGAATTCTAGAGCATGTTGCAACTACACGTTCCAATCAGGCTACACCCAAGTCGTAGGCTCTTTTAGTGTCTGAAAAAATTCTTCTTTGATCTCCTACAGTGCATCATCTATACACTGAAATACATATTCAAAAGTAAAAGTTAGTAGGAATCTTTCCTTCATATCATATCAGTCAGTGGTGCCATGGCACAACTCAGTTTCCAGATACCAATTCATTGGTATTACATCCAGGTATGATAAAATATGTGTACCTAGTCTGGTTGAGGTTCTTCACCCCATGCTTTATCCCAATAAGCCAAATGTTCTCAAGGATCATCCCTACCATTATATTTATCTATGAGCCTTGTGTTTGCATAACTAAACCTCAACCTCATCAGTTGGTGGTACTCCCTCCAATATCCTATATTATCTTTATGCGTGCCCCACCATTGGGAAGCATAGCAATCAAAGTTATATCCAAGGCCTAGAATCGTTGTTATTTTGGTACATCCATTTTAAACTCATCAAGAAATAAACTGACATCACCTATCCCATCATAATATGGAAAATTACATACCTTAGTAGATATGCGGTAAAGAAATTTCGTTAGTCTATTACAACGTAGAGTAGAAACTTCATGCAATTGGTTCTACCAATTATCCAATTCTTCATCCCAGTCTGAATGACATGAACTATCGTTCTCCCAAATTATCCTCCCATCTATGGCAGGTTTGATCCAATCCTCATCTCACACAGTTAACTTATAGATGTGGTTAATATCTTCATTACTGTATTATTCGCGGACGAGTTATGTATATCGCGCTCCTTCAGAGGGATCTAAAGGAACAACAACCCTGGTACCGTTCTTTTCAAACACCATACTTCTTCTCTCAAAATTAATTATCAAATCCATATCGAAATACCAATTAAGTCCAAGTAACGCTAGATACAAATTGTTGTCATCCACAGTCTCAATAACTTCAAAGTTTGCTACTACTCTTGCTCCTTCAATATCCACAACAACTCCATGCAATCGACCCATGGGGATGATCTTTTGCTAATTGGTCTTGCACAGCTAAATCAATGACCATTGCAACTTGGGTTGCCCCATTCACTCCTAACTTTTCTTCAGCAATATATTTGCATCAGATCCCAAGTCAAGAATTACCTGATCCATTTCGAACTCACCAATATGCGCAACCAATCACATCTCTCGTCTAGTTCTTATTTATACTTATGTTTCTTACTGTGTGTTGTTTAGGATGTGAATTTTCTTTACAAGTGGAGTGATAAATTAGATCTTTCAATTCTTCTACTTCTTTAATATCCCTTAGGAAATTCATACAGGTCTATAGAAAATACTCTAGAACAATTGGATTAGAATTCTCTGTCAAGGTAGCGACTTCATAATTATTCTTTTGTGGCACTAATTGCATCTGCGTCCTTGATGTTGAAGCTCCCTGGTCCATGAAACTCTTCATTGCTTCCACGAAATTTTCTTTCTCCCTCTGCATATTGAACCCAATACTCTTCTCTCCTTTCTTCCTAACCGATGCATCGGCCACATGAATTTTACCCTCTACTTTATCTTCTCATGTAGCCACACCACTTCATGTCACTATATTAACAATTAGATCATCCTCGCATTGTTTAGATCTCATAATTTCTAAATTCTACGCAAGCTGCTGATTCTGATTTTCCTGCATCTTAGCCATTAAAACAGCGCAATTTTCTATCACATGGTAAAAATGTCGACAATACTAATAGGAAGGGTGAGTGGGGTTTGACAATACCACATTAAATGTCCAACTTCGCCATAGTTATAGCATATGAAGTGACCCCGACCTTGTCCTACAACCCCTCCTTGACCACGTCCTTGACCTTGAAATCCTCCATGGGCTACAGCTGAACCATGATCTTCCTACGCATGACCTTTAGCTTACATCCTATATGCGCGATTTTGATCCATAATCAAATCATAGCTATGAAAATCCTTCTTGTCACGTCCTACTCATCAAAAAAAGTTACAAAATAGTTTCCTTGGTGACTGCACATATTTTTTATAACAAATAACAGTGATCAGTTGGGTGTTGGCCTACAACTCGGTAAATACTACACCATATTTGGTCCAGTACTTAGTCCAACACTAGGCTCTGGCTTCAAATGATTGGGACCTCTAGCAGCCACATAATCGCAATAAACAGGGCACTGGTCCTTATAGTGACCCTCCACTTTACAATTTGTACACCAAACTTCTGAGCGCATCTTAGACCAGGTTTCCTTTCATTTCTTCAAATATTGCAGCTCCATATGCAAGCTTGCTAAATGGGACTATATTTGTTGAACCCCCATGTGAGTATCTTGTACCGGCAAAGCTTCTAACTTCATCACGATTTCCAATGCTTCCACCTGTGTCCTAATATTTTGTTGTGATAATTATAATCTGAGATGTGGTAATATCGCAACTATATACCATTCTTTGTGATTTTCATCAAAGATCTGGAAGTTGACTTGTCCCAACAAGCATTTTAACCTCTGATCTACATCCCAGGAAGTCTCATTGACTGCTTGCTTAATGTCTTTTCTTTCAGTAATTCATTGTGACTGTGACTTGGGCTTCTTAGACTCCATGTTCAGTGTGTTCTTTGTCACATCTAGTGAAGCACTGGGTTTGTCATACTGTACTTGATATACCATGACAATGATCTATCCTAGAGTGCTGTGACAAGTTGTGCTTTTTTCATATCATCGACATTGTTTTTTCGTGCTTTCCACACATCTTCTATGACAAACCAAAATTGATCAGGATCCTCTGATCCCTGACCCTTAAAACTAGGCATCTTCACTGTGTTATCCATGTTAACGGGTGAAGGTGGAGGTGGAGGTGGAGCTGTACGAGGTGGAGGTGAAAGTGGAGATGGAGTGGTCAGATGGGGAATCCCATAATTTCCTTGATTATCTGACTGTGACACAGCTCTAGGTCTACTGGCAGGGAAAATTTTAGGGGCTAATATTCACCCATGGGCTAATTTTCTATACCTTTTCCAAAAAAAGGATTCGCTAATTTCCATTTTTTTGTAAAAATGATTCACCCAAATTTTATAGAGTGAAATTATTTTACCCTAAGAATGGCCAAAAAATTATATATAGACTATATAAAAAAAATTATAAATTGAATATTTTTACAAAAATAGCTCCAAACATTTTATAGATTTCATATTATGTACTAGTGGGATTTGCCAAGGTTTCTAAACTTTAAGATAACTTTCCATTCATAAAATTTTCCGTGTCTACTAGGGTTACTTCTTTCATATTCAATTTCTGATCCACCCAATACTCACCCTCAATGAATTTATCACAGTCTATTTTGAACCTTTTTCTACTTCACGTAGATCTAGTATGGCTTCTTTTAAAGATCAACTCATAGGCAGTGCACCCTTTTAACATAACAACATCTTAATATAGAACTTTAAATAATTCAGATACTTACCTTGTGATGCTTTGAAAAATAAGTACTCAGCTTCACTGTAGGATACTGATCTGTCAATCATGAATTCATTAATAAAGTCTCCAAGAATACTATTGATCTAGTAGTCAACAACTCTTGCGACCTTATTTTCAGTCTCCTTAAGTCGCTTAATCAACTCTGGGGTCCACATAGTAGGATCATCATGTTTCCAACAGGGTTCATTTTCGGCTAGCTTTGAAAGCCACACTTGAAGCCCGTTAGCAAATGATGCAAAAAAGATCTTATGTTGTTCTGTATAGATATACCTCTGTAACCACCTTTATGTTGACTCGTGCAAATTTATATTTTCTTTTGTTGCAAATTCATGCAACCTAAGATCTACCCAATCTTGGATGTCTTTTTTAGTCAGTTGCAACATCACATATCCCTGAGATAGATTCCGGTCTCGGTAATGGAACCATTTGTTGGCTTCAGGGGCTTAGACCCAGGTTCAGAGTTAATGTGCACTAACCAACAAAACACTTGATCCAGATCTTGTGGGGAGGCCCTCAAGATCTAAAAGATTGAAATGGATCTTGGGGGGGAGGCATTCAAGATTTGAAAAATTGAAATTGTAGAAGAAAAATAGTAGAATGCCCAATAAAAAAAACCACAAAGATTTTTTTTATTAAAACATATAATAACTGTAAGGACTACATTGTGGTGGATAATCTACCCTTTTACAAAATGCGACTTATTACTTATAGTATTTTTCTGTTACAATACCAAGGGTCAATTCCATGGGTGAATGAATACCATAGGTGGATGTCACAATACCACGGGTCAATTCCATGGGTGAATGAATAGCATGGGTGGATGTCACAATACCATGGGTCAATACCATGGGTGAATAAATACCATGGGTGGATGCCATAATAACATGGGCAAATACCGTGGGTGAATGAATACCATGGGTGGATGTCACTTACAATGCCATGTGTGGATTCCACTTACAATACCATGGGTGGATGAATACCATGGGTTGATGCCATTTTCCATTCCGATCATTCCTCCCTCCTTAAGAAGCAATGGTCCCCATTGTGTGAAGTTCCCTCTCGCGAAGTCTTGGTTGAATATGAAGAGCCACTGAAGAGAAGGGTTTTATGTGGTTAACCCATAACCATGATAAATGAAGATCCGAGGATAGAGATACCCTGTAATGATTGTGACCAACTATGATACTGACAGTGTGCGGCCTAGCAAATGGACTTCGATGAAGTGTGGGTTTGTGGATGACCCATAACAATGATGAAAAAAGATCTGAGGATAGAGATACCCTGTAATGCTTGTGACAAACTGTGATACTGACAGTGTGCGGCCTAGGAAATGGAATTCGAGGAAGTGTTGGTTTGTGCATGACCCATAACCATGAAAACCAAAGATCCGAGGATAGAGATACCCTGTATTGCTTGTGACCAACCATGATACTAATAGTGTGTGACTTAGCAAATGAACTTCGATGACAAGGATTTTGTGTGGTTGACACATAACAGTGATGTTGGCTGTTGATGAAGCAGCAGGTGCCTACATAGCGTGGGGTGGGAAGGCACGTCTCCAAATAACCCAAGCTGAATGCTACTATCCTGAAACTGATGAATGTGAAGCAGGTGCCTACTAAAGTGGGGTGGGAGGGCACGTCTCCAATGGGAACCAGCTCTGAATGCTGCTCCAGAATTAAAATGGACATAACGCGATCAATATAACTTAGAATATTTATTATAACCTGTTTTTGGAAGCAGAAGGACCATTTTTCATCTTCCCATGTGTTAGAGATCCTTATCTCGACACTCTAGAATCTCAGATTCGTGCTGCAATTTTTCCGTCGTCACAAAAGTTCTGAAAAAAATAGTGGATTTTAAATCAACGATATATCCCACATCTGAACTCCGCTTCGACCAATGTTTTTATTGAAATTGGGTGGTCTTTCAAGAAGAGCTTAGATCTACATTATGTTTTCTGAAATTTTTCACAAAAACTTCAAAAAATGATAGGAGAGTCGTTGTCCACCAGTTGTCATCAGGAAAAAATTCTACAACATAGCTGATTTTAAATCAATGATATCTCCCTCATCCAGACTCTAATTCGGTTGATTGTTTTTTTGAATTTTGGTATTTTTTCACAAGGAATCCAGATATGTTATTTTTTTTTTGTAAATATTGCACAAAATGTTTCAAATCTGATCTACAAACTTGCCACCCAAAAAAACAAATTGCTGCAAAAAAATGAAAAAAGAAAAATTCTTCGTGCTTGGCCCAAGAAAGTGCTCCATGGAGGTCGCAACGTGTGCCTAAATTTTTATGAATATTGTTGAAAAAAATTGAAATTGAAATATGCATGAAACCATCATTCCCATGGAATGGTAACCTGTTCTGATACCACTTATCTGGATCTTTTGGGGAGGCCCTCAAGATCTAAAAGATTGAAATGGATCTTGGGGGTGGGGGGCCTCCAAGATCTGAAAAATTGAAATTTCCAAAAGAAAAATAGTAGAATGCCCAATAAACAAAACCACAAATATTTTTTTTATTAAAAACATATAATAACTGTAAGGACTACATTGTGGTGGACAATCTATCCTTTTACAAAATGCGACTTATTACTTATAGTATTTTCGGTTACAATACCATAGGTCAATTCCATGAGTGAATGAATACCATGGGAAAATACCATGGGTGAATGAATACCATGGGTGGATGTCACAATACCATGAGTCAATTCCATGGGTGAATGAATACCATGGAAAAATACCATGGGTGAATGAATACCATGGGTGGATGTCACTTACAATACCATGGGTGGATAAATACCATGGGTGGATGCCACTTACAGTACCATGGGTAAATTCCATGGGTAGATGAATAAAATGGGTGGATGAATACCATGGGTTGATACCATTTTCCATTCTGATCAACACTATACTACCAGCCCTTTCGGTAATGATCCACGTAGTGCATGTTGCAATCTCACTTGAGGCAATATTGGTGGGTCCTAGAACCAGGTTTCTTCATCCAAAATGGCTATGCAGTGTGGCTATAAGGTTTCTTTCAATTTAGGGCTTAATCCGACCTTCGCGAACCGTTAACCTTAATGTTACAGTCGTAGAGATTTTTCCTACTTAATAGTCTTGTGAGCTGCATGTAACTAGTCTATCATGCATTATTAATCATATAAAACAATATTTGAACCTTCATGATTTAATTACAGAAGAAATATACAGGAGAAAACCATAATAAAAAAAAAACACAGAAACTACACGGACATATAAAAATACCTAGATCTGTTCCAAATTCTTCTTTATTATTTCAATTCTTCACTAATACAATCTTTTTGACCCTTCGTGCATAGCTACAGGATCCTTCCCCTTCGCTCGAATACAAAAATATTTCACAATTACAAACTCAGATCATATAATAACATCAAAATTGTTGCCTTTAACTCACTAAGATAACCCTTTATATATCCCTTTCCCTTACAATACCATGGTCTGGAACCCATGGGTAGAGCTCAATGTTGCTGAATTTATTCCATCCCTTTACAAAATAAGGGGCTTTGACTCACCCTAAATCCCCTTTGAATCCTAGAACTCTACATGAATCATGCTCCGCTCCTCAAAATGTGGAGACTTTACATGACTTAGACAAAACTTGGACCTAGGGGACCCCTACCCAACACCCCTGTGACCTAGGTGTAGGTTGTGATCCACCCATAACATGGTTTCCAGAAGTGGGAGAGATGCTCAAGGAAGAGGTTTGACTAGATGAGTTAGTTCTAACACCCATTTGTATATTATAAAGGTTAGTGCTCCAAGGGGGGATTCCCATGAAAGAAAAATGATTCCTAAAAGGTTGTTAACTTACAAGACCAAAGAGTGCCAAGAAGAGATCCTCCTAGATTATAAGGTTGACCAAAAAGGTTGGTACCCCAAGGATTAAACGTAGCACTAGGGAGGGATTCTTTAGGAAATGTTTTCAAAAGAGGAGTTAGCTCTAGCACCAAATTGTATATTGTAAGGTTAACAGTCCATGGGAGAATTCTCATGCAAGAAAATGATTGCTAAAAGGTTATTAAATTCCAGCAACAAAGAGTTTTCTAACAGGAGATCATCATGGACCAAAACATTGGTACCTAAAGGATTAGATTCACTACTAGGGATAATTGTCCTCACCTCTTAGACATTCTAAGGAAATGGAAAGTTTCCTAAAAATTGGATCACCCTAATGATTTATTACCCCAAGGAAATGTGAACACACTAGGAACATAAGTGCCCCAAACTGTGTTAGGGAATGACATGGACTTAGTATAATTATTCTAACCAAATGGAAATCCATCATTAAGTATAAAAAAGCTACTTAATCATATGTCATAACTAATAGTGGGCCTTCTAGGTGTAGATGTGAATGTGGAGTTCAAACCTATAACATGCAACTTAGGTATGCTACTCATACTAGAGCTAGAGCCTTTGCAAAAATGAATAGAGGGGGCATGGTTGATGATGTGGACGCACCCATAGTGGACGTGCTAAATGGAGGGAGATGGAATATTGGAATGTTCTTGTAGAAAGGTAAGATATTCTCAATAGAGGTGGTGTGGATAGGATCTGTGGCATTAGAAAAGAGTATAGAAGTTGTCATAGGTAGACTATTAATGAAAATAGGAGTGGACACAATAGGTTCTACCATTGAAGTGAAATTTGTTACAATGAACTCTTGGAAAAGACCAGGTGACTAAGAAAATCTAGTTAGGTAAACATCTCCACCTAAGAACATGGGTGAAAAGATATGTTATGGGGGGCAATAATGAGGTGGAGGAGCTTCATCAACAATATCGTGAACTAGAGCTTTTTCCCCTTAAGAATTAGACAGAGTGGCCCCTAAAATAGTTATGTCCAAAGTAGTGAAAGGGTCAAACTTACATCTATAGGAAAGTTGACCCTCCTCATTAGAAGAAAGACCCTCAAGAAAATGAGTATGATGCGAACTAGACTCATCCACGATGGAAGCAAAGGATGTATAGAAGAGTGTAAAGTGAACAAAAGATAAGGTTAGTAGGCATGACTAAACTTTATAAAACTATCAAATATTAGGAGAATGTATCAAAACCAATAGATCAAAGTTATCTTCTTGCTATTGGAGCTTGGTTGACAAGGGTCCAAGTCAACTATGTTCATATGGTTAGGAAATTTACATTGGCTTCCTTCTTAACATATCAATGCTTGGCACAAGTGCCCTTAATTATGTGCAGGCACCCTCTAGGGAATCTGAGTGAGTATTAACTCGCATTTTCCATAGGTACAACAAGGACATCCCCCCTGTCATCACCTTTGTATCGTATATAATATTATGGCCACTATGGTTACCACACACAACCACCCAAACTGGTGGTACAATCATCAGCCACATCCACATGCAAACACATGGTATCTAGCTTGGAACCTCCCTAAAGGGACCCCCTCATTATGTTTATACCTTGTCACCAAGAACAATTGAGGTTTGGAAAACCACTCTCATAGCCCCAATGTTACCTTGTTCTTGAGCCATTTGTTAGAAGGGCTTCCTAGGAAATGTGTTAACTTTAGTGGTTGTTCTTTAATGTCAAGGGTAAATGACCTAAAAACATAGATGGTGTTATGACTTTTTTCAAATAAATGCGTGTAGAATATGAGCATGCAACTTTTATTTTCAATGAAAATTGAATGATTTCTTGCATCATGAGGGAGAGATGGTGATTGTTTTGCATTTTACGTTTTTGAATGCAAGACTCCACTAGATCTTTCTAAGCATGGATCTCGATTATTCTCTTGTAATAGGAAGTAGACCCTTGCTGTGGAATAGAGATGACAAATACAAAACCTTATAAGGAAAAGATAAATGATAGAGTGTCTTGGGGATATTTTTGGCTTACGATCTCCCCAATTTTCTACAATCCTTTTGCATCCTTAGTTAGTAAGGCAACGAGGTTGGAGAAGAAGATAAAAGGTGGATCACTTGATCCTTTTCTCTTTTTTCGCAGCTGGTAACATGAAGGGTATTGTTTTGTCTAGCACGGGACAACCCTATGATGATTTAGGATGGATAGGTTTTTCCTACGATCTGGTAATAATTAATCTTGATCCCATATGCACTATGAACGTGGAGCATGCTGAGAGAATCTTATTTTTCAATCCCCTACAAGCCTAGATCTATGCGCACTCATTATAGAAAGATTTTTGTATGGTATATACTTACAAAGAATTCCCTGTAGTGCTCACTATTTTGGGTGAGATGGAAGAAAGGAAAATTTGGATCATGAGGATTTTCTGATTTTTATAAAGACCTTAAATGGGAGTTATTCCATTTTTTGGATCAAGGGTTTGGATTTAGTGGAGAATTTGAATTAGAGAATAGACAAACAACTAGGTTATCTTGTAAATATACAACACTTTCTTTACAAAGGTAGTTTGATCTAGGATCTATCTTATTTACAAAACAATGTATTTCAAGGAGAACCACCAAAATATTGCATTTATGACTGCAAGGGGTTTCATCAGGATCCAGGAACCCTAGAGGTTTTGTATCCTATGAGGATGTGGTGTAAGGGAAGGACTAAAGACTATCGTATCCACCATAGTACAACCATGGACCTTACATTGTGGAACAACCACAAGAAGAACTTGCCATGGAGGTAAATATAAAAGAGGTAAAACAACTTTTTTCTATTCTCCAATCCAAGGTAGTGATTTGTAGATTCAATGGGTTTTGGCCCATGTTTTATGCTTTGCACCATGTTTTCAAAACATGGACCAATATTTAATTATATATACCTATGCTCCAAAGTTTTGTTTATTTTTTAGTTCGATACTTAGAATGATCTCGGGAGAGTATTGAAAGATGGAACCTAGTTTTGGGCAAGAGATGGGCTCTTCATTACCCCTTGGTTCCCAGACTTTGAATCCACAACAATGGAGGTAACAACAATGCCACTATGGGTGAGGTTGCCAAAGCCCCTCCCCCCCTTTTTCTTGGCATCATAAGGTTCTTTATGATATTGGAAACACTTCAGGGTCATTTAAAATGTAGGTCTCTGAAAAAATGGAGAAATGATTATTTACCTTTGATAGGATCTGTATTGAAATAAACCTAAGTAAAGGTATTCGTAATTGCATTCAGATGAAGCATAAATCCTTTAAGTGGAACTAAATTTTGGATTATGAAAATACTACATTTAGGTGTTGTTCATGTTACCAAGTAGGACACCTGCATGACACATTCCCCTAGGAAAAAAACACCCAAAAAGTTTTGATTCAAATAAATACCCCTCACCAAAGACAACAATGAGAAATATGGAAATGGTAGAAGTTGACCACCAAGTAAACAAATGACATGAGGTACAAATAAATAAAGGGAAGAATGAGAAGTTAAGTGATTACTATAATACTTAACATCTCTTGGTCTTTTGTATTATTTTATTCTTCGACTTTTCATATGCACAGAATATGAAAGGCTACCTCAACTCAATGTGAATAACATCTAAAAAAATGTAATTTGTTCTCTTTTCAAAAGTTGAATAAAATTATGGCTTTTCTCCCTTTGGGGAAAATACTTTTACTTGCAATGGAATCTATCAACAAGAGACTTAGATATTTCAAAATGAAACATCAAAACAATTTTTAAATCCCTCTCTTTTGTCAATCTTATATGCACTAAATATCATAATCGAAAATGCAAGAAAATAGTGAAAAAAATCAAAATGAAAATCAACACATTGAAAACCAAAATGCTAATTGTAAGTAAGCATGCATTCAAATATTAAACCACACTTATAGGTACAAAAAAGGTGAAGGGTTACAGGAAAATGGGTGTAGAGAGATATATAGTCCCCAATGCCTCTATAGGGTATCAAATCGAGGAGGACTCAAAACCATAAAAAAAGATTAAAAACGTACCTATTTGAAGTGGAACTGAGTGTTTTTGAACTGAAAGAAGGTAAAGGAAACTAGATTGAAAGATGACCCAACCATAAGCTTTGATCCATGCAAGAAAATTGTAAATTTTTTAGAGAAAACTTAGTAAAAACTCCTTTATTATAACTTCAATGTTATTCCTATGAGAAAAAAAAAAATTGAAAATGAAAATAACAATGATAGAAACAAAACAAAAGTGTTAATATAGGCAATAACACTTTTCTAAGCCCACAGAAGAGAGATTAAGTGGTTTCTTTATCCATATCTGAAGTTTTCAAGCATAGGACTTTAGAAAAAAAATCATAGGACTCCTAATGACCATTCAAAATAGAGAAAAAAAAAAATCGATTAACAAAAAAAGTACGAGAAAAGATCCACTGGGAGTCCCTGGTAATTTAGACCCACATATTTTCCCAAGGCCTATCATAGACATCAAGTTCCAAACTCACTTAACTCCATGACACACATGCATTGTGAGAAATAAACAAGAGGAGTAGATTAAGTTATGCACCTTTCTCTACAAGGTTGTATTTGGTGAAGTTGGCTAGGGTTACTCTAGAGACATTTTCTCCTAATCTCCCTACACCTCTTCCTTGAACACAAACAATAGAACACACAAAATATATCCTCCTGCAACACCCTTTAGCATTAATGCATTGAACCTGAATATAAACACTTTAATCGTTAAAGAAAAATAATTTGTTAGGGGCAAGCGGGGAGAGCATATTGTTTATATTATACCATAATCAAGTATAAAATTTTCTCATCTGCAATCATTTTCCCATGTCCCTCCTCTCAATATAGATCACTATTAATGCACACAATACCTGCAGCTTACCACAAGAAGGTACACAAGTCTCCAATCCAATGACACATCGTTGTAATGAAATTTTCTTTCTTTGTTCAACGGAGGGAATTTCTTTGATAGATGGCTTTGAGGAGTGATCAAAATGTATCTAATCACTTTTTTGATTATATTTGATATGGTTCTTTCATCATTATCCTTGAAAAGTGATCAACTTTTATCTTTTTTTTTTTTTTAACATTGTTGATGTTAGCAAGGAGGATCATTATAAGATTCTACATTTGAGCTAGCCATGTCGATTACTTGGCTATGCCTTAGTCCTCATGATGGGCGTGCAGAGTCCAATGGGCTTCAGTAACCTTTTGGCAGATCAGGATCATGAGAATGTGCACGGATGCCATCAGTGCTCATCTTCAATCCTGTAACCACGGTTCCATCAGCTAAGAGCAGTATGATTTTTAGTGTCAACTATTCTATAACAGTGGGTAATACAAATTCTACAGTAAGCAAGGAGATAAGAAAATAAATGGTCATTGTCTTAGCCACTAATTCATATGGTGTTGTTAATAAATTAATATATATATGACTCTCATTCAGAACTAGAACTCATATAGCTGATTTTGAATCATTTTAACCTTGAACTGAAAGATGATCACCTCATGGCACAAGCCTCAGAAATCAAACCTATCATGCATGACATAGATGTCAATGGAGTTAAGATAGATCTTTCTCTAACAACCTTCATAAAGGCCATCTATCCTACCTACTCTCACTACCTTGAATATTTGCAAGAAAGTGGCTAAATGAAAAACATAATATTTCACTGTGTGGTTGAGAAGATTGCAGAAAGTGAAAATAACCTTTGGAAAAACGAAGCATAAAAGTCCAGTGAAGACACTATATGAAACCTTTCGAAAAACCCAGCCCAATAAAGCAACAAATTCTACTCAAGACACTATATGTATTGCTAAAAAAGGAAAGATTGACTATTTGAGAGGAGACAACAACAAAAGAGGACATGTGAGAAATAAATTTAGATGAAGCAGGGTAGAAAAAATCAGATAGAGAGATGTCATTTGCATTTTTTCCATTGTGGAAGAAAAGGACATGAAGCCAAAATGTGCAAAATTCCATGGGACAAGATCAAAGAACAAGAATAAAAAGAAAATGCTATATAAAAATAAAAGGGTAACATACCAAAATCGACTCATTACATTGTTGCTCACTATAATATTGGTTTGCATGAGGATGTGTTTAGAATTGCATCTACTTATTGGAGGATGCGTTTAGAATTACATCTACTTATTGGATAGACATATGGTTGCTTGACATGGGTGCCACTTGCCACATGACGTTTCAAAGAGAAGCATTTGAGTAGTTTGGTGAAAAACATGGTTTGCATGGTATACTTTGCTCACAAGTCCAATGTTAAGTCTTCAGAGGTTGGTACAAATAGAGTTAGGCTACCTAGACTATCCTAGTTTTTCCTTCATGATGTTCTCTATCATCCTTAGTTGTAGAGGAACTTGATATCCCTTGTGCACATTCACCAACAAGGACACTTCATTCGTATATTTGGTGGAAAGGTTGAGATAAGGAGGAATTTTGAAAATAAGATCATGATTATTGGATGGGAAGAAGATAGGCTATTAAAGATCAAGGGGACATACACATCTTTTGCACAACATTCTTCCCATATCACTCAATATAATGAAGGTACAATGTCTTCAAATGCTCTATGACATGCTAGATTTGGACATATTGATTATACAAGTCTTTGTCTAATGCAAATGAATGGTGTTTCTAGCATTCCAATTATTCCTAGAAAAATAAAGCAATGTTCTTCATGCATTCTTGGAAAACATTGAAAAAACCATTCCATGACTACATTTTTTTTAACAGTAATGAATACATTCCACTATGCAGAATGAGTAACTTAGTAGAAATGATTGCGACTATTCAACCATTAGTATAACTATTTCATAAATGCCACATGAGACAACATGTTTCACCCGACTTGAGCCCACACTACTTGGGACAAAAATAGTTAACCATACCACTTGAGATAATTTCCTTTGACCATGACTCCAAGTTTAGAGCATGTAGAAAACTTGGTTTGATTGATTAAGATTTGTGTGGTCCTATGCATGTATCTTTTGCAAATGGAAATAAATATATCATGGCATTTATTGATGATTATACTAGAATGTGTTCGATACATTTGTTGAAAGACAAATCTAAAGAATTTGAAACATTTAAAAACTTTCATGTGTGGCTTGAAAATAAAGCACAAACTAAGATTGGTGCCCTTCATATTGATAATGTCAAAGAATATAATGGTAATGGTTTCGAATCATAATGCCAACAACATGTGATCTAACATCAAAAAGCAGTCCCATACAATCCTCAACAAAGGGTTTAGCTAAGAGAATGAATATATCATTGTTGAATATAGTTCATTCCATAATGTTCTTTAACAACTTTGAATAAACTATAAAACTATAAGCAAGCGTCAAAGTCCACTAAAGACATTGTATGCATTGCTAAAAAAAGGAAAGATTGAATATTCCACACGAGACAACATCAAAAGGGAACATGAGATAAATAAATTCAAATGAAGGGGGGGTAGATAGAATCATATAAAGAGATCTAATTTCCATTCTATCCATTGTGGAAGAAAATGACATTAAGTGAAAAAATGAAAAATTCCATGGGATAAGATCAAAGAACAAGAAGAAAAAGAAAATGCTCTAGAAAAAGAAAAAGGTAACATACCAAAAGTTGCGGTGCCATTCAATTTCATCACAAATAATTATTATAATGAATGATAGTGACCATCACCATTTCAAATGAACAATAGTGATTTATGGTGATGCACCTTTCATGGCTGTCACTATTGATGCATATATATTGTTGAATTTATTGATCGTCACCATTTCATATTTTGGTGAGGATAGAAAAATGTCACCACATCCTCATTCGTGATGGTGAAAAGAGCCTTTGTCACCAAAAAAATATAGTTTTCATTCCATATGAATATCGGGGCATGATGGAATCAAACCACCAATCTCCTGCTTGTAAAGGAGGTGCTCTTCCATTGATTGAGCTAGCACCCTTTAAAGAATTAGAACTTAAATAATTAGACCTTGAAACTTTATAAATTGTAAATTTTACAACTTTCAATAGACTATAAAACAATAAGCAAGCATCAAAGTCCACTAAAGACACTATATGAATTGCTAAAAAGGGAAATATTGATTATTGCACATGAGACAACAAAAAAGAGAACATGAGAGAAAGAAATTCAAATGAAGGCGGGGTAGACACAATGAGATAGAGAGATCTAATTTTCATTGTGTCCATTGTGGAAGAAAAAGACATTAAGCCAAAACATACAAAATTGCATGGGATAAGATCAAAGAACAAGAAGAAAAAGAAAATGCTCTAGAAAAAGAAAAAGTTAACATACCAAAATCAACTCATTTGTTGCTCACTATAATATTGTTTTGCATGAGGATGTGTTTAACATTGCATCTTCTTATTGGAGATACATATGGTTGCTTAACATGGGTGCCACTTGCCCCATAACATTTCAAAGAGAAGCATTTGAGTAGTTTTATGAAAAACATGGTTGGCATTAATATATGAGTTAAACATATATTCATTAAAAAAATGCCATATACATTTAAAAAATAAATAATTCTTAGCCATGGAGATTCACCCCCACTTTACCATGAAGATCTTAATGTGTAAATATTTATATTATTATTACAATACTATGAGCCAATACCATGGTTTATCAATATCACATTTGATGTGAGACATGTTATTTGGGCATATGGATTCCATAATTTTAGTTTAATTATTAACAATTATTTTGGTGGATGGCAGGAATTAAATTTCAACATATTATTCTAAAATATTTTTAGTAATAAACATACATCAAAATATGAATTAAAATATGAATCTCTCCTTCTGACTTGTAAGGCATGGGAAATACAAGTTTTTTAGTTATAAAATAGTAAGGTAGGCATGGGAAATACAAGTTTTTTAGTTATAAAATAGTAGGATAGGCATGGGAAATACAAGTTTTTTAGTTATAAAATAGTAGGGTATGAGAAACACATAACTTTTTAAATTAATTTGAAACAGTCACTTAGAAATGAACTTTTTATAATGTATTATTTTCTTTTGGGTGAAACTTTTCTTTTCACTAAAATGGTTATCTAAAACAAAATGAGATACTTCCATTATATAATATAATTGATATATATTTTAACAATTGACTTTATTTTTGTAAATTAAATTTTAGAATATTCCTAAAAATTTAAAATTATATTATATTTAATAATATTAAAACACTAAAATTTAATACAACCCAGTTAAAATGATATTAAAAAATATGATTCATAAAACAAAATGAAATACATTTATTTCATAATATTAAAATCTGGTTTTACTAAGCATCAGATAAAACCAGAGAATATAAGAACAATTTTGAAAATGTAATGATTCATGAGTGTGAAATAATGAATAACTACTTGTGAATATGATATTAAAAAACATGATTACCAAAACAAAATAAAATATATCTATTTCATAAGAGATAAAAGGAGAGATATCTATTTCATATTTCTTGATAGTCACTTTGTATTTGTTATTTCTGTGGGTGACAAAGCGTGGCCAAAAACCACCGTCATCGTTGACGTCAGCGAGGAGGATAGCTATAAGATTCGGCATTTGAGGCAGCCATGACGATCAAGTTATTTGGCTCTGCCGTAGTCCGAACAGGAATTCCTTTCCTGGGGACTCTCGCAAACCTTCTGTAACGACAATGTGCACGGATGCCATCGGTGCTCAGCTTCAACTATTCTACAACAGTGGGTGATACCAAATGCGTCTAATATCTCTTTAAATAAAATCCTAATCAATCTCTCAAATCATTGTCTAGTTAGAGATTATGAATGAACAAATTGTTACTTCAAACATATACATCTAATGAAGATGAATATATTTGATCTTTTTGAAGTAATATAAAACATATACATCTATGTTATTACTTGATTGAAGCTTATGTCATTTTATGGCCAAGCTAATACTAAAAAAGTTACTAACACAAAACACAAATCTTATATTAACAAAAAAAAATGTTTTTACCTTCATAACAACAAATTAATAAAGACATATAGTGCATGACATTTAAATGATGGGTAAAAATAAAAATCAAACATCATGTGAAGGATAAAAGGAAACTTATCATAAAATAATTACTTGAAATGTAGGAGTGTCCCTGAAATTTATAAGTTGATGTTCAGTGGTATCTATGGTTTCTTCACACATAAACAAACTATTTCACAACCATCTATTTCATTTGTATCTAAAGGCAATTTTGAAGATCATGATTCATGCATGTTGAGAATATAAAGGCAATTTTAAGCAACATTCACAATATCTAAAGGCAATTTTATGCAGCATTCACAATATCAAGACTTTAAAATGAGACTTCAAGATGAGTATGGACATATTCATAATGGATTTTTGGACTTATTAAAAAAATAGTCTTTGTCTTCTTCTACATTGTACACACTTAAGCATAAAGTATGGACATTGAAGCCTCAAGCTTAAATGTTGAGACTCATACTACATGTCAACTCATGAGCCATTTAAAGTATTGTATATAGATTTCATTGTTTATAATATGGGTTTATTTATTAGTTTGATTAGAAAACAAATATATTTTGACATTGGATATGGAAATCTCAAATGTGTGGTTACCAACCCTATGATACTTTACATAACACCATTAGGTCTGTACCTTTTAGGTGTTAGCATGTTTGCTACGGGCCTCTATTCTTCTTGGTTGTGAAGACTACAAATTTCTTCAAAATCCATGCATGCATATTATTATTGCTTTAAATGTTAGAATCCTCATACATTCTTATTTAAAAGTGGCTTCAAACATGTTTTATTATTTATAAGTTCCTTCTTAAGTCCAACTTATCAAATAGAAAGCTAAGATTGGTTGTTCCTCTTCAAAATACATTATAGTTAATGGGCTTCACCAAGTTACTTGAAAATTTTTCAATAATGGTTTACCATAAATTGTAAAATCTTTGAAATTACACAAATAGTAATTATACATAATTGCACCAAATCATTGTCTAGTTGGACATTATGAATGAGCAAATTGAATATATTTGATCCTTTTGAAGTAATATAAAACATATACATCTATTGGATATATTTGATATTGTTGAAGTTATATAAAACATATACATCTATGTTATTACTTGGTTGGAGCTTATGTCATTTTATGGCCAAGTCAATACTAAAAAAGTTACTAACACAAAACACAAATCTTATATTAACAAAAAAAAATGTTTTTACCTTCATAATAACAAATTAACAAACACATATAGTGCATGACATTTAAATGATGGGTAAAAACAAAAATCAAACACCATGTGAAGGATAAATGAAAACTTATCATAAAATAATTACTTGACATGTAGGAGTGTCTCTTAAATTTATAAGTTGATGCTGAGGGGTATCTATGGTTTCTTCATACATAAACAAGCTATTGCACAACTATCTATTTCATTTGTATGAGGTCATTTCTTTTCTTTGCATTATAAGTTCCACAATCAGATGAGTTGTAGACAATTTAATGATTTTGGTAGCTTTTGGTGGGGTTTTTTCCCCTCCTTGTCTTGCTCTCAATATTTCTATTTCCATACACCCTCCATAACATCCCAAAATCCCTCTAGTATGACTTTCAGGTTGAGCTATTTTTTTCTTCAGATATTATAGTCTCTTATGTTTATATGTAAATCTCATATAATGCATAATATCCTATTTTTTATTAATTTAAAATGAATAACATTTTTTTTGGAGACAAGATATATTATCTCATAGTTAGCAGTGTTGAAATGTTAGAATCCTCACACATTCTTATTTAAAAGTGGATTTAAACATGTTTTATTATTTATAAGTTCCTTCTTAAGTCGAACTCATCAAATAGAAAGCTAAGATTGGTTGTTCCTCTTGAAAATACATTATAGTTAATGGGCTTTACCAAGTTACTTGAAAATTTTTCAATAATGGTTTACCATAAATTGTAAAATCTTTGAAATTACATAAATCGTAATTATACATAATTGCACCAAATCATTGTCTAGTTGGACATTATGAATGAACAAATTGAATATATTAGATTTTTTTGAAGTAATATAAAACATATACATCTATGATATTACTTGGTTGAATCTTATTTTATTTTATGGCCAAGCCAATACTAAAAATGTTATTAACCCAAAACACATATCTTATATTAACAAAAAAATTCTTTTACTTTCATAACAACAAATTCACAAACACATATAGTGCATGACATTTAAATAATGGGTAAAAATAAAAATCAAACATCATGTGAAGGATAAATGGAAACTCATCATAAAACAATTACTTGATATGTAGGAGTGTCTCTTAAATTTGTAAGTTGATGCTAGGGGTATCTATTGTTTCTTCATACATAAACAAACTATTGCAAAACCATCTATTTCATTTGTATGACTTGATTTGTAGCTTTTGGTGGGTTTTCTTCCCCTCCTTGTCTTTCTCTCAATATTTGTATTTCCGTGGAGCCTCCATAACATCCCAAAATCCCTCTAGTATGACTTTCACGCTGAGCTATTTATTTATTTTCTTCACATGTTATACTCATCTTATGTTTAGATACAAATCTCATATAATAAATAATATCATATTTTTTATTAATTTAAAATGAATAATATATTTTTTTTTGTTGACCACAAATATTATCCCCTAGTTAGAAGTGTTGGAAAGTCAAGCCATTTGATTTCATTTTATCTTTATATACAAAGTGCATACCATGCTTAGTATGAGATATTTTGTTAATCTAAATGAATAATGATTTTTTTTGGAAACTACACATATTATCCATTTCATTTCAGGTGTTGCAATGTAATTTGATCATGCAAGGTGACTTGTTAGAGAATTTTCGCATTACACATAAGTGTAGATTCATCTTAGCTCTAAATCTATGATAGTGTCAAGAATATAAAATATCTAGAAGTACAAACAATTTTATATAGTGCAAGACTTGAAAAAAAAAGTTATAGATCCATGTAAGGTTTACACTTTAAAAAAAATTATCTTTCTTTTCCCTTACAAAGTCAAGGTTACAATGGATTTATGTTTGTTCTTTCTATATATGTGTGTGTATACACCATGTATCAACTTCATTCTTAGCATGAAAGTAAAATTCCATATCAACACTTGTCATATTGGGCATGTGGTATTGATAAGCCATGGTATGGTAACAAAAGCTAATTACAAGTCAATATTTTTCTTGGTAACTTGTGGCTGAATGTGCATGGTTAGAATATATTTACATGATTTTTTAAATGTATATGTATTTAACTCATATGCTAATTTTTTTTAGTTAATAAAAATCAAATTAAAAAAAAAAAAAAAATATTTAGTTAAAAAAAATTCTTTTTATTTTTTTTAATTTGAATAAAGTGAGATGTATCATTGGTTAAATGGTTTGATTCTTATCTTGTATTGGTCCCTACAGGTATTTAGGAGTCATTTAATTTAAATGGTTGTAGTAGGATATACCTAGTTGACATTGAAATATTTTGCTTCGTATTGAAATATTTTATTTATGGTCCACATTATTCAGAGTGAAATGTTTTTTTTGTTAATAATATATTTTTAAACATATTTATGGCTTAACATAAAAATTGAAGGAGCTCTAGAAACCCTTGCTGCCTAGCAAGCCATTATATGCCTAGTTTGCATGAATATTATTCTGTGATTCAATGAAAATAGACAATTTCCCTTGGAGGTATGATGATGGATCTAGCAAGATCTTATTTGGTTTTGTATAATTCCTTGTTGAAATTTAGTTCTAGTCTTCTAGTGGTTCAAGAAATTTCTAAGGAAGCTATTAGTTGTGTTTTTTTTTGGAGCAAGGATTGGTCTGGGTTTAATGGGTTCTAGCTGGGGATAGATTAATTATAGATCTAGGAGGTATGGAAGCCCCATTTGATTTTTGAATTAAATATTTACCCTTTGGATCTTGGTTTTTTAATTGTGGTTTTTGATAATATAGAGGATAAGAAGGGCATTTGTGAAGCTAGGCCATGGTTTTAGGGTAGTGTTGGTCTCTTCATGTAACCTTAGACTCTCACTTTTGATCAAGACTTCCAAAGATGTTTGCATAATAGAAAAGATTGAGAAAAAACCCCAAAGACCCAAATGCTGGGAAGAAGCTCAAGGTATTCACTATACCATATTTAAAGATGATTTGCTTTAAGATAAGAAAGAACATGAAGACAATAAGGAAGTAGATACATCCAAAGAAATTGCATTAGCCACAAGAGAATTCAATAAGGAAATAATGAATTCTAATGAGGATCCTCTAGACTCAATAAAATTAGAGAAACAACAAACCCTCATGGAAAATAGATCCCCTCCTAAGTCGACAAGGATAATTAATAGAAAAGCATCTTCTTGGGAAGATCAAGAAGATGAGGAAGAATCCAAATTTTACTTGCTAGAAGAATGATAAGTTGGAAATAGAACAAAAACTTGGGTTGGACTCAAGTTACGAAGAAAGAAAAATATATTTATGTAAGAGAAACAATAAGTTAGACTAAGTCAAAACAAAAGTAATTAATAATGGAATGTAAGTGTATGTTGATATTGGGAGTTTTTTGGAGAATTTTTAGTTGGAAAGGGTCTGAAATTTTTGTGTCATAGGGAACTAGTTTGAGGGTTTTGATTGAGCCCCTATGCTCAATTTCAAATCTCCAAGGAAGATTGGAATATGTAAAGGTTATGGCCTAATAGCCAAATTTTTTTTATAATACAAATTCCTACCTATTTCTTTGAAAAAAAATAATATATGTCTCCCTTATATTGAGAAGTATTTCCTTATATGTATTGATATTTTAAGCGTTGTCTTTGTTCTTCTAGTTGATATTGAAGTATTTTACTTAGAAAAGTTTTATTTATAACCCACATTGAAATATTGTGTAAAAGTTTTTTTTCCTACTCCATATTAAGAATTGAATGAATTACACATCACTCTTATTAGGAAGTAATTGAATTTGTTTACATTCAATTACATCTTATTTTAAATGGATATTGAAATATATTTGTTAGCATGGAAACTCAAATATTTTATTTAATAATATTTTATTTAATAATAACATTAAAATATTAAAAAGAAAATAAAATTATACACCTTATATTAAATATTAAATATAATAGTTCTATCATTATCTAAACTAATTCTTTTACATCTAACCGGAGTGGATACAATGGTTTTTCTAGTGGCTAGATGGCCATATCTAGAGGGTCTCTCCCTTTGTTCCTACCCATGCTCTCTATACAGTTGCTTTTAACCCATTGGTTGCAAATGGCCTATGATTCTACAAGGAAAAGCCTTCTCTTTTTATCAAGAAGTTGGAAGAAGTTCCAAAGATAGAGGTTTTAGTGCTATAGTCAAGAGCACAAACCCTACAACGGGATGAAGATGGCTTAGTAGGAAAATTCATGAAGATCTGGCCATCCGTACATTTTGTGAGGTTCTGGGTGTTAGATACATTAATCCGTAGAGATTATAGTGAATATTATTAGTTTTAAATATGTAACGGAAAATCATTGGGAAAACCAACAATCTATGTAGCTAGAGCACTGTTTTTCTTTATAATAAATAAATATGTATCTCTCATTAATGAATAATACATTGAATAATACAATCCTCAGTCTAACATGTATTAGAGTTGGGTGCTACATTTCCCTCCTCTTGCTTCTAGGCTCCTCCTGCATACTTATTTTCTCTTCTATTCACTCTACGCAGATATTTGTGTATGATTTCAATTATAATTTGTGCATGAACGGAGAGGATATATTATTGATCGGTCCGCTTGCTGCCGTTGGAGAAAACAAAGGTGATCTTTTGTAATTGTTAGAGGCATAAGCAACCGTGAATGAGAGGTGAGTGTCATTTTGAGAAATGACAATTCAACTTGCATTGATCCATTGTTTCTTGGTTTCACTGGAGATGCATGAGTTTCAGTGATTATTGAAATCTGCAGGATAACAAGATTTTAGCGGTTGGAAGAGTCATATATGAATATATTTATGTTATATTCCTCAGGACCAGTGGAGTTGAATAAGTGTTGTATCTGCACCGGGTCATCGATGGAATGATCTAAATAGTTCTTTCCTAGAGGGATAGAGAGAGGGAATAGAGGGAATGAGTACCTATTGGAAATCGATAGATTTTTTGATGTTAATTTCTCCAATTTCTTTGGAGGTGACTTCGATGAATCTAATATAGCTGTATGGAATTATGCTCATCCAATTGGAGACAAAGATACAAATCCAAGTTCCTTTGTTTTTATGGTTATTTATTATTCATTAACTACGAGTATATTCCCTACAACCTGACATTATCAGTTGATTATTGATTTGGTTGTTACGTAGACTTTTGTACTACTATTGTTTTATTTTACAATTTATATTAAGGGAAAATTGAGAAGCGGTTGTGGTTGTTATAATCCTTCCACTAGGGACGTTGTTAGGGATGATATATGGGGCTATGGCGTCCACAACATTCAGCGGGTTCATAATTTATTTTATCTGTACTAATATATCAATGAAGTAGCTACACCATTTGGCTTTATTTGTTTGCCTTCGACACAGTGCTTAGCATTGAATCTAAAGACCTTTTTCTTATAATGGGATAAAGAAGACACCAAAAAAAGCTTGGATCTTCTTAATGTCAAATATTTTTGTGAAGTCTCCCTCCTTAGTTATTAATAATACACTACCATTTTTGTCACCATAAATTAGTTTAATTGAAGCCAAATATCAAGTCGTTGAATTCCAGATCTTTACTCTATTATTCTTTGATCCTTGATTCAATGAATGGTTGATTCTTTTATGATACATCAAAATAAATATATATAGAGAAGAACATTTACACTTTTGATGCAAAAAGCTTTCACTAAATTTCATAGATGGCCTATTTTTTACTTTGAAAGAAAACCACACAGAGTGGTTTAGAAAGATAAAGAGCACAATCATTTTTAATGATTTATGGGAAGGATTTTGTGAAGGAGAAGCCAAAGAAAATATTGTGAAGAATTTGAATCAAAAGTGAAGGTGAAGGATGAAGAACCAACCAAGCCTACATCCACAAGAAAACTTTCCATGTGGAAGAGCAAGGACATGAAATCTTTTTTCCTCGTCAATTCTACAGTAATCAAGGAGATAAGCAAATAAATTGTCTTTGTCACTAACTCATATGGTGTTGTTAAGAAATTAAATTCACATGTAATGGAATTTAAATGTCATATAGAGTGCACTTTCCATGGAGTGAAATATTTTAAAGAGATGTTTAAGAAAATATTAAAATATTCCCTCTTGGGTTTTAGGGAGAGGGATTTTGAGGAGTGTGTAAGGGAGATTTGAGGGCAATATTTTTGGTCACTCAAGGAGTTGCAAAGGTTTTGGGGATTGTGTGAGAGAATCGTTAGCCTCACTCTCATAATAAAAAAATTATAAATCCAAAATTATAACTAAATAAATCAAATCTTGAGAATTAGGAGTTAGTCCCTTAAATTAGGGAGTTTAGTTAGGATGAGAGGTTCTCTCCAACCAGTTCTCCTAGATTAGTGTTTTGTTGACAATATCTCAACCAAATTTGTTCAATATAGACGCACTATCTTGAGACAACTTCCTCATGTATTTATATGTATCATAAACATTATTTTAACAATGAGATTATGAGGAATGTTGTAAGGCTGAGGCCTTTTCCGCCATGTCTCGTTTTTCTATATTTCTGCTATTTATTTTATGAGTGCTTTATTAATAGTTTCTTAAATCTCTTCATGTGGTATGAGAGCTAATGGAGATCTTAGATTTAGAGCTGGAACATTGTGGAACTGTTGCATAACGACTACGTGTGGACAATGAGTTTGTGTTGCTTGTGGAAGAGAATGTGGATTGTGTGAAGCCATTGACTAAGAGAACATAAACCCTTGTTGCAAAGGACAAAAATCATTGCAACAACAGTGAGGACATAAACTAGTGTGCAAAGACTTTGTTGGCACTGGAGAAAAGGCGCTAGCTAGATCAAAGGCAAGAGAAGGGCAATTTTTTGGGAAAATCTGCTATGCAAGTCTTAAGGAAATCTCTTTAGGATCGTGCAAGGTAAAATTTGCTACACAAGTCTGATTCATCTCATATCATCCCCGACCCCTTATCTTCACAGATCTTGCTGCCCTACAATCATCATCCACGAGCTGTCATTTTCCTCTTCCAATTACTATAACAAAAGGGCAGGGTTGGGATTCGACTGCAGGACGTGTTCTGCAGCATCGGAATATTATCAGCTAAATATTCCTCATGAGTCATGATTCATGAGTGATCATGAATGGTGTTAAATAAGGTTCCTAGATTATTTTGTCCGTCTAAATAAACATGAGTGGTGAGGATGATGCCTTCTTCAGATAAGGGATTTTGGAATTGGATGTCATCTAAATCAACCACTAAGATTCTATTTTGCAGCTTTGTATTTTCTGAAGTACTGAATTGAGTTGCCCAAGCATTCAGACTATATTACTTAAGCAGTTTAGAAGTAGTTCACTGAATGTTCGGAGGATTGGTAGAAGCAGGGTATGGAATTGACATTATTTCGAGGTCGTGTAGCTTTATATGTATGGAAAAGGCCATGTGTTACAGGTATAAAGCCTTTGTATAGGTAATGTGATGCATCCTTTATAGGTAGACTAAGAAGCAAATCTCTTCATCATCTTGAGGCGGCAACTTTTTCCTTCTGTGCACTTTTCCTCATCGAATTTTCCAAGAAATCAAGGCCATTAATCCATTGAGACTGGCTAAGTTCTATGCCTTGAGGAGGCCGAGGTATTTGATATAGAGTTCAAGTGGAATTGATACAAGAAAGGGTCAAATTATATGTGAATGTAACCTGCGGATAGCACTGCATGCGCATGTTTTTTTTTCCATTGGTAGTCGAATCATTGAAAGGGAGGTCGCGGCCTAAGAAGATTGAATACCGAGCCGCATATTTTGTGTCTCTATAGTGGATTTTGAAGACCAATCTTGGAAAGTTAGTTAGGATATCGATCAACATACCAAGATAGCATCATTTTTTCGAAGAGACTAAGGGTACCAGCATTATCTTTCCACATATTTCTCTCAGCGTGTTCTTCAACAAGGAGACCGAGTCATTTGACAACACTTGTACAAATTCCATTGATTTCTACATAGCGTAGTGCCTGTGGTCACTCGTGAAGGATGAATCAATCCTTGGACCTCGCCTTCACTTCGATGTGGTATCTTTCCTTCCTAAGTTACTTGGCTTGATGGTCTTCCCACTGTCTTCATTTAGGTACGGAGACAACCTTATAATATTGTTAATCTCCATAGCACACGAAGGCATATCATGGCTCCACATTTATAGAACACCCAACTACAAATCCCTCTGCTCCACCATCGACAGAACAAGCAAAAAAATTAGAAACCCTAAAGACCTCTGCCCCATCCACCAAGAAATCAAAGACCAAAAAGAAGGATAGTTTCGAAACCAACCTGAAAGAATCTAGCCTGGATCTTTCATTCACCAAGTTCATGTCCAGGGGTGTAGTGGCCATTGTGCTTATTATCATCTTCAGTTTGTTGAATTCTCTATTTGAAGGAAAAGTTGTAGCCAAGCTACCCTTCACCCCAATTCCTTTCATACAGAAAATTCCCACAGGGGCCTCAGTGGAGATGATCCAATGGAGTGCGCTATGGTTTTCTTCTATTTCTTGTGCTCTATGAGCATTAGATCTAATTTGCAGAAGTTTCTAGATTTTTCTCCACACAAGCGTGTTGCAGGCGCAGGATTGTTCCCAGTTCCTGATACTAAATCGAGTTAAAATAAATGAATGAAGGGTTTCAAATGATTCAGAGAGGTATTCACTGTAACCCGAATGACAGTAAAGCGATAAGGTAGATTTATTTTTGTATTTGGAGTGATAAGTTTATTTTGGAGTGAGAAGTAAAAAGTGATTTTTGTACATTTTGGAGAGATAAGGAGTATTTGTAATTTTTGTATGTAATGGAGTAATAAGTGATTTTGTGAAGTCTTAAGGATAAGTGAATTTGTTGGAGAGAAAGTCATTATTGTAATACAAAGTAATATTTTACTTTGAGAGTGATTGAGTTAGTGAAGGCTATTTTTTGAAGACAATTTGCTTCCAAAGTTTGCAAGTGTGACATTCTCATTGAGAATTTTCCATGACAAAGTTGTGACATTGAAGAATTATGTACTCCAGTAATTAATAAAATCATAACTTTTGTAGTGCTTGTGTCCTAGATCCACCAAAAATTGAATAAGGGGATCTTAGGTACACTGTGTGTAATGAATGTGTGTGCATGGCTTGTGTTCAGATTATCAAAACACTCTCTTTGTATTATGCTTAAACAACTACATGCACATAAGCAAGCTTCAGTATAAGAACACTTAATCAAGTTTAAGTACAAAAGCACAAAGCGTCACATCATCAACTTGATAAGATGATCTTCCAAGAAAGCACATTTCACATCATGTAATCAAAGCAATCAAGTTAAGGATGCTCCAAAAATGAAGCATTTCAAGCCAAGATGACATCAACATCATTAACAATTTTTGGATCACTTGCAGATAAACATGTTTTAACTGAATTGTACGGGTGCATTCTCAGTTGTAACCAACACCCTAATTTGAATTGTTAAGGTGAATACATGAAGTCAAGTAAGTCTTCAACTAAGTCATCAAGATTGAACTTGTCATCTGTCTCTTGGGTGCATTTTCAACAGTGTTCGACACCCTTCCTTTCTTAAAATCAATACATTCATTGAGTACATTCAAGAAGACACAACGTGTTAGTATTCAATCAAGAAAGTTCAATCAAGCCATCTAGCAAACAATCATTATCAAAAAGTGTGAATTCTAGTGAGCATAAAATCAAGCCAGTGTTTAACACAAGTGTAATAAACAAACAAAGCAAGTGAGCGTGTCATTCAAACAACAAAGCAAGAAAGCGTGTCATTCAAACAACCAAGCAAGAAATCGTGTCAAAATCAATTCTGAAAGTTCAAAGCACGACATATACAACAAACGAGCTAGTGTGAAGTTGATTGAAGCATTCAATCAAAACGATCATCATCAAGCGAGCGTGAAATAAAGCATTCAAGCAACCAAGTTATAAAACTCTAGCAAGTGTTTAAAGCATTAGCAATAAGCAACAATACATGCGAGCATGAATTCAAAGTGAGCAAGCTAACATGGTGACAAACATTCAACTGTCCCAACTTCTTAACAATCTGATTTTATCATCAACTGGTGCCATGGTGAGCATCAACAAAACAACTCTTGTTGATATTCAAGTGCATCTTCAACATGCACAAGAAATGATTGAGTTCTTTCAACTGGAGTTGCCACTACAAGAAATTGATTTTCTAGAGAAGAGTGATGATTCCAAGTCACTAATCCAACCAACTTCAAGTGTCGAAGTGGTCCCTGATCCAGTTCAACTTTATTCCAAACCAATCATCAAGTCATGGGAAGAAATCCAAGGTAACAACAATAAACAAGGCTTAGGATATGTCAAGGATGACGCCAACTTGCATATCCCAGATTAGTCAAGGCCCATTAAGTTTGTCAGTGTAGGGTTTCTTGCGCAAATCACATTGGATAGTTCTGAGAAAGTTGAAGACAAACAGAAATATGCGCAAACTAAAGTTGCAGTCAAACAAAAATGCCTTCATTGCTAAAGAAAAGGTCATATGGAAGACCAATGTTTTGATATCCATCCTTGTCACCATTATGGCAAGAAGAATCATTCATTCGACAATTGCTACAAATAAGACCAACCTTCCAGATTAAAGATCAATTATGCATGGATTGATCCTTGGGAATGGTCGTCAACCGTAAAATGACTGTATATGTTTTACAACATAATTCAATCACACATATTGTAGCCAAAAACAAAAGTGAAGATGGTACTCTCGTGTTGTTGAAAGGGGGAGTACACCAGTGAAAATCTCGTACACCTGAAGGGGGGGGGGAGTTCAGAAATCAAGTGAAAATAATTGTCTCTCCTTTCAACTGACAAAGGGTGGAAAATGTCAATGAAATTGACAGTGGTTGTCAGACTGAAAGTCTCGACAAAATCATCAAAGCAGCCAGTGGGAATTTTCATCAGAGAGTGAGCATCAACAAATTCACCAGTGGGCAATCGACAACAATGTCAGCAGTGAGTAGTTTTCAAACATAGTAAAAGCAACAGTGAGTTGTTTTTCAATGTCATCAGCTAGTGGGTGATCATCATCAATAGATTCACCAATGGGCGTTCATCAAATTTTGTCAGTGGACAAACAAATATGCCAGTGGGCGTTCATCAATTTTTTTCAGTGGACACAGGATGCTGATTTCAAGCAAAGGACAGAGCTGGATCCTTTTGCAGCTTGGCACGTGATGGAGTTGTCAAGTGACATTCGGAGATGAATCAGACATGCGGCTGACTCATGGTCTCTTCATATTAGAGTTTCTTCAGCATCCAACTTCGGCGGTTTTTTAGAAAAATGTTTTTTGAGGATCAACTTGACAACTTGGAAGAGGGTTCCTTGTTCTTATTTTGGATTTATCATTGAGGGGGGGAATGTTAGCCTCACTCTCATAATAAAACAATTATAAATCCAAAATTATAATTAAATAAATCAAATCTTGAGAATTAGGAGTTAGTTCCTCAAACTAGGGAGTTTAGTTAGTATGAGAGATTCTCTCCAACCAGTTCTCCTAGATTAGTGTTTTGTTGACAAAATATCTCAACCAAGTTTGTTCCAGATAGACGCACTATCTTGAGACAACTTCCTCATGTATTTATATGTATCATAAACATTATTTTAACAATGAGATTGTGAGAAATGTTGTAAGGATGAGGCCTTTTCCGCCATGTATGGCTTTTCTATTTTTTCCGCTATTTATTTTATGATTGCTTTATTATTATTTTCTCAAATATCTTCAAAAATCTTGAGAGGCGAGGTAGCATCCCTGCCATGGTGTGAGGGAGGTCTACATATTTTGTAACTCATGTTCATTTTAATGAAAGAATTCAAATTCTAGTTATGTATTTCATTTGTAGTGTTATGACATAATGAAAAAATCCTCTGTTTGTAAATTAAGGGTCTTAGATTGTTGCTCGTTAATTTGTTTATTCATAGTCTCTATGGTTGTGTATGTGTATTTTTTGGCAAATTTCTATGTGTTGAATATTATTTTCAATTTATTTTCATTTTTGTTTTGTTGGTCCTCTTAGCCAAAGGTGCCAACAAATTGCACTAGCAAGGAACAACTTGGTACCTCTCACCAGCCAGGTGGAAGTAACAGTGGAGAGGATCCCAAGTGAATGAATCTGTAGTTGGATGAAGGCTATGGTTCTGGAAATCTTGTAGGTTCAGGAAGAACACAAAACCATTAACTTAATGGTTGGAAACATTTTTGGTTCATGGCAGTTTCTCACGTTCTTGAAAGCACCAATGCTTTCTACAATGAACACATCAGTTTGATTAGGAATGTTTGGGCCTGGTGAAGATGATGAAGATTGATTTTTTTAGAGATTTAATGCCCAAAGTGGATGATCATTCCTAAAGTTTGATGGTAGCTATTTTTTATTTCCAATAGGGATATTAAGTGTTGTTTAGAGGTTTGAAATCACCATATATTCTCTTAGTTTAAGGGAAATGGAAGATTAATGTGAATAGAGAAATTAATGTGCCAAATATAACTAAAATCATGGTGCATAATGATGGTTTCGTTGCTGACTACAGAGGATGCTGAGAAAGTCCTAGAAGGGCTCAGTAGAACAAAGCTACTAGAGGTCCACAACTCCACTTTTATCGAGTAAAAAGGTGTTTTCATGCGACCCTAAGCACCATGGTTGGTATTGGTGTTTATTTCTACTAGTTAGTGTGTCTATTGAAACACAATCAACCTAGTGAAGTTGGTTATATCGATCATTATCTCCATTAAAAGAATTTGGTTCTTGCGAAAAGAGGAGGTTGTTTTCCATAGAAAGGTCGCCTGGTAAAGGAAATTTACACCTCGGTTCATTCGTTGAGTGAAGTTATTGAAGAGATGAATGTTGGAGGTGTTTCTAGATGAGGCTCTGATTGGTATGTGCTGCAGTGAGTGACACAAAGCGTTGATGATTTTTGTCACCTAAAGACACTTGAACCACTGACAAGAGGTTATCCAAAACTATGCGTGCTTGCAATCCTGAGCATGGAGAAAAAAAAAAAAAAAAACAATGTAATATACATAGAACACAACCTCAATGGGGCTTATTCTTGGCCCACCATTAGTAGCACTCCGAGAATGGGTGGTTTATAGAAACATACGATTCAAAAGTTATATTGTACAATAAGGAGAAGCATTGAGAAACCCAGCAGTTGCACAAAATGAGGAGGAGAGGAAGTGAAATGACGTATTGGGTTGCGTTGTAGCAGAGTGACTGCATTTTGGACAAGAGTGTGCAAGATAGTGCTATGAAAATGCATGTAGTGTAACATGACTATGCCATAAGGGTGTTCTCCATAGGACCACTTAGAGGTAGAGGAGGTGTAGCAAAAGAATGGTGTTACGTGGGGGCTGATGAGATGCATTTTCTCAATACACTACAAGAAAAAGGGACATTGGTGAGGGTTGAAAGTGTCACCATAATCTCATTGGTGATGGTCAAAAGAGCCTCTGTCACCAAAAAACGAATGTCACCAAGGCTAGTGTCACCAAAAGTATAGGTGTTGTAGTGACATTCGAGGTCCATCACCAATAATAATTTATAATGATGGATAGTGTCTATGACCATTTCATATGAGAAATGGTTATAGACCTTAATTAGCTGTCACCAAAAAACTAAACGTCACCAAAGGTGGCATCGCCAAAAGTATAGGTGTTATGGTGAAATTCAAGGTCCATCATAAATACTGATTATAATGATGGATAATGACCATACCATTTGAAATGAGCAATAGTGATCCATGGTGATGCACCTTTCCTGTCCGTCACTATTGATGCATATATATGGTTGAATTCGTTGACTGTCACCATTTCATATTTTGGTGAGGGTGTAAAAATGCCACCATAAGCTCATTGGTGATGGTGGAAAGAGCCTCTTTCACCAAAAACTGATTGTCTCCATTCCATATGAATATCAGGGCATGATGGAATCAAACCACCAATCTCTTGCTTGTAATGGAGGTGCTATTCCATTGAGCTAACACCCTTTAAATAATTAGACCTTAAAACTTTATAAATTGAAAATTTTACAACTTTCAGAAAACTATAAAACTATAAGAAAGCATCAAAGTCCACTACATACACTATATGCATTGCTAAAAAAAGTGTATGAACTATTTTGTATGCAATTGTATGAATCTTATTGAAGACGTGTTGTTGTATTATTCTATCACTTTGGATTTTGGACTATCTCGCTTCCAACCTGTGATGTCATTCTGCTCGTGTGTTTCTTTCAGGCTGCGCACTATTACATTCTTCTAAGGGAGACACTTCCTTTTCCCCTCTGTGTGTTAGAACCCCCATGCATCTGACTTGACTCACTGCAAGGTCCCACACTTGCCTCTAAAAAAGTTACCATACTTACCTCTATGCGCTACCACAATCAAGGCACCACTTTACTACCCACTATTGGGACTCCTACTCATAGCAGTCTCAGATCTAGTTGGGACTTCTTACCGGGGAGATCCCTCGACATGTTGGTGGGTCAAGCATCATCAACATACTATCAATAGGTAAAAGAAAAGTGTAAGCATCCAAGTGATTTATTACAACCAATTAGGATTCCAGAGTGGAAATGGAATGTCATATCCATGGACTTCATTACAGGTTTGCCGAGGACATTGAGACAACGTGATTTGATTATGGTTGTGGTTGACAGGTTAAATTAAAGTAGCTTACTTCATTGTAGTTAAATCTACGAATTCAGGTAGTGAGGTAGCTCAGATTTTCATTAAGGAGATAGTGAGGTTGCATGGTGTTCCTAAGAAGATTTTATCTAATAGAGATTCCAAGTTTACTTCTAGGTTTTGGAAAGAGTTGCTTGTTGGTTTGGGGACAAATTTGGATTTTAGTACAACTTATCATCCACAAGCAGATAGACAGATAGAGAGGGTCACCATGAATCTTGAGGACATTTTGAGGATGTATGTCATGCATCAAAAACAGAGGTGGGAAGAGTATCTTACACTCATTGAGTTTGCATATAATAATGTGTATGAGTAGTCCTTGAAGGTGATTCACTTTGAGGCACTTTATGGGCAGAGGTGTAATACTCCTATCAGTTGGAGGGATCTAGTGAAAAAATGTTGATTAGATTAGATATGTTGGAAGAGATGGAACATGAAATGCAACTTATTAAAAGGAATTTGAAGGCATGACATGATAGGTAGAAGAGTTATGCAGACCAATACAAGGTATTTAAGGAGTTTCAGGTTGGGGAACATGTTTACTTGTGCATCAAGCCCAAGAGGAGCTCCTTGAGGATTGGATCATGTGTTAAGCTGGAACCTCGATATTGTGGGCCTTTCAAGATCCTTGAGAGGATTGGACCGATGGCCTACCGACTTGAACTACCTTTGAAAGTGAAATTCTGTGATGTTTTCCATGTTTCATTGCTTAAGATGCATGTACATGATTTTGATCATGTGATTGACTAGTTTGTATTGTAGGTGGAATCTGAGTGATAATTCAAGATAGAATCACAATTCATATTGCAGTGGAAACAACTCATGCTTAGAATAGAGAAATGGAGCAGGTTAATGTGCAATGGAAGTACTTTGGGCCCAATGAAGCTACATGGGAGATGGCTAATCAGATGTGCAATATGCATCCTTCATTATTTTCTAGTTTGAGCAAATCAGTTTTTGGTATATACATATGTACATGTAAATGACTGTATATACTGTAACAAGCTATGTTATAAAGCTCCAATAAGTATTATGATTGTCATGTTTGTTATGCTTGTCATGGTTTGTAGCATTTGTTCATTGTAAATACTACATTAGGCTATGTTATAAAGCTCCATGGTATTTTCAGCAATTTACTGGTCATAGGTGTCATAGAACACCAAGGATGGTGTTCCCCCTGTTAGCGCTTGAAATTTCACCTCAGGCTGAGAAAGGTAAACCTCAAGGCTACATCAAACCATTTAGCCTCGTAGCTAGCCCTACGGGGCAGGAGAAGGCTCTCTCCGGTCAATCTCGGCAGATCTTCAATGGGATGAGATGACCAACAAGGTAACACTGATATTAGGCTAGTAAACTGATTAAAAAGGTTGATTTGGGGTTTTTTGGGTTTTTGGGGGCAAATTGAGGAATTGCAATTTTGGGTGCGGGGATTTGACACAGTTTCTGCAGGGGGTTCTTTGGGGCGAGGTAGGAGACCGTATTGATGCCTTTGATTGAGGTGAGTGGATGGAAAAGACCGGTGAGGAGCTAAGGAGAGCAAATAATACTTTGAATTCTCCTTAAACAGTAGAAAACATAGAAATTAAACAAATTTAAAAGCAGAGCATGGCAAGCATGAATTCTTACTTTAACACTTCATTTGTTTAATGTGCAGCAGTAAAGGAAAGGAAATGATTCACATAAACACACTTACAAGAACATTGAGAAACACACCATCAACACATGAGTCCATAAGAATCCCAAAGAGGACTGCAAAACCCTGGTCTTCCTTAGCCAAAAATTGCAGAGATACAGTGAAATAATACAATGATAGCTTCTCCCTCAAGAGCCCAACCTTCCAACCTCTGAAAATGTTTAAGAAAATACATAATATAGGAAAACCAACCTCTTCCCTTGCCTCTAGGGGTCGAGATCATCCTTCTAGGAGCTGTTTCAACTAATTCTAAACTAAGCACTAAAATCTAGGCAGTCAAAACAACTTGCCTCTATAAGCTAGGAAACCAATCCATTCATTAAATATTTACGCTTGAAATAAATGAATCTTCTAGAAGTGTTAAACAAGAGTAAAAGTGTCTTATAGTTACAATAATTACATCAAAGATAATCATCTTCCACCCCAAAAAGTCAAACCAAGTCAAATCTGCGTTTTCTGGGCTGAACAAGTCAATTCTGGCAAAATCTGCTCAACGGGTCGCGCCCCTTTGGAGCTCTATTTGAGGCACTTGCAGGTGTCAGAATTGGGTGCAGGATAGCTCGTTGGAAAGATATATGAGTATAATTTCCAACCCAACTGAAATTTTTGTATTTTGGGGTCATTTTCCCTGTCAAAACTTAATTCTCCCAAGACAGCTTTCTGCAGTTCAAAAAAGTGGCAGAAAGTCAAATTTTTCATGTATTTTGACCTTCTGGAGGCCCAAAACTCCATAAAAACTCAAGTCCATCCATGGGCATATGTAACTTTGCATAAAAAATCATGAAATGCTGAGTTTTTGTGAAAAGGAGTTGCCATGACAAAGGGTCTCACCGGGGGTGAGACCCGTTAAAGAGTCAAAACATGTAAATTACCAAAAAATGGCAAAATTACCCAAAATTCTCAAAAAATTTTGGGATTTGAGATGTGGATAGGCTATTGAGTTCCTTGATCCTTCAGTGAGGCCTCAGCCAAGATATGGAGGGGATCGGGCCTCTTTCTCCTTTTTTGTGCCTTGGCCAACCGCCTTGGCTCCGACGATTGTAATTTTGACATTTCTCTAAAACCATGACACCTGTGAAAAAAGTGAAGGAGGTTTTTCTTCCTTGGAATGTTGTGGACAAAAACCTCTCTCAGTTTTCCAAAATTCATCTTTTATTGCTCTGGAACATCATTTGAGTGCGACTTTTCCCGATGTGTGAAACAAGGAATTTTGTCGAAATGGAGCGAAATGAAGGGGATAGGGGGCTTCTAAATTCTTGGGGAAATTTTTGGAAGTAGGGAGGGATGTTAGGAAGCAGGGGAAAGTGGAATATCAGAGATTGAGTGAGGGGAAGGGGTCCAAAAGGGAAAAACACAGGCCAAACCTAGAAACTTGCCAAGTTGTAGCTAGAAACTAGGGTTTGAGCAAAAATGAGGAATTTGGCGGATCTAAGGGATGGGAAGCATTTGGTAAGGTACTTTAAGGATAGGGGAAGGTGTATGAACATCACGATACAAGTTTTGCCAATGATTTGACCATCCAAGAGAAATTAGCTTTCAAAACCCTAGGAGAGGGAAATGACCTTACCTAGGCACAACTGAAGCATGAATAAGGTGTAAAATGAATCATTCGACACTGACATGATAATGACAACCCTCTGGATGATGATAGGCTCAGCTGAATGATGACATGGACTGACATTTGGGCAAACCCTAGACCTAATGCCTAGTGACCAAATTCTGCTTGAAGACTCACTGAAATGACAAAATTTGACCTTGACACTCTGAGACCACTTTGTAAGAGTGTATTTGATCACTGTAGGAAGGCTGGAAAGACTGACACTAACACCCCCAAGGGGGAGAGGTTTGTAATATCTCCTAGTTGATTTTATATATAAATAAAATAAGACCAATATCATGGGACATGTATTCCAATTTGAATGTTGGGAAAATCATAGTGATGGGTATCACTGGTGATTAATTAATGCCTATGGAAATTGGCAAAGGCATTGGAAAAGGAAAAGTGGAAATAATTAGCATTTTATTTATGAAATAAAGGAAAATAGGAGAAAAGGAAGGTGAAGAGACACAAATTTGCATGAGAGGGAAATTGAAGGAAAAAGGAAGGAAATTGAAGAAAGTAAACACCTCAATGATAAAAAGGCTTATGAGGATTAGTTGCTAGCCATTCGACATTTTTTTGGTGGAGCTCTCCTCTATTATTTCATTCCCTCATGCTCTTTCACACTTAGAGTATTCTTGGAGCATTCTTGGATCACTTTGGCATACATTTGATTTAGAGAAAGTAGGAAAAAGAAAAATAGGAAAGCACAAGGGAACAGGTGGATTACCAACTACAACTGGATTACTTTGTACGTAATAGGTTGAATGTGTGATTTCATTGCTGATTTATATATGCATGGTATATGAATACGATTTGTCGGTTATGTGTTGTCATTTGCATGGATATTTTCCTAGATTGACAATGGTTTTAGCCTTGCCTTGCCATTTCCTGAATAGACATGGTGTTGCAGGTTTTTTCACTTGATTGTTTTCTGATTGGTTCTCATAATTCCTCATGGTTGTGGGTTGGAAAAAACACTGTAGAACCGTTGGAGGGTTGAGTTACTAATCCTTGGATCCAGGTTGGAAAAACGATTTAGAGCCTTGGAAGATTGTGGGTTGAGCTACTAGTTTCTAGAGCCCAAGACAACTTGGGTAGAGACCAATCTAGTTGGTGTTAGTGATGTCTGACTGTGCAGGTGGAATCACTATGGTTGAGGGTTTAGGTTGTTTGGCCTCTAGAATCACTCAATTGGTTTTATTTTGGCTTATTCCATGAGACCCCACATTCATGCTTGGAATATGGTGTGGGGGTGATTGCGTGAAAGAGAGATTTGGTTTAGCCCAATCTATGGTCGGGTGGTACATGGAAGTCCCTAAGTTGGTTGGTATTCTCACATGTTAATATGATACATTTCCTTATTGTGATATATGAGTATTTGTAGTGATTATGTTGGTGATATTATGGCTAAGTGGCCATGATCTCTATGTTGGTTATATTCTAGTTATATGTTGGTTATATGATGTGCATTATCTATGGCTCTTGTCATGAATCATTTAGTCATTGATTGGTTGATGGATGTATCGACTAATAGCATTGTTACATCTATGTGGAGAGGGAATAGGGCCTTATTGGTGATTCTAAAAAGAATCTCAAACTATTATGATCACATATGCACTCATGACCTATAGCTTACATGTTTTCCATTTGTTTGACGAAATGTCTAGTGTTTTCTAAGAACTCTAGGTCAAGATTTTCCTCCATGTTTGAATGTTTTGCCTTTTTTCCATGTCAATTATAGAAAGTCTTAGACAATTAATTGGGAGTGGTCTCGAGGTTGATCTAGTATTGTGGCTCAAATCTCGGGACCACACCCTCTAAAGTAGGAAAGTTGGGTAGCAACCACATGGAGGCAATGTTATGCAAGCAGTTGGAGCCCTTCACCTGCACCCGGGCCTTGTCATGCATGTGTTTGGGGGTCTATGTGAGTGAAAATGAGCCCCAACTCATTTTTTGGTCACTTGGGGTGGTTCTTTGGCCCGTGATCATCCTATAGCCCTAAGGGATGTTGTAAGTTATCAATTGTTGGTCAGTTTTTAGGCCCTACTTCCTTAACTAGATCTAGGAGGTTAGGTAATGTCATAGTAACTCTACATCTCATATTTACATTGGCAAGTTGGTGAAAATAGGTAAATGTGGGAGGGGTGGTTATAGGATATGCCTAATTAAGATCCCTATAATTCACACAATCATGAATAGTATCCTAATTTTTGGTGATGAGAATGATGTTAGAAACATAGTCTATGAAGGGAACTAGATTGATGAACTCAAGTTAGAGCCTCTTTTCGAAATCCACCTTGATGGAAGCATGTTTGTGAGGATTGACTAGTTAAATCCTTTGTTAAACTAGATTAGCATATTCATAAGTGATTATTTCATGCTCTACAATTTGAGGATCAATGACAAGCATTTATTCATGGGACCTGTTATCACTCAGGTTGTCCCTTGGCTCCTTAAGGGATACGACTGAGGTAACCACAAACCAATCTTTGGACTACAGGTTCTAGCCCACCTGCAATCATAGAGGGATCTCTCTTAATGATTTAGCTTTGTTGATGATGATTTTAGGCTAGTTATTGAGTTCAAGGGGTTTTGTTTAAGTTTCGGTGGGAAGTATGAAGCTTTCAAGTAGAGAGGTAATGCATAGTATGATAAGTTCAAACCATTGGGCATGGAGTCAAGGATTAGGACTGCTGGTGCATTTTCTTGGTCACAAGAGGAAAATGGAGCAAGATAGCTACACATAAAACAACTTTCAAGATAAATGGAGATGGATTGAAGGCTAAGGAATGAGAGGCAATTAAGAATCTCTCTTTCAGCTTAACAGAAGGAAGGTGAATGAGCTCTATCTAGGAGCAGTAAAGAATCCCTAGATAACTGTCAAACATGAATGAAACAGAGCAAATACGAGCCATGAGGAATTCATATTTATGCCTAAATCAGAAGAAAACATATAGAAGTCACAGAAACTGAGCATAGAGTGTAGCCACGCAAATTCTAAGCTAATCTTTATTTCTGTAACTTAGATGGTAATATATGTATGATATAAACATATATGAATTTAAAACAGAGATAAGAAACACTTATTGAGTCATGTTGCAGCACAAGAATTCCATATTCATTCTTCAAAACAGTAATAAGATAGCAAATAGTCCATCCTCCAAGATTTTCAGCAATCTTTGATTAATGAAAACATCAAGTATACAGAGCGAGTCTCTAGCGGAGCAAATCAACCAACCAACCCTCTAAACAGTAAATTAGGGTGGTTTTATAAGCAAAATATCTACAAGAATCAGATCTGATGCAATAAGTGTCTTTAACTTAACATATGCCTGAAATAAATGCTCAAAATATCTATCTAATGCTGCGCCGGGGGCAGCCGCCTCAAAAAACGAGTAACTATGGTGTCCTTTGGAGATCTGTGTTGGAATTTGGCCATAACTGTGCTTTGATCTCTGATCCATTGCTGTTCAGTGGCTTTAAATTCTTTAACTGTGACCGGAGAGCCTTGATGGGCTTTCACTGCTTTCTTTGACTTTGTTGGAAGCCATTCAATGTTCACCTGCTTTGGGAAATAAAGATTTCCATTAAAAACATTTAACTGATACTCTTTGCCACTTCCTTGATATGCTTTGGCACTGAATGTGCACCTTTTCTCACTGCTGATACTCTTTAAATTGTCCCATCGATCTCTTATGGCTGTTTCTCGACCCTCTGTTTGCCTTTAGAACTGTCTTTGCCCCTTTTCCGAACCTATGTGAAGAAATTCATGTGAATTTGCGAATTTTGGGCCCTGCTGGTAGCCGCGTGATGAGAGGGCTTCCATTTTGGCCTATTTCCGTTAGCGATCGCGCATCAAAAACTGCCTCGGTTTTTCATTCCGGGCATCCGTTGCTGCAGATTTCGGGCTTCGCGCCCTTTTCGGTGATGATGTCAGCATGACATCAGTGGGGTCTCAGTACGACGGTGATGTGGCAGGGTGACGTCGGTAGTATGGTCGGGTGACATGGTGGTACGGTAGGGGTGATGACGTGGCAGTACGGTGGCAGCGATGTGGCAAGGACACGGTGGCAGGAGGCCGCCGCAGGATGGTGATGTCATGATGACGTGGTGTTGACGTAGGAGGGCAGAAGGCGATATCCGGTTTTCCCCGCACCACCTTTTGGCATAGGCGGTATTGGGGAAGGGGCCTCCGAACACACCGGGAGGCTGACACGTGGTGGGGGTACGACGGGGAAACCGCCCATCCCCCAGACGTTAACCTCTAGCGGATCGACATATGAAAACACTCGCCCACTGTTGATCTGAAGTGCTGGGCATCAGACGGCTGGTGGGCTGATTGGGGTAGCGCGCAACTTTGGAGCGGGGCTCACGCAAATTATTTTTTTAAAATAATATTATGCCGCGGGGGTTCTAAACATTAGAAAATGTGGGTTTATGTGTTATGCGGGTTAGGTTTAAGCAGGGGAGAACGATAATTTAATGTTTAATAAAACATTTAAACATTAACTTTGGGAAAATGATTGTGGAGCGGTAGAAATATGAGGTTTTATGGGTAAAGGGGTGGATATAGGTTATTGGCCTAACCAGAGGTTTAGACCAATCCCAGAGTTTATGACATAGATGGGTTCATAATAGTCCCAGGTGGACTATTATATCCCAGAACTATATGTACATAGCTATAGTGCTATAGGGTGGGATATGTAATATTTTTGGATTTTTATATAGTTTTTGAATAATAGGGAGTAGGGAAATGATCTAGGGAGCTAGATAGTAGAGTTAAGAGTTAATATGAATTTGTGAGGTGAAGTGTAGGGGGGCTAAGTTTGTGAATTGAAACTTAGACATAGGAAGTGAATGGACTGTGGAGACATGATTTTTACACAAGAAATGTGGCTTCTTTTCATAGAAGAAAGTCAAAGCTTGACTTGGTGCTTTACAAAAATGAAGTGATAACAGGACTGGTTGGGCAGATCCCAAGGTCCTCAAGGGGATGTTAGTGAGTGATTTGGGGAGTGAGAAGAAGGGGGGGTTAGACATGCCTCGCTTGAGCTCCTCCAAAGGGGAATTTCCTTGCACTTTTGATCTGAATAGATATAACACTTGAAAAACATGAAATGGATCACATAGCTTACTTCTGCAACCACAAAACTACTTACCTAGCCTACTTACCTAGCATTTTTTCTTCTTTTTGCATGGGTGCACTTGGACTTGCAGACCCTGATTATCCTTTTTTCTTTTTGCTATCCTCCTATCTAAATCTACACTTATTTCTTCCAAGGGCCCAGATTAAGCAGTTGGGCTCCTTTGTTTCTCTACCTATCTACAAATCTGCCAAGATTAAGCTGTTTGGACAAATATTCATTCTCTATATTCTACAACAAGAAATTGAAACCTAGGGAAGCCAAGATTAAGCTGTTTAGCCTTCCCTTAATAGAAAATTCTTCAAAAATGGTAAACTCATCAAAATTTGGAATACAACAGTGGCATTTAGACTGGCACACTTTCATGGCCTCTTCTTTGGCCTCTTTTGGAAATATGGAGCATTGCAGCATGCAAAGTATGACATATTTGGCACTTTCAACTATCAATCATGAAAGATGAACACCTGTTGCAACAGGAGGCTAACAGTGGCTCCACTTGGGGATGGCTTTTCCTTGTGAAAAGCCAAGAACAACAGGTCAGACTGCCTTGATTTTATTTTGCTACTGTAGACTGAAATTTCCCTTGGACTGGCTGTCAAATGATTTGAAACTTTTGAGACCTGAACACAACATTCTCATAAACTGAATTTTTATACCATAGCAGCATCGCCTGCATTCTTCTGCGTGCTCTATCATTATATGCATCTCTGCCTAAGAACCTACCTTTGAAATAAACACAACATAGGGGAACAAAACTCGAGCACTTCCCTTGATTCTATTTTGAAAAAAGGGTGCTGATGTAAACTGAAAATCCTCCTTTCTTTTGATACTATTGACTGAAAAACTGCCTGCTCTTTTGCTGCGATTAATGCAATGACGGAGATCTGAATGGAGGACTTGCTTTGGTTCTGCCTTTAAAGAACTTTGCTGCACTGTTCCATTATTCGACCTGCTAAAAAAAAACAAAGTGCTGAAAATACAAGTATTTATGTACAAATATAATACAACTACATTCTGTTCAACCACAGAGATCAAAATAATGCTTTGGCATTCTGCCATTGACAGGGCCTTCTTCAGTTATGTCTTCCTCTACAGATTTGAGGAAATATGTGTTGTTGCCCTGCACAACGCTAATAACAAATGGACCTTTCCATAAAAAATCGAATTTTGCATGTTTGCCCTTGTCTTCTCTTCGTGAGTCCCACCTTAGAACTTTTTTGCCAACACAAAAATCCTCAGCCTTAGATCTCTTATCAAACATCCTTTTGAGCTTCTCTTGAAAACTTTGAGCTCTTTCATAGACCTATCCTCTTGTTTGCTGAAGATGAATGGTATGGTTTATTCTTCGTTGAATATCATTTGGTTCTGCCTGAACCTCTTGTAACAGCTTCATAATGGAAATTCCCAAAGAAGATGGAAACCTGGCCTCCATGCCATACACCAGCTCATAAGGGCTCATCCCAATGGATTTCTTTGTTGAAAGTTTGTTTTCCCATAGGGCATTTGTGAGCTTCCTATGCTAGTTCTTCTTGTTTTCTTCTAAGATATTCTTGATAATACTAATCAGGCTCTTGTTAAATGACTCGGCCAAGCCATTACCTTGAGGGTAATAGGCTGTGGAATGGCCCAAGGTAATGTGAAATTTATGGAAAAAATTGATCATCTTTTTGGATTTGAAGGTAGCAACGTTGTCAGTAATGATCTTCTTGGGGCAGCCAGATCTAGAAAGGATATTGCACTCAAGGAATTAGATAATGATGGAGTCATTGGCCTGTCTACATGGGATGGCTTCAATCCATTTAGTGAAATAGTCGGTGGCTGTTAGAATCCACTCTGGCCTCAGGAAGAGGGGTGGATTTCTCCAATGAAGTGAAGACCCCATTGTTGAAAGGGCTTCTCGGTTGAGATGGGCGAGGCACAGGTAACATCTTTCTTTTGCCCTCAAAGATTTGGCATTTATGACATGAGATAACAAACTTCTTTACATCTGCAAATAAAGAGGGCCAATAGAAACCAACCCTTAAAATTTTATCAGCAGTGGACTTCCAATATAGATGTCCTCCATAGTCCCCTGCATGGAATTATTTCATGACATTGTTAGTTTCATTCATGGTTAAAAAATTAAGCAATATGCCTTCACGATTTTTCAAAAATAAAGCACCATCTATGACACAAAACTTTGAAGCCTTCATTTTCAAAAATCTTTTCTTGGTTCTAGACAATCCTGGGGGAGCAAATAGGTTTAACAAAACAAAGCATATATCAGCATACCATGGAGATTGCAAAAAGGTTTCACTGATCTGTGGATTCGCCAGCTCCTGTTCATTGTCAAGTTGGTTAATGTCTAAGGCTTGAAAGTTTGTTTCGGACATCAGTTTGGCTAAACCTTGTCCCTTTATGAGCTTGGTTGGTTTTATTTCTATGTCATACTCAAGGATGTTAGAAATCCACTTTCCTCTTTTTCCTTCTAGCCCCTCTTGGGTTAATATGTCTTTTACAACAACATTTGGGACATAGGCAATCACATGTGAATATAAAATGTAAACTCGGAACTCTTTGATTGCTTTAACAAGGGCATAGGTCTGCTTCTCCATGATTTGGTACTTCAAATGGGCATCTCTTAAGGCTCGGCTGAAAAATGCAATTGGCTTTTCAGCTCCTTGCTCATCCTTTTGCAAAAGGACAACAGCCATGGTGTGCTCAGATGCAAATGAAAAAATGATGAAATCCTTGTCAAATTGTGGACTTGTGAGGACTGGGGCTTGGGTTAAGGCAATTTTGATACTCTCAAAGGCTTGTTTGGTTTCAAGAGACAATTTTACCTTGGCATCCTTTTTTAACATGTTTCTTAATAGTCTTATCAGCTCGACTAGATTTGGGATAAATCTCCTTAGGAAATTGATCTTTCCGAGGAATTCTTGCAACTCTTTTATGTTCCTTGGATATGGGATTTGGAGGATGGCTTGGATCCTTTCCGGATCTATTCTAATTCCATCTTTTGATATGATATGGCCAAGAAGTTTTCCTTCTTCAAGGCCAAAGAGAGACTTCTTGGGGTTCAAGGAAATGCCATATTTCCTACATGTCATGAATATTTGCCTCAAATGTTTTAGGTGCTCTTGATCAAATTTGGAGAAAGGGGTAAGGTCATCAAGATAGACAACCAAGAAATCATGGATTTCCTTGGCAAATGCAATGTCCATGGCCCTTTGAAAGGTAGCACCAACGTTTTTTAGTCCGAAAGGAATTTTAACATACTTAAATGTTCCCCACGGTGTGGTAAAGGTTGTCTTGTCTTGGTCATCCGGGTGAACAAGTATTTGATTAAAACCTGAAAAGCCATCTAGCAAAGAGATTCTAGATGACCCCACTACTCTTTGTAGAATGTGGTCCATTTTGGGCAATGGGTAGTGGTCTTTTAGGAAGACTTGGTTTAAATTTATTAGGTCTACACATAGCCTAATCTCACCTGTCTTTTTTCTTGTGGGAACAAGGTTGGATACCCATTCAGCAAATCTGATGGGGGCTATGATACCTCCTTCAAACATTCTTTTCACTTCCTTTTCAATCAAAGGTAGAAGCATAGGATTGATTCTCCTCAGTTTCTGTTTGAAGGGCTTTTGGTTTGGTTTTAAGGGAATGGTGTGTTGGATCACTGAGGTGTCATAGGACTTCAAGTCCTCATAACTCCAAGCAAATACATCTTGGAATTCTTTAAACAAATCAAAATATTTGGGCTTTTGATCGGGTGGCAAAGATTGAGATAGTTTGATCATTTTGGGTTTCTCTGTTGTCCCAATGTTGTGTTCTTCTGTAGCAGCATTTAAGGGTTGCATTTTTGGTTTTTTGGGAACATCATTTGTATCAAACATATCTTCTAACGGGATGAGGCCAGCAGGGAGAAAGTTATCTTTTAGGTCAACGATCTCGGCCTCTATTTCGGCTATTTCCTGCAAATGCATCTGTTTTAGCTCTTCTATGTTTGCACTGTCAAAAACAGTTGGGTTTAGGATTTTTTTGGCTGTTGCAGTTGTTACAGCCTACTGCTTTTCATTTGTTTGCTGTTGTTCATCCGTTATAGCATCCATGTCAATGTTAATATTTGAAAACTCATGCTCAAGAGTGAGGAAATTGTTAATCTGGGCATCATTTTTGAACACTTGACAATCTTTAACATTATTTGGGATAGTAGGCCTATGTTTTATCTCAGCAGTGAAATGGTGGTTTGGCTCAAAGGGAAGCTTGCATGTACTAGCAAAAATGGCTAGGCTGTGTGCATGAATGTTATGATTTCTTGAAATCTTGGCAAGCTTGGATTCAGTGAATGTATTGAGTATATTAGTGGAAGCAGTCCTATAGGATCTCATTCTATTGTCATTGGTAACAAAGTTGCCTTTCATTTGTTGTATGATTAAACCCGAGTCACCTAGAATGGACACTTTTGCAGCTCCTAGAGCTTTGAGCAGTTTAAGGCCTAAAAGGAGAGCCTCATACTCTGCCATGTTATTGGTGCATTTGAAATTAAATCTGTAGGCATGGCCTTCTGCATGATTGTTATGTGTATTGTGAATCCATACACCTGCCCCTGCTCCTAACTTGTTAACAGAGCCATCAAACTCTAAATACCATGTCATTTCTTGCTTGTGGTTAGTATCAAGAGTTTGAGTCATTCTTGTAGTGGGCAGATTTGAATTTTCTATTTGGGGAGGTTCTTCTTGTATGCTAGTTGCCCTGATTGTTTTGACAGTTTCATCAGTATGGGCAACCGATTCTTCATTGATGTGTGTGTCCAGTTCTAAAGCCAACGGCTTATCATCAGTGGGAGGACTTGTTTCATCATTAAATAGAATAAAAGAATCCATATCAGAATGGATTGAGTGAATAGGAAAATTTTGGGGCTTGTCCTCACTAGTTACCACATACTTCATCAGTGTTTCTCTATATAGTCTCTTTCGTTGCCGAAAGACAAATATAGTGGCATAAGAGAGGTCTAATTGGAGGGATAATTGGAGTTTTGCTCCCCAAGATCTTGACAATAGCATGCCATACTTTGGTGGAATGTCAACAACCACCACATCCATGAGGATTGTCTTGTTGGGATATTGGAATAAGGAGAAACACAAGTCTTTAATGAGGCCTAAAAACTTGACTTGACTTGAGTCAAAGGAGAATAGATCTTTGTATGGCCTAGTGACATCAAGGTTTAGTTTCTCCATTACAGCTTTGGGCATAAGATTGTGTGAGGCACCTGAGTCAAACATAGCATTGTGCAAGACTTTGTCATGTATATGTAAACTGACATAAAAGGGTAGAACAGATCCATATGTTGATTTTCCATTAACTTCTGGACCGAACAGCAGTTCAGGGGTATCATCTAAAACATTTACATCATCCTTGACCTCTGGCATTTGAAGTGATCTTTGAATTTGTTGCCTATACACATCATGTTTGGCAAGTTCCGAGAGAGGGACAGATATCTTCAACTTGCCAATCTCTGCTTCTAAGTTAAATGATTTTTCAGATTGGGTTTTAGTATTGTGAGAGGCAGGCTTCCCTTTTTCCATTGGAGTATCAGCAATTTGTTCTTGTTTATCAGCGTTATGGGAAGTGATTGCTTGCGGTTTTTCAGTTTTAGGAGGGCTTTTTGGAACGCTGTTCGAGTTCTCTTTCAAGGAAGAAGGCGACAGAGGCTGATCAATAGAAGGTTGCACATCTGTTATGTCCTCTACAGTCACTTGATGCGGGTTTGGTACAATTATATCAGCTGGTTCTGTTATAATAGCCTTGCCTTTAATCTTTTTGGGCTGTTTGCCCTCCTTTGGTTTGCTAGGTACAGGACTGTCACTGGTTCTTGTTCTTAATTTATATTGTTTTTGTACCTCATACACAGAAGAATCATAGCCCTGTTTAAAGTCAAAAGGCTCACCAGACTTAGTTTGAAATTGATTAAAGTCATGCTCATCTTGGTCTGCTTGAGTTAGGAAAATTTGTTGCTCAGCCTTCAAATCCACTAAGTTCATGTGAGTGTCCTCTGTGTGCTCACTAGATGTAGATGCTTCAGCATAATTTTCATGAAAAGGAGGCCTTACATCATGGTCTGGGCTAGACCTACCATCATTTGTGTTTTGAGATTTCCTGAAATTTGGGTTCCTTATGGTATTAGGTCGTTGTCCTTCCCATGATGATTTCCTCTCAACACTCTCTACTCTGTCTCCTAGCCTATGCATGCCACTGATAATAGCATCTAGCTTTTGATCTAAGGCTGAGGGTTCCTCTTTAAAGGTGGTTCTTCTCTCGGTTCTAACTCTGTTTCTTTTGGCAATTAGATTTGCCTCTATGCTAACAACAACATTTTGCAAGTCTGCAAGGGTTTGAGGGGCTCTTTCCCTTAACTGATAAGCCATGTTGGTATCAAAACCATCAGGGAATTTATACAAAGCAAGATCAAGTGGAGGTCTTAAGTTCTGTGGTATTGCATTATAAACATTATTAAATCTTGCACAATAGTCCAAGACAGACCCTTGAGGGCCTCTTTTGATGGTGTCATATTCAGATAATATGTGCAAGGGGTCTTTCTTTTTCTCCCATATGTTGATAAATGACTGGTATAAGGCTTCTGGGTCTGCTATGGAATTGGCTGTGAGTGCTCTAAACCAAGTCTTGACATCACCTGTCAAACTTTGGATGAAAATCTTCATTCTCACGCTATCATCATCTATCTCATAGTTCTCAAAATAGTCTTGCATCTTCTTGGTATGATGAAGGGCTGTGCAAGAACCAGTTCCATCAAAATATGTGATTTTAGTTTGATAATCCTGAGGCATAGCCCCAGGATTTACAGGTAATTGCAGGGGTGCATATCTATCAGCCATATTCGTAGGGATAAGTGGAATAGCAGGGATAAATGGAATGATTGGAACAATGGTAATAATATTGGTAATGGGAGTATGTGTAGTGAATGGAGGTGTGGAAGGAGTGCTTTGAGAGGTGGATGATGAGCAAGGGGAAGTAGGGGTTGAACGAAATAAAACTTCGACAAGGGTTGGAACACAACTTGGCTAAACTGTTTCAGGGCTAGAATCAACAAATCGTCTCTTCGCTCTAGATTCCCGAGCTTCCTTGGAATTAAATTGGGATTTTCAAAATCAGCTGGGGGATTTCGGTCTGGGTTTGACCTTGTATAACGCGTTTTCTTCTTTGGAACCAGCTTTTGAACTTGTTTTGGTATTTTCTGTGAATTTTTTTAGAATTAGCAAGGAATAGATCAAATTTTGGAATAGCTATCTATAACTTAAAACTAGCATGAAGATTGACTGAAGCAACATTTATTTACTCCTGTAAATGCAAAGCAAGAATAGTTTCAAAGGCTCCCTGGCTAACATTCAGGCTTCATCTGTAGTTTTAAGGAATATACAGCAATTGGAAAACTCATTGGGTCCCCAGCGGGGTCGCCATTATGTTATGACTCAGGTTGTCCCTTGGCTCCTTAAGGGATATGGCCGAGGTAACCACAAACCAATCTTTAGACTGCAGGTTCTAGCCCACCTGCAATCAGAGAGGGCTCTCTCTTAATGATTTAGCTTTGTTGATGATGATTTTAGACTAGTTATTGAGTTCAAGGGGTTTTGTTTATGTTTCGGTGGGAAGGATGAAGCTTTCAAGTAGAGAGGTAATGCATAGTATGATAAGTTCAAACCATTGGGCATGGAGTCAAGGATTAGGACTGCTGGTGCGTTCTCTTGGTCACAAGAGGAAAAGAGAGCAAGATAGCTACACATAAAACAACTTTCAAGCTAAATGGAGATGGATTGAAGGCTAAGGAATGAGAGGCAATTAAGAATCTCTCTTTAAGCTTAACAGAGGGAAGGTGAATGAGCTCTATCTAGGAGCAGTAAAGAATCCCTAGATAACTGTCAAACATGAATGAAACAGAGCAAATACAAGCCATGAGGAATTCATATTTATGCCTAAATCAGAAGAAAACATATAGAAGTCACAGAAACTGAGCATAGAGTGCAGCCACTCAAATTCTAAGCTAATATTTCTTTCTGTAACTTAGATGGTAATATATGTATGAAATAAACATATATGAATTTAAAACAGAGATAAGAAACACTTATTGAGTCATGTTGCAGCACAAGAATTCCATATTCATTCTTCAAAATAGTAATAACACAGCAGACAGTCCATCCTCCAAGCTTTTCAGCAGTCTTTGATTAATTAAAACATCAAGTATACAGAGCGAGTCTCTAGTGGAGAAAATCAACCAACCAACCCTCTAAACAGTAAATTGGAGTGGTTTTATAAGCAAAATATCTACAAGAATCAGATTTGACAGACCTGATGCAATAAGTGTCTTTAACCTAACATATGCCTGAAATAAATGCTCAAAATATCTATCTAATGCTGCGCCTGGGGCAGCCGCCTCAAAAAACAAGTAACTATGGTGTCCTTTGGAGCTCTGTGCTGGCATTTAGCCATAACTATGCTTTGATCTCTGATCCATTGTTGTTTGGTGGCTTTAAATGCTTTAACTGTGATCAGAGAGCCTTGATGGGCTTTCACCGCTTTCTTTGACATTGTTGGAGGCCATTCAATGTTCACCTGCTTTCGGAAATAAAGATTTCCATTAAAAACATTTAACTGAAACTCTTTGCCACTTCCTTGATATGCTTTGGCACTGAATGTGTGCCTTTTCTCACCGCTAATACTCTTTAAACTATCCCATCGACCTCTTATGGCTGCTGCTCGACCCTCTATTTGCCTTTAGAACTGTCTTTGCCCCTTTTCTGAACCTATGTGAAGAAATTCATGTGAATTTGTGATATTCAGGCCCTGTTGGTAGCCGCTCCATGAGAAGGCTTCCATTTTGGCCTATTTCCCTTACAGATGTGCGATTAGCGCTAATCGCGCATCAAAAACTGCCTCGGTTTTTCATTCCAGGCATCCGTTGCTACAGATTTCACGCTTCACGACCTTTTTGGTGATGATGTCAGCATGATGTCAGCGGGGTCCCAGTACAGTGGTGATGTGGTAGGGTGACGTTACCAGGGTGACGTCAGCAGTACGGCCGGGTGATGTGGTGGTGCGATAGGGGTGATGACGTGGCAGTACGGCGGCAGAGACGTGGCAAGGACACAGTGGTAGGAGGCCGCCGCAGGATGATGACGTCATGATAACGTGGTGCTGACATAGGAGGGTGGAAGGCAGCATCCGGTTTTCCCCGCACCACCTTTCGGCATAGGCGGTATTGGGGAAGGGGCATCCGAACACACCGAGAGGCTGACACGTGGCGGGGGTACGACGGGGAAACCGCCCATCCCCCGGACGTTAACCTCCGGCGGATCGGAATATGAAAACACCCGCCCACCATTGATCTGAAGCGCTGGGCATCGGACGGCTGGCGGGCTGATTGGGGTAGCACGCAACTTTGGATCGGGGTCCGCGCAATTTTTTTTTAAATAATATTATGTCGCGTGGGTTCAAACTTTAGAAAATGTGGGTTTATGTGTTAAGCGGGTTAGATTTAAGCGGGGGGAGAACGATAATTTAATGTTTAATAAAACATTTAAACATTAACTTTGGGAAAATGACTGCGGAGGGGTAGAAATATGAGGTTTTATGGGTAAAGGGGTGGATATAGGTTATTGGCCTAACCAGAGGTTTAGATCAATCCCAGAGTTTATGACACGGATGGGTTCATAATAGTCCCAGGTGGACTATTATATCCCAGAACTGTATGTACATAGCTATAGTGCTATAGGGTGGGATATGTAATATTTTTGGGATTTTTATATAGTTTTTGTATAATAGGGGGTAGGGAAATGATCTAGGGAGCTAGATAGTAGAGTTAAGAGTTAATATGAATTTGTGAGGTGAAGTGTAGGGGGGCTAAGTTTGTGAATTGAAACTTAGACATAGGAAGTGAATGGACTATGGGGACATGATTTTTACACAAGAAATGTGGCTTCTTTTCATAGAAGAAAGTCAAAGCTTGACTTGGTGCTTTACAAAAATGAAGTGATAACAGGACTAGTTGGGCAGATCCCAAGGTCCTCAAGGGGATGTTAGTGAGTGATTTGGGGAGTGAGAAGAAGGGGGAGTTAGACATGCCTCGCTTGAGCACTTCCAAAGGGGAATTGCCTTGCATTTGTGATCTAAATAGATATAACACTTGAAAAACATGAAATGGATCACATAGCTTACTTCTACAACCACAAAACTACTTACCCAACCTACTTACCTAGCATTTTTTCTTCTTTTTCCATGGGTGCACTTGGACTTGCAAACCCTGATTATCCTTTTTTCTTTTTGCTGTCCTCCTATCTAAATCTACACTTATTTCTTCCAAGGGCCCAGATTAAGCAGTTGGGCTCCTTTGTTTCTCTACCTATCTACAAATCTGCCAAGATTAAGCTGTTTGGACAGATATTCATTCTCTATATTCTACAACAAGAAATTGAAACCTAGGGAAGCCAAGATTAAGTTGTTTGGCCTTCCCTTAATATAAAATTCTTCAAAAATGGTAAACTCATCAAAATTTGGAATACAGCAGTGGCATTTAGACTGGCACACTTTCATGGCCTCTTCTTTGGCCTCTTTTGGAAATATGGAGCATTACAACATGCAAAGTATGACATATTTGGCACTTTCAACTATCAATCATGAAAGATGAACACCTGTTGCAACAGGAGGCTAACAGTACCGAGTGAAAACATTATAAAATTCTCTGAAACAAGTGGTGTAGGTGGAAATCACATCTATAATGCATTCCTCTCATATCATAATTTTTTCCACAACCCTAGGTTTCATGGAAATGTTGATGGAAATGTCAAGAGGAATGTTTTATATGTTACCTTCATAGAACACATCGTGTGTCATGATATTACCTTGCGCCCAATTAATATTTCACATTGAAATGAGGATGTCTAAGTTGTCATAAAATGTTCCATACAAGGTAAGAAAGGTGATTTATGGTGAGATTCTTCCCAAGATAAATCAAATATTTCCATAACTTCAAATATGGCCGCATTATATGGAATTGTAGTATCAAGGAAGTCATGGGAACCATAGTGAGGAACAAACCATGTGAGTGAGAAATAAGCATCAAGCTCCATCATGTGAGAAACTTGGCTCGTGGTTAATAGTCACCATTTGGATAGCTTGATAATCCCACTCAGTAGGGCTCAAAGGAGTATGATCGCTATACATGTCAATATATAGAGGCGAATAGATTCTCCATGGATCATTAGAGCCATCAAAATCATAAGTCACGGACATGATCACGTTAATGGTATTGGCCAACTGGGAAATTTTACAAGGAAGCAAGGAAAAGGTGCCCATAAACAAAGAGTCATTGAACATCGTTGCTCCAATTCTTTTAGAAGTAGAAGGGGAATCTCCTACAAATGAAACCAATTGAATTTTATGGAAATTAATTTCAAGCTTGAAAATATCAACTAGTCTATAGTGACTATTTTACCTTGATTTGAAAACATGGCAACATGGAAGCCTACACATGAAACAACAACAATCAAGTTGTAAAGACATCTTTTCCAAAGAAATATGTTTAGTATAATGGGGCATTGATGACATTGAATTTGATTGATATCTGTTAAATTGGCAACTAAGGCCAAACTCCATGTGGGTCGGCTTACTTATGGCAACTGATATTTTTATTGGATCCCTCTTGTCGAGAGGTGTAGGATTGATCCAAAGATCATCCGATTCCGATAAGTATTTATGGAGATATTAATTTATTATGTTTATGTAATTATTATCAAGCCAACCAGCTCTTATGTAGGCTCTAGAAGCCCAACCAACGTGTCTATTCATCATCCTTGTTTTAGTATAAATAGATGAATATTTGATGTCATTTGAACATGTATTCTTGAGGTGATCTCCTCTCCACGTCTGGGTTTTTGGAAGGAGAGAACCAAAAGATACACTTGCCCAAGGTTGATGCCCTAACCGCAGGAAGCTGCAGACATATGAGGATGAGCAGCAGACATAGTTGGATACGAGGCATGCAGGCCCTAATCTATAATGAATCCGACAACACAACTCTTATACGCACAATGATGAATGTTGAACGTTGGCATGGAAGCAATCCGCATGGCTCTTTTTCGGTTCTGAGATTTGGGTAATTGTTTGCAATGGTTAAGGACTACTATGCTCTGTCTATAGGACTTTTACTCCACAAGACTCGCTTGCTGAATCCACGGGACTCCTCTCACATACCTGATCTGAACATGATCTCGAATAGGTATAATTGGCACTTGGATAATCATTATAATGCTATGATATCATATAACGTAACATCATCCCTGGTCTCGACTTTGTGATATATAGTCTCTGCAATGTATGGTGTTAATCCTTCTGCATCTATATATTGTCTCACTTTGTATGCTCTCCCTCTTATGTTCCAAGGTGGAACTGAGACTTTTCGGAAGGTTCCTCTCTGTATTCCACAAAAGTTAAGTCTCAGATTGATCTTATACGTCTGTAACAACTACAGTTTCAGATTACACAGATCTTTGGGCATTAGGTCATTGCATTAAGGGCATCGCACCGAAACTACATCCATGGCACATTACTATGTGTTAATTAATAATAAGTATACACATTATAAATGGCGTTCGATTTATGGCTCAATGATTTGATCTCCTTTGCTCTTCAGTAACATCACTCATGTAGTATTGAATCTTGGAGACAGTCATACGAACTCAAATACTTTTGGATGTTTTGAAGAGCAGTTACAGGTATATGCTGTTAAGGAGAGACGGACTTCTCATATCCGCAAACAGAAGAAGATTCACATTAGGTGCAGTCATGGCAAAATCTCAGGTACATGATCTAATTCGATGAGGACGCAGCATTAACTAAGGTCTGGTGTAGGTTCCATTCTCAGCATACCTGTAGGTGCAGTCTAGATGAATCTCAGATCTCATACTTTGTAGATCATGGATGGATGAAGGAGAAAGGACTGCGGATAAGGTTACAACATTAGCATGAAGTCTGTGCTATTAATCTCGGCATATACATAAGTGTTTTTGTGCCCTTACTATCCTCACTGTCTGGGTCTAATTGAGATCATAGTAATCCTGTAGTTTCTATCTCAGTCTTAGCATTGATGTGATCATGTTGGAGAGTATTTAAGTGATGACTGTGTTTACTACACTCTAAGCATAATCTACAGTGATAAAATGGCTTACCTGTAGCAGCCCTATCACAATGAACAACAGTGATAGAATGCCATCTGTCAAGGCAGCAACATGATGATGATGCACATTAGTATGGGCAGCATGATGATGAATGATGATCATGGACATGAAGGGCAGCATGATGATGAATGATGATCATGGACATGAAGGGCAGCATGATGATGGATAAGATCATGGACATGAGCAACGTGATTAGTGAAGTATGGTGCAGTATGAGTGGTATAGCAAGAGAATCAGATGCAGCACGATGAAAGGTGAAGGAGTCACCTTGGAGAATCAGTTGAAGTAGAATGTCTTCAACTGATCTCATTGTTATAGAAGATGATCTATGCTTAGATCTAGACAAGTCAAAGTGTTGACTTCTGTTGTAATTGTACTCTCTCTCTCTCTTTCTCTGCTGAACTTTGAAGATAAAAGAAGATTTGATCAAAGGGTTTCCCCACACATTGTGGGGTTTTTCCCTGGCTTGCGCCATATCTTGTGTCGTCTTGTCTTGGCTTGTCTTCTGCATATTATATTTATGTTCTATCTGCAGTTTATCGTAATGCTGATGTGATTGCTAACTGTGAAAATTTAAATAAGTTGCTCTATCATAAAACATACCTAATCTTAACAATATCATTTTAATACCAATATTGATAGGAAAAATAGGGAAAATCTTTTAAGGTTGTAAGGTATGCCAATTAAAGGCCTTGAACATAGACTTAAGTAGTAACTAAATCAGTGAACCAAGAGCTTTCCAACACTTCGATAACATGATATGGGTATATGACACTCCATACAAGACTATTTGATGAATGTGTCATCCAAATGTGTGGACTATAATCTAGAAGCCCATATGATGTGGAAGATAGGGTTTTGCAGAGGATGGAATGAAGGTGATGAGATTTGAACATGTTTATCTACCCCACCAATGGTAGTTACAAGTGCTTTGAATCGCGTGGGACAACTTTGAAAAAAATTGATTGCAGACATAGAAACAGATACTTGGGCTAGATCCTTAATAACATTGTGGTTGTGAGTGGCCCTTTCCTTGGGATTATGTGTAGTCTGGCAAAGTATCCCTTTAGGAGGATGCAACATAGTGCTCAATAGTATCAAAATTTAAAGACAATCAGGTTAAGTAGGGATCACAGGTTTCGATGTGGAAGCACCACTCTCAATATTCTCATAAGTATGTGCTTTGTTCATGACATGGATTAGATTTTCCACCATAAAGGTATATTGTGTGTATGATGCGACATTAGTAGAATAATTTCCTAAACTTCCCCCATGATGAGGAGGTGGAGAGTTCAAAACCATATGTTGTTACTAGTCTTGAAATGGGTTCGTCAAGATACCAGGTTGACGAGCAATGTTTTGTTTTGAGAAGTAATGGTGGATCTCACCCTTCGAGAGACACTCACAAGCAAGATGGGCCCTCCTTACAAGCCTTGCAAGGAAAAAAATATTTTTCTTTCTCTTTTTTCCAACCCTAAGTGGTCTCTTGGGTTTGGGTTTCTCCTTGTTTGGTGTTTGAAATTTTATTGGAATTTTATTCTCTTTTTGCCTCTAGGTTGCTAAGGTTTCTTGGAAGGTGTTTATTGCATGAAATTTACCTCATAGCTTTGAAGAGGAGCACTATTATTTTGAGTAGTAGGCTTAAAGGAGAGGCACTAGAAGAGATGCTCATTTCGCCCATCTGAGTGGCTAACTGGTGTATTTTTCTTGAAACGAACCCCACCTCACCATTGGCATGGGATATGGACTTTGTTTTCAATATGTCATTTGAATATTGAGGAGCATTAGGAATAATTTCACATAGAATACATACTTAAGAATAGATCAAGTCCAAATCATGGGCAAACATGATGCTTTGTTCCTCGATTTGGACTCCTACCTTATCCACATCTACAATAATCCTACACAATAGATACTTAGTAAATGAAACACATACTAACTCATTGGGAAACTTAGTTTGGAATAGGTTCATCTCTGCCTCCACTCATTGATATGACAAGAGATGTGGATGGAGTTATCTTGATGAAAGTTAGTGAGTATATTTGTAATAGTTTTGTACCTAATAGGAAGCTAGTAATGGTTAACAAAGGCCTATGATAAAGACATAAAGTTATCATAAGTGACACATTCTAAACCAATGTACCATTTGGTAGCACCACTAATAAGAGCCCCCCTGGAAAAGAGATAGTCTAATTCTACCTTCCATGTGAGGGTTGGAAGAGCACCATAATTGGTAAGTCTTAATGTGAGATGTATGGTCCTCACCACATTTACCATAAAATTTAGAAATTTTAGTTGGTATTTTAAGTGTGACCACTAAGGGTACATGGTTATGGTTGATGGAATCATTCATTAACTTTGAAATATCATGTAACACATAGGTTTCAAAGAAACAAGATTTAAAGAATGCTTAGGGGGTGGTTGGTTCCCCCTTGTTGTCTTTAGGGGCTTAGACCCAGGTTAAGAGTTAGTATGTGCTAACCAACAAAACCATAAACTACCAACCCTTTTGGAAATGATCCTTGTAGCGTAGACCATAGTCTCACCTGAGACAATATTGGGGGATGATAGAACTAGGTTTCTACATCCAGAGGGGCTATGCAGTGTGGCTGTAAGGTTTCTTTCAATTTATGGTTTAATCTCACCTTCACGAACCGTTAACCTTAGTGTTATAATCATAGAGAGTTTTCCTACTTAATAGTCTTGCGAGCTGCGCGTAACTAGTCTAACATGCATTATTCATCATATAAAATAGTATTTGAATATCCATGATGTAATTGCAAAATAAATATACAAAAGTGAACCATAATTAGGAAAAACATAGAATCTATGCGAACATATAAAAATACCTAGATGTATTCCAAATTCTTCTTTATTATTTCAATTCTTCACTAATACAATCTTTCTCAGCCTGCGCACGCAGCTGCAGGGGCCTGTGCACACAACTGTAGACTTACCAATGTCTTCGCGCACACAACTGTAGGAGCCTTCCCCTTTTCCCAAATACAGAAATATTTCACAATTGTAGACTCATATCATAACATTACATCAAAATTGTTGCCTTTGACTCACTAAGACAACCCTTTATATATCCTTTTCCCTTACAATACCATTGTCCGCAACCCATGGGTGAAGCTCAATATAGCCAAATTTATCCCATCCCTTTTAAAAATAAGGGACTTTGACCCACCCTAAATCCCCTTTGACTCTTAGAACTCTACATGAATCATGCTCTGCTCCTCAAAATGCGAAGACTTTACATTCAACTTAGAGAAAACTTGGACCTAGGGGACCCCTACCCAAGAGGCTTCCAACAAAAATATGTGACTCATCCTCGAGTCACTCAGCTGGTATGTCCTAAACCTTTTCTTTTAGGCCAATGTATGCCAACTTCAATCGATGAATTGTCTCTGTGCACTGTGCTACGACCTATCGAACTTCCTCTACGAGCTTCTCTATCGTCGATCCTTCTGTCAGTAGACCAATTTTTCTCTAAATCTCCTGCATTCTCTTCAACATTCTCTCCACAGTTTGTGAGAGCTAACTGGCCTCCTCTTCCAAAGGCTTTGTCCATGTGGACATTACCTGTGCCTTCCATCATAGCTCATCAATTTGTCCCTGCAGAACCGTTCCCTCCTTAAGATGAGAAAACCATTGCATAGGTGCTAAGTCCCACATCATTTCTTTGAGCTTATCGAACTACAATTGCTTGTCTCAAATTTATTCCTCTATATTTTGCACATGTGGGTCCTCCTATAGCAAGGCCCATATCTCCATCATATTCTCAAATATCTGACTACATTCCTTGACTACAATGGCGATCTTATCCATGTTGGCTTTTATTGCAGCTTCAAACTACTCTCGAACTTCAGGTGGTGTGGTAGGTTGAAGCTTTTTCTCGAGTTCCATAATTTGCATCTGCATCTCAAATCTAACTTTCTACACCTTTGCCTTTGATTCCTTGAATACTACTACAAGCTTATGAATCTTCTCTTCTTAGGTTGCCTCTGTCTCAATCTATAACTTTGGAAGATCACTGCAAGCCTTAGTAATAGCCTCTTCCATCTACTGTCTGCACGCAACTGCCTCATCACAATCTTGGAGTGCTTTATTATTCTCGTCTAACATCTGTTGGTTATCACTTTTCAGTTCTTTTATGACCAATAGAGCTTGTTGCTCCCATATCTTTAGTTTATCAGAGAATCCTTGGTGTAAATTGTGCAATGTCTAAATGCGGAGCACTGTAAGGTTGAGACTCAGATTTTTCTAGTGTTGCGCGTGCTCCTAGCACTTAATTGCCTCAAAATGTAGAGATCCCTATGGTAATTGCACATCCCAGAGCTCAGATGTGATTTCTATAGTGGTACTAAACTTTTCCACACTCGCTTGACGCATGTCTCCTAAGTCATGCTCTCTTGAAACACACTCACTTGAACTTCCAACTTCTTGAGGCCCTATTGTACCTTTGTCAACATTACTTTGTACTAGTCTTCAGTGTTTCCCCAGACATTGTCCATCACATCCCAGACTATGTCTCCTATCTCGTCGATGTCCCCGTCAGTGAGGACCATCGGCTTTGTGCCAGTGGATTTTTTTGACTTCTGCTTCTTCTTCATGCCTCCAACACTTTGCTTCTTTCGCCTTTTTACTATAAATGGGGAATCAAACTCTTCTATGTCCACAAAAGGGTCGTCACCACCCTGATCTCCCTCGCTAGTGGCCGGTTCCTCCTATTCAACTTTGCGCTCTTTCTCTTGTGCGGTGTTCTTCTCAAGGTCAATTGCGACCTTTTGAGGAACCTTCTCCTTTGCCACTAGATTTTCGGTTTGCGCACCTCTAGTGGCTTGCTTTGTCTTACTTGTGCCTGCCTGATTTGCCTCTTCTTAAGTTCGGGTGAGCCAATTACTAGACCACTTGCTTATGATGAGCAAGATGTCCTCCTCAATAACTAAGAAGGGTATCTGATAACATATCGCCTTCAAATATTCCTTCACACATATATACACATGTTGAAAATCTGCTTTACTTTAAAGTCGGCAATGCTATGATATTCTTGAAACAAACTTGGTGATAGCCATGACTTCTGGCTAATCACCATGCACAAATCCATCTCAAATAAGACCTAGAAGAATTTAGATTTTGTAACCCGGGACAGTTCCTTAGATTCCCACAACGAGGTATACTTTGCAGGCTCACACACATCAGGGTCCATAGTGGGGAACTGTCACTGGTATGGAATTCTCTGTGTTGTTAGTGCAATTAAGAGAAAAAACCACGTGTAGTGGAATTTCTTCCCGTCTTCTTGCACTTCTTGACAGTCATCCAAAAATTCCTGACATAAGTACCCTGACCAGTTAAACTAGACCCCCTTTCTGTGCTGGCAGCCAAAGATACAACTAGGGTCGACACTTCGTGTTGGCTTAAGCGGGCCTGAACCAAGTTCAAAGTTGTTCATGCCAACCAACAAATCACTAATTATTGGCCCTTTCAGCAACAACCTACATAACAAAGGTTGTAGTCTCACCCGAAGCAGTATTGGGGGATGCTAGAACCTAGTTTTTGAATCCAGAGACGGTGTGATAAGTGATATTAAGCCTTTATCACTCAGATCTTCCGTCACGTAGATCTATATCCTTCTATGGACCACTACTGCAACTCTAAGGAAATGGCTTCTAGACCTTTGCAAAGGTTTGCGACCAGACTTTATAGACCCTAAAGAAGAAAACTGTCCACTTTCATGAACTAATTAGTAATCCTAGATCTTCCTTCATGTAGATCTATCCAATTCATTAGAAATCATAACAAAATTAACCCTTATCTTCGCGAAAACAAGTAATTACTTAATTCATGCATAATCATTAGATATTCAATAGATTTGCGTAGCATTTACACATTATTCCATAGAAAACATATCATTGGGTGATACAAGATTACATGAACAAAAATAAGAATAATACTCATAAGCAATATAATTGTCCCAAAAATAGTCTTTATTAAGCTTAGTGTTCAATTTACAGACTTCTTCTACCCTACGCACTCAGCTATAGGGGTCCACGCACTTAGTTGTGGACTTACGAAGGCCTCTTGTGCACTCAGCTGAAGGAGCCTTCCCATTTCACCTAAGTACATGAAACAGAGCTCTCCTACCTTAGCATTGCCTAAAACAATCTCTATCTTGACATCGTTACCCTTAGGCTCGCTATGACTCAACTATATATAGCATTCCTTCTTACAATACCATGGCCCATAGCCTATGGGTGAGTCTCAAAACCAACCTATCACTTACCCAACCAAGGGGCTAAATCAGATTTTAATCGTATCTTCCTTCACGTAGATCTATATCCTTCTATGGCCCACTATTGTAACTCTAAGGAAATGGATTCTAGACCTTCACAAAGGTTCGCGACCAGACTTTATAGACCATAAAGAAGAAAACTGTCCACTTTCGTACACTAATTAGTAATCCTAGTTCTTCCTTCGTGCAGATCTATCCAATTCATTAGAAATCATAACATAATTAACCCTTCTCTTTGCGAAAACAAGTAATTACTTAATTCATGCATAAATATTAGAGATTTAATAGATTTGTGTAGCATTTACACATTATTCCATAGAAAACATATCATTGGATGATACAACATTACATGAACAAAAATAAGAATAATACTCATAAGCCATATAATTGTCCCAAAATTAGTCTTTATTAAGCTTAGTGTTTAGTTTACGGACTTCTTCTACCCTACGCACTCAGCTATAGGGATCCACGCACTCAGCTGCGAACTTACTAAGGCCTCTTGCGCACTCATCTGAAGAAGCCTTCCCATTTCACCTAAGTACATGAAATAGAGCTCTCCTACCTTAGCATTGCCCAAAACAATCTCTATCTTGACTTCATTACCCTTAGGCTCACTATGACTCAACTATATATAGCATTCCTTCTTACAATACCATGGCCTGTGGCCTATGGGTGAGTCTCAAAACCAACCTATCACTTACCCAACCAAGGGGCTAAAGCACCTTTGAATCTTATCTAGTGGTGAGGTCCAGTATTGCAGCAATGATGTTGCAACTCTTGGGACTCCCTACTTTACTTTTATCAACCCAGTAGTTCGTAACAAACTTGGAAGTGACGATGCTATATGCACAAGTATTACCTCTTATTGCAGGCTATCACTTGATCAGCTGGCACAATTTCACTAGGAGCTTAAGCCAACTTCTATGAGTTCTCAGAAGAAGATTTTAACTATGATAGAAGAAATCTAACTCAAAAGAGGTTATTCTACTTGCAGAAAGAGAATGAAAATTGAAAGGAAACGTAAACCCTAGCAAACCCTAGCAAACCCTAGTTTTACCCACTAACCCTACTTTTGCGAGAAAAGAGATGGAAACTACTGAAATGGATGCCATTGACTACTAAAAAGGTAAAATGCATGTATTCAAGCTACTTCTGAAGAGAAATGAGAACAAATCATCTTTTTGTACTTTTGAGCATTTTTATGTAAAATTATTATGCTTGTGTTTGAACTAGTTGTTACTATGCAGAGGTTTGGTGGTGAAGGGAGGTGGAGTTGGCTTTCGCAGGAGGTGCAAAAGGTGTGGAGAGGTCCTAAGAAGTCCCTAGTACCCTCCTGGTGACTTCCATTGTGATTAGACTTCAAAAAATCACTCGCATGAACTTCTACAGGAGGTTCTATAGGAGGATCTACAGGAGGAGGCCGAAAGTGGTTTTTTGGAGGTTTGACTGTGGAAAAATGATGGGAGAAGGAAAATGAAGGCTGGATGGAAGTGTTAAGGGGTCTAAGACTTTGTCAATGAAGATCAGGAATGAAGGAGATGGTTGGATTTGCTCAAAGGTCAAGAAAGAAACTTTATGGAAAAATGCATAAATTAGGGCAGATTGGAAAAGTGTGACAAATGAGTGGGGAAATATTGAAATGGTATTAGCTGTGCTATGGAGGAATGAGAATCTGGAGTGTTATACAAGTGAGTTGCACACTTACTCTTCAAAACTGATCCCAACAAGAATCGAAAAACAAAGTTTTTCCTATTTTGACCTAAAATCTCACCTAAAACTAGAGAAATGTTGAATAGAACTTTATGGATAGAAAATTATGTGAGAAAGGCATGAAAAATGAACAAGAAAGGATCTAATCATGTGAATCCAACTGATATCAACTTCTCCAACTCGAAATCTTACACTAGCAATTGCATTGGAAAGCAAAAACAGTGTTTTGATGGCAGCAATAGTGCCATGATCTCAAATCATGGTCCCAAGGAGGGAGCAAGGAGATCAAGGCATTTTTGGTAGCCTTTTTGGATCTTTTTTTTGTTACTGCGGCAAACTATCTAATCAACCTGAAGCAAGAACAATTATTCTAACCATCAAAAGCAACCTAATTAACTAAGCAAGATTTAACCTAAACAATAGAAATGATCTCATGAATGCAAGAAAAAGCATATAAATACAAAAAGGAGGTGATGGGCACTTGGGTTGGGCCCAAACCCAAGAGCTGTAGCCCTCTAGGAAAGATCAGTGTTGGTTCAAAGCTAGATTCATCTTCATTGATAAAAAAAATAATAGTTACATCACAAAACTGTCTGCAAAAAGAGCTCGAAAATGAGATGAGTACAAGGTTGCACTAAAGTGCAAAAATAGAATATCAAATGGCTAACCTACTGAGGCTTGAATCCTTCTTATTTATACAAGTGAGGACTCCCAACAGTCCTCCTAAACTTCAGGAACTCGGCTGCCTAAAACTGAAGATAACAACAACTTCACTAGACTTGCACATCTGCCCCTTGGAATCATCAATGTGGGCCTCTGTACTCCTAGCTGTTAATGGAGAACTCAAGGAAGGGGTCATTAATGAAAGAGATACCCCTCCTATAAGTCCTCAACCATGTTTCCTCTAGTTTTGCTGCCAATCTGCTCATAAATGCCTGGTCTTTGTGCCAAAAATGTCCAAAAATATGCAATAAACCCTCATTAGACTATGTGGAAAAGTGACTATCCCCATTCACTCTATTGGCGTAAATATATTCAAAAACATGCACAAAACTATGGAGAATGGTGGATTAAATGAAAATAATATGCATAATGAGCCCATATAGTTACCCATTTGTGGGGCTCATCATCTAGCTACGTGCTCTACTTCCACATTTCACGGAGACATTACAATATTTACTAAAATTTTACAAAAATTGGTTAAACTAACCCCAAAATAGACCCTGGGGACCCTATCCCAACATACCCCCCAAAAAAATATGGTGACTCACTCTCGAGTCACTCAGATGGTTCCTCTATGTTGTTGTGGAGGTCACCTAGCTTGACCTGCAATGTTGCTATGTCAGTAGACCTTTGTATTGTGGCCTACTGCATTTTGTCCACTAGGTTTTCTGTCGTCGGGCCTTCCACTGCTAGGTGCATTTTTCTCTGTGTCTGTTTCAACATCCTTAACTTTTCCTAAAGCGATACAGTAAGCTGACAGGCTCACTCTATCCATGCCTATAGTGTAGCCTTGAGAAGGACCTATTTCCTTCGTATCTCTTCTGTCTATGATTGCAACTGCTTTCCATCCTGCAATCGCGTGAGGCGTTGGGCTGGTGCTAAAGTATGCGTAGTCTCTCGGACTTCATCATACCTGCATTGTGTCTCCCTGATATCTGTGTTAAACCTTTTCAATTTTGCGACCTCCTGCAAGTTTGTCCATAGCCGCATGGCCTGATTAAATATCATCGCGCAATCTGTGACTATTGTATCTAATGTGCTCATGTGTTCCCTGATTGTTACTCCACATTGCTCCTAGACCTTTGGAGGAGTGGTTGGCTGCAACTCTAGCTGAAGCTCGGAGATCTTCATCTAAAAATTGAATGTAACTTTACTGATCTCATCCTTTGATACGCGGACCGCAACAACCAATTTTTGGAGTTTTTCTGTAGCTACGGCATCCTTCGGGATGTTCAACTATGGAACTGTATTGCATGCCTACTTTATTGTTGTCTCCAAGATCTGACTTCGTGCCTGCATCTCCTCCTTTTCTTTTAGTGCCTGAGCTTTCTCCATGAACATCTGCTCATTATTTACCTTAAATTCACTTATGACTACAAGGGCGTGCTTATCTCTAATCCTTAGCTCGTCCGAAACCCCCTAATGCAACGCATGGAGGGTATGAAGTAGCGGCGCGACCAAGTTGACTCTCATGTCCTTCATTGTACTTACCACAACACGGTCTTCCTTAAATTCCACGCAGACTCATCCTTCTGGCAAAGGTATGAATTTGAGGTCTAGAATCTATTCCAGATCTACTTCTGTCCCACTTCCTTGTGCCAAGCTCACTTGCAGCCTGCTCGCTTAACCAAAAATCACCTGAATCCTTCCAGTCTGGATCTTCAGCTTGCACAGATCCTTTTGGATGCTCCCTAGCGTTTAAATATATTTTTGTTCAAACTGTTGCCACAACTCCGTTGTGGTATCTCTGACCTTGTTTCCAATCTCATCGAGATCCCCTTCTGTGAGAACCATCGGGTCAATGCATGTCTACTTGTCTAATTTATGTTTCTTTCGTGGCCCAACAGTTATCTCTTGTTCGCGCTTCTTCGGTGAGAAGGGAGTGCTCTGCTTCTCTCCATCGCCTCTGTCCTATCCTGATAGGTCCTGCTCATGTGTATGCAAGGAAGCTAATTCTTCGACTTCCTCTGTACCGGTGTGTTCCACCTTAGCACGCTCCTTCGTAGCATGCTCCTTTTCCATAGCTTCTTTAGCAACAACTTATTTATTCTTCTATTCGGGAAGAGCGCGTGTTACCTTATGTGCTGCTTATTTCCGCTTTTATGCAGCGGTTGACTACGTAGTAGAGCTCTCGGCACCCTTAATGGTACCTGCAACCAGCTTCGTGTGTTCACGCCACTGCACTCACCATGTCCCCACAATCTCCTACGCATCGATCTCTGATACGAAATATGGAAGCTTGTTATAGATATGTTGTGGGTCCTTCCACCCCCTGATGTATACGTTCTGGAAATTAGCCTTCAACTCTGCGAAGGCCCCCAAATATTCGAAGAAGGTTGGGGACAACCTTGGCCACTGACTGATTACTATCCTAGATTATTGTCCTAAGGTCCATATCCATTGAGATACAGAAAATCTTCGACTCCTTGATCCTCTCCGGATCCTTTGTTTGCCATAGCAAAGTGAACTTTGCTACCTCTGATAAGTCTTCCATATGCGAAGGAAACTGGTTGTCCTCTAGCAATCTACATGCAATTAAGACAATTGAAAACAATAGCCATGCATAATGGAAGGGCTTACTTTCCTCCTATGCTTCACGACAGCTCGCGAGGAAATCCTTGCACAAATACTTCGCGTAGGTATATTGTAATCCCTTTTTGCACTAGGCAGCCAATGATACTGTAGGCATCAAAACTTCATCCACGCGACATTTCCTCATAATATTGCCTACAAGAATTTGGGTGGTGAAGTACACCACCTAGTATTGAATGGAGTGGATGGAGTATCTGTGCGACTTCTTTACGAGACCATACTCTGCCTTCATCTTATCTACCATCTCTTTTTCGCCAGTTTTCCCTCAAAACTCTTTGGTAGGGTCCACCCCTTTATAGGGAAAATTTTTAATCTGATGGATAAGCATATCTCTAATCGGGATGGGCTCTCCAACCCATAGGCACCCATCATGCACTAGTGCGAGCAGCTGGTGCACACACATAGTATTAATGATTGATCTATGAAAATGTGGGACGCAGAGCATGTGCAGCAACCCAGCCTACTCAACACCTCTAACCCATTTCATGTTTTCGAACCACGTAACTCCAATTTCCTCGTGGTAGATTTTCTTCATATATTTTCTAGTGGCCAAATGAGGGAATCTCTCATGGCCCGTGAGATTCCAATCCTCCATATTTAGCACTAGAATGCGCGCTAAGACTGTGCCTCCAAATTCAAACTGTTCTAGTAACAGGGGTGTCGAGACTATAAACTTCTCGAAATCAAGGTCTTTTGTAACTTTTTCCTTCCCTTTCCGTGAGAGGGATATGCTCAGGGAGTCGTGTGATAGGATTGCCCTCCTCAACATCCAATTCCTCCATGCCTTGGAACTCTTCTTCGTCCAGGTCCACAACTTTCTTCAGCTGCTTATCATTTTATTCCTTTTACTGCACCTCTGGGTTCTTCCTCGATGAATGTCTCATTGACATAAGTTTCTTCTACTTCTCTTTTGTAGTTGATTGCTTTGACCTAGGTGACCTCGAAACTGTAGGCACAGTGGGTGTAGCTTCCATGCCCAATATTCATTCTAAGAATAGTTCACGGTCTTCTGCATACAAATTTGCGAATGAGGGTTGTGACACAAGTTCTTCCTAGTCTTCATACTTCATAAACTAAAAACAACAAGGCTCACAGGCAATTCTCAGAATCAAAATGTTCTTTGGCAGACCAACATTCCCAATTTATAGGGAGTTTTGAATTTAAATCCAACCGTTCCCTACAATTTTAGATCATAAATGCGTCTTTGGTGAAATATCTTCAAATATTTTCGCCATAAATGGTGCCTACCTTCTCCTCTGAATGGAATTTTTTCCATCAAATCATGAATAGTGACTCCAACGACTACTTTCAGACCCTTCTACACAGTGTCATTCTCCATGGCGCAACACATCTGGTACAACTTCCCCTGTCACACTCCTGTGTTCCATTTCGTAGCCTCCCTACTTTTTTTTTCTCGTTGTCGGGTAGCGTAGTTTATATTCCCATAATCCCTTACAATTGTGTGGATTACTAAGACTGTCCTGCTACCATATAGTCATTGCACAACGGTAGGATCCCCTGTATACATCTTCAACCTACTTCCATTCACTTTTCCAGGGAATGGTTCCCCATTTAACTTTTGCGAGATGAACTGTGCCACCATCTATGATCTCCTTAACAACATGTGGCCCTAACTAGTGCATTTGAAATTTCCCTGGAAATTTGGTGAACTTGTTGTCATAGACCATCACTAAATCATTTATCTTCAAAGTCCGTAGCTTAATATGCCTATCGTGCCATGCTTTATCGCGTTCCTTTTACACTTGTTGGTGAAATCCTGTAAGAATGTGATCCTCTTCTAACTCCATGATCTACGTGAGACATTCCTCCAAGGGTTCCTAATCTTCCATCTCTGTCAAAGTTGAAATACGTAAACTTGGTACAATATGCTCCATGGGCATTACTACTCCAATTCCATATACCAACCTAAGGGGTGTTTGACCTGGAAACTTCTTGCAGGTTGTCCTGTATGCCCATAACACTAAAGGCACTCACATATCCCAGTCATTCCTCTGTGAGTTACAGACCTTTGTCAATGCATTCTCAAAATTTTATTAAATGCTTCCACCATTCCATTAACCCACGAGTGATAGGGCATGATCTTCTGTTGATACACCTGGAATTCCTCAAGCATCGTGTTGATCGTTTCATTCAAGAAATGTGCACCCCTATTACTCATCAATATCTTAGGGCATCCAAACCACGTTAACACATAGTTGAACAAAAACTATGTAGCAGTGGCAACTGTACTATCCTTCACTAGTTGCGCTTCCACTCATCTGGTTAAATACTTCGTTGTAGTAATGATATACTGTGAACTCGTCTTCTTACCTAGTGGTCTTATTGGACCTATGAAGTCAATGACCCATTTATCAAATACCTGCAACGAAACCTGAGGATTTAAAGGAAATTCATTCCTTCGCGAAGGGTTCCCCATCCTTTGGCAAGCATCACACGCCTTGCAGTATGCCTTAGAATCCTTGTGTAATGTCGGCCACCATAATCTAGTGCACAAACTCTTTTGCGTGGTCTCTTTTCCTACGTAGTGACCTCCTTGCACTCCTCCATGTTCTTTGGCGAGGATACTAGCACATTCAAACTCTAGACCGTACCTTCATAGTATCTCATATGTTCCCATCTTATACAAATGACCTGCAATCACTGAAAAATCCGTAGCGCGAACTACTAACTCCATCTTTTGTTGAGTAGAATAACCTTCCAGAGTTGTTCCCATGGTTAAAAGTTGAATGATATCCACAAAATGGTCATCCATGATGCATACCGCAAAGAGCACCACATCATGCAGCCCTTCTTCCAAACTATTTGGTTCTTCACCCGTTTCAACCCTTGATAGATGGTTTTGTCCTACATTCAACCTTCCAGTCTTCACAATCATTTCGAGGTCATATTCCTGAAACAACAGTAACCATTGGCATATCTTCGCCCCCAACACAGGCTTATTGACCACCTATTTCAGCGCGGAGTGATCTGTATACATTTTAAAGTGTCCACCCAACAAATAATGCCTAAATTTTGTAGCGTGTAGACCATCTCCATCCCTTCACGCTCTGTAGTGGAGTAAATCCTCTCTTCCTTGGATAACTTTTTTCTCGTGAAGGCTATCGGATGATCAATCTCTCCTTCTCCTGCCTGAGTTAATATGACTCCTATCACGATAAAAAAAGCACCTACATGCACATGGAATTCCTTCTTCTAGTAGCAGACACAAAAATAGCCACAGTTACTATATTTTCCTTCAAGACATCCAAGTTGCACTGACAGTCTTCATCCCAGCAAAATAACACATCTTTCTTCAACAATTTTTCCATCAGCACCGTTATCTGAGCATATTCCTTCATAAAATTCTTGTAATACCTAGTGTGCCCCCATGTCGCGCATAGTTGTTTCACGTTCCTAAGGGCTTCCAAATTCACAATTACAATGATCGTTGCAGGAACCACCATCAATCCCTTCTTACATACAACATGGCCAAAAAGAATTCCAAAGGGAACACAAAATATGCACTTCTTCAAGTTCAACACGATCTGATACCTTCGACATGTATCCAGCATAAGGTGCAAACTCGCAACATGGTGCTTCACCAATCCAAACACAGTCCAATCATCAAAATATACCTCCTGAAATTTATGAATAAACTCTTTGAATGTCGTGATCACAAATTGGGAAATGATTGTAGGCGCGTTCATCAATCCGAAGGGCATTAGTGTATATTGAAAGCAACCCCATTCAGTCGCGAAGGTTGTTTTTCTTAGATCTTCCGGTGCGATCTTTATTTAATGATATCCCGAAAAACATTCCATTAATGAATATGCCTCCTGTCCACGAACATTCTCTAATACTTCATCAGTAAATTGTATTAGAAATGGATCATGCAAGCATGCATCATTCAACTTTCTTAGATCCATGCATATGCAGATTTCACCTTTCTGTTTCTTCTCTTGGACCACCATTGGGCTTACCCAATCTGATTCCTCTACTAGCTCAATAATACCGACATCCAACATCTTATCTAGTTCTTGGCGCACCTTCTCTTTATATTTTGGATTTAGCCGATAAGGCCTTTGCTTAATAGGCTTCGCATCCAGCTTCAACGTAATCTTCGTAACACCTGAATCTCTGAAGATCCCTTTCAAATCTAAGAACTTCGTGGGGAAAAAATCCTAGTACTCGCCTAGCAGCTCAGCTACCTTATCAACTGCAGCTTCATTGCAATAGTTGCCTATCTTCACGAACTTAGGTTCTGCTTCAGACCCAATGTTTACTTGTCGATTTTTCAAAGGTTCTACTATATCCAGGTTCACCACCTTCCGTCCTTCAACTTCATGCTATCCTTATGTCTCGAGAATGATGATATTTCGTGGATCTTCTTCTTCTTCAACAGTCAGATTATACCATTCCAGCGCATGGCGCAACTGCGTACTCCAATCTGACTAAGCCCATTCGACCGTTTCCTTCGGTGTTCTGAATATAGCTACTTTTATCTCTTGGAGTGCTTCATCAATGCTATCAAACCCATCCTTAAAGATAAAAGTTATTAAAATATTGTCCCCTAAAATTTCCCATGGCGAAGCTCCATCTCCAGATCGCAGTTCATTGGAATTGTGTCTAGGGTATGACATAAAATGTGCACCCATTCTGGTTGTGGTTTTGTTCCCTTGGCTTAGTCCATTGTGGCAAATGATTGTGCAGATCATCCTTCCCACTGTATTTTTCTATCATCTAGGTATTATCATATCCAAACCTTAATTTCATCATCCTTTTGTATTCCTTCCATATAGCAGAGTTGTCCTTGTGCTTACCCCACCAACGGGTAGGCGTAGTGTGCAACCCCAACTCTAGTGCCTAGAAGCGATGTTCTTTTGGTACTTTCCTTTCAAATTCATATAGAAACATATCCACATCAGTAAAACCATCATAATGCAGAATATTCCTTACCTCAGTCGAGACACACCGTAGTGATTTGGTCATCCTATTGCAACGGAGTGTAGATACTTCATGCAACCAATTATGCCTGTGTTCAAGCTCTTCATCCGAATCTGAGGTGCAGGAGCTATCCCTATCCCATGAACTTCATCCGTCAACTGTAGGATTTATCTAGTCCTCATCGCACGCTATTATATTTTATATTTGATCCAGATCATTGTCACTTTCTACATAGTCACGAACAGGTTCAGTATAACGTGCTCCTTCTGCAGGGTCTAGTTGCACTACAACCCTGAGCAACTTCCTTTCAAAGGTCATATTCCGCTTCATTAAGTTGATTACCACATCCATATCAAAATCCCAATCAATTCCTAGGAGTTTAGGGTAAGGGTTATTGTCATCCACTATTTCAATGACTTCAAAGTCATCCAGCGCACATACACCCTCAACATCAATCGTTACACCATATAAGCACCCCATTGGAATAATCTTCTTTTGAATAGCCATGTGTAGCTGAATACAAGACTACTATAGCGCAAGTCTCCCCATTCTTTCCCATGTCTTCTTAGGTAGGACATTTGCATTAGACCCCAAATCCAAGATTACCTAGTCCATTTCATATTCACCTATCTGTGTAGTCAGCCTAATTTCACACCCCATGCAGTTCTTATGCTTACCGATTTTCCTCACAGTGCACTGTTCAATAGGAGTCCTATCTTTATTTTCGGATTTTTCATTAGCTCTTGCAACCCTTCTACTGCTTACTGATCGTGCAGTAACTTCAAATAGGTCTTCAGAAAAGTAGATAATACTGAAGGATCTACCTCTTGTATCACACTAGTTTCTGGCATTTTCTCCTAACTTCTTGAGGTGGAGGCATCAACGAAGTTCTTCTTTGCTTCCATGAAGGTTTATTTAGCATGATTAATATCAAAGTCTACTTCCTTCTCAGTATCCTTACGTAACCACCTAGCATCCTTAGGTTTCTTACCTTTATTTGCACCAGTCGCCGTACCAATTCTTGTCACTATATTTACGCTATGATCTTCTTCGCGGGGCTTAACCCTCATCATTTGAATGTTTTGTGTAGGCTGTTGGGGCTGTGCATTCTTTTCTTGCATATTTTCCATAAGGGATGGACATTCCTCTATTTCATGGTCAAATTGTCAACAATAATGACACGACGGATGCATGGGGTTTGTACAATCTCGTGTGAAGTGCCCTACTTCCCCACAGTTAGAGCAGATTCCTTGCCCATTCCCTCGACCCGGTCCGCCGCCTCTTTCTCGTCCTCGACCTTGGAATCCTCCATGCACTACTCTTGCGCCCTGATCCTGAGGCCAATTTTCTGCCTACATTCAGTAGGTAGGGGTTCTATCCTTCATCAGCTCATAACTTCTACAATGTCATTCATCATGTCCCAAAGATTTAAAGAAATTGTAGAAAAACTATTGAGGGGTCTGTACAAACTTCTGTAGTAAATGGAAATTATCAGTTGCATGTTGTCATGTAACCTGGCAGATAGTGCACCATAGCATAGTTCTCACGCTCGTCCCAATGTTATTCTATGGTTTCAGGGGAACAGGGCTACCCCTAATAATATAGTTCTTGTACACATGGCAAAGGTCCTTATCGTGTCCATGGATCTTACACTTCAAGCACCTGAACTCAGCGCGCACCTATGGTTGGGCTTCCTTTCCTTTCTTCAAACTCTACAACTCTAAGTGCATGCTTTCCAACTGTGAGTGAATCTGTTGCACTCCAAGGTTTGTATCCTGTATGGGAGAAGCATCCAACTGCATTTTTATTTCTAGAGATTCTACTTGTGTTTTTGTCTTTTGTTGTGACAAAGGCACTCTCAAGTGCATAAAGTGTGACACTATATACCAGTCACGATGATGGGAATGTGTGATTATCATATTGATGTGCCTGATTAGGTATTTCAACCTTTGATCGAAATCCCATGGTCTCTCATCTGCCTTCTATCGGATTTCCTTAAACTCAATTATTGAGTGCGCCTCTAACTTATGCTTGCTTAACTCCATATTCAAAGCTTGCTTGGTTTCTACCAACGTCATGTTGGGATAATCAGTGCAATACTTTTTGTACCATGTTCATGCGCGATCTTGTAAGGCTGTAACCAGCTGTGCTTTCTTGATGTTATCTTCCATAGTCTACTGTGTGGTCCATACATCTCCTGCGACAAACCAAAAATGTTCAGGATCTTCGCTCCCCACCCCTTTAAAAATTTGCATCTTCATCATGTTCGCCATGTTGAATGGTGGAAATGGAAGTGGAGTGGTAAAGGAGTAGGTGTATGAGGCGGAGGTGGAGGTGGAGGTGGAGTGTATAGATGAGGTATCCTCAGGATACACTGTGTAATTAACTGAACTACACTTTGCGGTGTAGTGAGCACCGCCCCTTCGTCATAGCTTGAAGGAGGTTCAATGAGTGGCCTATATTTTGGGCTTGATTCTTGGTTTCCTCTAAAGAATATACCGTTTCGTATAGCCCCAAATATCAAGGTAACTTCATAACCCTCTTTTCACATAAAAACATTTTAATCCCAATTTTTAATGATTTCAAATGCTTACCTCGCGGTCCTTTAAAGAGGCTTCGTTCCACTTCACTATAGCTGATATTTCTATCAATCGCGAAATAAGTCACAAATATTCCCAATGTGCAATCAATCCAGTGATCCAAAGCCCACGTATACTGCTTTCTAATACTTCCATTCATCGCACCAGTTCAGGAGTCCACGCTATAGGACCGTCAAGCCTCGAGTCCCTTGACTATCGGCCAATTTAGATAACCACTCATGTAGTTAGTTAGGGAAGAAACAGAAGAATACGTCGTTCTTGTCTGTGTATAAAAACCTTTGTAGCCACTGTACCTTGGATAATTTAGGGCTCTTGTTCTCTTGACCTGCGAACGCATTCACATTTCAATCAATCCACTTGTCAATTTCCTTCTTCGTAGGAAACCATTTATCACACATCTCTTAGATAGATCCCGGTCCCCGCAATGGAACCATTTGTTGGCTTAAGTGGGCTTGAGCTAGGTTCAGATTTGTTCACGCCAACCAACAAAGCTCTAACTGCTGGCCCTTTTGGCAACAACTTGCATAGCACAGGCTGCAGTCTCATTTGAAGCAATATTGGGGGATGCTAGAACCAAGTTTCTGCATCCATAGATAGTTTGATAAGTGATCTTAAGCCTTTGTCGCTTAGATATTTCTTCACCCAAATCTGTATCCTTCTATGGCCTGCTACTGCAACTCTAAGTAAATGGATTCTAGACCTTTGCGAAGGCCCGCCATCAGACTTTATAGACCCTAAAGAAGAAAACTATCCACTTTCGCACACTAATTAGTAATCCTAGATCTTCCTTCGCACAGATCTATGCAATTCATTAGAAATCATAATAGAATTAACCCTTATCTTCGCAAAAATAGGTAATTACTTAATTCATTTATAAATATTAGAGATTCAATAGATTTGCGCAACACTTACACATAGAAAACATATCATTAGGCGATACAACATAACATGAATACAAATAAGAATAACACTCATAAGCCATATAATTGTCCAAAAATCAGTCTTTATTAAGCTCAGTGTTCAGTTTACAGACTTCTTCTACCCTGCGCACTCAGTTGCAGGGGTTTGCGCACTTAGTTACGAACTTACCAAGGTCTCCCGTGCACTTAGCTATAGGGGCCTTCCCCTTTCGCCTAAGTACAATAAACAGATATTTCATGCCTTATCACTACCCAAAATAATCTCTATCTTGACTTTGTTACCCTTAGACTCGCTATGACTCAACTATATATGACATTCCTTTGTACAATACCATGGTGCACGGCCTATGGGTGAGTCTCAAAACAGACCTATCACTTACCCAACCAAGGGGCTAAAGCCACTTTGACTCTTATCTATATGCACGCTCCAATTCTACATTTCGCAGAGACTTTACAATCTTTACAAAAATTTTAGAAAAATTGGTTAAACTATCCCCACAACTGACCCTGAGACCCTATCCCAACACTTCGTATGCCCAACACTTTCTCCTGATCTTACTAGCCAAAATGTGCATGAAGAAAACACAGTTGGATCACTAATAGAGCTAATGGCATATCCCTGATATTTCTTAACCAAACCAAAGTTATTCTTCATCGCATCAACCAATTTTTCCTCCTGAGAGTTCTAGACAAATACATTGGCAGGGTTTACTCCTTAGTAAGGCAGTGCAATGATATGTCTAATTAACATATCATCAATATGTATCTTCATCCTGAGCCATAGACCCCTATCATGCACTAATTCTAAAAACTGGTGCACACAAACTTTATTTATGTTGTTGTGCTCGAATTGTAGAACATACAACATATTTAACAACCCAACACACTGAATTCCTGCTTCCATGGTAGCGGTTCGAACCTTGTGACTCTAGCGTCTTCATAGTAAACTAAATTAAGATACTTGCTAGGCTTGAATTGGGGATACTTTATTCGATCATTAAGATCCCAATCCTCCATTTACAGTTGTGGCACCCTTGCCACAAAATATCCCTCAATCGGTAGGTACCTCCTTCGGTAACATGGGTGTAAAGACCTTAAATTTTATAGCATGAGGGTCCCTGGTCACCTTTTAGGTTGGCTTCTATAGTGGCATATAGGGTGGAAACCTGGAGATTAGTTCCACCTCAGCTGCACTAATATCCTCTATTCCACTGGCCACTTCTTCCTCATCCAAATCTTCGAGCTCCATCAGTTGTTTCAGCTTATCCATTCTCTCCTTACATTTTTGTTCCATGGGGATTTTCCTTGGTGATTTCTGTTATGCTCTTAACCTGCAAAGTAATACCTAAACATAGAATTTGCGAAGAAAATATACCGAGAACACAAAATATGCGAAGAAAATATACCCAGAGCACAGAATAGCAATGATTTTATTATTCAGAGAGAAATGTTCACAGGCCTCTTCGAGGGGGCAACCTCCAATAGAGCAGAGCTCGATTACAAAACAAGACATGATGCTCCTCGCAGGGAGTCTCTATCCTTTATATATGACTCATACATGCAATACCACGGGCCAATATCGTGGGTTTTATTAATACCATCTATCTAATACTACCGCCCATTTACCATCTATCTAATACTTCCGCCCATTTGCAACTAGCTGTGGTCCCGTCATTAATTGCAGTTTAACCACTTACAAATATTAATATGGGATTTATTGACTCTTGACTATGACGTGATCCCAAGACATAAATAAGGGGGTTAGGGTGGGACCCTAACATTCCCTCCCCCTTAAGACTAGCCTTGTCCTCAAGGCTGAAGCTGCGGAAACTGCTGAAGAATAGTGGTTGGTTCCCAAGTTGCATCTTCCGGAGAGGTGTCTTTCCATTTGACGAGGACCTCCTTAATCATGCGGCCGTGCAGGTTCTTGTATCATGTGTCTAGAACCTGTTCAGGTTGAAGCCAGATTGACCCTTCTTCGTCCAATTCAGGTAGACTGGTTTGAACTCGGCAATTGTTCCCAATCACTTTCTTGAGGCACGATACATGGAAAACTGGGTGGATTTTTGTTGTAGGTGGCAAAGCCAACTTGTAAGCCACTTCTCCAATGCGCTAAAGTACTTGGTATGGTCCGTAGAATTTTGGGGAGAGCTTTTGACAACCCTTGTCTTTGAGTGATGTTTGCTTATATGGTTGCAGCCTCAAAAAGACCTGATCCCCTTCTTGAAATTGCCACTCTGAGCGATGTTGGTCAACCTGTTGCTTCATACGGTTCTGAGCTTGATGAAGATTCTCACGCAGATGGGCAAGCATGGTTGCACGGTGTTGTAGGAGTTGATCCACGGCTTGTACTTTGGAGCACCCCATGAGATAAGAAGTAGGGGAAGGCAGAAGTTGTCCATAGACTGCTTCATAGGGAGTCATTTTTGTGGTGGCATGATAGTTGGTGTTATACCACCACTCCGCCAGAGGTAACCACTGTACCCAAAGGTGTTGCTTTTCTGAAGTGAAACACCTAAGGTAGGTTTCTAGACATTTGTTGATGGCTTCGATTTGACCATCTGTTTGCGGATGATATGAAGTACTGAGTTTGAGTTGAGTGTCTTGTATTCTGAAGAGCTCCTGCCAAAAATTACTGGTGAAGATAGGGTCACGGTCGGACACAATAGAAGTGGGCATGCCATGCAATTTGAAGATCTGATCCATGAAAGTTTGAGAAACCAAGGTTGGTGTAAATGGGTGGGGAAGGGCGTAGAAATGAGCATACTTCGACAATCGGTCCACTACCACCATGATGACTGACTTGTTCCTAGACTTTGGAAGACCTGTAATGAAATCCATGGAGACCTCTGTCCAAATTGACGCCGGAATAGGCAATGGTTGTAATGTGCCTGGTGTGTTAACGGTTTCCCCTTTGTGGCGTTGACAGACGTCACATTCTGCTATGAAAGTAAGGATGTCCTGTTTCATGCTGGCCCAAAAAAATGATCTTCTGGTGCGAGCATACGTCTTCTGAAAGCCCGAATGTCCTGCAACAGGAGAAGAGTGCAATTCTGCCAAAATGCGACTTTTGAGGGTGGATGTTGGCGATATTACGACTCTGTCCTTGTAGCGAAGAATATCATTCTGCCACGAGTAGCCCTTGCTGGAATTAGGATCTACCTGTAATTGAGAAATGAGTTGGGAGAGCCCGAGATGTGAAAACCATTCCCTACGAGCCTCTTCAATCCACTCGGGAATGGGGAGGGAAATTGCTAGCAGAGTACTTTCCTCCTCAAATTGGCGCGACAATGCATCTGCTACCCTGTTGTATTTCCCTTTCTTGTAAATGATCTCATAATCATATCCCAACATTTTGGCTAACCATTTATTTTGTTGTGGGGAAGATAGGCGTTGCTCCAAAAAATATTTAAGACTGTGATGATCTGTGCGGATTTGGAAACGTCGCCCCAACAAGTAAGGTCGCCAGGTCTCGACTGCATGTAAGATGGCCATCATTTCCTTCTCGTAGGTAGATTGGCCCAGATTCTTCCCACTTAGTTGTTGGTTGGTGAAGGCCAATGGTCGCCCTTCTTGCATTAAGACCGCTCCAATACCTGTTCCCGAAGCATCACATTCAATGACAAATGATTTGGTGAAGTCCGGTAGTGCTAAGATAGGAGTGGAACACATGGCAGTTTTAAGAGCGGTAAATGCCTGTTGTGCTTCCTCGTTCCAGAAGAAGGAATTTTTCTTTAGGAGTTGCGTTAGGGGCTTCGCTATGCGGCCATAGTTGCGGACAAATTTACGATAATAGCTTGTGAGACCCAAAAATCCTCTCAAGCTTTTCAAGGTCTTAGGTTGAGGCCATTCTTGCATTTCCTGGATCTTTTTGGGGTCCACCTTGACACCTTCACGCCCCACAATGTGGCCCAAATACTCAACTTCTTCCATGCCAAACGAACACTTAGACATCTTGACAAATAATTTATGCGTTCGGAGAAGTTGCAAGAGTAGATCTACATGCTGAAGATGTGCCGCCCAAGTGCCACTATAGATGAGGATGTCATCGAAGAAGACAAGGACAAATTTTCTGAGATATGGTTTGAGGAGGTGATTCATAAGTCTTTGAAAAGTAGAGGGGGAATTACAGAGACCAAATGGCATGATGATGAACTCATAATGGCCTTCATGAGTTCTGAAAACTGTCTTGGGAATGTCGACTTCCTTCATGCGAATTTGGTGATAGCCTGAGCGAAGATCCAACTTAGTGAAGAATTGAGCCCCATTGAGTTCGTCCAGCAAATCGTCAACCACTGGGATGGGAAATTTATCTTTGACTATTAACTTATTGAGGGCCCTGAAGTCGGGACACATCCGCCACTCCCCATCTTTCTTGAGGAGCATGACCACTGGGGATGAATAAGGACTAATACTGGGACGAATGACACCTGCTTCCAACAATTCCTTGATGATTTTTTCTATTTCATTCTTTTGGGTGAACGAATATCTGTATGGCCGCACATTTGGGGGTTGGGCCCCTGGAACCAATGTGATGCTATGATCATGTTCCCCTCGCGAGGGTGGAAGCTCATGAAGCTTGTCAAAGACCGTCTGATGTTTATTTAAAATCTGTTGCATCTCAGGATGAATTGGTGGAGACATGGTGTCTACTACCTGGATGGCATTAAATTGAGCTACCACTCCATGATGGCCCTTTTTTAACAATTTTTCCATTCTATGCGAGCTGATGATAGAGGGGGCTCCTGCCTGTAGTCCACGGAGGGTATGTGTGAAGTTGTTCTGCTTAAAACTCATATATAACTCCTGGAAATCCATTGTGATTGGCCCAAGAGTGCGGAGCCATTCCGCGCCTAGGACAATGTCGCAACCCCCCATGTGTATTGCAAACATGTGGGTTTTCAATTGATAATCCCCCATTTGAATTTTGACATTTTCACAACGACCTTCACATTTCATTGTGCCCCCATCTGCAATCTGGACTTGGAAGTTAGAAACTGCCCGGACGAAACAATGTGCTCCTTCAACGATCTTTTGATGGATGAAATTATGGGTACTTCCACTATCAATCAAGACTACTACTGGGCGATGTTTAAGAAAACCCCTGATTTTGAGAGTTTGAGGGGAAGAAATTCCTGCCAATGCATTTAGCGAAATAATTGGTTCATAAGATACAATTTCCTTTTGGTTATCTTCTTCGATCTCCTCCGGCTCCTCAAGTGGTGGATATTCCTCGGTGGAGCTGTAGTCAGTGGCATCTATTTGAAAAAAATTGTGCTCTTTGCATTTATGACCCGGGGAATATTTTTCATCACAGTAGTAACATACTCCTTGCTTCCTTCTTTCAGCCATTTCCGCAGGTGACACCTTTTGAATCTTAAGTGTCTAAGTCGTATTGGGAGCCTATGAGGGACGACCTTTAGCGGGGAAGTTGGGGCGACTGGATTGGGCTGTTAATGCACGTTCCACCTTACGGGCTACCTGGCAAGCCTCTGTCCATGTGGGAGGGTGGTGGAGTAGAACCTGAGCTTTGATGGCTTCTTTAAGACCGCTAATAAAGCATTCCATGTAGAACTCATCTGTGAGACCCCTAGTGCAGAAGGCTAAGGCTTCAAAAGCAGTAGTATATTCCTCCACTGTACCCATCTGTCGGAGCTTAGTGAGATGCCCCAAGAAAGAGTCTTCCTGTTCAAAGCGACTACGAAGAGTTTTGGCAAATTGGGTCCAATCCCGAAATTGTCCATTGCAACGCTGGTGCCATTCCTTCCATTGCCATTGTTCATTGTCCAAGTACATGGTGCCCACCATAAGCTTAGTCCCCTCATCTATGATATGATTCAATTGGAAATACTGCTCCATTTGTGCTAGCCATGCGGACGTGTGAGAACCGTAAAATTTATGCATATCCGACTTGGGAGGTCGCTGACTAGGTGGTGGATGGGGGTTCCAGACGTGATGAGAGTGGCTAGACTCACCCTCATGGTATTCATGGCCATTATACGCCTCCTCGTGGGCTGGCTCCTTACCCTTTGGGAGTGCATCAACTATCTGGTTACTTATTCCTTTCAACTCAAGTTCGATAAGCTTCACTGCCGTTTGGAGGGAATGCACATGCTCTTCAATCTTGTCGATCCTTTCATTGGCCATCGCTTGGGCGCGAGTTTCTACCATACACCAACCTGAGGACAAAAATTGGGACCGCCTATAAATTTTTTACTAAGAAATTGAATGGTACCACCTTGCTCAGCTCGTCGTCCTGATTCTGATGGGCTAGGTCACCAATAAGCACCCCGAAAGATCTCAGACTTTTTTTTTTGGAAAACTCCTAACGGAGTTTTACTCCTTCCTGATCAATACTGCAGTCGCCAAATCCTCAGAATGTCAATGTCGCCAAAAGTCCTGCGAAAATTATATCCAGGGACAAGAACCCTTCACAACTACTCTAATCTGGTGGATCTGAGAGACTTGAGTGCTGGAACAACTGCTGCTGCTGATCTGATGGAGCTGTGGGACTGATGTCTGCTGCTGCTGCCCTTGCTGATCTGGAATAGGTGATGTGTGATCCCCCGATAGAAAGGGAACTATGGTCTTGAGGAGTGTCAAGTGCTACAAATCGCAATATACATAAGGGTCTGACAGTAGTACTCGGCCCAATGTTTCAGGGCTCTAACTAAGGAGGATCGACCGTACCCTTAGCCGTACAACCCGACTACCCTATCGTACGAGTGAGTAATCTCTCCGAGTGCTGTTCTCGATTTACTGTAGCCACAAGACGACCGAAGGTTTATCTATGGCGAGGTTTCAAGGGAGCTAGGGGGCTTCCTATATACCCAGAGGGTACATGGAAGACAGTCCGTGCGCGGTTCTGTCTAATGCACTACTACTCGAAGGGGTACCCACAGGGGTTACATGGGAGTCCAACAGATGTGACCACCTCTTGTATTTCCTGCGTGCATGCCTCCCCAAATCCGCAGGTTTATGCACTTAACGACAGATCCCGTGGTTTAAAGACGCTGGAACACGTCTCTAGCCAAAAAAATTTTTGTTAAAATTTGGAGATCCCACCGAGCCCTGGAAAGTGCTCTGATACCACTTGTTATGCTCTTAACCTGCAAAGTAATACCCAAACATAGAATCTGCGAAGAAAAGATACCGAGAACACAAAATATGCGAAGAAAATATACCCAGAGCACAGAATAGCAATGATTTTATTATTCAGAGAGAAATGTTCACAGGCCTCTTCGAGGGGGCAACCTCCAATAGAGCAGAGCTCGATTACAAAACAAGACACGATGCTCCTCGTAGGGAGTCTCTATCCTTTATATATGACTCATACATGCAATACCACGGGCCAATATCGTGGGTTTTATTAATACCATCTATCTAATACTACCGCCCATTTACCATCTATCTAATACTTCCGCCCATTTGCCACTAACTGTGGTCCTGTCATTAATTGCGGGTTAACCACTTACAAATATTAATATGGGCTTTATTGACTCTTGACTATGACGTGATCCCAAGACATAAATAAGGGGGTTAGGGTGGGACCCTAACAATTTCCTAATTGGAGGCTTTTGTGGCTTCTTCTACTGCTTGGTTTTTGTTGTTGATATGGTAGTAGGCTTTCTCCTCGGTGATATCGGTGTAATGGAAGGTATTGGTAGTGTAGCAGTGATAATGGATCGTAGCCCTTTCTTAAGAAACTCTTACTCAATATCCTCCCAACTCCAACCAGACATGCAACAGAATGCTCAGCTCACACTTAGGCGAAAAATCACACTTCGAATTCTCAACAAGAAAATTCTTCGAACATTGATTGGGGTGCCATATTTATAACCTTTTTCAAATTCAAACTCCTTGATCTCCTTCAGATCCTCCTCATAAATGAAAATTTTACGGTAGATTTTCCCATATATGCTCCTTAAATGTGTTTCCCCCGCTCCTTTTAACAACAGTTTCTCTGTCAAATCAACTGTAGCAACCCCAATAGTCATATTCTAGATGAGTTGCATCATACCCTTCCCTACAATGTAGTTACCCCTTATTTGTCATAGCTTCCTCTATCTGTGACATCCTCCTTAATACGATGCAAAAATCCCTCTTCGACAAAGTCCTTCTTTGGTAGAGTACTTTATAGTCCCATTCTTCCTTCCAACTGGCTATAGCACTAATGCTTTCCTTCGTTCATATAGTCATTGAGTAGTCCCAGGGATGGAATAATCCCTCTAGAGCCTCAACCTACTCCCATTTACCTATCCAACAAATAGTTCTCTATTCAGCATCGCAAGTTGAGCTACGCCACCATCTGAGATATCCCTGATAATGTATGGTCCTAACCAATGCATATTGAAATTACTAGGGAAATTCACAAACTTACTATCGTACAACAAAACCAACTCTCCATTCCTAAAAGTTCTCTTATTAATATGTCAATCATGCAATGCATTTTCTCGGGCTTTATGTACTTGTTAGTGAAATCCTGCAAGAAAATGACCTTCGTCCAACATGAAAATTTGTTCCAACCTCTCCTCCATAATATCGTTTTCCACCATATTTGTAATGGATGCAATCCGAAGACTGGGTACTATGTATTCCATAGGCATTACAACTCGTCCACACACCAGTCTAAACGGAGTTTGTCCTGTCAAGTTCTTCCAAGTAGTCCTGTATGCCCATAAAACTGCTGGTATGTGCACATCCCAATCATGCCTATTGACATTGCATAATTTAGTTAAGGCATTCTCCAAAATCTTATTAATGGCCTTGACCATTCCATTCACTTGAGGATGATAAGGCGTGCACTTCTAATGATGAATATGGAATTCCTCTGTTAGTGCTTCAATAATTCTTTGCAAGAAATGTGAAACTCTTTCGCTCATCAAGATCTTTCGGCACCCAAACCATGACAATATATACTCAAAGATGAACTACGCAACAATGTCCACACTGCAATCCTTTACCAGTTGCACTTCATCCCACTTGGTAAGATAATTCGTCATAGTAATAATGTATCACACATCAGTCTTATTTCCTGGTGGATTTATTGGTCCAACAAAGTCAATGACCCACTTATCAAAGGCCTTGAAGGTGACTTGTGGATTTAATGGCAACTCATCCCTTCTCGACGGTCTTTTGGTCCTCTAGCAGACATCACAAACACTACAATATTCTTTGGAATCCTTGTGCACCGTGTGCCACCATAGTCTCGCTCTTAAAATATTTTGCAGAGTAGACTTTCCGGCATAGTATCCTTTGGTGACACCACCATGTGCTTCTGCCAAAATACTCCGTCTTTCATGCTCAGGGACATATCTGCACAATATTTCATCAGGACCCATTTTATACAAATATCTGGGAATCAGTGAGAAATCAATAGAACGACATATGATTTATTTCTTCTATTAAGTTTTATACTCCACAGGGGCTACTCTAGTAGATAAAAAGTAGAGGATATCAACAAAATGATCATCAAAAAAATTTACTGCAAAAAAGGTGCGCATTAGGCAATCATTCTTCAATATTTGTTGGTTCTTCACCGTTCTCAATTCTAGACAAGTGATCTGGCCTAGCATTCAATCATCCTGGCTTAACTATTACCTCAAAATCGTACTCTTCGAACAACAATAGCCACCTGCAGATCTTCCCCCCCAACACATGCTTGTTCACCAAGTACTTTAGTGTAGAATGGTCTGTGAACATATTGAAGTGTGTGCCTGATAAGTAATGTTTGAATTTTTGTAGTGCATACACCATAGCCAAGCCTTCACACTCTATTGTGGATTTATTCCTTTCCACCTTAGATAACTTTCAACTTGCAAATGTAATGGGGTTATCAAGATCCCCTTCTCCTCACTGCACTAAGACAACCCCCAAAGCTATGCAGCACACATCTACATGGACATGAAATTCCTTCTTCCAATACAGAAACACTAGAATCAATGCAATAACCATTTTTTCCTTTAATATTTTGAGGCTCATATGAGATTCATCATCCCAACAAAAGGTACCATCTTTCTTTAGTAACTTTTCCATTGACGCAATGATCTATGCGTAAGCCTTTATGAAATTCTGATAGTAACCACTATGTCCTAGAGTTTCATGTAGCTTCTTTTCATTCCTCGACAGATCCAAATTGATAGTAACAAAAATTTTGGTAGGGTCCATTATCAACCCTTGTTTGCAAAAAACACATCCCAACAATATTCCATACAGTACACAAAATATAGACTTTTCAGGTTCAATGAAATCTGATATTTTCTGCAAGTATCTAACATCAAGTGCAGACTCGAAACATGATTCTTTACCAGTCCAAAGACTATCCAGTCATCAAAGTAAACCCCCAGAAATTTGTGGATGAATTCCTTAAATGTTGCGACGACGGCCTTGGAGAATATCACAGGGGCATTCTTCAGCCCGAACGGCATGACTGTATTCTAAAATGATCTCCATCATTAGAAAAAGTGATCTTACTCCTATCCTCTTGCGCGATCTTGATTTGAAGGTACCCCAAAAACCCATCTGTGAAGGGGTAGGCCTCCCGTCCTCCCATATACTCTAAAACTTCATTAGTAAATGGTGTTGGGAATGGTTCATGCACGCATGCATCATTCGACTTTATTAAATCAACACAAATATGTATTTCTCCCTTAATTTTTTTCTCCTGCACTACCATTGGGCTTATCCATTCAGTTTCTTCCATAGGTTCAATTATTCCAACTACGAGCATCTTGTTAATATCTTGCTTCACCTTTTCCTTGTATTTTTGGTTGAGCCTATATGGTCACTATTTTATAGGTTTCGTGTCTGGCTTCAAAGTGATCTTCATTATGCACAGATTGCCTACAATGCCCTTCAACTCCGAAAAATTCGTTAGAAATAGATCCTGGTACTAATGTAGTAATTTGACAACCTTTCATACTATATCCTCATCCCAGTAATCATCGATGCATGCACAATTGGGCTCCACTTCTGAACCTATATTAAATTTTTTCATCTTAACAGGTTACGATATGTCAAGTACATCAACATCTAGTCCTACAACCTCGCATTGTCCTTCTGATTCAGGGATGTTGATGTTGCGTGGATCCTCCTCACCTTCTTCCGTGGTTATATTATAACATTCTAGAGCATGTTGCAACTGCACATTCCAATGAGGCTGCACCCAAGTCGTAGGCTCTTTCAGTGACCGAAAAATTGCTTCTTTGATCTCCTGAGGTGCATCATCTATACACTGAAATCCATCTTCGAAACTAAAAGTTAGTAGGAATATTTCCTTCATATCATAGTAGTCAGCGGTGTCATAGCCCAACTCGGTTTCTAGATATCAATTCATTGGCATTACATCCAAGGTATGATAAAATATGTGTACCTAGTATGGTTGAGGTGCTTCACCCCACGCTTTATCCCAATGAGCCAAATGTTCTTGAGGATCATCCCTACCATTATATTTCTCTATGAGCCTTGTTTTCACTATTAGAAAATGGCTAATAAGTTACTAAAATAATGACCAAAATTTGCATATAAATAATCATTTTTCAATCGGTGACCAATAGTAGCTAATTTATAGTATCTTCTAACACGACGAACTTTTAGTCGTTTTTAACTTAGTCATTAATTGATTGCCTCAATTTTATTGTCTAGTAGTATATTTAGTCATAAATTTGGTCATTAATTGCCACCATTATTGACCAAATATACAACAAAATATATTACTATATGATCACCCAAGAAAACCAATTAATGACCGAAGAAATATGACCAAAATGTTGGTGGTGTTATAAGATACTCTAAATTAGCTACTAATGGTCATATATATGCAAATTTTAGTCATCGTTTGAAACCAATTAATGACCAAAGAAATATGACTAAATTTCAGTCGTGTTATAAGATACTGTAGATTAACTACTAATAGTCGTATATATACAAAATTTAGTCATCATTTGTAATCACAAATTTATCATTTGCAGTAGTCATTTATCATTTTTTGGTAGTTTCATATTCATTATATAAATTACTGATTTAGTAGTTTATATTCATTTCATTTACTTTCATAATAATCATTATAAACAACTAATTTAGTCATATATTCATTTTATTTGTATTCATCATTAATCAATATAAACTACTAATTTAGTAATTTTAGATTGATTTTATGTATTCATTATTAATCAACATAAATTAATTAGTATGATTTTGTGACTAAATTATATAAAAAAAAATGTCATACAATGTGCATGTTCATCTAATATGAAAACACAAAATTACATATGTTAATTAGAATACTAAATAATATCAAGTGAAACTATAAATAATTTCAACTACATAAATTATATTATATAAAATGTCAAATATTACAATATGAGTTTCCAACTTAATATTGGTTGGACTACAATTTACACATGAAATATTGTTTCGTCACTTCAAAAAATTATCATTGTGTTGCCAAGGCAATGTAGGTGAATTCACCAACTCTAGAGACTTGACCATCAGTATTTATATGTGTGTCTCATGCAGGATATTAGCTTTAAGGGTATCATTAGATCGGTTCTCTTCTCTCTCTCTTTCTGCATTTGTGACTCCAGTGTTATTGTTCTCCTCTTTCTTCAATTCTTTCTTCTTACCATCAACACTGAGTTCCTCTTCTGAAAATGAGAGAAGATACAATGCAGAGTATAAGACATGAAATACGATGAACACTGAAATATAAAATAAAGTAGACTATAAAGAATTTATATGACATATACCTCAACATCAACAATGTCAATGTCATTTTTCCCCAGAAAAGCAAGAAACTTGGAGGATTTTTCTTCAGTTGCGCGATAGTGGCTACTGTGTGGCGAGATGACCTACATAAACAAAGAAAATAATATCACCATAGAAAAGCGCTTCTTAGGACTTAGTATTAAACCATCAGGAAAAGCTTAGACACAATCATGCTAACTAAGTTACATGCCAAAAATCTCAAGCTATAAATAACTTGTGAAAACAAAAGGAAAGAGAAAAAACAACATATAGTAAATAATGTATGGCATATGGCTGCCAAATTGCATCATAAAAGAAAAAAATTATCCTATGGTTACCCATACATATGGGTGGGTAACCTACCCCATTATGCCATGATCCTTAGGGTATAGAGGAAGTAAACCTCCTATTAACATAATGATTGATTGGTTGCATCTTGGCCTCCAAACAACTACCATGATTTCCCTTACACATCATATTATTCAAATATTTAGAAAGCAACACAAGAACCAAGGATATAAAATTGCATTCAATAATGACGATACATTCAAAGAATTAAGAGGTTAATAAAATAGTTTTGTGCAAATCTAATAAATATAGTAATTTGAAAAATTCCACTTTGCCTTTTTTATCACATATATAAAAATGTGAAACAAATATCTATGTAATTATTTGATGAAGAAGTCAGATTATTGTTTGAGAAAAAATAAAAATATTTTTCCAATCACTAGATATTTTTGAGCACTCATTTCATTGAAATGGAAGTGTTATATAAACAATATCCCATTGGGATGAGACATGTGTATAAATTGTAATACATTGCGCTACAAGGCAACAAGTGAATTTTTAAAATTGGAATGAAAGATACCATAGATGTTTCTAGTATTAATTGCTCAGGCATCAATGTTTAATTTCATAACAGGATAAAGTAATAATGCAATGGATATATCACATATATTTAATACTCAACATATATATTTTTAGGTTTTACAAAGGTGTCCCAACATAAGGGTCAAATACCAAAAAAAAAGTTCACGTTGGTTCGATTTATCAATATAGGATTAGTCCTCTAATGTTACACCCCTTTCAAAATTTCAAACTAATCTTGGGCAAGTTTGCCTTCGGATGTCAAATAGAATAATTTGATGTTGATGGTAAAAAACATAGAGAAAGAGAGAGTATGGAAGACCTTAACTAAGAATCATAACACATATCAAGGGTCAAATTGTCAACAATAAATATGTACTTTAAAAATTTTGCACTGCATTAGCAAAATTACTAAATATTTCGCACCATTTTCTTTTAGAAGTTCAATCATAGCCTCCTAGTTAGCACCCTTTGCATTTGCAAATTGCTACAAAATAAATTGTCTCACTTAAGTCCTAAAAAAAAACAATGCACATAGTGGATTCAGTACCATTGATGTTCCAAAATTGAAAAAAAAAACAAATTAATAAATAATCCAAACAAAATATTTGGAAGGAAAAAATTGCACTCCTTGCTCTTGATTTATAAAACAAGATTTCAATTTGAAATAAGTTATGATACTATATATGAGAACTATAGGAAGGCTCAAGTGGAACTCGCTAATGATAAAGAAGAGGCATTCAATGCCAAGATGATAATTTGGAAGAAGCTTATCTAGGAGTGGATGTATATAACCATCTAAACTCTCATCTCACCTATCTTAAAGGATCTGTGATTGTGAATCAAGACCAAGAGGGAAGTTTCCTATGAAAGAAACGAAAATATTGATTAATGTGAAATGATACATCCCTTCCTATTTTCATTTTATTAGTCTTGTGAAATGAATCTCATTCTAAGAGCCTTTGTTCACAGAGTGTGCTTTTGGCTGCCTTGTAAAGCATATTCCAAGAAGATTGTGGTATAATATCAAATTCTTGGTGAATCTATTCTTTCACCTCTTCGAAAAAGTATATTGGAATTATCAACACAAAAAAATGAACCCTCTAGAAAACGAAATACAACAGGTTAGGGAAAAAAAGTTGAAGGAAGAGTTTATAATGAATAGTTGTGGCTTTGAGCTTAGGAATGAAATTCAATCCCAAAAGCCACAAAAGGATTAAAACATTGAAATTGTGTAATCCAAGAAAGAGCTATAGCCTATATTATGATACTGTTGGAGGAGCTTTGCACACATGTTTGTCAAACCTTCTCCAACAGGTGGTTGGCTACCTAGAAATAGAACCAAGATATAAACTAAATTTTTTCTCCAACAATATTCTCATTAAGGCAATGGTTGGACAACAATAGGAGGAGTTGCATCTAGCACTAGTAGCTTGAAGACACTTACACACATCAAACAACTAGAATATCTTTACTCTTCGTCAAGAAATTAACCTCCTCCTAATCTACAGTTCAACATACAAAAGTTACAAATTGAAATCAATAAAGTGGCAACATTTTGATATATAAATAAGATCCAAATTTCCACTATGATACTACGATTATTTATATTTATCAAGTCATGACTTAGTTTAAACTTGCAAATACACAACATCTCTTTGCATCATCTTCCATTTTTCCATCTCATTCTTGTTTTTACCAACAATGACAACAAGAAAGAAGCATTTTAGAATTACTGTATTAGAATTAAAAAAAAAATTGTACAACAATATTTTGTGAGAAGGGAATAGAATAAAGAAAAATGAAGGAAAAATGACATGGTAGAATCTTTGGAGACTGGAGCTTTCCATAACAAATTAAAGAGCTTAGTTCCATACAGAGAAAAACTATGTAAATTATTTCCATTGAAAGAAATATTTCCAGAAGTATAGAAATTCTCACATTTTCACAGCCTCCAGTTTCAAATCTCGACCAAGAGGTGAATACGAAGTCATTGTATCGACATCTCTATTGATGAACATGTGCTTTAGAGACCTCATGCACCATCTTGTCCAAATTTTCAGATCCATCAGATGGTTTCTTCTCTGTTGATGGTGTGGGATCAAGCCACCATTTCTGCTTGTCTGCAATTAATTTCATCAAGCTAGTTGTCCAACCAAATTCAAGAGCTTAGTGCAATGATTATGTTCATCCATAATGTAGCATTCAAAACAACAGAAACATAGTTTATTAAAATTTAAAATATATATATAAAGATATATATATATATATATATATATATATATATAGATATATATATAAAGATATATATATATATATATATATATATATATATATATATATAGATATAGATATATATATATAGATATATATGGGCATATTATCTAAGATTTCTTATTGTACCATTCTACTTATTCTACTATATTTCCAAGTCTAAGAAATAATAACATGCACGTACCTCTCTCTTTCTTCACTTAAATCATTCAATTTATTCTTAGCTTCTACACTTCCTGTTCGTGCCCATCATAATCAAGTAAATAGTTTCATAAATTTCTCATTGAAGTGCTTTGAAAACTGTTACATAAGTAGACAAACCTTTTCCTATGACTCGTCATTCTGACACCGTATTTTTTCTTCTATATTTTCTACTTGTTTATTATCTAATACAGATTAATAGGAAAGCATAGAAGCAGATGAAATAAATATTAGAGAGAAACAATAATAGTTTTGTTGACACCAAATCTATTGGCATTATGACACAGGTGTTGTCCTTGATGGCAACTCACACAGATGACAGTTCATAATGTAACAAGTTAACAATAAAGGATTACATATTAGACTCCAGAGATTCAAGAAAGAGAGGTATACATTGGTTCACTTTACCAAAGTACTGTATACACGCAGGAAAACAGAATAAAAAGCATGTATACGTACACTCGCACTTTCACAGAAGGAAAAGCGCGTATGAGATGGAAAATCAAGTTTTTGGTCCAAGGTATTGGTCCTAAGTGGTTTTGGTCCAAGGTATTGGTACTAAGTGTTTTTGGCCCAAGGTATTGACAAAGGGCCTAAAGCTATATAAGGAAGAGAAGATCACAAGGCCAGGTGTGCAAGCAATAAGATTCTAAGGAATACTTCTATCTGAAGTATATTTGATGTTTCTGGGTTATGTTTGGGACTAGATCTAAAATATTCATGTGCACCTTGAGTTCAATATTGGATCAGGAATCATGAGACTTGAAATGAATTATTCTTGAATGATCTGATATTGGTTGAGATTAGATCTAATGTTTTGTGCATGTTCTATTTGTTATCTATCATGATTTTGGTTTGTCTGAAGTCTGAAATTACAACAAAGTTCTGATTCAATATTTATAGATCTATACGCAGGTTCGTCTTAGCCAAAGTGCGTATACACGCAGGTTCAGTTCTTTCAAGTAGCGTATACAAAAGGAAATCTTATTTTTCAGATCTGACTGATCTACCTGATAAAATTATGTTGTTTTGCGGTTGCCTGTCAATAAATTCTTCTTAGATCTGAATGTAAAACTGAATGCATAAGGAGGGTGTCATTTGATTGATTGATTGTATAAGTTAGAAGAAGTGATCCCTGTCCCTACCTGTGTAAAGCTCTGTAAGTTGATAGTAGATATTCAACATATTGATGGTTGGTACGGACTTAATTCAAAAGTTTATGTTTGTAGTAGTTTTGAAGGTATACACATGTTTAATTCACGGAAGTAGCGTATACATGCAATTTGGGTTCAGCCAAGTAGCGTATACACTCTAACGCATGATTTTTGAGGTTACAGCTAGTTCTAAATGATGATGCAGGGTTCTGGGTTCAACACAATGTTCTAGTCTGATTGTTCAGATTATTTGAATATTGGTTGATGCAACTTAAGTTTAAAAGCGTTGATGGGTCTAGTATGAAAATTAGATGAAACATGGCCTTCAGATTATGGTGTTATGATCCAGGAATATCCAGTCTAAAAATTCATGAAACGTGGTCCCTGGTGGAAGAGTGGAGTTTTCAGTAGGTTGGCACCTATGTACTAGTAAACATATTGGCTAGTACAAGAGCTAGGGGTTGTAGCTCCCTTCCAGTAGAAGCTAGAGAATGAGAGAAGGTTGTAACCTTCTGCAAGTAGAAGCTTGCATATTGGTATGAGTCTACACCAGTACAATATTGTAAATAGATTTTGTTATTATTAAAAGAAGACAAAGACGACAACAGCAGGTGGTTTTTACCCACATTGGGTTTCCACCTTAAATCTTGGTGTTCATCTGTGTTGCTTATGTGTGATGCTTTATTATGCCTTTACTGCATTATCTAATAAATCTTTGATATATTGTTTTAAGCTCAGCACATGATACATCGTCTAAATCACAAGTTCTCTGGATATACATTGGTTTCTTTAATCACAGTTGCGTGTACACGCAAGTTCACTTCACTAAAGTAGCATATATAAATCAGTTTGGGAAATAAAATTATTGATCTGATAATACTGATTCACCCCCCTCTCAGTATTATTTCCAACAATTGGTATCAGAGCAGGTCCTTCAGAAGAAGCTTGATCGCTTGAAGGGAGATCCATCAACACGAATAATCAAGAAAGCATGGGATCCATTAGACCGCCAATCTTCGATGGGAGAAACTTTGGAAATACAACATTTAGATGTTGCTCATGATACCAAGTAGGACACCTGGATGACACATGCCCCTAGGAAAAAAAACACCAAAAAAAAAAAATGGGGTAGACTCATAAAAGAAAAGGATGACATCCTTACGATCCCCTCATCGGAAAGGATGAAGAAGGGGAATCAACAAAGAACCTAACTAAGAAAGAAGAATGGATAATTCAGGTATAAGTTGGGAGTTAAACCCATCCACAGTTTAATACAAAATCATAAGTGACCCATGAACAAGAACAACAAAAAATTATGGCACACAAAGAGGATAGGAAAGTGGGCTCAAAGAGATTTTATGTGCCAACAAGTTTTGATTCAGATAAATATCCCTCACCAAAGACAACAGTGACCAATATGGAAATGGCACAAGTTGACCCCCAACTAGATGGATGGCAAGAGGTACAAATAAACAAAGGGAAGAATGGGAATTTAAGTGATTATTATAATACTTAACATCTCTTGGTCTTCTGTATTATTTTATTTTTCAACTATTCATATGCACAAAAGATGAAAGGCTACCTCAAATCAATGTGAATAGCATCTAAAAATGTAATTTGTTCCTTTTTCAAAAGTTGAATAAAATTATGGCTTTTCTACCTTTGGGAAAAAGACTTTTACCTGCAATGGAATCTATCAACAAGAGACTTAGATATTTCAAAAAGAAACATCAAAACAATTTTTACATCCCTCTTTTTTTCAACCTTATATGCACTAAAGATCATAATCGAAAATGAAAGAAAATAGTGAAATAAGGAAACAAAACACATTGAAAACCAAAATCCTAATTTTAAGTAAGCATGCATTCAAATATTAAACCACAATTACAGGTACACAAAAAGGTGAAGGGTTACACGAAAATGGTTGTAGAGAGATATATAATCCCCAATGCCTCTAAAGGGTATCAAATCCAGGAGGACACAAAACCATAAAAAAGGATTAAAAACATGCCTATTTGAAGTGGAACTGATAGTTTTTGAACTGAAAGAAGGTAAAGGAAACTGGACCTAAAGATGAACCAACCTTAGGCTTAGATCCATGCAAGAAAATTGTAAACTTTTTAGAGAAAAATTAGTAAAAAATCCTTTATTAGCACTTCAATGTTATGCCTATGAGAAAACAAATAATTGAAATTGAAAATAACAATGATAGAAAGAAAAAAAAAGTGTTAATATAGGCAATAACACTTTTCTAGGCCCACAAAGGAGAGATTAAGTGGTTTTCTTATCCATATCCGAAGTTTTCAAACATAGGGCTTTAGAAAAAAGATCATAGGACTCCTAATGACCATTCAAAATAGAGAAAAGAAAAAAATTTACATTGGATTAACAAAACTAGTACGAGAAAACTTGGACTCCCTGGTAATTTAAATCCACATATTTTCCCAAGGCCTATCATATAAATCAAGTTCCCAACTCACTTAACTCCATGACACACATGCATTGTGAGAAATAAACAAGAGGAGTAGATTAAATTATGAACCTTTTTCTGCAAGGTTGTATTCGGTGAAGTTGGCTAGGGTTACTCTCCAGATATTTTCTCCTAATATCCTTACACCTCTTCCTATCATAGACATCAAGTTCCCAACTCACTTAACTCCATGACATACATGCATTGTGAGAAATAAACAAGAGGAGTAGATTAAATTATGAACCTTTTTTCTGCAAGGTTATATTTGATGAAGTTGGCTAGGGTTACTCTAGAGATATTTTCTCCTAATCTCCCTACACCTCTTCCTTGAACACAAACAATTTAACACACAAAATATATCCTCCTACAACACCCTTTAGAATTAATGCATTAAACTTGAATACAAACACTTTAATTATTAAAGAAAAATAATTTGTTAGGGGCAAGCCGAGAGAGCATATTGGTTATATTATACCATAATCAAGTATAAAAATTTCTCCTCTGCAATCCTTATCCCATCTCCCTCCTCTCAATATAGATCATTGTTAAGGCACACAATACGTGTAGCTTACCACAAGAAGGTACACAAGTCTCCAATCCAATGACACTTTGTTGTATTGAACTTTTCTTTCTTTGTTCAATGGAGGGAATTGCTTTGATAGATGGATTTGAGGAGTGATCACAATGTATCTAAGCAGTTTGTTGATTGTATTTGATATGGTCCTTTCACCATTATCCTTGAAAAATGATCAACTTTGACCTTTTTTTCTCTTATCCATTCGCACTTCTGCTTCAACTCTCTTTTGTTGAGTAACTAGAGACAAGGAAAATTTTAAGGATGGAAAATTTTCTTGAAGTTTAAAACATTGGCGAATCTCACTAATCCCTAATATGAAAATTATAAATGTTTATTGATATATTTGTAAAATTAATCAAATTTATAATTATTTTATATATAGTCTCTCTATAATGTTGGCGATTTTTAAGGTAAAATAATTTTATATTCTAAAATTTGGGCGAATCTTCTTTTATAAAATTGGAAATTGGCGAATCTTTTTTTGTGGAAAAATCATGGAAAATTAGCCCACTGGGCGAACATTAGCCCCTAAAATTTTCCATGACTAGAGATTTGTTTATCCCTTCAACTCTACATGTGAAGTCATCAAGAGTATTTCTAGGCTTAACAACAACATCTACTAGTGGTTTAGGTGAGTCGAAGGAGAAAATCATAGCCTTTGTGGAGTTTCAATGGACCATTTTCTGCACTCAAGTTTTCAAATTGATGTCCTTCCCTAATGAACCCAAGGTGGTGCCACATTGAGCTATGGAGTGTCAAAATGGTGAGACTTTAAGCTATAAGAATTTCTATATTTTAAATCTCTTCTTGAACTCACATATACCCCTTCCAATTAAAGAGGGAAATTTTGAAAACATAATCCTTTTGGGTTGTGTAAATTTGGCATATTCATTTGAGAGGAAGGTGAAAAGCCTTAAGTGAATACCAATAATCATGAGAAGTCCAAGAGATCTATTGGAATATGAAACCAAGGGTTAGAAACAATTATGTTTATATGTATATTTTGTGAGTACTAAGAAACACATGATTATCTAATTCTTTTACATTTAAGTGTGCATTCTAACGTGGGGTTATAGTTTATTTAAGAAAGTGTAAAGTAATAGATATGGAACATCATTTTTATTCAAATAAATAGATATAGAAGATCATATTCTCTTTCAAAGATAATACTTAGAAGTAGTTTCATACTACTTCATTTGGTAAAGTATATAAAATGTTATGTGAAATATTATGAAGTTCTTGATTCAATCTCCAATAATGCATGTCCAAGAAATGGAAGATATTAATAGATTGTGATGTTCAACAAGATATATGAAAAGACAATAGATTGAGAAGTTGTGCAACCATATAAATCAAAAGGTTAATAAACATTAATAGACATAAAAAAAACTTAGTGGATGATACATTTTGCATTGTTAAAATTTCAAAAAATCATAAAAATAAGGTAAATTATGACAACATTTTAAATTATTATTAGTATTAATTATAAAAATAATTAGTATATGGGTTAAACAAATATACATTAAAAAATGCAATATACATTTAAAAAAACAATTCTTAATCATGGAGATTTGGGCCCATCTTACCATGAAGATTCTTAACCTGTAAATATTTATATTATTATTACAATGCTATGGGCCAATACCATGGTTTATCAATATCACATTTTATCAATACAACATGCCCAAAAAAATCATAACTTATTTCTTAAATTTTTTGAATATTCGATAAAGGTTAAATTACCATCTACCCATTAAGTATTGATAATTAAATTAAAATTCTGAAAGCCTTGTTTCAAAATAGATACTCCAAGAGGTGTTTATTTTTTAATGGACTTCCAAAGCTATAATTTAATTATTAATAACTATGTTGGACTTGTTTATTTTGGCATATGGATTCCATAATTTTAGTTTAATTATCAACAATTATTTTGGTGGATGGTAAGAATTAAATTTCAACATATTATTCTAAAATATTTTTAGTAATAATCATAGATGAAAATATGAATTAAAATATGAATCTCTCCTAACTTGTAAGGAGTAGGAAACACATTTTTTTAATTATAAAATGGTAAGGTATGAGAAACGCATAACTTTTTTAATTAATTTGAAGTGGTCTCTTACAAGTGATGTTCTTATATTCTATTATTTTCTTTTGGGTGAAGTTTTTGTTTTCACTAAAATGGTTGTCTAAACAAAATGAAATACTTCCATTACATAATATAATTAATGTATATTTTAATAATTGACTTTATTTTTATAAATTAAATTTTAAAATATTCCATTAAATTTAAGATTATATTAGATTTAACAATATTAAAATACTAAAATCTAATAGAGTTGAGTAAAAATATATTAATGAATATGATTCTCAAAACAAAATAAAATACATCCATTTCATAATATTGGTAAGCATCAGATAAAACCTGAAAATCAAGTTATTTGGTTCTGCAATATTACCACTCCTCGTGATGGGCGCGCATAGTCCAACGGGATTATAGTCCAAACAGGAAGTCCTTTCATGGGGACTCTCGCAAACCTTCTGACAGATCTGGATCGTGAGAATGTGCACGGATGCCATCGGTGCTCAGCTTCAATCTACTACAACAGTGGGCGATACCAAATGCGTCTAATATCTCTTTAAATAAAATCCTAATCAATCTCTCATCATCTCTGTAAGGGATATTGCTTACTCGTTCGAGAATGCCCTGGTATCTATTTCTTTTTTCATGAATAATTCTAAACTGTAGTTTTCATGTTATGTTCTAGAATGTGTTTTTTCAAGAAGGGTATTTACTTTGTGTATTTCAAAAATATATTTGATTTAATAAAATATAAAATTTTATTAAATTAGATTTGTTTTTGAGATACACAGTTTTATAAAAAAGAGCTATAATAATTTGAGAATAATTATTATTATTATTTTATAACTTATTCCTAGATTGAAAAGCTATATTCTAAAATATGATATGGAAACTATAACAGTGTAGAATATTCATGAAAAAAGGAGTATGGGGAATTATCAAACCAACCAGCAATATGGCTATAAAGATAATGAGAGATTCCTTAGGGCTTTATTTAAACAGACATATTAGATGCATTTGGTATCATCTGGTGTTGTAGAATATAGTAAGTTTAGTGGGTGATTTAAAAGTTTACCTATATATATAGCAATTTTATGCAACATGTAGAACATCAAGATTTTAAAATAAGATTTCAAGACGAGTATGGACTCATCCATAGTAGATTTTTGGACTTGTTAGAAAAAAATAGTCTTTGTCTTCATCACACCATGTGATTCTACATTGTACACATTTGAGCATAAAGTATGAACATTGAAACCTGGAGCTTAAATGTTGAGACTCACACTATATGTCCACTCATGAGCCATTTAAAGTATTGTATATAAAACACAAACTTATGTTTCTTATTTATGTAAGAAAAATAGGTTTTTTTGTTTGATTTTGAAAGTTTTAAGTTGTTTCTTTATTGTTGGTACATTGGTGATAGATGTCATTGTTTATAAGATGGGTTTAATTATTAGTTTGATTAGAAAACAAATCTATTTTGACATTGGATTCGGAAATCTCAAATGTGTGGTTACCAAGGCCATGATGCTTTACATAACACCATTAGGTTTGTACCTTTTAGGTGTTAGCATGTTTGCTACTGGTCTATATTCTTCTTTGTTGTGAAGACTACAAATTTCTTCAAAATCCATGCATGCATATTATTATTGCTTGAAATGTTAGAATAGTCATACATTTTTATTTAAAAGTGGCTTCAAACATGCTTTATTATTTATAAGTTCCTTCTTAAGTCTAATTCATCAAATAGAAAGTTAGGATTGGTTGTTCCTCTTCAAAATACATTATAGTTAATGGGTTTGAGCAAGTTACTTGGAAATTTTTCAATAATGGTTTGCCATAAATTGTAAAATCTTCCAAATTACATAAATCATAATTATACATAATTGCACCAAATCATTGTCTAGTTGGACATTATGAATGAACAAATTGAATATATTTGACCTTTTTGAAGTAATATAAAATAGTTGGACATTATGAATGAACAAATTGAATATATTTGACCTTTTTGAAGTAATATAAAACATATACACTTGGTTGAAGCTTGTTTTATTTTATGGCCAAGCAAATACAAAAAAAGTTACTAAAGCAAAACACAAATCTTATATTAACAAAAAATAATGCTTTTACCTTCATAACAACAAATTAACAAACACATGTAGTGCATGACATTTAAATGATGGGTAAAAATAAAAAGCAAACATCATGTAAAGGATAAATGGAAACTCATCATAAAATAATTACTTTGACATGTAGGAGTCTCCCTTAAATTTATAAGTTGATGCTCCGGGTATCTATTGTTTTTTCATACATAAACAAACTATTGCACAACCATCTATTTCATTTGTATGGCTTGATTTATTTTGTTTGCATTGTAAGCTCCACTAGAAGACTAAGCTCCACTAGAAGACTAGAACTAAATTTCAACATGGAATTGTACAAAATCCACCATCATACCTCCAAGAGAAATTGTCTCTTTTGCGTGAATCATTGAATATGTTCAAAATATTCATGCAAACTAGGTATAGAATGGCTGGCAACAGCGAGGGTTTGCAGAGCTCAGTCCAGTGTTATTTTAAGCCATAAATATATTTAAAAATATATTATTACCATAAAAAAAAAACACTTCATAGGAAGACTAGAACACTAATATATATGAAATTGATATTAAAATATATTTGTTAGCATGGAGTGGTTACAATGGTTACTAGTTAGATACAATGGTTTTTCTAGTGACTAGATGGCTATATCTAGAGGGTCTCTGCCTTTGCTCTTACCCATGCTCTAGATACAATTGCTTTTAACTCATTGGTTGCAAATGGCCTATGATACTAGAAAGAAAAGCCTTCTCTTTTGTCAAGAAGTTGAAAAAAGTTCCAAAACTAAAGGTTCTAGTGCCATAGTCAAGAGAACAATCCCTAGAACTGAATGAACATGACTTGGTAAGAGGAATCATGAGAATCTGGCCATCCCTAGATTTTGTGAAGTCCTGGGTATTAGATACCTTAATACTCAGAGATTATGGTGAATATTATTAATTGTAAATATGTAACGGAAAAGTCATTGGGAAAACTAACCCATGTAGTTAGAGCACTGTTTTTCCTTACAATAAATATTTACCTCTCGTTAATGAATAATACATTGGAGTTTTTTTTGCACAATCCTCATTCTAACATGGTATTAGAGTTGGGTGCTCCTTTTCCCTCCCCCGGCTTCTACGCTCCTCCTGCATACTTATTTTCTCTTCTATTCACTCTACGTAGATATTTGTATGTGATTTCAATTATAATATGTGCATGAACGGTGAGGATATATTATTGATCGTTCCGCTTGCTGATCATGTTGCAACTGCCGTTGGAGAAAATAAAGGTGAATTTTTGTAATTGTCAGAGGCATAAACAACAGTGAATAATTTTTTGTTTGGATCCAAGAAAAACGATGGCATGGGGATAATATCATCTAAATGTGTGTAGTGACAAACAAACTGAGTACGTCATGATTGGGAGAACGTTAGTTGAGTATATCATGGTTGGTGAGTGTCATGTTGAGAAATGACAATTCAACTTGCATTGATCCATTGTTTCTTGGTTTCACTGGAGATGCATGAGTTTCAGTGATTACTGAAATTTGCATGTCATTAGCTTGAATCTGCAGGATACCAAGATTTTAGCGATTCGAAAAGTCATTTATGAATATATATATATGTTATATTCCTCAGGACCAGTGGAGTTGAATAAGTGTTGTACATGGACCGGGATACCAAGATTTTAGTGGTTGGAAAAGTCATTTATGAATATGTATATGTTATATTCCTCAGGACCAGTGGAGTTGAATAAGTGTTGTACCTGGACCGGGACATCGATGGAATGATCTAAATAGTTCTTTTCTAGACAAATCATATTGCCAAACATGATTACACAGCGAATAGAGGGATAGACAGAGGGAATAGAGGGAATGAGTACCTATTGGAAATGGATAGATTTTTTGATGTTAATTTCTCCTATTTCTTTGAAGATCACTTCGATGACTCTAATATAGCTTGATCCAATTATGTTGATCCAATTGGAGGCAAAGATACAACTCTGAGTTCCTTTGTTGATATGGTTATTTATTATTCGTTAACTACGAGCCTATTCCCTATAACCTGACATTATCAGTTGATTTTTTATTAGGTTGTTACGTAGACTTCTGCACTACTATTGTTTTATTTTACAATTTATGTTAAGAGAAAATTCAGAAGCGGTTGTGGTTGTTATAATCCTTCCACACGGGAGGTCGTTAGTGATGATATATGGGGCTATGGCGTCCATTACATTCAGTGGGTTCATGATTTATTTTATCTGTACTAATATATCAACGAAGCAGCTACACCATTTGGCTTTGTTTGTTTGCCTTCGAGATTGTACTTAGCATTGAATCGAAAAGACTTTTTTCTTATAATGGGATAAGAAGACACCAAAAAAAAATTGGACATGGATCTCCTTAATGTCAAATATTTTTGTGAAGTCTCCCACCTGAGTTATGAATAATTCATTGGCAATGTTGTCACCATAGATTAGCTCAACACAAGCCAAATATCAAGTTGTTGAATTCTAGATCTTTGCTGTATTATTCTTTTGATCCTTGATTGAATGAATTGTTGATTATTTTATGATACATCAAAGTAAATATACATAGAGTAGAAATTTTACACTTTTGATGTAAACAACATTCACTAAAGTTTATAGATGACCTATTTTTAACTTTGAAAAAAACTACATAGAGTGGTCTAAAAAGATAAAGAGCACACTCATTTTTAATGATCTATGGGAATGATTTTGTGAAGGAGAAGTCAAAGAAAATCTTCAAAAGTGAAGCTGAAGGATGAAGAACCAGCCAAGCCTACATTCACCAGAGAACTTTCCATGTGGAAGAGCAAGGACATGAAATCCTCTTTCCTCATCAATTCTATAGTAAGCAAGGAGATAAGCAAAAAAATTGTCTTAGTCACTAATTCATATGGTGTTGTTAAGAAATTAATATTTGTATGATTCTCATTCATAATTAGAACTCATATAGCTGATTTTGAATAGTTTTAACCTTGAGTTGAAAGATGATTACCCCATGGCACTAGCCTTAGAAATCAAACCTATCATGCATGACAAAGATGTCATTGGAGTTAAGATATATCTTGCTCTCACAACCTTCATAAAGGCCAAATCCTACCTACTCTCACTACCTTGAATCTTTGCAAGAAAGTGGCGAAATGAAAAATATAACATTTGACTCTATGGTTGAGAAGGTTGCAGAAAGAGAAAAAAACCTTCGGAAAAATGAAGTAAGCATCAAAGTCCATTGAAGACACTATATGCATTGCTAAAAAGGGAAATATTGATTATTTTGGAGGAGACAACAACAAAAGGGGACATGCCAGAAATTAATTTAGATGAAGGGGACCAGACAAAATCAAATAGAGAGATGTGATCTGCATTTTGTCCATTTTGGAAGAAAAGGGCATGAAGCCAAAGCATGCAAAATTCCATGGGACAAGATCAAAGAACAAGAAGAAAAATAAAATTCTCTAGAAAAATAAAAGGGCAACATACTAAAATCAACTCATTACATTGTTGCTCACTATAATATTACTTTGCAAGAGGATGTGTTTAACATTGCATCTACTTATTGGATAGACATATGGTTGCTTGACATGGGTACCACTTGCCACATGAGTTTCAAAGAGAAGCATTTGAGTAGTTTGGTGAAAAACATGGTTGGCATGGTATACTTTGCTCACAAGTCCAGTCTCAAACCTTGAGAGGTTGGTACAAATACACTAAAGCTACCTAGACTATCCTATTTTGTCCCTCATGATTTTCTCTATCTTCCTTAGTTGTAGAGGAACTTGATATCCCTTATGCAAATTCACCAACAAGGACACTTCATGCATATTGTTGGTGGAAAGGTTGATATAAGGAGGAATTTGGAAACAAGATCATGATGATTGGACACGAAAAAGATATGCTATTAAAGATAAAGGGGACATACACATCTTATTCACAACATTCTTCCCATCTCACTCAATATAATGAAGGTACAATGTCTTCAAGTGCTCTATGTCATGCTAGATTTGGACATATTGATTATAAAAGTCTTTGTCTAATTAAAATGAATGGTATTTGTAGTCTTCCAATTATTCCTAGAAAACTAAAGCAATGTTCTTCATGCATTCTTGGAAAACACTGAAAAAACCATTCCATGACTCCTTTTCGTTTTTAACAGTAATGAGTACATTACACTAGGCTCTTGAAACCACAATACTTGGGACACAAATAGTGAACCATACCACTTGAGATAAGTTCCTTTGAAACATGACTCCAATTCCAGAGCATGTAGAAAACTTGGTTTGATTCATTAAGATTTGTGTGGTCCTATGTGTAGCTTATGTAAATGGAAATAAATATATCATGGCATTTATTGATGATTGTACTAGAATGTGTTGGGTATATTTGTTGAAAGACAAGTCTAAAGAATTTGAAACATTTAAAAACTTTAATGTGTCGATTGAAAATGAATCACAAACTAAGATTGGTGCCCTTCATACTGATAATGTCAAAGAATATATTAGTAATGGTTTTGAATCCTAACATCAACAACATGGGATCTAACATCAAAAAGAAGTTCCATACAATCCTTAACAAATGGTTTTGCTAAGAGAATGAATATATCATTGTTGAATATAGTTCATTCCATCATGTTTTTTAAGAATGTAAGATTGATGTTTTGGGCTAAATCAATTTTGTGTGTAGTCTATGTAAAGAAAAGGTGTCCATCACCTTCTCTACGAAAGAAAATATTCCTTACGAAATGTGGACTATTTCCACACACCATCCATCAATCATCTTAGGGATTTAGGCCACATGCTATGCCTTGATTAAAAAAAAACAGAGAAATAAACTTGATGCAAGAAGTGGTAAATGCATTTTGTTGGGGTACTCAAATACCACCAAGGCCTATCATCTTTATGATGAGGCAAATAAGAAATTCGTACTTCCTAGAGATGCCATATTCCTTGATTCTAGTAAAAGTGATGACTATGTTGAGTGACAACTTGATCATCTAGAAAGGATTTCTCCTATGAGACATATCATGAATTTGACAATGAGATTCCAAATGTTGAAAGGGGGAGCCGAATTCTAGTTTAATATTTGGAATCACCCACTACAAAACAAGCTCCTCCTCATGAAGAATTTCCACATACCCCATTAAATTTGGATGTTATAGGGAGAATTGAGAAGTTGAACATCGATGATGCTACACCCTTAGAGGAGTTATTTAGTCCTTCTCGAAAACAATGAAGTGGTTGATCAAAAAATTTGAAAGCTTCCATCATGATGAGATTGGGAATACTAGAACAAGGAGTTATACTAGAGATGACAATGGAGGTGCAAATTAAGGTGATATGGATGACACAAATATTTTGTTTAATTGTGAACTAAATTTGTCTACTCACTTTGAACCCACTTCATTCAAAGAAGTTGCTTCTCACAATGAATGGAAAGAAGAAATGTAGAAGGAATATGATGCACTCATTAAAAATAGGACTTGGATGTTGGGAGACTCTCCATACAAAACCAAACCAATTGGCTATAGGCTCCATACAAAACCAAACCAAATTGCTATAGGTGGGTCTTCAAAAGTAAGTATAAATTAGATAACTCACTTCAAAAGCACAAATCAACGCTTGTGAAAAGGGATTTACATAAAAATAAGGTGTTGATTATGAGGAAACCTTCACTTCCACTATAAAATGGATGATTATCCTATTGGAGGGATCCAAATTGGATCCATGAAAAATATTCAAAGTGCCATGACTGTATCAAATCGGGACAGACTTCGAATTTATGGATAAATAGCGATCAGGAAAACCTTTGGACGGTGGTAGTTTGCAGCCAGCAAGGAACGACGAGGACCTCGGTCAAAGTGCGCTCACCAAGGCCCATGGAGACTGCACAGGAGGAAAAACTGGCACTTGGGAAGCCTGAATCAAGAAACAGAGGGCATTTCTCTAAGCGCGAATTGTTGGACTGTGTTATATTCTTTCCATGTAGTTAACAGGGGGTTTGAGGGGCACTCGTAACCCCACTTTATGGGGTCTGGGGCAGCGCCCCAGAAGATTTTGGTTTTGACCCTATGTTAGGTTGCGTGGACCCACATATGGCTTTGTGCATGATTTTCTTACATGTTTTTTGGACGCGATGGTTTTTGGTCCATGGTATTGGACGCGATGGTTTTCGATCGATGGTATTGGATGCTTCGGCATGTATAAATATGTATTATAACATTGAAAGGAACATAATGAAAAACCAAGCTCGTAGTCCCGGTTTTGGGATCCAGGGGAAAATATCTGTGTATATGTGTTTTATGTGTTCTTCTCTCGCATTATTTATTTTCTGTGTTTTAGAATTCGTATGCAGGTAATTTCTGTATGGGGTTAAAACCTACATTTGGTATCAGAGCTATTTTGGCTTCAAGGGGACACCTTTGTTGCTGAGGGGTTTCGCTCAGGCCTATGGTAAACCCTGTTCAGTGGGAGATCTACGAGATCGATTTTGGTGGTGAAAGAAGATGACGAGCAGTGGAAAGATAGAGATCGAGAAATTTAATGGTCAGTTTTTTGAGTTGTGGAAACTCAAGATGGAGGATCTGTTGGTGGATAAAGACAAGTGGATCGAGGTAGATCTAGGTACTAAACCAACGGGAGTGTCCAATGAAGAATGGAAGAAGTTGGATTGGAAGGCAAAGAGCACAATATTATTGTGTCTCAGATTCAGTATTGCTAAATGTATCAAGGGAAGCTATAGCAAAGGATTTGTGGGACAAGTTAGGGACTTTGTACCAATCTAAGTCTCTGGTGAATAAACTGTTCTTGTGGAAAAAGCTGTATAACCTGAGGATGAAAGATGGAGACTCGGTGACAGAGCATCTGAATTCATTTAATATTGTGGTAAGTCAGTTAGCATATGTTGATATTAAAATTCAGATGAAGATAAGTGCATCAGTTTGTTGTGTTCTCTACCAAATTCGTGGGATATTCTGGTTATTGCAATAGGTAGCAATGCAACTACCTTGCAGTTTGATGAAATAGTCTCAGCCTTGCTGATGGAGGAGATGAGACAAAAAAATATGGAAAGCCAGAATGGTGATGCCTTGTCTGTATGAGGATGGTCCAAAAATATAAACAAAAATAAGTCATCGAGTGGGAGATCTAAATCTAGAGGGAGATCTAAATCTCCAGGAAAACCTGTAAAGGTGGTGTGCTGGAAATGCGGAAAGGAAGGCCACTTCAAAAGGAACTGTAAATCTAAAGCTCCTCACAAAGGAAAGGGAACTGGTGAGGCTCCTTCTGCAGAGGCGAAAACCACCTCAGATGAAGGTGGAGATGTGTACATGGCTTCTTAAAGTACACATGTAGATCATGAGGCATGGTTGATTGACTCAGGTGCATCCTTTCACTTCACTCCCCATAGAGAGTGGTTCCGTGAGTATGAAAAATATGATGGTGGTGATGTCTTCTTGGGGGATGACAAGAAGGCTAGAATCATTGGTCGTGGAAAAGTAAAGTTGAAGCTGCAAGGTGGAAGGGTTAGAACGCTTCCAAGTGTTCTACATATTCCTGCATTAGCCAGAAATCTGATTTCTGTAAGCAAGTTGGATGATGTAGGTGTAAAAAAATGTTCGAGAAGGATACATGCAAAATGGTTCGGGGAGCACTGGTATTGATCCGGGGAGTTCGGATTGGAACTTTGTACAAGCTGCAAGGTAGAATTGTTACTGATGGGTGCAATTGTTCTATGGTTCCTGAAAGTGGAGTAGAAAATCTAGTGGTCTCTGGAGATAAGACCATGTTGTGGCATTAAAGGCTTGGACAAATTGGAGAGAAGGGCCTTCGAATACTTTATTGTAAAGGTATGGTAGAAGGTATAAGTAATAGCTCTCTAGATTTTGATTTCTGTGAAAATTGTGTATATGGGAAGCAGAATAGGGTGAGTTTCCCCTCTGGTGGTAAGAGGGCGAAACAGATATTAGAGCTTGTGCACAATGATGTGTTTGGACTTGTGAAGGTTCCATCACTGGGTAATTCTGTGTACTATGTATCATTTATCAATGACTTCTCAAGGAATACATGGATATATTTCCTTAAGAAGAAATATGAAGTCTTTGATAGGTTTAAAGAATTTAAGGCTCTGGTGGAAAACCAGATAAAGAAGAAGATAAAGGTGCTGAGGATAGATAATGGTGGAGACTTTTGCAGCAAGGAATTTGAAGAATTCTGTAAGAAGTGTGGTATATCACTATAGAAGACTACTCCATATACACCTCAGCAAAATGGAGTTGCAGAAAGAATGAACAAGACGTTGATGGAAAGGGCAAGAAGCATGCTCAATGGTGCCGGGTTAGGACATGAATTCTGGGCAGAGGTGATGGATACTACATGTTACTTGGTCAACAGGTCACCTTCATCAGCGTTGGAGGATAAGACTCCACAAGAGGTATGGACTGGTAAGAAACCCTCTCTTTCACATCTAAGGGTATTTGGATGTTATGCATATGTACATGTTCCAAAGGAGAAACAAACCAAGTTGTACAGTAAATCTGAAAAGTGCATCTTTATTGGGTATAAGGATGGTTTAAAGGGTTATAAGCTTTGGAACCCAGTAACAAGGAAGGTTGTGTACAACCGAGATGTGGTGTTCAGAGAGGGAAAAGATGTTATTAAACATGAAGTCCAACCAAAGCAACCTGAGAAGATAGAGTTTGAGCTAAAGGAGGAAGAATCAGACTCTATAGCAGAGGAGGAATCAAAAGATGAAGAGCCACAAACTCCAGCTGTGAGAAGATCAGTTCAAGAAAGAAGGCAACCAAAAAGGTATAGTCCATCTGCTTTATGTTCAAATTTTGCTTTGTCTATTACTGATGATGATCCCAAAACTGTGAAGGAAGCAGTGGATTCAGAGGATGGAAAACTCTGGAAAGAGGCCATGGTTGGTGAAATGGCATATTTGCATAAAAATGAGGCTTGGGATCTGGTGGAGTTTTCGGTTGGAAGGAAACCCATTGGCAGCAAATGGGTGTTCAAGAAGAAGACAAAGGCAGAAGGAAAGGTGGAGAAATACAAATCTCGGTTGGTAGCAAAAGGTTCCCAGGTATCGGGAATTGATTTTGGTGATATTTTTTCCCCTGTTTCCAAGGTAACTTCTTTTAGTTTACTTTTATCTGTTGCTACTGCTTTTGATTTTGAGGTAGAACAGATGGATTTGAAGACAACATTTCTTCATGGGGATCTGGAAGAGGAAATATACATGAAGCAACCTGAAGGCTTTGTGGTGAAGGGTAAGAAAGAGCTGGTATGCAAGTTAAAGAAGTCACTATATGGGTTAAAACAGTCACCAAGGATGTGGTATCAAAAATTTGATACATTTATACGGGGACTTGGCTTCACTAGAAGCAAAGCAAATCACTGTGTGTATTTTAAATTAATTGGTGACCATGTTATTTATCTGGTCTTGTATGTGGATGATATGTTGTTGGTTGGAAATGACAAAGAAATTATCCAGGATTTGAAGACCCAATTGTCCTCCAAATTTGACATGAAAGATCTTGGTGTTGCAAACTATATTTTAGGCATGGAAATTAAAAGAGATTGTACAAAGAGGAAGCTCTGGTTAGACCAGAGGAAGTATGTCAAGACAATACTGCAGAGGTTTAATATGCAGGATAGCAAACCGGTGAAGGTTCCTATTCCTGTAGGTGTGAGGTTATCTACTGAACAGTGTCCCAAGACACAAGAAGAGGAAGAGAACATGTCCTGTGTTCCATATGTAAGTGCAGTCAGTAGCCTTATGTATGCAATGGTTTGTACTAGACCAAACATTGCACATGCAGTGGGAGTATTGAGCAGGTTTATGTCAAAACCAGGGAAGGAGCACTAGACAACAGTGATGTGGATTTTCAGGTATTTGTGTGGCACTAGTGATTATGATTTGTGCTACCAAGGAAGACCAATATTGGATAGAGTGTTGGATATTCATGGCTTTGTTGATGCAGACTGGGCTGGAGATCTGGATCAAAAAAGATCTACAAGTGGGTATGTGTTTAACATTTTTGGAGGTGTAGTTAGTTGGATGAGTAAGAAACAATCTATAGTAGCACTATCAACTATAGAGGCAGAATACATGGCAACCACTCATGCAAGCAAGGAATAATTTTGGTTGTAGAGATTGTGTTCAAGTATGGGGTTAGTACAGGAAGCTATAAAAATATACTGTGACAGCCAAAGTGCAATTTTCTTGGCAAAGAACCCCGCATATTATTCAAAGACAAAGCACATTGATGTTTAGTATCACTTTGTGAGGGATATGATAGAAGACAAAAAGGTGTTGCTGGTAAAGGTGGACACTTTGAAGAATATTGCAGCTGCATTAACAAAATCTATGAGCTCTGAGAAGTTCTCTTGGTGTAGAGAGGCAATGGGCATTTCGGGGCTGGGAAAATGACTAAGCTCTCATGTGGCCCCCTGTGGAAAGAAAACAACAAGTGGGAGAATGTTGGGTTGTGTTATATTATTTCCACATAGTTAACAGGGGCTTTGAGGGGCATCCGTAACCCCACTTTATGGGGTCCGAGGCAGCGCCCCAGAAAATTTTGGTTTTGGACCCTATGTTATGTTGGGCGGACCCACCTATAGTTTTGTGCATGATTTTCGCACATGTTTTTTGGACGTGATGGTTTTCGGTCCATGGTATTGGATGCTTCGGAATGTATAAATATGTATTATAACATTGAAAGGGACATAATGAAAAATCAAGCTGGTAGTCCCGGTTTTGGGATCCAAGGGAAAATCTCTGTGTATATGTGTTTTATGTGTTCTTCTCTTGCATTATTTATTTTTTGTGTTTTAGAATTCGTATGCAGGTAATTTCTGTACGGGGTTAAAACCTACATGAATCACGCATCACTCGGAAAAACCCCGCGAGAAGGAAAAAGCCCCTAAGAGCTCGGTCGCATGGAAGCCGGGAAACCGTGGGGAAGGCACTAAGGCGAAAGGCGAGACTCGCGCTACAAAACCAGTGGTATACGTCGGAGGCATCCTTGGGCGGTAAGCGGATTTGGAGAAAAATGGGCGATTCCATTCAGCGCCCAACGCGTGTCCAGTGGAGGAGAGAGAAAACCGCCGCTCATCGTGCGCTAATGGTTGAGCAAGTCAACCGCGCGAAATGAGCGAATGTAGTAGGATCTGGGGGCTCCAGATCTGATGGTGGAGATCATGCCCAATGGAGGAACCAAATTTGACAGGCGATTAAGCTGTGGCGTAGAAAAGTTTGAAGTCTGATTTGACCACTAAGTTGGCGGATGACTCATTCCATAGTGTAACCGAAAAACCAAACCGACGAGGAAGAGCTGGCGCAGTTCGTGAGAGGACAAGTGGCCACTCCCTGTGAGACATTGGCGAAGACCCAGAGCTAGGGAACTCCAAGTGAACAGTAGCAGGCGAACCAAAGGGGTGGAAGAGGAGGAAAGCAGCCATAAGACAAGACTGGCTTTAAGCCATGAACAGACACAGCACAGAAAATGAGGATAGCGATGACAGAGAGAGGAGGTGAAAGAATAGTGAAGCAAGAAGCAGAAAAACAGAGAGCCGAGCTAACCTGCAGTGTAAGGCAACATCAAGCAGACAAGTAATCCCTATGAGGATCTGTCGGGAATTGAGTACCACATTGGGCTCCTCCCATTAAAGACCAGAGAGGTCAAAATTTAGGTAAGGAAAAGAGTCTGTGCACTCTAGTGGCTTGGGGGATCCAAGAAACACCCTACCAAACATTCTCTGTTTTAGGAGACTCAAATTGAGCTCCTCAATGTAATTCTCTACTTTAAAGACACAATAAAAGAAGGACACCATTGAAAGCTGGACCAGAGATGTAGCCCTAGAGAATAGGGTGAACTCCTTATTAATTATTGTGTACTTGCATTTGCTTACTGTGTTTTCCTTACTATTTTCCATTTTCCAGTGTTTGTGTATTTTGCAATCTGATCGATCCGTTGCCCAAAATAACATAGACACACACCAGCATATGAGTCTGTAATACCTTCATATAATAATTATTTAACTGAGGTCACATACGAGTGATTTTTAGATCAAGTGGTATCAGAGCTTTAGGGTGTTAAGGTTAGACAAGCTTGTGTTGGTTTAGCTGTTGAATGCTAACTAGATCAAAGCTCAAATTAGGAGAAGGAGAGTTGGTCAAAACTAATCCTGAAATTGCGAGAGTCTATTCTCGGAAGACAATGTCAGAAGAAGGCTCTGTAGGGCCAAACCCTCAATTCATAGATAGTTTCCTAGCCATAGGGTCCATGGTAGAAGAAATGTATAAGGACTTTAGAAAACACAAGGATGAAGATGCATCAGGCTCCAAACAAGATAAAGGAGAAGATGATTCTTTCCTCCATGACCACTCAAAAGGAAAAGGGAAAGAAGAACACTTTCTCACAACTCCTAATAGCCCTGAACATAAAAAGAAATTATCTTTGATCAAACTAGATGTTAAATTTGATTTTCCTATATATGATGGAGAGTTGAATGCAAAAAAGTTGGACGATTGGATTAGACAAATTGATGTTTATTGCAGAGTGCAAAGTATTGAATCAGACAAGAGCAAGATTTGGCTGGCAAGCTTATGCCTTGGAGGCACTGCCTTGGTTTGGTGCAAAGGCAGCACCGAAGCTGACCTGAAGAGACATGGTAAGACTATCTCTGTCTGGAGTGAATTTGTTTCTACAATCAAAAAACAGTTCCATCCATTGGCCTACATTGAGCAAGCCATGATGAGTTGGAAAACTCTTCGACAGTTGAAAGGGCAAAGTGTGCAAGGGTATAGTCAAGAATTGAGAAAGAGAGAAATGATTCTAGGAATCTCATTAGACTCACCTGAGACTCTGTTGAAGTACATTGGTGGTCTACACAGCTACATGAGGCACATTATCCTCATGTTTAATTCCACTAGTATAGATGAGGTATCTGTAGAAGCTACTCATATAGAAGCTAGAGGAAAGAATGGAAATCCTGAAGTTGGGGGATCATCCCAACCCACTGCAAGAAAGAATAAGGAGAAAAGAAAGCAGAAATGGAAATCAAGGAAGGCTAATACTGCACAGAAGAGAAAGGCTTCATGCACTCACTGTAAAAAGGATGGGCATGATGATGAGCACTATTGGATTCTGCATCCAGAGCTGAGACCTAAGAAGTTCGAGGGCAAGAAGAAGAAGACTACTGCAGCTATTCAGAAAGATTTGGGGTCAGACTCAGGAGATGAAACAACTATTGCAGCCATAGGTATAAAAGGTAAGAATTTTGAAGCATCTACTAGTAATTCTGCACAATCTATTATTGATGAAGAAAATGAGAGAAAAATACATGAGCTTTTCCATATTCGAGTTATTTCCAAACATCAAAATATTGATACTTTGTTTGATAGTGGCTCACAAGTAAATCTAATTTCTGAAGCAATTGTAAAGAAGTTGGGTTTAGTAACTACACCTCACAAGAAACCATACCCATTAGGATGGTTGAATGATAAAGCACAACTACAAGTGACTAGACAGTTCAAACTCAAGTTTTCTTTTGGGTCAGAATTTGTAGATGAGGTCGAGTTAGACATAATTCCTTTGGATATATGTGGAATTGTTTTAGGAAGTCCTTACTTGTATGACAGAAAAGCTATTTTCTATAGAGCTGAGAACAAGTATCTACTTGTTAAATATGGAACCAAATACTCTTTAAGAGCTCATAAGCTCAAGAATAATTATACTCTCATAAACTCAAGGCAAATGAAAAGAATGATAAATTCATGCAAACAATTCTTACTGATGGATGTAAAGGAAAAGAAACCTGATAAAACCAATGTATTTGAAGGCTGTAGTGCTGAACAGCAAGATGATTTAGAAAAGGTTGTTTCAGTGTATGATATCTTGTTTCAAGAACCTAAAGGTCTGTCACCCAAAAAGGAAATAGTACATGATATTATTTTGCAGCAAGATGATCCATTTCCTAACATTGGAATGTACAAGTTGTCTGCTTTAGAGAATGTTGAAATCAAGAAGCAGGTGTAGGAGTTGCTCGAGAAAGGGATCATCAGACCTAGCACATCACCATGTGGGTCACCAATCGTTTTGGTGAGAAAGAAAGATGGCTCGTGGAGAATGTGCATCGATTACCGAGCACTGAATAAGATAACAATAAAAAATTGTTATCCCCTTCCTTGCATAGATGATCTTTTAGATCAATTGAAGGAAGTTGTTTATTTTTGTGAATTGGACTTGCACAGTGGATACCATTAGGTCAGAGTTGCAGAACAAGATGCATGTAAGACTGCTTTCAAAATGAAGCAAGGATTGTATGAGTGGCTGGTTATGCCTTTTGGCTTAACTAATGCTCCTGCTACTTTCAAGAAATTAATGAATGATGTACTCAGACCTTTTCTTGATGATTTTTTTTATTGTGTATCTGGATGACATTCTGATATTTAGTAAAACATGGGAAGAACACTTAAAGCATGTTAAGCAGACATTAGATGTTTTGAAAGGAGAAAAACTTCATGTTAAACTCTCAAAATGTGAATTTGGCAAAACATCTCTAAATTATTTGGGTCATATAGTAGGGGGTGGTGAATTGAAGATAGATCCCTCTAAGGTGGCAGTCATTGTAAACTAGCCTAAACCCAAATCTGCTACAGAAGTTAGAAGCTTCTTAGGAGTAGCACAATATTGGAGGAAGTTCATTTCTAACTTTTCCTCAATTGCAGCTCCCTTACATGCTTTAATAGGATTGAACAAGGTGTTTCAGTGGGGAGGAAAACAGCAGAAAGCCTTCGACACCTTGAAAGAAAAGATTAGTACAACACCTGTACTAGCACTGCCTGATCTTTAAAGACCATTTGAGATCCAAATAGATGCCAGTGACTATGCCATGGGAGCAGTGTTGACACAGCACGGTAAACCCATATGTTATCATTCTGAGACATTTAATTTTGCAGTAGTTAACTATCCTACATATGATAAATAATTTTATGCATTATTACAGAGTGTGAAAAAGTTGAAACATTACTTAATGGGCAAAGAGAAAGTATACATACTGATCATCAACCACTTCAATATCTACACTCCCAAACTAAGTTGCAGCAATCAAGACACTATAGATGGATGGGTTTTCTACAACAATTTCAGTCATCAGATATAAGGAGGACATACATAATAAAGTTGCAGACATGTTATCTAGACCCATTATAAATGCATCTACTATACTTAAGCATAATTCTATGTTACATGAGAGCTACATTGAACAATATGCTCAAGATATAGATTTCAAAGATGTATATGCAACTTTAAGTCAAGGCAAAAAAGTAGAAGAATTGGACTATCATGTAAAGGACCAAATCTTATACCATTGTGGGAAATTAAGCATTCCACAAACTGAAAGAGTAAAGATAATTCGAGAAGCACACACTTCTCTAATATCAGGTCACTAATAGGGTAAGTAAAATAGTTGCATAGCTACAAAGATTATGTTGTTGGCCAAAAATGAATGAGACAATTTCTAGATATGTGAGAGGGTGTACTATGTGTGCTAAAAGCAAGCCCAACAACAAAAAACTAGGCTTGTACACTCCATTACTAGTTCCTTCTCACCCTTGGGAAAGTGTTTCCATGGATTTTATTCAAGGACTGCCTAAATCTAGGAAAGGTCATGGTTATTTGTATGTTGTTGTGGATAGGTTCCGTAAAATGTGTATTTTGATACCTTGTAGTAAACAAATTACAACTGAACAAACTGCAAAATTGTTCTTTGAACTTGTATGGGTTCATTTTCGATTACCCACTTCCATTATATCTGATCGAGACACCCAATTTGTGGGTAAGTTTTGGTCAAGTCCGTGGGAACTGATGGACACCAAATTGAAGAAAAACACAACTTTTCATCCACAAACTAATGGCCAGATAGAAGTAGTTAACTAGAGAGTGATTTAGTTACTCAGGGGATATTGCAGCAAACATCCTAAGCTTTGGGATGAACATTTGTGTTATGTGCAACATGCCTACAACAGAGAAAAACATTCTTCTACACAAAGATCTCCTTTTGAGACCTGTTTTGGTTTCACACCAAGGTCTCCTTTGAATTTTTCCTTTGGTAAAGATACCATAGTTAAGGGACACAGTGATGTGGATAGGGCAACTAGGTTCATTGAACAAATCCAAGAGATCCACCAGGCAGTACAAGAACAGCTGGAAAAGAGCCAAGCCAAATACAAGGCAAGGCATGAAAAGAATCGAATGGAGCATAGTTTCCAAGTTGGTGACCAAGTCTGACTGTATATCAGCAAGGATAGGATGCAAGGTGAAGGTAAGAAGCTAAAGCCTATCAGGTATGGAACCTTCATGATACTTCAGAAGATTGGTGAGAATGCTTTTCACCTTGATTTGCCAGCTTACATGTACATCTACTCAGTCATAAATGCAGATTGCTTGAGGCTGTTTGAACCTTCACTAATTGAGGATCCCGAAGAGCAGAGTCAATTGCCTTCTATTGATGACCTGCTACCTGAATATCTTAATGAATTGTAGGAAGACACAGTTCTGGATAGGAAGGTGAGGACGACGCGCAGGGGAGATGTTGAGTACCTCAGAATTGGGCTCAAGGGTTCAAAGCCGAGCAGTGCAAAGTGGATAGAGATTGGACAAGTGAGACAATCGTACCCTCACTTAGTCAATGCTTGAAAACCAACTTTTGGTGGTCCAAAAGCTTTTTCAGTGGGAAGGCCATGATCCGAATTGGATCCATGAAAAATAATGAAAGTGCCATGACTGTATCAAATCAGGACAGACTTCAAATTTATGGATAAAGAGCAATCAGGAAAACCTCTAGACGGCGACAGTTTGTAGCCAGCAAGGAACGATGAGGACCTCGGTCAAATCATACTGAACGAGGCCCATGGAGACTGCGCAGGAGGAAAAACTGGCACTTGGGAAGCCCGGAGCAGGGAACGAAGGGCATTTCTGATGCGCGATTACCCCTCGAGAAGGAAAAAGCCCTGAAGCACTTGGTCACATAGAAGTTGGGAAACCATGGGGAAGGTGCTAAGGTGAAAGGCAGGTCCCGCGTTCCAAAACCGGTGGTATACATCGGAGGCATCCTTGGGTGGTAAGTGGATTTGGAGAAAAACGAGTGATTCCATTCAACGCCCGACGTGTGTCGGATGGAGGAGAGAGAAAACCACCGCTCATCGTGCGCTAACGGTTGAGAAAGTCAACTGCGCAAAATGAGCGAATGTCATAGGATCTGGGGGCTCCAGATCTGATGGTGGAGATCATGCCTGATGGAGGAATCAGATTTGACAGGGGATTAAGCCGCGGCATAGAGAAGTTTGAAGTTCGATTTGACCACTGAGTTGGCAGATGACTCATTCCACAGTGTAACCAAAAAACTGAACCGACGAGGAAGAGTTGGCGGAGTTCGTGAGAGGAAAAGTGGCCACTCCTTGTGAGACGTTGGCAAAGATGCAGAGGCAGGGAACTCCAAGCAAACAGCAGCAGGTGAAATGAAGGGACAGAAGAGGAGGCGAGTAGTCATGAGACAGATTGGTTTTAAGCCATGTACAGACACAACACAAAAAATGAGGATAGAGAGGACAGAGAGAGGAGGCGAAAGAATAGTGAAGTAAGAAGCAGAAAAACAGAGAGCCGAGCTGACCTACAGTGTAAGGCAACATCGAGCAGACAAGTAATCCCTGTGAGGATCTATCGGGAATTGAGTACCACATTAGGCTCCTCCCATTAAAGACTAGAGAGGTCAAGATTTGGGCAAGGAAAAGAGTTTGTGCACTTTAGTGGGTTGGGGGATCCAAGAACCACCCTACCAGACATTCTCTGTTTCAGGAGACTCAAATTGAGCTCCTCATTCTAATTCTCTTCTTTAAAGACACAATAAAAGAAGGCCACGACTGAAAGCTGGACCGGAGATGTAGCCCTAGAGAATAGAGTGAACTCCTTATTAATTGTTGTGTACTTTCATTTGCTTACTGTGTTTTCCTTACTGTTTTCCATTTTCCAATGTCTGTGTATTTTGCACTTTGATTGATCTGTTGCCCAAAATAACACAGACACACACCAGAACATGAGTCTCTAATACCTTCATATAATAATTATTTAACTGAGGTCACATACTAGTGATTTTCAGATCATGGAGGCTAGTTTTGCATTTTTGGTTGTGCTTGTGCAAAGAAACTAGATGGAATTCATGAGCATAGATGGGATAGAGTGTGAAAAAAAAAAGACTTATGGAGAATCACCTAGTCAGCTATGGCGTGGTTACAAAGGAGCTTCTTAGTAGCAAAGACCTAGTTTAAATAAAATATATTCTAGTAAATCACGGGAAACTAAAATTTATCTGTAGGTAATAGGTTTTCACTAAAAAATATTTGATGTAATTTTGCTAATGTAACTCGATATAAATTAGAGAGATTCGACTAGGCTAGGATATTTTTTTATGTTAGCTTTTCTTTAGCATTGTTAGACTAGTGAGTTAGGAGGGATTACATTACAACATAAAGTAGCTATACGTGGTGGAACATCATCAAGAGCTAGTAGACAAAGAAGAATAACAGATACTCTCAAGTTTCCAATGTTTCATGGTGTTCTGAATGAAGATCCCAAGAAAAACTTATTTTCCCGTGACTCAATTTTGGTATCCTAATAGTGCATGATGAAAATGATAAGATTGTATAGTTGGGTACTATGTTTCAGGACCATGCATTGGCATGGTATATGAAATACAAGAGAAATGATCTGCCTACACAACTGAGAAAACTACACAAGATTAAACAAGTGATGTTGAAGGAGTTTCACATACCTAAGTCTTGTTCCCAATGTATGATTGAGGAAAAGGAGATTAAGAAGATACTGGATGATTCTTTTTGGTACTGCGATCAATGTTTGAAAGTGTTGTTGGGTAATATGGAATTTGAAATTGATGGAGCCCATGGTTTTATTAGAAGATTAAAGGCAAAATCTAAATCTAAATGTGAATGATATGCAAAATTAAATTCACGTAATGGAATTTAAATGTCATATAGAGTGCATTTTCCATGGAGTGAAAGGTTTTTAAGAGATATTTAGGAAAATATTAAAATATTCCCCCTTGGGTTTTAGGGTTAGGGATTTTGAGGAGTGTGTAAGGGAGATTTGAGGGCAGTGTTTTTGGTCTCTCAAGGAGCTGCAAAGGTTTTGGGGATTGTGTGAGAGGATCTTGAGAGGCTAGGTAGCCTCCCTACCATGGCACCAAGGAGGCCTGCATATTTTTTAACTCATGTTCATGTTAACGAAATAATCCAAATCCTAGTTGTGTTTCTTTGTAGTGTTATGACATAATGCAACAATCCTCTATGTGTAAATTAATGGTATTATATTGCGAGTCTTTAATTTGTTTATGCATAGTCTCTATTGCTGTGTATGTGTAGTTTTTGGCAACTTTGTGTGTGCTGAATATTATTTTTAGTTTATTTTTATTTTGTTTTATTGGTCCTCTTAGCCAAAGGTGCCAACAAATGTCACTGTCAAGGAACAACTTGGTACCCCTCACCAGCCAGGCAGAAGTAATAGTGTAGAGGAGCCCAAATGAATGAATCTGTATTTGGATGAAGGATATGGGCCTCGAAGCTGGAAATATTCTGGGTTCATGGCGATTTCTCATGTTCTAGAAAGCAGCAACGCTTTCTACAATGAACACATCAATTTGATGAGGAACATTTGGGCTTCGTGAAGATGACGAAGATAAATTTTGTTAGAGGTTCAATGTCCAAAGTGGATGATCATTCCTAAAGTTTGATGGTAGCTATTTTTAATTTCCAACAAGGAGCTTAAGTGTTGTTTAGAGGTGTGCAATAACCATATATTATCTTAGTTTGAGGGAAAAGGAATATTAATGCGAATAGAGAAATGAATGTGCCAAACATAATGATGGGCTTCTAAATTAGACATAAATTAAGGTCGATGCCTCTAAATTAAACAACAACTTAAGGCATTAGATAATTTATTTTTAACTTTAATATATTCATTAGGAAGGTTTATGAATAATTGAATATTTGAGACTAATATTATTTATTTTTTGTGGAATATTATGAGAATATGGGGCAGATTATGAAGAGAAAGAGCAGGAGATAATTTATGGACTTGTTCCCTACTACTCGAGGATCAATAATAAATAATAAGTCAATAAGATATTATGGAATTATGGCACAAATTTTGGAACTCCAATGATTGAAAAAATCTAGAAATGTGTTCCACCAATCAAGGGGAATAGATCCACTAATCAAGGGATTTGTAGAAATTTCTGTTTTCCCACCTCGGTTTTCAGTTTCTCCTTATTTCTCCCATATAGTTAAATGCCCTTTCCCATAACCATACATTTAACAAGCTGAAAAAAATAAATTTGCCGAAAACACAAATTCTGGAAATTTTACAGAATGCTGGAAATTGCAGAAATAAAAATCAGCAGCAATAAACAGCCATTAAAACACATTTAAACACTGAGATTTTTGGTGAATGTGATCCTGGAAAAACCCCCTACAACTCTTGGGGAAAACCAGTTTGAGAGCTCTTCTTTATTTTTGAAAATTGCCTTTTACAGTGAGAAATTTTCAGCAAAAAATCAGCAAGCAAATTTACAACTTATCTCTTTTCCCATGCTTCACAACAAACTGGAAATTACAGAAAACAGGACAGCAATAAATGCTGTACGGTCTCCTCGATTTTCGTGCCCACTTTCAGCATTAAATGTTGTTGTATGGCCCTCGTTTTGCGTGTATAAAAACTAGCAAACTGCTCCTCAATTTTTGTGCAAACCTCTCCTCGAAAATCGTGCCAAAATCTGCCTTTCACTGTGTTCTGAATCAGCTGTACAAATCTGCTCAACTGCTGCCTTGGAATGTGTGCCAAGCTGCTGTCTCCTTCTCCTCCCTGCTCAGAGATCTCTCTTTCTCTCTTGCTCTCCTTCTCCCAATCTGCTCATGAAAGAATTGAATCGAATGTGATCTTTTCCTCCTTTTCCTCCCTTAATATAACTCCAAATGACTTTTGGGTGATCTCTAAATCCAATGGCTGAAATAGATTTAGATCAATGGCTGAGATTAAATGCTCATTTAAATCTCACTTTTTATTTTTTAATTCACCCCACTTTAATAAAGACCCACTTAGTCATTTATTTCCAAAGTCACTTTTCCTTTCTAATTTTTCATTGACTTTATAAAAGTCACTTTAAAATTAGACTTAGTGAATTTATCACTTAAAGTCACTTTTAAATTAGATTTAACTTTATAAAATTATAAAGTCACTTTAGGAGAAAAATTAAATTCTTTTGGACACTTTTCTCTAGGCCAAAGATCAAAGCCTAAGGGATCCACCTGTCCTCCGGTACCAAATTTCAACACTCCCTCTTACTGAGGAAGGTGTTCCTCACCACACCCATCTTGTCTCTGAAGTAGACATGCTTGCCCTGTGGTAAGGCTTTGGTAAGGATATCTGCAACCTGCTCATCAGTGGAAATATACTCAAGCTTCACAACTCCCTTCTGAACATAGTCTCTGATGAAATGATATTTGATCCCGATATGCTTTGAACTGTCATGAAATACTGGATTCTCCGTGAGTTTAATGCAACTCTGATTATCACAGTAAATCACTGAAGGTCTCAACGGCTGACCAAATAAGCCAAATAACATCTTGCGAAGCCAGATAGCCTCACAACTAGCTAGACTGGCTGCCATATAATCTGCTTCCGCTGAACTCAATGCTACTGACTGCTGCTTCCGGCTGAACCATGACACTACTGCTGAACCCAACCGAAAACAGCACCCTGAAGTGCTCTTCCTATCAGAAGCACAACCTTCCCAATCAGAATCAATGTATCTTGCCAATCTCACTCCATCTCCCTGCCTGTAGTCCAGACCATAATCCACTGTCCCCTGCAAGTACTGCAAAATGTGTTTTGCAGCCACCCAGTGATCCTTCCTAGTCTCACACATAAACTGTCTCATCGTGTTGACTGCAAAACAAATATCTGGTCTAGTGTTGACCAAATACATCAAGGAACCAATCAGCTGCCTGTACAATGTGGGATCCACCAACTCGGAATCCGAAGCATGAAGCTTCTTCCAGTTGGTGATCATTGGTGTCGACATGGGTCTACAATCCTCCATGTGGAATCTGCTAAGGATGTCCACAATATACTTCCCCTGCCCCAGGAAGAAATGCCCCTCCTCCTGCCACACCTCCAAACCCAAAAAGTATTGCATCAAGCCGATGTCCTTCATCTCAAACTCCGTCGCAAGATCTCTCTTGCAGTGCTCTATGAGTCTCTCTGCACCTGTAATGATCAAGTCATCCACATACAGCACCAAAATGAGAGGCTCCTCACCAATCACAATAAAGTAAAGGGTTGGATCTGCCTCACTCTTTGTGAAACCCATCCCCTGCAAATATGTACCTATCCTGGAGTACCAAGCTCTGGGAGCTTGCTTCAGGCCATAAAGGGCCTTCTTCAGTCTGCACACATGGGACTCCTTCCCATGCACCTCAAAGCCCTATGGCTGCTCAATGTACACCTCCTCCTGTATGAAGCCATTGAGAAATGCGGTCTTCACATCCATCTGGTGGATCTTCCAACCCATCTCTGCGGCTATCGATATAATGGAGCGGATCGAAGTATATCGAGCCACGGGAGCGAAGGTCTCCTCATAATCAACTCCCTCTACCTGGGAGAACCCTCTAACCACAAACCTCGCTTTGAATTTCTCAATGTTGCCATCTGCGGCATGCTTTACCTTGTAAAGCCATCTGGAAGTAACCACTGATTTTCCCTCAGGCCTTGGCACCACCTCCCAAACATCATTCTTCATAATAGAAGAATACTCCTCCTGCATGGCCTCTCTCCAGACCTGCTGGCTAGCTGCCTCCTCATAGCTAGAAGGCTCAGAGTCAAGGATGTTGGTAACCATCGCCATATAGCTACAAAACCTCTCAGGTGGTCTACTCTCTCTGACCGGCCTCTTCGGCTCAGAACAGATGTGGCATCTCTCAAGGTGTCCTAAAGCCACTTGGGCTTTCTCTTCCCTGAGCATGCTTCTCCCATAGGAGAATGAAACTCCTCCTCCTCATCACCATCAGTAGCCTGAACTCCTGACTGTCTGTCTGCTGTCCTCCTGCCTGCACCTGAACCTGTAGAAGCTGAGGCACCGTGTGAACTGTCCATCAATGGACTCCCTAGTGAACTGCTCTGCATGCTGCCCAAAGCACCACCCCTCTGGCTCGGCGAGCCATTGCTCACTGACGGACCTGACATCCTCATAGATGTACCTCCGGATCCTCCTGATCCCTGCCCACTGGATCCCTGCGACTGACTCAACTGCTGCTGAGGGTCTGGCTGATCTAGATACTCTAACTCCCGTGACCTCCTAAAGGCCATGTCCTCCTCAAACTTCACATCCCATCTGACAAAAACTCTCCTCTGTGCAGGAATGTAAATCCGAAATGGCTTTGAGGTCTCACTGTAGCCCACAAAGATACCCTTCTCTGTGGTGGGCTCTAATTTGGTCCTCTTCTCCTTGGGTATATAGGAGTATGTAATGCATCCAAAGATATGCAGATGACCAATATCAAGCTTCTTCCCAGAGAAAGCCTCCTCCGGAGTCATGTGCCCCAAGGCACGATGCAGACTCCTGTTCTGCAAGTAAACAGCTGTGTTGCAGGCCTCTGCCCACAAGAACAATGGCAACCCCTGATCATGTAACATGGCTTTGGCAGCCCCTATGATGGATCTGTTCTTCCTCTCCGCAACCCCGTTCTGCTGGGGGTTGTAAGGAACAGTGAACTCCCTCCTAATGCCTGCCTCCACACAATAGTCAATAAACTCTCCAAAGGTGTACTCTCCTCTAATGTCCGACCTCAAGGACTTGATCTTTTGACCTGTCTGAGTCTCCACAAGAGCTCTGAACTCCTGAAACCGATTGAAGACCTCACTCTTGGTCTTCAAAAAATAAATCCAGGTCCTCCTGGAGTGATCATCAATGAATAAAACATAGTACTCATATCCACTCAAGGAAACATGAGACACCCGACCGCTCACATCGGAATGAATCAAATCAAGTATCCTAGTCGCTCTGCTGTCACTGCTGGGAAAAGGGGATTTGGCAAACTTGCCCATCGCACAACCTCTGCAAGTATCAAAGTGATCAGTACTGAAATCTGGCACACCTGTAGTGATCTCCCGCAATGTCCTCAAGGCTCCACGATACATACGTCCCATCCTGCGGTGCTAAATCTCACACAACTCAAAACTGTTGGCTCTGCTATCGGTACTACTGCTCAATGCCAAAAGGGGCTGGAATGCAAACTTGTACACCTTTGCATGGCGTACACCTACCACTCTAGCTGAATCAGCTGGAGTGCCCCTGGGATACATCAACACCTGTCCTCCCCTGAATAGTACCTCATATCCTCTGTCCTCCAAAGCTGAGACGGATATGAGGTTCTTCCTCATCCCTGGCACATAAAGAACCTCTGACTCCCTCTGAAATGTCACTGTCCCCACCCCGACTGCTCTAACAACTCTGTCATCACCGAGTACTACCTCAATATCAGTGCCACTCTCTGAAAGCTCTGAGAAGTACTCACGGACTCCTATCATATGACGTGAAGCCCCACTGTTCACATACCAGATACCTGAAGATGCTCCGCTAATCGAGGGAAAAGCATGCTCCCTCTGAACCTGTGTGGCAAGTGATCCTACACTAGAGGACTCACACGTAGTGAACGCAAACTCTCGGTCAAAATGACCAGCAAAGTCCTCAATCTCTGCTGAAGCTGCCATGTCCTAGTTCTTCCCCTTCTTCTTCTTCTTCTCCGGACACACAACTGCATAGTGTCCCATCTTTTGACAATTCCAACACTTCACCTTGGAATAGTCCTTCTGTGTGTTCCCCTGTTTACCTTTACCTTTTCCTTTGCCCCCACCACTGCTTGTGGAAGCCTGCTTCTTCCCTTTTCCTTTCTTGCCTCCTGCCACCAGTGCTACATCCTCATCCTACTCAACTGGCTTGGCTGCCCCAAGCTGACCTTTCCTGATCTCTGTCTGAATGCAATCATCCCAAAACCTCTCCCATGTGGGAAGGGTCTCACGTGCACAAACCCCATCAGCAAAGTTCAACCATGAACGGGGGAGGCCATTCACTGCAATTAGCACCAACTCAGTGGGTGGAATGGCCTCTCCAATCACTGCCAACTCATCTCTCACATTAGTAATCTTTGTGAGATATCCAACTGCACTATCATTACCCATCTTAATGTTCTTCAGCTTCTCCTTCAGGACCATCTTTCGGTTCTCATTGGTACTCTGGTAGAGATTGGACAATGCTGTCCACATCTCATGGGCATTGCTCTTTCCTCTCACATGAGGAATGCAATGGTCTTTGATTCCGTCTAGAATCAGCCTCTTACCCTTATTGTTCTTTTTATTATAAGCTGTCAACTGAGTAGCATCAGTAGGCACAACAACAGGGTTTTGTGTGGTATGCACCATGATATCCCAGACTTCTGCCTCCTCAAAGATACTCTGCATTCTCTCCTTCCAAACGTTGTAATTTATATGCCCATTCAACCTATCCTCCACCCTCAATCCCAATGACATCCTGCTGTCCTAAAACTGAAAAATAGCACTGCTGTAGTAAAGATAAAACTGTTGTTTATGAAAAAATCAGCTTGCTGAAATTTTCTGAGTGAAAAATCAGCAACTGTAGTTTTTCCTTTTGCTGTCCCAAACTGCCCTTCAGCACTCAAGCTCTGATACCATGTAGAAATTTTTGTTTTCCCACCCCAGTTTTCAGTTTCTCCTTATTTCTCCCATATAGTTAAATGCCCTTTCCCATAACCATACATTTAACAAGCTGAAAAAAATAAATTTGCTGAAAACACAAATTCTGGAAATTTTACAGAGTGCTGGAAATGGCAGAAATAAAAATCAACAGTAATAAACAGCCATTAAAACACATTTCAACACTGAGATTTTTGGTCAATGTGACCCTGGAAAAACCCCCTACAACTCTTGGGGAAAACCAGTTTGAGAGCTCTTCTTTATTTCTGAAAATTGCCTTTTACAGAGAGAAATTTTCAGCAAAAAATCAGCAAACAAATTTACAACTTATCTCTTTTCCCATGCTTCATAGCAAACTAGAAATTACAGCAAACATGACAACAATAAATGTTGTACGGTCTCCTCGATTTTCGTGCCCACTTTCAGCATTAAATGCTGCTGTATGGCCCTCGTTTTGCGTGTAGAAAAACCAGCAAACTACTCCTCGATTTTTGTGCAAACCTCTCCTCGAAAATCGTGCCAAAATCTGCCTTTCACTGTGTGCTGAATCAGCTATACAAATCTGCTCAACTGCTGCCTTGGAATGTGTGCCAAACTGCTGTCTCCTTCTCCTTCCTGCTCAGAAATCTCTCTTGCTCTATTGCTCTCCTTCTCCCAATCTGCTCATCAAAGAATTGAATCGAATGTGATCTTTTCCTCCTTTTCCTCTCTTAATATAACTCCAAACGACTTTTGGATGACCCAAGTGACTTTTGGGTGATCTCTAAATCCAATGGCTGAAATAGATTTAGATCAATAGCTGAGATTAAATGCTTATTTAAATCTCACTTTTTATTTTTTAATTCACCCCACTTTAATAAAGACCCACTTAGTCATTTATTTCCAAAGTCACTTTTCCTTTCTAATTTTTCATTGACTTTATAAAAGTCACTTTAAATTTAGACTTAGTAACTTTATCACTTAAAGTCACTTTTAAATTAGATTTAACTTTATAAAATTATAAAGTCACTTTAGAAGAAAAATTAAATTCTTTTGGACACTTTTCCCTAGGCCAAAGATCAAAGCCTAAGGGAACCACCTATTCTCCGGTACCAAATTTCAACAGGATTTTTGTTGGGAAAACTTCCTCCATTCATGGGGAATGATTCCTAATCATTTTGTATAAGTAACAAGTTGAATTTTCCTCTAGGGAGTTTTTGATTAGTGTTATTGTGGAGAGAGCTTGTATTTTTGCAGCTCCATTGTATTTTATTGCAGGGATGTAATTCTATTGATGAAAATAATGAAGATTGGTGTCATGTTCAGCTTCTAAATCTTTTTCTCCTCCATGGGTCTCCGAGTTTCCTTGGGCTTGGCCATCCCAGGTACCTCAGAGACATTTTGTATCATTTTCTTTCCTTCTTTTCGTTGCTTATTAACATGCATCTCTTGTTTTTATTTCTTTCTATTTCTGCATTTAGAATTAATGATTTCTTGTTGTAGGATTGAGTGAAATGGTTGATGTAAGTTCTTTTGCAGAATCACAAGCATTATTTCATCCTTGGAAAAGATTTTGAAGTTCATAATAATCATTGAGTTGCTTGGATTAGTCTTCTTATTCCCAAATCTAGATTGTTGGATCTCTAGAATTTATCTTTGCTTTAATTATTGTAATAATTAGATCACTGTATTATTTTTAGACTAAGAGATGAGTTTCAGTATAGATGTGTATCGAAGCTTGAGAATAGGAATTTAATGGTTGAGTGATAAAAATAAAGATTGAGTTGTCAATGTAGTTAGGATAGGATTTGATTCATAAAAAAGGAAAGAATGTAATGACAGAGAGATTATCGAGAATAAAGTGAGTAAGCGAGAGGTGTGATAGTGTTATAGACATTTTTGGGCACTGCAACCCCAATCATACATGTCCATAAACCAAGGGCTCCTAAGTACCTAAAAGTGTTGTTTCATACGCTAAAGGAACAAGGTCAACTGATTACATCATCTCCCAGAAGTTCTCCACAGGAAACTACTCAGAACTGGTCAAAATTGGACCATACAAGTTGCTCAGTGCTAAGGGTACAATGCATCCCACCTTCCCAGTGTAAGGGGTGCGATGCATACTGAAAAGCCCTTCTGTAGGGTGCGATGAGCGAGAGTGGACAAATGGCAGACACAGTTTGCGAGGTGGATGATCATAAAATCTTCCAGAAACTTCTCCTATGACACTTGCCTCTCTGAATTCGCCCAGGCATGAGTAAGAGATCATCAATCTCCAAGTGGAATCAAGAACGATCAGAGAGAGGAGATTAATAAAAATCCCAGAAGCTAACTCACCCCCTTGCAATCATCTATATATGGATCCCTCATCCTAGAGATCCAGAGGCTGGAATTTTTCATCTTGTAAGGAAGTGCTGTTGGTTTCTTGTTGGAATATCATAGTGTTGGGTGATCTAAGCTTTTCATGAGGTGAAAGAAGGGCTTCCATGCTGGAGGATGACACTGGGTTAGAAAAATGGGTTGTAATCCTCTTTGCTATTTTTGATATTAATAAAGCTATTCAAGTTTTCCTCCACATTCTTGTATGTTTGATGATATATGCATTTGTGTGGTCAATATATATCTGGTCCTATATTGTTTATGATTGTAGATCTCTGTTCTTCGATAGTATTATGCTGCTTTGATTCCACGGGTGCTCTTTGAAGCTGGGTAGACGAAGGAGAAGCAGCAAGGATCTGTCAGAAGGGAGAGGAACCGAGCAAGGAACCAAGTGCAAGACTGAGGTTGGTGTCCTTCATTCCCCTCTTATCTACTTCTCATAAAGCAAAACGAAATTGGTTTTAGTTTGTTTGTTTATAAGATAGCTACCAGTCCAGTGGGACTAGCAGCTCCAAGTGGACACTAGATTTCCCGATAAAAAAATGGCGACTCCGCTAGGGAGCGAATAGATTGTTTGTTTGTCTATATTTGTTTTTTTTATAAACTTACAGACGGAGCCTGAAGTCAAGCCAGCTAGCCTCCGAACTGCATTTGCTATGCAAGTGCAAAGTAGATCAATTCTGCTTCTGTCTATGTCCGGGTTTTGTTTATGAACTGAACAATCGATTTGCAAACTTTCTAATTTCCCTAGTGGTGGCTCTAGTAACCTCATTAGATCAACCCCTGTGATTTATATTTACTGAACATCACTTGCTCGGCCTAAATCCCTGAACTGAGCTACAAACTGTGACCCAAAACCCAGTTGAAGTCTCGTCCCTGGACCATCGCGCCTTCTCCTCTTGGGAATCTGGATGCATCGCACCTCCCGTGTGCAGTAGGTGCGTTGCATCTCACTTTCCCTGTGTTACAGGTGCGCTAATAAGATAAGACCTCTTCTGCTCTCAGTTTTGGTTTCTGTGTTCACTCTCTTCAGCTCTATTCAAGAGTTTTGCTATCTGTGATCAGTATACCTCTGTGGAAACCCCCTTCCTTTCCATCATTCCACCTCCATTGTGCAAAGAAATTTGAATTCTTTTATGTATTTTGCGCCATTTTCATCTCTCTTTTACAAAGTAGTAGCATAACCGAATTGTCGTTTCTTGATTTGGAAGTGTCGCAAGTTTTGTTTTCAGTCAAAGAAAAGAATTCTATTGTTCTTGATGGTCGATTATATAGTTACTCTTGTACTTGATTTGAATTAGTAGTTTTTCAAGTGTCGAAAGCAGTTTTCAATTCTAAATATCAAAGTGTCGTTTTTTGAAGATAAATTTGTTAGTACTGTCGCTTTGAAAAGATAATTCAAATTTGTATTTAGCATTCTTCTTGTCATTCACACATTAAGAAAGCTGAAAATGAATACATGCATGTGCATTTGCATTTAGACTACTTGTTGGTTTGATTTAGGATAGTGCATCTAGTGTGTGCTCTCTACTCTATGTTGAAAGAATATCATCTCTCTTTCTTTCGTAGCCAGGATTTTCATTGCAAAAAGAAGATTAAATGATTGTTTATCATCTTAGATTGCATTTTAGGAATTGTATATCTACATCACGCGGTGAACCTGAAAGGAAAATTTCTTAAGAAATATCAACCATAAAATAAATTTAATGAACCTAAAAACGCTTTGGAACCTAACGCACAACATCTAGAAGTCTAGGCTAGAGACGTATTCCAGTGTCGTAAAGCCTGGTAACTGTTGCTCTCACTGTTGGTTGGGTGATTCCTCCTCTTTGAGATGACAAGTGCCAGTACAGACTTGTGCTCCCACATACCGTTGAGTATATATTGGGAGACCACAATAGGCTATATCCTTTGTCCATAGGAAGTCGTGTCTGCTGCCCTATCGATCGCAATGCGCTGAACACAGCATTCGGGAAGATTGACTACCGTACCATAAAAATTATTCTGTAATTTTGTGATTGGTTTGGTAATCCCTATGTCTAGATTTCTAGAGTAGTATCTTTCGTTCCTTTTCAGACTCCTTAAAGGAAAAGGTCCATCTGAGCACTTGTCACTTTAGGCTCATTAAAAATCGAAGGCGACTAAAATCATCTTTTGTTTTTTCTCGACTCTTAAAAATTGAAAAAACAAGTTGTGTCAAAGTGTCTAAAATTCATTTAATTCGGAAACATTTTCCCCTTTATTTTTAGTTGATCGAGTAATCTGCAATCGTGGAAGAAAGTCAATTGAAACCCCATCGTTCGCTGAGGCTTACGAGTCAACTGTCTTTGTCTCTAGAATCAAAACTATTCTGGACAAAGTGAACTCGTTTAATCAGCTCAAAGTCCCCTGGTCGGGTTGGAACAAGTGTTCCGACGCCCTCGGAGACTTCAGTTACTCCGAACATTTCTAGTACCCCAGCCTTTACAAAAGAAGTTTCGTAGCCACTAGAGGACAGTAGAACTGATCCTAGTATACCTGAACCAGCTCAATCTATAGCTGATTCGGAAGGTGTTGTTCCTCAAACATCAGTCACTGCAGAATCTATACCTTCTTCGGCACCAGAAATATTTTACGGACCTGACGGTCTACCTCTTCCACCTGGTTTGATTGCTATCGAAGAGATTGTGAAGGATCCACCATCTAGTACTCCATCGTAATTTGGAGTTGGGATCACTCTATATCCTTCTTCATAAAAAATTAGTCTACCGTTATTGGAAGTTCCTATAGAATTGCTAGGAAATCTTCTGGATATACTAGATATGTCTGAACAATCGTCGACATCTAGGGCTATGTCATCTGACACAGAAGCAACAGAACTTCTTGTTGTCACTCCAACAATGTTCGCTAGAGTACCATCTGTTGCAACTAGCTATCAATCACTGGATGGAATCCATCCAGGGGCTGTTTCGACGGTATGGTCTGTTCCCGTTTGTTCATCCAGAATAATATTTGGAATCTCTTATGTTGAGTCTCAATGAATTGATCCTTCACAATGCAATTTTGGCAGTCTGGTCCTCAAAGGAAAATAATTCCCTTAAGCACTGGATTACCATTGTATGGAGGGCAATATGCCCTTTCATTGTCACCTCTGAGAGGTCAAACATACGAGAGTTCGCAACGGAATTCAGGTTATGTTGGAATTACATCCAGTGGTTGGATACCAATACTGCCTCAACAACCAAGAGTTGTATACTTAATGCAACAAAGTATGCCTATGTCAAAATCCCAACTACACTAGCTATTGTGACGGTGTGGCAAGTACAAGCGTTACCTGTTGTATGCCAACCTCAAGTCTCTCAGGTCGCAATCCAACACCCCCTTGTCCCTGCAACACCACCACAATCATCGATTAGTGGCTCCTTAACTAGAGTGACCCAGGCTCAAACAGGTATCATTACCCCTCATCTTGGTCAAACATCCAGTATTGGACAATAGCACATGGTCTCACAACCATGGCTGGTGCAATATCAACAACCACAATTCCAACAAGTTTACCAAGGATCTAAGCACCAAGTCTTTGCAAGTAATGGGCAGCCATATATTCAAAACGGTCAACATCAACCATTTCACAATGGTTATCCCCAACAACCTTACCAAAGTTATCAGCATCAAATGCACTATGCTGGTATGCAAAGACCCACTGCTCAGGCAATCCCATCTTATCCTGGGTATGCTTCACCGAACCTGAACCAATAGTTTCCCTTCGTGGCAACTTTAGAGTTACCAGATTTAAATCGGCTAACAAATGATCTAATCGCTTACGCCCCTTGGTGGCCAGCGATTCCTCATAAAATTCCGTCATATAGTCCTAAATTTAATGGAAATCCGAGTGAAGACCCGTCGAATCATGTGATGACCTTTCACTTGTGGTGTTCGTCTAACACTCTAAATGATGATTCAATCAGGCTTCGCCTTTTTCAGCGAACGTTAACTGGTCCGGCAGCAAAATGGTATATCGAATTGCATAGAGCTTTGTTTGATAACTTCAGTACCCTAGCCACAACCTTTTTAACCCATTTTCAGTTACCCATAAGGTACAAAATGGGAACAGATCTTCTTACCAGTTTCAGGAAAATGACGGCCACTCACATATTTGATCATATTCATGAGTGGCGACGTCATTGTAGAATGGTAAAAACATATGTTCCTGATCAGCTGTTGGTTGAATGGTTTATCAAGTCATTGTTACCTTCTATTACGGAAGATGTGGCAAAGGGAGGAGTCGTCACTGAAGAGCAAGTGATTGCTCATGCGAAATATTTAGACTTGATCTATACTTAGTCTGGCACACTCTACAATAAAATCCCTGATGCTCCTAGACTGGAATTTTCCATTCCTCCATCTCCTAAATCAAATGAAGACTCTCATGCTGGGGACGGCGTGATAGGAATGACCGGCACGAAAATCGTAAAGGCTAAGTCGAAGAAGGCCTGTACAGTTTCAGGTCAAAATGCAAATGAAGAAATTCTCACCTTGGAAGTAAATGCGGTATCGACTGACAAAGGCAAAGAAACCAAGCAACCAGGAGGCAAGAAGAAAAAGAAAGGAAAGAAGAAGAAACAAGAGGAATCGTCCCCTGAAAAATCTTCTGCAAACCCTTATGGAGATAGGAAACCAAATCGTCCATGCCTAATATGTGATGAGGATCATTGGACAAGAGAGTGTTTGTATAAAGTTGAGCTTAGAAAATTCTTCAAGAGTTCAAAAACCTCGACAGTATTGACTGATCCGTTTCCAAATCCAGGAACAAATTTGGTTGCTAGTGACAATGATTCCCCGTACGAAGTGCTAATGTTGTCAGTTTCGAAGCAGCAAAATGATGCTTTGATATCGACAAGGAATAAAGATTATGGGAATCCACAGCTTTCGGACAACAAGGCTAATTATCAACCCAGTAGTTCGACAACAACTTCGACCGAAGTTGTGCCACCCATCATTCCTGAACTAACGATAAAGCCGCCAAAGGGAGTAGTACACAAATCGACATTTAATCCTCATGCCAGAGCAGCACAACATTATAATATAGTCGAGGATTTGGCCCAATCGCCATCCGCTATGTCGACACTTGAGGTACTGCAAAATTTCCCCTCTCAAAAGCAGGCTTTATTATCAGCAATAGGTCGGATTGACCCAACGGATTCCAATCTTGTGTCCTTTAATCACAAAGGATATGACCCTCAGTTACCAGCTCAACTAGCTTTCCTCATTCAAGTGAAAGCCCTCAACAAAACCATTCATCGAGTAATTATTGATGAAGGGGCATCTACATGTATTATGTTGATGAGTTGCTGGAAAACTTTAGGATCTCCAACCTTGTCGTGATCTTCGATGACATTAAAGGCATTTGATGGACGAACATACACCCCATACGGGATTTTAAGTAATTTGCAAGTTGAACTGGGGGGGAAAATAGTAGAAATAGATGTTGAAGTAATTGATGGAAACCTCGATTACAACATCCTACTAGGAAGGCCCTGGATATATGCTATGGCAGCCGTTGTGTCGACCTATTTCAGGAAGATTGCATTTCCCTTTCAAGGAGGAATTACAATCGTCGACCAACAAACATTTCTCCCCAATAGTTCACAAGTTACGGGAAGCATTCCGATGATCCATGGAAGCCCTCATTCGCTTCAAAATATCAGAGTAGGCCTACTAAAAGACCCTATATTAATGGGGACTTTTTCCCTACCGCCTCCAATCAATCTGGCAGAAGTGGCAATGGTGGGAACCTGCAATATGATATCTTCTATTCAAAAGATCTCTGAAAATGATATTAACATGGATCATCTGTAGGTATTTCCTCCAAGCCCAATAGAAATCTTGTAGCAATCAATGTTTTTGGCATGGGAGGCAAACCCAAATCAACGCTCATCAAGCATTTGGATAGATAGGTCTAAGGAATATGGTACCCCTTCAGATCCTTGGTCACAAGTACATTATACAGACAAAGGAATTGTTCAGTCAATGATGATTGACAGGGCACCATGGGAAGATTACCACCATTGTTCCCATCTTCTAGATTGCAAAGAAGATACTCCTAGTGACCTTCATCATCCCTCAATTTTTGATTTTCTATCAAATACTATAGACACGGTGGATTCCGAGTGAAACTTGTCCAATATTGAAGAGACTATCGCCATAAATATCTCGACCAAAACAGATGTTGTAGAGAATATTCATGTCAACAAATATTGTTCTCCTTCAGAACTGGAAATATATCACACTCTTTTTCGCGAGTTCAGAGATGTATTTGCTTGGTCGTATGATGAAAGGCCAGGCATTGACTCGAGCATAGTTGAACACGAAATTAAGATGTATCCAGATGTCAAACTGGTACGATAATGGCTACGGTAGGTGCACCCCAAGAAAGCCGCTACCATAAAGGCAGAAGTTGAAAAGCTTCTCCATGCTGGTTTTATTTACCCGGTTCCTCTAACCAATTGGGTATCGAATATTGTTCCTGTAATGAAAAAGCAAGGAACTATTAGAGTGTGCATCGATTATAGGGATGTAAATCAAGCTTGTCTGAAAGACAACTACCCTACACCCTTCATTGACCAGATAGTTTATGAATGCGCTAGATGTGAAATATTTTCATTTATGGATGGATTTTCCGGATATAATCAAATAAATATCCTCCCACAGGACCAGTCAAAGACTGCATTCATTTGTCCATGGGGCACATTTGCATATCGCAAGCTACCCTTTGGTTTAAAGAACGCAGGGGCAACATTTCAGAGGGCAACGAATTATGCCTTCCATGACATCAAAAACATCGTTCAACCATATCTCGACGATCTTCTGGCTCATTCGCGAAAGCGGACCAATCATCTGCAGCATTTGAGAGCGATATTTCTATGTTGCCGACACTACAAGATACGACTCAATCCACACAAATGTGTGTTCTGCGTCAGTTCTGGTCGTTTACTTGGATTTTTGGTCTCAAAGGACGGGATTCATCTTGACCCATCTAAGTTTCAGGCAATCATTAATTTTCCTCCACCTTCAAATTTGCTTCAGATTCAAAAACTCCAAGGGAAAGCAAACTTTCTGAGGAGGTTCATTCCAATTTACGCAGAACTTGCTAAAGGTTATACTCATTTATTGAAAAAAGAAGTACCCTTCATTTGGGATCAGGTCACACAAGCTTCCTTTGATGCTCTAAAAGAATCCCTAATAAAAGCATCATTAATGTATGCTCCTGAATCAAAAGGAATTTAACCTGTATCTGGCTGCAACAGATACAACCATCGCAATGGTTTTAGTTTAAGAAGACAATGGGATTGAACATCCTATATATTATTTAAGTAGAAACTTAAATGATACAGAAAGAAAGTACTCATACGTTGAAAAGCTAGCTCTTGCAGCTGTTCAAGTGATACAGAGATTTCGACACTATGTCCTCTTTCAAAAAACTACCATTCTGTCAGATTGCAACCCCATGACTTATATATTGTCGCGACAGTTGCTAGGGGGAAATATTCAAAATGGATAGCAATTCTACAAGAGTTTGATTTGGAATTTATAAAATCCAAATCGAAGAAATCCCTGGTTTTCACAGAGTTACTATGCGATCTCCGATCGTCGTCCAACGATGTAACATCAAAAGAAGCGATCGTGGACGAATCTTTGTTTCTGATATCTTCAAGCAATCCATGGTATGGAGACATAATAATCTATCTCCAAACCTAAACATATAGGTCTAATACCTCCTGCTCAGAACAACGACGCATTCGATACCAAACAAAAGACTACATTATCGTCGGTGATACACTTTACCGTCATGGTGTCGATACAGTTCTGAGGAGGTGCCTCACCCACGAGGAGGCTGGAAAAGTCCTGAATGATTTTCATTCAGGTGCGTGTGGGGGGCATCAATCTGGTTACGCTATGGCACAAAATATTTTACGAGCAGGATACTTCTGGCCAACAATGTTCAAAGATTGCATAACCGCAGTCAGAAGTTTCCATGCATGTCAAATCTTTGATCGAAAAACTAGAATACCACCTGCACCTCTGCAACCAGTAGTTGCAGTTGGGCCATTCGCCAAATGGGGCATAGATTTCATGACATGTAACCCAACCTCGGCTTGGGGGCATGGGTATATCATAGTCACAATAGACTATTTTACCAAATGGGCCGAGGTGATGCCTACATTAAATAGTAGCGGTGAAACAACTGCCCTCTTCTTTTTCAATCATGCAGTCTCCAAATTCAGCGTTCCATAGGCCATAGTCACAGATCATGGATCACATTTTTGCAATCACATGATGGCTGAATTGGCTACCAAATTAGGGCTTTCCCACTACAGTTCTACTCCATATTATCCATAAGCCAACGGACAAGTTGAGGCAATCAACAAGGTCCTGAAGCGGATGCTGCAAAGGATGATTGGAGTCCATAAAAGGAGTTGGCACCTGATCCTGTACTCAGCCTTGTGGGAATACTGGACATTGGTGAGGAATGGAACCGGGTTTACACCATTTCAACTGGTGTATGGCCTAGAAGTAATCTTACCGGTTCAGCGTGAAATCTCGTCCATCAAAGTCACGATCGACCTTCTCCCCGGAACTTCAGAAGCGGAGGCTCGTTTCTTGGAACTAATCCAATTGGATGAAACCCATCATGATGCTGCTTTGGCTAACGAAGCCCATAAGAAATGAGTGAAGACGCAGTTCGACAAGAATGTCAAACCCCGTGTCTTCTCAGAAGGTGACCTGGTCTTACTTTACAACCAGGAACCCGATAAATTGGGAGCATGTAAGTTCAAGTCCTTATGGATGGGCCCATATATTGATAAACATGTATTAGCAAAAGGAGCCTACGGGTTAGTAGATTATGATGGGATTCCACTGGCGCAACCTCGCAATAGTTTGTACCTTAAGCGTTACTATGCTTGACTCAAGATAGTAACCCCTATGCTTTTGTTACATTTTTGTTTTCGCTAAGGGTAATTGTTTTGGTTAAGTGATCCGCTTTTAAGTTTGTTGCAGATGTCGAACCTATTGGAATCATTTGTTGGATATGCCGACGGAGCAATTCGTAGTTCGTGGAACTTATCTTCTGCAGCTTGGGCGATCTTCAATCCAAGCGGCGAGTTAATGAGTTTTAGAGGGGTATGTATTGGTCGGTCAACAAACAATATTGTTGAATACAACGCATTGATAGAGCTCCTTTGTGATGCCATTACGCGTGGCATACGCTGACTGGTCGTCAGGCTAGACTCACAACTCATCTTCCTACAACTCACTGGTATCTACTCCGTACGGAATCCAGCTATCTATCGCATGTTCCTAAGGGTCAAGATTTTGGAAAGGTAGTTTGATTCTATTCAATATCAGCATATTTCCAGAAAATTAAACACATTAATAGACTCATTGGTAAATTATGTGTTAGATATACATTTGCAATATTTATAAAAGAAGCATTTCTTCAAATATTTGCATCAAGATCACGTAACTCAACCAAAATAAAGCTCCAAAAATAAAATATATATATATATAACTGTTTATGGTTCATACATAATGTTCTGTAACCAGGAAAAAATCGGTCAAATGACCCAAAACTCAAAATGCTAGGGGGCACCCTAGTCTAATGATGCTGGTGATAACAAGTCACTACCTTTGCAATCATTCGTAAAAGCCTAGTCCATTGACTCGGCACGACAGTAGTATGTCGCTACAACCTCAGAGCAAGCTCGTCGGTCCTCACATCCGGAATACCAAGAGTGAGGCCCTCGACCTGATCCTGCAATGCTGAAAGAGTTTCGGCCACATCAAGGTCGCGAAGGATAGCCCTTCCAACGACCTCTCCTGCTGGAGCGGCAGCTGGTACTCTCAGACGTAAAACTGGCTAAACTGGTCCAATATCTGCATGAACACATGAGTTTTGATTAGTCCTGATAGAAGAAAGCACAAGAACATTATAAAAAGAAACGATGAATAGAGATATGGTCAAATAATTTACCGATAGCACGCCACTGCTCACCAGCCAGCAACACCAAATCTGGGTCACCCCGGAAATCCATACCAGCATATGGATACTCGGAAAAAACCATCTCCTAACGGTTGAACCACTCAAAGAAGGTATCATAAAAGGAAACCTGGGACTGACCAGCATGTCGGGCCATAAGTTCGACCCATCTCTGCATCCGTGGCTCAGTCAGTGGAGGTAAGCCAAGTGAGATGTACTGCGGCTGCATCAGTAGGATCTTTTCCAAGGCGAAAGCGGTCAAAAAAGAACAATAGCCGAAGTTCTTCAATTTTCCGTTTTTTACCTTGGTCAGTTGTTCTTTCATCACAGGGAGTACTGCGTCACACCAGTTGAATGCCTTTGGTTCAAGGCATTCCAAGGCGTACTGCATATAGGACCTGTTAGCCACGTGAAGAGCCGCACTACCAGCCAGTCTAGCAAAAGTGAACAGAATGGTCCTTAAGGACCGGTCATTGACATCTTGGATGTTGATCTTGTCATCCCTACTAGGCTGAGATCCCTCTCTGCAATACCGATGAATATAATCTCTCACGGATTCGCCCCCACGGGTGAAACCTAATAATGAAAGAGGGGCACCACGCCTCGATAAACCGGTCAAAAAATAGATGTCCACAATAGTCAAGGGGATAGATTTTCCTCTGATCTGAAACACCTGGTTGGTAGGATCCCATGCATCTAGAAGATATTGCAACAAGTTGATTTTTTGCCTCATGCTAGAGATGCGGAAAAAATTGAATAGGCCACAGTTCCGCAGTGCAGTTACCGTAACCAGATCATGTAAAGCAAGCATGTCCTCTTCTTCATGCTCGCGTTCTCGCCATGTAACAACCATTTTGCTCCGATAAATCTCTACAAAACAAGCAAGAGAAGAGTCAGGATCCTGATTTGGCAAAAAACAAGAAAAAATTCCATGAGCAAACAGTGCAAAAATTTCCCTTTTCGCACCCATCTCACCCCCAGCAGTGTACTGGGTGAGAGGCATACTGACTAGCCAGTGGCCAAGCCAATATGCATCACACCTTTCAATGTAGGAAGGGTGCGATGGAGCCAGGGCGAATTTTTCAAACCCTAGAGGCTCAGAAAAACAGGGAAACATGCACAGAATTCAAAAAGGAAGGAATGCAAATGAAGAGCTCAGGTTTAGCTCCTACCTAGTCCAGACGACGCCGAGAATCGTCCTCAAAATCTCCCGAAATCAGCTGGTGAAAATCAAGGGGGAAAAGCACCTCCAGAGCACCAACAAACCAAAGTTCAAATGAAATGGTAAAATGAGGGGTAAAAACCACTTTTAAATTACTTTTCACGTAATTCAAGTAAAATATTAGTGTTTTAACTCATTTTTGAAACATATATTGTTCATTTCTAATCAGTTTGATGAATCAATTGAACAGGCAGTACAACTTTTGAAGGAACAAAGCGATTAACGGTGAAATTAAAACAATGACCATTATCACGAGCATTTTTTATGTGGAGTTCAAGCTCGTTAAAAATTAAGCCTAAGCAATGAGCAAATGTTTCCCCCAGAGTTTAAGCTCATTAAAAAATGAACTGATTTCTGGTAAATAACCATTATGAATGCATTATCATCAGCTTTTGAGCCCTGGTCATGTTCTCATCATCACCTCCACTCTGTTTTAGCCAATCATTCACCTCCATTTGACTATTTACCCCTTTTGAGGAACAGCTGCGAAGAGTGATCCTGTTAGCCGTCCTTGTGACACTGTCGTGATTGGAAAATTCCAAACCTTACCTGGAATCAGCTGCTACCCGAAATTATCGCTCGTTCCTCAAAAAACGAGTCTCCTTTAAGCTCTTTTCACCTGACTCGTAAAATATGAAAAGATTGCCGAGCGATTGGCCTCTCCAGCTCGTTAAAGCGACCAGAAGTGCTATCCCTCCTCTAGATTTTAATCTTTTTGGACCTGAGGGATTATTGCACAAAAAGATCGAGTGCTTGTTTTGTTTGGCTCGTTAAAATTACTGAAAATTCATCCCTTTCATATTATTTTATACTTTTTCAGACTTAAGGGATTATATGATGAAAAAGGATTATTGGAGTTTCCTTTACGTCCCTTTCAGACTCTCTGAAATTGAAAAGGACCGAGTTATCTTTGTCGTTAAACTCGTTAAAACCGAATAACAACAAACTTGTCCATACAGACAAGAACGAGTTTCATTGTTGCTAGGCTCGTTAAAACATAGTGACGGGTTTGCCCGAAGGGCAAATTATAGAACAAGCATATGTTATCCTCCTCAAGCTTGACAAAAATAAAGAGGTACTGGTCAGCAATGACTGGGGAAAAGTTGGGAACAAAACTTGAAGAAACTTTGTTGGTAGCAAGTCGCTCTTGAACATGACACTTTTGCTCCGCATCCGAGTCGAGTTGGGTTGTTCCGTTCACCGGTCATATCACCATTGGTCCACCGCACCATCCATATTTGGGGTTAACGCTACCAATCCATGTCAGTGTCGCCGGTATGTTCAAAAGAAGTCGCTCAGAGAATTCACCTATGTCTCATCCACTGCAATACATTCATGCTCCATTCTTTCATGACCGCCACCCTGAACCCTGTATCATCAGATCGTTTTCACCTCCAAAATCATTTAATTCGTTCCATGTCATAGATGTAGGATTCATTAAGGCCCTCCTATGACAGGTCGCTTCTTGTCGACATCAGCTCATTATCCAAGAAGTCGACTTAGGAACAACCCTTTCAGTACTTTGAAGCTTGCATGTCTCAATGGCAAGTTTCTCACTTTCGGCAACAGGTTTCCATCATTCGCCTTCGACCGAAAGATTTTGCATGGTGTTCGACGCCAAGTCCCTTTTCACACCATGTGAATTTTACTGTAGTACCTTCAGGGTCAACATCATTATCAGTGACTCCTCTCGTGCTTGTTAACAGCTTACATCATTGGCTGGTAATCAGGCGATGTCTTTCCATGTTCAACTCCAGAACATCTTTCACATGGATCAACTTGTACTCCGAGTGAAGATTGAATGAGTTTGAAGACCCCGGATCTAGTTTCATCCATCTGGGCTGCGATATATTCAGGAAAATAAAGACATCAAATGTACATTGTTGCTGCACAGATGATCATCCGAATCAAAGGATGATGACTCTATCAGAATCATCAGTCTCCCGCACAGACGGTTGTCTGTCTTATGTATATGAAAATGAATTTATAAAGCTGAGCATGGGAATGCCCGCCTCATCTAGATCATGAAAAATATTATGAAGATAACTTATTGTATTGTATCTTATTACAGGTCGCCTTCCAGCTCGAAAAAACTTCAGATCCTCATGATAAAGCATTTCACCCAACATCAAAAGATTAACGACCTCATGCTTTAGGGGGCAACTGTTATAGACATTTTTGGGCACTGCAACCCCAATCATACATGTCCATAAACCAAGGGCTCCTAAGTTCCTAAAATTGTTGTTTCATACCCTAAAGGAACAAGGTCAACTGATTACATCATCTCCCAGAAGTTCTCCACAGGAAACTACTCAGAGCCGGTCAAAACTAGACCATACAAGTTGCTCAGTGCTAAGGGTGCGATGCATCCCACCTGCCCAATGTAAGGGGTGCGATGCATACTGAAAATCCCTTCTGTAGGGTGCGATGAGCGAGAGTGGACAAATGGCAGAGACAGTTTGTGAGGTGGATGGTCATAGAATCTTCCATAAACTTCTCCTATGACACTTGCCTCTCTGAATTCGCCCAGGGATGAGTAATAGATCATCAATCTCCAAGTGGAATCAAGAACTATCAGAGAGAGGACACTAATCAAAATCCCAGAAGCTGACTCACCCCCTTGCCATCATCTATATATGGATCCCTCATCCCAGAGATCCAGAGGCTGGAATTTTGCATCTTGTAAGGAAGTGTTGTTGGTTTCTTGTTGGAATATCATAGTGTTGGGTGATCTAAGCTTTTCATGAGGTGAAAGAAGGGCTTTCATGTTGGAGGATGATGTTGGGTTAGAACAATTGGTTGGAATCCTCTTTGCTATTCTTGATATTAATAAAGCTATTCAAGTTTTCCTCCAAATTCTTGTATGTTTGATGATATATGCATTTGTGTGGTCAATATATATCTAGTCCTATATTGTTTATGATTGTAGATCTCTGTTCTTCGATAGTATTATGCTGCTTTGATTCCACAGGTGCTCTTTGAAGCTGGGTAGACGAAGGAGAAGTGGCAAGGATCTGTCAGAAGGCAGAGGAACCGAGCAAGGAACCAAGTGCAAGACTGAGGTTGATGTCCTTCATTCCCCTCTTATCTACTTCTCATAAAGGAAACAAAAGTGGTTTTAGTTTGTTTGCTTCTAAGATAGCTACCAGTCTTAGTGGGACTAGCAGCTCCGAGTGGACACTAGATTTCCCGATAACAGATAGAGATAGGGTTTGAGATTGAAACAGAGGTGAGACAACTTGTTGTAATCGAGCCGATAGGGCCAAGACTCTGTAATTTCCATTTTGTTGAATAATGGATTGAAGTTTGGTGTGGATGCACTATTCTCGTGCAGAAATTCTCTTATGACTATGTATCAGCCTTCTGGACACTAATCGGGCAGTTTTCTCTGTTCATACATTTTATTTATAAATCACAGTCAATTAGTGTTAAGCATTAATACTGATTTAAGCGCTAAACCTTTCCTTAAGCACCTTTATTAAAATTATGAATTAAGGACGTGGGTGGTATTGATAATTGGGGAAGCAGTATCTCGTGCGCCCTAAAGGCTGTAAATGGTATTCCTAAAATTCACGTGATTAACCTTTGCGGGTGACACATAGCACGGAAAAACCACTTTTCTTGTGCACTCTCGACTTGATATCGGTCGTGAAAGATTTTGCGCGACAGCCGTTCGATTGGACACGTCACATCGATGGTGGAAATCATTTGGGTTAGTTGGTGAGTGAAATATGCAATATCCGTTGGATCTGGAGAAGTGAGATCAACGGCGTGGATTGAAGCGCTTGATAAAAGGAGAAGTCAACAAGGGACCAATAGTCGGACGACGTGATATCTGTTGGATCTGGAGAAGTGAGATCAATGACGCAGATTGAAGCGCTTGCTAAAAGGAGAATTCAACGAGGGACCGACAGTGATTGGTCAGATAGGAGGGACACTTAGGGTGAAAATCCATGTACAAAATCTGTTTGTGCACCACTGATTGGTTACAAAGATAACCTATAGTCGAATTACAGACTACCACCTAATTTTCGTCAAGGCAAAAATACAAAAAGAAACACAAATTTATTTTATTTAGTTGCATGCACAACAGTAGAAGGTTTGATGGTTTGAGTCTGCATGCTTAGGACAGTAAGATTGTATACATGTTAACTTAGCATTCTTTTAAAGCAAAGCCTCTTAGGAGTTAGTTAGAAATGGTGTGTTTTAGCATTTGATTTCATTCTCTTTCCTTGTAATTTCTTTCTTACAATAGGTTAAGGTTCCATTTCGAGCATTTCATTTTACGCAATTAGTTTAGGATTTGACTCCAGTACATGCACTCCATTACATCATGACAGCAAAGGAAGGACACATTGTATGCTGCACATATAGTGTTGATACCTCTTATGTTTGTACGAACCCTGGGTTGATAATTAAAGTCAGTAGCATTGGGAGTTGCAACATTCTTGTTGCAATACTGAGGCTCATCACTTTTTGAGCCGTTGTAGGGGAGGTGTTAAAGTATACATTGTTTTCTTCCCTAGTTGATTCATTTCTTTTTATTTTTTGCAAAAACAAAAAAATAATTGCATTAGGCATATTTAGTTTCAAAAGTAGAAAATTGCATTGCATCATTGATTTCATTCAATCATAAACACAAAAAAAAAATTATCCAACACCAACCCCACCCCATTTGATCACATGGTGCAATAAGAGCCATATCACCGTCCACTTTTGCAGGTATAAGAAGAAGAAGAAATGGAAAAGAATGTAGAAGAAATGGATGGAGAAGATGACAATGAGGAAGATCCTCTCGGATTTCCCATTCAAGATACGGATATCAATGTGCACATGAAGAACATCCCTCCATCTTTTCTTCCAAAATTTTATGGTCTAAGGTCAGAGGATCCATAAACCTTTCTCTTTGAATTTGAGATTGTTTGTAGATCTTATGATTACTTATTAAAAACTCAAAAAATGAGATTGTTTCCAGCAACATTGAAGGATAGAGCTCTTAAATGGTTCATGAGTTTAGGGACTAATTCAATAATATCATTGAATGATATGCAAAAGATATTCCTAGAAAAATATAAAGATCATGATCTTAAAGAAGAAATCTTTAGAATGAATCAAAGAGAAGATGAGAGCCTTGAGGATCTAATAGAGAGGTTCATGTACAATGTTAAGAGGGGAAAACTACATCATTTAGGATCTGACACACTAAAAACTCTCTTACTTAGAACAATTAGGGATGAGTGGATTGATCTCCTTAATCTCATGAGTAGAGGTGATGTATATCAATTATTATTTGAGGAAATTTGTGAAACATGCAAACACATATCAAGAGAAAAAGCAAGAGTAGGTAAATCAACATCAAGATCGGTAAGTCAAGCTAAACTTGGAAATTTGTTTGATGATTTTAAAACAAAAATTCTTAGAAATATAACAAAACAAGTAGAAATGTTAAGAATGCAAGATGAAGGAAAATAAAATGTTGATATTTGTTTTGTAGAATCACATGATGTTAAACATTGTCCATCATTACTAAGGCTGAAGAAAGTTTACCAAGAGGACAATGGAGCAACTCAATTTCCAATGCAACTATGTTATGTAGCTCCAAGAGGACCATGACAACCTATTCAGCCTGATATGATGCAAAAGCCTAATTCACAATTTCAAGGTTATGCATATCCACCTCAAAGTAATTGGAACACACCTTTTCCTTGGCAACATTGGCCATCTCAACCCAAAAACCAATATTGGCAATAAGGTTGGCAAGGAACTTATGGGAGCCATCCACAATATCCTCAGTATTTTCCTCAGTATTTTCCTCAATATCCTCCATACCCAACTCCATGTTATCCTTACCATTCACCTCCACCAAAACCACAACCCCATCCACATCCATCTCAAATATACACTCCCACTCAACTACCTATACCACCATTTCCAAACCCACACATTGAAGTAGCTCAACCCACTTACAATGCTGAGGTACAAAACTTCCAAACATCTCCTCTTGAGCTCCATGGTATTCACCATAGCTGAATAAGAGTATTGCAAGAAAGAGATTATATTGATATCATTGAAGGACCACATCTAGAAGAAGAAGATTAAAATAAGAAGACTACATAACCATGGGCTATGATTGATGAAGAGCATACATCAAAATCAGAGATCAAGATAACTCCCTCATGGTTACCATCAAATCCTCCATGTATTTAAGAGAAAAATCAACAAAAAGAGGAAGATTTGAAGGTCATGGTAGAAGAAGACATGAATAATGATCCAGATCAGCAAAAGGACCAAGGATATCATAACTATATTGAAATATGGTTCTAGACAGTCACTAAGTTCTAGCATCACTCTCTTCCTCAACTATGCTTGATCCTTTCAAAGTCAAACCATTTGGTCTTTGAAATCCAGGTACATGTCAAACATACATTTCAAGCCTCCACATCATTTTGTCTGTCATCTTGATGTGCACATGGCTCCATTGGAAGTATTCTTATACTTGAAATTGATTTTGTTTTTCATGGAGGGTAGGGTAGAAAAAAAAAATAATAATAAATGAAAAAGAAGAGAAAAAATAAAAATCTCAGGTGAAAACCTCCTTTGAGGCTCCTTAGATTGTCTCATTGATTTAAAACCTCCATGAGCTATTCAATGGGCTAGGAAAAAAGATAAAAAAGATAAAAAGAAAAGATCCTAGGTGAAAACCTCCTTTAAGGCGCCTAGGCAGACCTACTAGTTGAAAACCTCATTGAGGCGGCTAGTAGGCCTAGAAGAAAAAAGGAAAAAATAAAATAAGTCCTTGCTCCATGCATCTCTTTGATAAATTCATGTACTCTCCAACATCTGCAAGCAACAAGAACAAGTTGGTACCAAAAGGAAAATTGATCAAGCCTAGTCAAAAGAAGTCAAATTTTGACTTTCTTCTACTTCGCTCAAATGTTCCAATAGGGCCAAGACCATGCCAATCCATCACCCTCATCTATTTTCACCATCCACCCATCATTATCAAGCTTCTACCACTCATTTTCCTTGCTATCCTAAAAAGAACTACAGGATTCTTTATTTTACTACAGGATACAAAAATACATAGAGCAGAAATTTTTTTTTGCCATAAGATGAAAACCATGCATCCATTTTCCAAGCTATTTCATGGGGATATGCATATGGATGATGGTAACATGCCAAAACAATTTCAGCAAATTCTAGTGCACGGTTTCCAAGAAATTGGGCTCCATCACCTTCAGCCATTTTTGCATTTTCTCAATATCCGTGCATCCATTTAAAAAGTTGTTTCATGAGGAGGTGCATAATGATGATGGCAACATGCTTAAGTGTTTTTAGCTCAATATAGTCTTCCATTTGGGAGAAATGGACAAAAATTCGTTGTCCTATAAACCTACAGGATACGGAACAGCACCTACAGGATTGGCAGTGAGCAGTTTTAAAGGAGATCCAAAGGTCAAAGAAGCTCCTCTAGAGCTTAGTAGCAACATCAGGATCATCAAAATCACCATCCAACACCTACACTTCAACATCAACTTAGCAACAGCATGCATGTCTCTCTAACAACCATCGGGTAGGTACAGGTATGCAATATTCTTGACCTCTTCTCTTGAGCTTATTATAGTTATAAATTTTTTGTCAATGCATGGAGATGAGGTTTTATAAGCTAAGGATGGGTCAGTAGTCTCAGCCGCCTTTAACTAGTTGATTGCAGCTCACTCCTTCACTCGTGCAATGTTGAAAAGTCAAATTATGAAGGGTGATTATTTCAAGGAATGAGGATAGTAGTTAAAAGAAGAAATTTTTGCAAAGGCCAAGTCACCACAGCACTCCATTGAGCCCTCCATCCACTTCATATTCACTATCTATTCATCATTCATCCATCCCAATTCATTCTTGAAAAAAAGCAAACAATAACATCCTCTCCATTTTCACAAACCTACACTACTCCCTTTGAGCCCTAGCATCATCATCCAATCCCTCTTCATCATTTCTCATCATTCACATACAGTTAGAAGGCTATGAAGGAAGAAGGAATGACTACTACAGGAAGGGAGAATGCTGCTGCAAGAAGGAAGAAAATAAAAATTGTGATAAAAATCCAAAATCACAGTGCCTAAGAGAGACCTAATCAAAACAGAGAACTCCAAGGCCATTAGGCAATCATCTAGGCCACAAGGGAGAAGAAGAAGGCAACAAAAAGAAATAAGGCATTCACCATCAAAATATAAATCAAACTACAGTGATGAAAAGAGGTGTTCCAAAAGGTCACCAATATCTTTCTAGCTTTTGTCCAAGGCCTAAAAATGGGAGAAATGCATAAGAGTCAAGTTGAGGGCCTGCCCTAACCCCAGTTTATCATTTATGCTCAAAACTAGTTTCCTGTAGTTTTGACAGGAATTCCTACAGGATGTCCTAGTTCTCATCTAAATGCATTTTGAGGGTGTTAGAGGTGTTCAAATGGTGGAACAAGGTAGCAAAAGGTTGATAAGGGTGTGGAAGACCTTGCCAAATTGAAAAATATTCAAGAACCAATCTTGAATAAGGGGAAGAAGGCAAGCTAATGGTATCAAGAAAAAAATGCTTTTTCTTTGCACAAATACGTTTTTGGGTTTGTGCTTATAGAACTTGCAGCCAATATTCTTAATGCACAAGAGAGGCCACCAGGACCATGGATGAGGCACAATGAGGACACTAAGTTGCTCAGAGGATGAGCAACACTTTCAGTAGGGGGGTATGACGGGCCTCTAAATTAGACATAAATTAAGGCCCATGCCTCTAAATTAAACAATAACTTAAGGCCTATGACCATCCTTCAGCACATTAAGCCTCTCTTTTTGCATTAGATAATTTATTTTTAACTTTAATATATTCATTAGGAAGGTTTATGAATAATTGAATATTTTGCCTAGTATTCTTTATTTTTTGTGTAATATTATGAGAATACTGGGCATATTATGAAGAGTTGGAGAAGGATATAATTTAGGGACTTGTTCCCTACTACTGAAGGATCAATAATAAATAATAAGTCAACAAGATATTATGGAATTATGGCACAAATTGTGGAACTCCAATGATTGAGAAAATCTAGAAATGTGTTCCACCAATCAAGGGGACTAGATCCACTAATCAAGGGATTTTGGTGGGGAAAGCTTCCTCCATTCATGGGGAATGATTCCTAGTAATTTTGCATGTTGAATTTGCCTCTAGGGAGTTTTTTATTAGTGTTATTGTGGAGAGAGCTTGTATTTCTGCAACTCCATTGTATTTTCTTGCAGGGATGTAATTCTATTAATGAAAATAATGAATATTGGTGTCATGTTCAGCTTCTAAATCTTGTGCTCCTCCATAGGTCTCAGAGTTTCCTTGGGCTTGGCCATCCTAGGAACCTTAGAGACCTTTTGTATCATTTTCTTTCCTTCTTTTCATTACCTATTCACATGCATCCATAGAAAATTTTAGGGGCGAATGTTCACCCTTTGGCGAAATTAAGGGGTTTTAAATTTTTAGTGGGCGAATATTTTGTATCATAGCACATTTTTACAAATCACCTCAAATAGCCCACCTTATTTTAAGGGAGAGGGTAAAAAAGGTAAATTTAGCCCTTGAAACTAGGAGTTACAACCTTCCATTCACCCATTTTCAAGAATAGGTTTTATTTAAGTGAATCCTATGGGCCAAATACCATATTTATAAAAGAGGTATGGTAAATTAATAAAAAAATAAATAAATGAGAGGCATCGTAAATAAATAAAACATTTTTTATATTTACTTCATAAGTCACCTTATATACATGCAAGGGTGTAAACAAATAAAAATATAAGTAAAGTGGAGGTATGGTAAATAAATAAAACGTCTTTTTATACTTACTCAAAAGGTATGGTAAATAAATAAAAATATAAACAAACTAGACGTATGGTAAATAAATAAAACCTCTTTTTATATTTAGTCCATAACCCTCGTTCTATTTATGAAGGCTCAAGAAAGAGGTTTTATTTAAGTGAATCCTATGGGCCAAATACCATATTTGTAAAATAGGTATGGTAAATTAATAAAAATATAAATAAACGAGAGGTATGGTAAACAAATAAGATATTTTTTTATATTTACTCCATAAGTCACCTTATATTTACGAACACTCAAAAAATGTGTTATATTTAGGTGAAACCTATGGGAAAAATACTCTGGGACAAATACCATGGACTAGATTGTCATTAATACCATGCAAAAAAACATTATTAACCCTAATATTAGTATTAATAAAAATAAAAATGGAACAAGGTATTGACCCATGGTATTCACCAAAATGGCACAGGTATTGACCCATGGTATTCACCTGGAATGTAGCCTATTTAAATGGGGAAATTAAACCAGCATAGATCCATCTTTACTCTGGATCTACTAACCCTCGAGAGGTATCAAATATTGTGATATGCAAACTAGCATAGAGTGAAAAAATATTTGATCCCTCTCGGGGCTTGGTGGATGAAGAGTAAATATGGATGTTGTAATTTAATGTATGTAGAATATTTGATCCCTATCGGGGCTTGGTGGATCAAGAGTAAAAATGGATGCTGTAATTTAATGTATGTTAAACATTTTAGATTGGTTAAAATAAAAAATAAAATAAAATTCAACTATTAATTTTATTAATTTTTAAGCTCCAGGTTTATGATAACCCATGGTAATACCATGTTATTCATGTGAGCATAGACTATTTAAAGGGGAAATTCTATCATCTTAGATCCATCTTAATTCCGGGTCTACCAAGTGCTCAGAGGGATAAATAGATTTCATCCCCCTAAGAGTGGTAGATGTGGAGTTAAGATGGATATAGGTTGGTTTTTATGATAATGAAGATATTAAATAGACTTAGGAAATTATATTGTAAAAACATCTTAAGGTGAATGGTTAAACCATAGACATTGGACAAGTATATTTGTATACTTCTGTTTTAAACTGAAACAAATCTAGGGCTAAAAGGAATGGATTGATTGCACTAGTCATCCTTCTATAACTTTCCAACATATGTTGGAGTAAACAGATTGTAATTTGGGTAATTTTTCTAACTGCAAACAAGAACATACTTATGTATTGGCAGGGTGGTTATAGGTCCCTAGAAGTGATGAATTTGAATTTTTCTTGGTTTTATATATAGTATTAGGTTTTTTCTCATGCTTTCTGTGAATGACATGGGTGAAATTTATCCTATACCCACTAGGTTATCGATATGTAATTTAGTAATTTTGATTTCAAAAGATATTTTAAAGAAATGCAATGATTTCATTTGTGTATTCAATAAACACAATATTCTAATGGAATTCTGCATTTGTGGTTTACCTATATAGATTCCATGGAGTAGTGTTAGTGGTGTGACATCAATTGTCCTCAAGCAAAGGCTTTAGTTTTACTCTTTTTAGAAGCAAATACTTTCTTCCAACATTTTTGAGTTCCATGAAAAATTTGAAAGTCCTAATAGTATTCAATTATGGGCTCAAGAGAGACATAGTATTCAATTATGGGTTAAAGAGATCCACACTGAATGATCTATCGGCCTTATCTTCACTTAGTTTAAGACTATTCACTTGGAGAGCTTGAATGTGCCCCCACTTCAAGAGCATAGTAAAGTCATGTAGAACTTAGAGAAGCTATCTTTAAGCTTTTAGTGAAGAATGGAAAAATATCTGGGTTCAATAACAACCAGTCAAGCATTAAGCTTCCAATAATGCTAGATTTTAACCTAGAGCACTTTTGTGATTTGGAGGATGTTAACACCCAGGTTGTTCCCTATGACTCCCAAGGGAATACGGCCGGGGTAACCACTAACCAATCTTTGGATTACAGCTTCTAGCCAAGCTATGATCAGAGAGGGCTCTCTCTTAATGATTGTTTCTGTTCTATTGGTTTTTAGGCTAGCTGTGAAATTCAACTTTGGTTTAATTGTTTGGTTGGAAAAGGTTCTGTCTAAACTTGTATGCTCTTACCAAATATTATATAACATTGGGCAATGGAGTCAGTGGTCCTTTGGTTTGGTGTGCTGTGTTGATACAGTAATGAAACTGCAGAGCAGGATAATTGTCTCGGAAACAATGCTTTGGAATTGAGTTTGGGTGTGATATGGTCAGGATAAGAAAGGCAATTAAGAATCTTTCTGTAATCTGATATGAAAGAAAGCAATTGTTACCTGGAAGCATTGAAGAATTTCTAGATAACTTTCACAATATGGAATTAAATATAACATGAGCATTTAAGAATTCATGTCTGTTTTAATCCTGAAGAAAACATTTGCAGCAATATAAGATTGAGCACAGGGTGTGAAGAAACATGTCCTGAACTATTCTTTTTCTTTATCGCTAGATATGATGAAAACGTGAAAATGAAATAATACAGGGAAACAGAACAGAGTTTAAAGAAAACATATCATTCCACCAGACAACACAGGGGTTCTGCAACAACACTTAGATTATCAATAAGACACCAGAGTTCCAGGAAATCACTGAGCTGGAATTGCTCTTTGTATTAGAATTTTCTGAAAGTACAGAGTATACATGCCTCAGAGTAAAATTTAGCAACCCCTTATGCGTTACTAAGGGGGGGTATATATACAAATTTACATTAGAAAATATCTGAATGAAGAGTAAATTCTCCATAAATGTCCTACCAACTGCTGGAGTGCAGCAGCTGAAAGAGTAAATGTTGTAATAACTTTTAGTCCCTTAGCTGTCAAAAATGGTCAGAGACTGTTGACTTGGTGGCAATTGGAGTCGGTTGGCGACGCGCTGTTCAAAACTTGGCTAGCCGTCATTGTCTATGTGATGAGTCACTTTTTGGCCACTCTTTAAATGCTAACCTTTTTGCTGTCTGTCTTCTGGTGACCTGGAGCTGTCAGTGGCCGAATGACTTGAAGCTATCGTGGCAAAATTTGGAGCATGGCCTGCCACCAGTCCTCCTTAGGCATTTGATGTCTCCGAATTTTTATTAGAGTCTCATCGGCCTCTATATACCGCCAAAATTTAGGAGGAGTTTCAAACAAATGATTTGCCTCACTTTCAATGAAGAATAAGCCTTCAAGTTTAGTGTACAAGCTCTGTCCTGTTGGAGGCCCTGTTTCCTCAGGAGTACTGCCAGATGCAGTGATTTGATTTTCAATGTAAGTAGCCATCCTGTTGGTGAATTGATCTCTGGTAATCAATTTCCCTGTGTTGTTCAGCAGGCCAGGCAATCCCCTTGCTTGCAGCATTCCCATTTTGAGTTTATACTCCTCCACCTCAGCCTGTATTTCATAGCATTTTCTTTCTACAGTCTGTACATAACTTCTGAGAGTTAGCACCTTTTTAGTTGTGAGGATGGCCTCTATTCTGTTGACGATGCCAATGGTTGCCAGCTCCTCTTTGTCTTGCCTGTTCAAAAAATCTATCAGTTGGTTTGCCTGCTTAGGTCTGTTTCCCAGCACTGTTTTGGCCCTCTGGATTTCTGTCTGTGCTTGGCCAATTAAATCCATGTACTCATGGATTGTTTTGATGGATTTCCATTTCTTGGTGATAGCTTGGGTAATCTTACCCCACAAAATTCTTTTTATGTCGGCCATGGTACTTTCCAGATTGAGCTCCTTTTCCAGGGCCTTTATTTTATCCTTCAGGGCCTTAATTTCTTTGCCCTGCTCTGCTACTGTTACCTTTGATTTATCATATTTGGCATCTATCTCTGCCAATTTTTCTTTTTCTTTCTTTATTTCATCCGCCTGGAGCTCCATTGCCTTGACAGCCTTGGTCAATTCTTCTACGCTCGGGTGTGCATCTGGAGCTGCTGTTGTGCCTGTTGCTTCTGTTGTGGGGGCCACTGTTGCCCCTGAAGTTGTTGCTGTTGTTGAAGCTGTTGGAGGAGCCTTGAGTGTAGATTCTCCCTGTTTGTCTTGTAGCGTTCCTTCCAGCTCTTTCTCCAATTCTTTGATCCTCTGATCTTGCTGTAGAAGGAGGTCAAGTTGTTCATTAAGCTGTTTTTCTTTTTGTAGTTCTGCTGTCTGAGGGTGTTCTGTAGGTAACAGCCCCAACCTCTTCTTCATTGCATTCAGATCATCATCTTTCTTCTTTATGAGGGCCTTTACACCTGTTGGATCACTAGGATCATGCCCTAGATCAATAATAATCTCCTCCAGAGACTTTATTCTATTGTCCTTGGCCTTAGAGGACATCCTCTCAAAATCTTGCTGAGTGTTTGTGTTCTTCAAGGAATCTTTCAGCTCATGGGCCAGTGTGGCCTTCTCTACCAATGTGGCATAGACCATCTCCCCAGTCTGCTTGTGGAGTTCAATCTGGTCCATAGGATGTATGTCTTTAGCTAGGACCTCCACCCTTGTTTTGATGAAATCTGCAGTTGTCATTGGCTGTGGCCCCTTGGGTTTGAAATGGCTGAATATCATTTTTTCTTCCTTGAAGTCATAGACCGACATCAATCTTTCCTGCTGGGTTGGTGTAGCATCTATGAACTGTTTGTAAACCTCAGCCCTTAATAACTCATTTGCTGCCTTGATCTGTTTAAAAGAAGCCTTAGTGCCTTTAGGCTTCTGGCTTTGCTGAGATGAGGATGACACCTCCAAACCAAGCTGTAAAGTCTGCTCCTGCTGAAAGGAGCTTGTCCCTGTATGTTGGCTTCCCTCCCTGTCCTTTCCTGTGTTGTTTAAGACATCTTCAGTAATGTCTTCCACCTCAGGGGAATCTGCCCTTTGTCTTTTGGCCTCTGGCTGATGGGAAGGTCCACTAATAGGAGTGGACTCTTCTCTTTCTCTTTTAGAACCCCTCTCCTCATGGGCTGGGGTTTGAAAAATAGGTGCTGTAGGAGTCTCAGTTTGTGGAGGAGGAGTTTGATCTTTCTGCTGCTCTGTTTGTTCCTCCCTCTGCAGCTCATTTTGCTGCTTAGTTTGCTGTTCAGTTGAGGGGGCTGCCTTCTCTTTCAGTGTTTCATGTTCTGCATCCATTATGCCTTTGCCTTTATCCACTGCTGCTGCCGATGTAGAGGGTGCCTGTGGTGCTGTCCTTGTCACTGAGGTCCCTTCTCCCACTGAGTGAGGCGGCCTGAAAGGTACCTGCTGCACATAGTCCAGGTCAATAGTCTTCTCAAGCTCTTTCATGTTTTTAAGCATTCTTTCTTCTTCAGTTAAACTCTCCACTAGAGTGTCCAGCTGCCATTCTTGCAAGTTGGCATACTTTTCTATGTGTGGGTAGTGGCAGTGCTTAATACCTAGGAGTCTGTACTTGTTTCTCCTAGCAGTGATGAAGCCTTGAGGGTCATAAGGGACCCATCGAAAACTATAGGACAACTTATATTTGTCCTTGAGGATCAAGTCTGCAGATTCCCATCCTTCCTTCTTGTTCATAATGAAGGGGCCCAACTCATTTTTGAAATTAAGGTGGGCCTTTTTCTTGGAGCTGTGGAAATGGGTGAGGTCAGACTGAATTAATTGCCTGTAATAATCCAAGGCAAATAATCTCATAGGTACATACTTGGGGAGCTTGTATAGACAGAGCTCACAGCCATATACTCTGAACACAGTATGGTGTTCATATAGGTACCAGTCACCTATTTTGTACTTCTTAGATAGCTGCATAGCTTTCTTGATCTCATTAGATATTCTAGGTGGAGGGGACCTCATCAGCATGCAAGAGACTGGGTACACAAACTGGTCAACAAATTCACAGTAGGTATAGGGTGAATTTGTGACTTTATGATAAACTGAGGTCCAGAAGATGACAGATCTTCTCTCCCCTTTATTATCCAGCCTTCTGATGTAGCATGGGAAGGCTTCAGAATGACGAAACATGAACAGATGGTAGATGTAAGCTGAGTATCTGAAGACACCCTGTCTATCCACTTTGCTTAATTGATCATGAATCTTATTGGCTATAAACTTAGCAAAGTTATACTTTCGGGCAGGGGGTTGACACGGGCTGTAAACAGACAGCAACACTAGCATGGATTTATCCACATGCTCACTGTTTTGGTATCCCAATACATAGGCTATCATGTCTAGTAATAGCCTGCCTATATCATCGAAATGCTCCCTCAGATAGGGAGGTGGCCCTGTAGGCTGGCATTCAGGTCTCATGAAGTTCCGGGTGACCTTTTGCAGCTCCTCACTGGTCATCTTATCACCAGTTTCCAGCAAATAAGTTGTGGAGAACGGGATCAGCAACTCTGTCTGATCAAACTGTAACATCTTGTTGATGGAGTCAGCATTTACATAGAAGAGGATCCTCCCTGATGGAGTATTGACAGCTCTGTGCTGGACATCATAGTGTTCAGCACATAGGTGAATGATTTCAAGGAAAACATTCACAGCTGGGAGACAGTAATAGGGCAGGTTTGACTCCCATATCCCATGTGTACAATGCCCATCCTTATAATCTTCCCTTAGTTGAGTGAAGGTCTTCAAGAAGTCCCTGTCTCCCTCAAAGTCCTCAATGAGACAATCCTTGTCAATGAATGGCAAGGCCTCCAGCTCCTTGTTGGTTTGATTTAATGGAGCTACACTGAGGGAAGAGGATGTAGAGGCTGCCATGCTATAATCTAAATTTGTGCAGGTGGAGGTACTGGCTTGACAAGTCTATAAAGACTTAAGTAGCAGGTGAACTGTAAACACCATCTGGTGTCCTCTTTTAGTGAATAAAGGTAAACAGGTTTGTAAGTTGCTGCAAGATTCACAGGGATGTGAATTGCTAATAGATAAGTTGCAGAGATATTGATGTTTCTTTTTATAAAGAATGCAGGTGGCCTGTACTCGGCAAAAGGGAACAATGCCGAGCACCTCGGGGGCAATTTTACAGTTTTAGCCCACGGACTGATCGCTCCAATGTCGAATTGTGGTTTAGGGATGGTGCGGATTGCTTGGGTTTAGTTTAGGTAATCAGGCAGAACTGAATTAAGTAGTTTTACCAGTCCTTTAATGGTGATTTTTACAGATAATTGGAATGCAGGGGAAAAGTGGGAAAACTGGCAAAATACCTGGAAAAACCGACTCGGAAGGTCACGGGCCGGGCTGTGGAGACTTAGTGCCATCGAATTCCGAAATTTCAGCGGTTGAATCGTCGAATTTGATGGCTGGCTGAGAAAATTCGCGGCAGCTGTTGGCAACGGATAGTTCTCTTTTGCATGAAAATGACCGAAAACGGCTTATTTAGTCGTTTAAAACGTTAATTTTGGTAAAAGTGTGCACTTGGCGCTTTTTCGCCGATGACGTCATGGCAGGACCCGGGTACGGAGGTGACGTGGCAGCGGAGGTGTCTGCCAGGGTGGCAGGACATGGTGGCGGGCGGATGCGGTGGCAGGTCCGCGTGGAGGGCCACAGGACGCTGGGGCGGGCACTGGTGAGGTGACGTCAGGGTGACGTGCCAATGACGTAGGACGGAGGGCGGTAACAGGGGTGGCGGTAAGCGGGTTCCCCGCACCACCTTTGGGCAAAGGCGGTAACGGGGAGGGGGGCTCCGAACAACCCCACCGCCTGCCACGCGTCCCCTGTACGGGACGGCCAAAACCACTTTCCCCGGACGCTAAAGGTCGGCAGGTCGGGGAGTGAGAATGACCGCCCACCTTTAGATCTGGGCGGTGGAGATCGGACGTCTGGCGGGCTCTCCGACGGATCGAGCAGGTTGGGGGGGGGTCCCGCCGGCACCATAAAATATTCAATTTAATATTTGGGGCGGAGGACTATAAAAAAATGGGTTTTTCGTAGTGTTTTGGGTTTTCTGGGTTTTTTGCAAGGGTTTATACAAGAAAAAGGGGTTTTGTGTGTTTTTTAGCAGAGGGACGGTGAGGGTTGAGGGGAAATATTTCTGCTCATAACCAGAGGTTAGAGCACATCCAAGACAAGGTTGACCACAGTCCCAGATGGACTGAAGTCCCCTTAGACCTTTATTTGGCTATAATGCCAAAAGGAGAATATGTAGATAATGCTGGGATTTATACACCATGGTGTTTAATACTAGTAGGGGAAAGGTATGATAGGGGAGTTATATAGTAGAATTAGATGTTAATATGGATGAGGAAGGCAAATGAAGGGGATATCACTAAGTTTGTTTGAAACTCACTTAGTTTAGAGAGTAGATCAAAATGAAAAGAAGTTTACATAGGAAATGTGGCTTTCACAGCCATAAGAACCACCATGAAACCATGAATTCTTCCAAGGATCCCAACTAGTGAGGGGATGTTAGTAAATGACATGAAAGGGAAAAGGGAAGTTAGACATGCTCCCTTGCTTGCTGCAACTTGATGCAGAAGAACACCTTGCCAATTGATTGACTTTGCTTTGGTAAACACAGTTAATACATCTGCAATGGTAAAGATGACCTTTCTGCAACCCCAACTACCTACCCAGCTACTTGCCTAGCATTTTTTATTTCTTCTTGGAGGGTGCACTTGGACTTGCAGACCCTTACTTGCCTTTTCTTTTCTTTAGCTTTTTCTTTTGCTTTTCTACCTACTTCTACCCTTATTGCTTCCAAGGTCCCAGATTAAGCAGTTGGGAGCCTTTTCTTCTCTACCTGAACTACTTGTCTGCCAAGATTAAACAATTTGGACAGACTTCTTTCTCTAATCTATAACTGCAATTTAAAGCATGGCATGATCCAGATTAAACTGTTGGATCATCCATCAAAATTGAAACAAGGCCATCAAAATTGAAACAAGGAGAAGCTCTTTACACACCTTGTCTTCTCTTAGGAAATATGGGATCTTTGGATAATCAAAGCTGAGCATATTTGGACTTTCCCATGTCAATCATGAAATATGAAACCTATTGGTATAGGTAGCTAACAGTGGCTCCACATGGGGATGGTTTTTCTCTTGAAAGACCAAGAACAGCAGGTCAGATTGCCTTGGCCATTGGCTGTTTTTACCAATCTTTGAAGTTTGCTGTTTTGAAATGTCAAAATTGTATGCCTCTCTTCTTGGTAGACCTTCTGATTCTATTCACCTTTTGCTGATAGTCAATAACCTTCAAAAACTGCATTTTTACAATCTAAACAGAAAATAAAATATACATCTGCCTATATACAAGGGGACCTCAGGCTGCACTCATGGGAAATAGTCAAAATAGTGCTTCAGCATCCTGCCATTCACAGGACCTTCATCCAAGTCAGTTTCATTAAGACTTTTTAGGAAGTAAGTGTTGTTACCTTGCACTGCTTGGACAGCAAATGGTCCTCTCCAAAGGGAATCAAATTTTCCATGTTTTCCCTTCTCCTCTCTTCTTGCATCCCACTTAAGGACCTTGTCTCCCACACTGAAATCTTCTGCTTTGGTTCTTCTGTCAAAGGCCTTCTTTAATTTTTCTTGTAATACCTGAGCTCTGCTGAAAACTTGATCTCTGGTTTGCTGCAGGCATATGATTTGATTTATCCTTCTTTGCATATCATTTGGTTCAGCTTGGCTTTCTTGAAGAAGTTTCATAACAGGCACTCCTAGTGATGAGGGAAATTTGGCTTCTAGTCCATAAACCAACTCATAAGGGCTGGTCCCAATTGATCTTTTGGTTGTCAGTCTATCTGCCCATAAGGCATTGACTAACTTCTTATGCCAATTCTTTTTATTTTCTTCCAACACCTTCTTTATGATGTTTACCAGGCTTTTGTTTGATGATTCAGCAAGGCCATTTCCTTGGGGATAGTATGCAGTAGAATGACCCAGGATAATGTGAAATTTGTGGCAGAAATTCACCATCTTTTTGGATCTGAAAGCAGCAGCATTGTCTGTAATTATCTTATCAGGGCAGCCAAATCTAGCAAGTATGTTGTTTTCCAAGAACTGAATGATTATTGAATCATTTGCTTGCCTACATGGGGCAGCTTCAATCCACTTAGTGAAGTAGTCTGTGGCTGTCAGAATCCATCTGTGTTGTCCTGAAGATGAGGGATGAATTTCCCCAATGAAATCCAAGCCCCATTGTTGAAAAGGTCTTTCCGTTGCAATGGGCCTTAAGGGAAGTGGCAGCAATTGTCTTTTGCCCTCAAACACTTGGCATTTGTGACATGAGGTTGTGAATTTCTTGACATCAGAGAACATGGTGGGCCAGTAGTAACCAGCCCTCAGTATTTTGTCCACGGTGGACTTCCAGTATAAGTGTCCACCACAGTCACCTGCATGAAAGTCTTGCATGATATTGTTAGTTTCATTCTCAATTAAGCAGTGCAATAATATACCTTCATGGTTTTTCCAAAGCAAATTGCCATCCATTACACAAAATTTTGATGTTTTCATTTTTAAGAACCTACACTTAGTTTTGGACAGTCCTGGGGGAGCACACAGGTTTTGTAAGACATAACAGATATCAGAGTACCAAGGAGATTGTACAAAGGCTACATTGATCTTTGGAGTCGCCAGCTCTGTTTCACTGTCCAGCTGATTGATGTCTAGGACTTGGAAATTTGTTTCTGTCATTAATTTGGCCAAGCCTTGCCCTTTTATTAGCTTTGTAGGTTTTATTTCGATGTCAAATTCTAGTATGCTGGCAATCCATTTTCCTCTCCTGCCTTCTAAATTTTCTTGAGTGAGAATGTCTTTGACAATAGGACTTGGCACATATGCTATAACATGGGAATAGAGGATATAAATCCTGAAGTCTTTAATTGCTTTGACTAAAGCATAAGCTTGTTTTTCCATGATTTGATACTTCAAAGGTGCATCTCTGAGAGCTTTGCTAAAGAAAGCAATTGGCTTCTCATTTCCTTGGTCATCCTTTTGTAATAAAACAACAGCAATAGTATGTTGGGAGGCAAAAGAGAAAATGATAAATTCTCTGTCAAACTGTGGATTAGTCAACACTGGGGTTTGGGTAAGGGCCAGTTTTATACCTTCAAAGGCTTGCTTGGCTTCAACAGTCCATTTGACCTTTGAATCTTTCTTTAGCATGTTGTTTAATAATCTGCTTAGTTCTGCCAAGTTTGGGATGAACCTTCTCAAGAAATTGATTTTTCCCAAGAATCCTTGCAATTCTTTGACATTTCTTGGGTGAGGCATTTGTAAGATGGCTTGGATTCTATATGGATCAATCCTAATACCATATTTTGAGATAATGTGACCCAGCAGCTTGCCTTCCTCCAGTCCGAACAGGGATTTCTTGGGATTTAAAGAAATTCCATATTTTCTGCATTTTAGGAAGATCTGTCTCAAATGTTTGAGATGTTCTTGGTCTGATTTTGAGAAAGGTGTTAGGTCATCCAAGTAAATGACTAAGAAGTCATGAATCTCTTTAGAAAAAGCAATGTCCATTGCTCTTTGAAAAGTTTCTCCTGCGTTTTTCAATCCAAAAGGCATTTTTACATATTTGAAGGTTCCCCATGGGGTTGTAAATGCAGTTTTATCTTAGTCATCAGGGTGTACCAGGATTTGATTGAAGCTTGAGAATCCATCTAGCAGTGAGATCCTTGAGGCCCCTACCACCCTTTGAAGAATGTGATCCATCTTGGGTAAGGGGTAGTTGTCTTTGAGGGATACTTGGTTCAGATTCCTTAAGTCCACACACAGCCTAATTTCACCGGTCTTCTTTCTTGTAGGGACCAAGTTGGAGATCCATTCAGAGAATCTGATTGGTGCTATGATACCTGCCTTAAACATCTTCTGTACTTCTTGTTCCATTGCTGGGAGAAGCATAGGATTGATTCTCCTCAATTTTTGTTTAAAGGGCTTTTGATCAGGTTTGAGAGGGATAGTGTGCTGGATAACAGAGGTATCATAGGACTTTAGATCCTCATAACCCCATGCGAAGACATCCTGGAACTCTTTAAAAAGGTCAATGTATTTTGGCTTTTGGTCAGGAGGTAAAGAAGCAGACAGTTTAATTATCTTGGGCTTTTCCACAGTCCCAATGTTGCACTCTTCTATGGCATTGTTGATGGGCTGCATTTTTGGCTTGCTGGGAACATCATTTGAATCAAAAATGTCTTCCAAAGGAGCTAAGCCAGCGGGTAAAAAGTTGTCTTTCAGCTCTATGATTTCAGCCTCCACATTGGTCATTTCTTCACAATTGATTGATTGGATTTGCTGAATGTTCTCTTTGTTGAAAATGGTTGGGTTTAGCATTTGTTTTGCTGTTCTAGGTGATATTGGGTGAACAACCTGTTGTAACTGAAGTTGTGATTGACTTGCTCTGTCAAGTATTTGTGATTGACTTGCTCTGTCAGTGTCAATATTTAATCCTGCAAATTCTTGTTGTAAAGTTAAAAAATTGTTTATTTGCATATCATCCTCAAATACTTGCCAATCTTTGACATTGTTTGGAACAGAGGGTCTGTGTTTAATTTCAGCTGTAAAACGGTTGTTGGGTTCCAGTGGCAATTTGCAAGTGCTAGCAAATGTTGCCAAACTATGTGCATGGAGATTGTGGGTTCTGGAAATTTTGGTGATTTGGGATTCAGAGAAGGTTTTTAGTATCTCAGTCACAGCAGACCTATAGGACCTCAACCTTTTGTCATTGGTGACAAAGTTTCCTTTCACTTGTTGAATGACCAGGTCAGAATCTCCCATGATTGAAACCCTAGCAGCTTGTAATGACTTTACTAGCTTCAGACCTAGTAGAAGGGCTTCATACTCTGCCATGTTATTGGTGCACCTGAAGTTTAATCTATAAGCCCTGCCTTCTGCATGGCTGTTTTCTTTATTGTGTATCCAAACTCCAGCTCCTGCTCCTAATTTGTTAACTGAACCATCAAATTCGAGGAACCATAGGATATCTTGTTGGGACGGAGATTTGATGATCTGTTCATGAGATGGTAATGTAAGTAGGAGTTGGGGTTTATTCTCTAGCTTGTATTCTAGGACAGTTTCATCATTTGATTGAAAATCTTTCACAACTAGAGCAGGAGCAGTGTCTAGTGTATGTTTGATTGAAGTTTCATGGATGGTACTTCCTTCATTAATGTTTTCTTCTTGTATGAGTGTTTTAGTCCCAATATCATTTTTTGAGAGACTTGTGTTATCACTGAAGAGAATATATGAGTCTATGTCAGAGTGGACAGCATATATGGGAAAGTTTTGAGGCTTGTCCTCACTGCTGACCATGTATTTCATGAGTGTTTCCCTGTATAGTCTTTTTGGTTGTCCAAAAACAGAGATAGTTGCATAAGACATGTCTAGCTGTAGGGAGCCTTGGAGTTTGGCTCCCCATGATCTTGATAATAGCATTCCATACTTAGGTGGGATATCAGCAACTACCACATCCATTAGGATTGTCTTGTTTGGGTATTGAACTAGAGAGACACATAAGTCTTTTATGAGACCTAGACACTTGACTTGGCTGGAGTCAAAGGAAAACAGATCCTTGTATGGTCTTGTTATGTCTAAATTCAATCTCTCCATGACTGCTTTTGGCATAAGATTGTGAGAGGCACCTGAGTCAAACATTGCATTATGTAGTATTTTGTCATGAATATGTAAACTGACATAAAAAGGCAGTACCCCTGTGACTACTGTTTTTCCATCCACTTCTGGGCCAAACAGGAGTTCTGGGGTGTCATCCAGTACATTGACATCATCTTTGTTGCTAGTGAGTTGAAGGGACCTGTTGATTTGCAATTTATAGCTGTGATGCTTGGCTAATTCCAAGAGAGGAATTGCTATTTTTATTTTGCCAATTTCTGCTTCTAGATCAAAAGGTTTGTCAGATTGGGTCTTGGGGTTGTAGGTGACAGTTCTTTCCTTGTTCATTAAGTCTCCTTCTAGATTTTTGTCTTGACTTTGAGATTTATCCCTTTTACTCATCTCTTGAGGAGCAATATTTAAATTAGGGTGAGAAGACGAAGTGTCCAGAGACTGCTGCCTTAAGGACAGTGGCTCAGTGATTTCTTCAACAATCACTTCTTCTGTAGGTGAATTTAGTTTGTCACTAGGTGGTGTGACTATAACTCTTTCAGGTTGCTGATTATCCTTTTTCTTTTCAGGCTGGTTGATATTCACAGTTCTGCTCCTTAGCTTGTACTGTTTATGGACTTCATAAACAGCAGTGTCATAGCCTTGTTTAAAGTCAAAGGATTCCCCCGATTTAGTGTGGAACAATTTGATTTCTTCATCCTCATGATCTTCTTGTGTTAAGAAAACTTGACTTTCACCATCCAGCCCTATTAAATTAATCTCAGGATCTTCATTGGGCTCGGCCGAAGTGGAGGTTTCAGCATAATTTTCTTGGAATGGGGGTCTGATTTCCGGATCAGCATTAGCCCTGCCATTGTTTGTATTTGGGTTCCTCCTAAAATTTGGATTTCTAGGAGGGTTATTTTGTGGAGCTTCCCATGATGCTTTTCTTTCAACTGATTCCACCCTGTCACCCAGTCTCTTCATGCTATTGAGTATGGCATCAAGTTTTTGATCAAAGGCTGTGGGTTCTTCTTTGTATATGCTTCTCTTTTCTAACCTTGCCCTGTTTCTCTTGGCAATCAAGTTTGCTTCTACTGTGACAGCAGCCTTTTGAGCGTCTTCAAGGGTTTCAGGTTCTCTTTCCCTCAACTGAAATGCTATGTCAGAATCAAATCCATCAGGGAATTTGTACAAGGCCAAATCAGGGGGGGGTCTCAAGTTTTGTGGTATGGCATTGTACACATTATTGAATCTGGCACAATACTCCAGAACAGTCTCTTGAGGGCCTCTCTTGATTGTTTCATATTCACCAAGTATGTGCAGGGGATCTTTCTTCTTCTCCCACCTGGTAGTAAAGGCCTGATAAAGCTCATCAGGGGTTGTGATAGTGTTTGCAGCAATTGACCTGAACCAGGTTCTAACATCACCTGTCAGGCTTTGAACAAAGATCCTCATCCTTACACTGTCATCATCTATCTCATAGTTTTCAAAGTGATCTTGCATCCTTTTAGCATGTTGAATAGCAGAGTAAGGGCCAGTGGAGTCAAAATATGAGATTTTGGTTTGGTAATCCTGGGGTAGAGCTGGTGGATTAGCAGGTAGCCGCAAGGGTGCATATCTATTTGCCATATTTGGTGGGTTGGGTGTATTTATAGGGACTGCTGGGATAATAGGAACAGTGGGTACCACAGGGGTAACAGGTGAGGCTGAACCTGAATGATGGTTGAAGGGGATATGTGCAGTGAATGAAGATGAGGGAGGAGGACTCTGAGATGTGGATGGTGAACTAGGGGAACTTGGAACAGACCTAAAGAGGACTTTAAGTGGAGTAGAAAGGTTGGGAAAATCTGCAACAGAGGTAAAAATAGCAGGCTGGTCCTGCTTTTGTTGCTTCCTGATGTTTCTTGGAATAGTGTTTGGATTATCAACAATGATGGGTGGATTAGGGTCAGGATTAGCCCTAGTATGTCGAGGATTTTTCTTAGGAGCCAGTTTCTAACTGTTTTTCAGGACTTTTATAGGAAGTTTTTATATATGCAAGGACTGGATGAAGATTTTGGAATGGCTATATATGTTTCAAAGCTAAGATGAAGATTCCCTATCTAGCTCTTCCCTAAAGCTGTCACTGTGGTACAGAAACAGTTCTAAGGCCTCTTGGCTGGTTTCAGGCTTGATGGTAGCTTTGGAAGATAGATAGTAATTGAAAAAACCTAAAAAGTCCCCAGTGGAGTCGCCATTTATGTTAACACCCAGGTTGTTCCCTATGACTCCCAAGGGAATACGGCCGGGGTAACCACTAACCAATCTTTGGATTACAGCTTCTAGCCAAGCTGTGATCAGAGAGGGCTCTCTCTTAATGATTGTTTCTGTTCTATTGGTTTTTAGGCTAGCTGTGAAATTCAACTTTGGTTTAATTGTTTGGTTGGAAAAGGTTCAGTCTAAACTTGTATGCTCTTACCAAATCTTATATAACATTGGGCAATGGAGTCAGTGGTCCTTTGGTTTGGTGTGCTGTGTTGATACAGTAATGAAACTGCAGAGCAGGATAATTGTCTGGGAAACAATGCTTTGGAATTGAGTTTGGGTGTGATATGGTCAGGATAAGAAAGGCAATTAAGAATCTTTCTGTAATTTGATATGAAAGAAAGCAATTGTTACCTGGAAGCATTGAAGAATTTCTAGATAACTTTCACAATATGGAATTAAATATAACATGAGCATTTAAGAATTCATGTCTGTTTTAATCCTGAAGAAAACATTTGCAGCAATATAAGATTGAGCACAGGGTGTGAAGAAACATGTCCTGAACTATTCTTTTTCTTTATCGCTAGATATGATGAAAACGTGAAAATGAAATAATACAGGGAAACAGAACAGAGTTTAAAGAAAACATATCATTCCACCAGACAACACAGGGGTTCTGCAACAGCACTTAGATTATCAACAAGACACCAGAGTTCCAGGAAATCACTGAGCTGGAATTGCTCTTTGTATTAAACTTTTCTGAAAGTACAGAGTATACATGCCTCAGAGTAAAATTTACCAACCCCTTATGCGTTACTAAGGGGGGTATATATACAAATTTACATTAGAAAATATCTGAATGAAGAGTAAATGCTCCATAAATGTCCTACCAACTGCTGGAGTGCAGCAGCTGAAAGAGTAAATGTTGTAATAACTTTTAGTCCCTTAGCTGTCAAAAATGGTCAGAGACTGTTGACTTGGTGGCAATTGGAGTTGGTTGGCGACGCGCTGTTCAAAACTTGGCTAGCCGTAATTGTCTATGTGATGAGTCACTTTTTGGCTGCTCTTTAAACGCTAACCTTTTTGCTGTCTGTCTTCTGGTGACCTGGAGCTGTCAGTGGCCGAATGACTTGAAGCTATCGTGGCAAAATTTGGAGCATGGCCTGCCACCAGTCCTCCTTAGGCATTTGATGTCTCCGAATTTTTATTAGAGTCTCATCGGCCTCTGTATACCGCCAAAAGTTAGGAGGAGTTTCAAACAAATGATTTGCCTCACTTTCAATGAAGAATAAGCCTTCAAGTTTAGTGTACAAGCTCTGTCCTGTTGGAGGCCCTGTTTCCTCAGGAGTACTGCCAGATGCAGTGATTTGATTTTCAATGTAAGTAGCCATCCTGTTGGTGAATTGATCTCTGGTAATCAATTTCCCTATGCTGTTCAGCAGGCCAGGCAATCCCCTTGCTTGCAGCATTCCCATTTTGAGTTTATACTCCTCCACCTCAGCCTGTATTTCATAGCATTTTCTTTCTACAGTCTATACATAACTTCTGAGAGTTAGCACCTTTTTAGTTGTGAGGATGGCCTCTGTTCTGTTGACGATGCCAATGGCTGCCAGCTCCTCTTTGTCTTGCCTGTTCAAAAAATCTATCAGTTGGTTTGCCTGCTCAGGTCTGTTTCCCAGCACTGTTTTGGCCCTCTGGATTTCTGTCTATGCTTGGCCAATTAAATCCATGTACTCATGGATTGTTTTGATGGATTTCCATTGCTCGGTGATAGCTTGGGTAATCTTACCCCACAAAATTCTTTTTATGTCGGCCATGGTACTTTCCAGATTGAGCTCCTTTTCCAGGGCCTTTATTTTATCCTTCAGGGCCTTAATTTCTCTGCCCTGCTCTGCTACTGTTACCTTTGATTTATCATATTTGGCATCTATCTTTGCCAATTTTTCTTTTGCTTTCTTTATTTCATCCGCCTGGAGCTCCATTGCCTTGACAGCCTTGGTCAATTCTTCTACGCTCGGGTGTGCATCTGGAGCTGCTGTTGTGCCTGCTGCTTCTGTTGTGGGGGCCACTGTTGCCCCTGAAGTTGTTGCTGTTGTTGAAGCTGTTGGAGGAGCCTGGAGTGTAGATTCTCCCTGTTTGTCTTGTAGCGTTCCTTCCAGCTCTTTCTCCAATTCTTTGATCCTCTGATCTTGCTGTAGAAGGAGGTCAAGTTGTTCATTAAGCTGTTTTTCTTTTTGTAGTTCTGCTGTCTGAGGGTGTTCTGTAGGTAACAGCCCCAACCTCTTCTTCATTGCATTCAGATCATCATCTTTCTTCTTTATGAGGGCCTTTACACCTGTTGGATCACTAGGATCATGCCCTAGATCAATAATAATCTCCTCCAAAGACTTTATTCTATTGTCCTTGGCCTTAGAGGACATCCTCTCAAAATCTAGCTGAGTGTTTGTGTTCTTCAAGGAATCTTTCAGCTCATGGGCCAGTGTGGCCTTCTCTACCAATGTGGCATAGACCATCTCCCCAGTCTGCTTGTGGAGTTCAATCTGGTCCATGGGATGTATGTCTTTAGCTAGGACCTCCACACTTGTTTTGATGAAATCTGCAGTTGTCCTTGGCTGTGGCCCCTTGGGTTTGAAATGGCTGAATATCATTTTTTCTTCCTTGAAGTCATAGACCGACATCAATCTTTCCTGCTGGGCTGGTGTAGCATCTATGAACTGTTTGTAAACCTCAGCCCTTAATAACTCATTTGCTGCCTTGATCTGTTTAAAAGAAGCCTTAGTGCCTTTAGGCTTCTGGCTTTGCTGAGATGAGGATGACACCTCCAAACCAAGCTGTAAAGTCTGCTCCTGCTGAAAGGAGCTTGTCCCTATATGTTGGCTTCCCTCCCTATCCTTTCCTGTGTTGTTTAAGACATCTTCAGTAATTTCTTCCACCTCAGGGGAATCTGCCCTTTGTCTTTTGGCCTCTGGCTGATGGGAAGGTCCACTAATAGGAGTGGACTCTTCTCTTTCTCTTTTAGAACCCCTCTCCTCATGGGCTGGGGTTTGCAAAATAGGTGCTGTAGGAGTCTCAGTTTGTGGAGGAGGAGTTTGATCTTTCTGCTGCTCTGTTTGTTCCTCCCTCTGCAGCTCATTTTGCTGCTTAGTTTGCTGTTCAGTTGAGGGGGCTGCCTTCTCTTTCAGTGTTTCATGTTCTGCATCCATTATGCCTTTGCCTTTATCCACTGCTGCTGCCGATGTAGAGGGTGCCTGTGGTGCTGTCCTTGTCACTGAGGTCCCTTCTCCCACTGAGTGAGGCGGCCTGAAAGGTACCTGCTGCACATAGTCCAGGTCAATAGTCTTCTCAAGCTCTTTCATGTTTTTAAGCATTCTTTCTTCTTCAGTTAAACTCTCCACTAGAGTGTCCAGCTGCCATTCTTGCAAGTTGGCATACTTTTCTATGTGTGGGTAGTGGCAGTGCTTAATACCTAGGAGTCTGTACTTGTTTCTCCTAGCAGTGATGAAGCCTTGAGGGTCATAAGGGACCCATCGAAAACTATAGGACAACTTATATTTGTCCTTGAGGATCAAGTCTGCAGATTCCCATCCTTCCTTCTTGTTCATAATGAAGGGGCCCAACTCATTTTTGAAATTAAGGTGGGCCTTTTTCTTGGAGCTGTGGAAATGGGTGAGGTCAGACTGAATTAATTGCCTGTAATACTCCAAGGCAAATAATCTCATAGGTACATACTTGGGGAGCCTGTATGGACAGAGCTCACAGCCATATACTCTGAACACAGTATGGTGTTCATATAGGTACCAGTCACCTATTTTGTACTTCTTAGATAGCTGCATAGCTTTCTTGATCTCATTAGATATTCTAGGTGGAGGGGACCTCATCAGCATGCAAGAGACTGGGTACACAAACTGGTCAACAAATTCACAGTAGGTATAGGGTGAATTTGTGACTTTATGATAAACTGAGGTCCAGAAGATGACAGATCTTCTCTCCCCTTTATTATCCAGCCTTCTGATGTAGCATGGGAAGGCTTCAGAATGATGAAACATGAACAGATGGTAGATGTAAGCTGAGTATCTGAAGACCCCCTGTCTGTCCACTTTGCTTAATTGATCATGAATCTTATTGGCTATAAACTTAGCAAAGTTATACTTTCGGGCAGGGGGTTGACACGGGCTGTAAACAGATAGCAACACTAGCATGGATTTATCCACATGCTCACTGTTTTGGTATCCCAATACATAGGCTATCATGTCTAGTAATAGCCTGCCTATATCATCGAAATGCTCCCTCAGATAGGGAGGTGGCCCTGTAGGCTGGCATTCAGGTCTCATGAAGTTCCGGGTGACATTTTGCAGCTCCTCACTGGTCATCTTATCACCAGTTTCAAGCAAATAAGTTGTGGAGAACGGGATCAGCAACTCTGTCTGATCAAACTGTAACATCTTGTTGATGGAGTCAGCATTTACATAGAAGAGGATCCTCCCTGATGGAGTATTGACAGCTCTGTGCTGGACATCATAGTGTTCAGCACATAGGTGAATGATTTCAGGGAAAACATTCACAGCTGGGAGACAGTAATAGGGCAGGTTTGACTCCCATATCCCATGTGTACCATGCCCATCCTTATAATCTTCCCTTAGTTGAGTGAAGGTCTTCAAGAAGTCCCTGTCTCCCTCAAAGTCCTCAATGAGACAATCCTTGTCAATGAATGGCAAGGCCTCCAGCTCCTTGTTGGTTTGATTTAATGGAGCTACACTGAGGGAAGAGGATGCAGAGGCTGCCATGCTATAATCTGAATTTGTGCAGGTGGAGGTACTGGCTTGACAAGTCTATAAAGACTTAAGTAGCAGGTGAACTGTAAACACCGTCTGGTGTCCTCTTTTAGTGAATAAAGGCAAACAGGTTTGTAAGTTGCTGCAAGATTCACAGGGATGTGAATTGCTAATAGATAAGTTGCAGAGATATTGATGTTTCTTTTTATAAAGAATGCAGGTGGCCTGTACTCGGCAAAAGGGAACAATGCCGAGCACCTCGGGGGCAATTTTACAGTTTTAGCCCGCGGACTGATCGCTCCAATGTCGAATTGTGGTTTAGGGATGGTGCAGATTGCTTGGGTTTAGTTTAGGTAATCAGGCAGAACTGAATTAAGTAGTTTTACCAGTCCTTTAATGGTGATTTTTACAGATAATTGGAATGCAGGGGCAAAGTGGGAAAACTGGCAAAATACCTGGAAAAACCGACTCGGAAGCTCGCGGGCCGGGCTGTGGAGACTTAGTGCCGTCGAATTCCGAACTTTCAGCGGTTGAATCGTCGAATTTGATGGCTGGCTGAGAAAATTCGCGGCAGCTGTTGGCAACAGATAGTTCTCTTTTGCATGAAAATGACCGAAAACGGCTTATTTAGTCGTTTAAAACGTTAATTTTGGTAAAAGTGTGCACTTGGTGCTTTTCCGCCGATGACGTCAACATGACGTCATGGCGGGACCCGGGTACAAAGGTGACGTGGCAGCGGAGGTGTCTGCCAGGGTGGCAGGACATGGTGGCGGGCGGATGCGGTGGCAGGTCCGCGTGGAGGGCCACGGGACGCTGGGGCGGGCACTGGTGAGGTGACGTCAGGGTGACGTGCCAATGACGTAGGAGGGAGGGCGGTAACAGGGGTGGCGGTAAGCGGGTTCCCCGCACCACCTTTGGGCAAAGGCGGTAACGGGGAGGGGGGCTCCGAACAACCCCACTGTCTGCCACGCGTCCCCTTTACGGGATGGCCAAAACCACTTTCCCCAGACGCTAAAGGTCGGCAGGTCGGGGAGTGAGAATGACCGCCCACCTTTAGATCTGGGCGGTGGAGATCGGACGTCTGGCGGGCTCTCCGACGGATCGAGCAGGTTGGGGGGGGGGGTCCCGCCGGCACCATAAAATATTCAATTTAATATTTGGGGCGGAGGACTATAAAAAAATGGGTTTTTCGTAGTGTTTTGGGTTTTCTGGGTTTTTTGCAAGGGTTTATACAAGAAAAAGGGGTTTTGTGTGTTTTTTAGCAGAGGGACGGTGAGGGTTGAGGGGAAAGATTTCTGCTCATAACCAGAGGTTAGAGCACATCCAAGACAAGGTTGACCACAGTCCCAGATGGACTGAAGTCCCCTTAGACCTTTATTTGGCTATAATGCCAAAAGGAGAATATGTAGATAATGCTGGGATTTATACACCATGGTGTTTAATACTAGTAGGGGAAAGGTATGATAGGGGAGTTATATAGTAGAATTAGATGTTAATATGGATGAGGAAGGCAAATGAAGGGGATATCACTAAGTTTGTTTGAAACTCACTTAGTTTAGAGAGTAGATCAAAATGAAAAGAAGTTTACATAGGAAATGTGGCTTTCACAACCATAAGAACCACCATGAAACCATGAATTCTTCCAAGAATCCCAACTGGTGAGGGGATGTTAGTAAATGACATGAAAAGGGAGAAGGGAAGTTAGACATGCTCCTTTGCTTGCTGCAACTTGATGCAGAAGAACACCTTGTCAATTGATTGACTTTGCTTTGGTAAACACAGTTAATACATCTGCAATGGTAAAGATGACCTTTCTGCAACCCCAACTACCTACCCAGCTACTTGCCTAGCATTTTTTATTTCTTCTTGGAGGGTGCACTTGGACTTGCAGACCCTTACTTGTCTTTTCTTTTCTTTGGCTTTTTCTTTTGCTTTTCTACCTACTTCTACCCTTATTGCTTCCAAGGTCCCAGATTAAGCAGTTGGGAGCCTTTTCTTCTCTACCTGAACTACTTGTCTACCAAGATTAAACAATTTGGACAGACTTCTTTCTCTAATCTATAACTGCAATTTAAAGCATGGCATGATCCAGATTAAACTGTTGGATCATCCATCAAAATTGAAACAAGGCCATCAAAATTGAAACAAGGAGAAGCTCTTTACACACCTTGTCTTCTCTTAGGAAATATGGGATCTTTGGATAATCAAAGCTGAGCATATTTGGACTCTCCCATGCCAATCATGAAATATGAAACCTATTGGTATAGGTAGCTAACAGAGGAGATGCCCCCTCGTATTTGTGACACATCTTCAGTTGTGAATTGGACCATTACTAACTGTCATTTCCTTCGAAAGTTACCTGATGACTTGGGGAACCTCAACTCTTTAAGAATGTTAAGGAAGGAATGAAAGTACATTATGCTAAGTTCTCTTATGCTTTTCAAGTTTTTCTTGGATATATACAACGTTTCAGGTAGGAAAGTACATTCTGTTAATGAAAATTTGTCTTGATAGAAAGGCCCAATTTCAAATTCTAATGCTTTCAAAAAACATTGTATAACTATAATGTTTCTAATAGGAAAGCATATTTTTTCAATTTAAGTATCATGATCCCATATTCCAACTTATTTCTCAGTAACCCATTAGGCTTTGTAGCTTTGAATAAATCCATGTCTTTTGATAAGATCCTCTTCCAAATTAGAACGTAGTTTCCTTTTGGCAATAACCACATACAATGTCTTGATTTTGTTATTGAGAAAATAGAGGTTTTGAAACAAGCTTGTGCCATACAAGGACTCGATTCATTGATTATGTATCAATTATGGCTCTTGATGTAACAATGTCTTGATTTTGTTGCCTGAAAATAGAGGTACGCTTTACTATTTCACAGAATTTCTTACAATCTTTCCATAAGTATTGATTTGTAATCTCAGTCACTGAGGGATGACAGTAATGACAAAGGTAATATTCCATGGTTTGAAGTTACCCTCTTACTAAATATTTAAATATAATACCACAATTTAACTGTTAGTTAAAGGAATTGCATTTGATTTGTAAACAATTCATTGCTTGATTTATAGATTTTGATTTTTTCCCTTTTTTATTTTTTTCTCAGATTTGGTATGAGATATCTTCCAATATTTGGGTTCCCTAGTTTCCCCACCATAGCTATGAGGCTCAGATGCTATCATTAAATATTCTTAGAACATTACAACTTTTCTAGTAAGTGTACTTTGAAACATTGTTGTTGCTTTTCCATGGTGTTAATGCAAATAAGAACTACAACTAGTGCCATTATTTAGATTAAGTGCCGAAATCTAGGTGGTCTTGTAATGATGGAGTGATTGTTTTCTAGCTACTAAGGCCATATGCATTTTTATCTCTTATGTTGTCCTGAGATATTCAAATTCAGAATAAGAATTGAGGTCTCGTTTCCACTGTAGATTGCAATCAGTTTCTTGAACATAATATATAGTAGATTATATTTTACTAATCAACTGTGAATGTGATCCCTCGCAGGAAAGGAAATTCAAAGTGAATTTGATTTCACATTGATTTTTCAAAACATCCACACAGGAAAGGAGATTCAAAGTGACACTGATTTCACACTGATTTGTCAAAATGGAGGCAAGAGAAAAGGAAACTTTGTATTTGACAATGCTCTTAATTTCATATGTACATGCACAGACATATTAGTAGAAAATATTGAAGGGTTGCCTAAGTAATATTTTCCATTCCACTACATTCTTTACAACATTTAAATAAATAACTCGGAACAATTCATTACACTACTTGTTATTCTTTATTAATCAGTGGTTAAGATTTTGATATTGAACTGGCTAAGATTTTTCTTCCTTCTGTGAAATTGTGTGTTCTATAATGCTTATTTTCCATTCACTATGTATAGCGTATAAAGTGTGTCTAATGGAGTAGGAAGATTGGAAAGTCTTGTGATCCTTGAACTATGTTACAAGGCAGAAACCCAACGGGGCAGGGTAGGTGCATTCCCACAAAGGGGTCAAAAATACCAAAGTTGGTATTGGCTAGTGCCTTGAGCTAGAGCATTTCCTTTACCCTTGTATTAACAGTGAATCCAGAGAGGATTCTAATATTATCTTTATAAGATTTATATTAGTTAAGATTGATGAATAAAATTCATGAGACATGAGGTAGGATGTCCTTGCAAGGTGGTTATTGATTATTGGAAGCTATGATGGCCATTATGTTAGGCTAGGTGGCCGCACTCCCTTGACCATGAGCACGATTGTGATCAAGATGGAAGACTTCATAGTCTGGATTGATTGTTTAGTAGTGATAATTAGTGGGCTCATTCACAAAAACTTCTATTTGACTAATCCTTTTGATAGAGTTGTCAGATTCAATTTCCAAAGGTTTTAATTACAATATAGAGTTGAGTTCTGAGAGAGTTGTGATTCACAATGTTAAGTATAGTAGCTATGACACTTGAATGAAGAAAAGCATAGTAGATGTATCAAACTCTATAAGCTTACCTGCATATTATAAGGGACTTGGTTGGATTTTTATAATTTTATAAACAAGTTCCATTTCGTGGAAATGTGAAAAAAACAGTGATATTGCCACCATGTGGTTCTTGTCATATATGGTTTTATACTTTTTCAAAAAATTCTCTAAGAGTTCACAATGCTAAGATTCACTAGGACCATACAAAGTTGTATTATTTAGTGAAAGACTCACCAAGATCTTACAAGATTTTATAATTGAGTAAAATATTCGCCATGCCTGGTGAGAGATTCGCCAAAAAATTATATATACATATTATATTATTGATAAAATTGCCTTCCATTTTTCCTATATAGCATGGAGATTCACCCATTTATTATACATATAGATTTAGGGGGGGTTCTTAAAATTTTCCCTGCATGCATCTCTTGTTTTTATTTCTTTCCATTTCTACATTTAGAATTAATGATTTCTTGTTGTAGGATTGAGTTAAATGGTTTATGTAAGTTCTTTTGCAGGATCACAATTATTATTTCATCCTTGGAAAAGATTTGGAAGTTCATAATAATCATTGGGTTGCTTGGATTAGTCTTCTTATTCCCAAATCTAGATTGTTGGATCTCTCGAATTTATCTTTGCTTTAATTATTGTAATAATTAGATCACTGTTTTATGTTTAGACTAAGAGATGGGTGTTAGTATAGATGTGTATCAAAGCTTGAGAATATGGATTTAATGGTTGAGTGATAAAAATAGAGATTGAGTTGTCAATGCAGTTAGGAGAGGATTTGATTCATAAAAGAGGAAAGAATTTAATGATAGAGAGATTATCCAGAATAGAGTGAGTAAGCGAGAGGTGTGACAGAGATAGGGTTTGAGATTGAAACAGAGGTCAGACAATTTGTTGCAATCGAGCCGAGAGGGCCAAGACTCTGTAATTTCTATTTTGTTGAATACTTGATTGAAGTGTGGTGTGGACGCACTGTTCTGGTGCAAAAATTCTCTTATGACTGTGTATTGGCATTCTAGACCCTAATTGGGTGTTTTTTCTCTATTCATACATTTTATTTATAGATCACTATCAATTAGTGTTAAGCGTTAATACTAAGTTTAAGTGCTAAACCTTTCCTTAAGCGCCTTTATTAAAAGTATGAATTAAGCACGTGGGTGGTATTGATAAGTGGGGAAGAAGTATCTCACGCTCCCTAAAGGTTGTAAATGCTATTGCTAAAATTCACGTGATTAACCTTAGCGGGTGACACGTAGCACAGGAAAACCACTTTTCTTGCATGCTCTTCACCTGATATTGGTCGTGCAAGATCTCACACGAGATTGTGCGATAACCGTTCGATTGGATGAGTCACGTCGACGGTGGAAATCGTTCGGGTTAGTTGGTGAGCGAATGACGTGATATCTGTTGGATATGGCAAAGTGAGATCGATGATGTAGATTGAAGCGCTTGATAAAAGGAGAAGTCAACGAGGGACCGACAGTAAGACAATGCAATATCTGTTGGATCTGGAGAAGTAGAGCAATGGCATAGATTGAAGCGCTTGATAAAAGGAGAAGTAAACGAGCGACCGACAGTGATTGGTCAGCTAAGCGGGACCCTCAGGTTGAAAATCCACGGATAGAATCTATTTGTGTGCAGCTGATTGGTTACAAAGTTAACCCGTAGTCGAATTACAGACTACCACCTCATTTTCATCAAGAGAAAAAGACAAAAAGAAAAAACAAATTTATTTTATTTATTTACATGCACAATAGTAGAAGGTTTTATGTTTTGAATCTTCATGCTTAGGACAGTAGGATTTCATATATGTTAACTTAGCATTCTTTTAAAGCAAAGACTCTTAGGAGTTAGTTAGAAATGGTGTGTTTTAGCATTTGATTTCATTCTCTTTCCTTGTACTTTCTTTCTTGCAATAGGTTAAGGTTCCATTTCGAGAATTTCATTTTATGCAATTAGTTTAGAATTTGACTCGAGTAGATGCACTCCATTACATCATGACATCAAAGGAAGGACACATTGTATGATGCACATATAGTGTCGATACCTCTTAAGTTTGTACGAACCCCGGGTAGACAATTAAAGTCGGTAGCCTTGGGAGTTGCAAAATTTTTGTTGCAATACCGAGGCTCATCACATAACTAAAATCATGGTGAACAATAATGGTTTCGTTGATGACTATAGAGGACGCTAAGAAAGTCCTCGAAGGTCTCAGTAGAACAAAGCTCCTAGAGGTCCACAACTCCACTTTTATCAAGTACAAAGATGTTTTCATGTGGCCCCAAGAACCATGGTTGGCATTGGTGTTGCATTCTACCAGTTAGTGTGTCTATTCAATCACAATCAAACCTAGCGAAGTGGGTTATATCGATCATTCCCTATGTTAAAAGAATTTGGTTCTTGCGAAAGGAGGAGGTTGTGAGCCATAGAAAGTTCGTCTAGTAAAGGAAAGTGACACCTTGGTTCAATCGTTGAGTGAAGTTATTGAAGAGATGAATGTTGGAGGTGCTACTAGATGAGGCTCTAATTGGGTATGTGCAGTAGTGAGTGACACAAAGCCTTGATGATTGTTGTCACTTAAGGACACTCGAGCCACTAAAAAAGAGGATATCCAAAACTATGTGTGCTTGCAATTATGAGCACGAAGAAAATTTTGAAAAAAAAATGTAATCTACATAGAGCATGACATTAATGGGGCTTATTCTTGGCCCAACCTTAGTAGCACTCTCAGAATGGGTATTTTTATAGAAACTTACAATTCAAAAGTTATATTATACGATAAGGAGAAGCGCTGAGAAACCTAGCAGTTGCACAAAATGAGGAGGAGAGGAAGTGAAATGAGGTGTTGGGTTGCATTGTAGCAGAGTGACTACACTGTGCACAGTGCTATGCAAATGCATGTAGTGTGACATGACTATTCCATAAGGGTGTTCTCCATAGGATGGCCAGAGGAGGGGTAGCAAAAGAATGGTGTTGCTCGGGGGCTCATGAGATGCATTTTATCGACACACTACAAGAAAAAGGGACATTGGTGAGGGTTGAAAAATGTCACCATAAGTTCATTGGTGATGGTCAAAAGAGCCCCTGTCACCAAAAAATGAATGTCACCAAAGATGGCATCACCAAAATTATAGGTGTTGGGGTGACATTCGAGGTCCATCGCCAATAATAATTTATAATGACGGATAGTGACTATCACCATTTCATATGAGAAATGGTGATAGATCTTAAGCATTCGTCACCAAAAAACTAAACGCCACTAAAGGTGGCTTGGCAAAAGTATAGGTGTTATGGTGACATTTAAGGTCCATCACAAATAATTATTATAATGACGGATAATGACCATCACCACTTCAAATGAGCAATAATGATTGATGGTGATGCACCTTTCATGGCTGTCAGTATTGATGTATATATATGGTTGAATTCGTTGACCATCACCATTTCATATTTTGGTGAGGGTGGAAATTTTCCACTAAGCTCATTGGTGATGGTGAAAAGAGCCTCTGTCACCAAAAAATGATTGTCTCCATTCCACATGAATATCATGGCATGATAGAATCAAACCACCAATCTCTTTCCTGTAAAGCAAGTGCTCTTCCATTGAGCTAGCACCCTTTAAATAATTAGACCTTCAAACTTTATAAATTGTAGATTTTACAACTTTCAATAAACTATAAAACTATAATCAAGCATGAAAGTCCACTACACACACTATATGCATTGCTAAAAAAAAGAAAGATTGATTATTCCACACGAGACAACAAGAAAAGGTAACATGAGAGAAATAAATTCAAATGAAGGGGGAGTGGACAAAACCAAATAGATATATCTAATTTTCATTCTGTCCATTAAGGAAGAAAAGGACATTAAGCGAAAATATGAAAAATTCCATGGGATAAGGTCAAAGAACAAGAAGAAAAAGAAACTTCTCTAGAAAAAGAAAAACTTAACATACCAAAAATTGTGGTCACATTCAAGTTCCATCACAAATAATGATTATAATGATGGATAGTGATTATCACCATTTCAAATGAACAATAGTGATTTATGGTGATGCACCTTTCATGTTCGTCATTATTGCTGCATATATATGGTTGAATTCATTGACTGTCACCATTTCATACTTTGGTGAGGGTGGAAAAATGTCACCATAAGCTCATTGGTGATGGTGAAAAGAGCCTCTGTCAACAAAAAATGATTGTTTCTGTTCCATATGAATATCAAGACATGATGGAATCAAACCACGAATCTCCTGCTTGTAAAGAAAGTGCTCTTCCATTGAGCTAGAGCCCTTTAAACAATTGGAATTTAGATAATTAGACCTTGAAACATTATAAATTGTAAATTTTACAACTTTCAATAACCTATAAGACTATAAGAAAGCATCAAAATCCACTAAAGACACTATATACATTGCTAAAAAAAGGAAAGATTTATTATTCAACATGATACAACAACAAAAGAGAACATGAGAGAAATAAATTCAAATGAAAGGGGGGTAGACAAAATCAGATAGAGAGATCTAATTTTCATTTTGTCCATTCTGGAAGAAAAGGACATTAAGTGAAAACATGAAAAATTCGATGGGATAAGATCAAAGAACAAGAAGAAACAGAAAATGCTCTAGAGAAAGAAAAAGGTAACGTACCAAAATCAACTCATTTGTTGTTCACTATAATATTGATTGCATGAGAACGTGTTTAACATTGCATCTTCTTATTGGAGAGACATATGGTTGCTTGACATGGGTGCCACTTACCACATAACATTTCAAAGAGACGCATTTGAGTAGTTTGATGAAAAACATGGTTGGCATTTTATACTTTGTTGAGAAGTCGAGTCTCAAGCCTTCAGAGATTGATACAAATAGACCCAAGTTGCCTAGACTATCAGATTTTGTCCCATGTGATGTCCTCTATATTCCGTAGTTGTAGAGGAACTTGATATCCCTTGTGCACATTTGCCAACAAGGACACTTCATTCATATTTTTGGTGGAAAGGTTGAGATAAGGAGGAATTTTGAAAACAAGATCATGATGATTGGAGAGGAAGAAGATAGGTTATTGAAACTAAAGGGGACATACACATCTTCTGCACAACATTCTTCCCCACTCACTCAATATAATGAAGGTAGAATGTCTTCAAGTGTTCTATGGCATGCTATATTTGGACATACTAATTATGAAGGTCTTTGTCTGATGAAAATGAATGGTGTTTCTAGTCTTCCAATTATTTCTAGAAAACTAAAGCAATTTTCTTCTTGTATTGTTGGAAAACATAGCAAACAACCATTTGATGACTCCAATTTTTTGTTTTTTTAAACATTTGTTGGCTTGATGGGCCATGACCCAGGTTCAGTGTTAGTCAGCCAAGAAAATCCCTACACTACTGGCCTTTTCGACATCAGTCCGCGGAGCGCAGACTGAAGTCTCACCCAAAGTAGTATGGGGGGATGTAGGAACCAAGTTTCCGCACTGTGAGATGGTTGTGGTGTCGGTTTTACACTTTAACTCTGCCTTTGCACAGATAGATAAGCCTTTAGGGCTTCTCATTGTACTGCTTTATTAGTCTTCCAGAACCTCCATGAAGGTCTACAATTGTCCTTCGCGTAACCCTAATAAGTGATTATGGCACTTACGTGCCTCTGTAACTACTTTCCTGTATAGTTTCCCAAACTATCTTAAGTGTTCACCAATTCTACAATGCAATTAAGTTTGTCTTCGTGTAAACATATATCTCTACTTGTGTTCATATAACAGAGGAAAAAATATATATTCACGCATTAAATTAGCAATAAAACATAAACCTAGTGCTTAACATACATAATCGCATGCAATTGACAGAAGTAAAATACACAGGTATTTCATAATACTTCTCTTTATTGATGACTCAGATTTCTAGTACAGACTCTAACTGCCCTGCGCCCACAACTGCAAGGGTCCACACACTCAACTATGGACTTCTACCCTAGGCCTCTACGCACTTGGCTGCAAAGCATCTTTCCTACACTAAGACTCTCACTCCTAGCTCTTCACAGACTAATCAATGACTCCAACTATGACTTCCCATTATGAACTAAACTATCTTAGACTCCTCTAAGACCTCCTTTTTATACAATCCCATGGTCCACAGACCAAGGTCGGATCTCATCAAACCGACACAACCTATCTAAACTAAGGGCGGAAACCCTTTTTGACTCTTTATATCTTCATGCTCCGCGACCACAAAATGTAGAGACTTTGCATTCCTTTATACAAAATTAGGGCTCTTTTCCCTAAAACGTGGGCTTTTAACCCCAAAATTAACCCCAGGGGATGTGTTCCCAATAGACCCCCAACACAAACATGGTGACTCACCCTCGAGCCACTCGGTTGGCATGAAGATATTGTGGCGAATACCTCCCAGCCCCACTTGGACTACTATAACTTTGGTAGTGCACTGTGTTGCTGCCTGCTTCATCTCCTCGACCAGGTGCTCCATCGCTGGCCCTACACTATTTGACTATATCTTCTGTTGAGTCGCCTACAGACTAGCCAACTTGCCTTCAATAGTGGTCGTGATCAAATATGCCTCGTCTAGCCAAGGCTTCAAGCGAGCCTTCAGCACTGCTTCCTTGTGCTGAGCTACATCCACCTGCTCTTTCAGCGCCTTTGCCTCCTACAACTTTGCTAACCTTTGTGTGATGGTGATGGTGTGTGCCATCACTTTAACTTCATCATATCACTGTTGCAGCTCTTATGCCTCCGTTTCCAGCCTATGTACATTCAGTTCCTCTTGTAGGTTGGTGACTACTTCGAGTGACTGCTCAAAGAGCACAGTGCAATCCTTTACTGCGTTGTCATTGTTGCCACGACGTCTTTCATAAATGTCTCGTGTTGTTCTTTGACTTCTAGTGGAGTTGAAGGCTGGGCCTTCAACTACAGTTTTGCAATCTTGAGGTTCAGGTCAAACTGAACCTTCACCAACTTTGTTCTTGCATCGCGCACGCCGACAACGAGCTTCTAAATCCGCACATCTACTGGCTCATCATCGGGAATGTCCAGCTTTGGGAAAAACCTACATGCCTCAAACACTACCTTGGCTGTGTGCTCATTTTTGTCTATGATGTCTTTGATGAGGTCAATAGCGGAATCTCTTTTTACAATCACCTGAGCATTGTTGACTTTCTTCTCATTGATTACCTGTAACGCGCACTGTTCATGGGCCCAAAGTTCTACGATCATGCCATCCTGCAAAATGTGAAGCGCCTCATTGGGAAGTGCGGCCAAATTGAGCCCAACTCCTTTGCGGGTTGTGATAGTGGACCTGTTAGCTTCGGTCTCTGTGGTTAACAGTCCCTCAGGTAGCACTGTTCCCCAGGGATCAAGTGTGTGCACCATCCCTGCTGCTTCTGATTTGTCGGCTACCAAACTAGTTGACGCTACGCTGCTTCATCCCACATTGGTCTGCACTTGCGATGCCTAGATTTACAACTCATGCAGACCCGTCTGAATGGAATGCAAGGCCCACTTCTGCTATAGCTCGAATTGTTGCAGCAGTTCTGTGGTGGCATCCCTTACTGTATCACCGATATCATACAAATCACCTTCTATCAAGGTGATCGAATCGAGAGAAGTATTGCTGGCCTTAGACTTTTTTTGCGGCCCTACCTTCTCTGGATCTCTATTGCACTTAATGAGGAATGGAGTAGTCTCTGGCTTTGCTCCTCCTCGTTCTTACTGCTAGTCCTCCTCCTCTGTCTCCGGGGAAACTGACTTCTGACTCTTGTCAAAGTCGCACTCCTCTTATTTTGATTGTCCTCCCATTTGCTTCACGGTGGTGCACTCTACCTTGGCCCTGTCCTAGCCTCCTTTTTTCTCTTTTCATCCAATTGTTCCATATTCAGCTTGGCCTCTTCCTCTTTCCGTTGTGCTGCGGACTTGCTAGACCCAGCTGTCAAGTCCGAGGCAGTGCACCAATTTTCCGGCCAACAGTTGAGGACTGTTGTAATCGTGTTGTCTCTGGCCAGGTATGGTAGGTCATACCATTTCTACTTAGGATCCTTTCATGCACGTACTGAAACACGGTGGAAGCGGTCTTGAACTCCACATACTCTTGCAGCTTGTCAAAAACAGTTGGCAACAACAGCGGTTTGTGGTTGATGGTCATATGGATACTCATCTCCACCAAGATCCAAAAGATGTTGTTGTCCTTGAACCTTTGAGGGCCCTTCATAGCCCATAGCGAAGAAAACTTCCCTACTTCCAGTAGGTCAGGCGCGACCAGAGGAAACTGGCTATTCTCTGGTAACTACCACGTGACCAACACTATGGACAGCAACAACCATGCATAGTGGAATGTTTTGTTGTGATCTTGCGCCTCTCTGCAATTTGCGAGGAACTCACCGCAGAGGTAGCACACCTAGTTAAACTGTACGTCCTCCGTGCACTGGGCTACTAAGGCTACTACGGGTGCCGAAAATTCATTTATGCGACACTTCTGCATAATCTCTCCTACCAAGATTTGCGTTGCTACTTTGACCGCGTGGTCAATTATACTTGTGATGCCGTAGCTGTGTGGCTTCTTAGCGAGTTTGAATTTTTCCTTCATTGCTTCAGCGAGGTCATGCTTGCCTATCTTTCCGCCAAACGCCATGGCCGGATTTTCTCCTGAGTGTGGCAACTGAGTGATCCTATGGACCAGCATGCTAGTGATGGGTATCAACTGTTCTAGCCACAGACATCCATCATGCACCAAGCACATCAACTGCTTGATCACTACCATGGTTATGGGTGTGCAGTTGTAATGCAGTACCCTCAACATGTTTAATAGACCTGCCTTATCCACCCCTTTTACCCACTTCCTTGGCTCTAGCACGGTCACACCAGAGTCTTTGTAGAAGATGCGGTGGATGAGTTGATCTGTCGCTAAATGGGGAAAGTGTTTCGCATCATCCAAATCCCAGTCCTCCAATTTTAATAGGGGGATGCACCCCAGGCGCAGTCCTTCAAATACAATTTGGTCCGGTAGTAAGGGTGTGTGCAGTGTGACCTTACTTTCATCAATATCCTTCAGAACCTTTGTCTTGCCTCTATGTGGAGGAATGTACTCCAGCAGTTTAGAAATGGGGTCAGACCCCTCCACATCAACATCCTCCGCCCCCTCCATATCAATGTTGTCCGCACCCACATGGAGTTCTTCAACATCGGCTTCAGGCTCTAGGTCAATCACCTTGCCCTTCTCCTGCGTGGTGGGCTTTCCTATCTGTGGGTGCTTTCTGGGTGATGCGCGCACCGGCTGTTGCACTTTCTATTTATCCTTCTTTGATTTTGGACCCTCCTTGGTCGGCGTAGGCCTTGGCCTAGGTGTCCTCGGTGATTTAGGCACTTCTGCCAGTACTTCGACACTTTCAACCTCTGGGGTAGCTCCCTCAGCTGCCATTACTACCTCTGGGGCAGTTCCTTTAGCTTCCATTGCTTCTCCTGCACTCACGGTTTCTGCGGGCACCCACATAATGCTAAACAACAACTCCTGCATTTCCGTTGGCAATTTCTCAAACATTGAACTCGCTATCAGAGCTTCAAATATCTCAGGGTTCATACGCGCCTGAGAGCTTAATACCTCAATTCTCAAAATGGCAAGTGTTTTTCGGTGGGCAGCCCCCTATAATTTATAGGCATTTTTGAATTCAAATCCAACTATTCCCCCCATAACTTGTTCATAAATGCTGGATTGGGGGAAAATTTTCACAGATCTTGCCCTTAAATTCCGACTTAAATACCACCCCCTGGCTCCATTTGGCCATTTTCCTACTATAATGGTCACTTTCTGACTGCCCTGCTCAATCCCTTCTTGGATAGAGCAACTCCCTGCATGTTTCTGCTGACACTATGACACCTCTTCATTCCGCATAGTTCCCTGATTATGCAGCTCCCCAACCTAGGAATTGTAGTTTATAGTCTCGCGCCTCCTTCCAGCTGCCTGGAGCGCTAAGACTGTGCTACCACCATGTAGTCATCTTGCCAGATTACCAGTGTATGTCTTCAATTGGCTGCCATTCACTCATCCTGGTAATGGTTCTCCATTCAATTTTACCAATTAAACTGCTCCACCATCGATAATCTCCTTGATGACATAGGGCCCCAACCAATGCATCCTAAATTTCCCTAGAAAGTTATCAAACTTGTTGTCATATAACAAAACCAAATCATTTACCTTGAAGGTGCATAGTTTGATGTGCTTATCGTGCCATGCATTTTTGCGCTCCTTTTGAACTTGTTGATGAAATCTAGCTAGAAATCTATCCTCCTCAAGTTTCGTTAGCTACTCTAGCCTCTCTTCCAAGGCTCCACGATCTCCCATTCTTGCAAATGCCGCTATGAAAAAACTAGGTACAATGTACTCCATCGGAGTCACAACTTCTACACCGTAAACCAGTATGAACAACGTTTGTCCAGTCAACCTCTTGCAAGTCATCCTGTAAGCCCATACCACCGCGGGCATGCGAACATCCCAGTCAATTCTTTGAGCATTGCAAATCTTTATGAGCGCGCTCTCCAGTATTTTATTAAATGCTTCTACCGTTCCATTAGCCTACAGGTGATAGGGTATGCTCATATGATGGTAAACCTAAAACTCTTATGTCATCATGCCGACTGTCTCATTGAGAAAGTGTGTACCACAATCGCTCATTAGAATTTTTGGACATCCAAACCGTGTCAGTACGCACTGAAAGATAAATTTGGTTTTTGTCGTACTTGTATAGTCCTTCAGAGGTTGTGCCTTCGCCCATCTGCTCAAGTACTTAGTCGCGGTGATGATGTATCCCGCACCCGTCTTCTTTCCTGAAGGCTAAATTGGTCCTATGAAGTCAATAGCCCACTTCTCAAAGGGCTATAACGATAGTTGCAGATTTAGTGGCAGCTCACCCCTGCGCGAGGGTCTTCCCATCCTTTGGCATGCATCGCATGCCCTAGAATATGCTTTTGAATCCTTATGCAAGGTCAGCCACCATAACCTAGTGCATAGAATCTTTTGCATTGTTGCTTTTCCTACATAAGGACCTCCCGTGGATCTTTCATAAGCCTTAGCAAGGATGTTGTTTCGTTCAAACTCTAGCACATAACGTCGCAATATTTCATCTGATCCCATTTTGTACAAGTTCCCTACAATGACAGAAAATTCTATCGCACGCACCACCAATTCCTTCTTGTATTGGCTTGTATATCCTTCTGGAACCATACATGTTGTCAGGAAGTGTATAATATCTTCAAAGTCGTTGTTTGTGACGCGTACTGCAAAGAGCTACGCGACGGGTAGTCCTTCCTCCAAATTTGTAGGTTCCTCTCTTATTTCAATGCATGACAGATGATCTGGTCCAACATTTAAGCATCTTGGCTTCACAATAACTTCAAAATCATACTCCTGGAATAACAACAACCACCTTCATATCTTTCCCCCCAACACAGGGTTGTTGACCAGGTATTTAAATGCTGAATGGTTCGTATACATCTTAAAGTGTCCTCCTAACAAATACTGCCTGAACTTCTAGAGAACGTACACCATAGCTAATCCTTTGCACTCTATTATGGAATATTTTTTCTCTTATTTGGACAACTTCCTACTTGTGAACGCTATAGGATGATCCAAGTCCCCCTCACCAACCTACTTCAATACTACTCCCAGCGCAATACATGATGCTTCCACATGTACATGAAATTCCTTCTTCTAATTTGGGAAGATTAGGATCAGCACAGTGACCATTTTTTCCTTTATCACATCCAAGCTCTTCTGGCATTGTTCATTCCAACAGAACGTAACATCCTTATTTAATAGTTTTTTCATTGGCACGATGATTTGGGCATAGCTCTTGATGAATTTCTGATAGTATCTCGTATGCCCCAATGTTGCACGCAGCTGTTTCACACTCCTTGGCACCTCCAAATTGATTATGGTTGTGATCTTTGCTGGGTCTACCATCAAGCCTTGTCTACATACCACATGGCCCAGCAAGATCCCGAAAGGGACACGAAAAAAACATTTCTTCAGATTGAGCACGATCTGGTACCTCCGGCATGTATCTAACATCAAACGTAGACTTTCCACATGGCACCTTACCGGTCCAAACACTGTCCAATCATCAAAGTATACTTCCATAAATTTATGAATGAAATATTTGAACGCCACAATGACTATGCACGAAAAGATTGTCGCACATCCTTCATCCCAAAGGGCATCACTGTATACTAGAAAAATCCCCATTCAGTCGCGAATGTTGTCTTACTTCGATCCTCCGACACGATCTTGATCTGGTGTTACCTAGAGAACCCATCAGTGAACAAATACGCTTCTTGGCTGCCAACATTATCCAGGACCTCATCAGTTAATGGAGTTGGGAAGGGATCATGCACGCAGGCATCATTCAGGTTTCTAAGATCTATGCATATCCTTATTTATTCCTTCTACTTCTTTTCCTGAAACACTATTGGGCTTACCCAATCAGATTCTTCCATCGGTAAAATAATACTTGCCGCGAGCATCTTGTCTAACTCTAAGTGGACCCTTTCTTTATACTTTAGATTGAGGCGGTAAGGTCTTTGCTTCACAGGTTTTGCATCTAGTTTTAGGGTGATCTTCATGACACCCAAGTCCTCTATTATCCCTTTTAGATCTGAAAACTTTGTGGGAAAAAGATCTTGATATTTTCCTAGTAGTTCAATGACCTTATCTACTGTCGCATCGTCTTAGTAGTCCCAAATATTTTCAAACTTCGGCTCTGCCTTCGTGCCAATGTTCACCTACCTGGTCTTGAGCAACTCAGTTATGTCTCGGTTCTCTAGTTGTGGTACTTCAACTTCGTGGTGACCTTCAGTCTCTGGGATATTAATCTTTCTCGGGCCTTCCACTTCTTCTTTCGTTGTTACATTGTAACACTCCAATGCGTGGCTCAGCTCGATAGTCCAATCAGGTTGAATCAGGTTTATAGGATCCTGCAGTATCCTAAAGATGGATTTCTTAACTTCCTGAAATGCTTCATCGATAGATTCAAATCCATCCTCAAAATTGAACGTCATCAAAAATCCTTGGCAAAAAACATCCCATTCTTCGTTGCCATGACGGAGTTCTATCTCCAAGTACTAATTCATTGGTATAACATCCAAGGTAAGAAAAAATTGATGGACCCACTCCAGTTGAGGCTTTGATTAATATACTTCATTCTATTTGGCCAAATGACCGCACGGATAATTTCTCTCATCATACTTTTCTGTTAGTTGTACCTTTGGGTGGCCAAAGCGTATCCTCATCATCCTTCTATATTCGCACCAATCCTCAAAACTATCCTTGTGTGTACCACACCATCTTGGGGGTGTAGCGCACAACGCCCAATATAATGTCTAGAAGTGATGCTTCTTTGGTACTTCCCTTTCAAATGCATCCAAAAAATGATCAACATCAGTTAACCCATCATAGTGAGGCAGATTTCTTACCTCTGATGATACATAGAGCAACGACTTGGTCATCATATTACAGCGAAGCGTAGATACTTCATGCAGTCGATTCTACTAGTGCTCCAATTTTTCGTCTGAATCTGATGTGCAGGAGCTCTCATGGTCCCATGCAATACATCCATCTACTGTTAGATTCACCCAATCTTGATCTCGCGTCGTTATCTTGTAAATATGGTCCAAATCGTCATCACTTTCATAATCACGGACCGATTCTTTATAGCGCAGTCCTTCTGCAGGATCCAGTGGTACCACTAATCGGAGTGATTTCTTCTCAAATATCATTTTTGGCTTCTTCAAGTTGGTTACCCCATTCATGTGAGTGGCCCAATCAATCCCAACGAGCGCAAGGTAGGGATTGCTATCATCCACAATCTCTATTACTTCAAAATCCACTAGTGTGCTCACGCCTTCGATGTCAACTGTTACCCCCTGCAACCTCCCCATTGGGATGATTTTCTACTGATTTTCCATCCTTAACTGAATCGGAGACCACTGTAGCGCAGGTCTCCCCATTCTTTCCCATGTTTGTTTCAGCAAAACATTCGCGTCAGACCCTAGGTCCAAGATAACTTGGTCCATTTCGTATTCTCCTATCTACGTAGTGAGTCTCATCTCATGTCCAGTCCTTGCCTTATGCTTACCAAGATTTCTGACTACACACGGTTCGTCAGTAGAGCTTTCCTTGCCAGCACACCAATTGATCAGTTCCTACAGTCCCTTCACTTCCTTGCTATCGTGTAATAGTTTCATGCAAGTCTCTAAGAACATGGTAATCATGGACGGGTCCATTCTTCAACTGGTTCTTCGTGACTTCCTAAGGTAGATTCCTCAACGAAGCTTTTCTTTGCTTCCATAAATGTTTCTTTTGTGGGTTCTAGATCAAAACCAGTCTCCTTTTATGGTGCTTTGCGGACCCACTCACCTTCTGCAAGCTGCTTCCCTTTATCCTCACCAGTCGTCGTTCCACTTCGCAGCATAATGTTTACCTTAGGGTCTTCCTCACGAGGCTCAGCCCTCATCATCTGTAGGTTCTGAGTCGGCTACAGAGGCTGCGCCCCTTTTTCGTGAATCTTAGCCAACAATATAGTGCAATCCTCCATCGCATGGTCAAACTAAGTACAATAGTGGCATGACAATCGCGTCATATTCGGGCAGTCTCTCACGTAGTGTCTTGGTCCTCCACAATTGTAACAAATAAGCTGCCCTCGACCTCTACCAGGTCCTCCTCCACCTCAAACTTGGTCGCGCCCCTCATACTCACCTCGTGCTCCTCCAACACCTTGCTCTAGAGACCGCATTTCTGCCTACACCCTATATGCAGGTGTCTGGTCCATCATTAATTCGTCACTATGGAAATTGTGTTCATCATGGCCTACTTATTGATAGAAATTGCAGAAGACATGTTGTGGTGTCTGTACAAATTTCTGCAGCAAATGGGAATTGTCTGTTGCATGTTTCCGAGCTACTTGGCAGATAGCAAACCATAGTGTGGGCCCTATACTTGGCCCTGTTGTAGCCTTCGGCCTCAGAGGCATTGGTCCTCCTGCTGCAACATAATTCACAAAGAGTGGATAGTGATCCGTGTCATGCCCCTAACCTTTCCATTGCAGGCACTAGACTTCTTCGCGCACCTGTGGCCGAGTTTTCCTGTCTTTCTTCAAACTTTGCATTTCGAGGCACAGGTTCTGCAACTGCACGTGAATCTGCTAAACCCCCAGATTAGCATCCTCAATTGGTGTCTCGTGCAATCTCATCGCGATTTCTAGAGCTTCTGCTTGGGTCCCGAACTTTTTTTGTGATAGCGCAACCCTTAGGTGAGGCAAGAGCAAGGCCACAAACCATTCGCAGTGATACCCATCAGTCAAATTCATGTTGGCTTCACGAATCATACACTTCAATCTTTGATCCAAATCCTAGGGCATCTCTCCAAGCTTCATCATGATCTCCTTGAATCCCATAATGGATTGTGGTTGAGACTTAGGTCTACTGAATTCCCTATTTAGCGCAATCTAGATATCTGCCAACGCGGACGTCGGGTTATCATTACTATACTTAACGTACCACGTTAGTACACATCCTGCAAAGCATTAACCAATGCTTATTTCTTCATTTTGGTTGTCCGTGATACACTGAGCTTCCCATATAGCCTTCGCGATGAACCAAAACTGGTCTGGATCTTCATTTCCTACGCCCTTGAACACAGGTAGCTTTACAGAGTTCGCCATGTTGAATGGTGGTGGAGGTGGCGGCGGTGTGGGTGAGGGGGTAAGTGGTGGAGGTGAGGATGGAGGCGGTGTGGATGGATGAGATGAGGATGGAGACGGTGTACGTATTCGCGGGAACCCTTGTCTTATCAATTAAATAGCGCTCAGTGGAGAAGCCTGTTTTGATCCTTCGTTGTCACTCACAGGAGGCTCAATCAGCGAGCTATATTCAGGATCTTTTCTTCCTCTATCCCTGAAATTCCATCCAATTCATGTAGCCCCAAACATCAAGGTAACTACTTGAGCCACTTTTCACACAAGAGCATCTTAATCCAAGTATTAAATGATTTCAAATAATTACCTCACGACCCCTTGAAGAAGCATCGCTTTGCTTCGTTGTAACTGACTAAAGTATCGACCATGAACTCTGTCACAAACCCTCCTATGATACAATCAAGCCAATGATTAACAGCACGCGCGATATTATTCTCAGAGGCTTCCAATTTCCACACTAATTCTGGGGTCTAGACAATGGGACCGTCAAGCCTCCACCTCCCTTGGTCGTCTGCCAACTTCGCGATCCACTTGTATAATTCAACCGGGAAGGAACAGAAGAATATTTTGCGTATCTATGTATACAGATATCTGTCCAACCACTATTTTTTCATTAATCATGGATTCCTATTTTCTTGCGCCACGAATTCGTGGATATTTATATCCAACCAGTCTTCAATCTCCTTCTTATTTGGATTCCAATTATGCGACATCACACATCTCGTTATGTAGATCTTGGTCCTAGAAACAGAGCCATTTGTTGGCTTGATGGGCCCTGACCCAAGTTCAGCGTTAGTTAGCCAAGCAAATCCCTACACTACTGGTCCTTTCGGCATCAGTCCGCGAAGCGCAGACTGAAGTCTCACCCGAAGCAGTATGGGGGGATGCAGGAACCAAGTTTCCGCACCCTGAGATGGTTGTGATGTCAGTTTTACACTTTAACTCTGCCTTCATGCAGATCGATAAGCCTTTAGGGCTTATCAATGTACTACTTTATTAGTCTTTCAAAACCTCCGCAAAGGTCTGCGATCGTCTTTCGTGTAACCCTAACAAGCGATTCAGGCACGTACGTGCCTCTATAACTAATTTTCTGTATAGTTTCCTGAATTATCTTAAGTGTTCGCCAATTCTACCATGCAATTAAGATTTTCTTCGCGTAACAGTATATCTCTACTTGTTTTCATATAACAGAGGAAAACATATAGATTCACGCATTAAACTAGCAATAAAACATAAACCCAATTCTTAACATACATAATCGCATGCAATTGACAGAAGTAAAATAAACAGTAATTTCAGAATACTTCTCTTTATTGATGATTTAGATTTCCAGTACAGACTCTAACTTCCCTGCGTACACAGTTGCATGAGTCTACGCACTCAACTGTGGACTTCTACCCTGGGCCTCTACGCACTCAGCTGCAGAGCATCTTTCCTACGCTAAGACTCACGGTCTTAGCTCTTCACAGACTCATCAATGACTCCAGCTATGACTTCCCATTATGAACTAAACTATCTTAGACTACTCTAAGACCTCCTTTTTATACAATCCCACAGTTCGCGGACCAAGGGCGGATCTCATCAAGCCGACACAACCTATCTAAAGTAAGGGTGGAAACCCTTTATGAGTCTTGATATCTTCACACTCCACGACCACAAAATGTGGAGACTTTTCATTCCTTTATACAAAATTCGGGCTTTCTGCCCCAAAACTTGGGCTTTTAACCCCAAAATTAACCCTAGGAGACCCATTCCCAGCAATAGTAATGAATACATTCCGCTAGGAACAATCAGTAACTTCGTAGAAACGTTTGCCACTATTCCACCATTGGTAGAACTATTTCATAAATGTCACACAGACGAACATGTGTCTAGATACTTGAACCCACACTACTTGGGACACAAATCATGAACCATACCACTTGAGATAGGTTCCTTTGAACCCTGACTCCAATTCTAGAGCATGTATAAAACTTGGTTTGATTCATTAAGATTTATGTGGTCTTGTGCATGTGCCTTCTGCAAATGGAAATGAATACCTCATGGAATTTATTAATGATTATACTATAACATGTTGGGTATATTTGTTGAAAGACAAGTCTAAAGAATTTGAAACATTTAAAAACTTTCATTTTTGGATTGAAAATGAAGCACAAACTAAGTTTGGTGTCCTTCATACTAATAATGTCAAAGAATATATTAGTAATTGTTTTGAATGTTATCTTCAACAACATGGGATCTAGCATAAAAACATAGTTCCATACAATCCTCAACAAATGGTTTAGCTAAGAGAATGAATATAAATTTTTTGAATATGGTTCATTCCATGATGTTATTTAAGAATTTAAGATTGATGTTCTTCAATAAATTTTGAGTGTAGTCTATGTAAAGAGTAAATTTTCATCACATTCTCTATGAAAACATACTCCTTACGAAATGTGAATTATTTCCACACACCCTCCATCAGGCATCTTAGGGATTTAGGCCACCTGGTATGCCTTGATTCCTAAACAACAGAGAAACAAACTTGATGCAAGAAGCCATAAATGAAGTTTCTTGGGGTAATCAAATACCATGAAAGCCTATCATCTTTATGATGAGGAAAATAAGAAATTCATACTTTCTAGAGATGCCATATTCCTTGAGTCTAGTAAAAGTGATGACTATGTTGAGAGACAGCTTGATCATCTAGAAAGGCTTTTTCCGATGAAGACATATTAGGAATTTGACAATGAGATTCCAAATGTCAAATTGGGGAGCCCAATTCTGGTTTAATATTTGGAATCTCCCTCTTCAAAACAAACCCGTCCTCGTGAATAAGTTCTAGATACCTCATTAAATTTGGATGATACTATAGGAAGAATTGAGAAGTTGAACAGTGATGATGCTACACCCTTACAGGAGCTATTTAGTCATTCTCCAAAACAACCAATGTGGTTGATCAAGAGATTTGAAAGTGTCCATCCTGATGAGATTGGAAATACTACAATGAGGAGTTCTACTAGAGTTGATAATGGAGGTGAAAATTAAGGTGATGTGGATGACACAAATATTTTGTTTAATTGTGAAGTAAATTTTTCTACTAACTTTGAACCCACTTACTTCAAATAAGTTTCTTCTGAGGATGAATGGAAAGAAGCAATGCAGAAGGAATATGATGCACTCATAAAAAATGGGACTTGGAAATTGGTGGACCCTCCATACAAAAACAAACTAACTAGTTACAATTGGGTCTTCAAAAGAAATTATAGATTAGAAAACTCACTTGACAAATACAAAGCAAGGCCTGTTTCAAAGGGATTTATACAAAAATAAGGTGTTGATTATGACGAAACTTTTGCTTCAATGACAAAATGGGTGATCATCATTTTTGAGGATAGTTTTGAATTTTTAGTTGTGTGTACACAAACAAACGAGATGGAAGTAGTGCGCTAGAGCTTCACACAGATGGGATAGAGTGTACAACAGCAAAAGTCACCTAATCATCTATGGTGTGGTTGCAAATTATTTCCTTAGCAGCAAAAACCCTATCTTAAATAAAACATCTTCTATTAAGGAAACCAAAATTTATCTGTAGGTAATAGGTTTTCACTAGAAAATATCTGATGTAATTTTTCTAATGTAACTTGTTATAAATTAGAGAGATTTGACTTTGTTATCACTTATATTTTCCTAGAAGTTGTCAGAAGAAGGAAAGGGGTCCGAGGTAACCACAAACCAACTTTTAAGTACAAAAGCTAGCCAATCTATACTCAGAGAGGTCTCTCTCTTTATGATTTAGCTTTGTTTAGTAAGGTATTAGGCTAGGTATGAAAGCTTGGGGGTTTTGATTTTGATTGGTGGTGGAATTCAAGAATAGATGGGTAGAACAAAGTATTTCAAGCCATTGGGCTATGGAGTCAACTAAAGATGGCTTAACTGGATTGCGTTGATTCATCAAAGGAGGGCTTCAAAGGGCAAGATAACAAAACAAGAGGCAAATGGTAACTTGAAAGGGTGAACTGGTCTCAAAAGGGAGGAAGGGCAGTTAAGAATCCGTCAACAAATTTTGAGGGTAGGGAAAATGGGTGATCACTAATAAAAAGCAATTAAGAATTTATTACTAAATGACCACAATGGTAAACTAAGAAACAAGGAGCAACTAAGAATTCATTTTCTATGATAGTTTAGAAGAAAACATTAAGAAAGATAAACCTTTTAAAACAGAATGCAATAAAGCACTTTCTGATATATCATTATTTCATTTGTCATTCAGATTTCATGAAAAAACATATGATTACTAATAAACAGAGGAAAAACAATAATAAACAAGAGATATAGAATACTTATTTGACCATTGTTATGCACATGAATCTTGTGAAAGTCCTTTGCTTTATTCACTGCTTCCAGCTATCCATACAAGAGTTGTTCCAATAGAAATTCTTTTCAAAAATAAAAAGTTTATAGAAATGTCTAAGAATCCACCACAAAATACTTCAAATGAAGAAGTATTTATACTAATTGTAAACTGAAATATCTTGAAAAAATATCAAGATTAGTTTCACAAATATCTCCAACTGTTTACATTAATAGAACTTAAATAAAGGACATTCAAAACTAATGAATCTATTTGGCACTATTTCTATGGATTTATGCTGAAAAATAAGAGAAATTCGAATTTGATAGCAACTCTTAGTTGATGACGAGGCATCCCAGTCACTAACTGCATCCTTCCTTTGTGCATTCTGCCCCAGAAATTTTGCAAACTTGGGGTCCAACGATACGCTTGTATATCTCACCCCGAGATAGATATGTAAAAATTGAAAGAGCTTATTGTAGATAAGGATGTTTTTGAGATAAGCCTATCTCAGTTTCCCAAAATTTAGCTCCAGATGTTCACAATATTCTCTGCAAAAATATGTCAATAACAGGTCTTTGCACAAACTGAAAAATAGGTTGTGAAGACATGCACTTATCGCCCTCTTGGTAATACCTTTGTAAATAGTGAGAGAGGTTTTTGTAGAATATACTTTTAGGAACAAAAACCGCCTCCCGTTTCTCAAAATACTTTTTTGATTGGCCACAATAGTTTCTGTAAAATTATGACTTAAACAGGAAATTTATGAAGAATGTACCATTTCTGCTTTGATATCATCTTTTAACCTTAAATTCCTTTCAATTGTTTTTCACTTTCACTTTGCATAAAATTCATTGTAGCTGGTGAAAGTGTTTTCATCTTTGTTTAATCCTTAATGTCTTCATGTTTACTTTTACTATTTACTGTTCTGTTTTTTCATCTATCTTCACTTTGACATGAATTTGTATGCTCTGTTTTGTAACTGTCTTCCCTACTGTTTATCTTCATGCTAGATGATTTACTTAATTTGGTCTTCAATCTGATACTCTTTAATCCTGATACACTTTTGACTATTCTTTACTGTGTCCTTTTACCTTCACTGTATATTTTAGGTTTTTACTGTCTGTTTCAATAGTAAATCATTTAATTTCCTGTTTCCTTTGCTTGTCTTTTTACTGTATGTTTTATCTTCCATCTCTGTTTGAATAGATTTGATAACAATATTGGAGTAAACAGGTCTTATGACTAGTATTAAGACTATTTATCCAAGGCTGTGGTCTTCTGATCACCTGTACAACAAAACAAACTGTTAAGAAAGCATTGGCTTGCAGGGGAGGTCGAAAAGGTTTCATTTGAGCTTGAAAGGTCTGTGGAGTGAGTCCAAAATGCTTTTTGGGAGGTAAACCATGCTTGAATCGGTTAACAGAGGCTTCAGGTGGCGCAGATGGGTTACATAGGGTTTTACTGCACAATCAAGTGAAAACGAGCAAAACTGGGGTTTTTGTGTTTAAACGGGTAAATGGTTGATATTGGTGGGTAAACTTTGAATGAATATTGGAATATTTGTCATATGCAGAGAGTGGGAAGTGGGGGCGGTAAGCAGATTTCATCGCACCGCTTTTAGGAGGCGAGTGGTTTTGGAGGAGGGTCGCACGATTCCATTGATCGATTCACACATTGCATCGGTGAGTTTTTGGCGAGGGTTGTCAGATCTGAAGGATCTGGTCAGACTATAGTCGAGGAAATGACATGACTGACGTATAACAGGGGCAGGCCTGATATTAATTAAAAGACTTAATAATATCGGGGGCGATTTGATTGGTCGTTGAGTTATTAATTAGTCCTGATGACTTAATTAATTCTCATTAGCATGGTGGGGAGGTCGGGTTCTTAATTAATTGTGGATTAGCTAATTAATCTAGTTTATTGTTTGATTTACGGTTATATTTAACCATCGGGGTGGAATATGTAAAAAAATTTGGGTTTTTATAATAATACGGGCGCGGGTGTTTTGTTTTTGGGGAGTTAAATAATAATACAAGTTAAAAGTTAATATGACTTTGTGGAAATTTAAGATGTGCTAAGATAAAACATTTCCGAAAGAGTATTTCATCATATAACATTTATAACTTAGGCTAAACAAATATGAGGGTTTTGAGATACGGAAATGTTTTTAATTTCCCTACGTAAAATAGGGATTTTACTTAGGAAAATATTATAAATGGGATGAATGAATTTATGACGAGGTAAATATTGATGAATGGGAATTAAGCACTTTAGGCTTTCCAAATTATTTGGCCGAGGGTCTGGTCCCTCCAAAAGTTAGAGAAATTCTCTAAGCGCCTCTAACCTGTTATAGATACCTGTAGTACTTAAGGGAAATTAGTGAATTTCTAGGGAAAAATGAAGTAAGGAAGTTAATTAATTTGACTTTGTTTCCTTGATTTGTTGTTTCTAATGTGAGTTGTGCTTTGTCCAAGTGATGAAAGCGAAAGATTTAAGCATTAAACTTAACCATTCACCACACATCTATTCTGCAACCATTATCTACTTACCCTACCTACTTTATCCTCGCATTTTTACTTCTTTATTAGGGTGCACTTAAACTGGCAAACCCTCATCAAACTTTCTTTTCTTTTACATATAGATATCTATCTAAGTCTAACCTTATTACATCTAAGGGCTCAGATTAAACTGTTGAGCTCCTTTTATTCACTCTACCTATCTACTTATCTGCCAAGATTAAACTGCTTCGTCAGATATTTATTCTCTATATCTAAAAACATGAAATTGAAAACATGGAATAACCATGATTAAGCTATTTGGTTAGCATGGATTGTGGCAGATGACAAGTTGCACACAATCTTTATTATGCATAAAGTAAATAGTAGTGGCATTTGGGCTTCCACACTTTCGTGGTCTTTTTATTTTTGTTGGGGTTCATTTTCTTTCATTTTTTTGACCTTTTCTTTATTATTTTTGCCCTTTGATTTTTCTTTTAGGGCATACCCTCTTTACATTTTTTAATTTTTAGTTTTTTCACAAATATGGAAAACATTTTCAACAAGCAAAGGTATGGACATATTTCAGAGTTAAACCAAGTCAATCATGACATATGACACCTATTGGTATAGGGGCATAATAGTGGCTCCACTTGGGGATGGCATTTCCTTGTGAAATGTCAAGAACACCGTCGACTAGTAGCCTGATCCATTGGGCCTATCCCACACATGTGTATGCTCTGTTGTCTAATCCTTTGATTAAAAATCTTGAACTGAAAGTGTAGCCTTTTCTACAAACCGAAATCTGATCTAACATATACTTGCTAATGGAAACTGAATTTATTCAAACCAAAATCCTACCAACTTACTCTAATCAGCTATCTGGCTACTGGTTAGGTAAAATGAAACAGCCAATGCAACCACTTGAGCATCATATACATTAGTTACTTTTGTTGCCTATGCTTGTTGGTGGTTAAAATTGAGATCTCGAAATCAAATATAGCTTTTTTAACCTTTGAGAAGATAAGGAAATTCCTGATCTCCTTTGTTGGATCTAGAAACTGTACAAAAGGATCTTGTAACATATATACACTATTCTTTAACTGATTCAAACAATTGTACATCTGTTGTGTATGGCCTGCATGCCATGGAACTGAAATAATACCTTCATCTTTATCACCCTGCAGACTTTCAGATGAGATTTGTGATGATATTTCTACTTATTGTAATGTCTGTCTGGTGAAACCATTATCATCTTGATTTTGACTCTCATAGTTTGTTAATGGAGAAAAATTCTGATTGCATTCATCATCCAACCTATCAGCTATTGGATCATAAAGAACTTGGAAGGATTGCTGCAACTTATTACAAATAGGTTCAAATGGAACTTCATAGATTTCTACAAGCTGCTCCTCCTTTTCTTTAAAAATTTTATACCACATTTCCTTTAAAAATTGAAATGATTCAAAACAAAGAGGCATATAATCATCTTGGATCATTTGATCATATGTTCCAGTTTCCAAGTCTTCTTCTACAACCTGACATTCAATGGCATTTTGGGGCTGCAAATCTAGATATGAGAAGTCTTAAACAAGGATTTTATTGCCCTCTAGATGGTTAATATCAAAACTTGTTGACATTTGATTTCTAATTGCATGATAGTTATCTCTGATAAACTGAAACGAAGCAAAACAAAATGGTAAAGTTCCTTCACTGATTTCAAAATTTTCTACACTTTCCTCCTCATTCTCATAACTGAAATGAACAAGCTGATCACTATTTTCAAGCTGCTGAACCTGAACTTCCTTATTCCTAAAATTAGCTTATGATTGCTCTGTGAAGTTAGTTTGGATTTTAAGAACATAATTATCATCATACTCATCATAATTGGGAAAATAATCAAAAGAAGTAATATGATCAAACACACATTAGCTCAGGAGATTTCTCCTCCACATATTGCTTTATAAATCGATCTTCTAATCTATGGTAGTTGGAATTAGCAGGAATTCGTTCATGATTCTTAATCTCTTCTTGTACTGATGGCTGCAATATATTGACCAAAGGATAATGGTAATCCTGCCATACAAGATCTTCTAGATGATTTGTACTAGGAAAACAAACCTCATTCCAAACTGTTGCTTGATTTAAGTGATTGGCCAATTGTTTCTCTTGCTTATTATCCACTGTAACCAAGTGCTTTGAATACTCTTAATCTTCATCAAATATAAAAACCTTATCACATACAACAGGAAAATTCTTATCATTATCTTTGTCATATAGAAGCTTGCAAGGGAGTTGCAAACTCTCATTACTTTTAGATGAAAGATCATGATCTATCAAAGTATGTTGTCTTGTTTCATTTACATGCAAGGAAAGAAAATTTGTGACATGGTTTTCATCAAATAAATTTGACTGGTCTTTAATTTCTAAAGAAACCACTACTTGCTGAAGATGGTCTTGTGGTTCAATACTTTTAAGCTCTATCGCCTCTACCTCCAGATCTCCAGACTGTTGTTGGTTTTCATTGCTGTTTTCTATTTGAGCAAGTTCAAAGAACTGAATTTCTTCTTTATTCTGATCAGTTTGTTGTGCTGCAAGAATTGTTTCCTATGGGGAAAATTCATGGGCCTATAAACAACATACATCATCTTTTTCTTTCTGAGGGGAAGATAATTCAAGCAAGGCTTCCACTTTTTGAAAAGGATTTTCTTCTAAAACCTCTAATATTTCATGATCCATGAATTGATCATCATCATCATAGTAATTTTCAAGATATTGAATAAAAATTTCAAAATTGTCACAACAGTCTTGAATTAGCAATAGAGATGAATAACCTTCTTTCTATTTGTCATGAAATGCAGCATGAAAATGCTTTAAAGAACATATGCTAGAGGCTGGTAAATTTTCATACCAAGATCTAGCTTTTTCTTCTAAAGTTGCCATAAATATTTTCATAAGACAATCTTCATGGAATTTGACTTTAAACTTTCGAATGTGCATATGAAATTTTAATAAATGTAAAGCAGCATCATCTCCTATTTCATCTTTAAACAATGGAAGATTTTTTGACCAATTAAAGTTGGGCAAAGGATTTGGAAAACCTGGAATCTTTGACCTGTCCAAAGGAGCATACCTGCGTTGATTTATTGAATTCATCTTGAAAACACTCAATGCTAAAATTGGGTCACCATAGGTTCTCAACAACTCTGGATTCTTTTAGTAGTGGAGTCTTGAGTATTTGAGGCTTCTTGATTGGAAAGTGATCATCATAAGTTTCAAAAGGATGATATATATTTACAATTTTCAAAGGAAAATAATTAAAAAATTAATCTAAAATCTTCTCTAAAATACAATATACATTGGAAAACTCTATCAATTTAGAAAGAACATAATGTCTTGGATAACAATCCAAGTTAAAAGCCTGATCTTTTTGTATTGTTCTTTCAGGTTCATTCCTCCAGTGGAGTCTTAGTTGTGAAATTGATGTGGAGTCGCCAGGTGGATGATTTTAACCTTTGTGTGTCTGATCACTGTCCACCATCACAGATCAGATCTAAACTTGTAAAACAATTCTGAAGAAAAAAAAGTAAACAACTTCAAATCATTCCTTTAAGATACATAACATATTTAATTTAGTGCTTTCTCAAAGGTTTATTTTAACTGAGGATTTGTTCTTCCCCAGTATGGTCACCACTATGTTATCACTCAGATTTTCCTAGAAGTTGTTAGAAGAAGGAAAGGGGTCCAAGGTAACCACAAGCCAACTTTTAAGTATAGACTCTAGCCAATCTGTAGTCAAAGAGGGATCTCTCTTTATGATTTAGCTTTGTTTAGTAAGGTATTAGGCTAGGTATGAAAGCTTGGGGATTTTGATTTTGATTGGTGGTGGAATTCAGGAACAGATGGGTAAAACAAAGTATTTTAAGCCATTGGGCTATGGAGTCAACTGAAGATGGCTTAACTTGATTGGGTTGATTCAGCAAAGGAGGGCTTCAAAGGGAAAGATAGCAAAACAAGAGGCAAATGGTAACTTGAAAGGGTGAAATGGTCTCAAAAGGGAGGAAGGGCAGTTAAGAATCCTTCAAAAAATTTCGAGGGGAGGGAAAATGGGTGATCACTAATAAAATCAATTAAGAATTTCTTACTAAATGACCACAATGGTAAACTAAGAAACAAGGAGCAACTAAGAATTCCTTGTCTATGATAGTTTAGAAGAAAACATTAAGAAAGATAAACCTTTTAAAACAGAATGCAATAAAGCACTTTCTGAGATATCATTATTTCATTTATCATTCAGATTTCATGAAAACACATATGATTATTAATAAACAGAGGAAAAACAATAATAAACAAGAAATATAGAATACTTATTTGACCATTGTTTTGCACATGAATTCTGTGAAAGTCCTTTGCTTTATTCACTGCTTCTAGCTAGCCATACAAGAGTTGTTCCAATAGCACTTCTTTTCCAAAATAACAAGTTTATAGAAATGTATAAGAATCCACCACAAAATACTTCAAATGAAGAAGTATTTATACTAATCGTAAACTGAAATATCTTGAAAAAATATGAAGATTACTTTCACAAATATCTCCAATTGTTTACATTAATAGAACTTAAATAAAGGACATTCAAAACTAATGAATCTATTTGGCACTATTTCTATAGATTTATGATGACAAAGAAGAGAAAGTCGAATTTTATATCAACTCTTAGTTGATGATGAGGCATCCCTGTCACTAACTGAATCCTTCCTTTGTGCATTCTGCCCTAGAAATTCTGCAAACTTGGGGTCCAATGATACGCTTGTATATCTCACCCCGAGATAGATATGTAACAAGTTAAAGCGGTTACTGTAGATAAGAATGCTTTTGAGATAAACCTCTCTCAGTTTCCAAAAATGCATCTTCAGATGTTCACAATATTCTCTGCAAAAAGATGTCAATAACAAGACTTTGCACAAACTGAAAAATAGGCTGTGAAGACATGCACTTATCTCCCTCTTGGTAATACATGTGTAAAACATGAGAGAGTTTTTTGTAGATTAGCCTTTTACAAACAAAAACATCCTCTCGTTCCTCAAAATACTTCTTGTATTGGCCACAATAGTTTATGCAAAACTATCACTTAAACAGGAAATTTCTGAAGAATGTATCATTTCTGCTTTGATTTCATCTTTTAACCTTAAATTCCTTTCAACTGTTTTTCACTTTCACTTTGGATAAACTTCATTGTAGCTGGTGAAATTGTTTTCATCTTTGTTTAATCCTTAATGTCTTCATGTTTACTTTTACTGTTTACTGTTCTGTTTTTTCATCTGTCTTCACTTTGACATGAATTTGTATGCTCTGTTTTGTAACTGTCTTCCCTGCTATTTATCTTCATGCTAGATGATTTACTTAATTTGGTCTTCAATCTGATACTCTTTAATCCTGATACACTTTTGAATGTTCTTTACTATGTCCTTTTACCTTCACTGTATATTTTAGGTTTTTACTGTCTGTTTCAACAGTAAATCGTTTAATTTCTTGTTTCCTTTGCTTGTATTTTTACTGTATGTTTTATTTTCCACCTCTGTTTGAATAGATTTGATAACAATGTTGGAGTAAACAGGTCTTATGACTAGTATTAAGACTGTTTATCCAAGGTTATGGTTTTCTTATCACCTGTACAACAAAACAAACTGTTAAGAAAGCATTGGCTTGCAGGGGAGGTCGAAAAGGTTTCATTTGAGCTTGAAAGGTCTGTGGAGTGAGTCCAAAATGCTTTTCGGGAGGTAAACCATGCTCGAATCAGTTAACAGAGGCTTCAGGTGGCGCAGATGGGTTACATAGGGTTTTACTGCACAATCAGGTGAAAACGAGCAAAACTGGGGTTTTTGTGTTTAAACAGGTAAATGGTTGATATTGGTGGGTAAACTTTGAATGAACAGTGGAAAATTTGTCATATGCGGAGAGTGGGAAGCAGGGGCAGTAAGCGGATTTCATCACACTGCTTTTGGGAGGCGAGTGGTTTTGGAGGAGGGTCGCGCAATTCCATTGATCGATTGACACGTTGCATCGGCGAGTTTTGGAAAACCGCCCATATCGCACGCTAAAGGTCGACCAAAAGGCCCGCACGATATGAGCGAGGGTCGTTGGATCTGAAGGATCCAATTGGACGGTAGTTGGGGCAATGACATGACTGACGTATAACAGGGGTGGGCCCGATATTAATTAAAAGACTTAATCATATCGGGGGTGATTTGATTGGTCGTTGAGTTATTAATTAGTCCTGATGACTTAATTAATTATCATTAGCATGGTGGGGAGGTCGGGTTCTTAATTAACTACGGATTAGATAATTAATCCCATTTATTGTTTGATTTACGGTTATATTTAACCATCAGGGTGGAATATGTAAAAATTTTGGGTTTTTTATAATAATATGGGCGCGGGTGTTTTGTTTTTGGGGAGTTAAATGATAATACAAGTTAAAAGTTAATATGACTTTGTGGAAATTTAACATGCGCTAAGATAAAACGTTTTCGAAATTGTATTTCATTATATAACATTTATAACTTAGGCTAAACGAATATGAGGGTTTTGAGATATGGAAATGATTTTAATTTCCCTATGTAAAATGGGGATTTTACTTAGGAAAATCTTTTAAAGGGGATGAATGAATTTATGATGGGGTAAATATTGATGAAAGGGAATTACACACTTTAGGCTTTCCAAATTATTGGGCCAAGGGTCCGGTCCCTCCAAAAGTCAGAGAAAAGCTCTGAGCCCCTCTAACCTGTTATAGATACCTGTAGCACTTAGGGGAAATTAGTGAATTTCTAGGGAAAAATGAAGTAAGGGAGTTAATTAATTTGAATTTGTTTCCTTGATGTGCTGTTTCTAATGTGAGTTGTGCTTTGTCCAAGTGATGAAAGCAAAAGATTTAAGCATTAAACTTAACCATTCACCACACATCTATTCTGCAATCATCATCTACTTACCCTACCTACTTTATCCTAGCATTTCTACTTCTTTATTAGGGTGCACTTAAACTGGCAAAGCCTCATCAAACTTTCTTTTCTTTTACGTATAGATATCTATCTAAGTCTAACCTTATTACATCCAAGGGCTTATATTAAACTGTTGAGCTCCTTTTATTCACTCTACCTATCTACTTATCTGCCAAGATTAAACTGTTTGGTCAGATCTTTATTCTTTATATCTAAAAACATGAAATTGAAAACATGGAATAACCAAGATTAAGCTATTTGGTTACCATGGATTGTGGCATAGATGACAAGCTGCACACAATCTTTATTATGCATAAAGTAAATAGTAGTGGCATTTGGGCTTGCACACTTTCATGGTCTTTTTATTTTTGTTGGGGTTCATTTTCTTTCATTTTTTTGACCTTTTCTTTATTCTTTTTGCCCTTTGATTTTTCTTTTAGGGCATACCCTATTTACATTTTTTAATTTTTAGTTTTTCACAAATATGGAATACTTTTGCAACAAGCAAAGGTATTAACATAGTTCAGAGCTAAACCAAGTCAATCATGGCATATGACACCTATTGGTATAGGGGCATAACAGACTCGACTAGGATATTTTTTTTATGTTAGATTTTATTTAGCATTGTTAGACTAATCAGTTAGGATGGAATACATTATAACATAGAGTAATTATATTTGGTGGAACATCATCAAGAGCTAGTAGACAAAGAAGAATAACAGATACTCTGAATCTTCCAATGTTTCATGGTGTTGTGAACGAAGATCCAATGAAAAACTTATTTTCTTGTGATCCAATTTGGGATGCCAACAATGCACGATGAAAATGATAAGATTGTACAGTTGGGTACTACATTTAGGGACCATGTGTTGGCATGGTATATGAAATACAAGAGAATTGGTCTGCCTACACAACTAAGAAAACTACACAAGATTAAACAAGTGATGTTGAAGGAGTTTCACAGACCTAAGTCTTCTTCCCAACGTATGATTGAGGTAAAGTAGATTAAGAAGATAATAGATGTGTCTATTTGGGACTAGGATAAGTGGTTCAAAGTGTTGTTGGGTAAGCTAGCATTTGATATTGTTGGAGCCCAGGCGTTTATTAGAATATTAAAGGAAAAATCGAAATCTAAATGTGAATGGTATGTAAAATGAAATTCACATGTAATGGAATTCAAATGTCATATACAGTGTATTTTCCATGGAGTGAAAGGTTTTTAAGAGATATTCTTAGGAAAATATCAAAATATTCCATATTGGGTTTTAGGGTTAGTGATTTTGAGGACTGTGTAAGGAAACTTTGAGGTCAGTATTTTTGGTCTCTTGAGGATATGCAGAGGTTTTGGTGGATTATATGAGAGGGGCTTGAGAGGCAAGGCATCCTCCCTGCCATGGCGGTAGGGAGGCCTTCACATTTTGTAGCCTATGTTCACGTTAATGAAATAATTCAAATTATAGTTATATATTTTATCTCTAGCATTATGACGTAGTGAAACAATCCTCTGTGTGTAAATTGATGGTCTTAGATTGTTGATTGTTAATTTTTTTATGCATAGTCTCTATGGCTGTGTATGTGTAGTTTTTGGCAACTTTTTGTGGGTTGAATATTATTTTCAATCTATTTTTAATTTTCTTTTGTTGGCACTCTTAGCCAAAGGTGCCAATCTATTTTTAATTTTCTTTTGTTGTAACTCTTAGCCAAAGGTGCCAACAAATCGCATCAGCAAGGAACTACTTGGTACCCCTCACCAGCTAGGTGGAAACAACGATGGAGAGAAGCCCAAGTGAACGAATCTATGGTTAGATGAAGGTTATGGGCCTAATCATCTTGTAGCTTCAGGAAGAACACAAAACTATTAACTTCATGGCTAGAAAAATTTTGGGTTCATGGTGGCTTCTCACATTCTAGAAAGCACCAACCCTTTCTACAATGAACACATCAGTTTGATGAGGAACTTTTGGGCTTGGTGAAGATGACGAAGATTCCTTTTTTTAGAGGTTCAATGCACAAAGGTGATGATCATTCCTAAAGTTCGGTGGTAGCTATTTTTCATTTCCAACAGGGAGCATAAGAGTTTTTTAGAGGTGTGTAGTCACCATATATTCCCTTAGTTTCTGGGAAAAGGAAGATTAATGTCAATAGAGAAATGAATGTGCCAAAGATAATTGAAAAGGTGGTGCAAAATGATGGTTTGATTATGTTAATCTAGGTTGTCATTGATGCCAATATGGCATTGATTGAGATGTCAATATTCTTGAGATGCTTGGTTCCAGACAATGATGCCATGACACCTGGTTGAGTAGGATACCATCAATGAAGATGCCAAGTCACGAAGAAGTCAAACCACTAATTAAGGAAGCCCTAAGAAGTACTTGATCTAATGTTGCATGCACTTGATGATCTAAAATTTAACCCTTGATTACATATGGAGGACTACACGTGATGATGCCATACCCTTGAATGCTAATATGGTGGGAAGATTAAATGGATGATCTCACTTGATGATTGGAATGACAAATTAATGGAGGCTGCACTATAACATATCACTACACCATTACGTGATAACATGGACGATACACTCATTGTTGGACACTATCATGATGACATGGATGTCCTACATGATCCTGTGATGATCAAGAAGCGAAATAATGGAGAAGATAAACAATAGAGAAACCAAACAAAGAAGCCATACTGTCCTAATCATTTTATGCACTAAATAATTCAGGGGAAATCACAAAGAAAAATGGTTTTCATCTCCTTGGAGGCAGAATATTTCCATGTGACCTACACCATAATTTAGAGCATATTTTTTTCTTTCCAATGAGCTATTACCCAACCTAAACTCCAAGCGGTTGAAAGATATTGAATTTTTAAGTTAAGTAAATTATTCCTAGCAGTGAGCCGACCTATGCTCAAAGAAACCTGTCTGCCTACATCCAGTGACGTGCCCCTTCAATTTTTCTAGCAAAAAACACTATATATATACAGTTTTGTTCTCATTTCAAGTGAGCAGTTTGGTGATCATTCTTTAAAAGAAATTACAAGAGTAAGAAAGGTTGAAAATAAAGGAAAGGATTCATATTAATCTTTGTTTTAGGACTCAAATCTATAGGTAGATGAAGTAACCTACATGAAACACACCTGTAGTCAGCCAACACATAAACTGATCTCAGTTTATGCACATATTTAGACAGGACTAGGCTAAGATCTAGGAATATAGCAGTTTGCTCAGACGATGCCTTAATTACTTTGACTATTACCTCCCTTTACCTTGTATGACTTTGATCTTTAGATCTCTGTGGCACTAATGATGATAAGTGCATGTGACGCAGGTAAATTCTAAGTGTGGAGACAAACAATTTCTCTAGCCCAAGAGAGTGGGTCTAGTCACCAACAAACAATCTATGGAAGATTTCCATATGCTATAATCAATTAAGAGGGCCTCCCTCCTAGAATGCTATTCCAATTTCTAATGATCCTGCTTCCTCACTCCAGCTATCTTTCGTTTCCTTCCTTTGCACACCTGAAACAAGCAAACAACAAGCTTAATAGCATACAATATTGTATTCAGCCTACTTAACATGTCAAGAAACATTAAGCCATAAATATTTGAGATGAAAATTCATGTAGGAAATAAATCGATAGTTGCATCTATATTAGTTCAAGAAGAGATTACAACCAATGTCTTGACATTGTTGTTCTCCTCCGACATATCTGGGTTCCCACACTTCTTCTAGCAGTTCATGGATAGCCTCAACAATAGAGATTTTAAGGCCTCTTTCCCTGTAGTCTCAAATCACACCCAAGCACACTATTCTCCCTCAAACATACACTAGAAAACTTCATACTATAGATGTCTTGCTGATTATTCTAACTTCAAACTAAAAACTTAATTAGGACTACTAGCTTTTGCTTGGGAAAAAGAGAGGTTTTTATAGCTTGGATGAATGGGAGATGGTTCCTCTTCTCATGGGAGAAGGCCTTATCTATTGGATTAGTTCCATCCTAATAGGGGATAGGATCCCAAACCGACCTCTTCGACTCCATCTGGCCTAACCATTTACTAGACTTCTGTTACAAAGCTTCTAGAACTTGAAGTTTCGGCTCCATATTTAAAACACTTTCCAAAAGGATCATCGCGATTGATAAATGGCTTAGTCGATCCGATCATCACTAGGGATAGTTGTAAGCTCTGCATATGGGTGCAAGGAGGACATGGGTCATTAGCACCGGTCCTGTAAACTGTGATAAAAAAAAATATTTTTGGGAAATGATGCAAAGTGGAATTATTCTTCTCATGAAGAGGGACACAATGGTAGTTTCTTCAAGATAGGAAATCATGTCGGGTACACTTTAGAGGTCCTCCAGGATCATGGACGAGGAGTATAGGGACAGTGACAAAATGATGTGTAACAGATGCCCCATAAAGCATGAAGGCTAAACTAGAGTGAGGAGTGAAATGCTTTACAAGTGCGTGCGGAGAATCGGAGTTCACCATCAGAGGACCTGCAAGCAAGAATAGATACATATACATCACTGAAAACTTTGAGTAATAATACATGAATCTTGGTATGGATGCAACCATCCAGATAATGATCATGAAAATGGATCTGAGGCATAGGCGCAGCCATCCAGCAGAAAGGATCATAATGAAACAAAGCTATGGTTGCAGCCATCCAATAATGAGAAGGATCACATATAACAACTCATGGTATGGTCGTAGCCATCCATCTAAAAGAGAAATGTATATTAACATGACCATGTCATGTCACTTCACAACATGGACTTGTGTAATCTTAGCCCAAGGTCTTGCACTCCAAACGACACGATCAAAGTACAAATCCTAACATGTGAATGAATGTGTTGAAGTTGAACATTCTAGGAAGTCGCTTGATTACCGGTCAATGATGTGAACCATGAACAAGCGCGATAGAAACCACCAATAATGACAATGGTTCTCAGACTGGCAGCACAGTTCATGGAATGTGAATAAAGGAAATGATGTCGAACACCCGTGAAATCACTCAATCAAAAGCTAATGATGTGAACTTTCCTGTCGAGTGCGAAGAACTTGCCATTAGTGCATGCAATCTCTAATGTATTGGAAGGGAGTCTCTCGGCCAAATTCCTGGATAATGAGCTGAAGTCGATAGGAAGCGACTGTGTCGATGGAGGGCCATGATGTATCCCACATCATTGACAGCAGATAAAGGGATGCAAATGATGTCAGATGATATAGAGAATCAGGAGTAAGCATAACTGCAGAGGGACTAACTATTGAACATATCGGCAACTCGATTCCGGAGCTTGGCAGCTTTTGGATCCATAGGATTGACGGTGATGATGATGTGGCAGAGATGAAATGGAAGGCAAAAATGAATGGCCCAACTCAGGAAGGTCAATGATGAAAGGAGGATACCAGAACCCGACACGCAAAAATAGTGTCATGTTCAAGAGTGAGCTGCCGACACGACTGTTTGAATTTCCAAATTTTCCCCCATTATTTCTGGCAGGTACCCCAATTATTTTTTATCACAAGCTTGAAGGGGATAGCATATGCTTGCACTATAAGTTAATCCTTTAGACAAATCCAACCTAGTAAGTTTAATGAGCCCTAGGAAGGAGAAGCTCATGTTCGTCATCGTGATGAATCCAATGTTGTTTTATGTTTTAACGAGTCCGACAAAGGTGTAACTCGGTATCTTTTTCATGTTTAGAGAGTTTGAAAAAGACATGGAAAAGAAAACTGAACATGGTCCCTTTTCATACATTTGTGTCTCTCGAGCCCGAAAATGTAGAAAATGATACTTGAGAGAATGGTTGACCATTTCAGTCAAGGAGTAACTTTTTCGTAAATAGTTTATCCCAGCCAGAAAAATGGGTAAACATATATTGGGTAAATGACATTTTTCATCCTTTAACGAGTTCAAAACAATAAGAGCTCAGCAACATTTTCATGTTCAAAAGGTCGGAAAAGAGCTGAAAGTATACCTCCCCATTTTATTTTCTTTAACAAGTCAAAAGGGAAAATACTCGACGATCTTTTCATTTGAGTTTTACGAGTCAAGAAAAGGGCTTAAAGGGGACCCGAGTATCCTGGCCAACAATCCATCACCCGTCGCTACACAACAAAGGTAACTGCATTATGCAGTTATGAGGTAAAATAGGTCAAAAACACTTTAATGAATAAAAAGAGGAAAAAGTAATTTTTTTTAATTTTTACGATCTTACCTTTGTGTGAAGAGATTTTTACCCTTTTGTGCCCTAATTTTTATGGAGCCGATCGCAGGAGATCCGGGAGGTCATTTGCCCAGCCGTCAGGTGTAGGTAAGAGCCAGGACCTTAAGCTCCATTTTCATAGTGTTTTTTCTTGTTTTTATCCATTTTTTGGATTTCATGGGGAGATTTTGGCAAAAAAAATTCGCCCTCGGTCGGTGCGATTTCTAGGCACAGAATCATGCCAATCAGGGGTCGCCAAAATTTCCAACCACACCATCGATGCCACTGTTTTTAAAACAGTCGCGCTGACGCCATGAACAAAAATTTATGTGTTTTTGCTCAATTTGACTGCTTGAATCCAAATTTCTTTGTCAAAAAATGATCATTGACTTGATTAAATGGTTTTTGCAAGAAGAAAATCGTTGAAAATGGTGGATTGGAAAGAAAGAGAGCATGCAGATATCGATACTCAAGCAATAGCTGATCCAAATTTCTTGGAGGCTTTGAGGAACTGTGGGCTCCTCAAGTTCTTTCTCACACAAGGGATGCGGGCTCAACCTGAGCTGCTATGGTCCCTGATTAGTCTCTAGGACATAAATTGGGAAATTTTTATCATTGGTGACTAAGAACTCGACTTGGAGACTTCAGATATTTATTTCATCACAAGACTATCATGGAGAAGGGAACCAATCAACCTATATGGGTCGAGGCTGATTGGGGCAAGTGTGTCCATGTTACTTGCCGAACATTGCCTAGAAGCCCTCAAATCCAAGAGTGGCAAGATCGAGATCGCGACTGTTCGAGATATTCTGTTGAGAGTGTTACTATTGACCATCAATAGAGTGGTTGGGTCCCAAGTGTCGCATGAGACTAACAAGTCCAAGCTCCTATATGCTATTGAGTGCACAACACCCACTATTTTTAAATAGGTGGAATCTATGAAAGTCAACATGAAGTGACAGCTATCAAAAGCTAAGGTAGGAAACGTGAACCAGTTTTGCTTTGGGTCTGTGCTAGTGACCTTCTTCCTGGAGCGGGTTCTGTTGTTCCAATACTAGCTGACTGAGGTGGATCCGTTGATGCCACAAGACCCACAGATGGTCCATTGGAGCGAGTTTATGCCCAAGGTTACAAGGGCCCAACATATTTCCTACAAGCCCGCCTTCTTCTCATGGCTACAGTTGTACCTTAAGAAACCAATTTCCTCACTGTAGAGAAATTGTGCTTAAGACATTAATAAATATTATTTACTATCACTTATTTGTTACTTTATTTTTGTTCTGTTCTAAATGAAGGACCTGGAAAACTTGGTATTTAACCCTTAATACATGTATGACCAGAACATCTCAGAATTCCATTTGTTGCTAGATACAAATGATGAATGAAGAATGCTTGAAGGAGAAGTTAAAGATAATATGTTGATATTTCACAGAAACTACTATCTGTAACTTAGAAGAGTTATGAAAATGAGAACTGAATCATAGACAATATGCTGCTTAACATAGAAACTACTATTTGTGACTCTTAGAGAAGTTAAAGATAATATGATGGTCTTTCAGAGAAACTATTATCTATAACTTAGAAAGGAAGGTGGAAACTTCAAGTATAGGAGTGCCCTTTTAAGGAATTTTAACTTTATCTACATAAGAAAATAAAGACCTGCAGCTTCGTTACTATGATTGAAAGAAGAAAACATAACATGACACATGACAGATAAGGTTACAAAATTATACCCAACAACTCATGGAAACTTCTGATTCTTTCATTAATCAACGATGATACCAGGAATACAGTGGCCTAGTCTCCGGGTTCTCCAAAATTAAAACCCTTTCTTAGTAAATTTTCCCTTTTTTATACATTGTGGAACAGTTGTTGATTTCTAAAACTTCCCAAACTATCTAACTGCTTCTCTAACTATGTGAAGTAAAAACTATTACAAAATTTTACAGAGGGTAAAAGGCACCTCCAAGAACATGAAATAACAAGAACATAACTAGATTCAGAAGGGGATGATAACTGCTGCGTTGCTCTATTGATCCGCTATCAAATTTCTCTGTAAATGCCCTAATGATGCTTAACTCATTTTATCCATAATGAAATACGTTTAGTTTGTGTAATCCTGAGCTTGCATGGGCATTATAATTGGCCAAAATGCAAAGAAACATACCGGATTGTCTTCCTCTTCAACTTTGGCTCTAACCCTGATTTTCCACTTTACATAGCAAAATCGTCGCAAAACACGTAAAGCGGAACTGAAAATGAATAAACCCAATTTAATAAATATATCGGGTCCGGAACCCAATCGCAAATCACAATCGGTGCTATGAACATATACACAATATTCCTTACGGACCCGCCGGAGTTATTAAACACATTATATATCATTTCGGGTCTGGCCCACCCATATCGCAATCAGCATAGCCATATATCTATCTTTATATCTATATATATATATATATATATATATATATATATATATATATATATATATAGATATATATATATATATATAGATATATATATTAAGAGTTATGCGATATCACGAACCTGCCACAATTGTAAAACATAATAGATATACTTTTGGATCCATCCCACAATCACAAATCACAATTGGCATAAGTCATAAATGTTATGCGATGATCGCGGACCCGACGGGCTTATAAAATGCAACATATAATATTTCGGGTCCGGTCCACCATCGCTCATCGTAATCGGCAAAACCAATGTACATAAACTCTGTGATAAGCGGACTCGACGAACTTTATAAAGCATAATATATATATTTCAAGTCCGAGCCTTTAACTTTAACACTTGCTTCCTTTGTAAATCCAATATATTTATGGTTTGCGGTATATATATATATATATATATATATATATATATATATATATATTCAAATGTGTTTTCATATATTTTTGATATGTAATTACCACAAGAAAAATACTTTTGCTTTTAGACTTTGCAGGGTAGAGAATATAAAGGGTTTCATTAAGGTTGAACCCCCTTAATGATTTTAAGCCACACATTGTGATAAAAATGAATAATAAGCTTAAACCCAATATAAGATACAACATCTATGACGACAGCTGATCGTAGTGGAGGATTGGCCTTACAGTGGTACTGACTTCCACAAAGATCAGGATATGCCACTCCCAGAAGGGGCAGAATTGTATGATGGAGGTAAAAACAAACAAATTTTAGTTTTTTGATGTTTTTACTATTTTTGAAATATGTGTGTTCATGAAACTTCGATTTTATGAATGCAGATGTTGGACCAGAACGCCCTGCCGGGATGTCCCCAATTTCTAGGTGCATCGCTCGGCAGTTTGATGCCGCTCCTTATCAAGAGGGGCATGACAATGAGGAGGAGGTTCCACCAAATCTTAAGGGTTGACCCATGGGATCCCAGAGTACGCTTGGATGGGTGATGTCCCACGGCAGTACGAGAGGCATATGGTGGGGGTATCAGATTGGATCCGCCGACTACTAACTCGCGTAGTCTAAGAAGTTACATGCTATCATGAGCATCATGTTGTTTTGTGCATAGGTCTAGCATTCCATATTTTTGAGGCTTGCGAGCCACGGATGTATAAGGCCTGCGAGACACCGACGTATTTTGAACACACATATTATTTTTTGAGGCTTTGATGTATGACAAACATTATTGACATATATATATATATATATATATATATATATATATATATATATATATATATATATATATATATATATATATATATTTCCCTACATATTGTGATACAAATGATTTGTTTTTAATTTTTACATGTTTCGCAAATATCTATTCAATGCATAATTAGCTAATGCATCTATCAATGTATTCATATGTCTAGGAATATGATGATATGTAATGTAATCAAAATTCCTCTCTAATAGTCGAATACATAGATACATTCTCAATATCTAATGGTTTCTGATAGAATATTGCCCATTGAGTTTAAGAATGACAAGCTGTGAATGAAGGTTGACAACAAAATCCTGAATGCCAAGAGCGATAGCTTCTGACAACAATTCGATAACTGCGCTATACTCAACGATGTTATTAGTTTTTTGACCTAGAAAAATCCATTAAAGATCGATTAACTCACCATGGGGGTCATAAATGTCCCATGCTATAGATGATAGGTTCTGAGTACTTCAGCAAGCACCATTAGTGAAACCGATGTGGGGAGACATCGACATCTGCAAAGCAGGAAAAAACATAGTAAGCAATACCCTCACGGATGCTCATGGGGGCACTGCGAGAAGAAATTATGCAGGGACAGCAACCGCACAGAAGATTTTCTGCACAAGGTTGTGGTTTCCGACCCTTCATCAGGATTCAAAAACACATTGGAAGGCCTGTGATGTATGTTAAAGAATAGGTAAACCATCGCAGAGGGAAAAGATGCCTTTGAATCCGCAAATGACATTGCAACCCTTTGAAAAGTGGGCAATCGACTTTTTAGGACCTATCAAACCTCAAGGAAAGACAAGTGCGAGGTATGTCATCACTGTGACAGAGTACCTGACTCATTGGGCAGAAACCCAATTGGTAAAAGATTGCACGACCGCGATGGCTGTGAAGTTTTTCTTTGAACACGTATTGACACGATTCGGATGTCCGAAGATCTTGATGAGGGATCATGGTATAGATTTCCTGAATGAGACGATCAACGTGCTGACAGAAGAGTTTCAGGTGTATCATTAGAAAAGAACACCATATCACCCACAAGCTAACAGGACAGTAGAAGCATTTAAAAAAGTACTAGAGACTGCGGTGACCAAGTTATGCAATGCGGAGTGAAGTGATTGGGACCTACGCATACATGTAGTATTATGGGCTTATAGGACGACATGCAAAAAACTGATGGGACAGACGCCTTTTAGGCTCGTATAGGGAGTAGAAACTGTAATTCCTATGGATTAAATCATGCCTAGTCTGCGCATAGCGGTGCTCACAGGTATGATGGACCGCGGAGCCCTGGAGGAGAGGCTCGTGCAGTTGGAGGAGCTTGAAGAAGAATGGTTTTTGGCTGGATTTCACCATCAAGTACAGAAGTAGCGCAAAAACGCCTAGCATGATCGACATATTAATTTGCATACCTTTAAGGTGAATGATTTGGTGTTGTTATATGATAGTAAGTTTGATCAATTCCCAGGGAAGCTTAGAATGTATTGGTTGGGACTGTATGTTATTAAGGAGATCACAGATGGTGGCGAGTGAAGTTGGTAAAGTTAAATGGAGAACTCTTCCAAAGAAAAGTCAATGACAGTCATTTGAAGGTGTACACAGGTGGCCTGTCCATGTGACTAGCTAGAGGAAGCACATTCTTAGTGCTCCAGGGAGCTGAAAAGAAGCATGGGACTATAAACTACTTTTCTCAGGAACTGCGTGATGTTAGGACTGCGCGCAGTAGTGAAGTGTCACAGGGTTCGTGACAGCACAGGGATAGTTGCGCTGCCACGCAGGTTGGCTGGAAAGTGATCGTTATAGTCACTATTCACGATGTGATGCTTGGCTTGAGACCAAATGGAGTGGGTGATAGGCACTTAAGGTGAACTTTATGGACCAGATTCTTCAAAATCTACTGCTAAGTGAGTATTAATGGACCGAATGTGGGGGGAACGGTCAAATTCGAATTCAAAAGGCTCTATAAATTGCAAAGGGTTGTCCTACAAACAACACTTGGCCATTTGAGAATTCATCTGTTGCACGCCTAGAGATTCATGAACCCAGATTTGTTTGATCTTTTGAAGGTGAAGTCGTTGTTTGAGCACTTACCCTAGTCGTTGAGAGAATTGTGGAATAGCAATATGGGAGCGCCCGAGGAAGCCATGGATACCGGAGCAATAACGACTGAGGAGGGAACATGGGTGGTAACAGTAGGTGAAGCCCCCAAAAGTGTTGGGATAGTTGTAGAAATCCCTAAATCGCCACGCACGCCGAGACTTAAGAAAGACAAGCAGCCTATGGTACCACCGTGTGTGTCCCCTAGAAAGCCACTGAGAACTAGGCTTACTATGGAACAAAAGGGGAAGGCTATCAACTTGGAAGTTGATGAGGAGGAGGAATACTTTGACGAAATCCTAGTAGAGGAGGGGGAGGATGTAGAGATGGAGGTGGAAACCTAGGGTGCAGACCCTCTGACCAGGCTGCCCGCATATGTTCCTCTGCGGAAGGGGAAAGCAAGGGTGCCCAAGGACCTAGATGAGAGCAAAAGCTCTCTGCAGACTCCGTTGATCCCCGATGACATCATTTTTGATGGAGCGCACTTGGGGCGAGTGCCACTGCTCACATTTGAAGATTGGGATATCGTGGACCACAAGCATTTCCCACATTTGGCAACTGCGCAACTAATGTGCCAGAAGAAAAAAACACCACTCAGAGTCATCGAGTTGGAGCCGTGCTAGTGGCTGAGAGGTGTAGAAAAGGCAGGACTGTTAAACCTGCCCTAGGTGCCACATTACCATCGCACCCCAGTGACTATTTTCATCATCAGGAAACTGCTCTGCCTGGTGCATTATGGGTGCTTGTGGCTAGAGGAGCCCATCCCCATCACGGACCACTTAATCCACAGAATTACCCAGCTCCCTTGCAAAGGGGAGGATCCAACGAATATCTCGGAGGGTAAGAGTGATGATTTGGCCATCACGGAGGCCATGAAGAAGAAGTTCAAGCTGGAGAAGAAGAAGAGAGGGTACGCGATTTATAGCATTAACAACGCTACGGCAAAAGTCGCGATGGAGATATTGACCAGAAAGGTTATGCGGAAGTACCGCATGGATGAGGTGCTCACGTTGGTGGTTTCATTTTTCGCGCAATGCGCAGAATGGGTCCAGTTTAACTGGGTAGACTACTTGTGCAGAGAGTTCCTAGAGAACTCTCGTGAGGCACGGTAGCAGGGGAAGACTTTCCACTATGTATGGCTTCTGCTATCCGTAGTGCTGCTAGCTTGAGAATTTCCCAAGGATAGCCAGTTCCCAATGATTGTGCAGGATCTTCCGGAGGCAATGAAGTATGCTTCGTTGTGGGAAACTAGAGATGTGCAGTGAACCAGAGACAACAAAATATTTTGGGTGTTCATGGAGATGAACATCCGAATGGGGATTAACTGCAAGCCGTGGTTATCATCTACTGTCTATAACAGTCTGCAAAGATTCATGGAGTTCAAAGTAGACTTCCACCACATGTACATCAGGGTGCGCAAGGACCCCACAGAGACATGACACGAGCTACCTTACCTGGCAATGGACGATGTCATATTCGCTATGCTTGAGTCGTGGCCGCTAGAGTGGCGCACTCCAACCAGCTCCACAGTGGAAGTAGAGAAGTCTGCTGCATAGATGAAGAAGGAGGAGGCAAAACTGTGGATGGCACAGTTGGCAGAGAAGCATCGGAATGAAGCAGTAGCAACAAAGGCCCAGGCAGTGCAAGACGCTACGAAGGCAACAGTAGAGCAGCATAAGGCAGCAGAGAAGGAGGGCGAAGGACAGAAGTCGCCTTCACCTAAACAGGAAATAGATCTAGAGGAAGGTGGCATGGGCCGACAGATAGCGTCCACATAGTTGAAACGACAGCGCCCAAGAAAGTAGGTGGGGCCATGGAAGAAGTCGAAGGCCTCAAAGACTTCTTTCGACCCGATCACCCTCACTGAGGGGGATCTACATGACATTAGGGAGACGGTGAGGGATGTCACCACAGAGGCCCTCCAACAGTTTGTGGAGGAACACCAGACGGTGTTGGGGGCTCTTTGAGCGTAGATATAGGAGTTGCAGGTGCGCACTCCACAGGCTGGTATTGTGTCAACCAGCCTCGCACTAGGCACGGCCGCAGTTGAGGAAATGCTACGCGCTTGGGTGACTAACACTATAGTGCTGCCAGAGGAAGCACTCGTGACAGAAAATGAGGCCGACAGGCCTATGGTCAGCGGACTGAAGGGAGTCAGAATAAATATGGTTGTGCTCCCTCGAGAGACGCTCTATGTTTCGCAAGATGGAGTTACCACAGAACTACAAGCTATGGAGGGTCGTGCACTCTAGGTCATGAGCAAGCAGCGCATCAACATCAAACAATTGAGCCTGCAATGCGATGAGGTTGTGGTGCTGAACAGACATCTAGTGCAGATGGTCGACGAAGCCTTCCAGATGGTCCCGGAGTTGGCCATCCAAGCAGAGGAACCAGGGGAGACGCGCATCCAGAAACTAGCAGCAGGGGTGCGCGAGGCAAAGGAGGAGATATCCAAGGTTCAGCTGGAGATGAACCTTCAAATCCCCAAACTACAATTGAATACATAACCTTCAACGCCGCTGGAGGTCAAGGAACAACGTGCCCTCACCATCACAGTAGCCATAGCAGAGGTCAACATTGCAGTGAAAGACTCGTTCAAGGTTCTCACTACTCTGCAGGAGGACACAAAAATACAACACCTAGAAACAGAGGCACGCGAGCTACAATAGAGGTACGATGAAGTAAAAGGGAAAATGTAAAGGGTTTCTCTTACACAGAGGCTCACACGGATGCAGCAGGCGAAAGCACTCAAGGAGCAAGTGGATGCTGCTCGACACAAGGAAGTCATTTTGAAGGCACACATACAACCATGGATTGATGAGGTGTTCTTCATTACAGCCTCTATTGAACCAAAGCTTGCACAAATGCAAGGAACATAGGAACAGGTTCAGAAAAGTAGATCAGCTACAGTGGTCTCTAAACAACACATCTAGGAAGTACAGCAGGCAGCTGCTTAGTGCGCTGCCGACCTTGCAGCAATCCAGGAAGAGTTGGGAGGTCTTCACATAATGATCTCCACACCAATAGAGTGACTCGAGGGTGAGTCATGATACTTGTGTTGGGGGCCTGTTGGCCGCAGGATCCCCCAAGGGAAATTTTGGGGCTTAAAGCCTAGATTTTCGTTAGAATTTGTAACTTCGATGTAAAGACTCTGCATTTTATGGGCGCTGAGCACGTAGCTTGTAGATGAGTCATAGGGTTGTCCACCCTCAATTTTGTAATGTAAGGTCAGCTATAGAGATCTACCCATGGTCCGCGGACCATGGGATTGTATAAGTAGAGCGAGGCTCTAAGTTGTAAATGAATCAATTAGAATTCTAAGGATGAAGAGTTGAGTTGTATCTAAAGTGTAAATTCTAGTTTTAGGTCGTAGAGTAGGAGAAGGCTCTGCAGCTAAGTGCGCAGAGGCCTAGGAGTCTACAGCTAAGTGCGCAGACCCCTGTAGCTGAGTGCATAGGGTGAGTCGAGTCTGTAAAAGTTGGAAGCATTAATAAAGAGAAGTTGTATATCATTCTTGTGTATTTATTTCCTGTTTTCTGCATTGAATGTATTGGGTATGAATTGCATTTCTACTATTTATATTATGCACGAACATATATGATTGTGTTAATTAAGTGAATGTGAGATAAAGTATCTGTTTACACGAAGTTAAATAACATATTTAAGAAGATAAGTAAGAGACACAGTGTAATTTGGGGAAATAGCACAGAATGCTACCATAGCAGCGCAAAAGCATCTCAGCCCCTAGTTAGGGTTGCGTGTAGGCGATTATAACTGATCGCGAAGGTCTCATGGGTCAGAACAGTGCGCGAAGTGACCTGTACGAAGGTAGGCACAGTTGGACTAAATCGACCCCTTAGACATCTCAAGGGTGCGGAAACTTGGTTCCAGCATCCCCCCATAAAGCTTCGGGTGAGACTTCAGTCTGCGCTCCGCGGGCTGATGCCGAAAAGGCCAGTAGTGTAGGGATTTGTTTGGCTAAATAAATCTGAACGTGGGTCAGGCCCCATCAAGCTAATAATATATCATTGTGTGCATTGACTATCTGACTAAGTGGGCTGAAACCAAGGCAATCAACGCAACAATAGAGGAGAAGGTGGCATAGTTCTTAAGGGAGAATGTATTCTACAAGTTTGGGTACCCTAAAGAACTCGTCGCTAATCAAGGTAGCCAGTTTACCTCCAACATGATTAAATACTTGTTAAGCTAGAACAAGATTAAGCATAGAACCTCCACTCCCTATCACTCACAAGCTAATGGGAAAATGGAGGTGACCAATCGAGCGTTGGAAGGAATTCTAACCAAAGTGGTTAGCAGAAGCAAAAAATATTTGGCAGATAGACTAGTTGAGGCCACTTGGGCCTATAATACCACCTGGAATACCACCACTAGATTCACCCCCTATGAGTTGATCTATGGGAAAAAGGCCCTATTGTCCATTGAATTTGAGTATAATACATTGAGGATGGCAACCAAACTAGATCTAGATCTCAGCAGTGCATAAATAGAGAGATTGCTCCAGTTGAATGGTTTAGATGAGTTTAGAATGTAGGCCCTCCTACACATAGAGGAAACTCAAATTCAAAGGAAGATCTGGCATGACAAGAACATCAAGGACAAACAATTTCAAGAAGGTGATTGGGCTTTATTATATGATTCCAGATATAAATACTTTAAGGGAAAGTTAAGGACTAGATGGTTAGGGCCTTATGTCATAGAGAAATGTCATGATAATGGTTTAATGTAGATCATAACCGTAGATGCAAAAGCCATTCCTTTACTTGTTAATGGTCAGAGATTGAAAGTTTACAAAAGGCCATTATCAAAGAAAGAGTTCATTGATGGTATCAACAAAACAGTGATGGTGGTGGAGCAAGTCTCAGCTCTTACCTCATCAAGTCATTGATAAAATGAAACAAAAAGAAAAAAGAAAAAATAAGGAGACTCCGGTGAAAACCTCCATGAGGTGCCTAGGGAAAATAGCTACGATGAAAACCTCTTGGAGGTAGACTAGTTGTTTAAAAAGAAAACAAGGAAAGAAAAATCATTAAAATATTGTTTGCAGGTCGGCAGTAGGACGATCAAAGTAGCAATGGAGAATCAAAAGGGACCTATTCAGCTCATATTTTTATTTCTTCATTAATTATCTTTCATCATTCCACCATTCCTTTCATTTTTTTCATTCATTTGCCTCAGTTTACAAGGGTTCAATGTTTTCTACAGGATTCCCTGTAAACCTACAGGATCCCATGAAAACCTACAGGATGATCCTATAGGAATTACAGTGGCTTAGGAATCCTAAAGGAGGTAACCCTAGGGTAGGAAAATGACCTACCCATGTCAAAAAAAAAAAATTCCTACATCACCATCTCATTATCCACCTTGATCACCCCTGCATTCATCATTAAAAAAAAATCAGTTTAAAAAAATTTACAGTTTCCATGAAAAAACACAGAGAACAAAGATGAGATAGAGAGCAAGGGTACAACACCTGAAGGTTAAATTTCATCATGCACACACCCCTATACCTCCTCTCTATCCATACTCATCATCCTCAGGACCCAGTAGTAGAATATGATTAAATATTTTGAGGGAGAAGCTACATGACATCCTGTAGCAGCCTATCCCACAAAACAGAAATCATAGGTTGCAACAAGTCAAGCATGAAGAGTCCAAAGGTAGAAGAGGCTCCTCCAGATCCTAGTAGTAGTAGCAACAACATCATCATCATCAACACTAGGTACCTACACAACAAAGAAAATCATCAAAGGACAATAGAAAAAAGGAGAAATCACATGCAACCAACACACAGAAAAAACCTCATTTATTCAACAAACTGCAACAAGATATTGTTACCACAGGTAAGTATCTCTCTTCCACTCCCTCATTTGCATAATGTAATCAAAAGATGTAAAAATTTTGAACGAGTTGGTTTATAAGCAAAAGGTGGCCAGTTAACTTGGCCAGCTTCGTTCATTCAACGATGATGAAACAGTTAGTCCTCACACACTGTTGTGGGGAAAAATGCCTATGCAGGACGATTTTATCCACCTAAGGTGTGACAGAGCCTTAGAAACAAACAGAGACAGCTACTCTGGTTTCTTCCTTTATGAAATGTGAAAGAAGAGAGATCAATAGACTTACTGGTGTCTTCCGTTTGTCCCTCGATCCGGCCCCTCTTCTCTTTGGGAGTTCACAGCTACTTGCCTTCTCACTCGCCCAACTTCAACGGGTTCCTGTAAGATCACAAGAGAACAGCTACTTGCGACAAGAGAAGAACACTACACAAAGACAGATATTCACATTCATAACTAGTTTAGGATTAGAAATAAACTAAACATACTAATGCATTCATACATCAAAAATACATCAGCATATAGGAGAAACCAATATAGCTTTATTGATGAATAAAAGGGTTCAGGAAGAGATACAACCCAGAGGGCTCCAATCCAGCATCTCCTTCCCAGCAAATGGAATTCCTATCTTCACCCCCTTCAAAGCATTAAGCACCCAATGATTCCAGTCTCAAACCAACAACAATTCTTTGCAATAACAAAATTCCAGCCTCTAGATCTCATGGAGGAGAGATCCATATATAGATGTTTGGAGAGAGGATGAGTCAGCTTGAGATCTGACTAGTGTCCTCTCCCTCTTTCAGTTCTTGAGTCCACTTGGAGGTTCTTGCTTCCACTTGGAGATTTGGAACCTCTTACTCATCACCAGTCGAATTCCCTGAGGCAAGTGTCATTTTGGAAGCTTCCTGGGTTTTGACACCTTGAGAAATGAGCCTGTCACATGTCCACTCTCGTTCAGCGCAGGTAGCCAGTGTTCCATTTGACATTCAACGCAGGTAGCCAGTGTTGGCATTGACATTCAGTGCAAACAGCTAGTGTAGCCACTGAAATGATCCTGAATTGACTTGTTTTTGAGCAGTTTCTGGTGGAGAACTTCTGTGAATTGCTATGGTTTGTTAGCCTTGTTCCTCTAGGGGTGGGAACAACATGTTTAGGGACTTTGGATCCCTTAGATTATGGACATTTCATGCTCAATGTTGTAAGGCACAAAAATGTCTATAACACACACGTGGCAGGAGTGAAGTCAAACGAAAGGAGGATGAGGTCAAAAGAAGTTAAGACTACGGATGCCCAAAGTGGGAGTTGATTATGAGGCGAGGGGAATGATGATGTGGTAGTGGGACCAACGGTCCAAAAATATATATTCATACCTCTGCTGCCAGCACACCACCTCACTCGAATCAACCATAAGAGGAAATAAACATTGATCCCCATGCATAGATGCCTTCACATTCTCAAGGCTGACATTAGAAAAGTCACTCTCGGCACTCCAGTAGCCTATACGAGAGGAAAACTTCATTTTTTATTTTTTATTTTCCTGCACAGGACCTCCTACAGGATGCTATAGGAAGTCCTACAGGATCCCACAGGAATCCTGCAGGATAAAGTGAGGTAGTCTACAGGATTGGCAGTGAGCAATTTCAAAGGAGGAAAAATAGGGGTTGGCTACATCAAGCATTGTAAGGAGGTAGGCTCTACATTTCCTCCTATTTTTCCAAATTAAAGGAACAAATGTCTTCTAGTTTATTGAAATTGATTGCAGTATAAGGGAATTATATCCACAAAAATTTCAGTTCCATTTCCTCCTTCATTAAAATTTCGTATCAGATATATCTACTCCTCCATTCATCAGACAAAATGACAGGGGGGATTAATAGAAGGGAGCTTGTCAACACTGTGAGGATTCCACCAACACCCTCCTATGCTAGAGATATTCACAAGGCATAATGGGATGGGGTACTTTGAGAAATTGAGAGGGTATGATGATGAAGTAGCGAGAATTTCTTCTCTCTGTCTCGTTCCACTGACCAGGACCCATGCCACTATTGTGGTGAGGGGCCTCTCCATAGAGCTCACCCATTAAATCATAATCCAACTTACCACATTTCCCTTAGGAGTGCCTTGGAGAAATGAAGACAAGGGAAACAGCCAAACTGCAAAGAAGAAGCTCTTTCTAGAGGGAGAGGAGGCCATGGAAGACAAGAATGGAGTGAGAAGAGAAAGCCTATCATATCCCTAGAGTGAAATTAGCTACCACCTTATAAAATACATATCATGTGAAGGTAGGTATAGTGTGGTATATGGATACCACTATAGGCTTCTTGAATAATTGAGGTTTGGAGTAGATACACCTCCTCACCACATACTCAACATACCCTACTTCCTTCTTCAATCCCTAATAGATATGAGCATAAAAGTGAAGGAAGGAAACTACCAGCAGCGGGCCCATCATGGGTTAATTGGACTTATTATAGAAGATGCCCTCCACAACCTTAGAATTCCTATCATATGGGAAATTTTCAGAGACATGCATACAGAGAAGGATATAAAATCCGTCGAATAAGACAAGAGCCCTACTGCCAGTGAAAGGGATGAAGAAGAGACTGAAACAGATGAAGAAGAAGTAGAGAGGGATGAAGAGGAAATATATGAGGAAGAAGAGGAAGAGAAAGAGAAGGAAAGTGGTGAAGAAACAGAGGAAGATTCCAAGGAGGAAACTGATGAACAAGGTGAGGATCTATAGGGAGAAGAGGAGGAGAAAGGAAAAAATGAAAAGGGGAATGGAAAAGAGGAGGCAAAAGAGAAGGAGGAGTCACCCATGGTGTCTCCACAACCCATTGAGATAGAGGTAGCAGCTGCCCTCAATACCCTTAGTACCCCTATCAAATAGAAAGGCAAAAGACAAAGACAAACTCCATTATACTTCAGCACAAGAAAAAGTACAAGGTTAAGGCAGGGAAAACCTCAAACACCCACCAAGTTACCTATTCTTATTGAAGTCTCGTCTAAAAAACTGGAGGAGATAGATCCTCTTATAAAAACTCAAGGAGAAGTATCCTGAGGACAAACCTCCCCTAAGTCTCCTATCACTTATGTGAGAAGGCCTGTGACCAGTTCTACCTCATCCAATGGAAAAGACATCCTATAAGATACATAGAAGGACCTACAGGAAGCAGAGGCAAAAGACATCCTACAGAATACACATCAAGACCTACAGGAAGCAGAGGCAATCCTACAGGAAACTCAAAAATTGGATAACGAAGGGAGTATGTAGCAAGAACCAAAGAAGGATGACCCAAAGCTAAGGGAACCTATTCCTCAGCCTAAACTTGACTCCTACTACAGATTTATTGAAGGGGGTAGGGTCATTCCATAAAAAATTACGATCCCATTATTCTTTGATCTTGAGAAACAAAGAGCAGGAACACATACATGGATGCATATTGCCAAGTCCAAGGGAGTGGAGGACATAGGTCACATGGAGGAAAAGCTCAAAGACATGGGCAGAGAACTAAGCAGCCTGAGGGACAGAGAGGCCATAATGAAAACTTAGTTGGAGGCAGAAAATGCCTGGTTGAAAGGACAGCTACAAGAAAAAGAGAATCAATTGGAAACCATGGCGAGTACATCTTTAGAGGCAATCTAGTGAAGGATGCCAGCTAAGTCCTATTCATTACACCTTAAGGAATAGTGGCTACAGTTCCAAATCAAGACCCTAGCATAGAGAGGCATTATTCCATTCCAGGATTATAGACAGTTTATTGATCTCTGTGATCAAAACACATTGGAGGATAGGGCTAAGATGTCTAAGTTCTACTTGCATAACATGGCCCTGATAAATCTGAATGTATGGGATCCTAATGCAAAACTAGGGGATTTGCAGTTGATGGCTTTGGCATCATGGATGAACCATGAGGAAGCAAGGGCTATAGCAATGAAGAAGATATTGGCAAGGGAACAAATAGAGCCTCCCATGATAAGAGCTGAGCAGTGAAATCCAATGGTTGTCATCAGCACACATAATCTAATTGCAAATGATCCTCAAATTTCGTCTATGTATATCGCTACCCAAGAGAAAGAAATTACACATTTTGAAGATATGTTTAGTCTATTAGGGGATGACAGCATGAAAGCTTGCCAAAGGATATGGAATACTCTACCATACAGTTTGAAAATTAGAGAGTACCATTCTCCTCAAAGAATGAGAGAAGCACTAAACAGGACACCCATGTACAAGCAAGCCATCCAAAGGCTCAAAGTCAATTGGATTGGCTTGAGACTCAGTCCACCACTGCTCTTGGGGATGTTAGAAGGAAGGAAGGAAGAGGAAGAAAGAAATAAGTGGAAGGAGATAGAAAGGAAGGTAGGATTCTATGCACAAGAAGAAGAGACCACAACAGAATCATGCGATGTCAGGGAGGCCACCAGGGCTATGAAAGATATGGATATTGATTGAGTTTCTCAAAGGATGAGCAACACTTTTAGTAGGGGGTGATGATGAACCTCATCATTGGGTAACTATATGGACTTTAATTCACCTCCTAGTTTAGTCAAATAAACTCTTCTCACAATTTATTACATGTTTTGATTATATTTTGTTTAATGAGATGAGCCAACATGAGATATTATGCCTAGTGGACTAATGTGCATTGAATGAAGGTTTGTGAGAGAAAATCAGGGAATTTTGGAAATATTAAAGGCTAAAACTCGAATGGGACAAGGTAGAGAGATTGTAGGAGGTAAATCCTCCTGCTTTACTCATCGAAAGGCAGTCAAGCAAGTGATAGTCAAAGAGTTAGCTTATCTCGAGTTTCGGAGCCGAGACTCCCTAGATTTAAGGAATTCGTTGGGGACTTCAGTTATATAAATAAAGAGGCCTAGAGCCTCATGAGGATTTGAATTTTTGTTGTGAAAAAAAAACTAGTTATTTTTGAGCTCCAGAATTGTGGAAGACATTGCTATGTAATTTTTTTTTATAGTGAGAATGAGACTTTTCTTGATCCAGCACTAAGTTAACTCAGAGTGATGAAGCTCTTGGGTTAGGGCCTAACCCTAGCAGAAAAGGCCCCTCTTCTTGTATATGTATGCTTAGGTTAATTTCATAGATTCATGGTTAAATTGTCCTTAGAAGTATCTTGTTGCGAGTAGTATATTTTTTATTAGTTTGTTTAATAGTTTTCTTCCATTTGTGCTTTACTTCAGTAGTAGTTAGAAGGGATAAAAGGAACATCAAATAGCTATCAATAGTTGTTTTGGCCTCACTCCTTCCTTCAGGGATCATTATTTGAGGAAAGGACCCCTGTGTAGCCCCAAAAAAGACAAAATTCTACTTTCTCATAGAATTTAGAGTTTATTGTGCTTAAGCCAGCATTTGACCAGTTTGAAGGTGTATGATTTAGCTATCATTTCTTCCATGTTCAGTCTTACAGTATATCTCATCAGTGATTTCATATTATTTTTCAAATTTTCCTCATGCATGAAGTAGACAGCTAGCTCATTAAACTTTGTTTTTCTAGCATATTGAAATTCTTCTTGTTTACATGATCTTTTTGGAAAATATCATTGTTTGATGTAGTGCAGGTGTTTCAGAAGCAAAGAGATATCTCATAGTCAAAAAACTCCTCCCAACTTCATCCATCCATGATCATTCCTTGCTTTCACTAAGACCCTCACCAATTTCATCATTTTTCAAGGAAACTCCTCCAAGCATGTTGAGAAAATCCAACCATCTCCCAACCTTGGTTTTGAGTTTTGAATGATCCTAGGAATTTTCTCACTTCATTCCATCCACCAACCACCTTCCCTAATACTTCCATCAGCTTCATCACCCATCATTTTTCTCTCAGCTGTATCCTGTAGAAATACAGTGAATCCTATAGGTTTTCCTGTAGTGGCCTGTTTTGAGGCTGAATTGAGGGAAAACCTCTAGGAAGCTAGGCAAGGTCACCTAAGGGTCCCCCAAACCTTCCAACCATCCTCCAGCATCCCTAAGCCACCTGCCACATCACCAAGAGAGATTAGCTTTCACACTTCTCCATAAAAAGGGAAAGAGACAAAAAGAAAAAACAGATTTGTTGTAGCCATTTACATGCACAGTAGTAGAATGTTGATGCTTTAAATTTACATGCTTAAGATAGTTGAATTTCATACATGTTAATCTATAATTCCTTCTGAAAGATAGTCTCTTAGCAGTTAGGTAGGAAATGGTGTGTTTTAGCATTGGATTTCAGTCCTTTTCCTTACTGCAGTAGACAAGATTTCTCTTAGAGTAGATTTCTCTTTCCCTCATCAGTAACCAAGCTTCTTCTGAATCTATAAAAGTCTAGCTTGAAAATCCCTAGTGGTCTCTCACCAGCTGAATAGTGACAAGAGGCAGAACCATCACTTTTACTTGTGTATACAACACTATCACCTCCAAGTTTGTACGAACCTCAGGTTGATAAGGTAAAGTTGGTAGCCCCAGGAGTTGCAGCATTATTGGTGCAATACTAGTGCTCATCAGTTATGTCAGCTCCTCACTGTCCTGAGGTTTTTTCATTTCTGATCAAGAAATTTTTCAAACACCGAAGGCTCCTCATCACTCATCTGTATGTAATAAATATCAATCTAACAATCAGATTTCGCTTCCTCCAATAGAACTACACGATATGGTCGCTCATGCATTGGAGGAATCTTACACAGCAAACACACTTGTGCAATGTAAGTGGTCTACCTTTCTCACAGTTTCTTGCATGTCACAGTCAAGAAAATGTGTGTTTGTAACATCTTCACACAATATGGCATAGCACCAAGGAAATTCCATGGATTGCATGTCATGCATTTGCACTCATTTATGTTCTGCGGACACATTAAAACCCGAAATGTGTTTGGCTTCACTAGTATATATTTCAAGTTTGATGGTTTGCACAGCTGTGTTGTTCGTGAACCATGCCTTCACCAACATGGGTCGACCAATGCACAAGTGGCTACATTAGAAGTATCACTTTAGATAAGCAGACCCATGCACCGTTATCTTAGGAGTAGGAGTAGTGTTTGATTTTGGTTTGTTTTCTTACATGTATGTTTTCTTCTTCCTTTGCATGTTTGATTGTTTGCCTACTTGTTTTCTTACTCGCTTTTCTTACAAGTTTACTTCTTCTTTCTCTTTGTTTTCTTGTTTTCTTGTTTGTTTACCTCTGTAGGTTAGTTTCGCATGAAGCCATGTGTGACTCTTGAAACAAGCCGGGTAAAGTACAAGAGAACTGGTGCAGTATCAATATTTGGTTATCTTTCATCCTACCTCTATATGAATAACTTGGTGTCTTCATTCCATGACACATCAATGGAAAATACGTGTTGTTCACAGTGAAGCTTGGTGAAAACACAATGCTTGCACGCTAACTAGTATCGCCTACTCGAGTCAGTTATTTTGGGTTAATCCTTGTTAGGGGGAAAACCTTAATAAGCACATCATAGGTATATACAAACTACTTCTCTGAAGGAAAAACCTCTTCTGCTCTCAATAAGTTAGGATCCCTCTTCTACCTCTGAAATGGATAAGTGTTATGCACAGTTGTGAAAATGAAAAATGAAAAAAATGAAAATGTGAAAAAATTTCAAAAAAATGAAAATGAATAAGGCGAAAGAAGAGAAAGGTTTCCTGTGCAGAGAGTTGATACAAGTAACTCTGTCGATGTACTGACCAGGCTCGCTCGCAGCGGGGGGATGCTTATTTTCCTGTGTGACTCTTTCGGGGTACTGTCTAGGCCTGCTGGCAGAGGAGCAACACCAAAGATGAAAACTTAAACTCTGACTATCATATGGATTGTGCACCAATATACTCCTCATCCCAGTCGAAACAACTGTGTTGGCTTGGTTGGGAATGTGTACAGACTGATCAAGAGAATAACGGATGCTACATCTTACAATCACGCGAGTGTGGAAGCTGAGATGATCAGAGGACTAAACAATACTTCCAAGATGTGTAAGCCTTGATTTTTGTGAACAAGGTCCATGCAAAGAGCTGGAGATCTACTAGTGTGTCGCCAAGTGTTATAGTAGCTACAACCACCTGCCAAAATTTTGCCTTAGCTTCATTTTCGAGCATCCCTACCAACCATCCTTAGTAGAATGTCTTATGTTGTCAAGTACATAGGCTTCAATTGAGTTTCAATGGCCTATCAGCCTGTGCATGTCAGCTTCTTTGTCTCCCTCCCCCAGGCCAGCATTCTCGACTTAGACTATTTGTTGGCTGAGACACTCCCCTCGAAAATTGCACAATTTTGGAGGGTAACCAGACATCCCTCTATAAATTGTGCAAATTAGCTAGGCAGCTTGGTGGGCTCCAGAATTGCGTAAAATAGTCAAGCAGTCCTCCTTCAGAAAACTACGCAATCTGACCCAACACTGTAGCTCAGCCAAGAAATTGCACAATCCCTCAGGGACAACTAGCCCAGCTCAACCCAAAAACTGTGCAAATTTTCCTCCCAAGTTCATAGACCAATGCATGTGCCTTCAGGTTGACATTTCCCTTTGGGACCGAGAAAAATGTATTTGCATTTAGCAACTGGAGGTTACATGCAAAGATCATTTTAGAAACCTCTCGTCAAGTTTCACTATTTCCTAGATTTGTGGCATGTGCATCATAACCACGATCTTATCAAAGCTTATGAACCGGACACTGTAGAGCTCATTCCTCACATAAACCTTACAGCTCTGACATCCCACATCACATCTAGGAGTCTTCAATACTTTTAGCGTAGCTGTTTCAGGGTAAGTCTGATTTTCATGTCTTGCATTGTGTTTCTGTCACTTTTTTTGTTTCGCTTTGTGTGAGTGTTGTCTGCTTGATTTCATAGAGCGCTTGTTGTCATTTTAATGTATGTTAGCTTGTAGATGCACCATTTTAGTTTTCATTTGCATCTCACTGTTGTCACATGCATGACACTTTTTTTTTGCACCAAAGGTCATCATTGTAGTGACCTACTTCACAAACATGCATGTTTTCCAATTTTCTGAATCATGCAATTATTATTTTCATACATGACTATTCACTCTTGTTTACACTTAGTTTCACCATGCATTCAGACTTCTCATTTTTTCAGTCGCCTGTCAGCGGGTCTGGGCTACCTTAGCCCAGACCTTGCCTTGCCCGGTTAGCATTGCACATTTTTGGAAGTGAAGGCTCTGCTTTCCCTCCAGAAATTGTGTAAGTTTGTCCCAACATTGACCTCCAGACTTGCATTGCGCAATTCTAGGTGGCAGTGCCTTGTTGGCCCCAGAAACTGCACAATGGAGTTTGATGGTCTACATGTCACTACTAACTGAAATTGTGCATTGTGAATTTTCAGTCCTCAGCAGGCTAGGATGGAATGTGCATTGCATAACTCCAGTAGCTAGTCAGCCTCCCAGCCTTCCGCTGAAAATTGTGCAATCTTCATAGATAGTGACACATATATGTTGCATTTCATTCCTGAGTGTTGATATGTCTCCAGGTATCATAGGTGTTCTTCTGCTTCTCAGCAACACATGTAAAATGGCTTCCAGGAGAGCAAATTCAAAGAAACCCTTCATAGGACAACTGGGGATGCAGTCGATCAAGTGTCTATGAACTTGCCTATCTATGAAGACCTCACGTTGTTCATAGATAAGGATATAAAGATGAAATGACAATGGCATCACAGTCAGTAGCACCATCAGCAACAACAGAAGGTACCAGACCTGCGTGCGACAAATGCAAGAGAAAGGTTGTTGATAGTGTAGAGGCAGAGAAAAGTTGCAAGTTCAAGAAGATCCACTTGTGATGAAAGAAACTTTGAGGACTGAGGCTATGAGGCGACAACACTACAAGAGTATTGTGCAAAGGCAAAGAGAGAAACAAAGAAGGAGTTGCAGGTGCTGAAGTGGAAACTCAAGGAAGAACAGGAGCTACATGGATGAGAGAGGGAGTTGCAACATGAAAAGGTACAATACGAGGCGCAACATCCACAGACTGATGAAACTGCACCCATACAAGTTATACACCTATCCCAACAGCTAGCACAGTGCACATAGGGTGAGCAGTGCCATCGATCACATGAAAGGGTGTTCAGGACCATGGGTGTCATTGTGCGCATGCATGCAATCCCACCCATTGTCACACTCACCAAGGTGACAACAACAACCAAGTCCAACTCAAGCTGAGCATGTATTTCGATAGGTTGACATGCATAGTCACCAGCACACACTTAAAGATTAGCGAAGACACTATGCATCAATATGTTGCTGGTCCAATGGAATTGAATATGATGATGCACATGTTATCAGACGAGTTGGAAAGAAGAGCCATATCAGTGTACCCAGATGCAATGGGGGCAAGAGTTTGCTTACAGTAGGATGTCACCATTGAGCATGCGGACACCATCATGGATGACCAAGCTTGGCATCAATTCGCCACCGTCGATCCTCGCAAGGATATTGAAGAGTTGGTCTTACCACAACTGTCTGAGTCTTAGTGATAGCTTTCATGGCTTGCTCAAGCCTATTTTGTCTCACATGGGTACATGTGAAGATTGTATGTAACATCTTGTAAAGTGAAAGTCCAAGTGTCAATAGTTGAATGTAACAATCATGTAGTAGTTGAAGAGTGATGAGGGTAGGTGAAGAGTCACAAAGGGGAACGTCAAGGGTCACCCCACCCTTTGCTATTTCTAGAACCTCATAAACCAATCTTCCGATAGGAGTATCTTAGAGAAAGCTTTGAGAGTATTGTAATGAGCCTTGGCTTCCCCACAGTGCAAAGCTAGTACATCTCCTTGGAGGAGCAGGCGGCAATGACTGTAACGTACTGTTATTGGGATAATGGTTGGTCATGGTTGTACTTTATGAAGGGAACTTTCACTTCTTAATATAAGAGAGCCAACACGTTTCATGAATATGTTGTTATTGTATTTCAGTTAACTTGGTTAATATAATGATATATGTATCTTTTTTCTTACGCATGTATGTATATACTATTTTTTTATATGTATGTGTGAATCTTACTGAAATGTGTTGTTGGCTTAACCATCACTTTGGATTGTTGGTTCACCTTCCTTCCAGTTTGTGATGCATATTTGCTTATGTGTTCACTTCCAAGTTGCATGTTTACATAGGTTTCCAAGGGGTGCAATTATTCCACCTTCCGTGTGTTAGAACCATTCATGAACCTTCCTCGGATTGTTGCACATGTCACACCCTTGCTACCAACAAGGACATCTTACTTACCTCAGCGTGCAACCGTGGTCAAGGCAATACCACACGACCCATTGCTGGGACTCCTACACCAAACGATTTGAGGTCTAGTTGGGACTTCTTACCGGGGATATCCTCTAACATGTTGGCGAGTCTAGTACCGTCAATAGTATCACAATGGTGCGGTAAAGCATAGTAACCAAGACTTTGTTTACTGCCTCAACCTGGTCATTGGCTTGTGGATAATAAGGAGTTGAGTTTTCGTGATGCAAACCCAACTGAGCAGTGAGCTTTTCCATCAAGTAATTGTAGAAATAGGATCCATGATCAGTAATTATGGGTTGAGGGACACAAAATTGAGCTATGACATGGTTGAAAAGAAATTGAGCAGTAGTTCTATCCTTAGCATCACGTGTGGCCATCGCCTCGACCCATTTAGTGAAATAATCAGGCTAGAAATAACTAACACGAAGGATTTTTTAAGGAGTAACATATCCTAACATGTGACCACCACAAGCCCTAGAGTGATAGTCATTTAGGACTCTCTCAGCTTCCTTGAGTGTCAAACATCTACGAAGGATAGAATCGACACCAACAAGGTACAAAGTATCACCAATGATTCGATAGGGCCGGGACTAATGACGAATTCGATAATGTTGAGAATTGGACAACTCTGATCAAAAAATTTGGGTTTGGAGATAGACAATAATATCCCCGTACCATGGGTCAAGAGTGCTAATGAGAAAGAGAGTCTCGCTAGGAATGATCTTGTCAAAAGTCGTGGATGTAGTTGCGGAGGGGAGGTCACAAATTAACTCAGCGAAAACCAGTGATTTCTTTGATTTGGCAATAGAAAATTCCAAATCAAACCCTTGAAGGATAATAATCCATTTAGAATACTTTCCTCTCAGTAACTGACGAGTCAGAATGTAGGTCTTGAGGTTGCAGTCAGAAATCACTATGGTTTTCCACAAGAGAATATAGTGTCGAAAATGTTGAACATTGCAAACATCTCCTAAATCTAGTTTCTCAACATGGGTGTATCGAGTCTCGATATCAATAAGATTTCGGCTTAATTTAGTAAATCATGTGTTCATTTGCATCATCACCTTACACCAGTACCATGGAAATAGTACTATCGGTTGCGGCCAAGTACAAGAAGTAATCGCGGTAATAATTGGGGGGATGCAGTGAAGAGGTACTAATGAGGGTGTTCTTTAACGCATTGAAATATTTTTGAGAGATTTCATCCCAAATAAATGGGATCCCCTTTTTTAGCAAACAAGTAAATCCCTTTGCAAGTTTAGCATAATTGGGTAAAAAGGGATGAAGGAAATTGTCTTTCCCTTGTAAGCTCTGCAACTAGTGTAAAGATGATGGAGGGGGTAAATTCACAATGGCCTCAACTTTGAGGGGGTCAATCCGGATGCCTTCCTTAGATACCACAAACCCTAGAAGATGACTAGATTCGACGTAGAAGACACACTTACATGGATTTAAACAAATATTGTAGTGTCTACAGTGAAGAAAAAATGCTCGAAGGTGGTTAGGATGATCATGACGCTTAGAAAAATGGGTTGGTAAGTCATCAAGATACGGTTGAATGATGTTATTGATATCATGAAAAGCATAGGACATCACTCGTTGGAAGGTAGTGCCTACATTTTTCAGACCAAAAGGGAGTTTTTGTAGGCAAAGGATCACCATGGGCAGATAAAAGAAGTTTTATGCTGATCAGCGGGAAGAATGTTAATATGGTTGTAGCCAAAAAAATAGTCTATAAAAGAAAAAATCTCACTCTCGGCACATTCATCAATGGTTTTCTCTATAAAAGAATTTGGATAATTATATTCGGACACGCTCAATTGATATCACGGTAATCAACACAAACACGAATAGTCACTTGTTTTTTAGTCACAGGGACAATGTTTGAAACCCAATATGTCAATGGAATGGGGTAAATGAAACCAACCTTTATAAGTTTTTCAACCTCTCCCTTTATAGAGGCTACCTTTCTAGGCTGCACTGGGTGAAGTCTATAATGAACAGTCTTTGCATTTGGATAAGTAGGAATTTCATGCACAACTATACTTGGATCTATGTGAATCATTTCTTCATATGACCAGGGAAAGACATCGAGAAATTCCTTAAAGAGGGCATTGTAAGTCTTGATCTCATCTGGAGAACAAGAGACCCCGGCATGGATGTTTTTGATAATTCCTAGTTTAACAGAAATGTCGATGGGTATCATAGTAGTAATAGTCCCCATGTTTCCCACAGACAAAACTTCATGCACCATAATAGGCATTTGAATTGAATGGGTCAGTGTATGGGAAACAAAGGTATCTAAACACGATGAATCTTATCCGATACTCGAGAGAAATGATGAACGATGATGCGCATCATTCCAGGGAGTTTCCTCAAGATACATAACCTCGATGATACTCTCATCATTGGGAAATGTCTCGTTCAAGGGATCCAGAGAATCAAAAGAACCAAGTCAAGGGGATTGTGAATATGCATCTAGATGCATACTAAGAGTAGCATGAATTCAAGAAGTGACCGTTGAAGCCAAAATAATAGCTTGATAGGCTTGTTTTGTTGGGTTGAGTGACATGACATCCCAAAAATAATCAACGTGATTGGGAAGAGGAACAATCCAAGGATTGTAGGAAGTGGAGATCATGTTGATGGAAGTGACGTTTGGAGGTGGGAGGGAAAATTTTCCAATAAGAGCAGAGTCTTTAAAAAGACCCGCCCAACACTCTCATAAGGGATGTCAGCATTTCCCACATATGGCACATTGTCATTTGAAGAGCTAGAAGAGAAAAAGGTGAACTGATCAACGGTGACTATTTTCCCCTCATGAGGAAAACAGAGCACACAGAACAAAGAAGAAACCACGAAAAACATAGCATGAATCCAACTTCGACCAAGTAGAAGGTTATAATTCAAATTTGCATCAATGACTTCTACTTCTAAGTCAATAGTTTGTCCTTCCAATGTTATGGGAAAGTTCGTGACAATACTATAAGGACAAGATCCTCTACCATCAAAGGCTTCTAAGGTGTTACAAGACTGGTTGAGAGGTGAATAGCCAATAACTTTCCAGCATGAGACAAACATGATGTAGGTGGAAGCACCCTCATCAATCACAGTCTCATGAATCGTCTTCCCTTTAATAATGACTTGGATTAAAAAGGAAAGTTGATGTGGAAGACGTGGAACATGATTTTCCAGGTCAAAGGTAATCAACTCGAATTAGTAGGGTCAATTCCTCCTATAATGGATAGTAATTATTTCCTTTGTGAAGGATAACTCTGGAGGACTTCCAAGCCAGACATTGTTGAAGGTGCTTGAGCTAAATATTCGACAATATTGTAATGTTGGGTAGCTTGCAAATTCGTATTGTAAGATGATTTCTGAAGGACATCTTTGGGAGGTTGTCGGATAACAGAGTCATTACTAGGTATCTCAGTATGAAGAGGACTAGAACTGGATGGAGTAGAAGTGGAAGGTGTATCAGTAACTTCTTTCTCCAGAACATGTTTGGGAGGAGTCGGATAGTCTTTTGACAAAGTGGCAACATAAGTAGGTACCATTCCATGCATATAAACTTGAGAACCCAAAGATTTAGAATATTGTGGTTCTTCTACCAATTGGGTTTGTTGTGATGGAAAAGGTTCTTTTAGTACAGTCGGTGTCCCTTGAGTGCCTTTTAGCAAGCGACTAACTTCCACACAACGTGGAAAATCCTTGGTATAGTGATCTTCCTCACAGATAAGGCAAGGATATTTGGGCTTACGTTTAGATCCATCATCAACAAATTATTTCGAAGGATCCTGTTTTGGGGTATCAGATTTTGCTTTTCCTTTACCCTTATTTTTACCTTTTGAGGCTTTGTTTGTCACGTAGACTGAACAAAATTAACGTTCAAGGTTTTACCAAGATTTGGAGAGGGATTCGAAGGAGGATTGGATGAAATAGTTGAAACGAATTTCTACTTCAAAGAAGCTTTACTAGAAGTTTGAGTCACTGACCCAATAATACCATCGACAGGTGGTACGTTTGGAGGTTTAGAAGATGCCGGATCTGTAGATTGTCTCGGAGCATGACGAAAGAGATCATATAATGTGCCAGATTAGGAATATAACAAATCTAAATATTGGGCATGGGCAATGGCTTGATCTTCGGTCACACAACCACCCATAGCTATGTCCTTAGAAATTTTATTAATTAACGATTTGGTAAACCTTTCAGTTAACAACTCATTAGGTATATCAAAATTGATAAGGTGATGCTGACGTCTCCACTCATGGATATGATCAGGGATGTGGGTAGCAATATTATGTTTCAAAGATGTAAGAAAATGGGTACCAGTTTCATATAAAACTAGTAACTGGAAGTGAGTAAGGAAGGCCATGTCCAAATAGTTGAAGTCTCAATAGGTACCTTGAGGTAACGTGATGTACCATTTCATGGTAGCTCCCATAAGGGTTCACTGGAAAAGACGTAGATGAATGGAGTCCTCAACCCAGGAATTGGATGAACACCATAAATGGTAATTCATAAGATGGACCTAGGGGTCTTCTCCACACTTTCCTTCAAATTTTGGACAATCTCCAGGAATCTTAGTAGGAACTAGAGGCCAATATGGTGAATGGAGAATTGGATCATTTGTGAGTCTTGAGACATCCGGTAGTTCCAACGTTGCTAGAAATGGAAATTGTGGATTAAAAGGAATGTGAGTCCTCTGATAAGGTCCATCTTGTGGATTCCAACCTTGTTGGTATAGGTTATTCCCCCAAATGGGCAGATTTTGACCATAAGGGGCTTGATATTTCCCCCACTAAGAGCTATTATGACCATACAAAGGTGGATTTTACCCCCACAAAGGTGTGTTTTGACCCGAGTAAGGTTGATATTAACCCGTCATGGGCCGTTGAGAACCATAAGGTAGATAAACAGCTTGCGAAGCATATGGATTATAAGGTTGTTGTTGCAATTGCTGACCCTGATGGTAAAAATGTTAGCCCTGCTGCTACAGGGGTTGAGCTTGTTTCTATAAGGGTTAACCTTATTGATACAAGGGTTGGTTATTCTATTGCAAGGGTTGTCCTTGTTGCTAAAATGGTTGTTGATAAAGCCATTATTGCACATAAGCTCCTTGTTGTACATAAGGTTGTTTTTGTTTGAAAGTTCCTTGTGGAATTTATTGAGTTCCAAGTTGGTACTGATAAGTTCTAGCTTGAAATTGACCAGATGCCTCGAATGAGGGATTTGAACCAGGCTGGTTCTGGGGGCATGCCTGTTGAGTAAAGGGTGGATTTTGAGGTTGTTGTGAGCCATATGAAGGGTATCGTTGCTGGTAGGGTATCTAGGATGAGAGAGGTTGTTGATACGGGATTTGGCCTGATCCAGATGGAATAGATGATCCACTAGGATAAGGTACACTACCAACATTTTGACTAGCTCCCGTAGCGTGAGTTTGAGATCAACTCTAATACGTTCCACTCGAAACGGGAGGTACATATGGAGGAGGTGGTTTTTCCACCCATGTGGTGGGATAGGTGGTGTGTTATAGACATTTTTGTGCCTCGCATCATGGAGCATGAAATGTCAATAATCACAGGGATCCTCAGTCCCTAAACATGTTGTTCTTACCCCTAAAAGAACAAGGTCATCAAACAACAGCACTTCCAATCAGTTCTCCACCTGAAAACACTTCAAAACAGGCTTATTTTGGATCATGTCAGCTGCTCCACTGAGCTTCTGCGCTGGAATGCAACTGTCCCTCCTTGTACCTGCGCTGGAAGTCAAGATTAATGAAGGCTACCTGCGCTGGGCGAGATTGGCCAAGTGGCACAGTCATTCTGCAAGGTGTCAACTGCCCAGGAAGCTTCCAAACTGACACTTGGTTCATGAGATTCGCCCTGTGATGAGTAAGAGGTACTTGATCACCATGTGTAAGCAAGGATCTCCAAGTGGACTCAAGAACTGAAGATTAACTGAAGAGGGAGAGGACACTAGTCAGCTCTATGCCAGCCTCAAGCTGACTCATCCTCTCTTCTTCTCTCCTATATATAGAGCTCTTCTATGAGGTCTAGGGAGGCTGGAATTTTGTGTAAAGCAAGGAGGTGCTGTTGGTTTACAGTTAGAGCTATTGGGTGATTGTTTTACTAGAGGTGAAGAGGAGAGTTCTTGCTGCTAGGGAGGTGCTGCTGGATTGGAGCCATCATTGGTTGTAACCTTCTCAGAACCCTGTTACTTCTATCAATAAAGTTTTGCATGGTCTCCTATATACTTGTATTGCATTGATGTATTGTATTTACATGTATATTTGATTCATCCTAATCCATGCTTCAGTTATGAGTACATGTATCTTGTAGTTTGCTCTCTTGTTTTGTGCAGGATCTGTGTGTAGCTGGACCGGAAAAGAGAGCAAGGAGCTGGGAACAAGAGACAAAGAGAGAGGACAAGGATCGACTAAGCTAAAGACACCAGGTTGGTTAATCTTTCTTCATTCTCTCTGTACTTTCATAAAGGAAATCATCAAAACTTTACTTTCAGTTCTTGCTAAAGACTGTCACCTTTAGAGTAGGGATAGGGTCATCCGCATCGGATACTTTTCCCCACAACATGGTGGCACATATTTTCCACTTAATGGAGGACCTGAGGAACCTATAGGGACATTAACTGTCCCAACTGTAACTATCATTTTTATAGGAACTGAAGAAACTATAGCCGGAATAGGAATTTGAGAGGCCACACTTGAAACAAAAGGGCCAGAAGTAGGCATGGTTCCCGACAACCAAGTGGGATTCTAATAAAGTGAAGATGCACTTGGAGTACCTGAAACCAATGGAGCCAAAGAGGTATAACCAGGTGGAAAGAAAGGTTCACTGCTTTTAGGTGGTGGTTGAGGTGGTACACTTCCCATATATAGAAAACCTTCAGGTGGAAAGTCATATTCACAATCATCGCCAACACCAGGATTGTGAGTGACTGAGACTTATAGAGGACCTCGAGGAGAGGTTGGAAACTGACCTTCTTATGCCATGGGTGGAAATAGTGGTGAGGGGGAATTCAAGATGATGGTGGAGATACCTCCAAAGGCACACTAGGATTATCGTATGGACTATATGACCATTGAGGAGATCTGACCAATGGGTCCAAAGAGAGAATTCAGAGGGAATAATATAAACCTTTGTGGACTCTTAGGAATTAATGGGTCAGATTCCTGATATGATGAGTCTCGAGGTGGAGGACAAGAAGCAGGGGGTTGAATACTTGGGATAATTCCAAGTTCAAGACGTTGGTCTTCAAGTAGCTGTGAAATCTCAGGATGAAATCCTTGTGATGACCCTTCAGTGTCAAATGATGAAGGGGAAATGTAAGGTGAACCCGATGGTTCAACCACGATGATTTTCTCTCAAAAACAATATGGGGTGGTTGATTTGAGTCTATAATTAAAATTTACTATTAATCAGGTAATATGAGGCCAATGATAACTGCATAGGTAAGTCATGTTATCATGGGTAGTTAAATTTTAGAAATTAAAAAGTTAAAAACCAGAAATAAATCAAAAAGGGTGTACTAGGCAAGAGGGTTTACCAAGTATCCATGAACAATTATATACACCTTAGTCGAAACCAAGAACTTAACGTATGATAGTCAATCTCCCCGAATGTTGTGCTCTGTGTATCATGTCTACAAGGCAACTGACTCGGTTACATGAGGCTAAAGGATAGAAACATAGTGCGGTCTCCCAATATATAGTCGATGGTACAGGGAGCACAAGTACATGTTAGCGTTGTCTAATGCATAACTGTTTGGTGAGAGTGTTCCCATATACTTGCCATACTAGAGTGCCTCTGATATACCCAAGACTACTGGAGAACCTTTGATATACTTCCGTACTGGAACGAGATTTCACCCCCAAGATACAATGCAGGTAGTTAACGACAACTGCTAGGTTTATAGACACTAGAACATGTCTCGAGCCTAGACCTCTAAATGTTTGCGTTAAGTTCAAAATGCTCCTTAGGTTAATTCAATAAATTTTAATGTTGTTCTTGAATTATGTTTCAATTTTGGGCTCAAAAAATGTCACCTAAATCCTAGAATGCAACTATATGAGAAAAGGAAAGTTTTCACTTCGATGAATGTTATACTAGCAAGGGAAGAGAGTTCAATCAATTAATGCATCAAACAAGAGAATTCTTCAAACAATGTGCGACCACTAACTTTTATTTTCAAAATGCAATATGAAAAAGAAAAACTTAAACTTCACTTTCACTATCCACCATGCAATCTATTGAAAGCAAAAATGACTTTTACTTTACTAAGATGCACTTTAACTAAATGATGTTCGCCTTGATTTTATATGCTCTAATGCAGTTAAGCTAAAGAAAAAAATGGATTTTTTGATTCAAATGCTCCTAATGCAAACAATGCACCAATCAAAGCAACACCAAATCAAAAAACATAGCATTCAATGAAAATGTATTTCACTTGATCTTTTGAATAGATAAACAAAAACACTATTTTAAATTTGTAAACCAAGTAATGTAATCTATGCTTAATTAATAAGAAATATGAGTTTCAAATGCAAGATAACCTAATAAAATTGAAAAGAAACTTTGCAAAAGAAAAACTGAAACTAATGGAAATCAATGTTTCAAATGATTTTACCAGATAATTAGACCTAAACAATCAACAAGCCACATACTCAAAGACACTCACAAGTGGAAAGTGATAATCAAATGACCTATTAACCCTAAAATCAATCCAATTGTAGTCAAACACTTGAAAGTTCGAAAATGTAAGAATTTTCTAATGAAATTTGGTAATCAATCAAAACATTAATAAATCCAATCCTACAGGACAAGACAAGACCTTAGGGGCTTAGAAACACTCGAGTTTGATAGAGAAGCCCTAGATTTTTTTCCAATCTCTGACATCAGCACGGATGTTATGGCCAAACTTGCACTGAAGAGGGGATCAACATGATTGTTTTAAGAAAAAACACGTTGGCAACACTACTGTCAAAGAAAAAAGCACGTTGACCAAGGAATAAGGAAAAAAATAAAAATATTTCTGAAAAAAATCCAAACTTAGCACTCTAAGGTAGCAATTAGTGATTGCGGAGACCTATATAGACTCAAACTAACTAAGAACTCGATGGTCAACCAAATTGATCAAGAGATTAGTTGATAAAAGAGGATGAAGAGGATATAGCTTCCCTAGTGGAGTCACAATTTTTTTGTGATGGTAAATCCCCTCTACGGACAAAGTCAATCCCTTTAGCCCAATGAGTGGGTCTAGCAACAAACTAAACAAACTAACATACACTTTCCTAGCTTATGTTTAACAAATTTAAAGAGAGAGATATGCCTACCTTGCTCTGATGCTAATCGACCAGTCCTATGGAGATGACTTTGATTCTTTCGTTCCACTCCTCGCTCTTTACTTCTTTCTCACATCCGAGTACCTACAAGGAAGATCAAAGAGATATGCAAGATACAAGAGCATATATGGCATACATCAAACATAAACTACTTAATAGATCAAGGAGTATTAAGCTAAAAGCATAAACATTTACACAACTATGGAAAGTGAATATTATATGTATATATTAATAATCTAAAATGGGAAGAATAAAGCCTATGCCTTGATGTTGGAGACCTCCTTTTGGTGGATTTCCAAGTCCAAACAAATACTCTTCAAGCACCCCTCTGTTGTTGGGAAAAGTATCCAATACGGAATGACCCTATCCCACTCTAAGGGTGATAGTACCTCAGCAACAACCGAATGCAAAGCTATTCGAGATTACTTCTTTATGAGATGTAAGAGAGGGGAGAAAGAGATCCACTAACCGTTGTCTTCCGCTAATGATTGATCTGATCTTCTCTCTTTGCTGCTTGCTCCCAGCTCCTTGCTCTTTCGCTGGCCCAGCTACACAAAGATCCTGCAAAATGACAAGAGAGGGAAACTACAAGAAGCATACATTCATAATTGATTCAAGGATTAGAATAAATCAAATATACAAGTATCAATACGCCATTGAGACACATGCATATAGAAGAACCTCAAATGCTTTATTAATGGAAGAAGTAAAGTTCTGAGAGTGTTACAACCATAAGAGGCCCAATCCAGCAACACCTCCCAGTAGAAAGAAATCTCCTCTTCACCTCCTTCAAGCAAATCACCCAATAGTTCTATACTCAAACCAACAACACTTCCTTACATTCACAAGATTCCAGCCTCCCTAGACCTCATGAGAGAGCTCTATATATAGGAGTTTTGGAGAAAGGATGAGTCAGCTTGAGGCTGGCATGAAGCTGACTAGTGTCATCTCCCACTTCAGTTATTCTTCAGTTCTTGAGTCCACTTGGAGGTTCTTGCTTCCACTTGGAGATCTAGATCCTCTTACTCATCACAAGGCGAATTCCCTGATCCAAGTGTCATTTTGGAAGCTTCCTGGGCATTGACACCTTGAGGAATGACTGTGCCACTTGGCCAATCTCGCCCAGCGCTGGTAGCCTTCATTAGAGCTGACATTCAGCGCAGGTACAGAGTGGAGCAGTTGACATTCAGCGCAGATGCTAGTGGAGCAGTTGACATGATCCAGAATTAGCTTGTTTTTGAGTGTTTTCAAGTGGAGAACTGATATTTAGTGCTGTGGTTTGCTGACCTTGTTCCTCTAGGGGTAAGAACAACATGTTTAGGGACTTTGGATCCCTTAGATTACTGAAATTTCATGCTTCATACTGTAAGGCACAAAAATGTCTATAACAGTTGCCCCCTAAAGTATGAGGTCGTTTATCGGGTGAAATGCTTTATCAGGAGGATCCGAAGTTCATTCAATCGATGAGAGGTGACCTGTAATAAAATACAATGCAATACATTATTTTTCATTCTGCTTTCATGATCTAGTTGATGCAGGCATTCCCATGCTCAGCTTTATAAATTCATTTTGGTACATAGAACAGACGATTGTCTGATGTTAGACTGATAATTCTCTGCTGAAATTATCATCCTTTGAGTAGGATGATCATCTGCTGCAATGATGTACATGTCAAATGTCTTTATGTTTCCTGAATATATATCGCAGCCCGGATGGATGAAACTAGATCCGGGGTCTTCAAACTCGTTCGATCTTCACTCTAAGTACAAGTCGATCCATGTGAGAATTGCGCTGAAGTCGAACATGGAAAGACATCGCTTGATTACCGGTCAATAATGTAAACCGTTAACAAGCGCGAGAGGAATCACCGATAATGATAATGACCCTCAAGGTACTGCAGTACAATTCACGTGGTGTGAATAAAGGACTTGGCGTCAAACACCACGCAAAATCTTCTGGTCGAAGGTCATTGATGTATACCTATCGCCGGAAGCGAGAAACTTGCCATTGAGGCATGCAAGCTTCAAAGTACTGAGGGGGGTGTTCCTAGATCAACTTCTTGGATAATGAGTTGAAGTCGACAAGAAGCGATCCGTCAAAGGAGGGCCTTAATGAATCCCACATTAGTGACATGGAACGGAGTTAATGATTTTAGTGGAGGTGAAAACAATCTGTGAAATATGATTCAGGGTGGCGATCATGGGTGGATGAAGGATAATGTATGGCAGTGGATGGGACACGGTTTGACTCTTTCTGAACAACATCTCTTGAACATATAACGACACCGATGCGATGGATCGGTAGCATTACCCCAAATGTGGATGGTTTGGCGAGGACCATGGTGATGAGACCGGTGAATGAAACAACCCAACTCGATGTGATACGGAGGAAAAGTGTCATGTTCAAGAGCGACTTGCTACCATTAAAGCTTTGAGGTTCTCCCAATTTTTCCCCAGTCATTTCTGACCAGTACCTCTTTATTTTTGTCAAGCTTGAGGAGGATAACATATGCTTGTTCTATAACCTGCCCTTCGGGCAAGCCCATCGCTATGTTTTAACGAGCCTAGCGATAGGGAAACTCGTTCTCGTCTAAAGACAAGTTTGTCGCTATTTAATCATTTTAACGAGTCTAACGACAAAGAAAACTCGGTCCTTTTCATTTTTAGAGAGTCTGAAAAGGTACAGAAAGTTAACTCCAAAATTCCTTTTTCGTCATCTAATCCCTTAAGTCCGAAAAAGTATAAAACAATACAGAAGGGATGAGTTTTCGATAATTTTAACGAGCCAAATAAAACAAGCGCTCGACCTTTTTGTGTAATAATCCCTCAGGTCCAAAAAGATTAAAATCTAGAGGAGGGATAGCTCTTCTGGTCACTTTAACGAGCTGGAAGGCCAAAACTCGGCAAACTTTTCATATTTTACGAGTCAGGAGAAAAGAGCTCAAAGAAGACTCGTCTTTTGAGGAACGAGTGATAAACAGGGATAGCAGCAGATTCCAGGTACAGGTTGGAATTTTCCAATCACGGCAGTGTCACAAGGGTGGCTAAGTGAAATCACTCTTCGCAGCTGTTCCTCAAAATGGGTAAACAATCATATGGAGGTGAACGATTGGCCAAATGGAATGGAGGTGGCGGGGGCAAACACGACCAAGGATTTTTATGGCTAATAAATTTACGATCAAAATGGTTATTTACCGGAATAGGTTCATTTTTTAATGAGCTTAAACTCTGGAGAAAACTCTTGCTCAATCTTATGTTTATTTTTTAACGAGCATGAACTATGTGCTAAAACTGCTCGGATCTCGCTTTTCTATTTTTTAACGAGCATAAATTCCGCAGTAAAACTGCTTGATATACCAGTCATAAGATAAGAAATGTCTCCTGTGAGATAGCTATTTTTTATGGAGCTTTATCTCACGAAGCTATGCTCCTCATATCCCTTCTTTATGCAATTTTGGAAACGGCTAATCCAAAAAACAGATAAATAACCGCTCTTAGCTTGCACTCCAAAAGGTTTGCATGCCCCCAGGTATAAAATACAATTTCAAGGCACTCCAAGAGAACAGCTACTTGTGATAAGAGAGCAGCTACTTGCGACAAGAGAAGAACACTACTCAAAGATAAAACATGGGTGTTATTGAGGGAGGCTTGCCTCTTTCTGGTTACCCAAAGATTGTTTTGTTAACCCCATCAAACGAAAACATTTCCTCGGCACTGTCTACCGAAGTAGACAATGGTGAATGACCTTTGTCAAACAAGTAACCTTAACAAAAGAATCATGTTCTAGAACAACCCCTCTTCCATCCATGGACGGGGTACGGACTAGTCATATTCTTTCGCGGAAATTCTACTTTATACCCAAGGTTTCCTCTGCCCGAAGCAGACCAGGATGCATGCCCACTGGGTTCCAGTCCCATCTTTCCGAATCACTCGCACTCATCGGGAAGGAGGACTGGGGGTGGAGACATTTCTTGGGTGAATAGACCATTAAGGGTTGGTATGTGACTATTTGCGATGCGTGATCGCGGAAATGAAAGTTGGTCTACGAGCTTGACCATTCTTCCTTCGTGTGGAAAACACATTACTCTAAAGAGTGAGGAGACTATAGCTCCCATGCAATATATATAGTCTCGTCCAAGGAGTAGGTTATAATCCAAGGGTCCTTGAACAACCATCACGTTCATTTGAACGGTCTTCCCTTTCAATGTAACAGGTACATTGGGGAGGATCCCTTATGGTCAACTGGTTCCTTTATCAAAACCCGAGAGATTTCTTATCTCAGGCAAAAGCTCCGGGGAACCCAGTGCTTTCCAAGCAACAGAGGAAAGGATACTCACAGATGCCCCTTCATCAATGATAGTTCCAGCCATTACCATTCTGTAGATTTGGACCATGATTCTGAATGGTATACTGGCTGGCAACCGGGGTCTGCCTAGTTGGTTCCAATCAAAGGATACAACCAGGTTGCTTGGTGGTGGGACCGAATATACGGGCGGATATGACCCTGACAATGTTCCTTCCTGCGATAAAGGAATGGGCGCATTGCCCTGATGCTCATCAGAATCTGTGTTGATGAAAAGAATCTGGATGGTGTCATCCTTATTCTCTTCAGTGAGGGTGTCATTTGAAGATCAATCTTCAGTGACGGTGTCATTTGAGGATGAAACCTCTGAAGGAAGAACCGGGTCAACTGCCGTATCGACCTTTAGACTTTCGTCTGGTCTGGATTCAGTAGGTTCATTTTCAATGACTGACGCTTCAGCTGACCACTTGAGCGGGCCAGCTGTATTTTCAACCAACGAAGGACTTGGCACGAGTTTTTTGTATCCAAGAGGAAGTCTCAACGGTGAAACCGGACGATCTTCCAAAACTCCCTTCGCTTCGTCTAAGAAGGGACAACGGTGGATGGCGTGATCGCCTTTACACAGTTTGCAGGGGGATCTTGCTCCCCCTCTTTGTCTTGAACCTTCACTTTCGCTGGTTGATGGTAAGCATTCAACATGGCTATCAGAGGTTGATGCTCCCGAATTGTGCAACCGAGGGGACCAACCCCTTAGTATCCGGGGAATACAAGGACAATCTCTATGGAAGTGGTCTCCTCTACATATGACACATGGCGATTTAGGCCCGGTCTGTGCTGTGTGTGGATTTTTGTCAGATGTCTTTTGCTTGCCCCCAGTCGCCTTAGGCTCCTTCTTCTTCTTCTCTCTCTCCTTCTTCTCCTTCTTCTTCATGGGAGCTTGGCTTTTGCCGGCTCTACCTTGCGAAGATGAAGGATCGGAGGAAGAGTTATAGGAAGTAGAAGGTTGGTGGGCAGCTCTAGACTGATCTAACTGTTGACTCGACTGTTCAGGAACCATGGTGTTCTGAACTACATTGGTTGAGAATAGCCAAATAGGCAGGCCAATTGTCAGTCCTGGAAGCGAAAAAGTGGCCATGTGGGGCGCACCAACTTCTCCCCAAGAGGAGAAAGGACTAGGATTTCCATCATGTGGAATTCCTTGGTTGGGGCGTTCCATGTTCTCAACCTACAGATCAACGCGGGAATAGGACGTGATTATGTTCCGTTTAAAATAAATTTTATAACGATGCTTTAGACACAACTTGCTTTTTCACTTTTTAAGAGTCGAGAAAAAGCTAAAGATGACTCTAGTCTCCTTCGATGTTTTAACGAGCCCGAAGTGACAAATGCTCAGATGTACTTTTTCAGTTATAGAGTTTGAAAAAGGCCAAAAGAAACTGCTCTGGAGTTCTAGGTAGAGGGTGTGCCAAACTTTTCGCAAAACCACAGAATACGTTTTACGGTACGAGTGGTCGATCTTCGTGAATGCTGTGTTCACTGCATTGCGATCAGTAGGGCGGCCGACACGGCTTCCTATGGATAAAGGTTTTGTTCCTATAGGGGTCTCCCAATATATACGCGACGGTACGTGGGAGCACAAGTCCGTATTGATACTTATCGCTTCACCGTGGAGGAATCACCCAACCACTCAATGCTAATATATCACGTTTAACGACGCCGGAACACGTCTCTAGCTTAGACCTCTATGCGTTTGCGTTATGTTTCAATGCGTTGTTATGTAAATTCAATTTATTTTAAGGTTGATCTTGTTTAGCAGTTTGCCTTTATGGATCACCACGAGATGTATAGTAACACTCCTAAATGCAGTCTAAGATGATAAGCAAGCTTTTCAATCTTTCAACTTTGAAAATCTTAACTACTGAGGGAAAAGAAAGACAACATATTTTCACATAGATCATAGAGCACACACTAATGCACTTTTTCCTAAATCAACATGCAAGCTGTCATAATGCACATGCACAATGCAGGTATTTCTTTTCTCTTTCTTAATGTTGGTGCGATACAAAAAAGAAAGCTGTTGTATAACTTTGAATTCAATTTCAAGTGAAAGCAAACAAGCTTGTCCAAAATCAAAAGACACCTTAAGATTTACTTGTTTCGACACTAGAAATATATAAATTCAAACCATATGACGAAAGCAAAAGCTCAATCAGCTATGAACAACAAATAAACTAACTCTTAAGATCAAAACGACACTTTATCACAGGTCTAGATCTAAGAGTCCAGAACAAGACTAGTTCACTTTCGTTATGGGAAACTGTAAATGATACAAGAAATACACAAAGAACAAACACAGTTTCTTTATACAACCGAGGCGGAATAGTGGCAAGGAAAGTTGGTTTCAGATAGGTACATTGACTGGTAACAGGCTGCAAAAACAAGGGTGAAAACAGGGCAAGAAACAGCAGGGAACCCCAGTAGCACAAGGCAAGACTGGTTCAGCGCAGGTGGTACACTATCAGTTTGACATTCAGCGCAAGTAGCCCCTTCGGGAACTACGCTGAAATGCAGACAGCCTTCACACAGCCTGCACTGAAGAACGAAACTTTCGTTTCTCTTGGTTTCCGGGTCACAGATTGCTAAAAAATTCACAGTTTTTGGCCAAATCAGAAGCTATCAGTCAAGTAGACACCAAGGGATGAAAAGGAGGATGAAAAGCTATCACTAAGAGTTGTTTAGAGTCCTTGTGGATCAGATCTTCAAATCATAAACTTGCCCAGCAACTGAGCTAGAGTAGCTGCCCTCTACTTTGCATTTGAAAGATCCAAATGCAGTTCGATTCGGTACTCCCTGTGTTTATGAAATGAATAGCAAAAACACAAACAACCAACAAGATACGGTCCCTAGTGGAGTCGCCGATTTGTTGTTGGGAAAAGTATCCAATACGGAATGACCCTATCCCACTCTAAGGGTGATAGTACCTCAGCAACAACCGAATGCAAAGCTATTCGAGATTACTTCTTTATGAGATGTAAGAGAGGGGAGAAAGAGATCCACTAACCGTTGTCTTCCGCTAATGATTGATCCGATCTTCTCTCTTTGCTGCTTGCTCCCAGCTCCTTGCTCTTTCGCTGGCCCAGCTACACAAAGATCCTGCAAAATGACAAGAGAGGGAAACTACAAGAAGCATACATTCATAATTGATTCAAGGATTAGAATAAATCAAATATACAAGTATCGATACGCCATTGAGACACATGCATATAGAAGAACCTCAAATGCTTTATTAATGGAAGAAGTAAAGTTCTGAGAGTGTTACAACCATAAGAGGCCCAATCCAGCAACACCTCCCAGCAGAAAGAAATCTCCTCTTCACCTCCTTCAAGCAAATCACCCAATAGTTCTATACTCAAACCAACAGCACTTCCTTACATTCACAAGATTCCAGCCTCCCTAGACCTCATAAGAGAGCTCTATATATAGGAGTTTTGGAGAAAGGATGAGTCATCTTGAGGCTGGCATGAAGCTGACTAGTGTCCTCTCCCACTTCAGTTATTCTTCAGTTCTTGAGTCCACTTGGAGGTTCTTGCTTCCACTTGGAGATCTAGATCCTCTTACTCATCACAAGGCGAATTCCCTGATCCAAGTGTCATTTTGAAAGCTTCCTGGGCATTGACACCTTGAGGAATGACTGTGCCACTTGGCCAATCTCGCCCAGCGTAGGTAGCCTTCATTAGAGCTGACATTCAGCGTAGGTACAGAGTGGAGCAATTGACATTCAGTGCAGATGCTCAGTGGAGCAGTTGACATGATCCAGAATTAGCTTGTTTTTGAGTGTTTTCAGGTGGAGAACTGATATTTAGTGTTGTGGTTTGCTGACCTTGTTCCTCTAGGGGTAAGAACAACATGTTTAGGGACTTTGGATCCCTTAGATTATTGACATTTCATGCTTCATGCTGTAAGGCACAAAAATGTCTATAACACCCTCCAAGCTAGAATGGGTAGCATGTAAGCATAATCTCAACATAGGGATGCAACAATCAATGACCAACTGTTTGGGGATGGATGGGAGTGAATTTATAGGAAGGGCAAGGGAGTTACAGATCCAAAAAAGAGGGAGGAAGGTCCACATCTCAAAGGGAAAGCACATGATGATAAGATCAAGAGATCAAAATGGGAGATCTCGACCATATCAACAACAACCAAAATCCAGCTCGATGTTCTCGAAGGTTCTAGTGCATGAAGCTTCTCCTCCAGTTTGGGAAAACCTGCCAGAAACGGTTTAGTGTGGGTTTTCATATCAAAACCCACGCTAGCAATGCTAGGGTAAAATTTTTTAACCTTCCATTAGCACGGGCAGGAAGTGTAGCAAAATGCGCTAATGCTAAAATTTAGGATTTTAGTTAACCTTCTTCAGAACAATTCGAGGTAGTTTTCCTTTGATTATTCAGGAAGGTTTTGGTCTGTATATCATGATGGATATGCTGCACAGTTGTCAATGTTTTGGCACTTTGGGATATGGAACAGGAAGTTAACTAGAGGTGTGACAAAATATTGTGTAACAAATGGCTAGTATTCGACCCATTATTGAGGCTTGTTATGCAAACTTAGTTCTTCCCAATTAGCTAAAAAAATTCCCAGATGGATATCTAAAGAGCTTACCTAGATTAATTGGTGAACCTGGTTTGTTTGTTGAAGACCATCTAGCAGCTTTCTTAGACTTTGCTGATAACATGAATATAGAGCATGAAGATGTCTACATGAGATTATTTGTTCAATCTCTTGAAGGTTGCAATTTTAGGAAATGATTTAGACAATTGCAAGCCAATTCAATCCCTTCTTGGAATGAATTAGTTACTATTTTTAAAAACCAATAGGGTGTTAAAAAGGATCCATTTTACTATATAACTGAGTTTGATGACCTTAAAAGAAACCCTGGTGATCCCGTGGTTGATTTTATTAAACGATATAAAAAAATTTACAATAAAATGCCATTTGATTGTAAGCCACGAGTAGTTTTTGCCAAAGTCAGATTCTCTAAAGGATTTGATGATGACTTTGCTATTATGCTTAGGGAAAGAAATGTTGTAACCCTAGGAGACATGAAGACCAACGTTATTGAGGTTGAGGGAAATAGACAAGTCTTAGCCAAACTAAAAGAAAAAGCTGAAAAGGATGAAAGGAAAATGAAAGCTAGGGAAGAAGGAGGTTCTTCTTCTAAAAGAAAAACTGAGGATCAAAAAATTGATGAAATCACTTCCTTACTTAGAAATATTTCAAATAGGATTTCAAAGATTTAAACACAACCTAGAGTAGTTCAACAAGCATCAAATAGACCTCAGGCTCAATATAAAAGACCTTTTCAACCCCAGATTTTACAAAGACCCAACCCTAATCAACAAATTCAACCACCGTTGATGATTGATGATCAAGAACCCAAAGAAACTAGACCATTAGTTACTAATGACATAAATTATTTCGATGATCAATCACAACATAATGTTATAATTCCAATTTCCCATGATCATGCTTTAATCCAAAATCAATAAACTTCATAGGTTTTTAAATATCAAGCCTTTTCTGAGTTTCTAATAGCTGAATTAAACAAAAGGTATGACTTAAGGCCTAGACCAGGCCCTGGTATGCCAGCTAAGGATGTTACAATCAATGAGCCTCCAATAAAAACTGTTGAAACCCAAACAAATGTAATTCAACCATTAATTTGACTCAATGAACATAATACTTTTGAAAAAACTCTCCCAACAGTTTTCAATGTCGAAAAAGAACTAGAGAGAGTAAAAATCCCTATTCCACTATCTAAACTCTCTAAAATCCCAGGATGTAAAAACCAAGTATCAAAGTGGATTCAATCTTCAAGTATAGATGCTAAGGGGGATGTGATCAGTTTACAAGATGAAAAACCTTTGGTGGTTTTTGGTCCTAGTTCTGACATGATTGATGAGAACGTTCCTCCCTTCTATCTTACTCTCAAATTTCATGATTTTATTCTATACAACTATATTTTAGACTCAGGGGCCTCTCATAATTTGATGCCCAAAGTAATCATGGATCAATTGCAATTACAAATTACTAGACCTTATCATGATTTGTACACTTTTGACTCCAAGAAAGTTCCTTGTCTTGGACTGATAAAAGACCTAGTTGTAACTTTAGCACAAATCCCTGTAAAAAGTGTAGTACTAGACATTGTAGTCACAGATATCCCTCCCAAATTTGGAATGTTGTTATCAAGATCATGTTGTGCCAAATTAGGGGGAAATTTACAGATGGACATGTCCTATGCTACTATTCCTGTATATGGGGGTGAACACCTTAGGTTATACAGAGAGGTAAGATTCATTAACACTGCTTGTACAGATGATCAAGCAATAAATCATTTGATTTATGTTGCTGACTAGGATTTTGGATGTTTCACATTGTCATCAAATGATTTATTGCTTGATTGAACATATTGTGAACAAACCTAAATGTATAAAAACTGATGTGTGGAAGTTATACTTTGATGGGGTTTTTTTCTAAAGATGGGGTTGGAGCAGGAATCGTATTAATTTCTCCATATAGAGAAAACATAACCCAATCCTTTAAGTTGGAATTCGATGTTACTAATGATGTAGCAGAATACGAAGCCCTACTTTTAGGTCTTGAGTTGGTTAAAAGTCTGAAGGTTCTAAATTTGAGTGTTTTCAGTGACTCAGAATTAATTTTCAAACAAGTAAGAAATATATGCCAAGAAAAACATCATAGTCTTATTTCATACCAAAATTAGGTATCGGATTCCATACAAAAATATTTTGAAGCTTTCAACATCACAACAATCGCAAGAGATGATAACATTTATGCAGACACTTTAGCAGTTTCTGCAAGCTCCTTTAAAACTCCTAATCCAATGCAACTCTAATATCAAATTCAGGTAAAATATAAGACTTCAATCCATGATAATCTTAAACACTGGAAAGTGTTTGAAGATGATGAATAATTGAAGAGTTTTCTGCATGCAACCGGAGAGTTTTTAGCCTTGCAAATTGAGGAAGAAAAAATTATTGATCATGAATCAACTTACGAAGATGAATCCTCACAACTGAATAACAAGATAGCTGATCATAATATCCTCCAATTGCCAAGCAAATTCATTCCCAAGGGTCTAATCCCTCTTGAAACTCTTTTTGATCATAATGATATTTTGAAAACTTAGTTATTAAATACACTACAAGAGGATGTAGAAGATTGTAACATTGGAACTAATGAAGGAATTAAAATCTGAAAATTTCAGCATCTTTACCTGAGGACATGAAATACAAGTATATCAATCTCTTGAAACATTATAAAGATGCATTTTCCTGGTCCTATGGTGAGCTCAAAACTTATGATACAAATATTAGTGAACATAAGATCCATTTAAAACTAGCAGCCAAACCATTCCAATTGAAATTAATAAGAATAAATCCAATCTTGCTTCCAACCATATAGAAAGAATTAAAGAAATTGTTGGATGCAAAATTTATTATTCCTCTGAGATTTTCAGAAATGGATCACAAAATTATTTCCTGTAAGAAAAAATAACAGTGAAATTAGACTTTTTGTGGACTTTATTAATATGAATAAATCTTCCTTAAAAGACAATTATCCATTTTCTAAAATGGACCAATTACTACAAAGAGTTTCAAGTTCTAATAGAATTTCCATGCTAGATGGTTTCTCTGGATATAACCAAATTTTGGTAGCTCTAGAAGACAGAGAGAAAACAACATTCACCACTCCCTAGGGTACCTTTATATATGCCAAAATGCCATTTGGTTTAACCAATGCAAGAGAAACATTTCAAAGAGCTATGGATTTAGCTTTTGTTGGAAAAATCAATAAATTTATTGTTATTTATCTGGATGATCTAATTGTGTTTTCAAACTCTAATGAAAAGCACTTAAATCACTTGAGAAAGGTTTTTGATAGGTGCAGAAAATTCAGAATCTTGCTCAACCCAAAGAAATCTATGTTTTCCATAAAAGAAGGAAAGTTACTAGGCCACATCATCTCAAAAGAAGGAGTGCTAATTGATCCAAAACGAGTCTTAGCTATTGAGGTAATTGGTCTCCCCATAAATAAAAAGGAAATTCAAGATTTTTTAGGAAAGATTAATTTTCTAAGGAGATTTATACCAAATTATGCTGAAACTGTTAAGGATATTACTTACATGTTGAAGAAAGATAATGAGTTTAAATGGACAGTGTAGGCTAGATATGCATTTACATAAATCAAAAAGGCTATTTCTAAAGCCTCAATACAAGCTAGTCCCGATTATACAAAACCTTTCAAAATTTTCTCTTTTTGGCTCTGATACCACTTTAGCTATTGTTTTACTACAAAATAATGATAACCAAGATGAACAGTGAATTGCCTTCTTCAGTAAATTTATGAGAAATGAAGAGCTCAAATATGGCATTATTGAAAAACAAGCCTATTCCCTTGTACAAGCTCTAAAAGCTTTCAGGACTTATGTCTTTCATTCCCCTATTACCGCCTATGTCCCAAACAATGCTATCAAAACAATTTTGACTCAACCCGATACAAATGCTAGGAGAGGGAGATGGATAGCTAAAATTCTTGAATTTGACCTAGACATAAAATCCACTAAGCTAGTAAAAGGACGAGGTTTAGCCAAATTTTTGGTTGAATATAACTGCAAAGTGCTGGGAATAAACACTATCATGCAGGTATCAGGAGAGAAGAATCCACAAGAACCTTTTTATTTAACAGATTCAATTCCTCTTCCACTTCACATTGAGGAAAAGTTCCTGTTATATGAATGGTATGCTGTTATTGTAAAATTTCTTCATGATTTTGAATATCCTCCTGATAACACTGAAAATCAATGCAGAACTCCTAAATTAAAGCATATGAATTATTGTATTATCAATGCTAACCTTTATTGAAAAGATTCATTAAATATTTTACTTTTATGCCTGACTGAGAGTGTAACGAAAGGTTTTATTCATCAGTTTCATGAAGTAATATGTGGAGGTCATTATGCTTGGAGAGAAACAACACATAAGATCTTGAGAGTAGGTTTCTATTGGCCAAAATTGCTTTCATAGGTTGGAACAAAGGTCAAAAGCTGCATTCCATGTCATATTTTTGTTGGTAAACAAATATCAACAGCACTCTCCCTTGTTCCAATTTTGATTCAGGTACCCTTCTTACAATAGGGACTAGATTTCATTGGAGAGATACATCCAGCATCCAACAATTAACACAGATGGATCTTTACTGCCACAAATCACTGTACAAAGTGGGTATAAGTTATCCCAATAAAAAATGCTACAGACACTGATGTCATTAAATTCATTGAGGAAAATATATTATCTAGATTTGGTTGACCTCATGAAATAGTCACTAATAATGCACAGGAATTTAGTAGTTTTAAACTGATAGAATTTTTCCAGAAATATCAGATCCTTTTGCATAATTATACTCCATACTACCCTCAAGCGAATGGAATGGTAGACTCATCTAATAAAATCTTGGTAAAGGTAATAAAAATTTTCCTAGCAAGTCACAAGAGAAATTGGGACAGTCATCTTAAGTACTATTGACTTCATGGGCCCTGACATAGGTTCAACGTTAAGAAGCCAAGAAAATCCCTAAACTACTGGCCCTTTTGGAATCAATCTGTAGAGTGCGGACTGAACTCTCACCCGAAGCAGTATGGGGGGATGCAAGAACCAAGTTTCTATACCCTGAGATGGTTGTGATGTTGGTTATTTTCCCTAACCTTCCTTCGCACAGATCGATGATCCCTTTAGAGATTATCAAAGTACTTCTCTTATACATCCTCGAAGCCTCCGCGAAAGTCTTCGGTCATCCTTTGCAGGCCCTAAATAGATAGATCAGGCACTTACGTGCCTCTGTAATTACTCTTACTTCTGTATCTACTCAAATTCGCTTAAGTATTGGTTACTTTAACATGGAATTATGGTTATCTTCACGTAAACATATATCTCTACTTGTGGTCATATAAAACATAGAAACATATAGATTCACGCATCAGAATAGCATTAAAACATAAACCCAGTATTCACCATAAAATAATCACATGCAATGGACAGAAGTAAAATACATAGGTAATTTCCTAATACTCCTCTTTATTATTGATTCAAATATCCAATACAAACTCTGACTACCCTGCACACACAGTTGCAGGGGTCTGCACACTTAGCTGCAAACTTCTACCCTAGGCCTCTGTGCACTAAGCTGCAGAGCCTCTTCCTACACTAATACTCTTCGCTCTTAGCTCTCACAGATCCATGCATAAATCATAACAAGATTCCATTGAATCGCCTAAGACTCTTCTAAGACTCCCTTTTTATACATTCCCATGGTCCGCCGGACCATGGGTAGATCTCTAAATCCGACATTCTTGTACACAAAAGAAGGGAAGAAACCCTTTGGTGACTCTTGACATCTTTGCACTCCACGACCACAAAATGTAGAGACTTTACACAAAACTTGGGCTTTTAGCCCCAAAACTTGGGCTTTTAACCCCAAAATTGACCCCAAGGGACCCGTCCCAACATGTCCCCAACACAAATCTAGTGACTCGCCCTCGAGTCACTCTTTTGGCATGGAGATCTTGTCGTGGAGACCTCCCAACTCCACTTGTACCATTGCAACTTTAGCGGTGCACTGTTTTGCTGCCTGCTTCATCTGTTCAACCAGCTGCAATGTCGCTAGCTCTGCGCCATCTACCTTTGCCTTCTGTTGTGTTCCCTGTAGACTAGCCAGTTTTCCTTCGATGGTGGTTGTGAGCGCATATGCTTCGTAAAGCCAAGGCCCTATTCTGTCCTTGAGGACGCCCTCTTTGCGCTGCGTTGCATCCACCTGCTCCTTTAGCACCTTTGCCTCCTACAGTTTTGATAGCCTCTACGTAAGGGTGATGGTGCGCATCATCGCTTTAACTTCATGATATCTCTGTTGCAGCTCCTAGGCCTCTGTTTCCAACCTTTACTGGGTGGGATCCTCCTGCAAATTGGTAACCATTTAGAGTGCCTGCTTGAAGAGCATTGTACACTCCTTCACTGCGCTATCTACAATGGCTACTACATCTTTGACAGTGGCCTCACGCTGCTCCTTTACCTCTGGAAGCATCAAGAGCTAGCCCCTCAACGCAAGTTCTATGATCTTAAGGTTTATTTCCAACTGAAGCTTGGCGAGCTCTGATCTCGCTTCATGCACTCCGATAGCAAGCTTCCGAATTCGTTCATCCACTGGTGCATTTTTAGGAATATCTAGCTCAGGAACAAACCTGCATGCCTCCGCCACTACCTTGGCAGTGTGCTCATCCTTCGTGGTGATAGCCTTAAAGAGCTCAATGGCAGAAGTCTAATTGGAAAAAATTTGGGCGTTGTTCACCTTCTGCTCACTAATGATGTTAAATGCTCGTTGTTTGAAAGCCCAAAGTTCTGCGATCACACCATCATGCAGGGTGTGAAGGGCTTCTAGTGGAAGTGTGGCCAAGTCTAGCCCAACCTTCTAGAGGGCATAGATAGTTACTCGATCATCTTCTACTTCTGTGGTCAACACCGCATCTGATAGCGTGATAAACAGGGGGTCTAAGGGACGAATCATTTCTACTTCTTCAACTGGTCCAGGTGCCAAGCTGGTTGACACCGTGCTACGTTAACCCACACTGGTCTGCACTTATGACACTTGGATCTACAGCTTGTGGAGAGCCGTCTGAATGGCACCCAAGGCCTACTTCTAATGCTACTCGAACTACTACAGAAGTTCCACGGTAGCATCCCTCATTGTATGATCAATGTCATTCAGATCACCTTTTATCCAGATGATCGAGTCGAGGGAAGTCTTGCTAGCCTTGGACTTCTTTCGTGGTCGTAATTTCTTCGGTTCCCTGTTATGCTTAATCCAGAATGGAGTGGTCTCCGGGTCCACTCCTCCCTGCCTTGTCTGTTTTTCCTCCTCCTCTTTTGTTTCTGGTGAAGGTGAATTTTGACTCCTATCAGAGTCGTGCTCCTCTTCTTCCTCTGTCTGTTTTTTGGCAACGCGCTCTGCCCTAGATTTGTCCTCAACCTCCTTCTTCCTCTTTTCTTCTAGTTGTTCCATCTTCTGCTTGGCCTCTTCTTTCTTTCGCTATGCTGCAGACTTTCTAGACCCAACTGTCAAGTCCAAAGTAGTGTGCTAATCTGCCGACCAGCGATCGAGGACCACTGTGATCACATCGTCTGTGGCTAGGTATGGAAGGTCATACCACTTTTGTTCAGGATCCTTCTGCGTGTATGTGGAGACCTAATGAAAGTCTGCCTTGAACTCCATATACTCTGGTAGCTGATCATAAATGGTCGGTGACAACCACTGTTTGTAGTGATGGCCATGTGGATATTCATCTCCATCAAGATCCAAAATAACTTGATGTCCTTGACCCTTTGGGGGTCCTTCGTAGCTGAGAGTGAAGTGAACTTCACCGCTTCCAATATGTCCTGCGCGACTAGAGGAAACTAACTATCTTCTAGTAACTCCCACACGACCAACACTATGGATAGCAGCAGCCATGCATAGTGAATTTTTTTGCTTTGATCCTGTGCCTCTCTATAGTTTGAGAGGAACTCGCTGCAGAGGTAGCGTGCCCAATTGAACTATACGCCCTCCGCACACTGGGCCTCTAATGACACTACCTAGTGTCGGCACTTCATCTGTGCGACACTTCCTCATAATCTTTCCTGCCAGGATTTGAGCGGCTACCTTGACTGTGGGGTTGGTTATGTTAGTGATGGAGTAACCGCGCGGCTTCTTTGTGAGCTTAAATTTATCCTTCATTTCTTCGGCGAGGTCACACTCACATGCCTTTCCTCCAAATGCCATGGTTGGATTTTCTCCTACACACGGTAGCTGAGTGATCCTATGGATCAGCATGTCACTGATCGGTATCAACTCCTCTAGCCACAGGCAACCATCGTGCACAAAGCACAACAACTACTTGATCACTATCATGGTTATGGGCATGCGGTTGTAATTCGGTACCCATAACATGTTTAACAGACCACTAAAACCAAAAAAAATAAAAAAATAACTCACTAAAACAAAAATAAATAAAATATAAAATATAAAAAATAACAATAAAAATAAAAATAAATAAATAAACAAATAAATTAAGCAAATAAAACAAATTAATCAAATAAATAAATAATTAAACAAAGAAATAAGTACATTAAATTAAATTGATAAACTTATTAAAAAAATAAAAAGAATAAATATGTATATGTATATGTATATGTATATGTATATGTATATGTATATATATATATATATATATATATATATATATATATATATATATATATATATATATATATATATATATAATAAATTTGTTAACTAATCTATTCGTTTAATTAACTATCAAAAATTAGTTAATTAGTAAAACATAGTAATTAATCAATAAATAAAATAAAAAATAAAAATTAATTTTTTATAAATTTATCAAACCTAATAATTAATTCAAGAAATAGAAAAATAAGTAATTAATCTATCCCTGTAAACTTATTAATTAATGAATTAATTAGTCAAATTAATAATGTAAATAAATGAATAAACATATTAATAAAGAATACATAATTAAATTAATTAATTTGATTAATCAAACAAATTAATTTATTATTTAACCAAATTAATGAATCAATTGAACCAATTATTTAAAATAGAATTAATAAACATAATAATTAATTCTATAGATAATAAAATTATTCGATTAAGTTATCCCCTTGAATAAATTAATTAATTAATTAAATAATAATAATAATAATAATAATAATAAATAATTTAATTAATTAATTAAATAAAAAGATAAGAGCCTACCTATTTTCTTATTTCTTTTGTTTAATAACTTATATATATATACCCTAATTATAGCTTTTGCATACATCATTATGATTTTAAGAATATCTATTGAGCCATTCTCCCGTGATGATGGACTCACTTGGTAGTCCGAAATGTTGGGTTCATAAAACTCTACAACAGGTCATTCCTCCTTTATCTAAAACTATCCTCACCTGTATGATTCATTATTTAAAAACATCAAATCCTACCATGGAAGGGATATGATGGACAGCGCATCAGAATTCCAGAAATTAAGATTATCCATAGCTAAACTCATTTCCAATCTAAATTTTCTTAAAAATTGTAGAGATAACAATCTCATTCCTAAATTTGCTATATGCAAACATCCTCTCCAGTTTGGCAGAAATCTATCAAGCTTCAGAAAATTAAGTGAAACCCTGGTTAGAAATGAAATCAAATGGGTTAGGTCAAAATTAGTTAAAACTTCTCAGAAACTTTTTTCCTCTCATCTATACCTTTCCTCATATCTCAGACAGGATCTATGGCATTCTTTGGATGCTGTTACATTTATAAAATTGGATAAATGGCTAATTAAAGACACCAAACAAAAATTAAAGAAGCTAAACAATTTGCTTAATGGTTGTGAAGAGCATAACCAGTGCTCTTATAAACACCACGCTTATTCCAGTTCAAGGATCTGAAATCTTGATGGCCACACCATAATTCAAGCTCAACAAATGCAGCAGAATCCTCTTAATGACATCCTACCAAACTCCTCATCCACTAACAGCGTTCCTCTTCTCACCATTTCTGAATTAAATAGCACAATTAATGAGAACAGTATGTGTATAACAAACAGCATAGTTAAGAATAGTGGGTGTGTAAGTAAAGAAGCGTGGGGAGAAAACTTGATAGACAGAGAGGATACCTCCATAATGCAATCCGGCTTAAAATCTGTACCTCATCTTGAAACGCAAGCCTCTTTAGATTCGAATGTTATAAACAACGCAGGTATAAATAAAAAATGGAGCAGCGTGGGTATAAATGAAGATATGGTGGCAAATGAAAGTGACACCTTCACCATAACAGCTCAAAAAAAGCAGCAAAATCCACTTATTCCATATGCTGATAACGTACCTCTTCTCACCATATCTAAAATAAACAACACAGTCAATGAGAATAGGAGGTGTATAATAAACAACGTAGTCAAGATCCATGGATGTATAAATGAAGATGTTATAGAAAATAATGACAACCCAGCTATAAAGGTTAAGAAAATACAAAGGTATAAATCAACTGATGAGAATAGCGTAGATATGAGCAATAATGTAGATAAAACCATCAGGCCATCTACCAGTTTAAAATCTCAAACCTCTCATCCTGATCAAAATAGGATTTCAGACAAAGCCCAGGTCATTAACTTATCAGACATTAATCTTGATTATGCAACTGAATCCATTTTGAAAAAAGGTCTAAATTTTGCCATAACCCCGAATAAAATTCCTATAGAGGAAGTCATCAGTAATATTGAAGTAGCTATTAAAAACCTAGATATTGCAAAAATTCTGAGAACCTCTAAACCGCCTACATCTAACATTTCCAGAGAAGAAAAAAGAGCTCTAAACAACCTCAGAAAAAATAAAAGCACAGTCATCCTAAAAGTTGATAAGGGAAATGCTACTATAATCATGAACAGAATAGAGTATGACAATAAAATGGAAGAACATTTAAATAATAGTGGATGTTATAAAATTATCAATAAAGATCCTAGTGAGAAAATCATGCATGAAGTAACCAAGAAAATCAAAGAATCATCTTTGGATGATGCCACAAAAAAGAAAATCATTCCTAATAGTTCCATTATTCCTAGAATTTATGGAGCTCCTAAAGTCCATAAACCTAACATTCCTCTCAGACCTATAGTTAATACCATAGGTTCCCCTACTTACCTTTTGGCAAAGCACTTAGCCAAAAAACTCAGACCCCTGTCTGGCAATACCCCTTCTTATATTAAAGACTCCTATTCGTTTGTTCAATGGATTAATAACATAGAAATGAAAGATGAAGACCTTATGGTTAGCTTTGATATTGTATCCCTTTATACCATGATTCCTATTGATGAAGCCATTGAGATCATGAGAAACATCACTGATAAAGAAACTGTGGATCTTCTGGAACTATGCTTGAAATCCTCTTACTTCAGCTTCAAAGGTAAAATTTATGAACAAACTCATGGTGTGGCTATGGGCTCTCCTCTATCCCCCATAATTGCCAACATCTTTATGCAGCACTTTGAACAGAAAGCTCTTAGGTCATTTCCTTACACCCCTGAAGAATGGAAAAGGTTTGTTGACGACATATTTGCCAAATGGAGTCATGGAAAAGAAAAACTTGACCTATTCCTCAATCACTTAAATAGCCTCTCTGACCATATAAAATTCACTATTGAAATTGAAAACAACAACCAACTTCCCTTTCTTGATATCCTTCTAACTAAAAGAGATGGGTCTCTTGGTTTCCAAGTCTACAGAAAGAAAACCCATACAGAAAGATATCTTCATGCAAATTCCCATCACCACCCTAAACAGAAGATTGGAATCATTAGGACCTTAACTACTAGGGCGGCCAGAATATCTGATGCAGACCATCTAAATGATGAGCTTAACCATCTTCACAAGGTGTTTGAACTAAATGGATACAATATAAATACCATCAAGAAAGCTACGCACCTATCCCTAAACAAGATTAACAATGATATTAAAAATCAAAATTTATCCACTCCTCAAGTCTCCCTTCCATACATAAAAGGCACCACTGATAAAATCTCTAAAATTCTTAATAAACATAACATTAATGTAACATTCACCCCTGCTAATACTATCAAACAATTATTCAACTCTGTCAAGGATCCCATAAACCCTAAACATCAAAAAGGTGTTTATGTGATTCCTTGCTCATGCGGTAAAGAATACATAGGCGAAACGGGTAGGTCTCTTAATATTAGAATTAAAGAACCCACTGCTGACCTAAGAAGAGAAAGGACCTCTAAATCAGCCTTAGCTGAACATGTTCACTCTTCCTCTCATTACATCTGCATAGAAGACGTCAAACTGGTTAGAAAAGAAGACCACTATCTCAAAAGGAAAATCAAGGAAGCCATTGAAATAGAAAAAAGGAAGAATAACCTAAACCGGGACAATGGATTAAAACTAAGCAACACCTGGAAACCGTTAATTGAAACCTTAAAAGCCAATAATTAACTATATTCCCTTAAAAAACTTTAAAAAGGTAAAAATAAACAAATAGTAAAATCATCAATTATGGAATATCCTCCTTAAACAATACATTTAATTAACAATCATAAACATAATTTAGTAATAGATTTCTTCACATATAATCATCTGATATCATTAAAAAAATAACTAATAGAATGCATATAGGTGTAATTACTCAAATCTTCAAAGAAAAATAAATAAATAAATAAATAATAATAATAATAATAATAATAATAATAAAAAATAAACTCTAGAAATTATGATAAATAACTCAGTAAAACCAAAAAAAATAAAAATTAAAAATTAAATAAAATATAAAAAATAACAATAAAAATAAAAATAAATAAATAAACAAATAAATTATGCAAATAAAACAAATTAATCAAATAAATAAATAATTAAACAAAGAAATAAGTACATTAAATTAAATTAATAAACTTATTAAAAAAATAAATAAATAAATAAAATATATATATATAAAATAAATAATAAATTTGTTAACTAATCTATTCGTTTAATTAACTATCAAAAACTAGTTAATTAGTAAAACATAGTAATTAATCAATAAAAATAAATAAATAAATAAATAAAATAAAGAATAAAAAATATTTTTTTATAAATTTATCAAACCTAATAATTAATTCAAGAAATAGAAAAATAAGTAATTAATCTATCCCTGTAAACTTATTAATTAACAAATTAATTAATCAAATTAATAAATTAATAATGTAAATAAATGAATAAACATATTAATAAAGAATACATAATTAAATTAATTAATTTGATTAATCAAACAAATTAATTTATTATTTAACCAAATTAATGAATCAATTGAACCAATTATTTAAAATAGAATTAATAAACATAATAATTAATTCTATAGATAATAAAATTATTCGATTAAGTTATCCCCTTGAATAAATAAATAAATAAATTAATAATAATAATAAATAATTTAATTAATTAATTAAATAAAAAGACAAGAGCCGACCTATTTTCTTATTTCTTTTGTTTAATAACTTATATAGATACCCTAATTATAGCTCTTGGATACATCATTATGATTTTAAGAATATCTATTGACGCATTCTCCCCTGATGATGGACTCACTTGGTAGTCTGAAACGTTGGGTTCATAAAACTCTACAATAGGTCATTCCTCCTCTATCTAAAACTTATCCACCCTTTTTACCCACTTTCTTGGCTCCAGCATGGTCACACCAGAGTCTCTGTAGAAGACGCGGTGCATGAGTTGATCTATAGCTAAGTGGGGAAAGCGCTTCATATTAGCCAAATCCCAATCCTCCAATTTTAACAAGGGATGCGCCCCAGGCGTGGTCCTTCAAAGGTGATTTTGTCTGGTAGCAAGGGTGTATGTAGTGCGACCTTGTTTTCATCAATATCCTTTGGAACCTTTGTCTTGCCTCCGCGTGGAGGAATGTACTTAGGCAGCTTAGAGATAGGGTCGAACCCCTCAATGTCAACATCGTCCACCCCCATGTCAATGTCTTCCTCATCCATAGGGATCTCCTCAACATCCTCTTCAAGCTCAAGGTCAATTAACTTTCTCTTCTCCTGCATGGTGGACTTTTCCTTCGACGAGCGCCTTCTGGGTGATGCACACACCAGCTGTGGCGCTTTCTGCTCATAATTCTTTGATTTTGGACCATCTTGAGTTGGCGTAGGCCTCGACCTGGGCATCCTCGGTGATTTAGGAACTTATTGATCTGAGTTGACTCAACTCCCGGATTTGACAAGATCTTTTACTCTCGTGATGTAATTAGAATTGCATTTAAGATAACATAATTGAAAATATATGCCAGTTGTAACGAAGAAGGAACATGACAATCATCAGCAACATGAAATAACAAGATGTTGATAAAAGAGTTCATCCAGGAGGGACTACGTCTCCAAGCCCCGGTGTCAAGATGGTGTAGGCCGCTTCATTAAGTGTTGTCAATAGTGATGATGTACATAAGAGGTGACGTCATTATCATACAAGTAAAATGCCCTCACACAGGAGTGGTGTCAAGAGATGTTCCGCTACAGGAACTCTTAGTCAAAAGGACTCCTATCAATATGATACAAACTTATGCATGATGATAATGAACATCCCGCCAACATGGCATAAATTGGATCTCAATGAAATCATACATGACGACACATGAGTATCCCATTAACATAACAACAAAGGGATCTCAAACAAAACATGATGAATCATGACACAAGTACATCCCACAAATGATTCCACATCACATCAAGATGGAATCATGAGACAAGTAAGAAACAAGATCCCACATAAAACATCAAACCGGGATCTGTGCAGCATAATTCATAGCAAAAAGAAGTACATGAACACACTGCATATACCTCACATCCCAGGGTAATCTGAAGAAAAGGATGTCAAACTGCTGAAGCTAGCCGTATCATCAATATCGCGGTGTCGAATCTCATGGAATGACTGCTCACACGTTGAATGTTGACACCTGCACTCCACTTTGAAAAGTGGCTGAAAACTTCAATAATGAACCATCATGGAAAATCTGAATGAACCATCATATTTGTGGCACCGAATAGTGAAAAATCAACTGTCAAATTTCTAAATTTTGAGAAAGTGGAAATCTGAGGCTTAGGGAATATTTTAGATTCCCCCTAGATTCCTCAAAGATTCCCTCCTCTAGGTAATATGCAAATTGGCTAATCAGATCAGGAATTTGAGTGCGCCATTAGGTTCGTGTAGCTGAGAGGTGTAAGATCGACATAAAATTTTTCCAATTTGGACACTGCAAAAATTTCACCCTCCTGAGAATTTCACCCAAACATGGTTCCACCCGCAATAAATTAATTAACAATTGTCTCGATTTCCATGCCGCGCCTTGGCCTCCGCGCACTGAGCAAATGCATTTTATATAAATTTTGGTGGTGAATATTTCAATGAGGTTAGTTGGGCAGATTGGTAAGGATCCCAAATTATAAGGAGGAGGTCGGGTGGTCAAACCCCAACCCCTCCATATTAAAACATTTCGTTTTGTTTTAAAAAAGCATGTATTTTCATTTTGGGGGGGTCGGCTTCACATTGGGTGGCCCACCCCGTAACCTTTGTAGTGCATTGGGTTTTTGTATCGAGCACACATTTTAATGGTGTGCAGATTGTTTGGTTGCATTAAAGTTTTGATGGCGCGTTAATGGTTGTTGGTACGCATGCCACCACGAGGGGCCGCCCGGTGGGGGCCGGCCCACGTGGGCTGAGCGGGTTCGATCCTCGCCTGCCTCACAGTAACATTTGGCATATGTATATAGTGGTTGTTGGGGTGTGGTCCGGGTCCACCAGAGGTGGCCCCCCCACCCCATACATTATTTTAATGTTGTATAGTGTTGGTTTGACCTGCGAGGGTCATGGCCTGTCAGTTCTTGGTTATGTGCTGCGGTTGGGCTGGTAGAGGTCATGGCCCATCAGCGCTTTAATAATTGAAAAAATTTTAATATAGTTTTGGGGGGGGTGGCGGGGGTGGTGGCCCACCACCTCATTTATATTTTTTTTTTATTTAAAAGAGGGCCATTTTTCAATTTTGTCTAACATAAGGGTTATTAGACAAATTAAAGAGGCAACAACTTCGCCCGCTTTTGGGAGCTAGGTTTCATGCCCCGGGGTTGGTCAAATTGTAGGACACTTAAACCTGGCCCTCAACCCAACTTTGACCAAAACTTTGACTGGATCGTTCTCCCTCATACGAGCTCAGATTGACGAACTGTTCACACCATTGCGATTAGGACGACAAGATCTACACTTTGGTCCTAGTTCGAAAACATCTCAGTCACTTTCATTTTTGAGCTTTCATAAGCCTTCTTTTTCCTGTGTGTGTCTCTAGAGCCACCAAGATCACTTATGCCGATACTTCGATGCTCCCAACCTCTGAGACAGCTCCCTCTACTTTTGGGGTATTTTCCTCAGTTGTCATTGCTTCTTTTACACTCACAGTTTCTACAGGCGCCGACATAATACTGGATAACAACTCCTACGTCTCTTTTGGCAACCTTTCAAACACTGAACTCGCTATCAAAGATTCAAAGCTCTCATGGTTCATACGCACCTGAGAGCTCAACACCTCAATTCTCAAAATGCCAAGTGTTTTTCGCTAAGTGACCACCTGTCATTTATAGGCATTTTCGAATTCAAATCCAACCATTCCCCCCAAAATTCGTTCATAAATTCTGGATTGGCGACATATTTTCACAGGTCTTGCCCTTAAATTCCGACTTAAATGCCACCCCGGCTCCATTTAGCCGTTTTCCCACTGTCAAGTCATGAACATTGTCCATAACGGTCAATTTCCGGCAACCTTGTCTGATCCCTTCTTGGATAGTGCAGATTCCTACGTGTTTTTGTTAACACTGTGATATTCCTTCATTCCTCGCAGTTCCCCAATCACGCAGCTCCCCAACCCGTGCAGTGTAGTTTATAGTCCTGCACCTCCTTTCATCTACCTAGAGCGCTAAGACTGTGCGTCCACCATGTAGTCATCTAGCTGGATCATCGGTGTATGGCTTTAATCGGCTGTCATTCACCTATCCTAGGAATGGTTCCCCATTTAACTTTACCAACTAAACTGCTCCACCATCCGTAATGTCCTTGATGACATAGGGCCCCAGCCAATGCATCCGAAATTTTCCTAGAAATTTATCAAACTTGTTGTCATATAATAGAACTAAATCATTTAACTTGAAGGTGCGTAACTTGATGTGCCAATCGTGCCATGCCTTCTTGCACTCCTTTTGAACATGTTGATGGAATACAACTAGAAATCTATCCTCCTCAAGCTTTGTTAGCTTTTCGAGCCTCTCCTCTAGGGCTCCACGATCCGCCATTCCTGTGAATGCCTCTATGCGCAGACTAGGTACAATGTACTCCATCGGCATCACAACTTCCATGCCATAAACTAGTCTGAAAAGCATTTGTCCAGTCAACTTCTTGGAGGTTGTTCTATCAGCCCATAGCGTCGTGGCCACGCAAACATCCCAGTCGTTCCTTTGAGCATTGCAAACTTTTGTTAGCACGTTCTCCAATATCTTATTAAAAGCTTCTACCATTCCATTAGCCTACGGGTGATAGGGTGTGCTCTTCTGATAGTAAACCTGAAACTCTTCCGTCATCACACTGATTGTCTCATTAATAAAGTTTGTACCACGATCGCTCATTAAAACTTTTGGAAAACCAAACCTTGTCAGTACGTACTCAAAGATAAATTTCTTTGTTTTCGCACTTGTACAGTGCTTCACAGGCTATGCCTCCGCCCATCTGTTTAAGTACTTAGCCATGGTGATGATGTACGGCGCACCCTTCTCCTTCCCTAGAGGCTAAATTGGTTCTACAAAGTCAATTGCCCACTTCTCAAAGGGTTGTAGTGATATCTGCGGATTTAGCAGCAGTTCATCCCTACGTGAGGGTCTGCTCATCCTTTGGCATGTGTCGCATACCCTACAATACGCTTTTGAATCCTTATGCAAGGTCGTCCATCATAGCCCAACACGTAGAATCTTGTGTGCTATTGCTTTTCCTGCATAATGACCTCCCGCGGCTCCGCCATGAGCCTCAGTGAGGATGTTGTTTCATTGAAACTCTGGCACATAACTTCGAAATATTTCATCTCATCCTATTTTGTACAAGTTCCCTGCAATGATAGAAACGTCTGTTGTGCGCACCACCAGTTCCTTCTTTTATTGGCTTGTATATCCTTCCGGGGCTGTAACTATCATCAGGAAGAGTATAATATCTTCAAAGTCGTTGTCTGTGATGCATACTGCAAAGAGTTGCACGTCGGTTAGTCCTTCCTCCAAATTCGTAGGTTCCTCTCATATTTCAATGCACGACAGATGATCTGTTCCAGCATTCAAGCATCCTGGTTTCACAATAACTTCAAAATCATACTCTTGGAACAACAACAACCACCTGCATATATTCCCCCCAACACAGGCTTGTTGACCAGGTATTTTAATGCTGAATGGTTTGTATAGATCTTAAAATGTCCGCCCAGCAAATAATGCCTAAAACTCTGGAGCACGTACACCATAGATAGTCCTCCACGCTCTGTCGTGGAATAATTTTTCTCAGCTTTTGACATATTTCTACTTGTGAACTGATCCAAGTCCCCTTCACTAGCTTGTGTCAGTACTGCTGCCAGTGCAATACATGACGCAGCCACATCCACATGAAATTCCTTCTTCCAATCTGGGAATACTAGGATCAACACGGTGAACATTTTCTCCTTTAGATCATCCAAGCTCTTCGGGCATTCATCATTCCAATAGAACGTAACATCCTTCTTTAACAATTTTTCCATTGTCGCAATGATCTAGGCATAGCTCTTGATGAATTTCCTATAGTATCTTGTATTCCCCAACGTTGCGCGTAGCTGTTTCACACTCCCTGGCGCCTCCAAATTGATTATGACCACGATCTTCACAGGGTCTACCATCAAGCCGTATCTTCATACCACATGGCCCAGCAAGATCCCAAAAGGGACACAAAACAAAAATTTCTTTAGATTGAGTGCAATCTGGCACCTTTGGCATGTATCTAGCATCAAATGCAGACTAGCCACATGGCACTTCACTAGTCTGAACACTATCCAATTGTCAAAGTATACTTCCAGAAATTTATGAATGAAATCCTTGAATCCCGCGATGACTATGCACGAAAAGATCGTCGGCGCATTCTTCAGCCCAAAAGGCATCACCATATACTGGAAGCATCCCCATTTAGTCACGAAGGTCATCTTACTTCTATCCTCCGGTGCGATCTTGATCTAATGGTACCTAGAGAACCCATCAGTGAATGAATATGCTTCCTGGCCACCAACATTATCCACGACCTCATCGGTGAATGGATTTGGGAAGGGATCATGCAAACAGGCATCATTCAACTTCCTAAGATCTACGCATATCCTTATTTCTTCCTTTTGCTACATTTCTTGAACCACTATTGGGCTTACCCAATTAGAATCTTCCACCAGTTCAATAATACCTACCGCAAGCATCTTGTCTAACTGTAAGCGGACCCTTTCTTTATACTTTGGATTGAGGCGGTAAGGTCGTTTCTTCACAGGTTTTGCATCTAGTTTTAGGGTGATATTCATGACACCCTAATCTCCTATTATCCTTTTCAGATCTGAAAATTTCCTGGGGAACAGATCCTGATATTCACGGAGTAGTTCGGCAACCTTATCTACTGTTGCGTCGTCCCAGTAATCCCTAATCTTTACAAACTTCGTCTCTGCCTCCGTGCCAATGTTCACCTACCTAGTTTTGAGCAGCTGAGTGATGTCTAGGTAGTTGTGGTCCTTCAACTTCGCGATGTCCTTGAGTCTCTGGAATATCAATCTTTCTCGAGTTTTCATATTCTTCTTCCATTGTGACATTGTAGCACTCCAGCGCATGGCTCAACTGGGTGATGCAATCAAGTTGAATCAAATCTAGAGGATCCTGCAGTATCCTGAAAATTGTCATCTTAACCTCCTATAATGCTTCGTCAATAGATTCAAATCCATCCTCAAAAATAAACGTCGTCAAAAATCCCTGGCGCAAAATATCCCATTCTTTGGTTCCATGGCAGAGTTCCATCTCCAAGTACCAATTCATTGGTATAACATCCAAGGTATGACAAAATAGATGGACCCATTCTGATTGAGGCTTCACTCCACACACTTCAGTAAATTTGGCCAAATGGTCGCGTGGATCATTTCTCCCATTATATTTTTCTGTTAATTGCACCTTCAGATAACCAAAGCATACCCTCATCATCCTCATATATTCACACAAATCATCAAAGCTATCTTTGTGCATACCCCACCATCTTGCAGGCATAGCACGCAGCACCCAATCCAAGGCCTGGAAGTGGTGCTTCTATGGCACTTCCATTTCAAATGCATTCAAAAAGTGATCAACATCAGTTAACCCATCATAGTGAGGCAGATTTATTACCTCTAATCATACACAGCTCAATGACTTGGTCATCATATTACAGTACAGTGTAGATACTTCATGTAGTCAATTCTACTAGTGCTCCAGTTCTTTGTTTGAATCTAATGTGCAAAATCTCTCGCGGTCCCATGCAATACATTTGTTTGCTGTCGGATTCACCCAATCCTGATCTTGCACCGTTATCTTGTAAATCTAGTCCAAATCATCATCACTTTCATAATCATGGACCGGTTCAGTATAGCGCGGTCCTTTTGCAGGGTCCAATGGAACCACTATGCAGAGTGATTTCATCTCAAATATCATCTACTTCTTCAGGTTGATTACCCCATTCATGTTAGTGGCCCAATTGATCCCAAGGAGCATCGGGTAGGGATTGTTGTCATCCACAATCTCTATCACTTCAAAATCCGCTAGTGCTCTTGCACCTTTGATATCAATTGTTACCCCGTGGAACCTTCCCATTGAGATGATTTTCTACTGATTTTTCATCCTTAACTGAATCGGAGACCACTGTAGTGTAAGTCTCCCCATTCTTTCACATGTCTGTTTTGGCAAAACATTTGCATCGGACCCTAGGTCCAGGATAACTTGGTCCATTTCATATTATGCTATCTGCATGGTGAGTCTCATCTCGTGTCTAGTCCGTGCCTTATGTTTACCAAGGTTCCTAACTACGCATTGTCCATCAGTAGTAGTTTCCTTGCCAGCGCACCTATTGATAAACTCCCGCAGTCCCTTCATAACCTTAATATCACGGGGCAGTTTCATGCAGGGCTCTAAGAATGTGGTAATCATGGACGGGTCCATTTATTCAACCGGTTTCTCCTAACTACCTGAGGTAGAGTCCTCAATGAAACTTTTCCTTGCTTCCATAATGTTTCTTTTGTGTGTTCGAGATCAAACTCAGTCTCCTTTTCAGGTGTTTTGCAGACCCACTCACCTTCTTCAAGCTACTTCCCCTTATCCTCACCAGTCGTCACTCCACTCTACAGTAGCATATTTACCTTAAGGTCTTCCTCACAAGGCTCAACCCTCATCATATGCAGGTTCTGAGTCAGTTACTGAGGTTGCGCCCCCTTATCACGTATTTTGGCTAACAATATAGGGCAATCCTCCATCGCATGTCAAACTGAGTACAATAGCGGCATGACAGTTACGTCGGATTCTGGAAGTCTCATGCATAGTGTCTTGGTCCTCCACAATTGTAACAAATAATCTTCCCTCGACCTCTACCAGGTCCTCCTCCACCTCAGCCTTGTTCATGACCCTAATACTCGCCTCTCGCTCATCCAACACCTTGGTCCGGAGGCCGTGTTTCTACCTGTACCCTGTATGCAGGTGTCTTGTCCATGATTAATTCTTAACTTCAACAATTGCACTCATCATGACCAACAGATTGACAAAAGTTGCAGAAGAGCTGTTGCAGTGTCTGTATGAATTTCTGTAGAAAATGGCAATTATTTGTTACATGTTTCCCAGCTTCCTGATAGATAGCACACCATAGCATGGGCCCTGTACTTGGCCCTACTGAAACTTCTGTCCTCAAAGGCATTGGTCCCCCTAATGCAACATAATTTGTGAAAACAGGACAGTGATCTTTGTCATTCCCCTGGCTTGTTCACTTTAGGCACCACACTTCTTCGCGGCCCTCTGGTCAAGCTGTTCTGTCTTTCTTCAGACTTTACATTTCGAGGCAAAGGTTCTACAACTACGGGTGAATCTACTGAACCCTCAGATTAGCATCTTGCATTGGTGTCTCGTGCAACCTCATCGTGATTTCCAGAGCTTCCGCCTAGGTCTCGATCTTTTGTTGTGATAGCGCAACCCTTAGGTGAGGCAAGTGTGAGGCCACAAACCATTCGTGGTGCTGCCCATCAATCAAATTCATGTTGTATTCATGGATCATACACTTCAATATTTGATCCAATTCCCAGGGTGTTTCTCCAGGCTTCATCATGATCTCCTTGAATCCCACAATTTGATTGCGCCTTAGACTTAGGTCTACTAAATTCCTTGTTCAGTGTAGTGTGGATATTGGCCAACGTGGACATCGGATTATCAGCGCAGTACTTAATGTAGAAAGTTAGTGTGCAGTCCTGCAAAGCACTAACCAATGTTGCTTTCTTCATTTGATCATCCGTGATACCTGAGCTTCCCATACAGCATTCGCAATGAACCAAAACTAGTATGGATCTTCATTTCCTACACCCTTGAACACAGGTAGCTTTACAGAGTTCGCCATGTTGAATGGTGGTTGGGGTGGCAGCGGTGTGGGTGAGGAGGTAAGCGGTGGAGGTGAGGATGGAGGTGGTGTAGGTATTCGCAAGAACCCCTGTCTTATCAACTGAATAGCGCTCAACGGAGAATCCTGTGCTTCTCCTTCGTCGTCACTCATAGGAGGTTCAATCAGTGGGCTATATTCAGGGCCTTTTCTTCCTCTATCCCTGAAAGTCCTTCCACTTCGCATAGCCCCAAACATCAAGATAACTGCATAACCCATTTTTCACACAAGAGAATCTTAATCCAAGTATTTAATTATTTCAAATACTTACCTTGCGGCCCCTTGAAGAAGCGGCACTCTACTTCGCTCTAACTGACCAAAGTGTCGACCGCAAACTCTATCACAAACCCTCCTATGATACGGTCGAGCCAATGATCGACAGTGTGCGTGATCTTATCTTCAGAGGCTTCTAATTTCCGCACTAACTCTGGGGTCCAGACAATCGGACCATCAAGCCTCCACCTCCCTTGGCCATCTGCCAACTTCGCGATCCACTCATATAATTCAACTGGGAAGGAACAAAAGAAGATTTTGTGTATCTCTATGTACAGATATCTGTCCAACCACTGTTCTTTCGTCAATCATAGATTCCTATTTTCTTGCGCCATGAATTCATGGATCTTTCTATCTAACCAGTCTTCAAGCTCCTTCTTATGGGATTCTAATGATGCGACATCTCACATCTCGCTATGAAGATCTTGGTCCCGGCAACAGAACCATTTGTTGGCTTGATGGGCCCTGACCCAGGTTCAGCGTTAAGCAACCAAGCAAATCCATACACTATTGGCCCTTTCGGCACCAATCTTTGGAGCGTGGACTAAAGTGTCACCCGAAGAAGTATGGGGGGATGCAAGAACCAAGTTTCTGCACCCTGAGATGGTTGTGATGTCGGTTATTTTCCCTGGCCTTCCTTCGCGTAGATCGATAATCCATTTAGGGATTATCAAAGTACTTCTCTTATTCATCCTCAAAGCCTCGTGAAAGTCTCCGGTCATCCTTCGCGGGACCTAAATAGATAGATTAGGAACTTACACGCCTTTGTAATTACTCTTACTTCTGTATCTACTTAGATTTGCTTAAGTATTGGTTACTTTGACATGCAATTATGTTTATATTCGCGTAAACATATATCTCTACTTATGGTCATATAAAACAGAGAAACATATAGATTTGCACATCAGAATAGCATTAAAACATAAACTCAGTATTCAACATAACATAATGCATGCAATGAACAAAATTAAGATACACAGGTAATTTCTGAATACTCCTCTTTATTATTGATTCAAATATCCAGTACAGACTCTGACTACCCTGCGCACACAACTGCAGGGGTCCACACACTCAATTGTGGACTTCTACCCTAGGCCTCTGTGCACTGAGTTACAGAACCTCTTCCTATGCTAAGACTCTTCGCTCTTAGCTTTCATAGACCCATGCATAAAACATAACAAGACTCCACTGAATTTCCTTAGACTCTTATAAGACTTCCTTTTTATAAATCGACACGATTTTACACAAAAGAAGGGCGGATACCCTTTAGTGACTCTTGACATCTTCACGTTCTGCGACCACAAAATGTGGAGACTTTACACAAAAGTTTGGCGTTTAACCCAAAAATTGACCCCAGGGGACTCGTTCCCAACAAGTACGTAGTTTGGGCCAACATAGTTTCACCCAAACGATCAACAGGTAAATCCCTTTTCAGCTTGTCTATGGCACTCATGCTATTCTTCCTACACAGTTATCTTTCCCTGTCATGAAATTTTTACAAGAGACAAACGAAGAACCTGATGATTTTTATATAAGAGTTAATCAAATTATAGAAATGAATGAAGATATAGATGAAGTTCAGTACAAACTACGTCAATATCAAAAAAAGATGAAAACTTTGTTTGATAGGAAATCTAGAGAAAGAGATTTCAGGGAAGGAGATCTGGTTTAAAAATGGGATGCCTGAAGAGATGAAAACAGAAAACATGGTAAATTTGATAATATTTGGGCCATTCATCATTGCAGAGGTTAAAGGAAACAATACTTTAATTCTACATAACCTTGAAGGAGCATAGTCTACATTGCCTGTGAATGGACAATATCTCAAGCACTATATTCAGTACCGAAAGATGGTACAACCATAATTCATTGTACATTTCCGGTTTTATTTACTTTTTCATGGCAAGTGTGATTTTCATAGAAAAAATCCATATCCCGAGGAGAAGGCACATGGATTTGCATGTTCTCTGAATCTCATAGGGAAATGCAGTCCCTAGATGAAGTCGATGTTGTAACATTATTCTGTGTTTTACATTTATATGTCAAAAATGAAAAAGAAAGAAAGAAAAATGAAATATATATATATATATATATAGATAATGAAAATAAAATAATATAAAAATAAAAAGGGTATTTAAAAAAATAGATATGAAAAAAATGACAAAAATATATAAATGATGAAAACCCTTACAAAAATAAAAAGATATCTGAGCCATCTTAAATGTTGCATTAGATGTTAAATTAATGAAGTTAATTAGTTTAAATCTAAATTATAATTGTGATTAGTTAGTTTCTAATAAAGTGTTTTTTGATGCGACTTGTTTGTTTTTTATGATATCGGTTGTGCTACAATAGAGTGCCATGATCTTTTCCCCCCAGATCGACGACTCTCGATGATTTCAAACCCCCCTTTCCCCTCCGACAGTTAGTCAGGGGGCGGGGGGGTGAAAAGTGGATTCCCCCAATCTTTCTTTATGTACATGTCACTCCCTCGATGATTTTGAACCTCCCTCCACCTAAAACACTTACTTCTCACCCCCCCTCCGAAATCTAGCTTCCCTGATTCCTGCCTAAACAAAAATGTCATTCCATATCCCACCAGAATAAAACAACCAATGCCCCTTTGCCAAGTGCCCCATTCCTCTTTCAAGTACAGTTTATCGTTAATTATCCGTTGAAGGATATAATTGTTTCTGAATTTAATGAATCCACTCCATTAACAAATATTTGGAAACAGTAAATGCTTTTAGTTACAAAATAAAATGTACTTATTCAGTTATTCCTTTCTCTATAATGTTCTATGAACTAAGCGACTAAGCCTGCTACTACAACCAAAAAATTTAGTCGAGAAACTTTCTTCTGCAGATATTGCAACTAGCTAGCTCCCAGGTAACTACAGTTTCATGTTCCATTTTTTTTAGAATGTCTTCCAAGGGTAAATATAAAACTATAGTGGAAAACCCTATGGTTACCCCTGTAATTGAGATAGATCACCAGCCTTTAGAAGATTAACATTATAAAATCTCTGAAACCAATTGTGAGTTTGATCTCTATGAACTCCACAATTGGTTAAAACAAATATTTGTTGATCTTAGTGACTAATTGAGTTTGTGGGACTCCTTCCTACCTCAATTCATTTTTCCACAAACTCACCATTTCCCAGAATTTGTCTCATGGTGCCATTTTAGATATATACCTAGTTAGGGAGGTATTGTTTTCCAAAACAATGACATCTTATTCACAATTACCTTTGAATCCATATGTCAATTGCTTCAAATCCAAAATCCAGCCTCTCTACACCCTTTCTCCATAGACTCCCTCATGGAACTCTACAAAATCCTAACCTTTCCCCACAAAGCTAAAAATTTTGAGACATTTCTGTCTAAAAATGTTCAATTGCCAACAAAAAACTCACCTTACTCATCCTCAATGTTTCCAAAGATGACAAAACAAGTAATTTATTTAGTTTCGTTTCTTTTGGGCTATCAAACCGATCAATGGGTTGATGAAGCAATCATAGGTTTCCAATCAGTGTACTCATTAGGAGAAAAACCTCCATTTATTTTACATTATAGTGAATTCTTGGCAGAGGTTATCCATGAACAATTTCTCAAAATTTCTATCAAAGGGGTTTTCAAGCATGCTTTAGCCTTGGTTTACTTGTTCTTAGTTCATCAATCAGATAGATTTCAATTTCCACTGCAGAAACTAGATGAACAGGGAAATCCACAGTTTGTGATTCAATGGACTTCCTTGGTAAGAAAGAATACTAATGAATTCACATTCAGTGATTATATGGATTAGATTTTATACAGAGTTTCTTGCCTGCTCAATAGTAATGCTGAACCTAGAATTGGACCTGAGATTAAGAGAATTCTACAACTCAGTGAACATACAAAGACAAGTGATTGGTAGCTATATCAAAATTACATAGAGATCAAAGTATATGGATGTGAATTTCCTCCATACAAGTTTTCTAAGTTTGTTCCGATAAGGATTTTTGCATTAGAGTATATTAGGCAAATGATAAATATGGATGAGCTGCACTTTGTGTGAGCCAAAAAGAAATCTCAATTTAAGATCAAAACTCAGGTTGGACCTTTCATTTGTAATGCCAGAACAACAGCAAAGGAGGAAATCTTCTCCTTAAACAAGTGAAATTCAAACTCAGTTTTTCATGGTTATATGATCCTCTAGGAATTATCTCAAAGCTGAGGGTACAGAAGAAAACTACTCCTTATGCTCACACTCCTAGACCTAAAATTCAGGATTATATGAATCAAGATGAATCGAAAGAAAATTCATTGCAAGAAGCAGAAGAATAGGTACTTTCTTTTACAACATCACAGACTCCAGTGCCATAGGAAAAGTAGGATAAAAGACCAAGGGAAGATTTTTCCCCTCTAGTTTCAAAAATTCAAGGGAAATAATTCCAAATATACAAAAAGAAGCAGAAAACTAATCGAACAAAAGAGTCTTTCCAAGAAGAAAACACATAGACTACCATAGTCTTAATAGGCCCTTATGCTACTACATTCCCTTCGAATGAAGAAACTTTTATAGGGTCACCAGCATCTTCAGCTTCTCAAGAGCCATTGGAAACATCTCAAATAGGAGAACTAGCAGTGATTAGGCTGAACCAAGTATATTTGCAAGGTATAAGGAAATCAAAAGGAATAATGAAATTTTAAAAGCTACAACCTATTCTCAGTTCTAGAAGCAAAAATCATCATCACATAACATACTTCTCTCTCCTTTTGATACTGAGAAAGGAAAAATGAAAATAGCTTTCCTTGAACCTGAAGTTCCTTTTCCTAAGACTGCAGATGACTACAAAAAATCCATTTTTTCTTTTGATGTTCAACAAATCCATCCTATTGATCAAATGGATTTGCATAAACAGATAGGTGAAATTCTATATTCTACTCTGACAAATTCAGCAATGGTAGCATCTAGACTCTAGGCTTCAGTAAATAATATCTAGTCTCAATTAAAATTAGAAAAAATATCTTCTTTGGCTAAAGACACCAAAATAAAGTCTTTAGAGGATTTTGTGATTAAACTGGGATATGATCCCAGTAATGTAAAATTTGTTGAGGATATAATTAGAAGAAAAAATGTTGACATTGCAACCTTAAGGAAACAACTCAAACTTCCATCTACTGAGGATCCACAAACAAAGGAAGTTACTGAACTAGAAAAGGAGAAAGAAGATATGTTCAAAATCATCATTGAACAAAATGCACAAATTCAGAAAATGGAGACCGAAATTGAAAAACTACTAAAAGAGAAAGAGCAACAATCAACTCAATCAACAGTCATTCCTCTAACAACAGTTCCAATCACAGGTACATCAACAGCAGGGGCTTCTACTTCAGTAGCTACTACAATAGTGGAGACATAGTCTACATATACAACAACTGAATTAATCAGATCTATGGAAGATTTATCTATCAAAGGGTAGGAGATTGAAAAACTAAAAGCTCAGCTTAATAATCTCCAAGAACAAAATTTGAAAATTGATAATGTTTATTTGTTCAAGCTTCAGAAAACTCACAGGTTAAATCAGAGGATAAAATTTCTAGAGAATGAATCTACTATGGCACAGACAATTGCACAAGCAAAGGAGAATATCTGGATAGAGATTAATGAAGCCATGAATGAAATTTGGTCTTCAATTGAAATTATTTTCAAGCAAGAAGAGTTAGTGCAGAAATCAAAGAAGGTCATAGAAGATGTAAAGGAATATTTGGGTCAAGAACCCAGGAGAAGCTACTTCTTTAATAAGGATTTTAAATTCAAATACAAGAGAAGAACTGAAAGAATATGAGATTGAAGATATAAGTGAGACCATTCTTGAAGTAAGAAGAGTTCTTACTAAAAGAAATTTAATGCTACAGTTAGAGAATAAATGTCATAATCTCGAGGCCAACATTCAAAAATTCCATAGAAAGTTTAATATACTGCATCAAAAAGGACTTCTAGGTTTAAAGGGGATGGGAGACAAATTAGTTTAGCTAGAAGACTATCAACAAAAATTATATTCTATAGCAACAAATAAGTCCAAGTTTTCCACTATAAAAGGAACAATTACAGGGAAGGATTTCATGGAAGGCTTAAAATTTGACTTATTAATCAAGAATGAAATAAAACATATGTTTATAGTCAAGTCCACTTTCTAGAAATATACCGAAGTGGATGAAACATATAGAAAGTTAATTAAATATTCCATTCGAGATGAAGAAAGATGGGATAAATTGTGTGAGCTTCTTGATTGAACAGATTTTGATTTTCAAAAACAAAGCAACAAACTTTTCAGTCTGAGTCATCACTAGAATCCTCTAAATCAGTCCCAGAAAGCTTGAGCAGTTTAATATTCCTATATTCTTGAACTATTTTTGTAAACAATTTTTTTGATATTTAAATGAAGATATTTTTTAGGAAAACTGTATAAATACTTCATAGTTAAAAGTACAAATGGTTGAACCCTTGAGATAAGCTATTGAGCAGAATTGTATTCATCTGAAGTTTTTCTGATATTAATGAAAGGATTCTGAATTTGCCTCAAAGCAACTTGTGTTCTTGTGAGTTATTCGTTATTATTTCATTTCATATTGTAAATTTCTGCATATGTTTAATTTTGAATGAAGAAATTTGGTTAAGATAAGGTTGACTATCAACGTGTCTGAAAGCCCCTGTGAAGTTATTATATATTAAAGAGATTAGTTTATTGGACTATTTGTCTGAGATAAATCCTCGACATCTTTAAATTGTCACTTCTTCATCAATTTAAATATATTTTTGTTGGGCTGTAAACATTGGTTACATGCATCTTTTCCATATGATTAATTAAATACTCTGTTTGAATATTTGATAGAGCATATATTCTCTCATTTTTTCCTTACACCTCTATTTTAAACCAAATTTTTGTCAAGAGGTGGAGAACAAACCCTTTTATTATATCATTATTAATTAAAATTCAACACTTGTTTCAATTAGTTTAGAACATTGGCCATCAAAACATTTAAAAAACGAACAAAATATTTTAGATGCTCTCGCATAATTCCTAACCTAGAATTTTCGGAGGTACAACAGGTCCCAAGGCCAATAGATAAATAAATTCTAGGTTCGAGATGGATCTTCAAGGATAAGCATGTAGCATATGGAAGCATAAAGAAGTATAAGGCCAGATTTGTGGCCAAGGGGTACTTTCAAGTTTAGGGAATTGACTACGAGGAGACCTTTGCTCCTGTATCAAGCTACTAATCCATTAGATCAATTATTGTTGTGGCTGTGTAGATGGGGTTGAAGATCCACCAGATGGATGTAAAAACAACATTCCTCAATGGGGTTATTGAGGAGGAGGTGTACATCGAGAAACTAGAAGGTGTTGAGACATTTAATCAAGAGTCTCATATGTGAAGACTCAAGCGAGCATTCTACGGTCTCAAACGAGCACCCCATTTAGTCAGTTTACTTGTGTCACCATTTTACTCAGTAAATTTGAGTTGGAGGAGTTAGATTTAAGTTAAGCATGCATGATTGCTACTTTGTAGCAACCAAGGTCAGTTATTTCAAGTTGTTTTTAGTTAAACTAGTTCTAACTATTGAAGGAACTAGTGGAAGGTCAGTTATGCAGTGGGGCTACAATCAAACTCGGTGATCATCTAGTTAACTAATCAATCAACCCAAAATAGCTATTGCATGTAGAGAATTCGATTTCCCCAGATGTGGTGGAGATTCCAAGGTAGTGTAGCATAGTTGTAGACTAGTCTTGAGTGTACAAGTGTTGCATGCATTCAGATGATTAACCTTGGGAATTGCACAATCCATTTTGGAGAAATTCCTAAATAATAGGGGCCTACTTTCTCAAGGAATTGCACAAGGAAATAGGGGATCAAGCAGAGGCAAAAATTGACTAAGTTTGGGTCAGAGCTTCTAAGTGAACTAAGAGATAGGTTATAGGTTATTCACTTGCAGGTTGTGCTCAGTTGAGCAAAGTAACTATAATAGATTTTTATTCATCAGACCAATGCAAGTAGGCATCAGGTTTTTTAGTAGATTGCTTTCCCCAGGAAAAACACTATGTGCATGTGCGTTATTTCTCATTGCATGCTTTTGATTGATGTTCTTAATTGTGAATCTAATTCCGCAGAGCAGTAGAGTAGGTTTGAGTCTTGTGATTTTGATTAAATCTTCATGAGCAGTGGCAAATCTACATCACAAAAATTCTAAATTTTTGCATTCTCTCATGCTCACAATGTGTAAGAATTAAGTCTTGTAAACATGTACAAGGACAGTGCATGTGGACAATATTGGAATTTGGAATTTGTCTCCCATGAATTTAGTCACTATCTCAGTGAAAGAGCATATAAAAAAAATTGCAAAGTAATGAATTCCTTGTGTGTTTGTTGTGATCAAGCTCAAATTTAATACAATTTGCTTAAAAAAAAACCATAATATAAATATTTTGAGAAATAAAAATATCTATACCTTTTAGAAATTCATATTTTTATTTAAATAAATTTTATTATCTTATTTTGCTATTCATTAGTTCTTCATATTTATCTTATAAATTCATATTTTTATTTAAAAAATATTATTATCTTATTTTACCATTCATTATTTCTTCATATTTATTTTATATAATTATGTTTTTATTCGCCTTTTAAACAACTTCATCTCATATTTTTGCAAATCATAAATTAGTATCAAATTAGAACTAATTAAGGCTTAAAATTAAATAAATATTTACTCTTGTAAATACTTCGAAAAAAAAAGTTTATTGAAGGTACAGCAAACATTACAAGCCAAGTACCATTCTCAGCTCTGGGCTTCATTACTCTATTTCAAAAATCTCTGAGAGTACTGGGCTGTCATAGGACATTATCCTTTCTAAACGATGAGCTTGTCTATTTTCTTGCTCTCACCAAGGTCCTTCCATTTCTTTTATGGACACGTAAAAAAATCCCGCAGAGTACTTTGCTGTCGCAGGACATTATCCTTTCTAAACGAAGAGCTTGTCTATTTGCTTTCTCTCAGCAAGGTCCTTCCATTTTTTCTATGGACACATCCCTTTGGCCTAGCACAACATTTCCTTATTCCCCTCTAGAGGCATAGAAGGATCATGAAGGAAGGAATTAGACGTATTATCATGGACAATTTTAGTCCATGTTTTACAACTCTTGGGGATTCTCTTTGAACCACTCCTTTAGGCTTGAAGCAAACTGGTGGGATTTAGTCTTGGGGTCATGTAGGGAGTGTGCTTGATCTTATCCTCATGACTTTGGCATTGGCAACTGTATTCTGACAGGTTAATTTAGTTTGCCTTTAGGATTAACCTCCTCTTACCAATCATAAAGTCAGTGGATTCGTCGAAATCGTTAGAGGTCAACCTTAGCGAAAACCTATTGAGTATTCTCAGGGCAGAAAGCCTATATGGTTTAATGCAGATAAACTAACTCGTTCAAGGAAGCAAATGGTCAACTAAATCATATACCCTCAAAATTCTAAGAATAAAATGTCTCTTTACCTATAAATTCAGGACTAGGGAACGACTCGATCAATGGGCTTGGCTGCTTCCCATGGTCCATTTTCATTAATGAGCAAGTACCAACATCAACACTTTCAAATTTCATACACGTTGGTAAGTTTAAATCCGTTGAAGACGTTAGATTAATGAAACTCTTAAGTGTGAATCCATTATTACAGTTTAGATGGATAACTTCAGCGAAATGTAATCAAACTTGAAGCAATGGTGATATTTTTCTTCACCTCCAAAATAAGCACACATTACCAACTATTCAGAGTTATATGTTGATGACATTCGACCAGTAAATTAACAACATTAAACAAGTCCTAAGATTTTGCTGGAACAAGACAAACACCAGTGTCAACTATTTTGGATATACTTAACATAACCAAAAGAAAGAATTAATTTCTTGCAAGTACAGGCCTGATATATTATCAGATTCACCCTGTCTAAGAGAGAAATTGGCATAAGATTACCCTCCACTACAGGACTTGTCATATGCTGTTTGGCCACAGTCAAACTCCTCAATATTAATACACCGATTCTTCACCTTCCTCTGGAATGAGCAAGAATGTAAAAAAGGTCATGTGCTCGATCAGAAGACTTTAGGTGCTTTCAGTTGAAAGCAACCCAACTCCTGCATCAGGCACTATTAAATTACAAGGACCACATGGAAGCTCTGAAACTGTCACAAAGTTCACCCATTTCTTCTTCTTCACAAACATAAGACATGCCCACAGTACAAACCCAATTAAAACACCACTGATGCTGATAGCCATCACTTTAAAGGAAGCAATTGCTACAACCAAAAGTAGCAATGAAGGTATTAGGCAGAGAATAACGACTCCAACAACCCCAAGAGGAACTTTATAGGGCCGAGCAATTCCTGGCTCCTTGATTCTTAACCATAAAAATGCTGCAAGCTCTGCAAACATCCCAAAGCAATACAAATAATTCTCAGCAGCTACAAGATCTTGGAAAGTCAATGATGATAGTATAAGTACACCTGCAGCAGAGAACAGAATTCCCAGAAGAGGAGTTCCATATCTTGATCTGACTGCAAACACTGCAGGAAGCATACCTGTTTCTCCCATTCCAAGAAGAAGAAAAGAATTACTACTCATTTCGGCCTCAAACAAGCCCATGTTTGACAAACCAGCAGCTGCTGCTATCCAGCACTGGAACAATGCCCCACCTAAAACGTAGGCAGCTTCTGCGAAGTAGCCATCATTCCAATTGTCTCTAACAACTTCTATTGCACCAACGACTGACAGGAGGGGGATCAGGTAGGTACCTACAACAAGAAGTACTGCAAAAAATAAGGATTTTGGAATAATTTTCTTTGGATTCTCTACCTCCCCTGCAAGTGTGCTTATGTTGTCCCAATAATTCAGATTCCAGAATAAAATATTGAGGTAGACATTCCAGTCAACATTCTTCATGTCAATCTCTAGCCATCTGTAAGGCTTAAGCCGTGGTATTGCAAGTATCATCATGGCACAGAAGGGAAGAAGAGTGAAAACTCCCAGACAAGCTGCAGCCCAACCAACAACAGTCAAACCCCTGTAATTCAGATAGGTCAGGGCAACAGTGATTACCAAAATGGCTATGATTCTTGGAAAACCACTACCCACTATAGGAACTAGTGATTTGAGATAGTCCAAGAATAATACAGGATATAGACAATTGCCAAGAACTCCACTCAGCCATTTCCACCACCCCAGTTGGAATCCCCAGAATGGGCCAAATGCTGCATAAATCCACCCAACATAGCCACTATTCTCAGGGAACATTGTAGCCATTTCAGCAGTCACAAGAGCCTCTGGGACACTCCATACCAATGGAAAAATGAGATAACCCAAAATAGCTAGAAGAGGACCCCCGGCTCTCACAGAATCTTCGACACCAAAAGGTCCACCCGAAACTTCATAGAATATGAGAAAAACTAGTGGTACAACTGAAAGCTTCTGATTAAGAATCTCAAGCTTGGGAACCTTGGGTACTTCATCATATAAGCCATTATATTCTGAATCTAACTTACACATTTGAACCCTTCACAGAAAAATCCTTAGTGTTCCTTTTAATTCTCTAGTTATCTGGTTTGCCTTAATACTCCAATATTGTCAGCATGAAGAGCCCTAGAATTATAGTAAACCCATTTTAACACTTTAATATTTCCAACTCTGCTAGTTTATTGAAGTCAACTCTGTTAATCAATAGAGTCCCGACGCCAGTAATTCTAGGACGACCCCACTGTGATCAAGGCCTTACTATAACTTAAACCAGAACGAAAGCCTCAACACGAATCTTCAAATCCTGCAAAAGTTGAGAAATGCAAAATGTTGTAATGCTTGATATACATTACAGCACATAGCATGCTAAGTCCCTAACTATTTTTCCAAACTATAGCAAACTATGTTACAGTATAAAACTAAAAGTGACCTCTGGCACCTACGATCAATGCGCTGATCCAACTGCAAAAGCAAGAAATAAATTTAGCAAGAACCATAAACTGCAGGAGCGATAACATCTTACCTGTGGAGCTGCTGAACCAGCATTTCTAAGTGAAATTTTGGCTGAGTAAATGCCTTCTCTATCACAATGCAGCACGATGAGATAGTCTCCAAGTGTTTTCACATGTGGGTGCAATGACAGAATATTTCGGGGAAACCATCACGCATTCAAGCATTTTATTGATGAAAAATATGGAAAAATACATATTCATCATATCTATGTTTCAGATAAGTCCAACCATTTTCAACGATGCAGAATCGTGCAGAATTTGGCGGTGGTGTTATTTTGGACGATGGCGCGATTCACGTTTCGCCTTTGTACAAACATAGCAATATCAGCTCATATGTACAAATTTTGTATATAAACTTACATATAATGTTTATGTAAAATATTAATGCAACTCAGAAAAAATCATGTATTCTATACAAGTGTGATTGAATATAATATTTATAGAAGTTGACGCACTCACTTAGTTAAATGCCACATGGGCATCAGGAAAGGAAGAATGTTATACTCAGATAATATCTAGACCATTTCTCTGTTAAATCGAAAAGAATTACAGGCCGAGGCTAAAATATTGAAAACAAACTATCTGCATTTAGGATGCATAAGAGTAGGAATCAATCCTTTGATTCATAAAGGATTACATACTTTTGTGTTAGCTACTATCCGAGATTTAACACACAATAAGTATACTGATTCTTTAATAGGCGGAATAGTTGCTCCTCTATCTAATGGCCCAGTCTATTTTGACTGTTATCCAAATTTCTCTATTTATACATTTGATGAAACCATAGACCAAATTTTACAGCTCCAGGTCCAGACCACTGGTTTCAATATGAACAAAAAGAGAAATAATATAGCCATTCAAACCAAGGGTTGTTTTCGTCACACCAATACCTTGTGGCCAGCCATCCGCCATACACCCAGTCGAGATTCAAAGTCAAGTGTTGTTGTCCTGACTGATGCCAAAAATCAAAAAATTGAGCATCAGACAATTCATTGGGAAGACTTGACATTTCCAGAACATTGGGTGATAAATAATCCTAAGCCTCTTCTACCGAAGAATATTACCTCTGCTGATATTACAGAAAATCTGTCTTCTGCTGTCATATCTTTTCCCAGAAGATCCACAATTGACCACCGAAGAATTGATATTGCCTGTAAACAGTCCAAATATTACAGAGACCCCTCCACTGTAGATACTGCTTGTTCTAGTTCATCTTCTTGTAGACATAATTCTTTGTATGAGTTAGCACAGCTTGTAAATTTTTCCTCTTTAGAAGTAAAATGTCCAGAGTGTCAAGATAGCATCAATCTGCTTACACTTGCTAAAACTGCTATCCATGCCAATCATAATCCCAGATCTGGCATAGCTCCTCCTTCGACATCTGTGAATCCATGCCCAAATCCTAAATGCTCAGACATCTCGTTTCCCCATGAACAAGAGTCTGACCATGTGCTCATGATGCATGAGATCACTACTCTGGAAGATGAAGATCCAAGATTCATTGAGATAATGAGTCCCATGAGGCCAGCTAAGCCTAGATATGGTCTAGGATATCTCAAGCAAGCCAAAGGTCTTATACCACCATGTAGATTTGGTTCAGTACCTGCTGATTGTAAGAAGCCTGCTGTTATGGAAATGCATAAATTCTTTTCTTTAATGGATGGATGTTTTAAGTCTGATATTAGTGCCAAATGGATGAAAGCAATGCTTAATTGGGATTTATACACTAATCCCCAAGTAGAAGAATTTGATCAGACTTGCTCTCCTCAAGAGAAACAGAAATTAGCTGAAGATTGGAAAAGATATATGGAAGTAAATAATACATGGATATCCTTTTATTCTTGGAAGGATAATATTGCTCCCATAAATGTTTTAACTGGTTCAACATCATCCCCTTCAACTAATAAACATGCATGGACTGCATTAGATGGAACAAAGGTTGAAACTCCTTCAACATTTCCTCCCTACAAAGGAATTGTTATAGGAGAAAATCAAAATGCAGCTAAAGCCATCCCACTAGTACAAAAGGATGACAATGCCTTAGGCATTGATGGAAGAATACAGAAAGCCAGTGAACAACTAAACTGGACAAATACTGCATTAAAAGGTCTAGAAATGAATGTAGCAAAATCAGCAGAAGTCAAAGAACAGATTGATACTATTCAAGTATCAATTAATGGTGTAAATAAATGTCTGAATAATGTACAGTTTGATTCCAGTCTTATTCGTTCTTATGCAAGAGATTCTTTATCCAAGATAGAAGGAGTAGAAGAAAAATTAGTTGATCATTTGGATGCAACTAAGAATCTTATAACTGGTTTAACAGATAAAGTTGAAAAGATGAATTTGTCAAAAGTAGAAAAACCAGTTCCTAACTCCTTTCTTGTTAAAAGAAGTATAAAAATCCAGGATCCTGTTAAAACTATCAACAAGTTTCCAGCTTTATTTCCCAAAGAAGTAGCCACATCTTCAGAATCTGAGGCTACAGCAAAAATAACTATTGCATCCTTATTTAAGGATGAAGAAGAACAAAAAGGGAAAGAACAAAAAGATCATGATACACAGATCTTTCCCATATATGAACCTCTTGAGCATAGGTTCACCTGATATTGAAGGAAAAGGAAAGCTTCCTGAAGCACATACATTTTTCCCAGATTCCCACAAAGAGTGGAACATGAGTGTTGGCCAAATCAGGCAAATGATTGATATGATGTATACAAAATATAAACTCATGTGTCTTTGAGGAAAAAGTGAAATTGATGCTTGCAGGACTATTATTCAGTGTTTTACAGGGACACTCCTCAGGTGGTGGGAAACAGAATCTTCTCCAAAACTCATTGAAACAATGGAAGCAGAAGTCCTTAAAGATGAGAAAGGAGATGTAATTCACAACTCTGATGGCACAGTTACCAGCAATATGATAGGTGCATTAACATCAATGATCTTAGAACATTGGTGTGGTAGCGAAACAGAAATTGCTGATAAAAATGAAGTTATCCTAATGAATTTGAAGTGCCACAAAATGTCCCAATATGAAGACTTCCACAGAGATTGGATGCAGAGGATCTACGAAGTCAAAGATTCTAAGAACCTGTTATGGAAACAGGTATATCTTGCAGCCCTGCCATCCAGATTTGTAGATTATATTAGAATGCAAGAAGTCTTCCAGTTACCTTTTGAGTCATATACATGGGGAGAGATATATGCTCACATTACAAAGACACTGGTAAGTCTTTGTACAAGCTCAATATGATTCTGCTTTTGAATATTACAGTGAATCAAGTGAAGAAGGGGAAAAGCCTAAGCCCCAGAAAGAAAAAGTCCTCATGGCCGCAACAGAAGAAGACGAGCTGAAAATCCTATCCCAGATATGAGCCATGGAGGATGGAGAGATGAAAAATCGCCTGACTGAAGCCTTTATGGATCAGCTCAAATCCAAAGCTTCAAATAGTTCAGGTAAGAAGTCTTTATTCATTGATGCTTCGTATGAAAGAAATACAAAATCATTTCAAAGGCATCACCAAAAAACTGATAGAGTGAGATCACTCACTCTAGGAGAGGTAAGCCGTGAGATTCACAATCTCAAGGCAGAAATTTCTGCAATGAAAGCTCAAATTGCAGAGTTAAAGAAAGGTAAACAGATGGCAAAAGAAGAAGATGATGATCAGCCATGGGATACTGCTCAATACAGCAGTAATCAGAAAGTCCAAGTTGCTGAAGGAATGCAGGATCCAAATTTTGGATTCAGAGATATGAGATTATTAACCATCTCTTATCAGCAACATCATGTCAAAGTGAATGTCTGCATAAGAGGGAAAATGTTTGAAATGGTTGCTCTTCTAGATTCTGGAGCAGACATAAATATCCTCAATATAAAGAACATTCCAGCAAAATATTGGGTTGCTGCAGAAAGAAAGGTAGTAGGTTTGGGTAACAAAAAGCTCCAATATGAGGTACCCAAAGCCTCTCTCTGTTTTGATACTCACTGTGTCTATTTGAAATTTGCAGTAGCTAACATTCCAGTAGACTGCATACTTGGCAATGTCTTTCTGGCAGTAGTAGAACCTCATGGGTCACTCAGACTCAAAGGAGGAAAAGCTGGATATTTCATATCTGTCCCCACATCTAAAGGGACAAGAAAGAAAATTGAGCTCCCATACATCTCCAATCCGAGAATTTCCACAATGGTACAAACTGTGCAAGATCTGGATAGAGCTGAAGCCAGATTGTTAGATCTAAAAGATCTGAAATCTACTCTGAGAATAGAAGAACAACTCAAACTGCCCCAGATAAAGAGCAAAATTGGAGATTTGAAAAAACAAATAGAAGAAGAATGTTGCTCGGAGGAACCTAATGCATTTTGGCATAGGAAGCAGCACACAGTTGAGCTCCCTTACAAGGAAGGATATGTTGGTAAGCCTTGTAAGAGCCGAGCTATTCCTATGAGCAAAGAATACAGAGATCTTTGCGAGAGAGAAATCCAATAGCTCCTTAGCAGAAAATTGATCAGAGAATCAAACAGTCCTTGGAACTGTTATGGGTTCTATGTGAACAAGAGAGCTGAACAGATCAGAGGTATTCCGAGATTAGTAATCAATTATAAGCCTCTGAATTCAGTCTTAGCAGATGACACCTATCCCATACCACATAAAGGAGATTTAATCAGAAGGATAGCCGGAGCTAAGATTTTTTCCAAGTTTGATTTGAAAGCAGGGTTTTGGCAAGTAGCCATTTCTGAAAAAAGATAAATTCAAAACTGCTTTCAGCATACCAGCAGGACATTATGAATGGAATGTCATGCCTTTTGGTCTCAAGAATGCGCCATCAAAATTCCAAAAGGTAATGGATAGTATTTTTAAGCCATATTTTGACTGGCTTATTGTATATATAGATGATGTATTAATATTTTCCAAAAATATTCAGGAGCATTTTAAGCATGTAAATATATTTAAGAACTTAGTTAAGCACAATGGCTTAGTGCTTAGTAAAAAGAAGATAGAGGTTTTCCAGACCACTATCAAGTTTTTGGGACATACAATCTGCAATGGGCAGATTTCTTTACAGAAACATGCATTAGAATTTGCAGACAAATTTCCAGATGTCATAATAGACAAGAACCAACTGCAAAGGTTCTTAGGCTGCCTCAACTATGTCAGCAACTTCTATCAGGACTGTGCCAGTGACAGAAGGATATTGAATAAAAGACTGAAGAAGAATCCTCCAGAATGGGCAGAGGCCCATACAAAAGCAGTCCAGAATATTAAGGCCAAGGTAAAATCTTTGCCTATTTTATATGTTGCTGATGATCTTGCATATAAAATTGTAGAATCAGATGCAAGTAATATTGGATGGGGTGGAGTTTTAAAACAAAAGGTTGGAAAGGATGAACAAATAGTTCAATTTGCATCTGGAGTATGGAATCCAGCCGAGCAGAACTACTCCACAATCGAAAAAGAAGTCAAGGCAGCATGGAACTGCATCAGTAAGTTTGAAGTTTATCTTATTAATAAATCCTTTTTATTAAGAACTGATGCATCAGCTTTGCAGAAGGTGTTAACAAAGGACATTAAGAAGGCCGGAGAAGCAAAGTTTGCCAGATGGCAAGCTCTTTTTGCAAACTTTGATTTTCAAGTAGAGCACATTAAAGGTGCAGAAAATAGTCTCCCTGATTTTCTTAGCAGGGAATATATTGAAGCACAAGAACATAACCATGTCATGATGATAATCACAGAGTGGGACCAAAATCAGAAACAGGAGGTGCTAAGGACTATCCCAGATGACCAAGACTGGGAAGAATACAAAAGAAATTGGAAACCCACTTGGCAGCTTCGGAATACAAAAGTATTGGATGCCAATTTGCAACCTCACACTGACATCCAACACTTTGTCCCAGAACGGAAAGTGTACCCTAAGGGAAGCAGGTGGATTCATGACATGATATATGATAAAGCTAGGAGGGATGCTGACATTGCACAAAGAAATTTTCATGATATTGCCACTATCTGGTATCATGGAGGACCCAGTACAGGCATACATGAAAAATATGTTTGCATCTACAGGACAAGAGATCTTTGGAATGAGCCTGGACATGTTCGGACTCAACCCACTGCTAGATGGCCAAGAAATGACCCAAAGATCATTTTTCCAGATACAGTGTACAATTTTGCAGAATACAAACAGCTCTGGTGGGACTTCCTCAACGTCGACGACAAGGTAGGAACTCACTACACCAAATTAAAGTTCAACACCATTGGCCATTATCAGGGATATCAACAATGTAAATGGTTTAGAGATTTGGAACGGTCAAATTTGTTATCTTCATTAATTGATGGTTGTTGCTTAAAACGAAAATTATTTATAAAAAAACTCTTCAATGTCGTGAAATTATTGAAAAATCATACATTGTATCCGTTAGGTCCCTATACTACTAGTGTAACACCTTATTGTTATTAGTACAACCCACTTATTATATTGATGTACCCATGTAGTGCCCATATTGTTACTATTGTGCCCCATAGAAGCCCACTATTGTTATTATTGTGTCCTTACATTATTATTGTTATGTCGGCTCTAATTATGTTATGACCCCTTAGACTCCTATATATAGAAAGGAGGTCTTTCATTTGTATCATCGAAGAATTGCTCATTTATGTAATGTAAAGGAGGTTTCCCCCTTGAAGAGGATGAATTCTAAGGCGGGGATCTCTCTTTTCTATCTTTTTGTGAGCTGGTTTCATAACATTTGGTATCAGAGCTTTGGATTCTAGGGTTTCACTGCTCCAAATAGGTGATCGTGGCATTTTTGCTACAACTCTTTTTCTATGACATTTCAGAAGCTAAAAAAAAACCCATTTGAGAAGAAATCGTGTTGAACCTCAGGTCCAAATTTCAGAGCTTTTTGCGCTATATTTGCGGAGATATGATCTGAGGAATTTTGTCTTTTTGCAAACTCTTGAATTACATTTCAAATAGGTGACCTGGGGAAAATCGTCATAACTTTCTCTCTGAGCATCAGATTGAAATTTTGCAAGAATTTACAGAAAGAGGAAGGATTGTAGTTTCTTGTATATATCTTTCAGTGCCAAAGGTCAAAACAGTGACACGTAGCACTTCATACAAGTTTTCTCTTCTGAAAGGTCTATAATCAGGGCATCTTGGGAGATTGTGTATAACTCTTTCTTAGAGAATCCAATTTGGATCAGACTAGTGGCATTAGAAAGAGGACACAGAGGGCTACTACAGGTCGCAATTCCAAAACTTAAAGATCCGAAAGTATAGAGTTACAGTGATTTCAAGATCGAGCTCCTAAAATCAAGAAAAAGCAAGATGAGGAAATTTGATGACAAGGATCCGGTAAATTGGATACTTCAGATGGAGCAATATTTTGATCTACATGGTATACCACTGTTACAAAAGGTATGTATTTCATCTTCATATTTAGAACTGGATCAATTTTTATGGTATGAAGGGCTTTCTTCTCGTAAACAACTTGTTACGTGCTCAATTTTCATGGAGGAAATGGTAGCACATTATGAGGATACAAAGAGCAACACCTTATTTAGAGCAACACCACAACAATTGGAAATGGTAAAAAGGCTTTGTGACATGGTGGAAAGCAAAATTATGGAAACTAGGAAGCATACCCATCACAACTATAAAGATGGAAGTGTTGTTTCTCCTAGCCTTCCACAACCTACAAGGGTTACACCACAACAATTGGAAGAAAAAAGAGAAAAAGTGCTTTGTTACAATTGTGATATAAAATACACTAAAGGTCATAAGTGTGCTAAGAAGAAATTATTTTACATAGAATATGAAGAGGAGGAAGAAAAGGATCAAGAAACATCAAAAGAAGAGGATATACACCAGGACCCCACCCCAGAGAAAGAAGAAATGAATCAGACCATATCTTTTAAAGCATTGGCAAGAATTACCACTCCTCAAACTCTCAAGATAGAAGGACATATCAAGAAGAAAAAGGTGCAAGAAGTGAAAGATCACATCGAGAAAGAAGAAATAAATCCAACCGTATCTTGTAATTCATTGGTCGAAATTACCACTCCTCAAACTATTAAGATAGAAGCACATATCAAGAAGAAAAATGTTCAAGAAGTGAAAGATCACATCGAGCATCAAGAAATGAATTCAACCATATCTTGTAAAGGATTGGAAGAAATTTCCACTCCTCAAACTCTAAAGATAGAAGGACATATCAAGAAGAAAAAGGTTCAAGCAATAAAAGATCACATCGAGCATCAACAACAAGTTCTCCAACTTTTAAAGGATAATGTCACTTCGGTGCAAAATCAAACGAAACAACAGGTAGATCAACATCATAGTGAAAAATGCTTTGATGTAGGTGATTGGGTATTTTTATTGTTATATCTCAAGCAAGTTATTTATGAGAAGGAAATGTTGGCAATACTACATGCACTTAAAAAATGGCGACCTTACCGAATGGGAAGACTCTTCAAGGATGAGGATGTGGAAGCATTGTTTTGTACTATTTCTATTATCCAACCAGATTGGATAAATGAAGCAAGGGATGAATGGAAGAAGGACGAAGAAGTATGGCCACTTATTCAAAAGTTGCAAAAGATCCAAATTCAAACAATATTGTCAAAAATTGAAGAGGAAGGAAAAATCATATTGGAACCTGGAGCAGTCACAGAAACAAGAACCCGAAAGCGATGAAATTGATCAATTTTAGAGTATCTCATCAAGTGGAAGAACTTACCCGCTGAAGATTCCACATGGGAGGACAAGAATTTTATATAGAAGCATCAAGAACTACTCAAGCGTTGAGGACAACGCTTTTTGAAGGAGAGGGGCATGTTAGGTCCCTATACTACTAGTGTAACTCGTTATTGTTATTAGTACAACCCACTTATTATATTGATGTACCCATGTAGTGCCCATATTGTTACTAGTGTGCCCCATAGAAGCCCACTATTGTTATTATTGTGCCCTTATATTATTATTGTTATGTCGGCTTTGATTATGTTATGACCCCTTAGACTCCTATGTATAGAAAGAAGGTCTTCTCATTTATATCATTGAAGAATTTCTCATTTATGTAATGTAAAGGAGGTTTCCCCCTCGAAGAGGCTGAATTCTAAGGCGTGGATCTCTCTTTTCTATCTTTTTGTGAGCTGGTTTCATAACAGTATCGCAGTTATATCGAAATTCTTTACCCATTAAGTTTTTGGGAGTAGTTTAATTGGTAATTTTTGGGACCAATTTAATTGGTGATGGCTTTGTTATCGACTAGTTTGTTTCTGACAAAACGTTATATCATAATATTTAGAGGTTTTAACCGTATTTTATATGCATCTAGGTTTTAACCATATTTTATATGCATCTATTTTTTTGGGATAAATAAAGTGGCAATTGTTATGTTATAAATTAATATATGTCTGTGAAAATGGTGTATTTGTTTTAGAATATTTAGAGTTTTTAATAGTAGTGAGTATTTTTCGTGGGTAGTTTTATTTAAACGTGATACCAGCATAGATTTATCTTAACACTAGATGTATTAAGCGTCTAGAGGGATCAAATCTCTCCAGGTGTAAACTTTTTTTTGAGTGAAAAATTTGAGGAAAGGTTTGTACATCAAAATATTTGATCCTTCTAGGCGCTTGATAGATCACAAGTTCAGAGGGATCTAGGTCGTGTGCGGCCAAGGAAAATCTATCGAATATATCACTAATCTTATCAATAATATGTAAATACATCTAATATTAATATAATCATTTTAAATATTCCAAATATGTCTGAGATTAATCTTGTCATTTTAATTTTATATTTGCTTAGTTAAATATGTGAAATATGTCTGAGATTAATCTTGTCATTTTTAATTTTTAATTTTCTTAGTTCTGTGAGTTTGCTGAAATGATAAATATTGTTAATAACTTTAATGATGAAAAATAATGAAATAAAATTTTTGAATGGAAAGTGAGAATGTAATAATGTTGAATGATAGAACATGTGAATGATAAGAATGTAGTCAATTATAAATAGTCTTCATTGTGATTAATCGCAAACTATTTTCTCCTACTATTCTTATTGTCACCCTTGTTACTTTTGTCATCTTTTAATATCGATTATATGAAAAGGACATCTTTTAATATCGATTATATGAAAATGATAGTTGAAATTGTAAACCATTTAAATATTTAACTCGAGTCATTGTAGTAAACATCATACCTTGTCTCTCTTGCTCTCCAATATTAATAGGTTGAATTACTATAGCCCAAAATACAATGTACATTGTCAACAATTTTTTGTGCTTACACTGAAATCAATGTACAATGTTAATCCAATCACTTTAAAATTAATGTACCCCCATACATCCAATTACATCAAATCAAAAATCAACATCTACACTGCAATCAATGCATCTAATGCGAAAAATCAAATAAGATTAGAAAACAACATTTGCCCTGAAATCAATGCATCTAATGCAAGCAATCAAATATGATCAAAAATCAAAATTTACACTCAAAGCATCTAATGCAAGTAAGAAAATAGGATAAGAAACCAACATCCACACTGAAATCAATGCATCTAGTGCAAGCAATCAAATAATATTAGAAATCATCTACATTGAAACTAATGCATCTAGTGAAAGCAATCAAATATTATTTGAAATCAACATCTACATTGAAATCAATGCATCTAGTGCAAGTAATAAAATAGGATTAGAAATCACCTTCTACACTGAAATCAATGCATTTAGTGCAATCAATCGAATAGGATTAGAAATCATATACATTGAAATAATTGCATCTAGTGCAAGCAATCAAATAGGATTAGAAATAACCATCTACATTGAAATCAATGCATTTAGTGCAAGAAATATTCTTCCCTCTCTCCCCCCTCCAGATATATATATATATATATATATATCTATATATATATATATATATATATATATATATATATATATATATATATATATATCCCTCAATCTCTCCTTCTCTGTCTCTCTATCTCACCCCCCAAACACACACACTCTCTCACTCCATATCTATCAATCTCTCTGTCCTTCCCTCCCTCTCTCCATCTCTCTTCTTTCCTCTCTTCACCTTCCATATATATATATATATATATATATATATATATATATATATATATATATATATATCTTTGTCTCTCTATATCACCCCGAAAACATACACTCTCTTTCTCCAATCTATCTATCTATCCCTCCCTCCTCTTCTCCACCTCTCTCTCGCTCTATTTCTTCTCCTTCTTTCCCTCTCCCCGACATCTCTCTCTCTTCCCTCCTACTGTCCTCTCTCCCTCTCTCTCTCCACCTTTCTCTCTCTATTTATTTGTTCTTACCTTCCCCTCTCTCCACCTTCATCTCTCTATTTATTTCTTCTTACCTCCCTCTCTCTCCCCCTCCAACTCCATCTCTCTTTCCCTCCCTCTCTCCACTCTCTCACATCCTCCCTCTCTTCCTTCCTCTCTCTCCCTTTCTCTCCCACCTCTCTCTCTCTCTCTCTCCCTCTCTCTCTCCAACTCTATTACTATATCCCTCCCTCTCTCCTTCTCTCCCCCATTCTCTCCATCTCTCCTTATTTATATCTTTGTCTCACCCCAAACATACACACTTTCTCTCCATATCTCCCTTGTCACTCCCTGTCTCTCTCCACTTCTCACTCTCTATGTATTTCTTCTTACCTCCATCTCTCCCTCTCTCCCCCATTCTCTCCATCTCTCCTTCTCGGTCTCTTTATCTCACCCCCAAACATACACAATTTCTCTCCATCTCTCGCTTGTCACTCCCTATCGCTTCCCACTTCTCACTCTTTATGTCTTTCTTCTTACCTCCCTCTCTCCCCCTCCAACTGCATCTGTCTCTATCTCTCTCTCTCCTCCTCTCTCTCTCCTTCTCTCCTCCTCTCTCTCGTCCTTCATTTCTCTCCCTTTCTCTCCTACCTCTATCTCTCTTCCCTCATCTCTCTCTCTCTCTCTCTCTCTCTCTCTTCCCTCCAATCCTCTCTCTTCCCCCACCACTCTCATCCTCTCTCGCACTCCTCTCTCCCCCTTTCTCTCCTACCTCCCTCTCACTTCCCCCATCAATCTCTCCCTCTCTCTCTTTTCCCTCCAATCCTCTCTCTCTTTTCCCTCTAATCCTCTCACTTCCCCCATCAATCTCTCTCTCTCTCTCTCTCTCCAACTATGTTACTATATCCCTCCCTCTCTCCTTATCTATCCTTCTCTACCCCCTTCTCTCCATCTCTCCTTATTTTTGTTTTTATCTCACCCCTAAACATACACTCTCTCTCTCCATCTCTCCCTTGTCACTCCCTCTCTCTCTCCACTTCTCACTCTCTATGTCTTTCTTCTTCACTCTCTCTCTCCCCCTCTGACTCCATCTCTCTATCCGTCCCTCTCCTCCTCTCTCTCAAGTCCTCTCTCTCATCCTTCCTCTCTCTCCCTTTCTCTCATACCTCCCTCTCTCTTCCCCCATATCCCCCCCCTCTCTCTCCCCCCCTAATCCTCTCCATCTTTGTGTCTCCCTCTCCCTCTCTTACCCTTCTCTACCTCTCTCACTCCTCTCCTTCTCTCTCTCTTCATTCCTCCTCTCCCATCTACTTTAGTTTATCTCCATCTCTCCGTTGTTACTCCCCCTATCTCTCCATCTCTATCACTCTATGTCTTTGTTGTTCCCTCCCATATATATCTAGAGTTAATATATATCATGATATATTAATATATATTATAATATAAAAATTTGATATTGTATTAATCCAAAGTTATTAAATTTAATAATATTAATATTATAATATATTAATATGAATATTATATTTAATAACATAATATTATTAATCTTTTAATATTAATATTGGGTTAATAATTTTTTTTTTCGTGGTATTAATAATAATTTGGCCCATCGTATTTGACCCATAGACTTCACCAAAATAAAACCTATTTTTTAGTGTTCGTAAGTATAAAAGTTTTACGAAGTAAATATAAAAACAGGTTTTAGTTATTTACCATATCTCTGGTTTATTTATATTTCTATTTATTTATCATATCTCTTTTGTTTACTATGGTATTGGACCCATAGGCTTGGTATATAAATAGATGTTGATTTCTAATCCCATTTGATATATTTGTATTTATTTACCATACTTCTTTATACCTCGTTTATATTTATTTATTTACCATGCCTCTTTTATAAATATGGTATTTGGCCCATGGTATTAGTAATAATTTGTCCCATGGTATTTGGTCCATAGGCTTCACCTAAATAAAACCTCTTTATATTTTAAATTTATATTATGTTTATACATAATAATAATTAGTTTGATTTTTTTATCAATTAACTCACGCTTAAAAAAGAGTACGTATAGGAATTTATAAATTATAATGGTACTAGCACAATACTCATTTACTTATTTAGTTTTGTTGTATTTTTTAATAATTTTTATCTTATATCATTTAGAGTTTCATTCAAAATTGAATATTTAAGTCTACAGATTATTTTTGAATAGGGTTATCATAATTTTTATTTTATAAAAACTAAAAATATATAGATAGTTTAGATTTAATAATCTATTTTTTTTAGTTTTATATACAACATAGTTTTCAAAACCGGTCAAACTGACTGGTCTAAACTGAAAACCGACTAGTTCATTAGCCCTAACCATCAAACCGGTTTTAAAACCAGGTTTTATGAGTGATGCACTATTTTTTTGGTCTGACTGACCATAAACCAGCTGACTTATGAAGGAATCGAGCCATTTTCCCATAAACCAACCAATTACTGATCGGTTCCTTCATAAACTGGTCGTTTATTTCCAAGCCAGATACGAACCCCACAAAATGCAATTTTGTGAGTTTTGATGTCATTTTGAGGGAAATTTGGGGTTCTTTCCCTCCAAAAACAACCCCTCTAAGAAAATCATGGCTCCCCTCTCATTTGTGTCACACATATCAACCCTAGCAACACTAGCAATCAATGGTAATGTTAAATTCTTAAAGTAAAAGTGGCATTTGCTTTATTTTTCTTGTCATCCTTTTACTTAATTTTTTAAGATTATCATGAAACGACTTAGGATGTTTGAGAGTGGTTTTGACTTCATTGGATTTCATATGATGAAACTATAATTTTAGAGTTCACTCAAAATTCAGCAAACGTAATGGTTTTTAGGATTTCATGGTTTGGGGGTTTGTAATGTTTCCATTTGATTTTATCGTGCATGACAGTATGAGATTGGAATTTGATCAAGAGCATGGAGCCCTTTAATAACCTTGATGTTGGTGGAATTGATTTTTTAACTCTGTTGATGTTGGTGGTATTGATTTTTGAACTCCTGTACCATGGCCTTAATAAGAATGTACCCCTCGGTCAAAGAAAAATAATTGTTTGGGGCTGATAAGATTTTTCTACCACATGATAAGGCTGAGATAATGAACCCTTCACTCAAACCAAAATCACTAGTTAGACATGTTAAACTTTTTCAATTTATATCATATTATAAGGTTGAGTAATCAAAATCTGAAGACTTTGAGCGAGATGATGTTTATGTATCTCTTGTTGATGATCCCATTTTTAGTAGCACTGAATTGATGATGAGTTTCGTGAGTGATCATGTTGATCAATGATTTTTAGCTTTAATGTCTATTTCTGTTGTTAGTACTACCACTACTACTAAGATTGCAAAGGACTTTTAGGAGTCCTCAAACACTCAACCATATTATTCGTGTAGCTCATGTTGATGTTCCCTTCTCTAGTAGTTGTGATGAGTTTGATCATGATGAGGAGTGATTATGTTGATCACTGATATGTAGACTTGTACTAGGATAGTGACCCCATATCTTTTAACATTGTTTTTGTACTCTAGAGGCCATTCAGATCCCCATATCTTATAACATTGTTTTTGGACTCTAGAGGCCATTTATAGCCTCATTGATTATGTATTTTGTTGTGGATCTGTATTGCACTCTGTCATGCCCTATCCTGGTGGTAGTCTTCCAACCACACATAGGTGGGTGTGGAACCACCGTACCTTTAATTTTCACCAATACTAGAGTATACGGTCTACGCCTACTTCAACACTTAGTCAATTTTCCAAACAAGTATTCAACAATGCATCAGAATAAACATTCATCAATTATCTTATTCAAATATGTTTTATCAATATGCATTGGAAATCATAATAACATCATAAGTACGCCCATACATACTTAGGAGAGGAAACTCACGTAAAGTCTGCCCAATAGTTTATAAATAAACTTTAATAATATACAAAATACAAGTTACAACAAGTCATGTAGTTATCTGTCATAGCCTGCACACTTAACCAATTTTCAGTATTGTGCCACAGGCGTGCAACTAACTATTGCCTCTGTTTGCACTACCAGATACCCCAAGATACTCCTCAGCACAATTGCACTTCTCTCATTCATCTCTGCCTGAACTTGGCACACTCCACCCAGTCGCCGTGCAGCGTTCGTTCCGCCTTCGTGTCCCAACACTCAGCCTGCACTACTGCAACTCTACCTTAACCCATGACATGTCTCTCATCCAACCTTGCCACTCGAAATCCGTGTCACTTTTTGCCCAACTCAGCCGTGTTCCGAAATTGTGTCATCCATTCAACCTTTCCCATCGGCACAGACTCATGACCTACACGTAGTGCAGTCCACTTGACCCGACCCGACTGTTATTGCATGTTTCGTAGACCTAAACCGACCACGCATTGTAATCTGCCCAACTCTGCAGACTCGTTACCTGTGGCACCCTTACTTCTATTTCTCGCTCAGCTTCCCTCGCACTTGTGCTTCCATGTTATTACATGGTCGAGTTCAGTGATCAAATGGATCGAACTCCTCTCTAATATATACAAGTGCCAACTCACTCATGGCAATCCAAACATCATGACACTTCACCTTCCCACACGTCAGCCCAAGTGCATAATGCAGGTCGACCTACCCACCAATATGCATTGGCCCAACCTCTAAGTAACACATGTTGACCCGCCGTATAAGTTTCTAAATCTCGGGTCATCTTCTCCACCCATTTGCCCAACTCACACTTTGGTCACGCACACATTTCTCCAACTCGGTTATGTCAACTACCTCGGGCACGCGCCTGCCCGGGCACCCAACTCGGGTCACCCGGAGCACCCTTCACCCAACATACTAACTTGTCACACATCCACTTATCGCACTTCTTGTCAATTGCATGACTTGTCTCACTGAACGTCCGGCGCACATCTCCCACTCGGCACTCATCGCGATGGGTGGGCGCTTTCCCAATACGAGCACACCCTCTATAAGTGTGTTCATGCATCACACTTTACCAAAATTCATGTCAGGTAGCCTCCACCGCGTGCTCTCCATACGAGTTGATCAACGCAGGCGCTTGTCTCACATGGGCACACCCATTACAACTTGGTCACACGTCTACCCAACTTGGGGGCCTGAAATCCTACCCCACTCTAAATAAATTTATCATCCTCGAAAACACCATCATCACCATCATCACCAAAACATAACAAAGTGTCACTAGCTCTAACATCTAATGTCCATGATACCCAACTCTACTCTCCATCACACAAATGTCAATCAAGGTTGATGACTCTAAAAATGGGAAAGTCTCCTCAATCTATGATCATCAACCACATCCATCTCAATCTCCACATGTTTCTACGCCGTGGAAGGCTTGTTCCTCCAACTCAATCTACATAATCTCGCTACAACATATATCGTGTCGACTCATCATGTATTTTCATCATGTGAACTTCTGCCATGATACTCCAACTCAACTCAAAACACATCTCAATACATTGTCATCTCCCAAAAATCGAACTAGTTGGGTAGTTAATCTAACTATCATGCTCAACTTATGAGAATACACCTCCTCATGCCATCATCGGTTGTTTCCCCGACATCTTGTCACAACATCAACTCGATCAAGAATCCATCCCATCTCTATCCAAATGTGAAGTAAGCCATACCCAGGTTCATGAAGTAGCCTCTATCTCATTTGCAACATGTTGTCATCAATGTTAATATCCATATGTGGTGGTGGCGTACCAACCAACAACATCCATCTAAGCATCATCATCCATGTGTGAGAGGCTCTTCTCCTCAAATCGGACAAGAGCTCCTCCCATCAATCCAACTCTCAATGTGCCATATCCAGGTCCATGAAGAAACCTCCATCTCATCTGCAATATGCCATCCATCAAATCTATCAAAAGGGAAAGTCTATACCTGCCTCATCATCCCATCCATGTGCTACCTATAGTCATATACCAATCAGCCACCATGTCTATAAAAAGTGGTTAAGCCTCATAAACTCAACCCATACCCAAGTTCTACCACCAAGGCATCCTCATTGCTGCAACTCCATCAACTCCAAAGTGTCTCATCTCTATCATATCCATCAAGTCACTCCTCATGAACACACCCCATAAATGTGCCCAAGGTATGCATCCCATACTGCATCAAAGTCAAGTACATCTCTAACCTCAGCTCTTCAACGAATAAAATACTCCAAGACCACCATAATATGAAGTCTCCATTAGCTACAACTCTCTCAAGTCACCATGAACTCCCATGAACCATATCCATTCAACATCTAGGCAAGCATACCTGTCTCGACCTCAAGTGCCACTGCAAGTTGTCCCTGACCTCAGTATGGTATGAATACTTCTCATAGGTTGTCCATAAACAACCATGGCCTTGTTGTATAAGAGTGCACAACATACCCATTGTCTCAACTATAAAAGGTTTCCATGTCACATCAACAAGTCCATCCGTACAACATCCCTGCCTTAGCACTCCTCCTTGGATGCCCCTAAGTGACATCTCTATAAGTTCTCCTACATAATTCCTTTCATAGAGTCTTCCATGCTCCCTCTATCCAACTTAATGTCCATAGCTTCATCTGCCCATGTTTTCCATCTTAATGGACCCATCACAACTTCAGTCATCAAATCCTTGTCCTCAACCAGGTTTAGTGCCCTCGATCACTCAAACCTCCTATCATATCACCTCATGTCGTAGGTCTCTTCCTTCATCATTGCCTCCTCCACTAAAGGCCAACCAAGACTGCCTCTTGGTCTGAGCCATGAAGAAGTATACCCAAGTATCATGTCGTCATAATTGTGGTGTGCCCTTTCTCCAATCTGATCTGTTATTGAATGTTATTTTTGCTATGCTAATTTCAATTACAGATTTATAAACAAATGCTTGTCCATTCCTTCCTATGCATAGGTTCCTTTGGTTCTTTGTGAATGTAAACAGTTAAATTTGATCAAGTTTAATGTGACATTCATGAGAAAATAACATGAAAAACAAGTGCTTAATAACAACAATGAAAAGTACAACAAACCATAAACATAAACACTTAACATAGTGTTTTGATGAAGGATTTCACCCCTCCTTGGCTACATCTCCTTGGTCCAACTTCCATGGCTTGGGCCTCTATATTAGCTCAATATGTTAAAAAATGTTCTTTACAAGGCTCTATTGCTCCTAAAACCTATTTCAATGTGTTCAAAAAGTCGAACTCAGATAGGACCACCTTTTTCCTGAGCTCCATTTGGTCGAAACTTGCTCCAGTTATGACAAAAATTATTTTTCCCTAAAAACCTCCTCCAAAACTAGAGGAGCTCCAGTTAGCTTTGCTAAAATTGGTGGAACCTCCGAATTTATCAGATCTGCTAAACATGTCGCCAACTTAATCTCGAGTTTAGTTAATGTAAAAATCGGATTAATTAGAAGTTAACTGTGGGTTAGCACATTAAGTGTGTAGTTAGGCTAAACCATTAGCCTTTTTTCTTGGCGGTCCTTGTGGAGGTGGTCACATGTCGCAGAGAGTTCGGGGTTATGGTCAGTTAATTTGTGCAGTTATGTATGGGGTGGTCACATGCATTACATTGAATGTTAGCAGTTATTTGTTGGTTATTACTGCGGTGGGTTGGTGTGTTCACATGGGAGGGATGACTCGCAGGTTGGCCCTCCTAACTGCCAACCTTAACCACTTTAAAATTCAAATATGCGCATTATGCTATATAGGTTAAGCAAAATAGTGTGGTGTAGTGGTATGGAACATATTTTTTTGGAGGTAGGTCCCAGGTTTGACCCCCGCCCCGGCGTGCCATAAAATTTTGATAAACTACGTCCCAAGTCGACCTTTGGGGAGGGACATGTGGTAGCCTCCGGACTTGCCACTTGTCCCCTCCTCATTGGTCCTCCATTAACCAATAGAAATGTTTCATGTCACCAACTTGATAACCAACCACAAGATGACACATGTCAACCTTTGATTCAGAATTGACCAACCTTGACTTTGCACAGTCACCTGCGACATCAACAATATGGACTGCTGATTGTGCAATGAATGTGCATTTGTTTTTTTTAATTTCTTCTATTTGGAAAAGTGGACATAACTCAATATCTTCCTCATCTGAACTCGGTTTTCAGCGAAACGAGTTTCTTGGGATCGTTTCACCGAGACGGATGCAGTCGTTCAGGTTTCAAGCTATTCTGAGAACTTTGATTTTTGAGCTAAATACTAGGTGCCTGATCATTCCTACCCACTAGAAGCCTTTTGGAACCCAAAAGATACTATCAATTGTTCAGTAGGTGAGGGTAAAACTCCCTCATCTTCTCGATCTGCAATCATTTGGCTTTAGAAGGCTTTTGTCACTTGAGTCCCACTTTAAGGTATTCGACATTCCCTCTCTTTGAAGTTCTAGTTCTTCTGTTGAGTATGAGATCTTGTTGTAGCTCATCAAGATATTCTGGTGAGAGATCATCTATTAATGGTAGCTGAACATGCTCTCCTTGATCATTAATTAAAGGAGGCTCAAACAACCTCAAATTCTCAACATTAACAGCAAAGTATATTTGCATATAAGGAGGCAAATCAAGCTTAAATGCATTGTTACCAATCTTTTCCAGAATTTTAAAAGGAACATAAGGGTTTGGCTTAAGATTTTTACCTTCCCCTTGAACTCTCTCTTTGCTAATATATAACCAAAATTCATCTCCAACTTGAAATTTGTGATCACTATGGTGTTTGTCATGCCTTGCCTTGTAGCTGCTTTGACTCTTTTCCAGTTGTTCCTGCACTATGTGATGTATCAACTAAATTTGCTCTATAAACTTCCTTGACTTATCGATATCATTATGAACATTGATGGCGACATCTCTCTCAAAGATGAAGTCCAATGGCAATATTGGCAAGTACCAAAAACATGCCTCAAATGGTGATAAATGAAATAAAAAATTGCCACACGATTTTTGTTTCAAAAGGATATGTTAACCACCTCCACTTTATCCTTTGTTTCAAAAGGTTATGTTAGCCACCTCCACTTTATCCTGTTCTAAATATTGTATAAATTAAATTAAATTAAATAATAAATTGAAATGTTATCAAAATTATTTTGAATAGTTACCGTATTTTACCATCAATAGGTTGGGAGAAAAGCATAATAAGCTTCGGCGTAATATAAGTGAGAACTTGAAAAATGCCGTGCAGAGATTCGTAGGAAGAGCATGATGAGATCCGACTCAATGTACGTCAAAACATGAAACCGTCAACTGATTGATCGGTTTCTGGCTCACGTGCTCATGCTGGCAAGGATTGTCCAATAATTTGAAGAAATCCGGCATCGAGATGGCTGTAGTATTCTAGGATGGTCCAATAATTCTTTTTGAAGAAAGCCGGCGCCGAGATGGCTTTCGTTGTACAGCATTGAGAAAAACCTTAGGCCCTAACAGATTTGACTGGTCAAAATGCAATTTGGAATTTTAATTTAATGATAAATAGATATACATAGTATATTTGTAGTAGTATTTTAGATAGAAATTGGAGATTTTATGATGCAAAAATTTATTGAATGGAGAGGTTTAGTTTACAATTTTAGTAAGGTTAGATCCGTATTTAATATGGATATAAGTTGGTTATAATTTAATTGTCAAACCATAATTATTATTGATTGATATTTCTACTGACTAATATTCTTAAATAGAGGTTGACTGTCAATATCATTCAAGGAAAACAACACCACCTGGAATTATCTTTTGGTGGTCCATAAATGAGGAGACTTTCACTCGTGCCAAATCCCTGCCTCTAGGCCTTCCGCTGTTAACATGTTTCCTTAAGTCACAGGGAGAGGGAGAAGACCTCTTAGTCAAGCAAATACAATGTTAGGGAATACTCCGTTAAATTTTTCCTCTAAAATAATGTTTTTATTTTTTCAATTTAATTTAAAAATATTATAACATTAAATTAAAATAAAATCTATATAAAATATTTCGACTATGAAATGATTTATGAGTTTTTGGGCATGTGGTATTGATAATTCATGGTACTGACCCATAACATTGTAATAAAGTCTATTTAGAAATCAATAATCTCCATGGTAAATGAGGTAAATCTTTGTGGTTAAAAATATAGTTACATGTTAATAATAATAATTTAAAATAAACTTATAATTTAGCTAATTTTTGTGATTTTTTTAATCTTAAAAATGTGAAATTCATCTCTAAATGAGTGTTTTGATGTTTTTAAATTATATAGCTGCATAAATATAGGATTATATGAACATGATAAAAGTTACTACATCAATTATTAGCCTAATACACGATATTTAATATTTATCTATTAGAGAAAAAAGTTGATAACATATGGCGTAAAACAATTATTTACTTACTGCTTTTCAATGTTGACCACTGGATAATAATACTATATTATTCAATAGATAATATAAAAAAATGATAAATCAATTATTGATTTACTACATTATATTTAATATTTACATATTTAATATTAAAATTTCTTCCCATCAAAATGAGCAAACTGTAAATATTATTTTTTTATTAATTTTAATATTGTTATTAAATTTTTTTATATAATATATAATTATAATTATTAATGAAATTTAACTTTTTATATTAAAATTTGATAATTAAATTTACAATTCCAATAATTATATAATAAATATATAAACTTCAAACATTTCAATTTAATTATTGATAACTATTTTATAAATAATAACAATAATATAAATTAATTAACGTTAGCCATCAGAAATCAGAACGTCAAACTGTTGTCATTTTCATTCACGTTCTTGCTCGAAATTTCTTATGTAAGCCAACTACCTATCCATTGGGCAAGACATTATTAGTCCGTCATGAAAGACGAGAACGCCTATTTCTAGAGGGATGAATCCCTTTAAAAGTACATACGGTTTCCATGAAAGACAGGGAGGATAAAACAAAAGAAACATGATTGTATTAATTATTAGCATTAATTATTATGAAAGACAAAGGATGGTAAAAAACAGCAACCATAAAATCGAGATACCAGAAAGAGAGAGACAGCCAATGATGAGCCCGGACAAGAAGTTTTTAATTTTCATTGATAAACTTAAGGAAACTTATATTTGATTTATAGGTATAAAAAGAAATTGTATTTTTTTAATGTTTTATATAGATAATTAATTTAAGTTGATTATGGTTAATTCGACTTGTGTGAGACATTCAAATTTGTATTTGATTTATATGTATATACAAAAATTGTATATTTTATATGTATATACAAAAATTGTATATTGTTTTTTCCTAAGGTTTCCTATAGATAATTAATTTAAGTTGATTATGGTTAATTTGATTTGTGTGGGATATTGACTTATTGGCTAAGTCACATGACACGAGGACATGAGACACGGAGGACACGTAAATACGAGTATTCAATACCAAATGCAACGACCTGGAAACAGGACACGGGGGACACGTTTTATATATATTTAATATATATATATATATATATATATATATATATATATATATATATATATATATATATACACCGAAATATAGTTTTTATCCATATTAAATTGCAGGTTGCAGTTTATCTAATCAAATTAAAATATAATTACTTTTCAAAGTTCATAGTTCACTTTAAAAAAATAAATAGAATCAAAATTTACTGTTTAGAAATTAGAATGTGATATGCTTGGTCTTGATTCTTGAATATTCAATGTTCATTGTTCATGTACAACTTACAAGCACATAAGAAAATAACTAAAGTCTAATCCTATTGATTTCCTCTGCCCCTCTTGCGAGAAAATTCCACAGCTTTCCTTTTCCCTCTAGATGTAGATGCTGGTGCTGGTGAAGTTGGCAGTGGAGTTTGCTATGCTCTAGAAGCTGAAGAACTAGAAGTAGGAGCTATAGGAGGTAGACCACGTCCTCTAATGGTGGCACGGGTAGCTCGGACAGGTGGTGTCACCTGGAAACATTACAATCTCCCAATCCTGAAATCCTGAAAAACTGATAAGTCTGCTGCATTTTGAATGAAATCTAAAATTCTACTTTCTCCATATGAAATCCAATGAGGCCAGAACCACTCTCAAACATCCTTAGTCATTTCATGGTAATGTTAAAAATTTAAGTAAAAGGATGAAAATGAAGATTAAGGAGAACGTCACTTTTACTTTAAGAATTTAACATTACCATGAATAGCATATCAATACTAGGGCATAGACTTGATCATTAAGCTGCCCCACTAAAAAATTATTTGTTTCTTTCAAAAAAAATTGCAGTTTATGCAGGCAACATTTTCTATCAACGGAATACGCATTTTCCAGATGCAGGACACGACAAAAACCGGCGAATACGTTTTACATTTTACAGGACACGATGAAAAACGTTTTCGACACGTTTTAGGGCCGTTTTCACGTCCGACACGTAAAATACGGGACACGGGACCTTGGAGGACGTGTCTTGTGACTTAGCTTATTGGATAACATAATTAAAGTCGGAAAGGTGTTTATATTATTTTTTCTTTTTAGGATTTGTATTAATAACTTATGAAAAAGTAACATCAATAATTAGTTGTGCATAGTGAAAGTTCATTTGTGTAGGTATAAAAGAAGAAGAAGAAAGGTTTTAATTGAAGAAGTGTAAATGAAGATGTGATTCTCAATGTAATAAAAAAATATAAGTCTTTATAATGTTGGTGTATTTTTAATTGGGTATCTGAAAAGAAAGAGATAGTGATAATGCACATCTAAGTGATAGCGATAGTGCATATCTAAGTGCTAAGGCAACAGTGGAGATTGGATAATGGTGGAAAATAATGGTAAAAGTTGCTTGAGTGGAAGTATGTGGGTATTTTGGAATAGACTCAAGATTGTATTGTAATGTGAGTCATATATTGTGTATATAAGCAATTGAGTTGATGTATTAGTTCTGGAGAATGTGCATATCTAGTATTTCCATGAGTCGAGTATGGGAATCATATGTACCGATTGAGACATGTGAACTCTTGTGTAGTACCACTTGTATGTCGAGTTTGTGATTAGATAGAAACCAATTGATGCAATGGTTTCTAGTGATCTAAAACCACTTGATGCATTGTTCTTGTTAACAAAAAACCACGTGAGGATGTGAGTATGATGGAAGAGCAACAATAACATGGTTGAGGGTAATCTAACAAGACTCAGAGAATGGTTAAGCGTAAGCCGAAAAAATCTTGAGCATGGTTAGGGGCAAGCCAAGAAAACCTAGGATAATGATGATGGTGATGGTAGAGAAGTTAAAGTAAAGGTACATGTATAAAGATATTATTGTTGAATGAACCATGTACACAAAGGATTTCCTAGTAGAGCGATAGTTGCAATGGCTACTTGTCCATACATTCTGGTGGATAAGTGTTCTTTTTTATGGACGTCAACATATTGACGATGATTGCATAATGTTTGTAAATGTCAAGTTGGACCATAGATAGACTTTGTTGATCGAGATTAAGACAAGTAGTCATTAAGGGAGAGTATTAGAGAATATGTAACCCCTACTTGTCTTTGATGTCCTCATTAGTTCAAGAAGATTTTGTTCTTATTATTTAGGAGTTGTGACATCTAATGTTGGCTTATAGGGGCCTGACCTAGGTTCGGAAGTGTTTAGCCAAACAAATCCCGCACTACCAGCCCTTTCGGCAACAATCCATGGAGTGCGGACTGAAGTCTCACCCGAGGTAGTAGGGGAGGGTGATAGAACTAGGTTTCTGCACCCTAGGGATGTCTTGATGGGTTCTAGAGGGGTCACGAACTGATATGCGCACTCGCGCTACACTACACAGTTGTCTGGCCTTTGCGTAGCTCTGCGACGAGCCACTTCCTAGATTTTCTTATTATTATTACGATTGTTATAGATCTGATTTAATTTCTTAGAGTCTTAATCAACATTCAATAGTTATAACGCGCAACCATAAATCTTAATGATATGCATAAAACCATAACATAAGAATATTCATATAGATCTATGACCAGATGCACAATAATTCAGAAACACTTATCTTTATTAATCTTTTGTTTCAATGAAACCCAATTCTGCCTTACGCACTCAGCTGCAGGGGTCCACACACATAGCTGCAGACTTTACTAGGCCTCTGCACACACAGCTGCAAAGCCTACACTAACTACTACCGACCACGACATGGACTTACAGACTCAAAGAAATCTCACCTTTACAACCCATATCACTTGTGATCTTCCCCAAAAAGCTACTTCTACCCTTAGAGCCTCGCTCTATTTATACATTCCCATGGTTCGTGGACCATGGGTAGGCCGACATATTCTATATTAACTTTACATTATTTTCGGGCGGACAACCCTTTGACCTAACTCATTACAATTTGCAGTCTGTGCACTTCATGGAACTTTTACAGTATCAATACCCAAAATTGTGGGCTTTAAGCCCCAAAACCGTTACGCAGGGGATCCGCTACCCAACAAGCCCCCAACACAATCATCGTGACTCGTCCCAAGTCACTTGTTGGTGCGGCTAGATGCGCTACTAAGGTATTGCGGTCCACCATCCCTACGAGTGATGCACTATGTTTTGTTGCTCCATACTTGCCTCCTGCAAAACTTCTTCAAGCTCCTATTCTATTGCCTCTACTAATTTTCTCAACCGATGATGCTCATTCTGCTCTGCTCGGTTAACACAAAGTGACCCCTCATAGGATTTTAGCTCTAGCTGAGATGTCAAAGGTGGGACTCCTTTGTGCCAGAGCAGCACGTTTCCAATCTTGGGTCCAGTATACACACTGTCTACTGAAGCTTGTGTTGCATTTTTGCAAGAGAGATGATGCTATCCGCGAGGTCCCAATCTTCAAGGTGCGTCAGAGACAAACTGTTAACCGGAATTCCGTCATTTGTCTCAAAATTCACCATCTTTCCCTTATCTTTCATGGATCGCCTACCAGGCCATGGTCTAGATAGCGGCATCCGGACCAGTCCTGCTACTTGTCTGAGAATTTCCAGCACATCCCCTACCGTCGGTGTTGAGCTCGGTGCGGCGTCTGCGGCCGTCGACATTACACTATCCAGAAGGTCCTGTATCTCTTTTGGCAATATTGAAAACCCCAGGCTTCCTCTCTTATCATCGAAGTTCAACGGTTCCATACCTATTGGAAGACACAATAGCTTAAGTCTCCAGATACCACAGTTTGTTTGGTGGATGCCCTGCTGTGATATATAGGCCTGTTGAAATTCAAATTCAGTTGTTCCCTCCTTTTCTAGCTTATTAATGTTAGATCTATGGTAGATCGTTCTGAATCTGGCTCATATTGCGTATCTTAATTTCCCGCTGCCCACTCCTTTTCGCCGAAACTCGGACATCTTGTCATGAGTAGTGACAACAACGGTCACTTCCGTGTTTATCCATGTAGCAATGCAGCCCCTTTTGCGTAACCGCGACCCTTGTGACCTACCGGTCCTGCGCGCGCCCCTATTGTCACACAACTCCCTAACAGACTCTTTTACCATCCCGTGCTCTCTTCCAATTGTCTGGAGTGGTGAGACTGTGCTTTGGTTAGTTAGTCAGATAGTCGACCCCCCTCATGTAGGGCTTCAGGCGACTGCCATTTATGTTTCCTAGGAAGGGCTCCCCATTTAGTTTGAAAAGTTGGACCGCACCTCCATCTGTAACCTCTTTTACCACATAGGGTCCTAACCAATGCATTCTAAATTTTCCAGGAAAATTTTCAAACTTACTATCGTATAGCAATACTAAATCATTTACTTTTAACGTGTGCAACTTGATATGGTGATCATGCCAAGCTTTCTCATGCTGTTTCTGTACCTGTTGTTGGAATCTTGCTAGAAACCATTCTTCATCAAGTTCTTCCAGTTGCGCGAGGCTGTCTTCCAGAGCTTCACGATCCACCATGCCTATCATCGCTGTGATCCGCAGATTGGGTACAATGTACTCCATTGGCATAACTGCTTTCGTGCCATAGACTAATCGGAACGGTGTCTGACCCGTCAATCATGGTTCGATAGGCCCATAATACGGTAGGTATATGCAAGTCCCAGTCGTTTCTCTATGCGTTACACACTTTAGTCAGCGCATGCTCCAGAATTTTGTTAAAGGCTTCTACTATCCCATTGGCTTGTGGATGATATGGCGTGCTCTGCTAATGATACACCTGGAATTCTTCGGTGAGTGCGCTAATAGTTTCATTTAGGAAGTGTGTTCCGCGATCACTCATGAGAATTTTTAGACATCCAAACCATGTCAGCACATTGTCGAACAAGAATTTCGTAGTCATGGCAGTCGTGCAGTCCTTAACCGGCTATGCTTCCACCCATCGAGTCAGGTACTCAGTCGCAGTGATGATGTAGCGTGCACCCGTTTTCCCTTGAAGCTTGATTGGCCCCACAAAGTCTATTGCCCATTTTTCGAATGGTTGCAACGTCATTTGTGGATTGAGTGGCATCTCATCCCTTCGCGATGGTTTCCCAGTCCGTTGACATACATCGCAGGCACGACAATATGCTTTTGAGTCTTGATGTAGGGTTGGCCACCATAGGCTGGCGCGAAGAATCTTTTGCGCAGTCACCCGTCCCGCATAGTGTCCTCCTGCAACCCCCCCATGTGCTTCTGCGAGGATCTGTCCTCGTTCAAATTCAGGTACATATCTTCGTAATATTTCGTCATTTCCCATTTTATAGAGGTGCCCTGCGATGATTGAAAAATCCATCGCGCGTACCACCAATTCTTTCTTCTGCTGGATTGAATATCCCTATGGCATGGTCCATGTGGTTAAGAAATGGATGATATCTTTGAAGTGGCCATCCGCGACCCGCACTGCATAGAGCTGTGCATCAGGTAGTCCTTCCTCCAAATTTGGTGGCTCCTCGCTGGTCTCAATTTGTGACAGGTGATCTGGTCTTGCATTTAAGCGTCCCGATTTTGTGATGACCTCGAAGTCATACTCTTGGAACAGGAGTAGCCATCGGCATATGCGCCCCCGCAACACAAGCTTATTCACTAATTATTTCAATGCGGAATGATCAGTATACATCTTAAAGTTCCCACCCAGTAGATAGTGGCGGTATTTCTGAAGTGCGTATAGCATCGCCAATCCTTTGCACTCAGTAGTGGAATAGTTCTTTTCAGATTTGGATAGCCACCAACTTGCAAACATGATTAGGTGATTGATGCCTTCCGCACCTTCCTACGTAGGTACAATGCGCAACGCAATACATAACACATCAACATGTACATGAAATTCAATGTCCCATTTTGGAAAGACCAAAATGGGGGTAGATGCCATTTTTTCCTTGAGAACCTCCAGACTTTTCTTACATTCCTCATTCCAACAATATTTAGTGTCCTTTTCCAACAACTGTTCCATTGGTGCCGTAATTTGTGCATAGCTCTTAGTGAACTTCTAATAGTAACCAGTGTGTCCCAACGTGGCGCACAGTTGTTTGATACTTCGTAAAGCTTCCAGATTGAGTATGATAACAATCTTCGCGAGATCCACCATCAAGCCTTGTCTGCAGACCACATGGCTAAGAAAATTTCCAAAGGGGACAAGGAAGGTGCACTTCTTAAGGTTCAAAGCAATTTGGTGCTGTCGGCAAGTATTTGGCATCAACCGTAAGCTCGCTATATGTTTCTTGACTAGCCCAAATACAGTCCAATCGTCAAAATAAACCTCCAAAAAATTATGGATGAATTCCTTGAATGCGGCCACTCCTACACGTGAAAATATCGTCGGCGCGTTCTTCAATCCAAAGGGCATAACAATGTACTAGAAACATCCCCATTCAGTCACGAAGGTTGTCTTGCTTCTATCTTCCGGCGTGATCTTGATCTGATGGTACCCTGAGAACCCATCTGTGAATGAGTATGCTTCCTGTCTACCACCATTCTCCAGGACTTCATCTATAAATGGTGTCAGGAATGGATCATGAACACAAGCATCATTTAGCTTTCGAAGGTCCATGCAGATTTGAATTTCGCCCTTCTGTTTTTTCTCCTGCACTATCATAGGACTCACCCAGTCAGACTCTTCCACTAGTTCAATAATTCCTGCTGCCAGCATTTTGTCCAATTCTTCGCGGAACTTTTCCTTATACTTTAGATTCAAATGGTAAGGACGCTACTTAACTGGATTTGCATCCAATTTCAGAGTAATCTTCATCATTCCTAGGTTGCCGAGGATCCCTTTTAACTCCATGATTTTGGTCAGGAATAAGTCTTGATATTCGCGAAGTAACTCAATGACCTTATCCACTGTGGCATCATCCCAATAGTCCCCAAGCGTCGCATACTTTGGCTCCTCATCTATACCAATGTTTACCTGCTTCATTTTCAATGGCGCAGTGATGTCAGGGTCCTCGATTGGCGGTCCTCGAATTTTGCGACTCCCTTCAGTCTCTGGAATAGAAATATTTCGGGGGTCATCATCCTCATCCTCCACTTGTATGTTGTAACATTCTAGGGCCTGGCTTAATTGATGAGACCATATTGGTTGAACTATTTCTCATGGTTCCTGCGGTATTTTGAAAATGGCAGCTTCCACAACTTGCAGCGCATCATCAATAGTATCTGCCCACTGGTCTTAAAATAAGAATGTTAACAAAAATCCCTCGCATAAGATATCCCATTTGCTCGTACCATGTCGGAGTTCTGTCTTGGTATACTAGTTTCTTGGGATGACATGCAGGGTATGGTAAAATAAGTGTACCCATTCAGGCTGGGGCTCTTCACCACAGGCTTTGGTCCATTTTGTGAGGTGCATGCGTGGGTCATAGCGTCGATCGTACTTCTCAGTTATTCACAGTTCCAGCTTCCCAAACCTTAGTTGCATCATCCCTCTGCAGTCAGGCCAGTTTTCAAAAATTTCCTTCATGTGTTCCCCACCAACGTGTAGGAGTTGCGCGCAACACCCATTTTAATGCATCGAACCTCTGATGCTCTGGTACTGCACTCTCAAACTTGTCCAATAATTCATCCACCATTGTCAATCCATCATAAGTTGGTAGATCTCGACCCTGGGCGGTTACGCAACGCAGTGATTTGGTCATCATATTACAATTTAATGTCGTAGCTTTACTTAACCGATTGTGCCATTGTTCATCTTCTTTGTTTGAATCCGCAAGGCAGGATTATGCGCGTTCCCACGAGACCCTTCCATTTGCAGTCGGATTTAGCCAATCCTAGTTCACGTGGTTATTTTGTAGATATAATCCAGCTCCTCATCACCTCCATCGTCGTGCACGGGTTCGGTGTAGCATTCTCCTTCAGCAGGATCCAGTGGAACTATCACACGTAGGGACTTTTTCTCAAATATCATCTTCTGGATTTTTAGGTTGATGACTCCATTCATATCCGTAGCCCAGTTTATTCCTAGTAGTGCGGGGTACGGATTACTGTCATCTACAATTTCTATTACTTCAAAGTTCGTCTGCATGCTCGCACCTTCGATATCCATTGTTACCCCTTGCAATCTCCCCATGGGCAAGATCTTTTGTTGGTTCACCATCCATAATTGAATAGGAGACCATTGTAACATGGGCCTGCCCATGCGTTCCCAAGTCTGTTTTGGTAACACATTCGCATCCGATCCCAGGTCTAAAATTACCTGATCCATCTCATATTCGCCAATTTGTGCTGTCAATCTCATTTCCCGTCCGATGCGCAGTGCATGCCTTCCCAATTTTCAGACTACGCGTGGTTCACCCAGTCCTGCGCACCTAGCGATCAGCTCTTGTAGTCCCTTAACCGCCTTATTGTCACACAACAGCTTCATGCATGTCTCTAAAAAGGTAGTAAGCATAGAAGGATCCATTCCTGTTTCTGGTTGATCCTTACTACCTGAAGTAGAGACCTCTGCAAAGCTCTTCTTAGCTTCCATAAATGTTTCTCTTGCGTGCTCCAAGTCAAACCCAGGTTCCTTTGTAGGAGCCTTACGTACCCAGGTATCTTCTTCAGGCTGCTTCCCCTTATCTTCCCTTGTAGTCGCGCCACTTCTAAGCACCATATTCATGTTGGGGTCTTCTTCACATGGTTTAGACCTCATCATTTGGATATTTTGAGTTGGAGTAGGCTATAGTACCCCTTTCTCGTGCATTTGTGCGATCGGCGTTAGACAATCTACCATTTCATGATTAAACTGCTCACAGTACAGACAAGATATTCTCGCCGGGTTGGTACAATCACGAGAGTAGCACCTCAGTCCTCCGCAATTATAACAAATCAGCTGTCAGCACCCTCATCCAGGTCCCATTCCTCCTCGTCCTCTACCTCGCCCTTGAAAGCCACCCTGCGCTATCGCTACGGCTGGGTCGAATCCTTGCATTTTTGTCTGCATTCAATAAGCTAGGGTACTATCCATAATTAGTTCATAGCTCCGACAAGTCCACTCATCATGGCCCACTGACCTACAGAAATTACAATACAGTTGCTACGGATTCTGTGTGTACTTCTACAACAGGTGTCAGTTATTCGTCGTGTGCTTTCCTCCCACTTGGAAAATTGCGCACCAGAGTGTGGACATTGCACTCGGCCCTGCTTGTGCTTTCGGTCTCAATGGCATTGGTCCCCCTCCCGTCACATAGTTCACGAATATAGGATAGTGATCCTTGTCATGACCCTAGCCTTTACATTTTATACACCACACTTCTTCGCATGCCTCTAGCCGGGGCACCCTATCCTGTTTCAAACTTTGCATCTCCAAGCATAGCTTTTGTAGTTGCGTGTGGATCTTTTGGACTCCCAACCTCAGGTCCTGTATCGGTGTTTCGTGCAACCTCATCACTGTTTCCAAGGCCTCCTCCTGGGTTGAGAACTTCTGCTGTGATAGCGTTGTCCTTAGATGTGGCGTCAGAGATGCCACAAACGACACGTGGTGCTGCGCATATTTTAGTGTCATGTTAGCCTCATGGATTGTGCTCTTCAATCTTTGATCCAAATCCTACGGGGTTTCGCCTTGCAGCATTGTGATCTCCTTGAATCAGATGATCGACTGCGTCTTTGGTTTTGTCCAGCTAAATTCTTTGTTTAATGCAATCTGAATTTCCTCTATTTCGGCATTTGGATGTTCATTCGAGTGCTTGATATACCAAGTCAGTGCGTGATCCTGCAATGCGCTTACCAAGGTGGCCTTCTTAAGGTTATCATCCATAACTCCCTGTGCTTCCCATACTACTCTTACTACGAACCAAAACTGATCAGGATCTTCGCTCTCTACCCCTCTGAATACACGCAACTTAATCACGCTTGCCATGCTAAACCGCTGGTTTGGTGGAGGTGGTGTGGGAGAAGATGGGGGTGAAGGAGGTGATGCAAGTGGTGGTGTTAGAGAAGATGATAGCTGCAGGATGTGTTGCCTTATCAAACTAACTGCACTCCTTGGATATGCCCACGTGCGCTCTTCCTCATCCACTCGCGGAGGCGAAACTAAAGGACTATTTCCTAACACTTCAATACCTTTATAGGCCCTTCTGCTTCACGTCGTTCCACTCATTAATGGATTCACATCACCTGTTTTTCACACAATAACATCTTAATCTAGGTATTGAATGATTTTATGTACTTACCTCGCAGTCCCTTTTTCTACTTTGTTGTAGCTGGCAGTCATGTCTATCATGAATTCAGTGATAAACCCTCCTATTATTCGATCCAGCCAATGAACCATGGCCTGTGCGATCTTATCTTCAGATGCCTCTAGCCTACGTACCAACTCTGGAGTCCACACTATGGGTTTCTCAAGCTTGCACCTTCCCTGGTTGTCTACTAGCCTTGCGATCCAATCATACAGCTCTGAAGAGAAAGACGCAAAGAAGATCTCGTGAATTTCGGTATATACATAGCGATCCAACCACCTATTCTCAAATATCTGGAGGGTTTTTTTTCCTGTACCTCAAACTCCTGAAGCTTCTAATCCAACCAATCTTCAATCTCTTTCTTCATAGGTTTCCAGTGTTCCAACATCAGACATCCCTTAGGTAGATCCCGGTACCGGTAATGGAACCATTTGTTGGCTTATAGGGCCCTGACCCAGGTTCGGAAGTGTTTAGCCAAACAATCCTGCACTACCGGCCCTTTCGGCAACAATTCGCGGAGTGCGGACTGAAGTCTCACTCGAGGTAGTAGGGGGGGTGCTGGAACCAGGTTTCCGCACCCTAGGGATGTCTTGATGGGTTCTGGAGGGGTTGTGAACCGATCCGCGCACTCGCACTACACTGCATAGCTGTCTGGCCTTCATGTAGCTCTATGATGAGACACTTCCTAGATTCCTTATCATTATTACAGTTGTTATAGATCTGGTTTAATTCTTATAGTGTTAATCAGCATTCAATAGTTATAACCAGCATGCACAACCATAAATCTTAAAGATATGAATAAAACCATAACATAAGAATATTCATACAGATCTATGACCAGATGCACAATAATTCAAAAACACTTATCTTTATTAATCTTCTGTTTCAATACAACCCAATTCTGCCCTGCGCACTCAGCTGCAAGGGTCCGTGCACACAGCTGCGGACTCTACCAGGCCTTTGTGCACACAGCTACAGAGCCTACACTAACTACTACTGACCACGACACAGACTTATAGACTCAGAGCAATCTTGCCTTTACAACCCATAACACTTGTGATCTTCCCCAAAAAGCTACTTCTACCCTTAGAGCCTTGCTCTATTTATACGTTCCCATGGTCTGTGAACCATGGGTAGGCCGACATATTCTATATTAACTTTACATTATTTTTGGGCAGACAACCCTTTTACCTGACTCATCACAATTCGCGCTCCGCGCACTTCGTGGAACTTTTATAGTATCAATACCCAAAATTGTGGGCTTGAAGCCCCAAAACCGTTACGCAGGGGATCCACTGCCCAACATCTAATTAGTCTAAAAAAATATTGGCTCAATAAAATAATTGCTAAATTAATATTTGGTTGAAAAATAGTTGATTATGTAATATCTTAAAATAACATTATTGTATTTATATAAATTATTGTTTGATTAATCAATAAAAATAATACTGCAGTTTCAATTGTTTTCCCTTAAGTAGAATATCCCCTTCACTATAATATCAGAGTTATTTAAAAAAAAAAACATTTATAGACTAAACACTACCACTATCTCTTATTATATATGCCTTAAACATGGTATTATGCATGGCATGGTATTAAGCATGGTATGTGGTATTACGCATTCAATTTTCTTCTTTGACTTCTTATTAATTTGTCTTTGACCAAAAAATTTTGTTGCTTATCGAGAGTTTAACATTAGGAATTCATTTTTTGTTATTTTTTATTGTTATTTAAATTTATTTATTTGTAAGGTGATCCGCCTTCTCAGTATGTTGTTTTGTAACTTCCATTTTTCTATTAGTTACTAATTTTATGTTTTTAATTTTATTTCCCTTTTATTTAACTTTTTTATTTTGATTTTTGTTCTTTTTTCTTTATTACCATTTTCATGATTTATAGTTCTTTCTCCATATTTTTAATTTAATATGACAAACTTTAAAAAGGAAAAGATAGTTTAAAACTCTCTCTCTCTCTCTCTCTCTCTCTCTCTCTCTCTCTCTCTCTCTATATATATATATATATATATATATTACTTTTTAGTTTGACTTATATTGTCTTTTTATATGGCCTTTTTCTCTATTTTCAATTCAAATTTCATAGTTTTTATAATTTTTGCCTCAAGGTATATCAAGAATTCCAGAAATTGAGCTTCTTGAATAAAGAATTCAAGAAGTTTTTTTTTCTTCCTTTGTGTAAGATTAATGTTTGAGTGTATTTGTTTTTTATTTCAAAGGAAGATTTGAAAGTGTTGTAATCCTTCGGGATTTCTGTATAGTTAGGGATTTATTTTAGGAATTTAGTTATAAATTAGGTATTTCTAGTTATAATTGTTTCAGTTATTGTTTCCAAGTATAAATGTAACCTTCATTGAATGAATTAATACATAGATCACAACATTTGAATCAATGGAATTCTCCAGACAACAGTGGGATAGTTAGGGACTTAGTTTAAGAATTTAGTTATAAATTAGGTATTTCTAGTTATAACTATTTCAGTTATTATTTTCAAGTATAAATGTAACCCTCATTGAATGAATTAATACATAGATCACAACATTTGAATCAATGGAATTCTCTAGACATCAGTGGGACCAGAGCCTGGATCGAACTCCGTTGAACCAGAACACATAGATCCTCCATTGTTGTAAACCAACAAAGAAGATGTGCTTGCTGACTTGAGTACTTAATTGTTAGTAGCGTTGATACAGGCGTGACCTGGTAGTGTGCGTAGCAATATTGGTAGAGTCAGCAGTGTTGGTAGAGCTGTGCTTGGTGGAGACTCTGCTATGGCAGTTTTTTAATATTGGTGGAGACTCTGCTCTGGCAATTTTTTAATATTGGTGGAGACTCTACTCTGGCAGTTTTTTAATATTGGTGGAGACTCTGCTCTGGATATTTTTAATATACAACCATTGGGATGTTAATAGTTTTTTTTTTTTTGGCTTTTTGTAAGTTAATACAGAAAATATTAAAAAACAAAAAAAAAATTACGCTGTAATGATTGAAACAAAAAATTTTTAAAAGAATTTTGTTCCTGTAATCATAGCAATTTTTTTTTAAGAATTCTGTCATTATCTAGAAAAAAAATGAACTCCTTGGTATATTTAATTGGGATTGTTATGTACAGAAAAGAAAATTACCAGGAATGGTTCAAGAAGGTTAAAAATACACTTATTTTTAATGATTTGTGGGATGGAATTTATGAAGGAAAAGAAGGGAATTCACCAGATCAGCCTAACGAGGAGAAACAATTAGCAATCTGGCAAAGTAAGGATAAAAATGCCTATGCCTTAATTTCCACTTCCGTCTCAAAAGAGGTAAGCAGACACATTGCTCAGAATAAAACAACATATGATGCCATAGCAAAACTAAAAGAGATTTATGATTCACATTATGAATTGGAGATAATTCAGTTATTGTTGAAGTTATTTAATTTGGAAATGAAAGATAATGATCCTTTAAAACTTGCTTCTGAAATTAAAACCATCAATCATAAATTGAACCTACTGGAGTTAAAGTTGATATGCAACTCACTACCTTTATAAAAGATCTTTACCCTAGATATTCACACTACATGGACATAGACAACAGAATGATAAACAAAGAAATTTTCCTGATAAAATAGCTGTAAAATGCTTTAGATGTGGTAAAATTGGACATACAACTACAAATTGTAGAATCCTGGGAGAAAATTAGTGAAAGAAGAGAACAAATTCTTGAAAATAAAGATCATCTAATTCCAGAAAAAGGACAGACTTTTGAGAATGCACATTATGTTGTTGTTCATTGTAATTTTCATATGGAAGATATATTTAGTACCTCTTTTTCTTCATGGCATGATAGCTGGATTTTAGACACAGGTGCCACTTGTCATATGACCTTTAGAAGAGATTTGTTTGAACAATTTAGTGATAATATTGATGGAGTAGTGTATTTTGCTGATAACTCTCAAATCAAACCATCGGCGATTAGTTCTATTAAGTTAAAAATTCCTAGACTTTCTTATTATACTTTGAATGATGTTCTTTACATTCCTCAGTTCCAAAGAAATTTATTATCTCTTGTACAAATAAGAAAATAGGGACATTTCATCCACATATTTGATGGTAAAGTGGAAATTCGAAGAGTAGTCGACAATAAAACTTTAATGGTTGGTGTCGAAGAAGATAAGTTGTTGAAATTGAAAGGTGTTTTGTCTGTTACATTGAACACAAATTATTTGGTTCAACAAAATGATACTTTGTCATCTTCTTTATTGTGGCATGCATGCTTTGGTCATATTAATTATGAAAGTATTAGAATTATGAGACAACAGGCGATTAAAGGAATTCCAAAAATTCCCACAAAATTGACCCCATGTAATGCTTGTATATTGGGCAAGCATCGCAAAACAATCCTTTCGGAATTCTACTTCTCGAGCTACAAGAAAATTAAGTCTCATACACTTTGATTTGTGTGGACCTACATCTATACCAACTACAAATGGAAATAAATACATAATGAATTTTATTGATGATTATTCAAGGATGTGTTGGGTTTATCTGCTTAAGGAAAAATCACAAGTTTTTGATGTGCTTTAAAAATTCCATCTCTTGATTACAAATGAATCTCAACTAAATATTGGTACTATAAGAACTGATAATGGAGGAGAATATACTTCACATGTATTTGAAAAATATTTGCAAGAGAATGGCATCAAACACTAGAGCACAATACCATATAATCCACAACAAAACGGTGTTGCAGAACGAATGAACATAACATTGGTTAATATGGTAAGGTCAATGATGGTTTTTAAGAATGTAAAATTGATGTTTTGGGGAGAAGTAGCGCTCTACACAACATATATTAGAAATCATTTCCCATACTCTGTCATTAACAACAAAAATCCATATGAAATGTGGTATAATCATCTTCCTGCTGTTAAACATTTCAGAGTTTTCGGTTCTCAATGTTATGCTTTTATTCCTAAACAAAAGAGGACTAACTTGAGTGAACGGAGTAGAAAATGTATTTTTTTAGGGTATTCTATGACTTCTAAGGCATACCATTTATATGATGAAGAGAACAAGAAATTTATTTTGTCAAGAGATGTAATTTTTCTTGAATCTGATAAAGATTCCCTAACTATTGACAGACAACTTAATAAGATAGAAAATTGTGTGCCTCGAAAGTTTTATTATGAATCAGATAATATACTTCCACATCCTGAAGGGGGGATACCTATATTAAATCAGTCTGTGGAGTTTCCTTCTCTCAATGATGATAATTCTTCTATTGATGAAAAATTGGTTGATGCAAGCATTGCTATAGACATGACAGGGACATAAATGCTTGCATCAACCAATTTTTCATCAATACCAGAATTATCATCATTGAGAGAAGGAAACTCCACAGACTTCTCTAATGTAGGTATCCCCCCTTCAGGATGTGGAAGTATATTACCTATTTCATATAGGGACAGAAATGGCAAGAATTGAGACAAATGAAGAAAATGAGCAACTTCATACACAACCTTTGTGAAGATCATCTCGTATTCAAACATTTCAAAAGAAATATGATGAGTTTAGGACTAGAATTTCCTTAGGTAACTATTCTCATTGTGAATTTAACTTTTCTGTGGATTGTGAACCTACTTGTTTTGAAGAAGCTACTAGTTATGATCACTCAAAAGATGCAATGCAAAAGGAATATGATGCTCTCATAAAAAATGGCACACGGAGGCTAGTGGATCCTCCTGTTGGCATCAAAACTATTGGTTGCAAGTGGACTTATAAAACTAAGTATAAATCTGATGGTTCACTAGAAAAACACAAGGCAAGACTTGTACCAAAGGGATATGCACAGAAAGAAGGTATTGACTATACAAAGACATTTTCTCCTACAGTTAAATGGGACTGTATTAGATCTTTGTTTTCTATTGCAACTCATAAAAAATGGAAAATTCATCATATGGATGTCAAAACTACTTTTTTAAATGGAGATTTGAAAGAAGATGTTTACATCTTTCAGCTAGAAGGTTTTTTCTATTAAAGGGAAAGAACAAAAGGTTTGCAGACTAATGAAGTCTTTGTATGGCTTGAAACAAGCGCCATGGGCATAGTATGAGAAACTAACTAAACATATTGTAAAGTTAAATTATAAACATTTTGACCTAGATGATGCAACTCTTTTCGTTAAGAAAGTTGGAAGATCAGTTGTATATCGAGTTGTATATGTTGATGATTTGATGATCACTGGAAACAATGATGAATATATATCATCTATTAAGAAGGAATTGAAAAAGCTTTTTGATATGACTGATTTAGGTTTACTTCATTATTATCTTGGAATTGAAGTTGACCAAAAACCACAACATATTTTCATCTCTTAGAAGAAGTATGTTGGTAAGTTATTGAACATATATAGTATGATGGATTGTAATCATGTTGCTACACCAATGGAACAGAATTTGAAACTTACTTTAGAAGAAGGAAAATCATTTGAAGATCCAACAAACTATAAGCAGCTTGTTGGAAGTTTGATTTGTTTATCTATTACTCATCTTGATATAACATTTGTTGTAGGAATAATTTCCAGATTTATGGATCATCCTTGTGAGGGGCATTGGGTAGCAGCAAAAAGAGTACTAAAATATTTAAATGGAACCCAAACTTACGGCATCAAATATACCAAAGTTTTAGACTTCCATCTTGTTGGTTATTTAGATTCCGATTTTGATGGAGATAAAGAGAATGGAGTCTCTACTTCTGGCTATTTGATGAATCTTGGATCAATAGCCATCAGTTGGATATCACGCAAGCAATCTGTTCTTGTTGATTATACCACCAAAGCTGAATATGTCGCAGTAGCTCAATCCACTAAAGAAATCATTTGGCTTCAGAAAATACTTGAAGATTTGTAGGAGAAACAAAAGGCTTCAACTCCTTTATTTGTTGAAAACTCTTCTGCAATTCAATTGGCCAAGAATCCAAAGTTTCATGATTGAACCAAACATAACAACACCAAGTATCATTGATTCAACATCATGTAGAGGTAAAATCAATTCATTTGACACATTTCCCAACATCAGAACAAATTACAGATATCTTTACTAAAGCATTGGGACATGAAAAGTTTGAAATTTTAGATCTTTACTTGGTATGTCAAATGTACCTTCAGATTAAGGTGGGAAATGTTGTAATCCTTCAGGATTTCTGTATAGTTAGGTATTTAGTTATAAATTACGTAGTTCTAGTTATAATTGTTTCAGTTATTATTTTCAAGTATAAATGTAACCTTCATTGAATGAATTAATACATAGATCACAACATATGAATCAATGGAATTCTCTAAACTTCTTATTAGAAAGTCCAGCCAAGGTGGACACTTCCCTCGTAGCAACTCAAATGCAATGCACTCGATCTCTTCATTTCATTTTAGGGGATTCAAATTCTATGATGCAGAGGTTGAGGTATGGGATCCAAACTAATTCTACCAGTGGGGTATTACAAGGATCCCACTTTAAAGTTCCATATTTTGCTTCAAATCAATGTAGAACGAAAGATTGTTTGACATTTATTGAGAGATTAGTCTTCAATTTCTCATCTATTTCAATTGGTTTATTAAAGTTGCTTTACCTTATTGTTGTGGGGAAAAGTATCCAACACGGAATGACCCTATCCCACTCTAAGGGTGATAGTTCCTTAGCAACAGCTGAAGCAAAGCTATCTAAAGTTACTTCTTTATGACATGCAAGAGATGAAAGGAAGAGATCCACTTACCGATGTCTTGCGCAAATGGTCGATCCAATCTCCTCTATTTTCCGCTCGCTCCCAGCTCCAAGTCTTCTCACGGGCCCAGCTACATGAGATCCTGCGAACAAGACAAGAAAAGGAGACTACAAGAAGCATGCATTCATAATTGATTCAAGGATTAGCATAAATCAAATACGCAAGTAAGACAATACACCATTGAAACACATGCGAATAGAAGAACCTCAAATGCTTTATTAATATAAGGAAGTAAGGTTCAAGCGGTGATACAACCGTGAGAGGTCCAATCCAGCATCACCTTCCCGACGGAAAGAAATCTCCTCTTCACCTCCCTCAAGCAATCACCCAATACTCTCAACTGTAAACCAACAGCAATTCTTTGCACAAAATTCCGGCCTTTAGATCCCATGGGATGAGATCCTTATATAGAGTTTTGGAGTGAAGATAAGTCAGCTTGATGTGTGACTTGTTGTCCTCTTCAACTCCAGTTGTTCTTCAGTCCTTGAGTCCACTCGGAGTTTCTACCTTCCACTTGGAGTTTTAGAACCTCTTTACTCATCATTAGGCGAATCTTCTAATCCAAGTGTCATTTTGGAAGCTTCCTGGGCACTGGCACATTGAGAAAAGATTCCTCCACATGTCAAAGTACGCCCAGCGCAGGTAGCCTTTGTTGCACTTGCTATGCAGCGCAGGTACACCATGGAGCTTTTGTCATTCAGCGCAGATGCTTAGTGGAGCAGCTGCTTTGATCCAAAATTGACCTGTTTTTGAGTGTTTTTCAGTGGAGAACTGATTTGCAGTGCTGTGGTTTGCTGACCTTGTTCCTCTAGGGGTAAGAACAACATGTTTAGGGACTTTGGATCCCTCAGATTATTGACATTTCATGCTCCATGCTGTAAGGCACAAAAATGTCTATAACAGTTGCCCCCTAAAGTATGAGGTCGTTTATCGGGTGAAATGCTTTATTAGGAGGATCCGAAGTTCATTCAATCGTCGGGAGGTGACATGTAACAAAATACAATACAATACATTATCTTTCCATACTTTCTTTTCATGATCTAGCTGACGCGGGCATTTCCCATGCTCAGCTTTATAAATACATTTACTGTACATAAACAGACGATCGTCTGATAATAGACTGATAATTCTCTGCTTTTAATTATCATCCTCTTAGTAGGATGATCATCTGCTGCACATGTCTATGTTTTTATCTCCTGAATGTATATCGCATCCCGGATGGATGAAACTAGATCCGGGGTCTTCAAACTTGTCCGATCTTCACTCTAGTACACGTCGATCCATGTGAGAATTTCTTGAAGTCGAACATGGAAAGACATCACTTGATTACCAGTCAATAATGTAAACTGTTAACAAGTGCGAGAGGAATCACCGATAATGATGATGACCCTCAAGGTACTGCAGCACAATTCACGTGGTGTGAATATAGGATCTGACGTTGAACACCACGCAAAGTCTCCCGGTCGAAGGTCATTAACGTATACCTATCGCCGGAAGTGAGAAACTTGCCATTGAGGCATGCAAGCTTCAAAGTACTGAGGGGGTGTTCCTAGATCAACTTCTTGGATAATGAGCTGATGTCGACAAGAAGTGATCCGTCAAAGGAGGGCCTTAATGAATCCCACATCAGTGACACGGAACGGAGCTAGTGATGATGGTGAAAACGATCTGTGAAATATGATTTAGGGTGGCGGTCATGGAAGGATGAAAGATGATGTATGGTAGTGGATGGGACCCGGTTGACACTTTCTGAATGACATCTCTTGAACATATAACGACACTGATGTGATGGATCGGTAGCATTACCCCATGTATGGATGGTATGGCGAGACCATGGTGAAGGGACCGGTGAATGATAATAACCCAACCCGATATTTACGGAGGCAAAAGTGTCATGTTCAAGAGCGACTTGCTACCATTAAGCTTTGAGGTTCTTCCCAATTTTTCCCCAGTCATTTCTGACCAGTACCTCTTTATTTTTGTCAAGCTTGAGGAGGATAACATATGCTTGTTCTATAACCTGCCCTTCGGGCAAGCCCATCGCTATGTTTTAACGAGCTTAACGATAGGGAAACTCGTTCTCGTCTAAAGACAAGTTCGTCGCTATCTAATATTTTTAACGAGCCCAGCGACAAAGACAACTCAGTCCTTTTCATCTTTAGAGAGTCTGAAAAGGGTACATAATGTGGAATCCAGGGGTCCTTTTTCATCATCTAATCCCTTAAGTCCGAAAAAGTATAAAACAATACAGAAGGGATGAATGTTCGATATCTTTATCGAGTCGAACTAGACAAGCGCTCGATCTTTTTGTGCAATAATCCCTCAGGTCCAAAAAGATTAAAATCTAGAGGAGGGATAGCTCTTCCGGTCCTTTTAACGAGCTGGAAGGCCAAAACTCGGCAAACTTTTCATATTTTACGAGTCAGTGAAAAGAGCTCAAAGAAGACTCGTATTTTGAGGAACGAGTGATAAACAGGGATAGCAGCAGATTCCAGGTACAGGTTGGAATTTTCCAATCACGGCAGTGTCATAAGGACGGCTAGGTGAAATCACTCTTCGCAGCTGTTCCTCAAAATAGGTAAACAATCAAGTGGATGTGAATGATCGGCCAAATGAAAAGTGGAGGTGACGGTGCACAAACACGACCAAGGCTTTTATGGCTGATGAATTTACGGTCTCAAATGGTTATTTACCAGTTCATTTTTTCTGGATGAGCTTGAACTCTGGGGGGGAAGCTTGCTCACATGCTTATGTTTATTTTTTAACGAGCATGAAGTCCGCGTTAAAACTGCTCGGATCTTGCGTTTATTTTTTAACGAGCATGAACTTTGCCAAAACTGCTCGTTTTTTACCAGTCATAAAGTAGGAAGGTCTCCTGGAAGATTGCTATTTTTTAAGGAGCTTCATCTCCCTACGCTTTGCTCCATACCCTCTCTTTGTGCAAGCTGGGTCTGGACTTATCTACGGGTTAGCGGGGTTAGACCTACCTAAAAACTAAAAAGCCGCCCGTGCTTGCATTCCAAGAGGTTTGCATGCCCCCAGGTGTAAGTCTAATTTCAAGGTCGCCCCTACTTTTCCGTCAAAAACCTTTGTTTTCAACGGGTGAGGCTTACCTCTTTCAGGTTATCCAAAGATCGTTCTGCTAATCCTTTCAAACAGAAACTTTCTTCGGCGATGTCTATCATTAGGTTACACAAAGATGGTTACAATTTGTTGCAGCAATAGAATCTCTTTCTTTGGAGGCTGCCCCTACTTATCCTTTAAAACATTTGTTTTAATGGGTGAGGCTTGCCTTTTACCCAAAGATGGTTACCACTTGCTGCTGCAAACGGATCCCCTTCTTTGGCAGAGCCTACTTATTTAGACAAAGGAGAATGACGATGCTCCGCCACACACTTAACTTTAACAAAAGAATCTTTTTCCAGAACAACCCCATTCCTAACTGCCCCTTCCTCTGCATGAGAGCTCTTGCCGGCTCCTCTGTTTTACGAAGATGAAGGAGGGGACGGGGTACGGACTAGTCATATTCTCCCGCAGAAATTCTACTTTACACCCAAAGTTTTCTCTGACCCCAGCAGACCAGGATGCATGCCCCCTGGGTTCCGTCCCTACTTTCCCGAATTACTCGCACTCATCAGGAAGAAGAACCGGAGGTAGAGACCTTTCTTGATCAAATAGACCATTCAGGATAGGTATGTGACTATTTGCGATGCGTGATCCCGGAAATGAAAGTTGGTCTACGAGCTTGACCATTCTTCCTTCGTATGGAAAACACATTATTCGAAAGAGTGAGGAGACTATTGCTTCCATGCAATATATGTAGTCTCGTCCAAGGAGTAGGTTATAATCCAAGGGTCCTTGGACAACCATCAAATCCATCTTGACAGCCTTCCCTTTCAATGTAATAGGCACATTAGGTAGAATCCCTAATGGTCGACTGGTCCCTTTGTCAAAACCCGAGAGATTCCTTATCTCGGGCAAAAGCGTCGGGCAACCCAGTGCTTTCCAAGCAATAGAGGACAGGATACTCACAGATGCCCCTTCATCAATGATAGTTCAAGCCATCACCATTTTGTATATTTGGACTATAATTCTAAATGGTATACTGGCTGGTAACCGGGGTCTGCCTAGTTGGTTCCAATCAAAGGACACAACCAGGTTGCTTGGTGGTGGGACCGAATATACGGCCGGGTATGATCCTGACGATGCTCCTTCCTGCGATAAAGGAGTGGGCACATTGCCCTGATGTTCATCAGAATCGGTGTTGATGAAAAGAATCTGGACGGTGTCATCCTTACTCTCTTCGGTAGGGGTGTCAGCTGAAGATGAATCTTCAGTGACTGTGGTATTTGAAGATGAAACTTCTGAAGGGAGAACCGGGTCAACTGCCGTTTCGACCTTTGGACTTTCGTCCGGTCTGGATTCAGTAGGTTCACTTTCAGTGACTGACACTTCAGCTGGCCCTATGAGCGGGGCAGCTGTATTTTCAACCAACGAAGGACTTGGCGAGAGTTTTTGATATCCAGGAGGAAGTAGCAACGGTGCAACCGGTTGATCTTCCAAAACTCTCTTTGCTTCGTCTAAAAAGGGACAACGGCGGAGGGTGTGATTGCCTTCACACAGTTCGCAGGGGAATCTCATTCCCCTTCGTCGTCTAGAACCTTCACTTTCGTTGGTCGATGGTAAGCATTCAACCTGGTTGTCAGAGGTTGACGCTTCCAAACTGTGCAAACGAGGGGACCAGTCCCTTAGTATCCGGGGAATACTGGGACAATCACGGTGGAGGTGGTTCCCTCTACATATGACACATGGCGATTTGGGCCCAGTCCGTGCTGTGTGTGGATTTTTGTTAGATGCCTTTGGCTCCTTCTGCTTCTTTTCTTTCTTCTTCTTTTCCTTCTTCTTTTCTATGGGAGCTCCGCTTTCGGCGGCTTGACCTTTCGAAGAAGAAGGATCAGAGGAAGGCTTATAAGAAGCAGAAGGCTGGAGGGCAGCTCTAGACTGGTCTAACTGTTGACTCGACTGTTTAGGAACCGTGGTGTTCTGAACTACAGTGGTTGAGAATAGCCAAACTGGCAGGCCAATTGTCAATCCTGGAAGTGACAATGTGGCCATGTGGGGCACACCAACTTCTCCCCAAGAGGAGAAAAGGCTAGGGGTCCCATCATGTGGAATCCCTTGGTTGGTGTGTTCCATGTTCTCAACCTAAAGATCAACGTAGGAATAAGGGGTGATTATGTTCCGCTTAGAATGAATTTTATATGACGACGCTTTAGACACAACTTGCTTTTTCACTTTTTAAGAGTCGAGAAAAAGCTAAAGATGACTCTAGTCTCCTTCGATGTATTAACGAGCCCGAAGTGACAAATGCTCGGATGGACTTTTTCAGTTATAGAGTTTGAAAAAGGCCAAAAGAAACTACTCTGGAGTTCTAGGCAGAGGGTGTGCCAAACCTTTCGCGAAACCACAGAATACGTTTTACGGTACGAGTGGTCAATCTTCGTGAATGTTGTGTTCACTGCATCGTGATCAGTAGGGCAGCCGACACGGCTTCCTATGGATAAAGGCTTTGTTCCTATAGGGGTCTCCCAATATACACGACGGTACGCGGGAGCACAAATCCGTATTAGTGCTATCGTCCCTCAGGAGGAATCACCCACCTTCGTAGAGATCGACAGTCACTATGTTTAACGACGCCGGTTCACGTCTCTACCTAGACCTCTACTGTGTTTCGTTATGTTTCAAAGCGTTGTTAGATAAATTCAGTTCTTTTTAGGTTGATCTTGCTTAGCAGTTTGCCTTTATGGATCACCACGTGATGTATGTTACAACTCCTAAATGCAGTCTAAGAATGATAAGCAAGCTTTTTTTCAATTCTTTCAACTTATGAAAATCTTAACTACTGAATGAAAAGAAAGACATCATCTTTTCAAACAGATCATAGAGCACACACTGATGCACTTTCCTAAATCGACATGCAAACTGTCAAAATGCACATGCACAATGCAAGTATTTCTTTTCTTCTTCCTTAATGTTGATGTATTACAAAAAGAAAGCTGTTGTATAATTTCGAATTCAATTTCAAGCGAAAGAAAACAAGTTTTTGTCCAATAATCAAAAGAACACCTTAAGATTCACTCGTTTCAACACAAGAAATACTGAAATTCGAACCATATAACGAAAGCAAATGTTCAAGCAGCTATGAACAGCAATAAACTAGCTCTTAGAATCACAACGACACTTTCTTACAGGCCTAGATCCAAGAGGTCACAGCAAGACTAGTTCACTTTCGCTACGGGAAACTGTGAATGAAAGCAAGAAATACAATAAGAACAATCACGGTTTCTTCATACAACTGAGGCGGAATGAAGGCAAAGAAAGGTAGTTTCAGCTGGGTATACAGGTTGACAACAGGCTGCAAAAACAATATTGAAAACTGGGCAACAGACAGTAGGGAACCCCAGTTGCACAAGGCAAAACTGGATCAGCGCAGGTACTGCACTGTCAATTTGACATGTAGCGCAAGCAGCCCCTTCGGGACCTGCGTTGCAGCGCAGGTAGCCTTTGCTGCAGCTGCACTGAAGAGACAACTCTCGTCTCTCTCAGATTCCGGGTCACAGTTTGCTCAAAAATCAATGGTTTTTGGCCAAATCAGAGGCTATCAGCCAAGTATACACTAGAGGATGATTAAGGGAGATGAACACTATCACAAAGAGCTAAAAAGAGTCCTTGTGGATCAGCTCTTCAAATCATAAACATGCCCAGCACTGAGCTAGAGTAGCTGCCCTCTACTTTGCATTCGAAGGATTCGAATGCAGTTCGATTCGGTACTCCCTTTGTTTAGGAAATGAATAGCAAGAAACACAAGCTACCAACAAGACACGATCCCCAGCGGAGTCGCCAGTCTGTTGTGGGGAAAAGTATCCAACACGGAATGACCCTATCCCACTCTAAGGGTGATAGTTCCTTAGCAACAGCTGAAGCAAAGCTATCTAAAGTTACTTCTTTATGACATGCAAGAGATGAAAGGAAGAGATCCACTTACCGATGTCTTGCGCAAATGGTCAATCCAATCTCCTCTATTTGCCGCTCGCTCCCAGCTCCAAGTCTTCTCACGGGCCCAGCTACACGAGATCCTGTGAACAAGACAAGAAAAGGAGACTACAAGAAGCATGCATTCATAATTGATTCAAGGATTAGCATAAATCAAATACGCAAGTAAGACAATACACCATTGAAACACATGCAAATAGAAGAACCTCAAATGCTTTATTAATATAAGGAAGTAAGGTTCAGGCGGTGATACAACCGTGAGAGGTCCAATCCAGCATCACCTTCCCAACGGAAAGAAATCTCCTCTTCACCTCCCTCAAGCAATCACCCAATACTCTCAACTGTAAACCAACAGCAATTCTTTGCACAAAATTCCGGCCTTTAGATCCCATGGGATGAGATCCTTATATAGAGTTTTGGAGTGAAGATAAGTCAGCTTGATGTGTGACTTGTTGTCCTCTTCAACTCCAGTTGTTCTTCAGTCCTTGAGTCCACTCGGATTTTCTACCTTCCACTTGGAGTTTTAGAACCTCTTTACTCATCATTAGGCGAATCTTCTGATCCAAGTGTCATTTTGGAAGCTTCCTGGGCACTGGCACATTGAGAAAAGATTCCTCCACATGTCAAAGTACGCCCAGCGCAGGTAGCCTTTGTTGCACTTGCTATGCAGCGCAGGTACACCATGGAGCTTTTGTCATTCAGTGCAGATGCTTAGTGGAGCAGCTGCTTTGATCCAAAATTGACCTGTTTTTGAGTGTTTTTTAGTAGAGAACTGATTTGCAGTGCTGTGGTTTGCTGACCTTGTTCCTCTAGGGGTAAGAACAACATGTTTAGGGACTTTGGATCCCTCAGATTATTGACATTTCATGCTCCATGCTCTAAGGCACAAAAATGTCTATAACACTTATTTCCTAGAACCAAACACAAAATATTGGTCTTAGTGACCATGCAAAATGTTGATGTGTGAATTTTGTTGAAGTTGTTTGATTTACTGCACTTTTATTCAAAGTGGTTGTGTCAAATTTGGCCAATTTAATACTAAATCACAAATCACACAAATCATAGACGCATGTATAATATTTGGAAAACATTTGAAAAGGGGTAATGATATATTTTATTTATTTTAATATTTAATTTTGTTAATGATTTTTTTAATTTTGACAATATGAAATGTTTTAGGAACTAAGTATTTTGATTAGAAACTAAGCTTTTTGATATCTATCTATAGTTATTAGTGATTTAATTTACATAAATGTGCTAGTTATAATTTAGTTGTTAAATTAATAGTAAAACAACTTTTATTGTGTATTATTCACAAATTTTAATTAAATGTTCTTTACAATTTAATTTTAAAATTAATTGAATACTAAATCACAAATTAAAAGAAAGAAATCATGTTTAAAGAAGGAAGTCATTTGAGAGATAACAATAAAAGTTTTGTTCCATATTCCCCTACCTTCATTGCCACAAACACAATTGCATTCAACTCTATATCAATCATATACAATGCCCATGAACTTTGTAGGAGAAAAAAGGTTGTGCAAAACAAGTTTCTTGGAATTGACATCTCATTCACTTGAAACTAAGTTTCTCCATATCAATTTGAACAAAACACTGCCAATGAAATAAAGTTTCATTATAGTCAATGATGTAAGGTGCTCACCAAAAGTCACCATTTTAGCACAACATTTTCACTTTCATTTCTATTTTTTAATGAAAACTTTAATTGATCAACTCACAACTTTTCAACAATTCATACTCTAATTAGCTATATTTAAACTAGCTGCAAATACTACCTTTTATTCTTGGAAAGTGTCAACGTAGTTGTAAAAGAATTGGGTTCACAGAGAAAGGTGGGAGGATTGAATAATTAGTACAAATGAAAAATATGTTTATTCATATTAATACTAACCCAATTAAATTACTTTTGACCTGGTTAAGGTGAGTTAATAATGAAAAATCATAGAATATCTCTCTTCAAATTTATAAAAAATATTTAATTAATAAAAATAATATTTTATATGATTATAATATATATATATATTTTATTTTATTAAATGAATTAAGGTTGGATGTTAGTTTAATTGGTTGAATCTTTGTTGTTAAAGCATTTTTGTTATTAAAGTTGTTATTAAAGTCTTTAGTTCTATAAAATAAATTAAAATTGGATATTAGTTTAAATGGCCAAGTCCTTGTTAGTTTTCTATTAGTGTTGAATTTATTGATGAAGTAGATCAAGATGTGGGTCCCCGTGATGTATGTAGAGTTTTGTTTGGGAGTCCATACATGTACATGTGTGATGCAATATTCATGAGGTAACAAAATAGTGTGAAATTAGGTTTTCTATCAGTGTTGAATTTATTGATGAAGTAGATCAAGATGTGGGTCTCCGTGATGTATGTAGAGTCGTGTTTGGGAGTCCATACATGTACATGCATGATGAAATATTCATGAGGAGAGCCAACCAGTATCAGCTCATCAAGGATGGAAAATTGTTCATCATCAATGCACACAAAGGCAAGTCAAAAATTTCACTAGTAACTGCCATCCAAGCCAAGAAATTGATCAGTTCCAGTAAGAAGTATGTTTTATTGTTTTTAAGAGAATTTCAGTGTGAAGAGGAGTCAATAAGTCACAAGGAATCCCTGGAGGGGTGTACTAAGAAACATAAAAAATAATTGGAGGAGTTGTTACAGGCATAGAGGGATGTGTTCTGAGAGCCTAAAGGGTTACCACCTAAGTGAAAAGTGGACAAAGAGATCCAATTATTTCCAGACTCCCCATTACCAAATATTCGGTTGTACATGTAGTCTGTTGTAGAAGCAAGTGAGTTGAAGAAACAGTTGCAGCAACTGCTAGAACAGGGTGTCATTCAATCGAGTATAGCACCATGCTGTAACTCATCATCATTGTGCCAAATATGGATTTGACTTGGCGAACGTGTATATATTATAGGGCATTGAACAAAACCACGCACAAGAACAGATACCCCCTGCCCAAGATAGATGATCTATTGGATTATTTGCAGGAGGCAAAGTACTTCACCAAACTAGACTTGAAGTTTGGATATTGCCAAGTTTGAGTCAAAGAAGAAGATACATGGAATATCGCCTTCAAAACAAGGAAAGGTTTGTATGAGTGGTTAGTTATGTCATTTGGCCTATGTAATGCACCAACTTCATTTATGAGACTAATGAATGATGTATTGCGCCCTTTTATCGATTCATTTGTTTTTTCCATTTGGATGATATACTAGTATATAGTGCTACCTAGGAGGAGCATATTTCACATTTGACACAAGTGCCAAAAACATTGAAGAAGCACTAGCTGCTAGAAAATTTCAAGAAGTGTGAGTTTTCACAATAGTCTTTGGTGGATATGGGGTATGTGATCAGTGGAGGAGAATTGAAGATAGACCCTTCCAAGATGTTGGGTAGTAGAGGGCCTGTGTAACAGTTTTGGGGTTCAAAGCCCACAATTTTTGGAAAGGTATGGTAGGGACTCTGCGAAGTATTGTAAATGAGTCAAGTCAAAGGGTTGTTTTCCCAAAAATAATGTAAAATAAAAAGAAGTGAGTTGGCATGTCCATGGTCCACGGACCATAGAATTGTATAAATAGAGCAAGGCTCTATGATAGAAGTTAGTTTTTTTGGTATGTACTTTTGGATCTAGAATGTAATGGGTTTTTGAAGAACGAAGTCTGGAAGAGTCTGTGAGTCTGAATCAAGGGGGTTGGTAGGTAGAAAGAGGCTCTACATCTGTCTGCACAGAGGCCTAGTAGAGTCCGCAGCTATGTGCACAGACCCCTGCGGTTGAGTGCGCAGGAAAGATCTGGATGTATTGGTTGAAGAATTGAATTAAGATAAGTTGATTCTGAAATTCTGTGTTAAATCTGAAATATTGTGGATCTGGCTAATTTATGGTTGATATAACTGTCTGATCTATGCGTGTATGCTTACGTTATGAGTTTATGAAAATCTATATATTTTCTAGTTGTGCGAACTGGTTATGTCTATTAAATGTTTGCTTAAGAGACCATAAAAAGTAGATCTAATCTATAACAATGCATTAATAAGTATTAAGGATTTTCCTGGGTCCATATCTACACGGAGCAGAGTGGCGCGAAGCCAAAAAATGGTGTGCGAACCCTCCAGACCACATCAAGACATCCCAAGGGTGCGGAAACCTGGTTCCAGCACCCTCCCCTGCTACCTCGGGTGAGACCTCAGCCCGTGCTCCGCGGGCTATTGCCAAAAGGGCTGGTAGCTGCAGGATTTGTTTGGCTAAATAACTCTTCCGAACCTGGGTCAGGCCCCTATAAGCCAACAAATGGTTCCATTGTCGGGACCAAGATCTACCTAAGGGATGTCTGATGTCAGAACACTGGAATCCTACAAAGAAAGAGCTTGAAGATTGGTGGGATCGGAAGCTTCACGAGTTCGTGGTTCAGGAAAACAGAAACCCGTGATATCAGAGGAAGGGTGGTTAGATCGTTACATATACACAAATATCCACGAAATCTTCTTCATGACATTCTCGATGGAGTTGTACGAGTGGATTGTGAGGTTAGCCGACAACGTGGGAAGCTGCAGACTAGATCAACCTATCGTGTGGACTCCAGAATTGGTGTGCAGGCTAGAAGCATTCGAAGATAAAATCGCATGTGCAATAGATCACTGGTTGGATCAGGTAATAGGAGGGTTTATTACTGAGTTCGCGATAGACAAAACTGTGAGTTATAGTGAAGCAGAAAGGTGTTTTCTCCAAGGACCACGGGGTACGTATATTAAATTGTTGAATACTTGGATTAAGATGCTATTGTGCGAAAACCAGATTATGCACGTTTATTAATGTCTGGCGTAACGCGGAGTGGAAGAGGCTACCGAGGAACTAAAGGATTAGAGAACAGTCTGCTAATTTCTATTTCACAGGAAAGCGTGGAGGAGCTCGCGAGGTTCTCTCCAAGAAGCGTAGTCCAATTGATTAAGCAGCACTTTTCACTGACACCACCTCCGTATATGCCATCACCTATTTCACCGATGTCAAGTCCATCTTCACCCACTCCACATCCACCTCCACCACCATCGAAGGTTGGGATGGCGAGTGCAATCATGTTGCCGGTATTTAAGGGTGTAGGAAATGAGGAACCAGGTCAGTTCTAGTTTGTGGTAAGGGCTGTATGGGAAGCCCAAGGCATAATGGATGATAACATCAAAAAGGATACCCTGGTTAGTACACTGCAGGACCACGCGTTGACGTGGTATATAAAGTAATCAAGTGATCATCCGAATGCGGGAATAACGGTGATCCAGGACGCCTTGGACAAAGAATTTGGTCAGCCAAAATCAGAGACACAGTCGGTCATTGGGTTCAAAGAGATAACAATGTTACCAGGTGAAACCCCGTGGGATCTGGATTAGAGATTAAAGAGCACAATCCGCGAGGCTAACATGACATTGATGGATGCGTAGCACTGTGCATGGTTTGTGGCGTCCTTGACACCACATCTAAGGATGGCGCTATCACAACAAAAGATCTCAACCCAAGCTGAAGCATTAGAGACCACGATGAGATTGCACGAAACCCCAATACAAGATCTGGGGTTGGGAGTTCAGCAAATCCACATGCAATTACAAAACCTATGCTTAGAGATGTGAAGTTTGAAACAAGGATAGGAACCTTGGTCAGAAGGGCACGAAGAAGTATGGTGTTTCAAATGTAAGGGCCAGGGCCACAATAAGGAACATTGTTCGATCTTTGCGAACTATGTGGCAACGGGGGGACCAATACCATTGCGACTAGAGGTACAATCAGGGCCAAGCGCGGAGCCCACACTCTAGTGCACGATATGTCAAGAGGGATGAAAGCATGCCACGTACAACTATCATCTATTACAAAAACTGAGATAGCCCCCCCCAGCGGTTATTTTGCAACTTTTGTAGGACAGTGGGCCATGATGAAAGAAACTGTCGAAGTTACGAGATGTTGATGGATCGAACACTTGATTATAGGATGTAGATGGAGGCGCTTGGGTAGGATCCTATTGCAGCAACAGCGTGGGGCAGATTCCATGGACGTAGACGGGGCTGAGGGGGAATGGGACTCAGATGCGGACAAGGGAAATTAATCTGCGATAATTGTGGAGGACTGGGGCACTACGCACGTGATTTCACAAACCTGACCAGAACCTATTGCCCATACTATTACCAATTTTACCATGAAGCCATCGATTGCCCCACACTAATTGCTCAGATGTGGGAAAAAGGGGTGCTTCCGACTACTCCCACTCAGAACGTCTAAATTATGAAGGCTGAACTGCGTGCGAAAGACCCTAACGTGAATATGATGCTTAGAAGTGGTGAAACTATGAGAAAATATAAAGGGAAGCAACCAGAGGAGGATGCATGGGTTTGCAAGGCTCCCACGAAACAACCAGAATTTGATTTGGAGTGCGCGAAGGAAACATTTATGGAGGCCAAGAAGAACTTCACAGAAGCTTCCACTTTAGGTAGCACTGATCAAATAGAGTCAGAGAGGGATACTTCTATGCTAACAACCTTCTTAGAGACATGCATGAGGCTACTCCGAGATACAAAAGCGGTGAAGGGATTGCAAGAGTTAATAACTAGGTGCGTAGGATTGAATGAACCTCGAATGGTATGGAAGTTAGGCAAGCATGCATTGCGAACTGGGCGGGAAATGAGGTTGACTGCCTAGATTGGGGACTATGAGATGGACCATGTTGCTCTGGACTTGGGGTTAGATGCAAATTTCCTACCTAAACAAACCTGGGAGTGGATGGGTAGGCCCGCACTACAATGGTCCCCTATCCAGTTGCAGATTGTGAACCAACAGAAGATATTACCTATGGGAAGACTTCAATGAGTTACTGTAGACATCGACGGTGTAAGCACACTAACAAATTTTGAGGTCATAGAAATTATTGATGATAGTAACCCCTATCCTACATTATTATGGATTGAATGGGCAATGGATATGAGTGGAGTCATCAACCTAAAGAAACGAAAAATGATATTCGAGAAAAAATCTCTCCACATAGTGGTTCCGCTGGACCTAGCCGAAGGAGTATGTTATACTGAGCCAGTGTGCAACGAGGACAACGACGATGAACTGGATTGCATTTACGAAATCACCATGCAGGATCAGGACCGAGTGAATCTGACCCCAGATAGATGAACCTCATGGTACCATGACAGCTCGTGCACATCAGACTTAGATGAAGAGATTGAGTGGTGGCAGAACTGATTGCATGAGGTGACAACATTAAATTGTAATATGATCGTTAGATCTCTACGCCGTGCAACAATGGAAGCAAGGGAGAGGCCAGCTGATGGGGATGCCACAAAGGTGGAGGCACCAGTCGACCAACGCGAAATGATGATTCTGAGACAAAGGTCACAGGATGCCCCCGCGGAGACACCATGCACAACGATTGTTCTTAAAGGGAGTACATGCCCAAAGATTCGGTGAAAGTGGCACGGATGTCAGAAGCAGGTATGTGCAAGGGTTAGAGGGCAATTCCATTCACCAGCGGCCCGTGATGAAGCCATCAAGGGAACAAGGGGAATTTTGCTCAACATTCAACCCACTAGGAAGTTTCGGATACCACGGGTTCAATGGGCCTATATGAGAAGGGAGGCACAGATGACAGTGTCAATAAGTAAATGGGTGAGAGCCCAGACTAAGCGGGGTAGCAGCAGGCCTCATGAAGTCAAAAAACTATGGGCATGGCTCAAAAAGAAAAGCGTGCTAGTCAGGGAAGGAATCAACAAGATGAAAGGTAGCGACGCCCACGTAAGCCGCGCAAGTCTGTGCATAAGGGAATCAAGCCCGATCGGGTATCCCGCACAACGCAAATGGACTGCGACCCTGCTATCATGGCTGCACTCGCACCTACGGAAGGATACACCCCACACAACGGCACATGAAAAGATATCGGCTACAAAGACACTCAAAAGGTGCTTGCAGTCCAGGCTAGCAGGAAAGTTCCGAAATCGCACCAGGGGTGCGGCCACCTGACTAGCTGTAGGAAGCATAGACTCAGCACCCCAAGTAGTTGAAAGAAGGTGCAGGACTATAAACAAGTCTGCGGGAGGCCGACGTGGCAAAAGGGTTCTATATAGAGTCATTCTATTCACAACATCGCGGTTGTGCTCGAGGGATAGCTCTACTGCGCGGAAAGATCGAGAAGTGACCATTAACACCACTATTCCTAACAAGAAAGTCAAGTTATGTTAGGGGGGAGCGGGCGGCGGGCCATTAAGATGAACGTTCCGAGCTAGCTACGAAAATATCTGCCACCTAGACGCTGTTAATAAACTAGCAATAGAGGGAAAGGATCCATTCAAAATTACATGTTCCTCTAACAACTTATGGACGACATCGGGATATTTGAGATTTGAACCAGTAACGACCACCAAACACTTGGCTACTAGGTATCCCATGAGTACCATGGTGAGAACTCGAGCACGGTTCACAGAAGAACTCTACTCAACCCTGGAGGAGCTAGATGAATGCGCTAGGGTCCCCGAAGTCCCAAAATCTCCACGCACACAACGGGCTCGGAAAGGTAAGCAACCGATGGGGCCAGTTAGGGTATCGCTGAGGTTCAATCAGTTATCAGGAGCTGAAAAGGGCAAAGCAATCACCACCGAACCTGCGGAGGACGACGACGATTTGCAAGCTTTGATCGATCAGATTAACACACAAGATGAGGATGAAGAGGATTCTTTCCAGATCCCATCCCGAACCCCATACATCTCCCCATGGATTGGCACAGCCAAGATACCAAACAACGTCGATGCTGCAAAGAATACGCTCCAGACCCCGCTTCTTCTGGATGAGATCATGTTCAATGGGCTGTCATTGGGCCATGTCCCGAGCATCAAGTTCAAAGACTAGGACCTTGCAGACAGCAACAAGTTTCTTGAATTGGTCGAAGAAAAATTATTGCTGTAGAAGTGGTTACTAGGTGTGGAAAAAGCGGGATTACTTTATCTAAGGTGGATACCTCACTATCACCGCACAACCCTCACCATCTTTATTATCTGGCAGTTACTATATTTGGTACATGATGGGTACCTCTAGTTGGAGGAGCCGATTCTTGTCACAGCTGATTCAGTGCACCAGATTACCCACTTGCCGATAAAAGGGAATGACCCCACAAACATAGCTGAAACAAGTAGCGATGCGGGTCGCATCGAAACAATGAAGGCTAACTATAAGTTGGAGAAGCGGAAGTGGGGGTATGCGATAGCAAGCATCCAAGACCGAGGGGTGTGAATTGCGACCCAGTTACTAGCCAGTAAACTAATGAGGAATTGTCGTGCAGATGAGGTGTTAGCTTTTGTCATTGTGCTTGTAGAGCAGTGCATGGTAAGGGTTCAGTTTAACTAGGCACAGTTCTTATGCGACGAATTTTTGACAAACTGTCAGGAAGAACAGGACAAAGGTAAGACATTTTATTATGCTTGGTGATGAAAATGAGAAATTGAGGGTTGCCCAAAATCCCAATTCCTTTAAAAACTCGATCCTGGACCTGTGGGTTATGGCCCACTAAGTCCCGTCGGAAGCGATTTAAAACATAGATATTGTTTATGCAGATCTTTATTAACATTTGATTCGTTCTCATAATATATTAAAACAACATTCCATACATATGATAGCACCTCCGATCTGATGATCTGATCGTTCACGATCCTTTTTCCTTTGGTTTCCCCGAGCCATTCTCCACGCGGCAACACAAGAGACTCTCAAAACGAACAACGACAATGGCTTTCATACAAACTTATCTGCTTACACCAACAACGAACAACGATGATGGCTTCTATACAGACTTATCTAATATTCTTTGTCAGCGATTGATTCGCCTCGGCAAAGTAAACCGAATAAAGCTTTAATAATTAAAGACACCACGACGTGACATGTACACCAACATGATATATGAAACCTTACACAACACCTTTGCGTCTGGTTCGTGGTCATATGTCGTGATATGAACATCCTTTGGCCGATCCGATTGCGTTCCTCTATATATTCAGGTTTTAAACTACGGCACTGCCACTCCATACGATGATATTCATAATACTCAGAACAATCACATATAATAATTAAACAAGCTCACAACACGGAATGAATGCAATTATAAAACACACATGTACGCAACAACACTAAACCCAGGTTTATATATTAAACAACATGGTTACAAAGTTAAGGCATTTCAGCCTTAAAAACGAGCTCACGCTCGGCTACATCTTGCCACTCACAAATTACCTCACAGAACAGATATATCTCACCTATCACACTACACATATATATACAAGAGTGTTAGATTGGAAGCATCGATCCTATCCTTTGTTTTTCTACATGCATGACAGATAAGTATCCTTTATCCACTTTAAATCCGCTTTAAATCTGCTTTATCTGCTTTAAATCTAATTTTCTGCTTTAAGGCAGACTTTCCTCTGTTCTCATCCTCTGGTCCACGTTTGCCGCTGAGTGCTCCCGCATCAGACTCCTGAGGCACAAAAATTTATGACCTCCTGGTCATATGCTTCTCCTAGTCTTCGTAATATCTTTAACTTGTGAGCTGCAATCTACCTCTACAACAGCAAGTCCTCCTTGCTGCCTCTTACCTAACCAAGCTCTCCTCTAGACTTGGTCTTTTGGTAAACACTCTAGGCTATTGCAATTTTCTCACCTTCCTCTGCAATCTTCTCACCTTCCTCTGCTGCTACCAATATAAAATATAAAGACCATACATACTTTATCAAGAACTGTACCTCCTTCCGCAGAATCGTTTTCTCGCTCTGATACCAACTGATGAAAATGAGAAATTGGGGGTTGCCCAAAATCCCAATTCCTTTAAAAACTCGATCCTGGACCTGTGGGTTATGGCCCACTAAGTCCCGTCGGAAGCGATTTAAAACATAGATATTGTTTATGCGGATCTTTATTAACATTTGAGTTGTCCTCATAATCTATTAAAACAGCGTTCCATACATATGATAGCACCTCCAATCTAATGATCTGATCGTTCACGATCCTTTTTCCTTTGGTTTCCCCAAGCCATTCTCCACGCGGGCAACACAAGAGACTCTCAAAATGAACAACGATAATGGATTTCATACAAACTTATCTGCTTACACCAACAACGAACAACGATGATGGCTTCTATACAGACTTATCTAATATTCTTTGTCAGCGATCGATTCGCCTCGGTAGCATAAACCGAATAAAGCTTTAATAATTAAAGACACCACGACGTGACATGTACACCAGCATAATATATGAAACCTTACACAACACCTCTGCGTCTGGTTCATGGTCGTATGTCATGATATGAACATCCTTTGGCCGATCCGATTGCGTTCCTCTATATATTCAGGTTTTAAACTACGGCACTGCCACTCCATACGATGATATTCATAATACTCAGAACAATCACATATAATAATTAAACAAGCTCACAACACGAAATGAATGCAATTATAAAACACACATGTACGCAACAACACTAAACCCAGATTTATATATTAAACAACACGGTTACAAAATTAAGGAATTTCAGCCTTAAAAACGAGCTCACGCTCGACTACATCTTTCCACTCACAAATTACCTCACAGAACATATATATCTCTCCTATCACACTACACATATATATACAAGAGTGTTAGATTGGAAGCATCGATCCTATCCTTTTTTTTTTCTGCATGCATGACAGATAAGTATCCTTCATCCACTTTAAAGCCGCTTTAAATCTGCTTTATCTGCTTTAAATCTAATTTTCTGCTTTAAGGCAGACTTTCCTCTGTTCTCATCCTCTGGTCCACGTTTGCCGTTGAGTGCTCCCGCATCATACTCCCGAGGCACAAAAATTTATGACCTCCTGGTCATATGCTTCTCCTGGTCTTCGTAATATCTTTAACTTGTGAGCTGCAATCTACCTCTGCAACAGCAAGTCCTCCTTGCTGCCTCTTACCTAACCAAACACTCCTCTAGACTTGGTCTTTTGGTAAACACTCTAGGCTATTGCAATTTTCTCACCTTCCTCTGCAATCTTCTCACCTTCCTCTGCTGCTACCAACATAAAATATAAAGACCATACATAATTTATCAAGAACTGTACCTCCTTCCGCATAATCTTTTTCTCGCTCTGATACCAACTGATGAAAATGAGAAATTGGGGGTTGCCCAAAATCCCAATTCCTTTAAAAACTCGATCCTGGACTTGTGAGTTATGGTCCACTAAGTCCCGTCGGAAGTGATTTAAAACATATATATTGTTTATGTGGATCTTTATTAACATTTGAGTCGTCCTCATAATCTATTAAAACAATGTTCCATACATATGATAACACCTCCGATCTGATGATCTGATCGTTCACGATCCTTTTTCCTTTGGTTTCCCCGAGCCATTCTCCACGCGGCAACACAAGAGACTCTCAAAACGAACAACGACAATGGCTTTCATACAAACTTATCTGCTTACACCAACAACGAACAACGATGATGGCTTCTATACAGACTTATCTAATATTCTTTGTCAGCGATCGATTCGCCTCGGCAGCGTAAACCGAATAAAGCTTTAATAATTAAAGACACCACGATGTGACATGCACACCAGCATAATATATGAAACCTTACACAACACCTCTGCGTCTGGTTCATGGTCGTATGTCGTGATATGAACATCCTTTGGCCGATCCGATTGCGTTCCTCTATATATTCAGGTTTTAAACTACGGCACTGCCACTCCATACGATGATATTCATAATACTCAGAACAATCACATATAATAATTAAACAAGCTCACAACATGGAATGAATGCAATTATAAAACACACATGTACGCAACAACACTAAACCCAGGTTTATATATTAAACAACACGGTTACAAAATTAAGGCATTTCAGCCTTAAGAACGAGCTCACGCTCGGCTACATCTTGCCACTCACAAATTACCTCACAGAACAGATATATCTCTCCTATCGCACTACTCATATATATACAAGAGTGTTAGATTGGAAGCATCGATCCTATTCTTTGTTTTTCTGCATGCATGACAGATAAGTATCCTTTATCTGCTTTAAAGTCGCTTTAAATCTGCTTTATCTGCTTTAAATCTAATTTTCTTCTTTAAGGCAGACTTTCCTCTGTTCTCATCCTCTGGTCCACGTTTGCCGCTGAGTGCTCCCGCATCACCTAGTCATTACTGTCAATCCTTCTAGTTGCAGGAGAACTTCCGCAAGGTAGCCAGTTTCCAAGCATTGAAGACAACCTACCGGAAGTACTGTGGTATACTTCACTCTGGGCTACAAAGGACACAATGAGGGTGTCTGACATCAAGGTGTTTTGGACCTTCATGGAGGGTACTATCCAGACACGGATCGCTTGCAGGCCACAAATGTCTCCAACAATCTACAACAATTTGCAAAGCACGGCCGAGTTCAAAGTGGACATGCATAACTTATATATCCAGGCACGGAAGGATCCAAAGCGAGCATGGGTCATGCTTCCGTTCATTACAATAGACGATGCAATTTATGAGGTATTGGCAACATGGCCCCCAGAATGGTGTGCCCCAGACAAGGTTGTACTAGAAAGAATGGCAGTGCAGCAGCGCAAAAAGTACCTCTAGCAGCAACTCACTAACTTGGCAAAAAAGGCCCGTCAGGGACAACAAGTAGCTTCACAGAAGGAAGCACCCAAGGATGTGATAGCCGAAGAAACCATGACAGATCAGGAAATGGCCTCCAAACAAGACATGCAATAGAAAAAGGAGATACAGGAATGCACAGACCATCTTACCGACTCAACCCCCATCAGCGACCACACAGCACAGAATCACTGCACACATGCAAAAATTCAAAAATAGCTAAAGCTTTGGAGAAGGATTTTCTTGAGAGCAACAAACCGGCGAGTAATTTCCATACTGATGCATTAAGAGAACTGATCACCGAGCATACAACTGTGTTGGGGGAGATCTGAGTGTAGTTTCAGGCGTTACAGGTGTGATCCCTGAGCGAGGTAATCCTAAAATTAACAGAGGACACAACCGTAGCTGACCCGACGATGCACACCAATACAATGAACACCTTAGCATTGCTAGCAGGCACTGTCTTGGCCGAAGTAGAGGGGGATGTGTGAAGTTGGGGATTAAATCTGACCGCTCCTCTTAGAGAAAACTTATACAACCTTCAGGATTGGGTAACCACTAAGCTTCATGCCTGGGAAGGCCGCACCCTCCAGACATTGATGGAGCACAAGGTAAATATGTAGCAGGTAAGTCTCTAGCAAGATGACTTGATCTCACACACTCAGGAAGTGGAACAGGCCGTGATGGCTGCTTGCAGTAAGGTACTGGAGTTAGCTATCCTATTCGAACTTCCAACTGTTGACAAGATTTGTCGCATGGCCACAGGATTCCATACGGCACAAGAGGAGGCCATGAATCCTCAATGGGACTTAAATCTACAAATTGCAGAGCTAGGACTGAAGGTGCAGCCGGCCACACCTCCAGAAATTTGGGAGTAGCGCCATGGTGAAATTCAAGAAGGACTGGAAATGATAAAGTGTGTTGTGTGAGATTGCTCGAGACTATTAGATCAGTCCCTCTTTACGCTCACCGCCCTCTAGGAAGACCCAACCATACAAAAAGTAGAAACTGAAGCATGAGAGTTGCAGCAGGCTTATGACATAGTCCAAGGGACTGTGCAGATGGTCGCTATCACGCGGTGGTTGGCTAAAATGAAGGAGGCCCAGGCTCTCAAGGCACAAGTTGACGCCAAGCGGAAAAATAAGGCAGTGCTTAAGGAAAGCATCTAGCCTTGGATTGATGAAGCATTCATGGTCTCCATAGCCATTGAAGGAAATTTAGCAGACATGTAGACAGTATGTGATCTCGGACAAGTAACTCCAAGTGATACAGATGCATCAGTGGCTTGCAAAGCACAGGTACAAAAGCAGCAGCTGACTGTGTTGCAAGCACAAGTGACGCACAGAAATTGTTGACCAACCTCCACGCAAAGATTACCACACCAGCTGAGTGACTTGGGATGAGTCACGATGATTGTGTTGGGGTACTGTTGGGTAGTAGAGGGCCCAAGTAATAGTTTTGGGGCTCAAAGCCTGCAATTTTGGGAAATGTATGGTAAGGACTCCGCGAAGTGTGCGGAGTGAAAATTGTAAATGAGTCAAGTCAAAGGGTTGTCCGCCCAAAAATAATGTAAAATAATAAGAAGTGAGTTAGCCTACCCATGGTCTGCGAACCATGGGAATGTATAAATAGAGAAGGGCTCTATGATAGAAGTCATTTTTTTTGGTATGTACTTTTGGATCTGGAATGTAATGGGTTTTTGAAGAATGAAGTTTGGAAGCATTTGTGAGTCTGAGTCAAGGGTGTTGGTAGGTAGAAAGAGGCTTTGCAGCTGTGTGCGTAGAGGCCTAGTAGAGTTCGCAGCTGTGTGCGCGGACCCCTACAGCTAAGTGCGTAGGGAAGATCTAGATGTATTAGTAGAAGAATTGAATAAAGATAAGTTGATTTTGAAATTATGTGTTAAATCTAAAATATTGTGGATCTGGCTAATTTATGGTTGATATAACTGTTTGATCTATGTGCGTATGCTTATGTTATGAGTTTATGCAAATCTATATCTTTTTTGGGTGCGTGAACTGGTTATTTCTATTAAATGTTTGCTTAAAGACCATAAAAAGTAGATCTAATCTATAACAGCGCATTAATAAGTATTAAGGATTTTCCTAGGTCTGGATCTACGTGGAGCAGAGTGGCACGAAGCCACAGAACAGTGTGTGAACCCTACAGACCACATCAAGACATCCCAAGGGTGCGGAAACCTGGTTCCAGCACCCTCTCCTTCTACCTCAGGTGAGACCTCAGTCCATGCTCCGCGGGATGTTGCCGAAAGGGCCGGTAGCTAGGAGATTTGTTTGGCTAAATAACTCTTCCGAACCTGGGTCAAGACCCTATAAGCCAACACATGATATAGACCATCATGAAATGGTCGGAGCCTACTAATGTTTCTAAGGTTAGGAGTTTCATTGGGGTAGCTGTTGAAGCCCCGAAAATCAGGTCTACAACAAGGGGGATACCCGCCCGGTCCAGACCTTGGTTGGCAGCTCCTTTTCCGTTTGGTATAGCGGGTCCGACTCAGGATATGGGACCAGTTTCCCAATTTAGGTGTATGTGTGTGTGACAGACTGATATTTCTGTTTCTAACAGTTTCTAAATGGAATACTTCTACTCTAATTCTAATCTAATAATAAGGACATTCTATTCTAATAAACAGAAATCTTAAATCTACACTAAACCGTGGTGTAATCTTTCTTTTCTGTAATCTAAAATGATTTCACATAACAACTGGTAATAAAGATCATTCAACTGTTATGAGAAAATAATTCAATAAAGATGAACCACTTAATATAAAAAGTTAGATGAAACAGTTGCGAAAAACATATCACATAATAAGCTATTCATACACTACGCATAAATAAATAGCTATCACTGTAAAAAAGTGCCAAATGATAACTCAGGGATTCATACATCAATATATAAATAACTGAACATGAAAGTCACTCTAACACAAGGGTAGAAATAGTTAAGAGACAGAAATACCATTTATAACTAGTCCTACTCATGGGCTTCAAGCGATAATGATTTATCTCTTCTTGATCTAACATCCACTAAGAGTACAAAAGTGCAACATCAGTAGCAGATATCAAATGCAAACATCAATAAATGCTGTTCCATTCATTCATCAAAACCTCCTCGGAGGGTACAAAAGTGCATGCTCTAGGGATAAGTTTTTGATAAATTTCAGGACCCTTCTCTAAATGCATGAGAAGGGTTTAAATACTACTAACTAAATCTAAAAATAAATTATTACAAAAATGTACGATGCGGTTTAAATGACCATCCTCTTTTCAGGAAAATAAAACAAAATTAAAACTAAAATTGAATCTAAAGTTAAACTACTTCTGTATTTGGTCCTTGAAATCACACGCATGCAGCATCTGTTTGAGAAGAGTCGGCTGGCCGATTTTCGATTTTAGCTGAGCTGAGAAAATAGAATCGACAAGAGCTGGTGCCATCGTTTCGGCCACATTGACGATACACTTAAGAGTCATCCACTGGCTATGTGGCTTTACCAAGTATGCCCAGTAATAATCCCAGTTCAACTTGGTTAACCCTTGGATTTCTTGTGCCTTTTCCTGAGCTTTCTGCTTCCAATATGTCTGTATCGTTGGTTTCTTGCGATTTTCGGGGCTTGCAGGTGACTGGGCAATTAGCATCTTTCCTTTTCGAGAAATTTTTATAGGCGCTAATCGCGCATCGGAAACTGCCTCCGTTTCTTGATCCGGGTTTCCTTGATGCATTTTCGCTTTTTGCGCTTTTTCCTTCTAGCGGATATAAAGTTCAATATTTGTAAAAATAATAATTTCGTAAGCTCTTGACCCTGAGTTTTAAACTGTCTATTTCTGATATCAACGCTATCCAATATCCACTTAACCATATCCATGTATGGGAGAATTTTGGGTCTCACTGCTATCTAGTGTAGGAATGAGCAAGCTAGCTCTATGATGGATGCTTCAGAAGAACTATTTGAGCCCGCGCTAGCAGCAACTTCCATTACTCTGGGATTCTCCTCTTCAAGAAGATTATACATGCCTTCCCACGTATCAATTCCTACGTCTCTGTTACAGGCCGTGTTTGTATACAAGGGCGCCATTTCTTTTTCTTCAGAGATCAGAGCTTTGCTTTTCTTTCCCATTTTATCCTGCGTATTGCTTTGTATTGGCCTCTGTTCTCCATTCCTGCAATTCACAAGTGAAGTGAAAATTAATGACAAGGAAGGGTGATGGGAAATTTTTAAATGCCGCAGACACATCAAGTATACCACCTTACATGAGATGATTCTTCGATAAGCACGAACCCACATTCCATTAGTAACTGGAAACTAACTCATTTATTAGCATTAAAGTGCATAACCAGGTGTCAGCTTATGGAAAATACTTTTCTTGAACAACGAGCTTGAAAGATCTGAGATGAAGCGATTTTGTGATTTGCTTCGCAATATCACAAATCGCAATATCACGGAATCACCACGTCGCAGAACCGTAACATCGCATTAATGCATTGTCGCATTTTCGTTGTATCGCGAAATCGCAATATCACAATATCACAATATCGCAATATCGAAGATTGCAGGAACGTTATATATGACAATCTTTGTTAACCTGTTTTCTGCGAAATGTGATTTGTGATCGGCGTCATCGCATATCGGCAAATTAAAGTTTTTCAATGTAAATTGTTCTTGATGCATGTGATGCGATATTTGTTTATTATCGCATATCGCGATCTCGCAATATTGGAGTTCTACTTGTAAGGTGGTCTTATGTCATCTTTTTGCGATGCGATTTTCCTAAGGAAAGATTTTGTCTTACCTTATCATAAAACTTAGATTTTTTAGATTTTCCAAGGGAGGTTTCCTAAGCTTATGATGGTAATTTTGTTTCGAAAAGGAAATTTAAACACTACTTTGATTTTTTAAATTTTTAACTAAGGGTCCCCACTTATTTAGTATTAGGAATAACACTAAATAAGGAGGGGGGTTGTTGCTAGCCACAACAATTGGCGATTCACTTGGAAGAACCAGTTATCTCTGCTGCTCTTTTGAATTTTCAAAACTTCCAAAACGGAAAATTTTTCAGAAAATTAAACTTTACTATAGAAAGACTAAGTACAAAATGCTTTTGCCTATCAATGATATTTTGTTTCTTCTTTTTTATCAAATTTTATTATTTACTCCCTCAAGTCAGTCCTTGTATCTACATCAGTCATTACTTGGTTTATAAAGACAAAAACAAAGTCTTCATTATAAATCAGTTTTAAGTATGCTCATTTGTCGTAGGTAGAGCCTCTGCTACTAGCAAGTGTTTATAGCTTCGACAGGGTTACCTATTATCCAGCAATGATCCTGTATCCTACTTAGAGAAATTTACAACTTTTCAAAGAAGAGTCCATTTCCACACTTTCTGCTTTCATTTTCTTTTTATCCTTAAAGAGCAATTTCTTGGTTTGGTAGCCAATTCATGACACAGTCATTCACTGATTTATAACTTTGTTGAACAAGCTAGCTCGTGATGAGACCCCTTGTCTTTTGATTTTAACAATCTTGAGTCATTTCCCTGTTGTGGTATGCAGTATTGGAAAATTCAGCGAGCTATAACATCTATGATCATGATAAGTCGGCTCGTGATGAGACCTCTTACTCTTTAAGTTAAAGTGTATCTTTGGTTCATTCTTTGAATATTGTAGTTTCCTAGGTGGGGAGGAATCCATTGTTTCCTTAAGACAGCTCTGGAAGACAATGATAGAGTTTTTAGAAAGATCCTTTCTACAGAGAATCTTCATTTTGTTATTGATACCTTTCATTGACTGAAATAAAACAATTTCTAACTAAAGGTGGCTTTTCATCAAAATTTACAACGTTGAAACTAATATCATTTCTAGGCATATAGTCTTTAACTGTACATTTCAATAGTAATGGTTAATTTTTTAGAAAGAATTCTATTTATACAAGCGAAAAAACAAAATTTAGAAGAGAATTTGTGTCTTTTTCGTGAATCTCAAATGTAACCATTCACAACCGGTTTTATTATGGAAAGAAAAACAACTAGTCTACAAAAATAGAAGAATGATCTTCTATCGAAAATATTTCTTAAGAATCTGACCATTAACAAGTAGAGAATCTCTTTTCTCTGTTAAATCTTGTAACATGAAGGTAGACGGACCTATGACTTCTATGATCTGAAAAGGACCAAGCCACATTCTTTGAAATTTTGTATAATAGAGTTCAGGCTTTTGTGATCCATATCAAGTTAGAGAAAGATTCTTCGGCGAAAATCACATGGAATACCATTTGTCGACGCGTTTCGAACCAACTAGTGTGGTTCATCGTCAGGACAAGTTGAAGAAACAGATCCAGCTCATCATGTTAAATAGTCTGAGCGGAGCCTCCAATAGCTATCATGCCTAATGGCTAGTTTGACTCTAGGACCAGGGTCAAAATTATTATATTAGTTTAATTAGTATAAAAATAAATAAATTATTATTGAGGGTATTTGGTTTGAGAAATAATTATTAAAAATTATAAGTTAATTAATAATTTAAAAGTAAAGTTAGTTAAATAAATGACCTTATAATAAATGAATAAGTTAAATACCTAAATAAAATATATAAAGTAATATATAAAATAATTTTATTTAAAAGTATTATTAAAAATTGTATGTTAATTAATAAATAAAAGTTAATTAAGTTGTATAAAGGACCATATAAGATCAGAATATAATAAAGAAGATCAAAGGATGTTATGTTAGTTAGGAAATTAGTTAAAAATATAAGCTGATTAGCATTTGAAAGGAAAAATTAGTTATATGAAGGACCTTAGAATATAAATATAAAATAATAGGAATGGGCGCCAATTTATAAGAATTATACAAAAAATAATTGAAATGGGTGCCAATATATAAAAATAATGGAAAAATAGTCACAAAGGACCTTAAAATATCAAAAGAAGATCACATAAGGGACTTAAAAATAAATCAATAAATAAATATCACGCGAATAAAAACTAATAAATAAATAAACAAAAAATTAAAAAATAAAAATAAAAATCGAAAAATAAATAAAAATAAAATAAAATAAATAAATATAAAAATAAATTAGTTAAAAAATAAAAAAATAATAATAATAATAAATAAATAAATAAATCAATAATAATAATAATAATAATAATAAATAAATAAATAAATAAGAAAAATAAAGATAAAAAAAAAAAAACAAAGAGGAGGAAAAAACGACTAGGAAGAGAGCGTAGGGACCCAACACCTACTGACTTTCCAACCATCCTCTCTATTGAGATTGCTTGGTCTCTTTTCAATCTCAAGCACTTCCCTGAATTTTCGATGATGGAAATGCGAAACCTTAGCAATAACACTGGCCTCTTCAATACAAACATGATGATTGGTTTTCTCAGCATGTTCAGCCAAAGCGGAAGACTTAGCTCTCATATGCTTAAGATCCATTGCGTGCTCGCTAATCCTCTAATTAATGGAGCGACCAGTCTCCCCGATATAGGGCGTCCCACAGGAACAAGGGATCATATAAACGCCCTTCATATCCTTAGGGTCGATAGGATCCTTCACTGATCTGAGGAACATACGAATGGTGTTCAGGGGCCTAAAGGTCACAGGGATACTATGCCTCCTGAGAATCCTACCAATTCTATCAGTGGTCCCTTGAACATACAGAAGATGGACACCTGGAACTCGATCTTTCGGTTCTCTTTTAGTCAGAGAATTCCAGGAAGCTTTAAGGAAAGCCCTTTGACCCATGTATCTACTATAACCATTCTCCACAAAGACATCCAACAGATGGGATTTTTCTTTCTCAAAGCTCTTCTTGTTCGAGATCCTTAGGGCCCGAGTAGCAAGGGTATTGAGAACACCCATCTTTTGAGCCGGGAAATGGTGGGAACTGGCATGAAGATACTGCTCCGTATGAGTTTTCTTTCGAAAAACTCGATGGGCGAGGGAACCATCATCATTCTTAGAAATAAGAATATCAAGGAATGGAAGGCATCCATCAACTTCCTGCTCCTTAGTGAACTTAATGGCTGAGGATTGCCTGTTGAGATGATCAAAGAAGAGATCAAGCTCATCCTGGCCATGAGACCAGATGACATTGGTGTCATCCACATACCTCCTCCATAGCTTAGGCAGGAGCCGGGAAGAGTTCAGAGCCCTGGACTCAAAATCTTCCATAAACAGATTAGCAACAACAGGGGAAAGGGGTGATCCCATTGCAACCCCACATGTTTTCTCGAAGAACTCCCCTTCAAAACTGAAGAAGGTGGAAGTGAGACAGATCGCAACCAACCTGGCCATGTCAGGATCTGTTAGGCGGTTGATCACATCCATGGCCTCATTAATAGGGATGCAAGTGAACAGGGAGACAACATCAAAACTGACAAGAATGTCCCCAGGATCAAGCTTAATGTCCTTGAGCTCTTCAATAAAGGAAGCAGAGTCTTTTACGAAGGACTCTGTACGACCAACAAGGGGCTTAAGCTTTAACGCAAGGAACTTCGCAAGAAGGTAGGTAGGACCTCCAATGGTGTTGATGATGGGCCTTAATGGGGCTCCTTCCTTGGGAATCTTGGGGAGGCCATAGATTCTGGGAGTAATAGGGTTGCTTTCAATGAGCTTATGGTGCAAGGAACTCAAAGAGCTAATGGATTTAATGGCCAAAGCCACATTTCTAGCTACCTTCTTCAAAGGATTTTTGGGAAGCTTTTTGTAGCTACCACTATTATGAAGATGATCCAACATCTTGATGCGGTAATCAGCCTTGTTAAGAATCACGACAGCACCACCCTTGTCTGCCTTAAGAACAATGATATCCTTGTTCTGGTTTAAGGATCTGAGAGCTAAAGATTCTTCTTTGCTGAGGTTACTCTTAGGTGGCTTAGCCTTTCTCAAGGCAACTGCACAATCCTGCCTGATAGTATCCTTGATCCTATCAGGTAAACCTCGGATCCCAAACTCAATATCACAGATAATATCCTCCACGGGGATTTTTCTAGGGGCTAAGGCAAAATTTAAACCTTTGCCCAAAACTTTAAAAACAGCAGGGGAAAAAACGAAACTGGAAAGATTAATAACCCTGTTACTAGAAGAAGGGTTAATACCAACAGCCCTCTTATTCTTATTATTTTTCAAGTTAGAGATGCTATTGTTAATCTTGTCCCTCCAGTTATTATCAATAATATTATCATTATTGTTATTATTATTATTAATACAATAACTATTATTATGATTATTATAATTAATAATATCACAATTAATATTCATATTGTAATTATGATTACCATTATGATTATTAATGAGTTTATTAATAATATAAGTGTTATTACAATAATTATTATTATTGTCCTTAATAAAATTATTAGTGCGATCATTACTATTTATACCATAATTCTTACTACAAGGGTAGTTCATAATACTGTTGTTATAAATCAGGTCCACCGAAACAGCGTTACCCTCGGGCAAAGCAAACCCCGCGGTAACTCCACCATTGAATGAAGAGTGGGGAACGGTGATCGAACCCCCGCTGGCCTCTACAAATCTGCCAGCCATAACGCCATCAGGGAACCCGGACATGCTAGGGGGACGAGCCATCCTTCGGCGACCTGGAAAATACAGGCTCCACGATATCCACACCCAACCGGTCTGCCAGATCACCAACAGATCTCTGCGCTGATGAATCAAAGCTCTCGGTGGGAGAACGTGGATCTAAAGCAACCGGATAGGAACCTTCGATATCTGGGGAGGCGGAGAGAACATCGGTCGAAACCAAAGATGGATCTAAAACGCAGAGATCAGGTATAACACCACAGCCACTGTCCACAGAAACGCGTTCAGGATCCCTGGCAACAGGATGGGAGAATTCTCCCACAACGCTGGTTCCAGGACCAACGTTCCGCTGAGAACCACACACCAAATCCTCCTCTGCGCAGAGATGACCATGCTTGCATCCATCTGGTAAAACCGAACCCACTGCAGCTGAATGCATGCTTGAAGAGAACGAACCGGCTTCATCAAAGCGCGCTGAGGTGTCGAGAGATGGGAAACCAGAGACCCCCCCCGAGCGGCCAGATAACCAATCATTCAACGCAGAGATTTGCCCAGATGAGATACGGCTATGGGAAGCAGCTCCCACTGCTCTATCCAGAAACTCTGAATTCCCAGCTAGCCTTAGAAACTTGGAAGCTTGTTTCTGCTTACGAATCTCCTCTACCCTAAGAGACTTTAAAGCAGAACAGGCATCTATTCTGGCCCAAAGGGAGGCCGAAAATAAGTTTCCAAGATCCAAATGCAAATCTAAAAGAACCCGAGAAAGCTGACTCAAGGATATTCTGATCCTACTGATTTCCGCCCTTATTAATGCCAAACTCGCCTTAAGGAAAACCTGATGGTTTCGAGGAGTGTGAAGGCGGTGCTTAATCCGGGCAAAGATAGGAATGATGGAGGAGTCTCTACATCGTTTAAGAAAAGCTAGATCTGATTTCAACCTTGAAACCTGCAAGCGAGCCCGTTCAAAATGACGGACTTTGTTTGCAGTGGCTTCTCCGTGCAGGGATTCAATAATAGAGTTCAGGCTTCTGTGATCCATATCAAGTTAGAGAAAAATTCTTCAGCGAAAATCACATGGAATACCATTTGTCGACGCGTTTCGAACCAACTAGTGTGGTTCATTGTCAGGACAAGTTGAAGAAACAGATCTAGCTCATCATGTTAAATGGTCTGAGCGGAGCCTCCAACAGCTATCATGAGCCTTGTCCCATTTTAAAACTAAATCTCCCATCTGAAAATATTTTCTGGATATCATATTGGAATCAAAAGAGGCTTTCACTAATGCTTGATGATGAGCATGAGTTATCTTAGCCCGTTCTCGTTGTTCTTCTAGTTTAATTAATTCCAGCTGCCTAAGTTGTAGAGAAGAAGTTGGTGCTTCATCAATATATTGAACCAAGGTTAAAGAGGGAATTTCCAGATGTGTTGGAAGAACTACTTCTTTCCCATAAACTAAATTGAAGGGAGAAGTGCTGATAGAGGCTTTTTGCATTATTCGATCTGCCCATAAAGCAAATATTAAAGACTTATGCCAATTTTTATGATTTTGGTCAATGGTTTGCTTAATGATTCTAATTAAGTTCTTATTTGTAGATTTAGCTAAACCATTCCCTTGTGGATAATAATTGGCCGAGTATTTAAGCTTGAAACCTGTTTTGAGTGCAAATTCAGTCACTGCATTACCAAAAAAATATGATGCATTATCAAACATTAAAGCGAAAGGCAATCCAAACCTAGTGATTATGAACTGATCTATGAATTCAATGATATTTTCAGCGTTAGCCGTCTTGAGTGGAACTGCTTCTACCCATTTAGTAAAGTAATCTGTCGTTGTAAGGATGTATCTATGCTGTTTAGAAGAGTGAGGAACGATCTCACCTATTATGTCCAATCCCCATTGATCGAAAGGCTATTCAATGCTAACTGGTTGCAGTGGCAAAGATGGTTTTTTTTGTCTCCTAGCAACAGTTTGAAAGACTTGACATTTCATTACATAGTTATGTGTGTCTTTGAATAATGTAGGTCAGTAATAGCCTACGCACAAAATTTTGTGAGCAGTTGCATCTCCAGCGTAGTGTCCGCCTGCTGGCCCATCGTGGAGTTCCTGCAAGACTTTTTCAGCTTCAGCTTTCTCGATACATCTAAGGAGAAAAGAATCATAATTTACTCTAAAAAGAACGTCATTCATGAGTTGATATTGTTTGGCTTTTAACCTCAAGGTTCTTTTCTTGGTATGATCGAGGTTTGGAGGAGCATATCCATTCTTTAGATAATAAATAATATCAATGTATAATGACTTAGCATCGTTTAGGCTTACCTCGTACACTTGTACCTCTTTAGATGGATTTTTGGGCATTAGCGATGCTCCTGCCAGCATTTTGCAAAAGCCTTAGCCTTTTACAATACTTGCTTGTTTGATTTCTACGTCGTATTCCTATAAGGCAGTAACCTAATTGGTCCTTTTCTCACCCACATCGTTCTGTACTAGAAGATTTCTTATCACTAGAAACGGTACTGTGATCTTGGTATGTGTTTTGAGTAAAAAAGGTCTGAAATATTTAATTGCTTTGAAAACAGCATAAGCTTGTTTCTCCACATCTGAATAATTCAATTCAGCACCTTGTAAATTGGAACTGAAAAAAGAAATTGGGGCTTCCGCCTTTTCTTGATTTGCTTGAGTGAGTATCGCAGCATATGATTTATCCGAGGCAAATGTGTACAAAATAAAAGGATCGGAAAAATTTGGAGTTGCTAAAGATGGAGCATTGATAATTGCTTGTTTGATTAGATTGAATGCCTCATGTTCATCTTGGCCCCATTTAAAGTTTGCATTCTTTTTAATCATGGCTTGTAAAGGAGATACAATTCTTGAAAAATCTAGAACGAACCTCTTTACAAAGTTAATCCAGCCAAGGAAAGATTGCATGGCTTTCTTGTTGTGAGGTAGGGGTACTGCAGAAATGTGCTTGATTCTGTCAGGATCAATGTGAATTCTAGATTTTGACACTATGAATCGTAGAAGCTTTCCTTCATTTAATGCGAAAAAATATTTTTTGGGTTAAGCAAAATCCCATACCTTAGGCAATGTTGGAAGATTTGTTTTAAATCCCTGAGATGGTTGTTTCGTTTCTTGGAATAAACAGTAATATCATCCAAATAGATTACCACTGATTTATTAACTAACCCCTTGAATGTGATGTCCATGGCTCTCTGAAATGTGGCACCCGCGTTAGTCAAACCAAATGGCATCTTTTGATATGCATATGTGCCCCATTTAGTTCTGAATGTCATTTTTAATTGATTGTCGGGATGTACCAGCACTTGGTTGTATTCTGAGAATCCATCCAAGAATGACATTAATTCTGAGCCCGCAACTGCCTACAGTATTTGTTCCATGGGAGGTAAAGGAAAATTATCCTTTTGGCAGGCCTTGTTAAGGTTTCGAAAGTCAATGCAGATTCTAATATCTCCATTTTTCTTTCTAACAGGTACCATATTGGAAACCCATTTAGAATGTCTGACGAGAAAGATTATTTTGGCTTTCAATAACTTATTGAGTTCAGTTTTAATATGATTTTATAAATTTGGATGGATCTTTCTCAACTTCTGTTGGACAGGTTTTTCATTATCAATCATTGGGATAGTATGTTGGATGATGGAGGTGTCGTATGTTTTTAGTTCATCATAATTCCAAGAAAAGACACTTTTGTATTGTCTCAAGAGATGGATATATGCTAATTTCTCTTTAGGGGCTAGGCCAAGGCCTAGGTTGATATTCTGGGGTTTGGCATCATTTCGTAGATTTACTAATTCATAATTCAAAGTTTAACTTTGAAGTTTTGAATTGGTAGATATTTTGAATCGATCTTTCAAATCATAAAGATCTTCTAATTTGACCAGTGATTTAGGTATAGCATTGTTAGTACTATCCTTTTGCAATTGTTGGTCATGTTGGTCTTCGTCAATTATTTGATTGGTGTAGGATCCTTCAGATGTGAGAAAACTCACGATATCAGGATTGTCATTGAAAATCCTCCAATTGGTAATGTTATTGGGAATAGATGGTGTAAAAATTAACTCAATTGAAAATCGGTCAGGGCTAAAATCTTCTGAAGGAATGAGCTTGGAAGCTATGTTGGCGAAGAGGTCTGTGCTAGCATTTTGTAGTCTGGGAATTGATGAAATATTAAATGCTATAAAATGTTCAGTCAGATCTTGAACTAAAGATTGGTATTGCTTTAAATGACTTGATAAACAGTGTATAGTATTACGTACCTGTCTAATTACAATTTCAGAATCTTTGAAAACTTGCAGGTATTTGACGTCTAATCCGATTGCTTTGTATAACCCTTCGACTAGAGCCTCGTATTCTGCAGTATTGTTGGTGCACTCAAATTCGAGTCTGCGAGTTAGCATGGTTTTATCTCCCTCTGGGATTACTAATATGCATCCTACTCCTGCTCCTTCGTTAGACTTATAACCATCAAAAAATAATTTCCAAAACAAAGATTTATTTACAGGACTATCTATAAAATTAATGCATTTAGAACTATCTGTTTGAGAAAAAATTTCTACTTGAGATAAAACAGAATGTTCTAAGTAAGGTGAAGTGTGAGCATTAAAATTTCCTAGTAAAGAATCTAATGAATAGTTGCCTATGATGTTAGCATTATATGCTACTGGTTCATTTTCTCCCTCGAGTTCTATTACTATGTATTTGTGATGTCATTCGTGCTCAACTTTTATTTGATTTGGTTTACCATTATAAGGCAGCCACATGTGCGACCATTCAGTTGCAAAGTATCCATGAAGTTTTTCTAACCAGTCTTTGCTAAGAATTAAGCCATAAAATTCAGGAATATCAGTAACTAAAATGTCGATAACTTGACATACCTTTGGGTTGGATGACAACCTTATGGTAACCTGATTTAACTCGCCAATCACTTCGACTTGCGACCGATCTAGCTGAACTATGCATGCAATGGATTTCTGTGGTTGAACATTCAATTTTTCACAAATTGATCTTGGTAAAATATTCGATGAAACTCCAGAATCAACTAAGCAATTATGCACATTTTTATTGAAAATTTCATAAGTAAGGAGAAATGGGGGAATATGTGATCTCAATCTTCCTCCAATTAATGTGATATCATTTGGATCTACCTTATTCATCATATTAGTTGGAGGTCTTCCCATATCATGGGAAGCTTGAGAGATTACAACAGTTGGTAAAGGTGCAACTGGTACAACATGTAATTCTTTCAAAAGTACTTTCTGCTGATGTTTTAACTTGCTCAATTCAAAAAGAGTAATATTGGCCCTAGTCTTTTTCATGTCTTCTACGATATTATACTCCATTTCATCCGAGATGATTAGAATTTTAGATGGAGTTGATGTGTCTTTTTGGACTGGGTTGTTTTTGAGTCGCTTTAGGTGATGTTTTCTTGGCTGCGACTTTATCATTAGTCATCGAGCTTGCGCTCTTTGGCTTAGGTGTAGGCTGAGGAGGATCAAGTGGATTTCTGCTATGTGTACTAACCGGGAATACCTCTTGATGCTCTTCATCTGGGAGGATAAAATCCCACATACCTTGTAACTCTACAACTTCTTCTTCAATCGGTACATTCTTCAGTAGCGTTTTCCTCTTCTTCTTCTTCTGATTCAACATTTGAAATAGCGTTAGGGGGTTTGGAATCAGTTGAAGGATTTCTTTTAAAAGGCCTGTATGTATTTTTAGAAGAAGTTTATGCCACTTGTTTCTTAATGTCGACCATTTCGTTAGACATGGTCTTCAAAACTTTTTGTAATCCTTCTAAATCAAATGGATCTTTCGGTTGTCTTTTCTTGGGATCTTCTTTGAAAGGCACCTTCTTAGACTTTCGTTCCTCTATCGCATTTTTCTTTTCTAGGGCCATAATACATTTCTCTACTGCTATCGCTTCTTTCATATTTTCAACTAAGGTTGTTTTGTTAGCCCTATCAACAAAGATTGCTAAGTTTGATGGTAAAGCAGTAATTTACCATTCACTTCGCACTTCTTCACTAGGATTAGAAGCAGTAGGTATTTTGTTTAAGATTTTATTGAAACGTAAATTGAAATCTTTGATAGGTCCTCTTGACTCGGCCCTAAGGTTAGACAAGTCATTGGTCAGGAATTGTTCTTGGAAGATGTTCCAACTAGTAGTAGATCCAGATGGTAATGAGAAATACCATGATCCGGTTGTTCCTTGCAGAGTATAAGGAAAAAGTCGAACAACAACATCTTCATTAACAACTCAATTGAGATTTATGGATAGCATAAAGTTATTTATATGGTCTTCCGCTAGCATACCTACCTCATGATTAAACTTAGGTAGCCATTTTTCAGGATGGGCCAGTAACTGACTCAAGGGTGCAGGCATTAAGACTGCCCCTGGGTTATTCCATGGAGTTTGGACCATTTCTGAACTAGTAATAGAGGAAAGTGCAGAAGATGATCCTTGTGGTTGAGAAGATGAGGAAATTATGACTCTAGATGGTTGAGAAGGAGTTGAGGAAGTTGCAATAGGCTGATGGACGATGATCTGAAGTGGAGGAGTGGATGGTTGGCTTCGCGGTGAAGAGGTTGAGATGGATGATGTGGATGAAAGAGTCTCACTATCGGATCCTTTAGGAGACTTCCTTCCTCTCTTCCTAGTAGGTAGAGGTAATTCGTTTGGCTTAGCACCAACTTTTTGCTCTTTAACCTGGTAAGAGGATGAGCAGGGTTATATTACGAAGTCACGCTACCTTGAGATTTATCAGATTTTTGAGGAGATATAGAAAATTGCTGAAGTTTGTGAATCAAAGATTCAACGTCAGGAGGTTCAATAGTAGATTGTTTTGAAATGTCAGGATTTGTAGCGATTTAAAGATTCTAAATGCAATGGAGAAGTCGGGGGAGATGGTGAGGGCGATTTACTCTTAGAATGGTATTTATATTTAGATTTTCTTGCCATTCATAGTTCGGGGCCCTCCTTCTAGCGCCAAATATGTTGAAGCCCCAAAAATCGGGTCTACAACAAGGGGGATACCCGCCCAGTCCAGACCTTGGTTGGCAGCTCTTTTTCCGTTTGGTATAGCGGGTCCGACTGGGGATATGGGACTAGTTTCCCAATTTAGGTGTTTGTGTGTGACAGACTGATATTTCTATTTCTAACAGTTTCTAAATGGAATATTCTACTCTAATTCTAATCTAATAATAAGGACATTATATTCTAATAAACAAAAATATTTAAATCTACACTAACCCAGGGTGTAATCTTTCTTTTCTGCAATCTAAAATGATTTCAAATAACAACTGGTAATAAAGATCATTCAACTGTTATGAGAAAAGAAGTCAATAAAGATGAACCACTTCGTATAAAAAGTTAGACGAAATAGTTGTGAAAAAAATATCTCATAATAAGCTATTCATACATTAAGCACAAATAAATAGCTATCACTGTACAAAAGTGCCAAATGATAACTCAGGCATTCATACATCAATATATAAATAAATGAACATGAAAATCACTCTAACACAAGGGCAAAAATAGTTAAGAGATAGAAATACCATTTATAACTAGTCCTACTCATGGGCTTCAAGTGATAACGATTTATCTCTTATTGATCTAACATCCACTAAGAGTACAAAAGTGCAACATCAGTAGCAGATATCAAATGAAAAAATCAATAAATCGTGTTCCATTCATTCATTAAAACCTCCTCAGAGGGTACAGAAGTGCATGTTCTGGGGATAAGTTTTTGATAAATTTCAGGACCCTTCTCTAAATGCATGAGAAGGGTTTAAATACTACTAACTAAATCTAAAAATAAATTATTACAAAAATGTATGATGCGCTTTAAATGACCGTCCTCTTCTCAGGAAAATAAAACAAAATTAAAACTAGAATTCAATCTAAAATGAAACTACTTCTGTATTTGGTCCTTGAAATCGCACGCATGCAGCATCTGTTTGAGAAGAGTCGGCTAGCTGACTTCTGATTTTAGCTGAGCTGAGAAAATAGAATCGACAAGAGCTGGTGCCATCTTTTCGGCCGCATTGATGATACACTTAAGAGTCATCCACTGGCTATGTGGCTTTACCAAGTATGCCCAGTAATAATCCCAGTTCAACTTGGTTAACCCTTGGATTGCTTGTGCCTTTTCCTGAGCTTTATGCTTCCAATCTGTCTGTATCATTGCTTTCTTGCAATTTTCGGGGCTTGCAGGTGACTGGGCAATTAGCAGCTTTCCTTTTCGAGAAATTTTTCTAGGTGCTAATCGCGCATCGGAAACTGCCTCCGTTTCTTGATCCGGGTTTCCTTGATGCGTTTTTTGCTTTTTGCGCTTTTTCCTTCTAGCGGATATAAAGTTCAATATTTGTAAAAATAGTAATTCTGTAAGCTCTTGACCCTGAGTTTTAAACTGTCTATTTCTAATATCAACGTTGTCCAGTATCCACTTAACCATATCCGTGTATGGGAGAATTTTGGGTCTTGCTGCTATCCGGTGTAGAAATGAGAAAGCTAGCTCTGTGATGGATGCTTTAGAAGAACTATTTGAGCCCGTGCTAGCAGCAACTTCCATTACTCTGGGATTCTCCTCTTCAAGCAAATTATACATGCCTTCCCACGTAGCAATTCCTACGTCTCTGTTACAGGCTGTGTCTGTATACAAGGGCACCATTTTTTTTCTTCAGAGCTCGGAGCTTTGCTTTTCTTTCCCATTTTATCCTGCGTATTGCTTTGTATTGGCCTCTGTTCTCTGTTCCTGCAATTCACAAGTGAAGTGAAAATGAATGACAAGGAAGGGTGATGGGAAAGTTTTAAATGCCGCAGAAACATCAAGTATACCACCTTACATGAGATGATTCTTCGATAAGAACGAACCCACATTCTATTAATAACTGGCAACTAACTCATTTATTAGCATTAAAGTGCATAACCAGGTGTCAGCTTATGGAAAATCCTTTTCTTGAATAACGAGCTCGAAAGATCTGCGATGATGCGATTTTGTGATTTGCTTCGCAATATCACATATTGCAATATTGCAGAATCACCACAACCCAAAACCATAACATCGCGTTATCGCATTGTCGCATTGTTGTTGTATCGCAAAATCGCAATATTGCAATATTGCAATATCGCAGATCGCAGATTGTAGGAATGTTATATATGACAATCTTTGTTAACCTGTTTTCTACGAAATGCAATTTGCGATCGGCGTCATCGCATATCGGCAAATTAAAGTTTTTCAATGTAAATTGTGCTTGATGCATGCGATGCGATATTTGTTTATTATTGCATATAGCGATCTCGCAATATTGAAATTCGACTTGTAAGGTGGTCTTCTATCATATTTTTGCGATGTGATTTTCCTAAGGAAAGATTTTGTCTTACCTTATCATAAAACTTAGATTTTTTATATTTTCCAAGGGAGGTTTCCTAAGCTTATGATGGTAATTTTGTTTCGAAAAGGAAATTTAAACACTACTTTGATTTTTTTAATTTTTAACTAAGGGTCCCCACTTATTTAGTATTAGGAATAACACTAAATAAGGAGGGGGGTTTTTGCTGGCCACAATAGTAGCACAGTACATGAGGAAATTCATAGCCTCATTTTCAATAGTAGAAACACCGCTCCACACAATAACTGTGAGTGGAAAGAGTTTCTAGTGGGGAAAAGGTCGGCAAAGGGATTTCGAGGAGTTAAAGGAAAAGATCAGTCAAGCACCAGTTCTGGCATTACCAAACTTGCAATGACCCTTTGAATTAGAGACAGATGCATGTGGGTATGCTATGGGAGTTTCCTTGATGTAGGGAGGAAGGCCTATATGCTACCATTCTAAAGTATTTCATGTGGTAGTTCTTAACTACCCTACATACGACAAGGATTTTGATGCCATGGTACAAGCTGTGAAGAAGTGAAAGAACTATATTATGGGAAAAGACACAATAATCAACATAGATCACCAATCATTACAGTACTTACAGGCCCAAAGTAAGCTACAATAGATCAGGAATTATAAGTGGGTGGGGTTTTTACAGAAGTTTCATTTGGGGATTGTGGAGTAGTGAAGAAGGTATGTTTTATTGATTATTTTGTCATATTTTCTTTAAAAACTCATAATCCCTTTGCATCATAAACTAGGTAAATAAGAAGAAATTATGACAAAATCGATGAGATTTGTATGTAACACAGAATAACTAATAATCGCCATTTTCTTATGCAGAAAAAGGGAAAAGCGAAAGATTGTCATCCCAAGGAAAAAGACAAAGTAGAGTTAACTGTTGTCTCTGTGGCAGGAAACCATATGCAAACAAGGCAATCCAAAATGAAGCATATCAGTCAAGGAAAGGAAAAGGAGATATCGAATCGGTGAAAGAAAATAAAGGGATAACTGGAATTAACAGTTTGGCGAATCCCTCAGGATCCTCTGATCTTAAGGGATCACAATCTTAACTATTTTTGCCTCATTGACATCTCCGCTCATCTGTTATAAAAAGGGGTAGCACTGCTAGCCCGGGGGATAGTTGTTGTTACTCTTATGTAATTTCTCGTTGTATTTAAAACTTTAATCATTGACTCTCATTGAGAAGTGATCCACTGTAACTTTGTTTGATTGCTTTAATATAAATCTGGTTGTTGTTCCATCTTTGATCTTGGAATAATCTCAAGCGGTGTATCCCTGGAGGCTAAGGGCTCAGCCCTAGTGGAACACTTGCTCCTGTATCATTATCTTTAGTTCGTGCGTGGTTTTCATTATCAGCTTTGTTCGGTAATCTGATGTGTTTTGTTATTTTATATCACAGCTCTGTTATATTTACAATATCGCTCTCTATAACAGGAATATCGTATTGTTTATTCTGACTTTATAATGCATTGTTTTTCCTTTAAATTATTGATGTAACATTATTGTTCTTTACAGAATGCTATTTTTGTTCAATTACAGAGTAACCAGGCTGTAATATTCTTAAGTTGGTATTACTGTATTGATCTATGGTTTATACTTAATTACAATTGTTGTTCAATTGAAATTGATGTTCCATTACAAATTGCGATTGTTATCCATTATATCTGAGATTAATACTTGTGGTATCAGAGTCAGATTACTGTTTCTCTCAATATCAAGGTGTGTTGTGTGTGTTCTTTATTTTGGTTTACTTTACATTCACAATTGGCTTTAAGCAATGTTCTATATTTCATTTCTAATTGGTTGTCGTTCTATTTCCATTTGCTGTCTGATTTGTTCTTAGAGTAAGGATTGCTCTCTTATTTCTATAGGATACGATTGCTGCACTTATTCTTGTAGATTAAAGTGTTGTTGTTTATAAAAATCAGTTGCTGTTACATTTTCTAGTTGTTGTTCCATTTCTTAGTTGTTATTCCATTTCCTAGTTGTTGTTCCATTTCCTGTTGTTTGCATTGCCATTGCGTTGAACGATCTAAAACTATAGTGAGCATTGACATTCGTTGTCTAGTTCCCAGGTTGATGATCTGTTCCTTGATTGTCTTCAGTTACATCAGTTTACAGAGGGATGAGTTATTGTTAATGTACCCTTGACTGATAATTTACTTAGTCTTCTGAATGCATGATTGAAGTCTTAAAGTGCTTTGTTGTAAGTAGATTTTCTTTTAAGCATCCATTTACTCTTGTGTTTTCTTGAGCACTATAGTACTAGCATTACTCTGACAAATGACCGCCTCAAACTGAGTACACTCTTTGAGATAACAAATCATTCTTGGATTGACAAGTTAATGTGAGGTAATTAGAGGTGAAAAAGACCCTTTTTACAACTCGACAGTGATCAAGTATAAGAAGGGGAACAAAAATAAGTTGGTTGACATGCTTTCAAGGCCACCCACATAAAAGATTACAACTTTGGGAACTCTTATGCACATGGATCCATTAACCCATTATGCATACCGAGAGGCATATTAGAGGATGAGAACTTCAAGGAGGTGTATCAACAATTCCAGAGTCAAAGTCATATGCATGATGGTTGGTGAGCTCCAGTATTGCAGCAATAATGCTGCAACTCCTGAGACTCCCTTCTTTAATTTTATCAACCCGGTAGTTCGTAACAAACTTGGAAGCGATGGTGTTGTATGCATAAGTACTGGCTCTTGTCATAGATGTCACTTGGTCAGTTGGCATAAGTCTGCTAGGAGCTTAAGCCAACTTCTATGAGCTCTGAGAAGAAGTTTTTTAACTGATGGATGAAAGCTAACTCAAAGAAGGCTAATCTACTTGCAGAAAAAAACTGGAAAGCTGAAAGGAAACGTAAACCCTAGCAAACCCTAATTTTACCAACTAGCCCTACTGATGCAAGAAAGAGGATGCAAGCTACTGAAAGATATGCCATTGAATTCTAGGAAGGTAAGATGCATGTGTGTAAGCTACTTCTATAGTAACATCTGAAAAAAACATCTTTTTGTATTTTTGAATAAGTTAGAAAAATCATGCATGTGATTTTAACTGGTTTTTACTGTGCAGAGGTGGATTGGCAAGAGGAAATGCTTGTAGAAGGTTGGGAAGGTTCAAAGAGGGCCTAAGGGGTCCCTAGCACCCTTCCAGAGAGTTTCACAAAGTTTGGCTATCAAGAAACCGCGTTCGTGAGCTTCTACAGGAAGTCTGCAGGGGTTCTACAAGATGTTCTATAATTTCTACAGGATCTTCCGAAAAGAGGATTTTGGAGGGTGGATGGAGAGAGAAAGGTGAAGGAGTGAGTATGGAGGTAGGATAAGCGTGTGAGGAGGTCCAAGACTTGGTGGATGGAGCTGAGGAGAGACGAGGATGGTTGGATTTGTTCAAAGAGAAGTGGAGCAATGTTGCACAAAAATATGGAAACTAGGGCAAAGTGTAGCGAATGTGAGGCAAGAATAAGAGTTAGGGGATGGAGCAGATGGGATTGATGGAGTACGGGTAGATGGAGAGGTGTTATAAGTGCTCTGTGTTATAGACATTTTTGTGCCTTACAGCATTAAGCATGAAATGTCCATAATCTAAGGGATCCAAAGTCCCTAAACATGTTGTTCCTACCCCTAGAGGAACAAGGCTAACAAACCACAGCAATTCACAGAAGTTCTCCAACAGAAACTGCTCAAAAACAAGTCAATTCAGGATCAATTCAGTGGCTCCACTAGCTGTCTGCGCTGAATGTCAAAGCCAACACTGGCTACCTGCACTGCAACGCAGGTAGAAGCACTACCAGGGTGCGTTGAGCGAGAGTTGACAAATGGCAAGCTCATTCCAAGAGGTGTCAAGACCCAGGAAGCTTCCAGAATCTTCCTCAATGACACTTGCCTCAGTGAATTCGACTAGTGATGAGTAAGAGGTTCCCAATCTCCAAGTGGAAGCAAGAACCTCCAAGTGGAATCAAGAACTGACAGAGGGAGAGGACACTAGTCAAATCTCAAGCTGACTCATCTTCTCTCCAAACATATATATATGGATCTCTCCTCCATGAGATCTAGAGGTTGGAATTTTATTATTGCAAAGAATTGCTGTTGGTTTGAGATTGGAATCATTGGGTGCTTAATGCTTTGAAGGGGTTGAAGATAGGAATTCCATTTGCTAGGAAGGAGATGCTGGATTGGAGCCCTCTGGGTTGTATCTCTTCCTGAACCTTGTTATTCATCAATAAAGCTATCTTGGTTTCTCCTATATACTGATGTATATTTGATGTATGATTGCATTAGTGTGTTTAGTTTATTTCTAATCCTAAACTAGTTATGAATATGAATCCATGTCTTGTGTAGTGTTCTCTTCTTGTGATCTTGCAGAAACCTCTTGAAGCTGGGCGAGCGAGAAGGCAAGTAGCTGGGAACTCTCAAAGAGAAGAGAAACTGGATCGAGGGACAAACGGAAGACACCGGTTAGTCCATCCATCTCTCTTCATTCTTAATTCATAAAGGAAGAATACTAGAATAGCTGTTTCTGTTTGTTGCTAAGGCACTGTCACACCTTAGGTGGATAGGATCGTCCTGCATAGGCATTTTTCCCCACAACACTCTGCAAGTTACTTCTCAAACTGAACAAACAATGACTTGGGAAACCAACGACCTAGCTACTTTATTCTAATCTGACCTAAGTAACAACAAAGGAAATGAACAAAAGTTTATTTGCAATGGAATCATGTGAAATAGTTATGCAATCTGAGCAATCATGAATCTAAACGCTTAACCACAACTGGTATCAACTTCTGCAAATGAGAATCTAACACTAATGATTGCATGGTGAGGCAATGACATTGTTTTTGTTGGCAGCAAGGTCACCTTTGTCCCAGCTCATGATCCCACAGAGGGAGAGGTGAGATCAGAGGTCCTTGATGGCCTTTTTCTGAAGATTTTCCCTGTTAATAACCTATCAACTCAATATGAACATAAAAATACTTTTTAATCATCAAAAGCAACCTAAATAACAAAACAAGATTTAAATCTAAATAACAGATTTTATTCTAAGAATGCAGCAAAAACACATAAAGGTAAACAAAGGAGGTATTGGGCACTTGGGTTGGGCCCAACCCCAAGAGCTACAACCTCCTGAGAAATGTTAGAGCTGGTGCAAAGCTGGATTCATCTTTATTGCTCAAGAAATAATAGTTACATCAAAAAATGTGCACAAGGGAAAGCTTGAAAGTGTGTTGAAATGTAGAGCTAATCTACTACCTAAAAAATGACCAAAAGAATGACTAAAATCAAACTACAAACTAGCTAACTTCTGCCTACAAAGTGACTAACTGAAATGAGGCCCTAAGCCTTCTTATTTATACAAATTTAGGACCCCAACAACCCTCCTAAACTTTAGGAACTCGGCTGCCAAAACTTATAGTTAACAGCACCTTTACTAGCCCTTGCTCGGCTGCCCTTGTGATAATTGATGTGGTGGCCCTTGAACTCCAAGCTGATGGTGGAGAATTCGAGGTAAGGGCCCATAAATGAAGGGGATGCCTTCCTAAAAATCCTCTCCACGAATTTGGTTGCCAAGTGCTTATTTAAACCTTTGATTTTGTCTCAAAATTGACTAAAAATCTGCACAAAGCACCCATTAGACTTGTTGGCATAAGGACTAACCCAATTCACTCTATTAGCATAAATATAATAAAAAACATGTAATAAACTAATGAGAATGGTGGATTAAGTCGAATTAGGAGGCTGAATGAGCCCATATAATTATCCATTTTTGGGGCTCATCAATGGTGACAACACCGTTGACTACCATATCCAAGATGGGTTACTCTGCAGGATTGTTATCATAAAAAATTGATCATCTAGCAATAATTTACTAGATGGATTGTAGTACACCATGTACGACCAATTTTACCATAGTAAATTTTCTTTCACTATGAGAAATTACTTAATAAACCACATTTGTTAAGTCATTTATAATTAAACCCATGAAGAATAATTAAGTAAATCACTATTTATTTAATTATCTTCTAAGAATAATTAACTAAACCATTTTTTAAAATATTCCTTGTCACATTTGACCCAATTATGAGAAATATGTTGGACACCTAATCCTCTAAGGGTTAGTGTGCAAGCCGAATAGAATAAGGAAGTCCAAGAGACCTTGGGATGTGGAACCCAATGGTCACACCATGTACTATAAATGTATATCATTTGTTAATAATAAATGTAATCTCATGTTTATCTTTCATATTCTATTGCCGCCATGTGTGTGTTTAACATGGTATCAGAGTAGGCGATCTCCTGCCCTACTCAAGTGTGAGCCACCTGTTTTTGTGGCCTTTGTAAACCAATGCTCTCATCCTGATTATGCCTTTCTTAGAATTTTTTAGAATAGAGGTTGTTAACTCTATTAGCTCTGCCATTCCTCTGTTGTGAGCATACCTGCCCCCGACTGCAAAGAGGAATATTGCTAGACATGTCCCTCTCTACTAATGTAACCGCTCTCTACTATTGCAGAAGTGTAGCTCTACCATTCTAGACGCTCTCCAACACACTGCTTTGTTGCTAGTATTATTCGTTGTATTCATTCCATTCTCAGGATTAGTGTTGCACTTAGTTCCATATTCCACCTGCTCACTTCCATTACAGTTGAACGCAGGACCTAAATTTAGCTCTCTGCCCTGCTAAATTTTGGTCACGCATCACTGCTCCTACGCTACTCATACGTTGTAATGCTATTCAGGTTGTAACTTTTGTATCATGTGAAAACATTTCAGTTTCGATTGTAACAATCACAATTATAACATGCCATTATAGAAAGACACCACATGTTGTAACGTTATCCTTTGGACTGCGCTCAGCCTCCTCCCTCTGTCACGCTGAACGCTGCTCCCTACCATATATCGCTCTACTCCCACTGTGACAAATACACCATAGCCAGAGACTGACTGAATTGTAAAACAATAGGTGTCAACATTCCCTAATGTTGGAGGTAACGGGTTAATCACAAAGCTGGGCTTCGCCTCGACACAATTTGAAGTTGAGTTTCTTGAGTTTCGTGGATTTGCACACATCTACGGAAGATCCTCCAGCCATCACAATCCCCCTTTGCTGGTTCATCTCATGCCAAGGGCATTGTTCTTGAAAATATAGGGATCGAGGCCAAGCAGCCAAACTCTGCCATTAGGAAGTGTGCAAGAGTTCAACTTATTAAGAATGGAAAGAAGATTGTTGCTTTTGTTCCCAAGAATGGTTGTTTGAACTACATTGAAGAAAATGACGAGGTGTTGTTCGTTGGATTTGGGAAAAAGGGGCATGTCGTGAGAGATATTCCTGGAGTAAGGTTTAAAGTTGTTAAGGTATCTGATGTATCCTTGTTAGCACTATTCAAGGAGAAAGAGGAGAAGGTGAAGAGGTTGAGTGGGAGTCGGGAAATTCTCTGTCTGATTCTAGCCATCGATTTCAGTGGATTCAGGGTATTTCTATTTTCTATCCCTTTTCAAGCCAAGGTTTAGGAGGAGAAGGAAAAGAAGTTCATGTATTTGGCCCTTCGAGGTTCACTTTCCATGGCTATTTAATTCACATATGGATCCTCTCCTTTTCCCTCACGGGTGGTCTTTTCAAGGCTCTTATGCATTAGGGATTTTCAAGGGTGGTCCCTTCGAACAAGGAAATGTCCGAAGTTTCATGTTTTCGTGGCTGGCGCCAAGTCCTGAGCACCCGAACAGAAGAGGCTATGAGGTGCTAAGGTCTCAAGCCGGAGTTTCATGTTTCTTGGATAGTAATGATCGCAGGATATGCACAAGCTGGGCATCAACAATGCCAGGTACAGATGATTGAACAACATTGGTGAAGGTCAAGATATTGGCTTGGATGCCTGTTTCTCACATTTGGCGAAACAATGACAATGCCTCCTCAAGAAAGCCATGCCTTGCATAGGCTACCATCATAAGAGTCCATGATCACTCATCTCATTGAGGCATTTGGTTGAAAACTTTGTGAGCATCTACCAACTTTTCGCACTTAACATACATTTTAAGAAGTGCATTATGTAAAAGACTATTTGCTTTAATTCCGATCTTATTAATGTGAGCGTGTACTATTTTGGCTTCTGGTAAAGCTTTATACTGAATGCAAGCCTCCAATAGAGAAATGTATGTAGAAGAATCCACAAAGTTGTCAATAAAGCATAAAATATTTAGGGTTTCAATCAAGCAACCCTATTTACACAATATTCTGACATCAATCAAAGGCAAACTATTGCAATTTGCATTGTATTAGAGTTTGGAGTGTGTTGAGGTCCTCATTATTTTATTATTTTTATTTTATATTAAAAGATGGCTCCAATCGGTGCAATATTAGAGTTATTGGACAATCTAATACTCTCTACTATGGATAATGCAATCAAAATCAGCAAGGATTTTCTCACCGATATTCACAGTTGTTTACAAGATATACATGACAAGATTGAATTTTTGCAGCTTTAATCTCAGCTACAGCAAGTAGAATTACAATAATGGAGTCATCATTCTAAACCTGTTTATGTTTAGAACATTGAGACAGCAACCCATCAGCAGCAAGTCAATAATGTTACAGTTCATTCAGATTTGGTAACCAATGAAGTAGCAGTTGTACATGCAGATGCAGAAATTTAGTCTACACTTCCCAAGTCGGTCATCAAACCTTGGGAAGAGCTTGTCCACAACAAGAACAAAAATTTGTCTTGGATATGACAAGGACGTGTCCTTTCATATTCCAGATTACTCAAAGCCCATTCAGTTTTAGAGTGTTGAATTCCTTCATGATAGTTCATCTCTAGCTATTCTAGATTCTGCTTCTCTTCCACAAGAACAACAACAGATTCTAAAATATCAACACTGTGACCAAGTTGGCCATCTAAAAGATCACTGTTTTGATCTTCATCCATGTAAGCACTATCATAAAACTAGTCATTCTTCAAACAAATGCTTCATAAACAAACCTCCTGCAAGAACAAAGATTCATCTTAGATGGATCGGTTCTTGGCAATGGGCATCAACAACTAAGAAGATATTACAGTCACATGTCAGAACTTGTTCTAGAGTATTGAATAGTCTTGCAGTTGCGTTTTCTCCATCATCTCACCTTGTATCTGACAAGGGGGAAATGATGGTCATCTACAAGCTTCAAAGCCACATCAAGTGAGCCTGAGCCATAACTTGCCACACTAGTTTCAGAGTTGTAGCCAGAGACAAAGATGCCCCTGAGCATGCTTTCAGTTGGTAATTTGGGACACTTCCTCTAGCAGAAGACTTCAGCATCTTGCCAGTTTTGGAAGAGTTCCAGGAATGGAATTGGGGACACTTCCTCTAGCAGAAGACTTCATCTTCTTGCTAGTTTTGGAAGAGTTCCAAGAATTGCATTAAGCATTCCAGAGTTGGTGGTAATCCTTAAACCATCACAGGTTGAGACCTCCCTTTTCAGGTTGAAATTCTCCCTTCTATGCGGGGTGAGACCTCCCTTTCATGGTTGAAGGTTTATCTCTTCAAAACAATAGGAGCACTTCCTCTAGTAGAAGACTTTAGTTTCATGCCAGACTTGGAAGAGTTCTAGGAACTGCACTAATAATTCCAGTGTTGGTGGTCATCCTTAAACCACCACCCTTTATACCAACATTTCAGAGAGCACATTCAGCCTAGTGCTACCATGCATTTTTGCACATTTTGTATTATAGCTCTCTTTTTGGACTCATACATAACCCTTCGGATTAAGGGGGGGGAAATGTTGGACACCTAATCCTCTAAGGGTTAGTGTGGAAGCCAAATAGACTAAGGAAGTCCAAGAGACCTTGGGATGTGGAACCTAGTGGTCACACCATGTACTATAAATGTATATCATTTGTTAATAATAAATGTACTCTCCTGTTTATCTTTCATATTTTGTTGTTGTCATGTGTGTGTTTAAAAAAATAAATAGGTAAATCATTAATTATCTTATTTCTCTAGGAATAATTAATTAATCACTAATTAGTTATTATTCCTTATCGAGTTTGACCAAATCCCTCAGGAATAATTAAATAAATCATTATTTGTTTATTATTCCTTAACCATATTTCTTGAGATGAAAAATAAATCATTTATTTATTTATTCTTTCTAAATAAAAGTTTAAATACTTTTTCCTTCTAACAAAATATAATAAAATATTGCAAATGGTTATTTCTAGAATGGGCTAATAATATTTTATTATTGCTCATTATTCAAGGATAATATAGTATTTTGTTATAAGTAGAAGGGTTTTCCATTCATTAGTCACTTTCGATTATTTTCATTGTTGCACTCACTATTGTAACTCTGATTATTTTCTTTTCCATTTGAGTTCTCACTGAGCTCAAACATTTTATTTGCTAGATTTTACACATTATAGATGAGAGAGACTCTACAAAATCTGAAGACATTTGAGGATAGAAAAGAACCCATCCCATAGAGGGGGACTGGTAACATTATTTTTTCCCTTCACAAGCGTTGTTTAATAAAATATATTCTTTATATATCTTGTTTCCATTGGATTATTGGGGATACTTGTGCCTATTTTACTATTCCATTTTGTTGTTTAACTATGATTGTGCCATAGATTAGGGCTTTGACAGGTTTTGTTTCTATCATTTGCTGCAAATCTACAATGTTTAATAGCCATTTTCATTGTTAGGGTTGTTTGTCATCCATAGCCTAAAGTGGTTTCTTTTTGTATAGATTCAAGAAGAAAACACAAATAACAATTTGGCAACTCCACTGCGTTTTTAATTCTGATTCGAAAACCTGGGTCACCTTCAGCTTTCAGCTTATGGTTCTTTTTTTTCAATCTCTTAATGTTTTTTACTAGATTTATAATCCTATATCAGTCAAATTTCTAACTTCAGTGAGTTGTATGCTCCTTTTTGCAGGTCACAGGAACTAGCCACGACACAGACGACAAATTTTTCCAAGACTTTCTGACCAAGAATCAAGGAGCAGAAATCACACTTTCCTGCCCTAAAAGTGCGATATGGAGTAGGTGGAAGCATACTAGAATCCCTAAAGAGGCTAAATTCCATTTTGACAAGAAAAACGTAGTAGATCAAGGCCTAAGTGGGGTGAGACAGTGGTTAATGAACTCAGTAGACAGTTCTCCGCAAAACCTAGAAATAGATTGGAAAAAAATCCTAGAAAACCTAAAATCGCAGGTACTCACCTGATTCTTGGGATATTGCGCTTTTCAGGCTAGAAAGTGTGATCTGGAGGTCTAGAGCACACTCTCTAGCCAGAAAGTGTGATATCCCAGGAATCATGTCAGTACCTGCAATTTTAGGTTTTCTGATCTGTTTCTAGGTTTTTCCAAGAGCTATCTGCTGAGTTGGTTGACCATTATCTCAACCTGCTTAGGCCTTGATCTACTATGATTTTCTCATTGAAGTGGGATTTAGCCTCTTTAGGGCTTCTAGTATTCTTCCACCTTTATAGGAGGAGTTTATTTGACTAAGAAGTCTGAGATTTTGCAGAGCTTTCAACCATATTTTCCATGTCTATACCTTTTTGTTTTAGATATTCAAAGATAGGTTGTTTCCTTCCAAAGTTTCATCTTAAACCTTATTTGGTAATTTTCCTTAGGGTCCCATTGGTTTCCCTAGGTTTCACACCCATCTCCCTATATTTTTGCAGCACTTTCCCCCCTTTTTTTTGGTTGTTAGTGCACCACTTTCTAGTAGCATAGTGTCATTTGATTCCAGCCACAACAACACTTAGATATCTTGGCCTTTTTCGTGTGTTTTCAGTTGATTTCACCACCAACCATAATAGTGTTTGCAAACCCAGGTTGGGTGGGGTTTAGAAAGTTGATTTGTTGTTTATTTTATGTTTTCAATTTCAATTTACTTCAGCAATCATTTTCTTTTTTCAAACACGATCTGGGCTTAATTAATAAACACACTTGCACACACAAGAACACCTTAAGTGAATGGCTCTTGGTTTCCACTGCCAAGCCAAGACTTAACTGAATTAATTTATCTCCCCACATAGAGACAAAAACATATTGTCGATCTCCCTTCACCATTTCTATGTCACTTTTGTCTTATAATCATTTCACCACCAAGGCATTTGTCGCAGAGACTCTTAGGCCTTCATTCCTAGTTTTTTCCTTGGGCATATTACCCCTCCCATTAGGGTTCAAGTTCATAATCCCCTAAGTCCTCATACCGACTCTTCTTCTGGTTCATCTAATTCAGAGCCTCCTTCACCACATACCATCATCATGTTAGGACCCACTACAAGTGCAGCAACCCAACCTGGTGTTGGCTCTGGTTCTACCCCTATGGTCACATCTAGCAGAACTATCTCAAGAACCGTTCCGGCATCTCCCATGCTATCGTTCATGGTTGGGTAAAGCCTCCCGGATTTTATCTAGTTGATCAATGACCCTATACACCATGATGCTGGTTGGCCAGCTATTCCGACTAAGCTTCCCTCTGACATCCCCAAGTTTGAGGGTAATTCTAGAGAGGACCCTACCAATCATGTCTGCTCCTTCCATATGTGGTGTTCATCCAATTCCATCACCGATGATTCCATTCGTCTTCAGTTGTTCCAAAGCACGCTCGCTGGAGATGCTACAAAGTAGTATGTTGACCAGCCTGCCGCTTCTCATTCCACTTTCGCGATGCTTGCTAAATAATTCCTTTCATATTTGCAGTTACCTCTTTGATACGACACTGGTATGGAGCTCTTGACCATATTTCGTTAGTCCTCTGCCATCCGTATTTCTGATCCTATTCAGGAATGGCGTAGAAGGAGGAGCCCGCATTTTACTTCATCGTTTGAAGACCGTGTACCTCGATTGGTTTCTTAGCACTCTTTTAGTGCCTATTGCCAAATATTTCGTGTCTCATTTTCCTCAGATAGAGGAAGAGGCTCTCCAGACTACTTTGAGATATGATCTAATTTATGCTCAATCCGATTATGTCTATATTGTTATACCAGACTTTCCCCATCCTTGACGTGCCAATGTACCGAGGCAATCTCACGCCGCCAATGATATCGTTGGAGATATTTCACATCCTTCACCATACACTCAGTAGAGTTATAGCTATCTCAGGGGGCACTAGTTCCTCCAACACTTATGCCCCTCCTACTAGCAATGTGTATTAAGGACAAAGCACCTCTTATGCATTTACCCAACCATATCGATAGATTTTAGGGCTAGCTAGTGTTGAACCTATTTACTAAACAATTTCCCCTTCACCATCTTATACCTATACACCGTCAAGTGCTCCATCCCCTCAGGCATTAGTGCTGCAATCTCCCATGCATCCTCAACCCGAGCAGCCACCACCCCCTTAGGGTCAAGTGTTTTCATAGGAGAGTGCGAACAATCCCCCACATTTAAAGGAAAGGAATAAGGGGAAAGGTAACAAGGGTAACTAGGGTAACCAAGGTAATTAACCTAATGAACCCCAGGGGAACCAACCTAACATTAACAAACAGCAACAGGGCGACCATCCCAAGCAGAACAAGGCTATTTCTATGAACAAGCCTTATGCATGTTGTGGTGTACATGGCCATTATACTCATGAATGTCCTCTCTTACTCTAGATGCACCAAATGTGGGAAGCCCAAGAAGCTTCTAGAGGTCAACCACCTAAAAATCTCGTGCCATCTCAACTAGATGTTCTCACAAATTCTTTCCCTCAAGAAGGATTTTTGCTTCTTAACCTCAGCAAGGTCAAGCAACCCACCTTCCCCAACCTTCTAGTCTTGATGACTACCATATCCTTATGATGAATTGTGACGAGGTCAATCCCTCTGATATCAACCTTCAAACTTGGTCACATCAATATTACAACCCATCGAATTCATTTGCCACTGAGTCCAAAAGAAAAGCATCTACTGAGCCTCTTACAAAACCAAATGGTCTGAGACAGGTCCCTCAACCTAAAGTTGAGTAAATTCCTAAGATCCCCAAGGGAGCATTACACTGTAACACGGCTTCTAACCGAGCTTCCCATACATACAATATAGTAGGTGAATTGGCACAATCACCCACTGCCATGTCAACATTAGAAATCCTCCAGTCATGCCCATCTCAAAATAAATCTCTACTAACTTCTTTAGGTTCAGTATATCTTTCAGACGGTTGTTTGATTGTCTTTCATGTTGGTACATTAGAACATCCTCGATTATCTCCATCCATTGTTTTCCAGACACCAGTCCGAGACCGTAATGCCATCATCTCCCGATGCATTATTGACAAAGCTGCATTCACCTTTGTGATGTCCACTTCCATCTGGAACAAACTCAAGTCACCTAAACTGTACCCCTCCGCCATCACATTGCATGCTTGGGATGGTCACTCCTCCCAGCCTCTCCGCATGTATCGCAATTGTCCAGTGACTCTTGCGGGCAAGATTGTTCACGTAAACAATGAGGTTATTGATGCCCATCTAGATTACAATATTCTCTTGGATCGTAGTTACACTTATTCCATGTCAGCTGTCGCGTCTTCATTTTTCCGCAAGATGTGTTTCCCCCATGAATGGAAGATTATCATTATCGATCAGTTGACATACTACGATTCGTCATCCTTGACCTCCACTGAGTCCAATATCTCATTGATTTTTGATGAGAAGTCTTCTAACCCTCTCATTGGTGTTTCACTTAGAGTCTACAAAGATTCCTCACTATTAGGTGCTTTCCTCGGTCCTCCCCCTCCTATCTCTGATCCTAGCTCTTTGAGTTTTTTCATGTTACAAGCATCACGGGTTGCTCAAAAGTCGTCTGGTACATTTGATCAACAACCAAATCCTCAGTACTTCGCAGTGACCATCTCATCCAAGACATCTAGGTCCACCCCCTAGGACCTACTCCTTTTGTGGGTGTCTCCCCCTTAGTCACACTAGGAACTATTCCTCCAGGTCTCAACCATCCAGGATTTATTCCACCAGGACATTACCCTGCAGGATAGATACATTTCTTGTTTCCTCCTCCAAGAATCTTTTCTGTCCCTGTCATGGCTTCGTTGGTCCTCCCTAATATGACTTTGGGGATCCTAGTGTGGTACATTGCCTCCTACAAACACTCCACATGGTCAGCCCAGACCATATCATGCCTTGACCCCATTCAACTAGTCCCTACAACCTCTGTCACTACTCTAGTTCAACCGCCACCCCAATAGGAACCCACTCTTGTTGTGAAAGCATTTTGACAGGGGGGGAAATCCAAGAAGAAGGAACCTAAGGACAAGGCTCCCCAGGCACCTCCAGCTCCCAAAGATCCAAAGACGACACCTCCATGCATTGTGTGTGAGGTTGTTGGGCATGCCACCAATAATTGTCTTGAACTTCCTCATCTCAAACCTTTAGTTCATGATATGTTCCCTAAGACTAATATCCTTATGGTCCAAGTCACCTTACTAGGACTAGCCAAAAGGCTTAAAACATTGTGCACGAATCACCCTTGTGCCTTCTGCGATAATTATGGTCATTATTCCCACTATTTTCCTCATCTCAACAAATTTCTTGATTTCCTTCAAGCACTCTATGAATACAAGGCCAGTCATAGTGGATCATCTACTCCTCTACTTGTGGATTTTGGTACCACTAGTAAACCAGAATAGGGGGACTCTGGTCCCACCATCGTGATCCCTCCCCTCGATGTCGAGATGATGGCCTCCACAATCCATATTGTTTAGTTGTCAGAATGCATGAGTTCCTTGTAGGAGAACCTCTCTAAGGTTTTTGTGCGCACTTCTATTAAACCTCCTTCGTCAAAATCCCAGGTGTTAACATCAGCTAATTTTTCATCTACTAGCTCATCGTCTACCATTCCATATGATTCGTATGTGAACCTTCTTTCTCAGTATGATGCACTAGGTCCCACTACCACATCATCTAGTGAATCTTCCTCCCATCCCCCCATCTTCCATTTTGATGAGGACATCATGGAAGCCATGACTACCCCTGATCATCCTTGGAATGATATGCACCATCATGCATACTTCCTCCCATATTTGGATTCCACCACTCTAAATACATATATTATGCCCATAGCATACTAAGGGGCACATAGGCCCTTACATCTCATTATCATCCTTTGGAAAATCTCATGCCAAGTTGGGCCAAGGTGCTTGAATCCCTTTCTCAAGCACTCAGAACAAAATGGCACTCCACAAACTACTCTAGCTAGGGGGCATCATTCCCACCTTTGCATACCAAATCATTCCCCTCCATCACATATGCTTTTCGGAAGTAGCCCATGCTTGGGCGCATGATGGTTTTCCCCTATCCATCTTCTCAATTGATTAACATAAGTCTTGGCCTAGATCCCACTGGATCTAGGTATGGTCAATTATCCTCCCATTCCTTGGATAGTTTGTCCTACCGGCCTCTCCGGCAAGCCATATTCACATTGCATATCGTAGATGTTTCATACCATATCTTCAAATACTCTACTCTATGTCCTACCACCTAGTCTCCACATTTGACTTAGAGGGCGAGGTTGATTCTAGACTTCATCTAGTAGTTCATTCTCGTTTTCCTCTTCCCTTAATTCTTCACTAGGAACCATCATTCCAAGAAGCATTTAGGCCATCTTTTGAAAAGTAAGGCCACTTTCCTGAAAGTCGCAGATCCTGATTCTGATGTTTATTTTTTCTGCTACGATCTCCACAAGATCTAGGGCCTTCTGCTCCTCTCAAATTGGAGGGGAAATGCCCTTTTATAGGAAACCCACAGTTGCTATGTCACACATTGTGACCAAACCATAGCTCTGTTTGATTAACATGAGCACCATTGGAAAACTCTCACTGATTACTCTAATGGGTATCACTTATTTTTTGATGATTTGAAACTTCACCAGGAAGCCATTTAGCCAAGAAGGGTCACTTTGTCGACTCTCAAAATTAATTTTCTTTATAAAGAAACACTTGTACTTTGAGGTCCACCTCCTCTTAATACTTTTCGTCTCACATGTCGATTATTGTCAAGAGTAACCATTATGTGCTCATGTCTTCATGGTCCCCAACTGGCCTATTCTGCGTGGCAGCGTCATCGAGTCACCATTGTTCAGAGCATCTGCGATGAGTCACCTTTACATCCATGGAGTCTGTTTTGCATCCCATTGTATCATGTCATAGTTTTTCTTTACATACCATTCATCCTGTGTTGCCCATTTTGGCCTTTAATCATACTTTCCACCATCCCCTCCAGAGTCGAGTCAGTCGTTGTAAAGTCAACCATGCATTTCATGCTCTGATAAGGGAAGTAGTTTGTTTGTCCCTTAGTCCCATTTTTCCCATTGTCCCTGGTGTCAATCCATGAGAGACATTACTATTTCCCCTTGTGCCTTAGCTGAGTATCCTCATTTCCTCACCTATGGCGGTCCCTATTCTGTCGACAACAGCACATATATTCTAGAAGAACAACATAGAGAGCAGTGTATCTTTGTTCTAGATTCCACTATTGTTCGGTGTCTCATACCAAGAAAATGGAATCATCATTTCCGTTTGACTTGATTATTTCATGTTTTTGATTCATACACTTGATGGTCCAATGATGCAGCAGATTGTACTAGTGATTCCCAAGTGTGTGTAAGATATTTCAGACCTCATGAAGGGGTGGCCCTTCAAGTAGCCCCCCACATGCCCGGATGCCTTCCTATTATACTACAACCTCAAATACAGTTCCACAGATTCGATCGGTTTAGTTCTTTCCACTTGCATTGTCCATAGCATGCATGCCTCCTTCACATGATCCATTCAGTTTTGCAAAGCCCTTTCCTATTCATCAGGGCTTCTTTGGTTGTTCTACCCTCCCTCCCACCCATTTCTTGAGGGAATGGAAATTATATCTTATGTACTCATATATTATTGTATTGAGTCCTAGCTCATGTTTTTCCAGGCGCAATATGTATATGGGACACATTGTATTATTTTCTGCCTCAGTTATGCCAGCATGTCATGTACCATTCAACATGTATTTTATTGCTCAGATTCATGTTTCTGGGCGCATCATTATTTTGTACTAAGTTATCTCGGCAGGTATAGGTATGCCTCCTCTGCCTCACTAAGATCCGGTACCACAACATAAAAGGAGACTTACATTGGTCTTGCCCCCTCTATCCCTATCCTCTTTCGCTTTAGCTCCATTGGTCTCTCTCTCTCACTCTCTAACTCCACTTCGTTGTCTAGTGATTGTGTCTTTACAACGTACTTCGGTCATATGTTTTGCTCCTAACACTCATATATTAAGGGGAAATCCGTTATCACAAAAAATTGAACATCTAGCCATAATTTATTATATGGATCGAAGTACACCATATAAGGCCAATTTTACCATAGTAAAATTTCTTTCACTGTGAGAAATTACTTAATAAACCACATTTGTTAAGTCATTTATAATTAAACCCATGAAGAATAGTTAAATAAATCATTATTAATATAATTATCTTCTAGGAATAATTAGTTAAACCATTGTTTAATTAATATTTCTTATCACATTTGACCCAATTATGAGAAATAAATAGATAAATAGATAAATCATTAATTATCTTATTTTTCTCTAGGAATAATTAATTAATCACTACTTAGTTGTTATTCCTTGTCAAGTTTGACCAAATCTCTTAGGAATAATTAAATAAATAAGTATATGCTTATTATTCCTTAACCATATTTCTTGAGATGATAAATAAATCATTTATTTATTTATTATTTGTAAATAAAAGTTTAAATACTTTTTCCCTATAACCAAATATAATAAATATTCCAAATGGTTATTTCTAGAATAGGGTTAATAATATTTTCTTATTGCTAATTATTCAAGGATGACCTAATATTTTTCTATAAATAGATGGGTTTTCCATTCATTATTCACATTTGAGTATTTTAATTGTTGGACTCAATGTTGTAACTCTGATTATTATCACTATCCCACACCATTTTTCTTTTCCATTTGAGTTTTCACTGAACTCAAACATTTTATTTTTTCGGTTTTACACATTATAGAGGAGAGAGACTCTACAAAAGATGAAGACATTTGAGGATAGCCAAGAACCCATCCCATAGAGGGGGACTGGTAACATTATTTATTCCCTTCACGGGTGTTGTTTAATAAAATATATTTTTTATATATCTGGTTTCTATTGGATTATTGGAGTTACTTGCGCTTATTTTACTATTCCATTTAGTTGCTTAACTATGATTATGACATAGATCAGGGCTTTGGTAGGTTTTGTTTCTATTATTTGCTATAGATCTACAATGTTTAGCATCCATTTTCATTGTTAGGGTTGTTTGTCATCCACAACCTAAAGTGGTTTCTTTTTGTACACACTCACAAAGAAAACACAATAACAAGGATGGAGAAGTTATGTGTTCCTAGAGGTGAGTGAGTGTAGTTGATTAGAGAGGCTCACACCTCCAAGGTTGCAGGGAATTTTGTTGTAGGGAAGATCATGGATAACTTGTAGAGGTATGTGTATTGGCCCAGGATGCAAGTCCAGGTAGCCAGGTTCATAAGAGGATGCATGCTTTGTTGTACCTGCAAGCCTAGCAATAGGAAATAGGGTCTATATCATCCCTTAATTGTACCTAGTCATCCTTGGGAAATCATTTCCATGGAATTTGTGGGAGTTTTACAAAAACCATGAAGGGACATGACTACATATTCGTGATAGTTTACAGGATCAACAAGATGTGTATTTTGATTCCCTGTAAAAAGACCATCAACAGACAAGAAGTAGCAAACTTGTTCTTTGGATAGCTCTAGGTTCACTTTGGGATACCAAGGATCATCATTTCATACAAGGATACTGTTATGAAACCAGTTCACAAAAAGATAGAAAAGATAGATAAATGCCTTAGAAATAAGCCTCTTCGAGGGGGTAACCTCCTTACATTAAACAAATGAACAATTCTTAGATGATACAAATGAAAAGACCTATTTTCTATATATAGTAGTCTAAGGGGTCATAATATAATCAGATTTGACGTAATAGTGTTAATGTAAGGGCACAATAATAACAATAGTGGGCTTGTATGGGGTACAACAATATAATAAGGGGGTTGTACTAATAACAATAAGGGGTTACACTAGTAGTATAGGGGCCTAACATGCCCCTCTCCTTCAAAATGTGTTGTCCTCAACGCTTGAGTAGTTCTTGATGCTTCTGTATAAAATTATTGTCCTCCCATGTGGAATCTTCAGCAGGTAAGTTCTTCCACTTGATGAGATACTCTGAAATTGATCTATTTCGTAGCTGTCGGGTTCTTTTTTCTGTGACTTCTCCAGGTTCCAATATTATTTTTCCTTCCTCTTCAAGTTCTGGAAATATTTTTTGAATTGGGATCTTTTGCAAATTTTGAATGAGTGGCCACACTTCTTTGTCCTTCTTCCATTCATCCCTTACTTCGTTTATCCAATCTGATTGGATAATAGAAATAGCACAAAACAATGCTTCCACATCCTCACCCTTTCTTAAGAGTGCATCTGCAACAAAATTTTGCTTCCCTTTTGTATAGATGATGTCAAATTCATAACCCAGCATATTTGTGACCCACTTTTTCTATTCTTCTAAAGCTAATATTTGTTCTAAAAAGTATTTAAGATTATCATGATCCATTTTTACCTTAAAGTGTCTTCCCATTGGGTAAGGTCGCCATTTCTTAAGTGCACGTAGTATTGCCAACATTTCCTTCTCATAAATAGCTTGCTTGAGATGTAGCCGTAAAGTACCCAATCACCTACATCAAAACATTTTTCACTGCAATGTTGATCTACCTGAAGTTTCATTCGTTTTTGCACCAAAGTGGCGTTATCCTTTAAAAGTTGGAGAACTTGTTGTTGATGCTCGATGTGATATTTCACTGCTTGAACCTTTTTCTTCTTGATATGTCCTTCTATATTTAGAGTTTGAGGAGTAATAATTTATTCCAATGCTGTACAAGATATGGTCAGATTCATTTCTTGATGCTCGATGTGATCTTTCACTTCTTGAGCATTTTCTTCTTGATATGTCCTTCTATCTTGATAGTTTGAGGAGTGGTAATTCCGGCCAATGCATTACAAGATATGGTTGGATTCATTTCTTCTTTCTCAATGGTTGGTTCCTAGTGTATATCCTCTTCTTTTGATGTTTCTTGATCCTTTTCTTCCTCCTCTTCATAATCTATGTAAAATAATTTCTTCTCAGCACACTTATGACCTTTAGTGCATTTGCTATCACAATTGTAACAAAGCCCTTTTTCTCTTTTTTCTTCCAATTGTTGTGGTGTCACCCTAGTAGGTTGTGGAAGGCTAGGATAAACAACACTTCCATTTTTATAGTTGTGAGGGGTAGAATTCATTGTTTCCATAATTTTGCTTTCCACTTTTCTTGCCAACCTGAATGCCTTCTCCAATGAATCAAGTTTCCAAAGACGAATCTCATGTTGAATGTTATCCTTTAAAGTCCCTATGGAGACATCAATCCTCTACCTCTCTGGAATATCATTTTCCCTTATATTCAATTTTTGAAAGTCCTCAATGTGCTCTTCCATTGAACACTTTTGTTTGAGATTTATCAATTGGCTAAAGAAGGTGTTTCTCTTTGTATCCTCATAATGTGCTATCATTTCATTCGTGAAAATTGACCATGTGACAAGTGGTTTACGAGAACAAAGTACTTTATATCATAAAAATTGATTCAATTCTAAATAATTAGATGAAATACATACCTTTTGTAACAGTGGTACACCATGTAGGTCAAAATATTTCTCCATCTATAGTATCCAATTTACCAAATCCTTGCCATCAAAGTTCCTCATCTCACTTTTTCCTGATTTTAGGAGCTCAATCTTGAAACGACTGTAACTCTGTAATTTCAGATCTTCTAGTTCTGAAATCATTACCTGCAATAGTCCTCTGTGTCCTCTTTCCAATGCCACTAGTCTAATCAAAATTAGATTCTCCAGGAAAGAGTTATGCACAATCTCCCAATATGACCTGATTATACACCTTTTTAGAATAGCGAACTTGTATGACTTGCCATGTGTCACTGTTTTGACCTTCGGATTTGTTTGGAATGTAATTCAAGAGTCTGCAAAAAGGCCAACTTCCTCAAATAATATCTCCACAAATATAGCGTGAAAACCTCTTAAATTCGGACCTAAGGTTCAGAATGATTTTGGCCCAAATGGGTTTTTTTTAGCATCTGAAATGTTGCAGAAAAAAAGTTATAGCACAAATGCCACGATGACCTGTTTGGAGCAGCCAAACCCTAGAATCCAAAGTTCTGATACCAAATGTTATGAAACCAGCTCACAGAAAGATAGAAAAGATAGATAAACACCTTATAAATAAGCCTCTTTGAGGGGGCAACCTCTTTTACATTACACAAATGAACAATTCTTAGATGATACAAATGAAAAGACCTCCTTTCTATATGTACGAGTCTAAGGGGTCATAATATAATCAGAGCCGACATAAAAATATTAATGTAAGGGCACAATAATAACAATAGTGGGCTTGTATGGGGCATAACAATATAATAAGGGGGGTGTACTAATAACAATAAGGGGTTGTACACTAGTAGTATAGGGGCCTAACAGATACAATATTTCTCAGTGCATTCTGGACTACATTGTGGGATAACATGGACATTAAGTTGAAGAGATCTACAACATTCCATCCACGGATAGATGGGTAGACAGAAGTAGTCAATATGACTTTGGTGCAACTTATAAGGGGATACAACCATAAGCATATGAATACCTAGGATGGAAATTTGGTTTATATACAACATTCTTACAATAAATCAGTCCACATTTCGACAGGAAAGTCCCCATTTGAGACTTTTCTTGGATATTTTCAACCTTCACCTTTGGATATTGCATATCGACAGCAAGGAGGAGTGAGGGACGATCTTATAGGAGATTCTTTGAGGGATGAAATTTTTGTAGAGAAGATCAAACAGATCCATATATAGGTACAAAACACATTGTAGAAGTCATCAAAGAAGTATAAGGCTAGACATGATTGACATAGAATATAGAAATGGTTCAAGGTGGGAGACATGGTATGGCTACAGCTAAACACAAAGAGGCTACAAGGAGTTGGTAAGAAAATCAAGACTTTGAGGTATGGTCCCTTTGAGATACTAGAAAAGGTGTGTGATAATGCATATCGACTAATTTTACCACCAAACATGCGCATTTACTCAAATGTGATTGTGGATAATTTGAAACGCTATGAACCTTGCATGCTCGATCAGGAAGAACATGTCCTACCTTCTATGGATTATTTCACACTAGATGCTTAGGCAGAGTTGAAAAAATATATAGTTTCATAGAATAAGTCTAGAAATATAATACAGGGGCAACCTAACCTTTATTATATTGGGTTTAAGGGACAATTTCTAGGTAAAGCTAAATGGTACACCAGAGAGAAGGTGGAGGAAAACTTTTCTCACCTCATTCAGTAAACGTTTTTGGGGGAAAAATGACTCCCAAAATGGGGAGGTTTGATATGGATTGAATAATTATATTTTTTGTCATCCATCTCAATGCATTTGGAGTGGAAAAAGTTGAGGAATCGGCTAATGGGACCGTTTTTACCGGTGGGACCCTGTTTGGCGAAACGGGGTTTGAAACCTTCTGGGATAATTTAGATGCATAAAATGACCTTTTTTGGGGGTAAATTCTTTTTTTCTACATTTCCACATATTTTCATGTTATTCTATGCACAGATATATTTCCAACGGCATAAGAAGCATGCCAATTGGAGTCTGTATGCAAAAGTTATGCCACTAAGAAGTTGACCTTCCTATTTTCACACATATAATTCTAGAGGATGTCGCTTCAGCCCCCATTATTTATGGAAAAGGGGCTAGCCTTGTGTTTTTGATGTAAAATACTCTATAAGAGTCTATATTTTTAATCCATTTAAGAGTTTATGTATTCAAACTTAACCATTAGTAGGCTATGGGGATGTGTTATAACTGAGCCACTAGGAGGAAGGGGCATTCCATTCTTCCGAGAGAATTTTGTTCCATAGTTGAGCAAAGATAGTCAAGAGGGATAGGAGGTAGAGCGCACAGAGAGGCTTTTTCCATCGTAGCATCCCACTGGCCATGGGTCTTACTTCTTTGTACCTTCAGCCATATTTCCAGAAAGAGATTGAAGCAACCTCACCTTCTAGTTGGATTTTCTAACGAAAGGGTTTCCTGTAGAGCATATATTATGTTTTATGTGTGTGTGTTAGCTTATTTTGTCATTCTCTACTTTTCTGCACAATTTCAATTCACATGCATGCACTAGTTACAGTTAAATCTATAGATATTAAAGTTTAATAAAATTTTAATAATGTAGAATCTTAGATTTTTAATATAACATTATTAGACCTATTGTGACGAATTGTCCAGTGGAATATTCACGATAGTATACAAATCAAACATGAAGCTTGATCTATAAGAGGAGAAGAAAGGGAACCACACACAAATTAAATATTGCATACTTGAAGCTGAATCAACCGAATTTGTGAATTAAAGGGAAGAATGGTTATTGCAAATGAAAATGGGAAAATCTGAGAAATAATCAGTTAGTTCATTTATATCTTAATTACGGTGGATATGATTATGAAAAATAATTAAAAAATGGATTTAAGTGGCTTCAGTAGGTCGTTTCATGTAAATATCAACAAGTTGGTGCCTCGAGTAATTCAATGCCTGCAAATATTGGGATTTGGTGCTTTTGACAAGTTGGTGCTTGCAAAGAAAATAGGGTTAAAGCTTCCTATAGGTTGGTGCCTACATAATTTGGTGTAATTAGGAGTTGGAGCTCAAATTTACATCATAATCAAAAAGAATTTTATTTTTCTCTCATATGGTTTTTCACATCAATTCCCTGTGTTCAACATCTTATGTGAATGATGCATTGTTGCTTTGTTGATTGCTTTTGATTAATTAGATAATTGTAAAAAATTGAATAATACTAATTCACCCCCACCCCTCTCATTGTTACTTATATTCCCAACAACTAGTATCATAGAAGTTTCATTCATGAACAATTTAATAACTGGAAGGTATATCTAAAGGGAATCAGTGGCTAGTCAAGATGGATTTTTCTCAAATAGAGCACCAGTATTTGATGGAGAAAATTATGTATTCTTGAAAATAAGAATGGAATCCTACCTAATGTCCCTTGGTTTTGATTGTTTGTCATATTTTGAAGTTGGATACACAATTCCAACAACTCCACCAATAGATCTAGAATAAATAAGTGCCTCTTCAAATAATGCAAAAACTAGGAATGCAATCTTGTTCAGTATTACCAATCTAAACTAGTCAAATTGATGCATTGCAAATTTGTTAAGGAGGTATAGGATAATATTAAGAGTAGAAACAAAGCATATCCCAAGGTAAAGAAAGCCAAACTTCACTCATAGAATGAGGTTTTAAATTTTAATGATGAATGAGGATGAAAATATTGCAGAATACTTTCTAAGAGTTGATAAGGTAGCTAACATGATTATAATCCTTAATGAAAATCTTGATGAAGGATTTGTGCTTTAGAAATTATTGATATCTCTTCCCATGATATTCAATGCCAACATCTCTTCCATTGAAGAGATGTAGGACCTAAAAACTCTCACAATGTAAAAACAACATGGAATTCATAGCATATGAAATGAGGATTGGAAAAGAGATGTCAAAACAAAGGAGGCTTCCTTCAAAGTCTCAAAGAAAACTAAATAACACCAATATTTCTGTAGTGATGAGTTAGATCAGGAGATGGCTCAAATTATGAGGAAGTTAAAGAGAGGACCTGACAATCATAAATGTATGTTTCCCCTAAAATGCTTTGATTGTGGTAAAAATAGTCACTTTGCTTCAAAATGTTCTCACTCTAAAGATAAAAAGAGAGAAAAAGAAAAAGATAAAAAGAGTAGAAGTAAAACTCATAAATACTAGAAAGGAAATCCTTAATGAAAGAATAGTGTATATTCTAAGGAATACATCAAATTTATGTGAAGAAAGCAATGAACAATCATCTAATAAAGAGCATGATGAATGTATTCTCATGGCCATAGAATATTAATTCAAGTGCAAATATAATTCAAACATTGAGGAAGAAGTTGAAGGAGTGGCTTATCTTGATGTAGAACTTATTAGTGCTCTAGATGAACTTAAGAGACCAAGAGGAAGAATAGGAAGGTGAAGTAATTATTTTTGAAATAATAAGAATATAATTGTCATTCTAATGAATAAACATTTAATATTCAAAATGTTTAATTAGCCCGAAGAAAATGAAATTAAATAAATTCTTATATTGTAGTTAAAAGATAAACAAAATAATCATGACAATTTAGAGGATCATAATGCATCCTTGTAGGAATTATCCAAGAAGTAGGAAAAGAGAGACTGGAATACATTTGAAAAATATATTATCTCTTTGAAGGATCAACTTGAAGAGGTAAAGAGAAAAGAGGAAATCCTCATGAATCAACTGATAGAATTGAAGCAGAAATATCAAAATTTGAAGAAGTTATTTCTCTAAGAATAGATTTAGAGAAAACCAAATCCAAAAGAGAGCTAAATCTAAAATTTGCTAAAGTATCATACACACTAAATAACATCCCAGTGTCCAAACATCACTAGAAATCATTACAAAAATGAATTATAAAGAAACCCATCAAATCGTAAATGGTGAGCCAAGCACCGGGTCCTCAGAAAATGAAGCATCTTTAATGTTAGGCCCCCATACTACTAGTGTAACCCCTTATTGTTATTATTACAATCCCCTTATTATATTTCTGTACCCATGTAGTCCCCATATTGTTACTATTGTGCCCCATAGAAGCCCACTATTGTTATTATTGTGCCCTTACATTATTATTGTTATGTCGGATCTTATTATATTATGACCCCTTAGACTCCTATATATAGAAAGGAGCTCTTGTCATTTGTATCATCAAAGAATTTTTCATTTGTGTAATGTAAAGGAGGTTGCCCAATCGAAGAGGCTAAATTCTATGGCATTGATCTGTCTTTTCTATCATTTTGTGAGCTGGTTTCATAACATTTGGTATCAAAGCTTTGGATTCTAGGGTTTTCGCTGCTCCAAACAAGTCATCATGGAATTTTCACTATAAATTTATTTGTGTGATGTTTCATAAGCTAAAAATACAACCCATTTGATAGGAAATATTGCTGAACCTCAGGCCCAAATTTTAGAGCTTGTATCGCTATATTTTCGCAGATATGATCTGAGGAATTTATAGTTTTTGCAAGCTCCACAATTTCATCTAAAACAGGTCATCGTGGAATTGTTGCTATAACATTTTTGCTACAAAGTTTCAGAAGCTAAAACAAAAACCCATTTGAGAAGTAATTGGTCGGAACCTTGGGTCCAAATTTCAGATTTTTTATCGCTATATTTTGGGATATATGATCTAAGGAGGTTAGGGTTTTTGCAGACTCCCGAATTACATGTCAAATAGGTGACCTTGGAAAAAGTGTCATAAATTTTTCTCTAAGCATCGGATTGAAATTTCGTAAGAAGTTACAGAAATAGGACAGATTATATTATTTTGTATGTAATTTTCAGATCTGAAGGTCAAAACAGTGACACGTGGCATGTCATACAAATTGGCTATTCTGAAAAGGTGTATAATCAGGTCATCTTGGGAGATTGTGCATAACTCTTTCTTGGAGAATCCAAATTTGATCTGACTAGTGGCATTGGAAATAGGATGTAGAGGACTACTGTAGGTTGCAATTTCAGAACTGGAAGAGCTGAAATTACAAAGTTACAGTCGCTTCAAGATCGAGCTCCTAAAATCAAGAAAAAGTGAGATGAGGAAGTTTGATGGCAAGGATCCGGTAGATTGGATACTACAGATGGAGATATATTTTGATATACATGGTGTACCACTATTAAAAAAGGTATGTATTGCATCTGATTATTTAGAACTGAATCATTTTTTATGGTATAAAGGGCTTTGTTCTCGTAAACCACCAGTCACGTGGTCAATTTTCACAGAGGAAATGATATCACATTATGAGGATACAAAGAGAAACACCTTCATTAGCCAATTGATAAATCTCAAACAAAAGTGTTCAATGGCAGAGCACATTGAGGACTTTCAAAAATTGAATATAAGGGAAAACGATATTCCAGATAAGAAGAGGATTGATGTCTCCATAGGGACTTTAAAGGATAAGATTCAACATGAGGTTTGTCTTTGGGAACCTGATTCATTGGAGAAGGCATTCAGGTTGGCAAAAAAAGTGGAAAGCAAAATTATGGAAACAAGGAATTCTACCCCTCACAACTATAAACCTGGAAGTGTTGTTTCTCCTAGCCTTACACAACCAAGAAGGGTGACACCACAACAATTGGAAGAAAAAGGAGAAAAAGGGCTTTGTTACAATTGTGATAGCAAATGCACTAAAGGTCATAAGTGTGCTGAGAAGAACTTATTTTACATAGATTATGAAAAGGAGGATGAAACGGATCAAGAAACATCAAAAGACGAGGATATACACCAGGAACCAACCCTAGAGAAAGAAGAAATGAATTCGACCATATCTTGTAAAGCATTGGCAAGAATAACCACTCAAACTCTCAAGATAGAAGGACATATCAAGAAGAAAAAGGTTCAAGAAGTGAAAGATCACATCGAGAAAGAAGAAATTAATCCAACCATATCTTGTAATGCATTGGCCAAAATTACCACTCCTCAAACTATCAAGATAGAACGTCATATCAAGAAGAAAAATGTTCAAGAAGTAGAAGATCACATCGAGCATCAAGAAATGAATCTGACCATATCTTGTAAAGCATTGGAAGAAATTACCACTCCTCAAACTTTAAAGATAGAAGGACATATCAAGAAGAAAAAGGTTCAAGTAGTAAAAGATCACATCGAGCATCAACAACAAGTTCTCCAACTTTTAAAGGATAACATTACTTTGGTGCAGAATCGAATGAAACAATAGGTAGATCAACATCGCAGTGAAAAATGTTTTGATGTAGGTGATTGGGTATTTTTACAGCTACATCTCAAGCAATCTATTTATGAGAAGGACATGTTGGCAATACTACATGCACTTAAGAAATGACGACCTTACCCAATGGGAAGACACTTCAAGGTAAAACTGGATCATGATAGTCTTAAATACTTTTAGAACAAATATTATCTTTAGAAGAATAGAAAAAATGGGTCACAAATATGTTGGGTTATGACTTTGACATCATCTATAGAAAAGGGAAGCAAAATTTTGTTGCAGATGCACTCTCAAGAAAGGATGAGGATGTGGAAGCATTGTTTTGTGTTATTTCTATTATCCAACCAAATTGGATAAACAAAGCAAGGGATGAATGGAAGAAGGACGAAGAAGTGTGGCCACTCATTCAAAAGTTGTAGAAGATCCCAATTCAAACAATATTGCTAGAACTTGAAGAGGAAGGAAAAATCATATTGGAACCTGGAGTAGTCACAGAAACAAGAACCCAATAGCTACGAAATCAATCAATTTCAGAGTATCTCATCAAGTGGAAGAACTTACCCGCTATAGATTCCACATGGGAGGACAAGAATTTTATACAGAAGCATCAAGAACTACTCAAGTGTTGAGGACAACACTTTTTGAAGGAGAGGGGCATGTTAGGCCCTTATACTACTAGTGTAACCCCTTATTGTTATTAGTACAACCCCCTTATTATACTTTTATACCCATGTAGTCCCCATATTGTTACTATTGTGCCCCATAGAAGCCCACTATTGTTATTATTGTGGCCTTACATTATTGTTTTTATGTCGGCTCTGATTATATTATGACCCCTTAGACTCCTATATAGAAAGGAGGTCTTGGCATTTTTATCATCAAATAATTGTTCATTTGTGCAATATAAAGGATGTTGGCCCCTCGAAGAGGCTGAATTCTAAGGCGTTGATCTATCTTTTTCTGAGCTTGTTTCATAACACTTAGCCTATGTAGAGACACTCAAAGGAAATAGTAGAAAGCTATATGGAGTTACTAACAAAAGGAAGAACCATAAAATAATTGACCCTATTATATCCATGAATAATCCTTAATGCAAATCAAAGCATCAACATGAAAGGAATGAAAGTTGCATCAAATTGTCTCATCCACAATGACTGTACAACTTAAGGTACCTAAATTTTTTTTATGGTAATTTATACTCATTTTATAACTTTGGGCATAATAATTTTCACTGTAGTTCAAATACGTTTAACAAAAAAGAAAATGTTAGATCTAGTCCTTTTTCAGATTCAAGATCCAGGAATTCCTATGTTGGAAAGAAAAATACATTTTCTCCCTTATGAATGAGATCGAATGTTATAACTATAATAATTTTGGAAATAAATCTAGTGAATGTAAAATAAGATTCTTTAATACTCTCAGGTAGTATATCCCTAAGTAGTATCCATGTCAATGAAGAATAAAGAAATGGAAATAGAGAGCAGAAAATTCTAAAGAATGTGTATTTGCGCTATATGCCCATAATTAGGAAGGGAAATGGTATGTTGACAATGGGGGCTTAAAGCACATGACAACAAACAAAATAAAAATTATCTTTCTAAGGAAAAATGAAGAGGAAGTGTTATGTTTGGGAACAATGCACCAACACAAATAAAAGGAACAGATATTGTAAGTTTAGTTGACAAGACCAAGGCTTCGAATGTCTTATATGTTGACGGTCTAAAGCACAATATTATCAATGTGATCAAGGTTACAATGTCACATTTCACTCTAAATAATATGAGATAAGGAAATATAGATATAGGAAAATGGTATCCAAAGCAATCAAAAACCCTAGTAATGTGTATTTTTTTCATGATACCAAAGTAAAATGTTGCATACAAAAATTGGTTAAAGGGCACGGAGGATTGGGACATCTAAACTGTAGTATACCTAGGGGGATAATATGGGGTACATAGGGAGGTACCTAAGGAAATAATATGATGTAATTATTAAGGATGATAAATAAATGGGCCATAGTTAAGAAATAAAGTGGTTAACCTGCATTATGCAATGGACCCCAAGTAGTTAGGAAATAATATGATAAGCCCACGGTATTGGATGTATGGTATTGAGAGACCCATCGTAATTACTCATGGTATTTTTTGTATGAATCCTATATAGAGGATAGACACTCTCCATTGAGGGATTTCAAGGATTGTTTAGTATTGACAAACATTAGCTTGTGGAGTGATTTCCTTCCTTAAGGAGTAGTTGTATGTTGTTATCCTACCTTAAAGGTTTGATATTAATAAAGAGAATCATATTATTTTTTTCTTGTGTTATTTATTAGGAATATTTTTAATTGTAATATATATTTGAGGTTATATCTACCACAAGTGATATCAGATCTCTTTCTTGGGCAAAGTGGGGAGAATTTGTTTCCTTTTTTGTAGGAATTTTTTGTGGAAAATAGTGGGCGGTGAGTTTGCATATCAAATATGAAAATTTTGGTGAAAATTTTTCAAAACCAAATTGCATATATGAGTTCCTTGCAAAAAAATATGCCAATTCAAAAAAAAAAATCATTTGAATTGGAGTCCAGATGAGGGAGATATTTCTGGTTTAAAATCAACTATTTTATAGATTTTTTATGATGGAAAATATTAGATGGTGGATATGCAGTCATTTTTTGATGTTTTTTGTGCAAAATTTCATGAAAATAACTTTATATCTAATCTCCTCTTAGAATATCACCCAATTTATGAAAAAAAATAGTCGAATCACAATGTGGATGAGGGAGATATCGTTGACTTAAAATCAACTATTTTTTCAGAAATTATTATGACGACTCGACAGTTGCAACATGGATATGGGTTTCTATAATACCCAAATCATGATTTCAATCATATGGGAAGATGCTTAATGGCCATTACATTTTCAAAAATATGTTATAATTTGGATTTTGAGTTACTTTGACCGAGTTATTCCAATTTTAAATTTTTGCCAACATAAGTGATTTTCTTAAAAACTCTCACTCTATTTTAGAATTTCTAGCAAGATAATTTTTATAGGATAAGATTATGGTCCTACTATTGAAGAATTTATACAATATCAAAACTCTAAATATGAATATTTTTGGACATCCCTCCTAGTGCTTGATATGAAACATGAGGTTGCTAAATGGCGGTTCTCACTTGACAGTTTAGTGAGACAACATCGAGGTGAATAACTTGAAAAAGTTATTTTGGAGAAATGGTCTCATACTAGAAACACGAACAATAATAAATATAAATGGTTATTTTGTATTGATATGTCCATATTATAGGTCCATGGATTTATTCAGAAAGAGAAGATCATTGTGTTTATCAATGATAGTTACAAGCATAATTTTGTCAATGTTAATTTGGAAAAAAAAATGTAAGTTCTAGCAAAATGTATGGACAACACACAAGTTGATAATGAATATGTCCAAATATATAAAGATTTGAATATTTCTATCGATAAGTATGTGTTTCATTCTAATTTGTATGCTTTAGATATGGATGATGTGGATGTTGTTTTAGGATACCCTTGGATGGAATTTGTTGGTGTTTAAAGTAGCAACAAGAAATGCTAAAAATAGAAGTGCTAAAATAGCACTACTATAAATAGCATTCCGGGATACATTCCAATTTTAGTTAGTCCCTAAAATAAAATTGAGAATTGAAATTCGAATTTGATCTTAGCAGCTTCTTGTAAAATAGTTAATTAATTCATCTTGAGTTAATTAGTTGTAGAAAATCAAACATGAAGTCTATGTGAAGACATGCAACAATTTCCCCTTTGATTGAGGAAGTTATCCCTTGATTAAGGAGATCGGGATGAGTTGTACTTTGAGTTGTAATTAGTTAGCTCAGTTAACTGAGTTAACTCTAGTTAGATTAGTTCCAATAGTTTGTGGAACTGATTGTGAGTTCAGTTAGTTAGTGCATGCATGCATGTAACTGCTGCACTTGGGGTAACTAAATATTCTCTCATAAATAACTCATGCATGTCAGTTCATTCAGAGACCCAGTTGAGATCAAATGATGGGACAATGTACTATCAGTTGTAGGAATATTCCATTGAGGATATATCTTGCATGCAGAAGGAATTCATTCCTTGGAGATTGCGCAGTTACTTTTGAGTTTGGTGAGTTGTGTGAGAGGTCAATTCATATAGGTGGCAGCCAGAGGACCTAGGAGAAACTACGCAAGGAAATAGGAGGCTTGGAGGACTGGAGGAAGGCATATGTTGTGTCTATTCAGTCTATGAGCAACATTGAGGGATTATACTGAGAGCTAGATAGCTTGTGAGCTAAAGCTTTATGTAATCCGGACATATTTCCACTTGTATGATAATACAAAGATCGAGGTTTTTAGCTGAGGATTTCCCCAGAGTATTCTTCTGTGTTTATGTGTGATTGCTTTCTCATTCTTTGTTATATGTCTTCTATTTGATCTTGCTAAAAATTGATTAAGCTTCTGCAAGTTTGTTTGTAGAAGTAGATCAAGTATTTTGCTTTAGTATATTTCATTATCAGGTGATCTACAGTGGGAAATTCTACATGGTATCAGAGCAAAGGTGATCAAAGCGAGGAATAGTATGCAAAGAAGGGAGAAGTTCAAAGTTTGAAGTTCTTGTTTATAGAATTCGAATTCTTATCACATCTCAAATTTCACCAATGGCATTCAATGGTTTAAGACTCGAGTATGCCCTTGATGGCAGCTCAAATTATATAGCCTGGAAGGATCGCATGGAAGTAGTATTAGAGGACAACGGTTTGAAGGAATTCATTGATCAAGAAGTCCCCAAGCTAGTTGCAGCTAATGCTACAGAATTGGCGGAATGGAAGAAATGTGTGGCTAGAGTGAGGAGAATCCTTCTAGAGGGAGTTCAAGACCACATAGTCTTGAGTCTCCATGGGAAGGAGACACTGTTTTCAATGTGGAAAACATTGAAAGATATATATCAGAACAACAACAGTCAGAGGAAGCTGGCGCTGAAAGACAAGCTTTGGAAAATCAAGTGTGAAAAGGGTGACAAGATCTCTACATATCTAAACAAGCTCACCACCTACATGGATGACCTTGGAAGTGTAGGGATCATGACAGCCAATGATGACATGGTGAGTCTTGCTTGCCTTGGTCTTCCTAAGAGTTGGCATAGCTACCAAGACTCAGTAAATGGAAGAGAGAAACTTCCAGATTGGGAACGACTTTGGTCGAATTTGATGCACGAGGAGATAAGAAGAAGCACCCAAGATGGATCTTCATCAAAGCAAGATGATGAAGAAAATCTAGCCTTAGTGAGTAAGGCGAGGAAAGGGAAATGGAAGGCATCCCATTCCAAATCCAGTTCTTCCCATGGTGGGAAGAAGATTGAAAAATCAAAAGTGAGATGCTTTCATTGTCATGAGGTGGGCCATTATGCTACGAATTTTCCACAGAAGAAATCCATGAAGTGATCCTCGAAGGGATCAGATGGTGAGGCCCTGGCCTCATAGTTCGAATTGGATTTCTCCCTTATCACATGCATGGTTTCATTGATGGTGGGATGTGTTTGATACCTGGACAATGGAGCTTCATTCCACATGACCGGTGACAAGAATCTTTTCAGTACCTTGGAGGAGAAGGATCTCCAGATGTGGATTGAGATGGGAGATGATAGAAAGTACTGTGTTTTAGGTGAAGGTACGGTTGTGTTTCATAGGGAGCATGGAGCTCCTCTCACCCTAACTGATGTAAAGTATTTACCAGGTCTGAAGAAGAATCTTGTGTCTGTCACTATGCTGGAAGACAAAGGCTATGATGTAGTCATTAGTAAAGGAAAGGTATTCGTAAGGCATATCGGCACTGGACAAACCAAGAGGATTGGGATTCGAGTAAAGAATATCTACAAGCTGGAGGTAGATGACTGTGCTGCATTGAGTTCCAAAGCAGAGTTGGTGTAGAGCCAAGATGTTGGCAAGCTATGTAATAGAAGATTGGGCCACTTGCACCATGGGGCCTTGAAGATCATGCAATAGATTTCTATCGGACTTCCCAAGGGAAAACTGGAGTAGATGGATACATGCACAGGTTTTACCTTGGGTAAGTATGTGAAATCTTCCTTTCAGGATTGAGACAGTAGAGCTGGAGCAATCCTGGAGCGAGTTCACACAAATATGTGTGGACCATTCTCTACAGCCTCCACTGCTGAAAAAAGTACTATGTTATTTTTATTGATGATTTTTCTCGTAGATGTTGGATGTACTTTATGCAGAAGAAGGATTAGATCTTCTCAAGGTTTTGTGAGTTTAAAGCCTTGGCAGAGAAATAATCTGGAAAGAAAACAAGGGCCTTGTCTAGTGACAATGGTGGAGAGTATGTCTCCCAATAGTTTAAGGACTTCTGTGCAGCAGAAGGAATTAAATGGGAGTTGACGGAACCCCATAACCCATAGCAAAATGGGGTGGTATAAAGGAAGAACAGATCGCTTGTGGGAGTAGCTCGAGCGATGTTGCATGACCAAATCCTACCACTTCATTTGTGGGCTAAGGCATGCAATACAACAGTATACTTGCAGAACAAAAACCCGCATCGTATACTGGGAATGAAGACACCTATGGAGGCCTTTTCTGGGAAGAGACCAGATGTCAGTCACTCTAGGATATTTGGATCATTGGTTTAGTGCCATGTAACAAAAGATGCCCGAAAGAAGCTAGATCCAACAACTGAGTTGGGTATACTTGTGGGGTACACTAATACACCCCACAACTATCGGGTGTTCTTGCCTACCAGTCAAAGGATAGTGGTACGTAGAGATTTGAAGTTCAAAGAGAAAAAAGCCATGCGAGTATCACTTGAGACAGAGCTCGAGTTGCATGTAGAGGATCAACTTTTAGTTCCTAAGGAGGAGGAGCCTCAGACTGATGCGGAGAAGCCGCATGTAGAGGATCCGGGAGTGGAGACATCCACTCATGCTGAGTCTTCCAGATATGGGAGGAAACACTCAAGGGAATCTGACAGGTTGACGATAGATGGGCGAGAGAATGCGGGACAACCATCTTCTCAGCGCAGACAGAGGAGGTCACCTGAGTGGTACACTGGTTACATGGCCCTCATTTGGGAGTGTGTAGAGACCGAACCTTATTCTTTTGAGGAAACAGTGCAGTAATGAGTCTGGGTTGATGAAATGGTGGAGTCCGACTCCATCATTCGGAACTGTGTTTGGGATGTTTTCCCAAGACGAGAGGACAAGTCAGTGGTGAGTTCCCGATGGCTTTACAAGGTAAAGCAGCCAGCTGATGGCAATGTTGAGAAACATAAGGCAAGGTTTGTTGCTCGTGGTTTCTCATAGGTCAAGGGGTCAACTACGATGGTACTTTTTCTCCTGTAGCAAGGTATTCATCTATCAGATCAATGTTGGCATTATCACCTCAGATGGGTTGGAGGATCCATCAGATGGATGTGAAGACTGTGTTCCTCAATGGGAAGATTGAGGAAGAGGTGTACATTGAGCAGTCGAAAGGTTTTGAGACCTTCGATAATGAGTAGCATGTGTGCCAAATCAAGAGGGATTTGTATGGGCTAAAGCAACCACCTCGTGCTTGGTACACCAGGATCGACAACTATTTCACCAAGTTGGGCTTCACCAAGAGTGAAGTAGATGCAAACCTTTACCACATCATGGTAGAAGGTAAGCCATTGATCATTATTCTTTATGTGGATGATCTGATTTTGACAGGTGATGATCAGTTGATCAAGTCTTACAAGGAGGACCTTGCAAGAGAGTTTGAGATGAAATACATGGGTGTTATGCACTAATTTATAGGCATGGAAGTGTGGTGGAAGGATGGGGAAGTGTTTATGTCTTAAGGGAAGTATGCCAATGAGATACTCAAGTGATTCCACATGGAGAAGTGCAAGCCCATGTAGACTCCTCTAGCTCATAACTGGAGGAAGGAGGATGCTACTTCAGGTGAGGTAGTAGTTGCTACTGTTTATTGGCAACTTGTGGGTTCATTGATGTATCTAGTGAACACACAACCAGATTTTTGCTTTGCGATGAACCAACTGAGTTAAGCTATGGTTCAGCCTACCAAGTTGTTTTGGAAGGCAGCGAAGCATGTGCTGAGATACCTCAGAGGCACATCTCAATCTGGATTGTTGTACAGACGGACAGAGCGAATGAAGCTTCAGGGCTTCACAGATGCAGATTGGGCAGGGATTCCATTAGACCATAATAGAAATTTAGGAGGAATATTCAACCTTGGTTCAACTACAGTTTCTTGGTACAGCATGAAACAAAGGTCAGTTGCACTTAGCTCAGCAGAGGCTAAATACGTGGCTGCTAGTCAGGCAATGTTGGGTTGCGTTATATTCTTTCCACGTAGTTAATAGGGGGTTTGAAGGGTGTCCGTAACCCCACTTTATGGGGTCCAAGGCAGTTCCCCAGAAAATTTTGGTTTTGGACCCTATGCTAGGTTGGGTGGACCCACCTATGATTTTGTGCATGATTTTCGAACATGTTTTTTTTCTAGACGCGATGGTTTTTGGTCCATGGTATTGGATGCTTCAACATGTATAAATATGTATTGTAACATTGAAAGGAACATAATGAAAAATCAAGCTGGTAGTCCCAGTTCTGGGATCCAAGGGAAAATCTTTATGTATATGTGTTTTATGTGTTATGATCTCACATTTTTATTTTATGTGTTTTAGAATTTGTATGTAGGTAATTTATGTATGGGGTTAAAAACTACATTTGGTATCAGAGTAGTTTTGGCTTCAAGGGGACGCCTTTATTGCTGAGGGGTTTCGCTCAGGCCTATGGTAGACCCTGTTCAGTGGAGATCTACGAGATCGATTCTGGTGATGAAAGAAGATGGCGAGTAGTGGAAAGATAAAGATCAAGAAATTTAATGGTCAGAGTTTTGAGTTGTGGAAACTCAAGATGGAGGATTTGTTGGTGGATAGAGATCAGTGGATCGCAGTAGATCTGGGTACTAAACCAACGGGAGTGTCCGATGAAGAATGGAAGAAGTTGGATCGGAAGGCAAAGAGCACAATACAATTGCATGTCTCAGATTCAGTATTGCTAAATGTATCAGGGGAAGCTACGGTGAAGGCTTTGTGGGACAAGTTAGGGGCTTTGTACCAATCTAAGTCTCTGGTGAATAAACTGTTGCCGTGGAAAAAGTTGTATAACCTAAGGATGAAAGATGGAGACTCGGTGACAGAGCATTTGAATGCATTTAACACTGTGGTAAGTCAATTATCATCTGTTGATATTAAAATTTAAGATGAAAATAAGTGCATTAGTTTGTTTTGTTCTCTACCAGATTCGAGGGATAGTCTGGTTATTGCAATAGGTAGCAATGCAACTTCCTTGCAGTTTGATGAAATATTCTCATCCTTATTGACGGAAGAGATGAGATGGAAAAATATGGAGAGCTAGAATGGTGATGCCTTATCTGTATGAGGTCGGTCCTAGAACAGAAACAAAAATAAGTCATTGAATGGGAGATCTAAATCTAGAGGGATATCTAAATCTCTAGGAAAACCTATAAAGGTGGTGTGCTGGAAATGCCGGAAGGAAGGCCACTTTAAAAGGAACTGTAAATCTAAAGCTCCTGAAAAAGGAAATGGATCTGATGAGGCTCCTTCTGCAGAGGCGAAAACCACCTCAAATGAAGGTGGGGATGTGTACTTGGCTTCTTCAAGTACACATGTAGATCATGAGACATGGTTGATTGACTCAGGTGCATCCTTTCACTTCACTCCCCATAGAGAGTGGTTCTATGAGTATGAGAAATATGATGGTGGTGATGTCTTCTTAAGGGATGATAGGAAGGCTAGAATCATTGGTCGCAGAAAAGTAAAGTTGAAGTTGCAAGGTGGAAGGGTTAGAACACTTCTGGGTGTTCCGCATATTCCTGCATTGGCTAGAAATCTGATTTCTGTAAGCAAGTTGGATGATGTAGGTGTAAAAACAGTGTTCAAGAAAGATACCTGCAAGATGGTTCAGGGAGCACTGGTATTCATGTGGGGAGTTTGGATTGGAACTCTGTACAAGCTGCAAGGTAGCACTGTTATTGATGGGTGAAATAGTTCTATGGTTTTTGAAAGTGGAGCAGAAAATCTAGTGGTCTTTGAGAGAAGACCATGCTATGGCATCAAAGGCTTGGACATATTGGAGAAAAGGACCTTCAGATACTTCATGGTAAAGGCATGGTAGAAGGTATGAGTAATAGGTCTCTAGATTTTGATTTCTGTGAAAATTGTGTATATGGGAAGCAGAATCAGGTGAGTTTCCCCTCTAGTAGTAAGAGGGCGAAACAAATATTAGAACTTGTGCCCAGTGATGTGTTTGGACCTATGAAGGTTCCATCACTAGGTAAGTCTATGCACTATGTATCATTTATAGATGACTTCTCAAGGAATACATGGATATATTTCCTTAAGAAGAAATTTTAAGTCTTTGACAGGTTTAAAGAATTTAAGGTTTTGGTGGAAAATCAGATAGAGAAGAAGATAAAGGTGTTGAGGACAGATAATGGTCGAGAGTTTTGCAATAAGGAATTTGAAGAATTCTGTAAGAAGTGTGGTATAGCACGGCAGAAGACTACTCCATATACACCTCAGCAAAATGGATTTGCAAAAAGAATGAATAAGACGTTGATGGAAATGGCAAGAAGCATGCTCAGTGGTGCCGGGTTAGGATAGGAATTCTGGGCAGAGGCGGTGGATACTGCATGTTACCTGGTCAACAGGTCACCTTCATCAGCGTTGGAGGATAAGACTCCACAAGAGGTATGGACTGGTAAGAAACCCTCTCTTTCACATCTGAGGGTATTTGGATGTGATGCATATGTACATGTTCCAAAGGAGAAACGAACCAAGTTGGATAGTAAATCTGAAAATTGCATCTTTATTGGGTATGAGGATGGCTTAAAGGGTTATAAGCTTTGAAACCTAGTCACACGGAAGGTTGCATACAGCCAAGGTGTGGTGTTTAGAGAGGTGAAAGATGTTATTAAACATGAATTCCAACGAAAGGAACCTGAGAAGATAGAGTTTGAGCTAAAGGATGAAGAATCAGACTCTACAACAAAGTAGGAATTAGAAGATGAAGAGCCACAAACTCGGGTTGTGAGAAGATTAGTTCGAGAAAGAAGGCAGCTTGAAAGGTATAGTCCATCTGCTTTCTATTCAAATTTTGCATTATGTATTACTGACGATGATCCCAGAACTGTGAAGTAAGCAGTAGATTCAGAGGATGGAAAACTCTGGAAAGAGGCCATGGTTGATGAAATGACATCTTTGCACAAAAATGAGGCTTGGGATCTAGTGGAGTTGCCGGCTGGAAGGAAACCCATTGGCAGCAAATAGGTGTTCAAAAAGAAGACAAATGCAGAAGGAAGAGTGGAGAAATACAAAGCTCGGTTGGTAGCAAAAGGTTATTCCCAGGTGCCGAGAATTGATTTTGGTGATATTTTTTCTCCTGTTTCCAAGGTAACTTCTATTAGATTACTTTTATTTGTTGCTGCTGCTTTTGATTTTGAGGTAGAACAGATGGATGTGAAGACAACATTTCTTCACGGAGATCTGGAAGAGGAAATATACATGAAGCAACCTGAAGGCTTTGCGGCAAAGGGTAAGAAAGAACTCGTATGCAAGTTAAAGAAGTCTCTGTATGGGTTAAAACAGTCACCAAGGATGTGGTATCAGAAATTTGATACATTTATATGGGGACTTGGCTTTACCAGAAGCAAAGTAGATCATTGTTTGTATTTTAAATTAATTGGTGACCATGTTATTTATCTCGTCTTGTATGTGGATGATATGTTTCTGGTTGGAAATGACAAAGAAATTATCCAATATTTGAAGACCCAATTTTCCTCCAAATTCGACATGCAAGATATTGGTGTTGCAAACTATATTTTGGGCATGGAAATTAGAGATCGGGAAAAGAGGAAGCTCTGGCTAAACTAGAGGAAGTATGTCGAGACAATATTGCAGAGGTTTAATATGCATGATAGTAAACCGGTGAAGGTTCCTTTTCCTATAGGTGTGACGTTGTCTACTGAACAATGTCCCAAGACACAAGAAGAGGAAGAGGACATGTCCCGTTGTTATAGACATTTTTGTGCCTCACAGCATGGAGCATGAAATGTCGATAATTACAGGGATCCTCAGTCCCTAAACATGTTTTTCTTACCCCTAGAGGAACAAGGCTAGCAAACCACAGCGCTTCCCATCAGTTCTCCACCTGAAAACACTCAAAAACAGGCTATTTTTGGATCATGTCAACTGCTCCACTGAGCATCTGCGCTGAATGTCAACTGCTCCTCCTTGTACCTGCGCTGAAAGTCAAAACCAATGAAGGCTACCTGCGCTGGGCGAGATTGGCCAAGTGGCACAGTCATTCTGCAAGGTGTCAACTGCCCAGGAAGCTTCCAAACTGACACTTGGTTCAAGGAATTCGCCCTATGATGAGTAAGAGGTACTTGATCTCCATGTGGAAGCAAGGATCTCCAAGTGGACTCAAGAACTGAAGTTTAACTGAAGAGGGAGAGGACACAAGGCAGCTTTATGTCAGTCTCAAGCTGACTCATCCTTTCTCCTTCTACCCTATATATAGAGCTCTCTCATGAGGTCTAGGGAGGCTGGAATTTTGTGCAAAGTAAGGAAGTGCTGTTGGTTTACAGTTAGAGTTATTGGGTGATTGCTTTTATAGAGGAGAAGAGGAGATTTCTTGCTGCTGGGGAGGTGCTGCTGGATTGGAGCCATTTATGGTTGTAACCTTCTCAGAACCTTTATCTTCTATCAATAAAGCTTTTGATGTTCTCCTATATACTTGTATTGTAATGATGTATTGTTTTTATCTGTATATTTGATCCATTCTAATCCATGCATCAGTTATGAGTACATATTTCTTGTAGTTTCCCTCTCTTGTTTTTTGCAGGATCTTTGTGTAGCTGGGCCGGCAAAAGGAGCAAGGAGCTGGGAACAAGAGGCAAAGAGAGAAGACAGGATCGACAAAAGCAAAAGACATCGGTTGGTCAATCTTTTCTTCCTTCTCTGTACTTTCATAAAGGAAAAATATCAAAGCTTTACTTTCAGTTGTTGCTAAGGAACTATCACCCTTAGAGTAGGGATAGGGTCATTCCGAGTCGGATACTTTTCCCCACAACAAACTGGCGACTCTGCTGGGGAGCCTAGTATCTTGTTGGTTTATTGTGTTTCTTTCTATTCATCTCATAAACAAGGAGAGCACCAAATCGAACTGCGATTGAGTCCTTCAATTGCAAAGTAGAGGGCAGCTGCTCTGGCTCAGTTTCTGAGCAAGTTTATGATTTGAAGAGCTGATCCACAAGGACTCTTGTGCTCTTTGTGATAGCTTTTCATCCTCTTGATCATCCCTTAGCTTGTACTTGACCTATAGCTTTTTATTTCAGCAAAAACAGTGAATTTTTGAGCTTTTTATGACCCGGAAACCCTTGTAAACGCAACTCTCGTGTCTCAGTGCAGGCTGTCCAAAGGCAGTCTGCATTTCAGCGCAGGTACTCCCTTCGGGAACTGCGCTGAGAGTCAGTTTGACAGACCAGAGCCTGCGCTGAACCAGTTAGGCTATGTCTTCCTGAGGTTTCCCACTGAGTCTTGGCCCTGTTTTCACTGTTATTTTGCTGCTGATTGCTTGTCATTTGTACTTGCTGTAAACCAACTTTCCTTGACATTATTCCGCCTCAGTTGTGTGATGAAACTATAATTGTTCTTTCAGTATTTCTTGTTTCAGTTACAGTTTCCCATTGTGAAAAGCAAACCAGTATAGCTGTGGCCTCTTAGATCCTGAACTGTAAAAGTGTCTTTGTGATCTTAAGAGCTAGTTTTATTACTGTTCATGGCTGTTTGAGTTTGTTTGTTTTTCATCTTGTGGTTTGAAAATATACATTTCCAGTGTCTAAAAAAGTCAATCTTAAGGTGTCTTTTGATTTTGGACAAGCTTGTTTACTTCCGCTTGAAATTAGATTCAAAGTTACACAACAGTTTCCTTTTTGTCTTACATCAACATTAAGGATAAAGAAAAGAAATATCTGCATTGTGCATGTGCATTATTGATAGTTTGCATGTTGATTTAGGAAAAAGTGCATTTAGTGTGTGTTCCATGATCTGTGTGAAAAGTTGATGTCTTTCTTTTCCCTCAGTAGATTAAGGTTTTCAAAGTTGAAAGATTGAAAAGTTTTGCTTCTCATCTTAGATTGCATTTAGGAAGTTGTATATATACATCTCGTGGTGATCCTTAAAGGCAAACTGCTAAGCAAGATCAACATTAAAATGAATTGAATTTACATAACAATGCATTGAAACATAACACAAACACATAGAGGTCTAAGCTAGAGACGTGTTCCGGCGTCGTTAAACGTGATATCTTAGCGTTGAGTGGTTGGGTGATTCCTCCACGGTGAAGCGATAAGTATCAATACGGATTTGTGCTCCCGCGTACCGTCGAGTATATTGGGAGACCCCTATAGGAATAAAGCCTTTATCCTTAGGAAGCCGTGTCAGCCGCCCTATTGATCGCGATGCAATGAACACAGCATTCACGAAGATCGACCACCCGTACCGTAAAACGTATTCTGTGGTTTCGCGAAAGGTTTGGCACACCCTCTGCCTAGATCTCCAGAGCAGTTTCTTTTGGCCTTTTTCAAACTCTATAACTGAAAAAGTCCAACCGAGCATTTTTCACTTCGGGCTCGTTAATACATCGAAGGCGACTAGAGTCATCTTTAGCTTTTTCTCGACTCTTAAAACATGAAAAAGCAAAGTTGTGTCTAATAAAGCGTCATTATAAAATTCATTTTAAACGGAACATAATCACCTCTTATTCCCACGTTGATCTGTGAGTTGAGAACATGGAACGCCCCAACCAAGGAAGTCCACAAGATGGAAATCCTAGTCCTTTCTCCTCTTGGGGAGAAGTTGGTGCGCCCCATATGGCCACATTGTCGCTTCCAGGACTGACAATAGGCCTGCCAGTTTGGCTGTTCTCGACCAATGTAGTTCAGGCCACCATGGTTCCTGATCAATCGAGTCAACTGTTAGATCAGTCTAGAGCTGCCCACCAGCCTTCTACTTCTGATAACTCTTCCTCCAATCCTTCATCTTCGCAAGGTAGAGCCGGCAAAAGTTAGCCTCCCAAGGAGAAGAAGGAAAAGAAGAAGAAAGAAAAGAAGAAGAAGGAGCCTAAGGCGACTCGGGCAAGCAAAAGACATCTGACGAAAACCCACCCACTGCACAGACCGGGCCTAAATCGCCATGTGTCATATGTAGAGGAGACCATTTCCACAGAGATTGTCCCTGTATTCCCCGGATACTAAGGGACTGGTCCCCTCGTCTGCACAATTCGGGGGCATCAACCTCTGACAATCAGGTTGATTGCTTTCCGTCAACCAGCGAAAGTGAAAGATCAAGACAAAAAGGGGGAGTAAGATTCCCCTGTAAGTTGTGTGAAGGCAGTCATGCCATCCACCGTTGTCCCTTCTTAGACGAAGCGAAGAGAGTTTTGGAAGATCGTCCGGTTTCACCGGTAAAACTTCCTCCTGGATACAAAAAACTCGTGCCAAGTCCTTCGTTGGTTGAAAATACAGCTGGCCCGCTCAAGTGGTCGGCTGAAGCGTCAGTCACTGAAAATGAACCTACTGAATCCAGACCGGACGAAAGTCCAAAGGTCGATACGGCAGTTGACCCGATTCTACCTTCAGAAGTTTCATCTTCAAATGACACCGTCGCCGAAGAGTCATCTTCATGCGACACCCTCACTGAAGAGAATAAGGATGACACCATCCAGGTTCTTTTCATCAGCACCGACTCTGATGAGCGTCAGGGCAATGCGCCCATTCCTTTATCGCAGGAAGGAACATCATCAGGGTCATATCCGGCCGTATATTCGGTCCCACCACCAAGCAACCTGGTTGTATCCTTTGATTGGAATCAACTAGGCAGACCCCGGTTACCAGCCAGTATACCATTCAGAATCATTGTCCAGATCTATAGAATGATTATGGCTGGTACTATCATCGATGAAGGGGCGTCTGTGAGTATCCTTTCCTCTGTTGCTTGGAAAGCACTGGGTTCCCCGGCGCTTTTACCTGAGTTAAGAAATCTCTCAGGTTTTGATAAAGGAACCAGTCGACCATTAGGAATCCTCCCCAATGTGCCTGTTACATTGAAAGGGAAGACCGTTAATTTGAACGTGATGGTCGTCCAAGGACCCTTGGATTATAACCTACTCCTTGGACGTGACTATATTTATTGCATGGGAGCGATAGTCTCCTCACTCTTTAGAGTAATGTGTTTTCCACATGAAGGAAGGATGGTCAAGCTCGTAGACCAACTTTCATTTCCGGGATCTCGCATCGCAAATAGTCAAATACCAATCCTAAATGGTCTGTTCACTCAAGATATGCCTCCACCCCCAGTCCTCCTTCCCGATGAGTGCGAGTGATTCGGAAAGAAAGACTGGAAGCCAGGGGGCATGCACCCTGGTCTGCTTTGGGCAAAAGAAACCCTGGGTATAAGGTAGAATTTCCGCAGAAGAATATGACTAGTCCGTACCCCGTCCGTGGATGGAAGAGGGGTTGTTCTGGAATAGTATTCTTTTGTTAAAGTTATGTGTTTGGCAAAAGAGTCATTCACCTTTGTCTAAAGAGGTGGGCAATGCCCAAGTAGGAATTCCCTTATTGCGACAAGCAGTAACCATCTTTGGGGAAAAGCAAGCCTCACCCATTAAAACAAATGTTTTGAAGGATAAGTAGGGGCAGCCTCCAAAGAAAGAGATTCTATTGTTGTGACATAGGGTAACCATCTTTGAGTAACCTAATGATAGACATCGCCGAAGAAAGAGATTGATTTGCGGCAGCAAATAGAACCCTCTTCGGATAATAAGAAAGAGGCAAGCCTCCCTCAATAATACCAATGTTTTGTCTTTGAGTAGTGTTCTTCTCTTGTCACAAATAGCTGTTCGTTAAAAGTTGGGCCGACGGGAAGACTGAGTACCGCGTAAGACCCCTTAAAATAACGAGAAGACTAGTATCGTTAACATTAGATTGGCAAGATGACAAGTAGCTGTGAACACCCAAAGAAAAGCAGAGGTGGGGGAGAGGAGGGGCAGCCTCGAAATTCTATCCTATACCTGGGGGCATGCAAACCTTCTGGAATGCAAGCTAGGGGCGGTTATTTATCTGGTTTTAAGATTAACCGTTTGCCAAACTTACATAAAGGAAGGATGAGTTGGAGCATAGCTGTGGTAAGGCGCAAGCTCTATAAAAAATGGATCCTTAGAGGAGGCATTCTTATCTTATGACTGGTATATCGAGCAGTTTTAGCACATAGTTCATGCTCGTTAAAAAATAAACGCAAGATCCGAGCAGTTTTAGCGCATAGTTCATGCTCGTTAAAAAATAAACATAAGTTTATGAGCAGGCTTTCCTTTGGAGTTCAAGCTCATTCAAAAAAAATGAACCGGTAAATACCCTTTTGAGATCGTAAATTCATCAGCCATAAAAGCCTTGGTTGTGTTTGTGCACCGTCACCTCCACCGTCATTTGGCCGATCATTCACTTCCATTTGTGTGTTTACCCATTTTGAGGAACATCTGCGAAGAGTGATTTCACCTAGCCATCCTTGTGACACTGTCGTGATTGGAAAATTCCAACTTGTACCTGGAATCAGTTGCTATCCCTGTTTATCACTCGTTCCTCAAAAGACGAGTCCTCTTTGAGCTCTTTTCAGACTCGTAAAATATGAAAAGTTTGCCGAGTTTTGGCCTTCCAGGTCGTTAAAGGGACCGGAAGAGCTATCCCTCCTCTAGATTTTAATCTTTTTGGACCTGAGGGATTATTGCACAAAAAGATCGAGCGCTTGTCTTGTTCGGCTCATTAAAAGTACTGAACACTCATCCCTTCTGTATTGTTTTATACTTTTTCGGACTTAAGGGATTAGATGACGAAAAAGGAATTTTGGAGTTAACTTTCTGTACCTTTTCAGACTCTCTAAAAATGAAAAGGACTGAGTTTTCCTTGTCGTTAGACTCGTTAAAATGATTAAATAGCGACAAACTTGTCTTTAGATGAGAACGAGTTTCCCTATCGCTAAGCTCGTTAAATCATAGCGATGGGCTTGCCCGAAGGGCAGGTTATAGAACAAGCATATGTTATCCTCCTCAAGCTTGACAAAAATAAAGAGGTACTGGTCAGAAATGACTGGGGAAAAATTGGGAGAACATCAAAGCTTAATGGTAGCAAGTCGCTCTTGAACATGACACTTTTCTTCCGTACCACATCGGGTTGGGTTGTTTCATTCACCGGTCTCATCACCATGGTCTTCGCCAAACCATCCACATTTTGGGGTAATGCTACCGATCCATTGCATCAGTGTCGTTATATGTTCAAGAGAGGTCATTCTGAAAGTGTCAATCGTGTCCCATCCACTGCAATACATTATCCTTCATCCATTCATGATCGCCACCCTGAATCATATGTCACAGTTTGTTTTCACCTCCACTAAAATCATTAGCTCCGTTCCGTGTCATTGATGTGGGATTCATTAAGGCCCTCCTTTAACGGATCGCTTCTTGTCGACTTCAGCTCATTATCCAAGAAGTTGATCTAGGAACAACCCCATCAGTACTTTGAAGCTTGCATGCCTCAATGGCAAGTTTCTCACTTCCGGCGACAGGTATACATCAATGACCTTCGACCAGAAGATTTTGCGTGGCGTTCGACGCCAAGTCCTTCATTCACGCCACGTGAATTGTACTGCAGTACCTTGAGGGTCATTATCATTATCGGTGATTCCTCTCGCGCTTGTTAACGGTTTTCATCATTGACCGGTAATCAAGCGATGTCTTTCTATGTTCGACTTCGGCGAAATTCTCACATGGATCGACTTGTACTTAGAGTGAAGATCGAACGAGTTTGAAGACCCCGGATCTAGTTTCATCCATCCGGGCTGCGATACATATTCAGGAAATATAAAAGCATTTGTCATGTACATCATTGCAGCATATGATCATCCTACTCAAAGGATGATAATTTCAGCAGAAAATTATCAGTCTACCATCAGACGATCGTCTGTTCTATGTACCAAAATGTATTTATAAAGCTGAGCATGGGAATGCCCGCCTCAGCTAGATCATGAAAACAGAATGAAAAATAATGTATTGTATTGTATTGTATTACAGGGCACCTCTCAGCACTTGAATGAACTTCGGACCCTCTGGATAAATCATTTCACCCGATAAACGACCTCATACTTTAGGGGGCAACTGTTATAGACATTTTTGTGCCTCGCAGCATGGAGCATGAAATGTCAATAATTACAGGGATCCTCAGTCCCTAAACATGTTGTTCTTACCCCTAGAGGAACAAGGTCAGCAAACCACAGCGCTTCCCATCAGTTCTCCACCTGAAAACACTCAAAAACAGGCTATTTTTGGATCATGTCAGCTGCTCCACTGAGCATCTGCGCTGAATGTCAACTGCTCCTCCTTGTACCTGCGCTGAAAGTCAAAACCAATGAAGGCTACCTGCGCTGGGCGAGATTGGCCAAGTGGCACAGTCATTCTGCAAGGTGTCAACTGCCCAGGAAGCTTCCAAACTGACACTTGGTTCAAGGAATTCGCCCTATGATGAGTAAGAGGTACTTGATCTCCATGTGGAAGCAAGGATCTCCAAGTGGACTCAAGAACTGAAGTTTAACTGAAGAGGGAGAGGACACAAGGCAGCTTTATGTCAGTCTCAAGCTGACTCATCCTTTCTCCTTCTACCCTATATATAGAGCTCTCTCATGAGGTCTAGGGAGGCTGGAATTTTGTGCAAAGTAAGGAAGTGTTGTTGGTTTACAGTTAGAGTTATTGGGTGATTGCTTTTATAGAGGAGAAGAGGAGATTTCTTGCTGCTGGGGAGGTGCTGCTGGATTGGAGCCATTTATGGTTGTAACCTTCTCAGAACCTTTATCTTCTATCAATAAAGCTTTTGATGTTCTCCTATATACTTGTATTGCAATGATGTATTGTTTTTATCTGTATATTTGATCCATTCTAATCCATGCATCAGTTATGAGTACATGTTTCTTGTAGTTTCCCTCTCTTGTTTTTTGCAGGATCTTTGTGTAGCTGGGCCGGCAAAAGGAGCAAGGAGCTGGGAACAAGAGGCAAAGAGGGAAGACAGGATCGACAAAAGCGAAAGACATCGGTTGGTCAATCTTTTCTTCCTTCTCTGTACTTTCATAAAGGAAAAATATCAAAGCTTTACTTTCAGTTGTTGCTAAGGAACTATCACCCGTAGAGTAGGGATAGGGTCATTCCGAGTCGGATACTTTTCCCCACAACACCCGTGTTCCATATGCAAGTGTAGTAGGTAGCCTGATGTATGCAATGGTCTGTACTAGACCAGACATTGCACATGTAATGGGAGCATTGAGCAGGTTTGTGTCAAAACTAGGAAAGGAGCATTAGACAACAATGAAGTGGGTTTTCAGGTATTTGTGTGGCACTAGTGATTATGGTTTGTGCTACCAAGGAAGACCAGGATTAGACAGAGTGTTGGATATTCGTGGCTTTTTTGATGCAGAATGGGCTGGAGATCTGGATTAGAGAAGATATACAAGTGGGTATGTGTTTAACCTATTTGTAGGTGCAGTTAGTTGGATGGGTAAGAAACAATCTATAGTGGAACTATCAACTACAGAGGCAGAATACATGGTAACCACTCATGTAAGCAAGGAAGCAGTTTGGTTGCAGAGATTGTGTTCAAGTATGGGATTAGTAAAGGAAGCTATAGGATAGACCGTGACAGCCAAAGTGCAATTTTCTTGGCAAAGAACCATGCATATCATTCAAAGACAGAGCACATTGATGTTCAGTATCACTTTGTGAGGGATATGATAGAAGAGAAAAAGGTGTTGCTGGTAAAGGTGGACACTTCAAAGAATATTGCAGATGCATTGACAAAATTTGTGAGCTCTGAGAAGTTCTCTTTTTGTAGAGAGACAATGGGCATTTTAGGGCTAGGAAAATGACTAATCTCTCTTGTGGGCCCCTGTGGAAAGAAAACAACAAGTGGGAGAATGTTGGGTTGTGTTATATTCTTTCCACGTAGTTAATATGGGATTTGAAGGGAACTCGTAACCCCACTTTATGGGGTGCGAGGCAGTGCCTCGAAAAATTTTGGTTTTGGACCCTATGTTAGGTTGGGCAGACCCACCTATGATTTTGTGCATGATTTTCGCACATGTTTTTTTTTTAACATGATGGTTTTTCGGTCCGTGGTATTGGACACGATGGTTTTCGGTCCATGGTATTGGATGCTTTGGCATGTATAAATATGTATTGTAAAATTGAAAGGAACATAATGAAAAATCAAGTTGGTAGTCCTGGTTTTGGGATCCAGGGGAAAATCTCTATGTATATGTGTTTTATGTGTTATGCTCTCGCATTTTTATTTTATGTGTTTTAGAATTCGTATGCAAGTAATTTCTATACGGGGTTAAAACCTACAGGCATCATGTGAGGCCATTTGGATGCGGAAGATTCTAGTTGGACTGTTTAGTCAGAGGATGGATCGAACTGTAATATACTGCGATAATCAGAGTTGTATCAAACTCTCTGAGAATCCAGTATTTCATGATAGGTCCAAGAACATTGATATCCGATATCATCATCTTCGAGACTGTGTGGTGAAGAGGATCATGTTGTTGCCATATGTTTCAACCGAGGAACAAGATGAAAATATTTTGAATAAGGCATTTTCAAAATGCAAGTTCAAGTTCCACAGAGATAGGATTGGGGTGAAAAATAATCCCTTTCTTGTTGAGAGGGAGTGTTGAAAATAGCAACAAGAAATGCTAAAAATAGAAGTGCCAAAAATAGCATTTTGGAATACATTCCAATTTTAGTTAGTCCCTAAACTAAAATTGAGAATTAAAACTTGAATTTGATCTTAGTAGTTGTTTATAAAATAATTAATTAATTCATCTTGAGTTAATTAATTATAGAAAATCAAACATGAATTCTATGTGAAGAAATGCAACAGTTTCCCCTTGGATTGAGGAATTTATCCCTTGATTAAGGAGATCAGGATGAGTTGTACTTTGAGTTGTAATTAGCTAGTTCAGTTAACTGAGTTAAGTCCAGTTAGATTAGTTCCAACAGTTTTTGGAATTGATTATGAGTTCAGTTAGTTAATGCATGCATGCATGTAACTGCTGCACTTCAAATAATTGAATATTCTCTCATAAATAACTCATGCATGTCAGTTGAGCCAGAGACCCAGTTGAGATCAGATGATGCGATAGTGTACTATCAGTTGCAGGAATATTCCATTGAGGATATCTCTTGCATGCAGAAGGAATTCATTCCTTGGAGATTGCACAGTTGCATCTGAGTTTGGTGAGCTATGTGAGAGGTCAATTCACACAAGCGGCAGCCAGAGGATCCAGGAGAAACTGTGTAAGGAAATAGGAGGCTTGGAGGGATGGAGGAAGGCATATGTTGTGTCTATTCAGTCTATGAGCAGCATTGAGGGATTGTACTAAGAGCCGGATAGCTTGTGAGCTAAAGATTTGTGTAATCCAGACATATTTCCACTTGTATGATAATACAGAGATCGGGGTTTTTAGCTGAGGCTTTCCCCGGAGTATTCTTCTGTGTTCATGTGTGATTGCTTTTTCATTCTCTGTTATATGTGTTCTATTTGATCTTTCTCAAAATTGATTAAGCTTCTGCAAGTTTGTTTGTAGAAGTAGATCAACTATTTTGCTTTAGTATATTGCATTATCAGGTGATTTACAGTCGGGAATTCTACAGTTGGTACTATCAATATTAATGCGCAAAACAAATTCATGAAGCTATAGTATAAAAAGACGAAAATTACATTATAGAATATTATGATCAGTAAATAGGTAGAGCCTAAGGAGGCCCAAGCAAAAAAGGTTATAGTTACTGACACATCTGATGAGGAATCCGTGGTGGAAGTAATAATGGAAGACAAGTAACAAACACAAGTAGCACAACAGGTACTCTATACCACTCAAGCTCCACCAGGTGGGGAATTGAAGAAATATACACTATGGATTAAAACTTTGGCATATCACCACCTGCACCTCCCTGTAAGACAACAACCAACAAGGTAGCAAAGAATTAGTGATAAGTATGACAACCCCTGGACGACACACATAGAGGTGTAGAGATCCACCCATAACACATAAACACAGAGGAACCACAAGAACTAGCTTCCATCTCGAGTGAATGAGGCAATGGCTAGATTGAGTAATCACCTTTCTCTTGGATGCCTAGTTGCACATGCATAGTACCAAGGGACTACTCTTTTGAGTAGATCTTATTATTTGTGTTCCTATGTTTCGGGGACAAAACATGCTTAACAAGGGTGAAATGTGATATACCTAAGGGGGATAATATGGGGTACAAAGGGAGGTACCCAAAGGAAAAATATGATGTAATGATTAAGGACGATAAATAAATGGGCCATAGCTAATAAATAAAGTGGTTAACCCGCATTATGCAATGGACCCCAAGTAGTTAGGAAATAATATGATAAGCCCATGGTATTGGATGTATGGTATTGAGAGACCCATCGTAATTACCCATGTTATTTTTTGTATCAATCCTATATAGAGGATAGACACTCTGTATTGAGGGATGTCAAGGATTGTTTCGTATTGACAAAACATTAGCTTGTGGAGTGATCTCCTTCCTTAAGGAGTAGTTTTATGGTGTTATCCTACCTCAAGGGTTTGATATTAATAAAGAGAAGCATTTTATTTTTTTCTTGTGTTATTTCTTGGGCATATTTTTCATTGTAATATATTTGCACGTCAGATCTACTATATATTTATTTAGAAAATTTTTGAATCACAATTCCATTTGGCCTTGGTTTTGCACTGGAAAAGTTATGTAGACATCTGGGCCTCTTATAGGAATAACAAAGAATTACATAGAAAATTGACTAAATATTGGATTTTTGTGGACCGATGGTGATGTGGAAACTACATGTTACATGAAATAGGAGGAAAAACCTCATTGGTTGACGATGATGACCTGGAAATTAAGATGGCTAACTAATGTGGCAAGATATTTGGCCATGAGAGGTGTCTCTAATTATCTAGGCCTTCGAGCATGTAACACATAAGCCACTTTCCAAAACACATGATATAAAATTTGTAATAGCCCCCGATTGAACATCCATGTAAATAAATTATGTATGGACATCATAAAAGAAAAAATCAACCAAGGTCATGGGACACATATTCCAAGATGAATGGAGGGAAAAAAATTTACATTGGGAATCACTTTTTATTTATTATCGGTTATGGAAATTAGCATTTGCATTGGTAAAGGAAAAAGGTAATAAATGGAAATTTAATACATGAAATAAAGAAAAATAGAATAAATTGAAGATGATGGGACATGGATTTGCATGCAAGGGTAAAGGAAATGAAAAACAAAATAAAAGGGAAGAGAGAACATTCACACACACTCTTGGAAATTCTAGCGTTCACTTAGATAAAAGAAGGAGCAAGGAGAGAAAGAAGGCAAGGAAAGAAAGGGAGCACAAGAGGAAGTTGGACAACGGTGAGAAAGGTTAGAAAACAATAATGTATTTTTAGGTAACCATGTGCATGTGTAATTTAGCATGCTTGGATTTGATGCATGACTTATGCATCTGTTTATTTGTCTTGTTGTTTTCATTGGAATGGGATTTTCTTGGATTGACAACGATTTACATCCTTACCTTTTCTTTTTCCTTGATATCCATGATGTCGTGGGTTCCATGTTTTGGCTAAGCTTTGGATCATCAATAGATTTTGGATATTGGTTGAGGTGGTCTAAGGAAATTCTCAAGGGTTGAAGGTGGAGATGTTTGTCTCCTGGAACTCTTAATAGATGGGTGGAGGCAAGAAAATTTCTCTAAGTATGGTGAAGAAATTCTGATGTATCCAAGCTTGTTTTGGTTTTGGTGATTTATGGACAGGTTTAGGTGAAATCACTATGGTTGAGGGTTGAAGTGTTTTAGCGTCTGGATTCCTTGGTTGGTTTTGTTTTGCTTTATCCCATGTGATCCCACATTCATGCTTGAAATATGGAACATGTGTGATCGGTTGAAAGAAATACTTGCTTCAGCCCAATCTATGGTTCAGTGGTAAGTCAAAGTCCCTGACTTGGTTGGAAATATGCATACATTATTATTTGTTATTTCTTATTGAAGTCAATGAGCACATGTATTGGTCAATGTGTTGATTTTATGATTGGATTGTCATGGATTCATTCTAGTTATATGCATGGTACATTCTTATTGTATGATGTGCTTTTGTGGTTGATCTTGGTCATGGTTTAACATGCTCTTGGATAGTTTATATGGATGCATGAGCTAATATGTGCTTGTTGCAGCTAGAAAGAGAGAGAAGTAAGCCTTCTTGATGATTCTCTAATGAAACTAAAGATATGGTGAACATGTATGCATTCATGACTTACAAGACTATGTTTACAATGTTTGTATAAATGATTATCATGTATTTGGATATCTTGAGAAGGAACGATGCTACGAATAAAGAATGAAGACTCTTACAGGTGGTTGAAGAATCCTTAGAAAGTTCTCGGTAGTTTTTGGCAGTTGCGTGTAGGCTAGTCCTAAAATTTAGGAATTGAATCCATGATTGTAGGAACAAAACTAGAAGATTTCTGATGTATCCATATAGAGGATGCCTTGTGCATGTGGCTAGAGCCTTGTGATTGCATGGAATAGACTAAATGCGTACGAATGGGCTATAAAGCTTGGTAAAAATCTAGTTCCAACTGAAGGAAAGATCATCAATAGATGTTGTATTCCATCTGGGTGATCAGGTGTCCCTAGGAGGTTGCAGCAATTTCAAGATGTTAGACTCCACTTCCATAATTATAACTTGGATGTTGGGTCATGCATAGTAACTATTGTCTCATGTTTACCCTTGTGAGCTTGTAAAAGTGGGTAAATGTGGGGTGAGGTGTTATACAATGGTATCGAAGTGAGGTTGCAACACTAGACCTCTAGGTAAATGCATATTGTTATCCGTGTATACCAGTTGTCTATATCCTTACCATGTATGCATGTTAGCTATTTATTGTTTTTGTTATGATATCTAGGTATGAGATGATATGTTTGTGATGTTGTATTATTATATTGGCTTGTGTAGATGCAACAACCTCACCACCAGTAAGTTGAGGTATGTTTTTTGTTATGCTTTTATTTAGCTAACAATGACATATTACACGAAATAGAAGGCCAAGAGAGGAAGAGAAAAATAGTTGAGTACAATTCATATGACTCCCCGTATAGGATGGAAGAGACATTGGTGAGATGGGAGAGATAAATTGAGTAGCAGATAGAGGGAGTCTCTCTCGATCTAGTAGATACATTGAGAAGCTTGAAGGCGAAGATCGTAAGTTGCAATGAAGATAATGTTGGAAATAATACTGAGAGGGGGGGGGGTGAATCAGTATTATCAAGTCAAATATTCCTTTTTCAAAATCAAATGATATATGTTACTTCTGTTAATTAAACCCACGTATATACGCAACTATGCAGAAGAGAAGCCGCGCATATAATGCAAACTTTTTAATTTACTTTATCTTTCTGATGTTGATTGTTAATCTGTGATTCAGAAGCAAATAGCCAATAACCAGAACAAGTAAAACAGATCAAAAATACAATCGCACACAAGAACACAAGATATAAGGTGGAAACCCAATGTGGGTGAAAACCACCTGCTGCAATTCGTCTCTATCTTCTCTTTAATTAGAAACTTATTTTTACAATTGTACTAGTGCGGTCCTTTACCAGTACGCAGGCTACAACCTGCAGAGAGCTACAACCCTCTCTCGTTTTCCAGCTTCTCCTGGAAGAGAGCTACAACCCCCTTAGCTCTTGCACTAGCCAAGATACTAGTACGTAGGTGCTGGCCTACAGAAGACTACAACCTTCTCTTTCTTTCATGGACCACATTTCATAAATTTTTAGACTGGATCCACAAATAACATCAATCAAACATCAAGAATTTCTGCATCAACCAATCACCTTTTCACCAATCAAAACTGAATCAACATAAACACTTCTCTGACAACTGTACCCAGATCACAGTAACAATACCACACACCAAATTTGAACCCAGAACACTGCAGTAATAAACAGAAGCAGCAAAATCACAACTCAAAATATATACACTACTTTAATAGCCTGAAACCTGCGTGCATACACTTCTGCGTATGGAACAACCTACGTATACGTTGTTTTCCTTCAATGAACCAGCGTATATACGCGCCTTCGCTTCTCTGAACCTGCGTATAGATCTATAAAGGATAATTCGCTCTTTCAGATATAACTAACCCAGATTGTCAGCTTTATAGATCAAACAAGCGCCACAAATAACAGATCAAAATCATACAAAGATACTATCATTCAAGCTTAAAGATTATGATCCATCAATAGAACTTATCCTTCTCTTTGCGCAAAGGTTCCTCCTTCATCCAGATTTGCACCATAACCCAATTTCCACTATTCCAGATCTAGCACTTTATCAGATATTCAATAATAATTCAGATGATACCTTGCCACATGATCTCCTTCCTCTTTTATAGTTTTAGGCCTTCCAGAATACCACGGTCCAAAACCATAATAAACCAATACCACGGACCCAATACTTGAGATCAACACATCTGACGAGGTATCATGGTCCAAAACCATAGGTTCAAATACCAAGGACTAACTACCATGGACCAAAGGTAAGTTTTCCAACATATACGTGCTTTTCCTTGCATGAAAGTGCGTGTATAAGCACACGTGCCTTTGAAACGTCTAACCCGTGTGTATACGTGACTTCGCCTAGATGATCCTGTGTATATGTATTTTCCTTCATTCTGAAAGCCTGAACTGAGATCCGTTACCAAAGAGAGTTGCCATCAAGGACAACACCTGTGCCATAGCTCCAAACCTGTGCCATAATGCCAACAATCTCCCCCTTTGGACTTGATGGCAAGCCAACATCCTCAACCCAACATCCTCAAAGTCATTCTCCCCCTTTGTCATCAAGGGAAAAGGGTTGTGCTCCCCCTGAGTACATGCTGAAATTTCTGCCCTGCTGTGCTGACCATGCTCCCCCTGACTGTAGGCAAGATCTGCAAAAGATGTTCTTCAAGAAGAACCATGACTTATACATCATAAAAGACCTTCCTATCACCAAAAGACTCAATACATACATCCATCACCCATCAAGTGGGGATCATCCACCCCAACCAAGTGGGGATACATCAGAAATTTACATATGACAACCAAGTTCATTACGTATTCATCCTAGGCATAGTGGGGAAACCAAAATAGGTCGTTACATGACCTTGACACCATAAAAAAGATACCACAAAAGGAGATACATGACATAGAGACGAATTATCTAGAACAAGACTTATGAAAGTCACAGATAACTAATAGCAGCAACATCTGTCCATCATTATTCAGATCAGCAACCAAGATTTCCTTCTGTTCTCTCTCTGCCTCTGTTCCACCTAAAACTAACAACAGCTGAGAACTAGAACCAAAAGCTTCTAAGATAATGCCAACAATGCATTATTAGAAGATTATCTGCTCCCCTTGAACCTATGCCAAATGGTCTCTTTTAGACCCATATCAGACTCTCTTCAACCAGAGTCTGTCCTTGCTGATTTTCTTTAGAACTCCATATATGCGACTGCACCTGCATAAATCGGCGTATGTACGCGGATCTTCCTCATTCAACTCGCGTACATCCATTTTTCTCTAAAACAGACAAGTTTTAATAGCAAGATGATGCATCAACTACTCCCAGCTTCTGTCTGAGGTATTCAAATGTCTCTCGGGGCAGTGGTTTGGTGAGAATATCAGCAACTTGTTCCTTAGAAGGAACATACTCCAATTTGACCTTTTGTTCCAACACTTGTTCCTGAAGAAAGTGATACTTGATCGGTATGTGCTTGGTCTTTGAATGCATGACTGGGTTCTTTGAAATGTTGATTGCACTTGTATTATCACATAAGATGGAGATCGGTGGTGTACAAGTGATTTGAAAATCTTGCAAGGTTTGCTCCATCCAAAGAAGTTGAGTGCAGCAAGATGCAGCAGCCACATATTCCGCTTTAGCTGTAGATAAAGAAATCGAACTTTGTTTCTTGCTGAACCAAGATACTAATCTGGAACCCATAAAGAATGCACCACCACTTGTGCTCTTCCTGTCATCCACGCTTCTGGCCCAATCTTCATCTGTGTAAGCATGAAGTGTGAGATCTGTATCTCTACGATACCATAAGCCATAGTTTTGAGTTCCTTGAAGGCACTTGAATATTCTCTTGACTGCGTGAAGATGAGTTTCCTTTGGATTTTCCTGAAATCTTCCAACTATTCCCACTGCATGCATGATGTCTGGTCGGGTACCTGTCAAATAAAGTAGACTTCCAATCATAGATCTGTAGGTTGGTTGATGCACTACTGCTGATTCATCATTTTCACTAAGGCTGCATCCTGTGACCATGGGGGTACATACTGGTTTTGCATCATCCATGGCATATTTCTTCAAAATCTTCTTGAGATACTTGGTTTGAGACAAGAAGATACCGCCTTCATTTTGTTGGATTTGCAAACCAAGAAAATATGTCAGTTCTCCAAGCAAATACATTTTGAATTCTTTCTGCATCACCAAGGCAAAGCTTTGACTCATAGCTTCTTCATTGCTGCCAAAGATAATATCATCTACATACACAACAAGTATTAGCAATTTGTCATTTTCAATTTTTATGTAAAGATTGCTATCTGCTGATCCCTTTGAAAAACCTTGTTGATGAAGATATTTGTCCAAACAGTAGTACCAAGCCCTTGGAGCCTATTTAAGACCATAGAGAGCCTTTTTTAGTCTACATACAAGATTTGGATCATTCCCAAGGATGAAACCATCTGGTTGCTCAATGTACACTTCTTCTTCTAAGTCCCCATTCAGAAAGGTTGATTTCACGTCCATTTGAAAAACTTTGAACTTCTGAAAGCTTGAGAGAGCAAGGAACATTCGGATGGCCTCAAGTCTAGCAACGGGAGCAAAAGTTTCTTCGAAGTCTATTCCTTCTTGTTGAGCATACCCTTTACACACAAGTCTGGCCTTGTTTCTAATTACTTCCCCATTTTCATTCAATTTATTTTTGAAGATCCATTTTGTCCCTATGTCATTCTTATCTTTTGGTCTAGGAACCAACTCCCAAGTGTTGTTATTTTCGATTTGCTCAAGTTCTTCATCCATCACCTTGACCCAGCATTCATCTTTGCATGCCTCTCTTACATTTTGTGGTTCAGTGGAGGAGAGCAATGCCAAATAGCTTGAGGCTTATGCAATTGTTCTTCTTGTTTGTACACCTGCTTCTTTCTACCCCAAAATCTGAGATTCTGGATGATTCTTTTGAACGTACCTGGATGGAGTCTTCTCTTTTATCGTTATTTGCTCCTCAGGTGCCTCTTGAGGTTCTTATTCATCATCTGTCTGATTTGGAGAGTAGTCTTCATCCTCTTCGATATTTTCATGATTTACTTGCCTAGGGATGTATCCTTTTTCATCAACCACTACATTAATGTTGTCAACAATTCTTCCAAGTCTTTTATTGTAACACTTATATGCTTTGCTGTGGGGATAGTAACCAAGGAGAATGCCTTCATCTACTCTAGGTTCAAGTTTTCCAAGATGTTCATCAGTGTTCTTAGTATAGCATTTGCTCCCAAAAATTTTGAAATTCTTTACCGAAGGAGTCTCACCATACCAGAGCTCATGAGGAGTTTGAGTGCTGTTCACTCGGACATTTGTTTTGTTGAGAATAACAACCGCAGCAAATGTAGCTTCACCCCAGAAGGTTGCGGGAGTCCCAGACTCATCAAGCATAGCACGAGCCATTTGTTGGACCATTCTGTTCATCCTTTCCACCACTCCATTTTGCTGAGGAGTCCTAGCTGTAGAGAATTCCCTTCTTATTCAATGTTCTTCACAGAAATCGAAAAATTCATTTGAGGTAAACTCCTCACCTCTGTTGGACGTGAGGCACTTAATTTTGTGATCTGATTCGTTTTTAGCCGAGGCTTTCAAAGATTCGAATTTTTCGAATGCTTCATCCTTGTGTTTCATAAGTCCCAACCAAACCATCCTGGAGAAGTTGTCAATGAATAATATAAAGTATTCTTCTCCTCGAGGTGACCTTGTCCTAAATGGACCACATACATTTGTGTGGACTAGTTCAAGAGGCCTGCTGGCTAATCCTTCCTTCTCAGGGAAGTTAGTTCTGGTTTGCTTACCAAACTGACATGATTTACATATGGTGTTGTCTAGAATTTTGATATCTGGAAGACCACAAACTGCCTGGTATTTGCATGCTTTCCTTATTTGTGAAAAGCTTAGATTCCCCAACCTCTGGTGCCATAACCAATGTTCATCATCCTTGCTCAAATAACATTGTTGTTGTCCTTCTTCAAATATGTATAGATTATTTGGAGTTCTTATGCCTTTGATCACTGTTTTTCCTGTATCAAGATCACGAATGCTACATCCATTTGATCGAAATATTACCTCGGTTCCTTGATCGCACATTTGATTGACACTCAATAGATTATGCTTCAAGCCATCAACATACAAAACGTTTCTAGCTTTGACCTTTTCTTTCAACTGAGCAGTGCCTTTTCCTTTTATGGCTGCAGGGGTATCATTTCCAAAAGAAACTTTCTTACCCTTTTCTAAAGCAGTATATGATTCAAGTTTTTCTTTATCACCTGTCATATGCTTTGAACATCCACTGCCGATGTACCATAGATTTTCCTGTCCTTCTACATAAAAAGCTATCCCACATCTTTCTGGTTGTGGTTCCTTTATTCTCCATGTTCGGGTGCTTGAGGCTTGTTCCTTTGTCCACTGAAACCTGCTCCTGCATTCAGATGACCGAAGTTATTACAAATAGAACATTCAATTTCATTTTCAAGGGCTGAAAAGTTGTTATAGGTCCTTTTCGTAATCCTGGTCATACTTCTTTATTTTTTAGCTTCTCTAGTCATGATTGTCTTATAGGCAACACATTGAGCTGCTTTGTGACCAAAGTTATGGCAAGAGAAACATTGGCCATTGAAGAAACTTCTGCGATTATCAAATCTACCAGCCAAATGATTGTAATTTCTATTGTCATCCATTCTTGAAGCAAATTTAGAAGTTTTTACCTGTGGCTGGTTGTAGATTTTGTTCACCCTTAAGATGGATTGCCCCTGGTTTACCTGGTAGTCTCTGTTTGTTCTTGATGTAATTCATCCCTGCTTTACCTGATGATCTCCATTAGGCTTTTGCTCATTCCTCCTTGCTGCATCAAGATAACTCTTTGAGGTGGATGCTTGAGATGTTTCTCCATTATAACCCAGACCTGTCTTGATTAGTGGAGAATGTTGTACATTGATAATCTCATCCAGAGTTTTAGATCCTTTAACAAACTTAAGATTAAGAGCCTTTGTTTTCTCAATTTCTTTCCTAAGGCCAACAATTTCAAATTCTAACTTCTCAAGAGATTTTTATTTTTCATCAAGTTGAAATTGTAGAGTATCAATGATCACATTCTTTTCTTCTAAATATGTCTTGAGTCTAGAAATCTCTTCATAAAAGTCATCCACATCTATAGCATCCATGTAATCATCATCTTCAAAAGCCATTAAAAGTTTATAATCATTACCTCGTTCATCTTCGTCACTATTTGATAGGCCATCACTGTCTTCATGAGTGTAGTAACTTTTCTTAGTTGCATTCTGTTTCTTGTTCCATCTAACAGGTTCCTTCCCTTTGTCAATCTTATCCTTGTGAGGAAATTTGGCAAGATAGTGACCGACTCTTCCACAAGCAAAGAATTTGAAAGGTAACTTACCTCGGAACCGTCCAGTACCCCGTTGAATATTTCTGACAAAATTTGATTCTTCTTCTTCTTCTAACACCTGTCCTGACTCGTAGTACTCGCCTTTGCCTGAAGCCTTGAAGGCAGCTTCTCTCCTGTCTGATGGACCTCCTTTCCTCATTTCATAAGCAGTTAGAATTCCGTGCAGCTTTGACATTTTAAGGCTTTGTAGATTCTCTTTTTCTTCTATTGCAGAAAATTTAGATTCAAACCTAGGGGACAAAGATCTTAGAACTTTTTCAACCACAACAGCCTCTTTTATTTCTTCACCCAAATTTTTCATACAATTAACAATCTCATCTACACGAAGAAAATAGTTAGCCACACTTTCATCATTATACATCCTGAGATTTTCATACTGAATCCTGAGGGTTTGAAGTTTTGCTCGTTTTACCTTATCATCTCCTTCATAGCTCAGAACAATCTTGTCCCATATCTCTTTTACAGATTTAAACTGCATTACCTTGACAAAATCTGATTGAGATAGGCATCCTAATAGAGTATTGACCGCCTTTGCATTTGTTTCATATTTCTTCTTCTCAGCCGGATCTGTAGGAGTTGCTAATGGAAAAGTATACCCTATATCTATGATATCCCAGACTTCTGTACCAAGAGATTGAAGATAGGCAGTAACTCTTACCTTCCAATAAACGAAGTTTGTCCCATCAAAAATCGGTGGCCTGATTGATGCTTCCCTCTCGTAGTTGCTCATGATGCAAGATCTTTCTTCAAGCGATCAAGCTTCTTCTGAAGAACCTGCTCTGACACCAATTGTTGGAAATAATACTAAGAGGGGGGGGGGGTGAATCAGTATTATCAAGTCAAATATTCCTTTTTCAAAATCAAATGATATACGCTACTTCAGTTAATTAAACCTGCATATATACACAACTATGCAGAAGAAAACCTGCGTATCTAATGCAAAATTTTTAATTTACTTTATCTTTCTGATGTTGATTGTTAATCTGTGATTCAGAAGCAAATAACCAGTAACCAGAACCAGTAAAACAGAGCAGAAAGACAATCGCACACAATAACACAAGATATAAGGTGGAAACCCAATGTGGGTGAAAACCACCTGCTATAATTTGTCTCTATCTTCTCTTTAATTAGAAACTTCTTTTTACAATTGTACTGGTGCAGTCCTTTACGACTATGCAGGTTGCAACTTGCAGAGAGCTACAACCCTCTCTCGTTTTCCAGCTTCTCCTGGAAGGGAGCTACAACCTCCTTAGCTCTTGCACTAGCCAAGATACTTGTACGTACGTGCTGGCCTACAGAAGACTACAACCTTCTCTTTCTTTCAAGGACCACGTTTCATAAATTTTCAAACTGGATCCACAAATAACATCAATCAAACATCAAGAATTTCTGCATCAACCAATCACCTTTTCACCAATCAAAACTGAATCAACATAAACACTTCTTTGATGACTGTACCCAGATCACAGTAACAGTACCACACACCAAATCTGAACCCAGAACACTGCAGCAATAAACGGAAGCAGCAAAATCACAACTCAAAATATATACGCCTTTAATAGCCTGAAACTTGCGTGCATACACTTCTGCGTATGGAACAACCTACGTATACACTGTTTTCCTTCAATGAACCAGCGTATATACACGCCTTCGCTTCTCTGAACCTGCGTACATATCTATAAAGGATAATTCGCTCTTTCAGATATAACTAACCCATATTTTCAGCTTTATAGATCAAACAAGCGCCACAAATAACAGATCAAAATCATACAAAGATACTATCATTCAAGCTTAAAGATTATGATCCATCAATAGAACTTATCCTTCTCTTTGCGCAAAGGTTCCTCCTTCATCTAGATCTGCACCATAACCCAATTTCTAGTATTCCAGATCTAGCACTTTATCAGATATTCAATAATAATTCAGATGATACCTTGCCACATGATCTCCTTTCTCTTTTATAGTTTTAGGCCTTCCACAATACCACGGCCCAAAACCATAATAAACCAATACCATGGACCCAATACTTGAGATCAACACATCTGACGAGGTATCATGGTCCAAAACCATAGGTTCAAATACCAAGGACTAACTACCATGGACCAAAGGTAAGTTTTCCAACATATACGCACTTTTCCTTGCATGAAAGTGCGTGTATATGCACACGTGCCTTTGAAACGTCTAACCCGCATGTATACGCGACTTCGCCTAGATGAACCTACGTATATTTCTTTTCCTTCATTCTGAAAGCCTGAACTGATATATTTACCAAAGAGAGTTGCCATCAAGGACAACACTTGTGCCATAGCTCCAAACCTGTGCCATAATGCCAACAGATAATGAGATATTGATTGAAGCATGGGAAAGCCTTGTGAAAACTTAAGAAAAGAAAGTTGAGGTCAATCCAATTATTCTTCTGAGCCTTTCATATTTACAAAAGTAGGGACAATTGCAAATCATTCACAGGGAAAGACAAGATGAAAATACTAATGGTGGAGATGGAAGTAGGTCGTAGAAATGGCACAGGTTGGACAAGATGATACAATGAAGAGTGACAAACTCTTGGATACACCTGAGAGGAGGGATAGTACGCATTGATTTTATTCTAGCCCTGCTTCTGTGAGACATCATCACCATTAACACCAATATCATTATAGGAGGAGTGAGAGGGGTACTTTTCCTAAGAGTTCAAGAAAGTCACGGCTCCTAATTTGATGGTGAGTTCACTAAGTTAGAATATGTAGAAGCATGGCTGCTTGGAATGAGGAAATTCTTCATACTTCATGATTACTTTGAGAATATGAAAGCCAAGATAGTTACCTTCACTATCAAGGGAAAAGTAGATATGTCAATCATGTCGGAGGTATTAGGGAAGAAGAGCTTACTTGTGAATAATTTTAAATAATATTCAATAAGAAGTACCTATTTGAGAGATATTATGATGGAAAGGCCAAGAATTCTATCAGCTCAGGATGGGTTCCATGATAGATGAAGAATGTACAACTAGATTTGTGGAGCTATTGAGATATGTTCCCTATATCAAGGATGAGAAAGAAAATATACAAATATTCATCAGTTGATTTTCATTATCATTCAAAGACCGAATTGAGTTTGATGATACTCAATCTTTGGAGGAAGCTATCAGGAAGTTGAAGCATTGTTATGAATAGTCAAAGCATAATCTTGAGTTGAAGCGTGACTGCAAGGGTAATGATAATACTAAGGAAAAATGGCCTAAGAAGCGAGGGAGATCTCAAGATATAGGTAAGAAGTTTAATGTCATTGAGAAATGATGTGGGTCTCATCCTGTAGAGTAGTAGAATAAAATTAATGGAAGAGAATTCTTTCAAGTGTTGGAATTGTGGTGGATACCATCACAAGAGGATTGTCCATCATATCAAGGAACTAAGCCTCAAATCTACAGTGTACAAGAGGCACAGGAAGTTGGGGATGTAGCTCAAATCATTCCGTAGATCTATGCGGAAATTGATAATGGGAAATAAGAGCAAGGAATTGTTGAAGAGAATTAAATTGGATTCATTCTCAAGTTCCCTGGAGGTTATGCATTGAGATGGTAATCCCTAGAGCCCTAGACAACTTGGGAAGAGAACAATCTCGAGTTAATATCTTCAATAGAAGAAACTCATGGTCTAGAACAAATAAATAGAGAAAATTAAAGTGCATGAATGTACTTTTGGGTTGAGCAAGCTACATGGGAGATGACTAATAAAATGCAGACATGTTAACTGGTTTCCAAATATAGTTGAATTTGTAAAGGGGATTAAAATACCTTTAGAGATGATATGTGCATGTGTTTGTTTTCATGGAAGTGTGCTTGGTACAATAATATAAGGAAACTAGTATAATGTTATATTTATTAGTGTAATAATAATTTTGTATTTATGGAAATATGATGCAGGGAATTGCATGGCAAAAGAAACTTCCATAACAACTTGAAGAAGGTTTCATCTAAGCTTTGATTTATGAACTGTTGGAAGCTCTAGGAACCCATGGGGGTTGATTCATGTTGTATGTTGAAATTTTTGTTCTTTCGTTTTTTCATGAACTTTTTGTACTTGATTTGCGGTTTTGACTATGATTGGTTCATGGCCATGCCACTTTGTTTGTGGTGTTGTATTGTTGTCTAGATTTCTATGTTTTTCATCTTATCTTCTTATTCTTGCCTTTTATGTTTTTAGGTTCTTGGTAATTGGTTGGGGGAAAGAGGAAAGATATTGGAGCTTGGGGAGAGTTGAGTGGAACCCAACAGGAAATGTAAGACCCGGATGAAGCACACAAATAAAGGGAAACTAAAGGAAATAATATGACAGCTAATTGGGTTGGTTGGTTTCATTGGGGTAAACTGACTCTAGAAGGACAATCATGAGAAAGATAACAAGAAAGGTAAATTAAATGAGTTTGAAGTAATAGATGCCTTGGTTGAATTGGGAACTATTGTTCTCGATGTTATGCATTCATTGCATGGATAAATGAAGTTATCTTAACCTTGACCTTAAGAGCACTAGTAATTGTGTTGTGATCATGATTATATATATCTATATATATGAATGTCACTGTCTATCAAGGTCATCAGTGATCATTCTTGTGGAAGAGTGATTATTTTATGCAGGTGAATGGGATGAAAATATTCCTAGGTATATGAGGAATTGATTGGGAAAGAGATAATCTTGGTAAATTTATGATTTTGATATATGTGTTTATAACTATGCCTATTTTTATGATATGGACAGGGAATGCCAAAGGATACATCAGCATAATGGAAGCAATGTAATCTACAAGATGCTAGGACAAGCATGGATAGTGGAAGGAACCACAGATCATGGATTTGGGTTGCAAATGCATGCAGTAAGGTGTGGGAAAGACTATAGAGGAAAGGTTTCCTAGTATAGATGGTGTGGTCTCTAGATGTGCAGTAGTGTTGTTGTGTACATGTTGTGTTGTGCACATGTTGTGTTGTGCACATGTGTTGTTGTGTACGTGTTGTAATATGTCATGTGTATTGTGTACATGTGGTGTTGTATCATGTGTATATGTGAAAGTGTTGTGGTAAATTGTGTGTAGACATATGCATCGTATAATGTGTTGGAACAGGAAGGTATGAGACTATCTGTATGTCCTTGCTGTTGATATTGAGGGTAGAGGTGGTATAGTATTTGGATGCCCTTGTTGTGGATATTGATGGAGGAGGTGGTGTAATCTTTGGAATGCCTTTTTGTTTATATTTAGGGTAGAGATCGTATAGCCTTGAGATTCCCTTGTTGATTTGAAAGAGAAGAGAAGAGAAGGCACCAGGTTCTTTTCGGGTTTGGCAATAGATCCAATGTGTGTACATGGTTAAGAGAAGAGAAGGCCCTGATTGTTTTTTGAGTTTGGAAACCAATTCAGTGTGTATATGGAAAGGACAAAGAAAAATTTGAAACATAAGTACTAGTATTTTATTTCAGTTTTTAATTTTAAAATTATGAACATATTTTAAGATTTTGAGTTATGATGGTTGTTGGGAACGGGTCCCCTAGGGTCAATTTTTGGTGTTAAAAGCCCAAGTTTTGGGGTTAAAGGCCCAATTTTTGTATAAAAAAAGTAAATTCTTAGAATTTTGTGGTTGCGAAGTGCGAAGATGTAAAAAGTCATCAAGGGTTTCCACCCTTGGTTTAGGTAACTTTTGTTGGATTGTATAAAAAGGGAAGTCTTAGAAGAGTCTAAGGTAGTCTTTAGTTCATAATCCATGTTGATGAATGTAATGGCTTTGTAAGAGCTAAGAGCAAAGAGTCTTAGCATAGGAGAGAGATTCTGTAGCTGAGTGCGTAGAGGCCTAGGGTAGAGGTCAGCAGCTGAGTGTGCAGACCCCTACAACTGTGTGCGCAGGATAGTTAGAGTCTGTAAAGAAGATCTAAACATCAATAAAGAGAATTATTCTAGAAGTACCTGTGTATGAGCTAGTTTCCTTCTGTTATGAATGCATACGATTATGTTATGTTGAATAATGGGTTTATGTTTTAATGTTGTATTGATGTGCAAATCTATGTGTTTTACTTTTTTATATGAACGCAAGTAGGAATATTTGTTTACGTGAAGATAATCATAATGCATGTTGAAGTTATCCACTACTTAAGATAATCTAGGTAAATACAATAGTAAGAGTAATTATAGAGGTGCGTAAGTGTCTGACTCGCCTATTCAGGGTATGCAAAGGATGATCGGAGACCTTCGCGAATGTCTCGAAGTCGAATAAGAGAAGTATATCGATAAGCCCTAAAAATCTTATCGATCTACGTGAAGGAAGGATTAGGGTGTAAAATGACATCAATACCATCTCATGGTGTGGAAACTTGGTTTCTCCATCCCCCCATACTACTTTGGGGAGACTTCAGTTCACGCTCTACGGATTGATGCCGAAAGGGCCAGTGGTGTATGGATTTGCTTGGCTAATTAATGTTGAACCTAGGTCAGGGCCCATCAAGGCAACAAATGGTTTCGTTGTTGGGACCGGAATCTGCATCAAGAGATGTGTGATGTCCCATCACTTGAATCCAACTACGAAGGAGATTGAAGAATGGTTGGATAGAGAGATGAATTCATGGCACAAGAGAACATGAATCTGTAATTGACAAAAGAACAATGGTTGGACAAATATCTGTACACAGAGATACATGAGATCTTCTTCTGTTCCTTCCCAGTCGAATCGTACAAGTGGATCACAAAATTAGCAGATGGCCAAGGAAGGTGAAGGCTTGACGGTCCAATAGTCTGGACCCTGAAGTTAGTATAGAAATTAGAAGCCTTTCAAGATAAGATTGCATACACTGTCGATCGTCTTGATCGTATCATAGGAGGGATTGTGACAGAGTTCGCAGTCGATACCTCGGTCAGTTACAGTGAAGCAGAGTGCCACTTCTCCAAGGGACTGCGAGGTAAGTATTTAAATCTTTAAATACCTCGATTAAGATACTCTTGTGTGAAAAGTGGGCTATGTAGCTACCTTGATGTTTGGGGCTATGCAAAGTGGAAATAACTTTAGGAATAGAGGCAAATTAGGCCCTAAATAAAGCTCGCTAATTGAACCTCCTCTGAGTGACGACAAGGAAGAAAACACAGGCTTCTTCGCAGAGCATTTTTCAGTTGATAAAGAAATGGTTCCATGAATACCCCATCCACCCACACCACCTCCATCTTCACCTCTGCCACATACACCTTCGCCTCCACCACCACCACCATTCATTATGGTGAACTTAGTAAAGCTACCAGTGTTGAAGGGCTTGGGAGATTAGGATCCCGACCAGTTTTGGTTCATCACGAAGGCTATATGGGAACCTCAGGGTATCATGGATGATCAAATGAAGAAAGAAATGCTACTTAGTGCTTTGTAGGATCACGCGCTAACATGGTACATTAAGTATTGCACTGATAACCCAACATCTGCGTTGGCATATATCTAGACCGTGCTGAATAAGGAATTCAGTAGACATAAGTTTGAAGTGCAATCAATTGTGGGATTCAAAGAGATCATGATCAAGCCTGGCAAGACACCCTGGGATCTGGATCAGAGATTGAAGTGCACAATCTTTGAAGCTAACATGAATCTGATAGATGGATAGTAGTGCTAATGGTTTGGGGCTTCACTCCTGCCTCATCTAAGGGTTGCGCTATCACAACAAAAGATTGGGACCCAAGTGGAAGCCCTGGAAATTGCGATGATATTGGATGAGACACCAATGCAAGATGCTAATCTGGGGGTTTATCAGATTTAGGCAAAGTTGCAGAACCTTTGCCTACAAATGCAGAGTCTGAAGAAAGATAGAACAACTCGGCTAGAGGTGCATGAAGAAGTTTGGTTCCTGAAGTGCAAAGCTCAGGGGCATGACAAAGATCATTGTCCAGTCTTTGAAAATTATGTTACAGTAGGGGGATCAATGCCTTTGAGGCTAGAAGCTCCAGCAGGGCCAAGTATATGACTCATGCCATGGTGTGCTATCTATCAGGTAGCTGGAAAACATGCAACAGGCCATTTACATTTGCTGCAGAAATTCGTACAAACACCACAACAGCTCTTCTACAACTTTTGTCAATCAGTGGGCCATGATGAGAGGAATTTTCATGGTTACGAGTTAATGATGAATAGAACGCCCACCTATATGGTGCAAGTAGAAACCTCTTCTCTGGACCAAGGTGATGGGGGAGCATGAGGCGAATACACAGGGCGCGAATGAGGATGAGGTGGAGGAGGACCTGGTAGAGGTGGGAGACAGGTCATTTGTTACAACTCTGGAGGACCGGGACACTACGCATGAGACTACCGAAATTCAATGCATTTATCGTGCCGCTATTGTACTCAGTTTGATCACACAACTGAAGATTGCTCAGTATTTCTAGCTAAAATATGTGAAAAGGGTGCGCAACCTTCGCAACCGACTTAGAACCTGAAGATGATGAGGGATGAACCTCGTGAAGAGGATCCAAAGGTAAATATTGTATTGCAGAGTGGGAGTATGACTGAAAAAGGTAAGGGGAAGCAACCTGAGGAAAGTGAATGGGTCCGTAAAGCTCCAAAAAAAGAGTTCAAGTTCGATCTGAAGTGTGCATAGGAAACATTTATGGAAGCAAAGAAAAGCTTTGCAAAGGCCTCTACCTCAGGAAGTTAGGGCAAGCCAGCTGAAGAGATGGACCCTTCCATGATTACTACTTTCTTGGAGACCTATATGAAGCTGATGTGCAACAGCAAGGCTATGAAAGGACTATAGGAACTGATAAATAAGTGTGCTAGGAAAGAAAACGCTCCTGATGGACCGTGCATAGTCAAGAAGATTGGTAAGCATAAGGTAAGATTGGGGTGTGAGATGAGGTTCACTGCGCAGATAGGAGAATATGAGATGGATCAAGTAATTCTAGATCTGGGGTTGGACACAAATGTCTTTCCTAAATAGATTTGGGAGAGGATGGGGAGACCTACGCTGTAGTAGTCTTTCATTCAGTTAAGAATGGAAAATCAGCAAAAAATCATCCCCATGGGAATATTGCAGCGAGTGACGACTGATATTGAGGGCGTGAGCGCATTGGTTGACTTTGAAGTGATAGAGATTATGGATGATAAAAATCCCTACCCTGTTCTCCTCGAGATTGATCGGGTCACTGACATGAATGGGGTAATCAATTTAAAGAAGCAGAAGATGATATCTGAGAAGAAATCACTTCACATAGTGGTGCCCCTAGACCCTGTAGAAGGACCGCAATATACTGAACTGGCCCACGATTATGAAAGTGATGATGATTTGGACAGGATTTATAAGATAATGACGCGAGATCAGGATTGGGTGAATTCGACAGTGGATGGATGTATTGCATGGGACCACGAACACTCTTGAAGATCAGATTCAGGTGAGGAGTTGAAGCACCGGTAGAATCGACTGCATGAAGTATCTACACTGCAATATGATGACCAAGTCATTGCATTGTGTATCATCAGAGGTAAGAAACTTGCCTTACTGTGATGGTTTAACTGATTTTGATAACGTTTTGGATTCATTCGAGAGAGAAGTGACAGAGAAGCATCACTTCCAGGCCTTGGACAAGGCATTGTGCACTACGCCTGCAAGATGGTGGGGCACACACAAGGATATTTTTGATGATTGGTGCATGTACAGAAAGATGATGAAAGTGCAGTTTGGTCACCCACAAGTGCAGCTAATAGAGAACTATGATGGAAGGAATGACCCGCGCGATCACCTGGCCAAATGGACTAAGGTTTATGGATTAGAGCCTTAGCCTGAATGGGTGCACCTGTTTTGTCATACTTTGGATGTAATACTGATGAAATAGTACTTGGAAGCAAAGCTCCGCCATGGAACTGAAGAATGGGACATTTTGCGACAGGGATTCTTGCTGACGTTTAACTTTGAGGATGGGTTTGAGAATATTAACGAAGCATTGTAGGAAGTTAAGGCAACAATATTCAGAGTACCATAGGATCCCTTGGACTTGATTCAACCGGATTGGACCACCCAGCTGAGCCACGCGCTGGAGTGCTACAATGTGACTGTCGAAGAAGAGGATGAGAACCCGAGGAACATTAACATCCCAGAGACTGAAGGTCACTGCGAAGTTGAAGGACTGCAAATTGAAAATCTAGATATCACTGTGCTGCTAAAAATAAAACAAGTGAACATTGGGACAGAGGCGGAGCCAAAGTTTGCAAATATTGGGGACTACTGGGATGACACAACTGTAGATAAAGTTGCTAAATTGCTTCGCAAATACCAAGACTTGTTCCCTATGAATTTCTTAGGCCTAAAGGGGATAATAGGATACCTGGTGGTGATGAAAATTACGTTGAAACTAGACATGAATCCGATCAAGTAGAGGCCTTACCGCCTCAATCCGAAGTATAAAGAAAGGGTCCGCTTAGAGTTGGATAAAATGCTTGTGGGGTGCATCATTGAAGCAGTGGAAGAGTCTGGTTGGGTAAGCCCAATGGTAATTTAGGACAAGAAACAGAAGGATGAAATAAGGGTATGCGAGATCTCAGGAAGTTCAATCATGCATGTGTACATGATCCCTTTCCAACTCTTTTCACTGATGAGGTGCTGGATAATGTTGGCGATTAGGAAGCATATTCATTCACTGATGGGTTCTTTGGGTACCATTAGATCAAGATTGCGCCAAAGGATAGAAGTAAGACAACTTTCGCAACTGAATGGGGATGCTTTCAGTATAATGTGATGCCTTTTGGACTAAAGAACGAGTCAGTGATCTTTTCGCGGGTGGTCATCGCAGAGTTTAAGGAATTCATCAACAAGTTTCTTGAAGTATATTTTGATGATTGGATGGTATTTGGGCTGGTGAAGCACCACGTAGCTAATCTACGCTTGATGTTGGATACATGTCGAAAGTACCACTCAATTTAAAGAAATTCTTATTCTGTGTGCATTTCTGGATCTTGCTGGGTCATGTGGTATGCATACAAGGCTTGATGGTAGACCCTACAAAGATCGTGGTTTTAATTAATTTGGAGGCACCAAGAAGTGTGAAACAACTGTGCACAATGTTGGGGCATACAAAATACAATAAAAGGTTCATCAAAAGTTATGCCCAGATTACCGCACTGATGGAGAAGCTGCTAAAGAAGGATGCTACGTTCTTTTGGAATGAAGAGTTTCAGTAAAGCTTAGATGTATTGAGGGAAAAGATGGTCATTGCGTCGATCCTAGTCTTCCCAGATTAGAAGAAGGAATTTCATGTGCATGTGGACGTGTCATATATTGCACTCAGGGCAATACTGACATAGGACGGTATGGGAGAGCTAGATCACCCTATAGCGTTTGCAAGTAGAAAATTGTCTAAAGCTGAGAAGAACTATTCAACGACAGAGCACGAAGGACTGGTTATGGTGTACACACTTCAGGAGTTTAGACATATTGGACAGACACTTCAAGAGTATACAAACCAATATGCATTAAAGTACTTGGTGAACAAGCCTGTGTTGGGGGGAAGATATGCAGATGGCTGTTGATATTTCAAGAATATGATTTTCAAGTTATTGTGAAGCCAGGACGATTCAATGTTGTACTAGATCATCTGTCGTGCATTGAAACAGGAGAGGAGCCTACTAATTTGGAGGAAGGACTGCTCGACTGTAACTCTTTGTAGTATGTGTTGCAGACAATCATTTTGCAAATAGCATACACTTCCTGACGAAAGGGATGACTCCAGAAGGGTATATTAGTCAAGAAAAGGAGTTAGTGGTGCATCCGGCAAACTTTTCCATCATTATAGGAAATTTATATAAAATGGGGTCTGATTAAATTCTATGACATTATGTACCTGACTTTGAATGAAACAAAATCCTTGTTGAAGCTCATGGAGGAGCCGTGGGAGGACATTATGCAAGAAAAGCTACAGCGCAAAATATTTTATGTGCTAGGCTATGGTGGTCGATGCTTCATAAGGATTCAAAGGCTTATTATAACGCATGTGATGCATGTCAAAGGACAAGTAGGCCATCGGTGAGGGATGAGCTACCTATGAATCCACAGATGTCATTATAGTCGTTCGAAAAGTGGGCGATTGACTTTGTAGGACCAATTCAGCCTCCAGGAGAGAAGATGGGTGTGCAGTACATCATCACCGTGACTAAGTATTTGACTAGATAGGCAGAGGTGCAGCCTGTGAAAGACTGTACAGGGGAAACTATGACAATGTTCATCTTTGAGTATGTACTGACTAGATTTGGTTTCCTGAATATTTTGATGAGTGATCGCGGTACACATTTTCTTAATGAGATGATCAACGCATTGACGACGGAGCTACAGGTTTATCATCAGAAGAGTATGCCATATCACCCACAAGATAATGGGATGGTGGAAGCATTTAATAAGATATTGGATAATGCGCTGACGAAGGTTTACAATCCATAAAGAAATGACTGGGATGTGCGCATTCCTGTGGTGCTATGCGCTTACAGAATAACTTGCAAAAAGTTCATTGGACAAATGCCTTTCAGGCTGGTTTATGGTGTAGACGTTGTGATTTCGATGGAGTACATTGTACCTAGTCGCCCATAGTGGCATTCATAGGAATGGAGGGTCATGGAGCCCTAGAAGAAAGACTGATGCAGCTGACAGAGCTGGAAGAATATAGGTTTTTGGCTGGATTCCATCAGCAAGTTCAAAAGGAGCGTGAAAAGGCATGGCACGATCGACACATCAAACTGTGCACCTTCAAGGTAAATGATTTAGTACTATTATATGACAGCATGTTGGATAAATTTCAGGAAAATTTTAGTGCATTGGCTAGGCCCTATGTCATCAAGGATATTATTGATGGTGGAGTAGTTCAGCTAGTCAAGTTGAAAGGAGAGCCATTTCCAGGGAAGGTAAATGGTAGTTGATTGAAGCCATACACCGGGGATCTGGCCAAATGACTATATGGTGGAGGCACAGTCTTAGCACTCCATGCAGCTGAAAGGAGGCATGAGACTATAAACTATAATGCCTGGGTTGTAGAGTTGCGTAACTGGGGAACTACGTGGAAGGGAGGAATGTCACAGTATCGACAGAAGTGCGAAGGGAGCTATGTTATAGGAGGAGAGACCATGCAGGGAAGCTAGAAAGTGACTGTTATGGTCACTGTTCATGAGTTGACAGTGGGAAAATGGCTAAATGGAGTGGGGGTGCAGCATTTAAGTCAGAATTTAAGAGTGAGATCTGCGAAATTTTTCCACCAATCTAGCATTTATGAGAGGATTTTGGGGGGAACGGTCAAATTCAAATTCAAATTTTCCTATAAATTATAGATGGCTGAACAACGAAAATCACTTTGTCTTCTAAGAATTGAGGTGTTGAGCTATTAGGCACACATGAACCATGACTATTTTGAGGCTTTGGTGGCCACATCAGCATTTGACAAGTTTCCTAAAGCAACCCAAGAGTTTCTTACTGGACTCATATCAGCGCCCGTGGAAACCACAAGTGTTGGAGGATCAATGGCATCTGAGGGAGCTACCCCAGAGGTTGTGAGTGTGGAAATGCCTGCGGAAGTGCCAAAATCACAGAGGTCACCTAGGTCGAGGCCTATGCCGCCCAAAGAGGGTCCCAAGACAAAGAAGGATAAGTAGAAAGCAACACATCCGGTGCATGAGTCACCAAGAAAGCACCAAAAGAAGGGAAATCCCATTGCATAGGAGAAAGGCAAGGTGGTAGATGTAGAATCTGAGGAGGGTGTCAAAGATGTGGATATGGGCACAGAGGACATTGACATAGAGGGTCTAGACCCTATCTCCAAGCTACCCGAGTACATCCCTCCCCACTAAGGTAAGGTGAAGGTCCCGAAGGACCCAAATGTGGGGAAATTTCCGCTAAATACCCCATTTCTACCAGACTAGATCACATTTGAAGGGCCAAACTTGGCTCACATTCCCAGTCTTAAGCTGGAGGATTGGGAATTGGTAGTTACAGAGCAATTCCCCATATGGCGACTGATACCTTTATGACTCATGTGTTTTATAAGGATTTTGGTGTCATTGCGATGGAGTCGCAGTAGTGGATAAACGGGGTGGACAAGTCAGGACTGTCAAACTTGCTATGGGTGCCACATTACCACCATGCACCCATAACCCTGATGGTGATCAAACAGCTTCTATGCTTAGTGCATAATGGGTGCCTGTGGTTAGGAGAACTGATACACATCACAGATATGTTGATCCATAGGGTTGCATTGTTACCACATTCAGGGTTGAATCTGGCCATGGCATTTGGTGGAAATACAAGCGAGCGTGACCTCGCCATAAGAATGAATGGGAAATTCAACCTTTCCAAGAAACTACTTGGATACTCAATTTCCAGCATAACCGACCTTGCGGTTAAGGTTGCGACCCATATTTTGGCTAGGAAAATCATGAGGAAGTGTCGTGCAGATGAAGTTCTGGCACCTGTTGTGTCATTAGCGGCCTAGTGCGCGGAGGGCATACAATTGAATTAGGCATGCTATCTCTGTGGTGAGTTCCTTGCGAACTGCAAAGAAGCACAAGATGAGAGTAAGACCTTCCATTATGCCTAGCTCTTACTTTCAATTGTGATGGCTCCATGGGAATTACCGGAGGACAGCCGGTTTCCTCCGGTCACGTTAGATCTACCAGAAGCAATGAAGTTCACTTCACTCTAGGCCACCAAGAATGCTGCAAGGGTCAGAGACGGTGAAAATCTTTTGGGTGCTGATGGAGGCAAGCATCCGCATCATAATAAACCGCTAGCTGAGGCTATCCCCAACTATCTTTGAGAAGTTTTCAGGATATGTGGAGTTCAAAGTTAACTTCCATTGTGTCTCCAACTTGATGCAGAAGGACCCTGAGAAAAATTGGTATGATCTTCAAAACCTGGCAATGGACGATGCAATCATAGCGGTCCTAGAGAGTTGGCCATTAGAGTGGCACACAACTTCAGACTTTCAACTGGGTCGAGTAAGTCCGCGCGAAACTGAAGAAGCAAGAGGCCTGGCTGAAGATGCAGTATTTGGCAGACAGAAGGAAAAAGGAGGCCAAATAAAAAGCTAAAGTAGAGTGCACTACTAAGAAGTAGGCAGAGGAGGAAGAAGAATAGGAGCGTGACTCTGACAGAAGTCAGAAGTATCCTTCACTGTAGGCGAAGGAAGAGGGCGACAATCCAGACAAGAAGGTGCAAACTAGGAGACTACTCCATTTCATGTTAAGCGCACTTGGGTGAAGGAAAAACTAGGGCCGCGGAAGAATTCCAAGGCCAACAATCCTCACTTGTCCTAATCACTTTGACTGAAAGTGATCTGAATGATATCGGGGACATAGTGAGGGATGTGACCACAGAGTTATTGCAGCATTTTGAGCAATAATAGAAGCAAGCATTGGTCACCATTCAGATGGGTCTACATGGGTTGCAGATCCAGGCCACTCAAGTGCAGACCAGTGTGGGATAGCCCAACGCAATGTCAACTAGCTTGGCACCTCAGACCTCCAAAGCAATGGAGCTGGTCCACTCCTTGGATCCCCAGGCCTTCGTGCTACCAGACGAAGCATTGACTACAGAAGAGGAAGCTGAAAACACCACCATCAATGCTCTCAAGAAGGTTGCATTGAATTTGGTCGTGCTGCCAAGTGAATCCCTTTACAACCTGCAAGATGGTGTGATCACAGAACTTCCAGCCAGAAAGTAGTGTGTGCTAAATGTGATCAGCAGGCAGAAGGTCAACAATGCCCAAATGTTTTTTGAGAAGATGTATGCATTGGATCTGCTTAAGAAGATCACAGAGAAGAACGAGTGCACCCTAGTTGTAGTAGCTGAGGCATGCTGAATATTTCTAGAGCTTAATATCCCAGAAGATGTGCCAAGTGATGCAAGAATTCAGAAGCTCGCTCTAGGTGTGCGCAACGCAAGGATAGATCTAGCTAAGGTTCAATTAGAGCTAAACCTTAAGATCACGGAGCTCGAGTTGAGGGACCAACCTTCAACTCCCCCAGAATTCAGAGAGTAGCATGAGGGAGCTGTCATAGATGTAGTTTCCATAGTGGATGTTGTAGTGAAGGAGTGCACTTCACTCTTCAAGCAGTTGCTTGAGGCAGTTACTAGCTTGCAGGAAGATCCCAACATGCAGCAACTAGAAATGGAGGTAAGGGAACTATAGCAGAGATATGACAAGGTCAAAGCTACAACGTGCATCGTCACCATCATGCAAAGGTTGGCAAAGCTGCAGGAAGCGAAGGCACTGAAGGAACATGTGGATGAAACATAGCACAAGGAGGTAGTATTGAATGCTAGATTAGGGCCTTGGCTAGATGAAGCCTATGTGCTCATAGCATCCATTGAAGTAAAATTAGCTAGTCTGCAGACAACACAATAGAAACTACAGGTAGATAGCGCAGGACCAACGACAAAGCAACTGGTCGAGTAGGTTAAGAAGGCAGTGATGCAGTGTACCACCAAGGTTGTAGTAGTGCAGCTGGAGCTGGGAGGTCTTTGCAACAAGATCTCCATGCCAGTAGAGTGACTCGGGTGAAAGACACCAGATTTGTGTTGGGGGCCTATTGGGAATGTGTCCCCTAGGGTCAAGTTTTGGGGTTAAAAGCCCAAGTTTTTGGATTAAAGGCCCAATTTTTTTTATAAATAATGTAAACTATCCGCATTTTGTGGTCATGAAGCGTGAAGATGTAAACAATAATCAAGGTTTCCACCCTTGGTCCACGAACCATGGGATTGTATAAAAAGGGAATTCTTAGAAGAGCTTAAGGTAGTCTTTACTTCATAATCGATGTTGATGAATGTAATGGGTCTGTAAGAGCTAAGAGTGAAGATTCTTAGCATAAGAGAGAGGTTCTGCAGCTGAGTGCACAGTGGCCTAGGGTAGAAGTCTGCAGCTGAGTGCGCGGGCCCCTGCAGCTATGTGCATAGGGTAGTTAGAGTTTGTAAAGAAGATCTAAACATCAATAAAGAGAATTATTCTTGAAATACCTGTGTATGAGCTATTTTCCTTCTATTATGAATGCATGTGATTATGTTATGTTGAATACTGGGTTTATGATTTAATGTTGTATTGATGCGCGAATCTATGTGTTTTACTTTGTTAGATGAATGCAAGTAGGAATATCTGTTTACGTGAAGATAATCATAGCATGTTGAAGTTATCCACTACTTAAGATAATCTAGGTAAATACAGCAGTAAGAATAATTACAGAGGCGTGTAAGTGTCTAACTCGCCTATTTAGGGTACGCGAAGGATGATCATAGACCTTCACGAAGGTCTTGAAGCCAAATAAGATAAGTATATCGATAAGCCCTAAAAATATTATTGATCTACACGAAGGAAGGATTAGGGTATAAAATGACATCACTACCATCTCAGGGTGTGGAAACTTGGTTCCTGCATCCTACCATATTGCTTCAGGTGAGACTTCAGTTCGTGCTCCACGAAATGATGCCAAAAGGGCCAGTAGTGTAGGGATTTGCTTGGATAATTAAAACTGAACCTGAGTTAGGGCCCATCAAGCCAACAATGGTTGAGTTCGGTCTAATCATAAGTTATATTTTTATACATTATTATTTGATCAAGGAGCTAATTTGACTTACAGGTATTAAAAAAACTTGCAAATGTCACATTATTGATGAGCTAACAATGAGGTATGATTTGAATTTATTACAATTCCTATGGAGTCTAATGGAAATTATGTGTTTGGTATAGGAAAGAATGGAAAATGCCCAGTTTGGATGGTTGGAACTTGTTGCAAGAGTCTTAGCAACAACCACAAAAGGAATTGGGTCATGAAAAAGTATGTTGATAAAGGTTGGAAAAAATACTTGGGGGGGGGGGGGGGGGGGGGGGGGGGGGGTGAATCATTATTTTCAAATCATTAAATTTTCATTTCATAATATGATTTTTGTACATGAATTTTCTGAAGGGAACTCATGTGTGTATGTGATTATTCTTAAGACAACTAGCATATATCCTGTAAACTTATATTTCAGTTAATTCGTCATTTTTTTATCTTCAGCAAGTGCATTAGTACTTTAATAAACAATAGATAAATAATAACCATGTGTAGTAAGAAAAAAATAAAACATCACACATAAGAAACACACGTGAACGCTAGGATTTAAGGTGGAAACCCAATGTGGGAAAAAACCACCTGCTAATGACAGCTCTATCTTCTTTTTAATATAAATAAAATATTTTACAATATTGTATTGGCATAGACTCATACCAGTACGCAGGCACCCACGTGCAGAAGGCTACAACCTTCACATGTTTTCCAGGTATTATTGGAAGGGAGCTCTCACACTCTGAATCTTGTACTGGTGTAAACATATACCAATATGCAGGCACCAACCTGCAGAAGGCTACAACCTTTACTCCTTCTCAATCTGCTACTAGAAGGGAGATCTAAACCCATAATTTGATTTACCATCTACCACTGGAAGGAAGCTTCAACTCCCTCAACTCCGAGGACCACGTTTCATCAATTTTCATACTAGGTCGACTTGCTACAACACATCATAACTTGTAGGCCACATTTCATCAAATTTTTAGACTAGACCCACTACCAACATTTGAGCTCAATATCAATCATCAAAATTTAACTCATAACTCTAACTTAATCAACCAATCACTAAAACCCAGTCAACTGAAACTCAACCAAAAAATTCAACCAACCAATTGGAACAGTCGAATCACTTTAATCAGAATATCAAACAACTTACAGTACATCACAGAAACTATATTTTGTTACTGCAAACCGTTATCAACCATCTATCAAAATATGTATGCTACTTTGCAGTAGCGAACCCGTGTGTGTATGCACCTTTCACAAATCATACAGAAATACATATATTAAACCTTTGAAAACTGAACAGCTTCCATTATGAAACAAACAATGAATCATACTCAGATCTACTGCGTCATTCTGAACCAATCACATAACTTTCTATGATCTTCAATCACAATTAGAAAGAAACCTCAACATTCTTCAATCAATAAATTCACAATCAAAACATTATTGTTTAATCACAGATCATCAATAAGACTTTCAACAGAAACACATCAAAATTGATTAAATGACCACACATTCCTTTTCATCAAAACCCTACCTTTTATATGTGATTTCCTCAAAGCATATTCGCGTGTGTAAGTGATTTTCAGGGACCGAACGTGCATGTATGCGACTTACTAGAAACACATCAGCATGTTTACATGCCTTGTAGGCTATAAAACCCACATACATATCTACAAATTCATAATCAAATCTTCGCTGCAACATAGAACTTTAGACATCACAATATCTCAGCATACACATAAACATCACATGTTAAGATGCTATCAACACAAATCAGACCATATCATATGATTGTCATCTCAAATCTATTGGATATGATCCATCATCAAACTCTTGGGTGCATACTTATTTTAGATCAAGCAAAGCATCAATAACCCATTACATACATATTTCCTTTAGATCTAACTATTCATAATATTTCCATCACTTGCACACACTACACACCTTTCGCCTCCTTGATCTTAATTACCTTATATAGTTTAGCCCTTATCCAATACCACAGGTCAAAACCATACTCCAGTTGATGGTTTTATTAGACGTAATCAAAACATATGTTACTGGGCTCAATACCACAGGGCATTACCATGGTAAGGACCCTTGGTATTTATAATACCATGGTGTGGAAACTATACTCACCTTTGCTTCTTCATAATTGCATGTGTATGTGGCTTTTCTTAATAGAACCCTCGTATACTTCTTGAAATTTCAACTTTATCATACCTTTGCCTATGAACTAATCTACCTTTTCCAACACACTTTGTCACATCTGTAAAACACTTTGTCACATCTTGTTTACATCTTCAACAAGTAGGTTTCCATCAAGAGACAACTTATCAAGTAGGTTTCCATTCATCAGGTAGGTTTCCATCAAGGACAACACATAATTCATAATGCCAACAATCTCCCACTTTGGACTTGATGGCAACCACTTTGGTGTTTGGTCACCACAACCTGTAAATACCTATAAAACACATCAGGCCACCCACCAAACCAAGATACTCTCCCCCTTTGACATCAAGGGAAAATGGCTGACAAAATGCTAAATTAAGACTTATGTATCTGAACTGCTGAGTATGAACACTAATCATGCTCCCCCTAAGCACATGCTGAAGTTTATGATGGATGTGCAATGAAGTACATGACTCTATGAATCATATGACTTGTTCTATCACCAATGACTCACACTTACATCAATCACCCAATCACAATGGGTTTACATACTTGACATCATTATTACATCAACTATCGAGAAGGACTTGACCACAATTAGTCCATACATGACTCAATTATACAATTATTACATCATAGGTATTTACATGACCTTTACATCAAATGATAGATAAGTCATTTATAATGAAGATGTTAACACCCAGGTTGTTCCCTTTGACTCCCAAGGGAATACGGCCGGGGTAACCACTAACCAAGCTTTGGATTATAAATCCTAGCCTACCTATAATCAAAGAGGGCTCTCTCTTTAAGTTTTAGCTCTGTTTTGTGAAGATTTTAGGCTAGTTATAAGTTTCAGTTTTTTGTTTGAAATTTTGGTTGTGAATTGTTGTTGTGAGAAGGGCATGAAATGTTTGGAAAATGCTAGTCCATTGGGCATATGGAGTCGAAAATGTGAGACAGTCCTGGTGCCTGTGAGGGAGAAAGTTTTACTGCAAGGCTAGATGGTTGTTCATTGATATAAGTTCTGATTAGTGAGTGAAACAGTGAGATACGGAATTACAGACAGTGTGATAACAAATTGAACAGCAATTTCTACTTAGTAGCATACATGAATTACTAAATAGAAACTGTGAAAGATTCAGGATTTATTGGAGCAGTTAAGAATTCCAATTAAACAGCTGAGCCTGTAGAAAACATTAATAGTAAGAAAGATTGAAATCAGGGTGTCTCCATGGACAAGTCCTGAGCTATTCTTTTTCTTTCTTCCTAAATTTAGAACAACATATAAGAGATATGATTTAAACAGATAATAAAACATTAACAGAGATAGAGAAAACTTATTATATCAAACCATAGCACTAGAATCCTATAGCATTCAATGGTTCCAAGACAGCATGCATCAGTAAGACCCAAATTCTGTAAACTCCAAGCTTTGTTTATATTATTCTTCCAGAAATTACAACCGAGTTCTCTTTTTTACAAGAAACAACAACCCCTGCAAGCTTATGCGAGGGGGAATATATACAGTCGGCTTTTACAAAATATCTGAACCGCTGAGTCACTTGATAAATTGAATACACTCACCAACTTTACAAAATAGCAGATAAGGAAGTTATTAATGCTCTAAATAAAAAAAAAATAGTCTTTAATTCTGTCAGAAATCTTCTTGACCTTTGGAGGCCACTGAGTCGGTTGAGCGTTCTGCATTAATGCTGAATGATGTGTCTTTATGCTTTGTCATGTTGTAGAGTTCTCGGCCCTGTTATCTATAGCTGTCAGTGTTTCTTTAGTGGTTGAATCTTTCTGCTGAGTTGGCTCAGTCCACTCTTCTCCAGTCATAGTGTATGCATCACATTTTATGAACATGATGATTTATGTTTTTTGATGAAAGCCTCCTGTTTACAGCAACAACTGTATCATTCTGGTCCACCACTCCTGTGTAGGCAATTGATGTCTCAAAATTTCATCTAAGGTTTCATCTGCCTCTGTGTATTTGTAGAAGTTTGGAGGCACTTCAAACAGATGTCTGATCTCATTCATAATAAAAAATAAGTTCTCTACTCTGTCATAGAGACTTTGCCCAGATGTTGGCCCTGTTACCTCTGAGGTACTTGATCCCTGAGTGATCTGATTGGTGGCAAATGTGTTCACCCTTTTTGCATAGTTCTCATGTGATAGTAGTCTCCCTGCGCTGTTCAGCAAGCCAGGAAGACCTCTGCCCTGTAATGCTGCAAACTTATCCATAAATCTGTTGACTTCTGTTTGCATGTCTTGGCTTCTTTTGTCCAATGTTTGTACCAAGATTTTCAATGTGAGGACCCTCTTTATCAGCAGGATGGTTTCAGTTCTATTGTGGATTCCTATTGCTGCCAGCTGAGGACCTGTGCGGTTATTGAGAACGTTAATCATTCTATTGGCTATCTCAGGCATAATGCCTAGAGATGCCCTTGTTGTTTGGA